>OX453297.1:33231320-34530431 GCA_949710035.1 Crambus lathoniellus
CTTTCGGTGTTTTTGGGGTCCGGTCATTTCTCAAACCGGTGTGCGCCATTAATTTTGTTTATGTAATATTTAATGAGAATTGTGGTAAATTAATTGAGTGTTTAGCTGATATCTGCCAGTATGTTTTATAGAAATTGTTGTAATTTATAATATTTTCGAGTAATTTGACAAATTGTAATATTTTCTGAATTCCGTGGATCTCAATTCCATGGAAAATGGGGCATCGAATTGAGAAAACTTACACCGAATTGAGATTTCACATATTATGAATGCAGCTATAAGGGCCATTCGTAAATGATAATAGTAATCAATAGAGCACATCATAGTCGGTTACTTCCCTGGTTACGACTGCTTGAGCTGCCAGTAAAATGCCCATACACTCAGCTTGAAAGACAGTGTTGTATGAACTTAGTGGCAGCGCAATTTGTATGTTTTAGTCTTCTGAGAACATACCTGTCCCCGCTCCATTAGAGGTCTTGGAGGCATTGGTGTATATCAGAAGCGCTCTGTGTTGAGCCTGAGAGCTTTGTAAGTCATCCAGTTGTATTTTGTATTTCTTATCAAGGATGAAGGATGGTTTGAGCCTATCACACACCGCCTCCACAAGGAGTATGTCCAACCATTCCTCCAGTTGGCCCTTTATGTGTCTTATCTTTGGAAACCTGAGGGTACCTGGGTGTTTCAGTCTAAGTGCTGCTTTTGCCTCTTGTTGCACGTGAAGATGCAGTGGAGTAAGGTTAAGCATTACCTCCAGCACTGCAATTGGAGCAGTGTTCATGCAGCCAGTGAGAGCACAGCAGGCCTGTCGTAGAAGACTCTGCATTTCTTTGCTCCTAGAGTCTGAGCAGCTTTGGGCCACCAGACTATGCTTGAGTACCCATTGTTAGGATGGTGACATCAGCGTAACCTATGGTGTAAAAGTGACTTGAGTTAAAGAGTGAGAGCAGGTCGTCTACTAACAACCAGGTTCCATATCAGTGGAGAGAGGACGCCTCCCTTGGGGCCTCCTCTTGCCACATGCGTCCTTTGGTTTCCATCACCGGATACCTGTATCAGTCTGTTGCAAAGTATGTTGACAATGCATCTGTTGACAACTCTCCTTACCAGCGCTTTCTCAATACTGCTGAAGGTAGTCTTATCAACGGCCTCATTAATTTCGAGGAACGCACCAAGGCATATCAGTTTGTTTTGAATCTTACTGACAAGTTCATTGAGTGCCAATTCTGTGGATTTGCCGGCACTGTAGGCGTGCTGGTGCTTATGTAAAGGATGTACAGATTGTATTGTATCTCGTAGAAACCATTCACATGCCCTTTCCATGGTTTTCAGCAGGAAGGAGGAAAGGCTAATGGGTTGGAAAGTTTTCAGGTTCGTGTAGTCGGACTTACCAGGTTTTGGTATGAATACTTCCCTGACTTCCCTCCAGGGGTGTGGGATGTAGCCATGCGCCAGGCAGGCTTGAAAAAGATGGGTAATGACTGCAACGAGTTGCTGATCCCCCTATTGTAGAAGGGCAGGAAAGATGTTGTCCGTCCCTGTTTACTTAAAAGGAAACTGTTTATTGCGCATCTTACCTTTTCTTTGTTATCACCCTTTTAGCGAAAGACCAGAGGTCATCTGTTGGGTGACTTGTTACGTCCTGCCACTCGATATGCTGTAGAGGCTGGCAGTTTGGGAAGTGAGTTTGTAGGAGAACGGCATTCGTCTCCTCCTGATCCAAAGTCATAGAGCTATCAGGTTTACGCAGGTTGCCCAGTAGGCCAAGACCCTGATTCGATATTATCTTAACTACCCGGTTTGCTTGTTTTGTGTAGTTTATCCGGCTGGTGCCTTGCCATTATCACGTAGATCCTTTTGCTATTTGGTTATGTATTAATAGGGTAGAATAATGCAAAAACAATTATGGATAGAGACTGCAAGTGAATGGTGAGCCACACTAGTAAGAGGTGGTTCACCGAATTTATCCCTGATGCTACATAACAAACCATGGAACGTTCTGAAAGATATTTTTGTTAGGAAAGAAATTAAATAGTTTTGTATTGGAATGGATAGAATTGCGATTTAGATTCTTCATAACTTATTAAAATTCTTTTTAAATAAAAATTAAGACTCATTCTTTGTTCTCTATTGAAAAATTAATCATGTTGATTTGAATTTTTGTTTTTGTTCTTTATTTCAATTAAAGATAGAAACATTAAAGATAGGCGCACTTTATCCTAAAATTAACCATCTAATAAACTAATAGACCAGCAGTCAGTTCACAAAACGTTTATGGTATTTATTATTTTGATCATTCAAATCCATTGTTTCTATTTTAGGTACATCAATTCTAAATTCGATGGGCAATTTTGAAATTCGGTGGTTTATTTTCTCAATTCGGTGCATTCTCAATTAGGTGCTTAACTTTTCTCATAAAACACTTTTCAATATCTTGTCCCATTGTTAGTTTTAGATTCAGGATGGAATAAACTTAATTTTTTATTATTTAAACTACTTCAAAAACCAAATATTAAAATCAAGCACCGAATTGAGAAAAAAAGAACCCGTTTGTAGAAATGCTCATCTAGTGGCGTCTACTTAGATTTATTTATTTATTTATTTTATTTCAGACGATATATCGGTGGTAGTGACAACAAAAAGTGAATCTATAGCCGCCAAAGATCACCTGTAGTAGCAATAGCCGCTGAAGCGATCCGTGAGGGAAGGGAGAGGATTTTCCGTTAATTCCAGACTAATATTACAAAGAGAAATTAGAAGTATTTTTGTTTGGAACGAAACTCAAAAATTACTGGACCTATTTTGAAAATTCTTTTACCATTAGAAAGCTACGTTCTTCCTGTGTGACAAGGGCTATATTTTATCTCGATATTCCCACGGGAATGGCAACCACGCGGTTAAACCTACAAGGAGACACTACTTAGTCCCAATAAAATAATTTGAAAACATACGGGTTGGTTTACAGGGTAAACCTGAAGCTCCCGTTATTGCTTCATCCTTGTTTCGGTAAATTGATTTCGCGAGCTCTGCTTTTTTGTACAATTTCAGAAAATTCGGAGATCTGCCCGTGGATGACATTCGTCGCCACTACGTGATATTTCTTGGCGTGTTGACCAGTTGGATGGAATACTTCAACCTTTGCGAGTAAGTCAACGACATGTTGTTCACTTTTAAAATATCCGTTAACATTACATTGAGACCGCGCGTGCACCACTTATGGCAGATGAGTGAGGCACTCTGATCTACTTCCTCGGTCGTTGGACCTTGGACAATTTTCTGGAAAATAACTCATATTCATCATCATCATCATCAGTCTTTATAAGTCCCCATTGCTAGGACACAGCAGGTCTTCCTTATGGATTGTCGGGTCCAATGCAGATTGGTGGGTTTTAATGACCGCAAGCAAAAGCAGCCGGGAACACAGCTTGGCGTGCCTTCCGAAGCACGGAGGAGCTCGAGATTTTAATTTTTGGTCAGCCATCCCGTGACTGACCATTGCGAAAGTCGTTTAACTTCACCGATTTCAGCAAGCGCGTTTACCAATACGCCACGGGCTCCTCAACTCTTATTCCCATGTCATATTTTCAGTTCTAAATTTTGTCACCTAGTAGGTACTTAGTCGTGGCGAGGGTACCTAACATGTAACAGTCGTTACATGTAAAGCACTCGCTACGACTACTAGGTGACGAATTGCGCTGCTTTTGCGGTCATTAAAACCCACCAATCCGCAATAACTACATTATTTAATTTAAAGTTATGTGTCACGGTAGCAGAACTGAAGATTCACTAAACTA
Organism: Crambus lathoniellus; assembly: GCA_949710035.1. Lineage (NCBI taxonomy): Eukaryota > Metazoa > Arthropoda > Insecta > Lepidoptera > Crambidae > Crambus > Crambus lathoniellus. Next base: position 33,235,112 of record OX453297.1, read on the forward strand.
CTTTTTTATCAGCCCGTTGGAATACGACGATTTTTACCTGCCTGTTTTGGACAAGATGGTGCCAATATACTGGCAGGAGCCGTCGAGGGCAGTTGACAAGTTCAAGAATATATCAGTTAGTGTCACACGAATGATGATACCAGTAAGTAAAGGCTACATACAACATAGTTTTCTACAGTGTACAGTCAGCGTCAGATTGATATAAGCGTCTAGAGTAGTCAAAACGATCTGAAAAACATAAAACCAATTTGATCTAGGCAGTCCGAATCATCATATTGTTGTAAGCGCGCAAGGTGTTCAAAATAGCACCCTGACGGGAATTTTCCAAAATTCTTTCTTATTGCTCATCTACATCATGAAAGGTATCTACCCTCTAAAAATGGTGTCTCTACCTTCAGCCGTTAAGGCTCTACGCCTATGCCAACAATGTAGAGTTTTATAATTATGTATAGATTATACGATTTTTTAAACAAAAAAGAAAAAAAATGTTGCATAACAACACGTTTTAAAAATATATTCGTAATTTTATGTATTGATTTTCAGATTAAAGAAAACATAGTGAAACGTTGTGAACATTTGACAACACCAACGTGCAACAGAATCCTCAACATCGTTGCTCCAGAGATTAAGTTGGAGCAAGCCGAGTCGGTTCTCTTGATCGCCCGTGATTTGGAGGAGGAATTCATGAAGATAGAAACAGATCTGATAAAAGCTGTGAGCGATTACAATGAGATATCGCTTCTGATAAAGGGCCAGAAGCACTTCTGGCCTCTGGTGGAACGGGCAGCCGAACTTTACAAAACTTTAATGTCAAATGCTTGTTTCAATGATGATGTCTTTCAGCGTACTGCTAAAAAGCTACCGTAGAGTCGATAAAGAGCTAGTTCAGACAACGGCGGGAATCGGCGATTTTGGTTACACTGTTGTCAATATTTCACAAGTTACTGACCCCGCTGATCCTGAGCGAACAGTGTAGAACAAATCGCTTGTTTAACCAAGCGGTTCCCGCCGTTGTCTGAACTAGCATAAACAATGGACGACTGCGTTTATTGGATACCTGCCCCCTGATTCACGAAGAGTCGGAAACGCTCCCGACAGTGGAGTGTATGCTCTGTCTCTGTCACCCACTATAGAATTAACAAAGACAAAGCACAGAATTCGAATCCGATTCCGTTTCCGACAGTTCGTGAATCAGGGGGCTGGTCAAGCAGAAATAAAGAGAGTTCAAAAAGTAGCAAATGTGTACCTTTAGTTCCCCACAAGTTATTGAATTAGCCCGTAAAAAAATAAAAAAAAATGTGGAGAAACAGTAAAAGTTTTTTGTGTATGGCGCTTTTGCGAACTGAGGTATATATCCATACTAATATTATAAATGTGTAGGTGTGTTTGTTTGTCCCTCTTTCACTTTAAAACGGAGCACAGATCGACGTGATTTTTGGTTGGGTTTGGATTGGACGTGTTCAAATCACGTTGGGGTCACCAGTTTGGAGGAGCTGCGATAACTGTAGTCTCGTAGAGCTTACTCCAATAAAGTAGAGTAGGTATGGTGAAGGAAAGATAATTATTTCGACACTCAAAATAGATGTCTATTCTGCACCATACACATTTAACAGAAGGAGCAATAAGCTGGACACTGGTATTTACAAAACGATTAGTTGTACCAACGAATATTTACAGAAAATAAAAGAACTTTTTATTTAACCGTGATTTTTCACTCAGACAGGCAGTGTCAGACAGACGGCTGGATCGACATGCTCTCCTTTAAAAGCATCATAGACTTTTCCAGCCAGTACACGCGAACCTGGCATACAGCGTGCACGGTATAATAAATCTGAGTCACCTACACGGGGATAGTTTGGGAGCTGCAGAGTTACATAGGTAGACAACTTTTTATCCCGGAAAAATATCATATTCTCGCGGGTTAACGAAGCCGCGGGCGGAAGGCTAGTAATTTGATAAAAAGTATTAGTTATTGCCTACCAGCGTAATTCGTAGAGGGAAGAGACAATGACTGAAAAAGGCCGAATTGATAGGAGCGGTAAGCATTTCGAACATTTGAGGTTAGATTTTATTCACGCTAGTTTTTCAGGATTTGTTCGGTGTAAACCTTTTAAGGCAAAATTTGTTCAATAATTTATTCACATAAATGATTTATAAAATCTATTGATTAGTCCCATACATTTTGACATCTGATAAGTCAAGGACAGTTCACACATAGGCCCTCTGTCATGTAAAAAAGTTAGTTTTCCTCTCCATTGCAAATAAAACACATTCTATATGTAAGCACGTATGTCTCGCCCCTCTAATTAATTTACTCGTAATGTTAGCACTAATAAAGACCATTTTTATTCGCACAGGTCTGTAATTTGCAACTAATAGGATTAGCTCACACTGTTCAATTGCGGGACACACCTTCAAATTAATTTAAAAGCTATCGTCAAGAGCGCAACTGGGAATTTGTGGCAGGCACTTCGTAGAGTCGATTAATTTCTTAGCTTCGGAATAGGGTTGGCAATTTTAATACCTTTGTTTTATGAGCCATTGTTGCTATGCGATACGAAACCCATACATCCTACTTAATATAATAAATGTGAAAGTTATGATGTTTGTATGTTTGTTACTCAATCACGCCAAAACGGCTGAACGGAGTTGGCTGAAATTTGGAACACAGATACTTTGTAGCCTGGAGAGGAACATAGGCAAATTTTTATCTCAGAAAACATGACATTCCCGCGGGATAACGTCGTGTAGTTCACGCGGGCGAAGCCACGGGCGTAAAGCTAGTATAAAAAATGTGAAAGTTTAGATGTTTGGATGTTTACCTAGACGTTTGGATGTTTGAATGTTTGTTACCCAATCACGTCAAAACGGCTGAACGGAGTTGGCTGAAATTTGGAACACAGATACTTTGTAGCCTGGAGAGGAACATCATCATTTCAGCCATACGACGCCCACTGCTGGGCATAGGCGAGGAAAGGAATAGGAGAGGAACATATACTACTTTTATCCCGGAAAAATATCACATTCCCGCGGGATAACGTCGTGTAGTCCAGGCGGGTGAAGCCGCGGGACGAAAGCTAGTCTTTAATAAAACTCTTTCGTTACCGACTGACTGACAGACAACGCACAGCCGAAACTACTGGGCGCCAGAAGCCGTTTGGCATGTAGGTATGTTCCCTCGGGACTGTAGGGGAGCACTAAGAGAAGAGTTTTGGAAATTCCCACTCTAAGGGGGTAAAAAGGGGGATAACGCAGACGGTGTCGCGAGCGGAGCGCTAGTTTTCCATAAATATTGAAGGCCATGTCTTTATTCTATTAATAAGTAATTGGGTATTTGACTGTTGTTGAAATGTAGATATTTAATTATGACATTCAGAAATATAACAATAGTGAATAACAAATGTGAAAAAAGAAATTCAATCTGTTAACGCCTGCAAGCATGACAACCGTCAGGCTTGCCCACGGCGAAAAAGGCATGAGGCCAATGCCGTAATAGAAACGGATCTCTATGGACGACGGACAGCAGCAGCCAATCAGGAACGCCTGTCCGCAGCAAACGTCATCGCGTTGGTGACTGCACAAACTTCACTTCTATACTTTTTCTCGGCCACAACGGACGTCGTTATCTTATCCGTCCATCACCCAACTAGAAATTTGTATTCTCATCATACTCTATCTTTATGTAATTTTGTACCAAACAAGTTTTGTAGTAAAGCAGATGCTAAAGCAAGCTATCAAAATCTTTTAATTATCAGCAAGTTAGATCCCTTTAATTCCAACTACATCTTGACTTCGTCATCATTCGTCGCAACGTGTCATCGTGTCACCGGGCCAGCCATCGGGAGCTTCACATCTAAACCACCGAGCCAGTACCTGGGCTACCAAGTTTGGTCCTCGAGCCGCACGTCGAGCTACTACGAGCTACGCGCCGCCGACACCCAGGAAGTACTACGTTCGCCAATTGGTGAAGATTGTGAAGAAAGGACACAGGCGGCCATTTTGGTATCGATCGACATGCATGAAAACCCAATCCATAAGCATCAGGAAAAATAATATCCATCTACATCTACATATTCCATGCGAGTAAAGGCGTGCGATGCAAGTTCGTTCCCTTTTCCATTCGAACATTTCCATTATCCGGCCCCTAGTGACATTTGATTTGAGTGACAACATAATAATTTGTGGTCGAGTCATTTTTCAAAGTAATTTTTCATAGAAGTCGATGCATTTATCTCAAGTTTTGTTCACATTAATTTGCTAGGCATTTTCATTTCATTTCACAGTGCAGTGAATAACTAAATTTCAACAATACGTAGGTTATTTCTCAATAGTGCTTATTTCGTTTCATTACCTACCTACTTATTTCATCATCATCATCATCATCATGTCAGCCGAACGAATACTACTTATTTATGTCACATTAATTAACCAACCTGCTACAATTATAATATCATTGCCTTCATAGGAGTGATTGAGCTGTGTTCATTGCTAAATAAGTGACGGTGTGTTTTGTTATAGTGAGTGACGTGACGCCACGTTGAGGGCAGCGACCGCGTGCCGGCGTTTGCGCTGCTAGCCGCGCCTTGTTTACCGCGGGCCTAGGCCTGCGCATGTGTGCTGTTTCACTGCTTGTTCTGCATATTCCCGCTTGCGTGCACCTTCACTCTTCGCATCTTTAATTAAATTTAAGTACAAATTTATTTCACATTTTTTTCATTTGTATCAAAGTGCATAACGTAACGTACCTATTCATTTCAGTGAATTATCGGCTGGTAAGATTAGTATAGTTTCAATAGTAATAAATTAACCATGGATTGCAAAGAGCTTATTAAGAAACGAGGTAGTTTTAAAGCAAAATTAACTCTTTTTAAAACATATTTACAAGGCGTTCGAGGCTTAAATACCTTAAGTACATTGCAAGTCACAGAATTAAATATTAGATTGTCCAAAATAGAAGAACTTTATTCTGATTTTGATTGCGTCCAAACTGACATAGAAAATGTGTGTGAAATTCCAGACGAGCAATACAAAGAGCGTGAGAGCTTCGAAACCCAGTACTTCGCTGCGGTTGCTGAGGCACGGGAGCTGACTGCTGCCAAGCAGGAACTCTCGGGGGACTTCGGATCGGCTGCAGGTTCTGCATGTACTTGTTCTGGACATAGAGGTGGGCCAAGCCTTAAGCTTCCAACTATACACTTACCTACCTTCTCGGGAAATTATCATGACTGGTTAGAATTTCGTGACACATACACATCGCTCATACATTTAGATAGCTCAATTCCTAAGATTAGCAAATTTCATTACTTGCGTTCATCGTTAAGAGACAGTGCTTCTTTAATTATACGTTCTTTGGATCTTTCAACCGAGAACTATGATATAGCATGGCAACTTTTATGTGACCGCTACAACAATAAGCGACTACTTGTCAACAATCACATTCAAGCCATTTTCAACATAGATTCCATTACAAAAGAGTCTGCAAGATCATTACGGAATACAATAGACACGGTCAACCGTAATTTAAGAGCTTTAAAAACATTAGATTTGCCAGTTGATGGTTGGGATTTAATTATTATTTACATTATTTCCAGTAAATTAGACCCGATAACGACTCGTGAATGGGAGACATTCAGAAATTCATTAACTGAATTGCCTACCCTTGCTGATTTTAACAAATTTTTAACTAGTCGAGCCGATTTGCTGGAAACTATGGAGGAAGCAAACCATAGTAACATACGCCATAGACATAGTGACACTTCACATACACGACAAAGGGCATTCACTGTTAAGTCACATTCACTTCCATCAGCGCAAACATTTTGTTGTCCTCTTTGCAAGAATAAACATGCTATTTATCACTGCACAAAATTCAAATCTTTACCTGTTGAAAGTCGTATTCAGAAAGCAAAGGCACTTAAACTTTGTCTTAATTGTTTACGTCAAGGTCACAACGTTAACACATGCAGATTAGGTTCGTGTCGACTGTGCCACAAGCCACATAATACATTATTACATTTAAATCAACCATCCAACTCACATGAGCCTACGGAGTCGAGTACAAACACATCCACATTACCCGTTACAAATGCGAATGGTGTTGTTCTTTACAGTGTACAATCGTCACAAACTCAAGGTACTCCTCTCACACAAACAAAAGATATATCATTATCTTCCATTCATAATTTTCAAAATGTTTTACTGTCAACGGCTCTTGTTAAAGTCAAGGACCACGATGGTCACGAGCATACTGTCCGGGCATTATTGGATAGTGGTAGTACTTCGAGCTTCATTACAGACAGTTTACATACAAAACTCAATTTGTCTTCAACTTCGACTTCAACAACAGTTGAAGGGTTGAATGGTCAATCATCATGCATATTCAAACGATGTGATGTCATTATATCATCACATGCTACATCATACACAAGAACCATAAATTGTCTTGTTGTTCCAAACATTACACAGTTGCTTCCAAGCACACAAATTCATTATACAACATTAGATATTCCACAAAACATTACATTAGCAGATCCTACGTTCCATACACCATCCAAAGTTGATATGCTACTAGGAGCAGATCTATTTTGGAACTTGTTGTGTTCAAACAATATCTCACTCGGTAAAAACAAACCGACATTAAGTGAGACAAAGCTTGGGTGGATCATATCCGGACCCATTCACACATCACATAAAAATCATACAGTCCATTGCAATCATTCATTAACACAAGCCGACGATCGTCTTCACGAGCAATTAACACAATTTTTTGAACTTGAAACTGTTGCAACTCGTAAACCAATGTCGAAGGACGAAGAAGAATGTGAGTATAACTTTATAAATACCACAGTTCGTGAGGATGACGGTCGTTTTGTTGTAACGATTCCATTAAAAGAATCGCCACAACAGCTGGGTGACTCTTATGAACAAGCGTTATCTAGGTTCATTTCATTAGAACGTAGATTCAAGCGTGACCCAGACTTTAAAGCACAATACACTCGATTCATTAAAGAATACATCGCTTTAGGTCACATGACAGAAAATACAACACCCGAAAGGGACGAGTTCACATATTTCATGCCACATCATGGGGTAGTGCGTGAGGAAAGTTTAACTACCAAGCTAAGGGTCGTGTTTGACGCCTCCGCCGTGACCACATCCGGTGTATCATTCAACAACATTCAAAGAGTGGGCCCTACGGTTCAAAATGACCTCATAAGTATATTAATTCGTTTTCGTCAACACAAGTATGTAGTCACAGCAGATGTCGAAAAAATGTACCGTATGATAAAAATAACAGAAGGTCAACGTTCTTTACAACAAATCCTCTGGCGGTTTGAACCCGATGAGCAGCTCAAACATTACAAACTGACAACTTTGACATATGGCACTTCTTCAGCACCTTATCTCGCCACCAGATGTTTGTCTCAGCTGGGCAGGGAATGTAACGATGAATCAGTTTCAATTTGCATCCTTAATGATCATTATGTCGATGACTATATCAGTGGCAATGACGATATAGATCAGCTGATTAGTACCTGTAAGGCAGTTATCAACCAACTGAAGGGTGGTCAATTTAACTTAAGAAAATGGCATTCCAATAATCCTCAAGTCATTACACAACTTGTAGGTGAAACCAGTGATAACGAATTCCTTAATTTAAGTAATCATGATTATTCAAAAACTTTAGGTTTACTTTGGGGTTGTAAAGAAGATATTTTATTATTCTCAGTTAACATCACACATCACGAACGCGTTACAAAACGGACTATTTTATCTAACATGTCACAATTATTTGATCCTTTAGGACTAATAAATCCTTGCATATTACAAGCCAAAATAATTTTGCAAAAGCTGTGGTCGTTACAAATATCTTGGGACGAAGATATTCCCACAGATTTACGTGTGGCATGGTGTAACTTTCTACAATCATTACTTTACATTAAAAACATTAAAATACCAAGACACATTATTTGTGAATGTCCCACACTATTAGAAATACATGTATTCAGTGACGCATCAACTCAAGCGTATAGTGCTTGTGTTTATATTAGATCTGTCAACAACAATCATGTTTCAGTTCACCTAGTTACTGCAAAGAGTCGAGTTGCACCAATCAAACAGATGACAGTGCCCCGCTTAGAGTTGTGTGGCGCATTATTAGCTGCCCGTCTAGCGGATAAGGTTAAATCTTCATTAAGATTGGATATTCATAGAACAGTTTATTGGTGCGATTCCACTATTGTTCTAGGTTGGATTAAGTCGTCTAAGACCAATTTATTAAAACAATTTGTACACAATAGAATTCATGAAATTACTACTATTTCAGAACCAGAGTCATGGCGTTATGTACCTACGCGTATGAACCCGGCCGATATAGGGTCACGCGGCATGGACGCGAAACAAATCGAAAACAACACATTGTGGTGGTCGGGTCCTGAATTTTTAATTAATTCAGAAGCCGATTGGCCAAGTCAATTAACACAAGTAAACAATATTGAGTTGCCGGAGTTTAAAGTTTTGACTCATTTAAATGTTTCAGAAACGCCTCCATTAGATTTTATTGCAAAATATTCAAATTTCAGTAAGCTTCAACGAATCACAGCCTACATAAGACGCTTTATTCACAACTGTAGACACTCTCGCACTAGGCAAATAGGTTATTTAACTTTACATGAATTAAAAATGGCAACAATCACTTTATGTAAAGTAACACAACTACAAGCATTTGAATATGAATATAAATTATTAAAAAACTGTAAACAGTTGCCACCTAAAAATAAATTACTTAATCTTTCTCCTTTTTTAGACTCGAACAACATCATACGCGTTGGTGGCAGGTTATCCAACTCTCATTATGATTATGACACTAAACACCCTATATTATTACACGCATCTCACCATTTAACAAACCTTATTTTTAAACATTACCATATATTACTTTTACATGCTGGTCCACAAATGTTGCTCGCTAACATTCGTCATAAATTCTGGGCAATCAACGGCAGAAATCTGGCAAGACAAACAGTGCATAAATGTAACGTGTGCTGTCGTTTTTCAGGCAGAACGAAACAACCAATTATGGGAAATCTCCCTGAAGAACGATTGCATACAGAGTATCCATTCACAAACACTGCAGTGGATTATGCCGGACCAGTCATGATATTGAACCGAAAGGGTAGAGGGGCTACATTAATCAAAGCATACTTGTGCATTTTTGTATGTTTGGCGGTCAGAGCAGTGCACATAGAACTTGTGACCGATCTGAGTTCTGAATCGTTTCTCTCCGCTCTTTCTAGGTTTATTGCTCGTAGGGGAAGACCCACGAATATCTATTCTGATAACGGAACATGTTTTGTAGGGGCTTGTAATGAACTTGCAAAATTTCTTAAGTTAAACAAAGACAATATAGCCTCACACGCCTTAGATTTATCCATTAAGTTTAAATTTTCGCCAGCCTATAGTCCACATTTTAACGGTTTAGCTGAGGGTGCCGTAAAGTCAGTGAAGCATCACTTAAAAAGAATCTTAGCATACGCGAACCTCACTTATGAGGAAATGAACACAGTCCTATCACAAATAGAAGCAATTTTAAATTCAAGGCCTTTGACGCCTCTATCATCTGATCCATCCGATCTCGCTGCCTTAACTCCTTCCCATTTCCTTATCAGACGAGCATCAGCAGTCTTGCCATCTTCAGGACCTGGAGACTTAGAGAAGTTGAGTACTCTTTCGCGATACAAGAGGACGCAGGAGCTGAGAGCACACTTTTGGCAACGGTTTTACAAAGAGTACATTTCAGAGCTTCAAAAACGCCACAAGTGGAAACAGGCTGGGAAACAACTTGCAATCGGCGAGATGGTCCTCATCAAGGATGACCGACTCCCAGCGAACAGGTGGCTGCTAGGTCGAGTGGAAACCGTATATCCAGGCTCCGACGGTGTGGCCCGAGTAGCCGACGTCAGGACTACATCAGGGACTTTAAGAAGAGCTTACAACCGCTTATGCCCACTGCCTGTTCTAGACCGACCTGAGGACCCAGTTCCAGCGGACGTCCCACGAGAGACAGTTCCTGTTCCCGAGGCGGCAACCTGTTAACGCCTGCAAGCATGACAACCGTCAGGCTTGCCCACGGCGAAAAAGGCATGAGGCCAATGCCGTAATAGAAACGGATCTCTATGGACGACGGACAGCAGCAGCCAATCAGGAACGCCTGTCCGCAGCAAACGTCATCGCGTTGGTGACTGCACAAACTTCACTTCTATACTTTTTCTCGGCCACAACGGACGTCGTTATCTTATCCGTCCATCACCCAACTAGAAATTTGTATTCTCATCATACTCTATCTTTATGTAATTTTGTACCAAACAAGTTTTGTAGTAAAGCAGATGCTAAAGCAAGCTATCAAAATCTTTTAATTATCAGCAAGTTAGATCCCTTTAATTCCAACTACATCTTGACTTCGTCATCATTCGTCGCAACGTGTCATCGTGTCACCGGGCCAGCCATCGGGAGCTTCACATCTAAACCACCGAGCCAGTACCTGGGCTACCACAATCTGTATTATAACATGCGAAATTATGATCTACTTAATTGTGATTCTAGCTATCTCTTTTTAAAACGAAATTTTCTATGGCGAGAGTATGGCGCTATAGAAATGTGACGTCACGTTTCTATAGCGCTCTCCTTGTCTAATTAGAAAGTTTGATGCTCTATATAGCCGAAAATATGCAAGATATTTGAAAATAAATACCTATGTTGTGTTGCTTCTACTTATGAACATTTTAAGTCAATAAAAAAAGTCAGTCAAATACCCAATTGGGACAACTTTATTTAATGATTGTGATGAAGATAAAATGACTTTAATTTTTAAAGTAGTTTCTTGATTGCTTTCTTTAACGATTATTATTCCTCGTGACAAATTAAATTTATTTGAATGAACCTGGTATGAGCAGATTAAGTATCATTCTACATCACAGTATCTATTTGAAAAGCAAATATAAAAATCATCATCATCAGCCGTACGACGCCCACTGCTGGGCATAGGCCTCCCCCAAGGATGTCCACAATGATCGGCCCTGCGCTGCCCGCTTCCACAACCAGATTATTTTATATATGTATGTTATGGACCAAGTGATAAATTGGGCAGTATACATAGTGCCCGGTCATTATGAAAAATGCGCAATATGAGTATTTTTTTTTCCTTCTTCTTTCTGTAAACAACAAGTGGTTTTGTGGTGCAAAAAAAAAATAAACACGAAATTTAAGGCGATCGCGAAGCGCAGCGTAGCGATCGCCTTAAATTTCGTGTTTATTTTTTTTAACCTAAAAATTTCTAACCTATCACGTGTTCTACAGGACTTTCAATACAAACTCGCTTTTGCCCTCTCATATTGCGCATTTTTCATAATGACCGGGCACTATGTACACTGCCCAATTTATCACTTGGTCCATAACATATAAAAGCTTATTTTTTATCGAATCTCGATATCGACAGTACTAAAAGGGAAATGAGAGGCTCTACCGCCTCTAGTAGGTTGATACTAAAGTGGCATACGAAGTTTGCGGAAAAAAAATCGTAAGTATCTTTTTTTCAATATAAATTATTTTAATCCTAACTTACATGATGGAATCGTCAACCCTACCTGGCACGAACGGAAGTAGCCACCGTAGAACGAAGGCAGCGGCGATTGCTTCCGGTATGTCAGACGTGGGTCCAGATTGTACTCACAAAGATCGTCTTTTTCGTACGATTGAAAACGAACGAACATTATTAGAATTTAGCTATAAGTACTACAGGTAGAAAAAGACCTAGATACCTTTATATACAATATATAAATAGAAGAAAACTACCTAAAAAGATGTAACTTTAAAGATGTACTTTAGTAATTCGTTTTTTGAAAATTAAAAAAATATATATTTTCCTTATATTATATTCTTATCCGATAGGTTTTTTCATGTAGATTCTAAATATATATACTTCTTATATGTTATTTTATTGATAACTATGTGAAAAAAAAAATATATATTTAATAATATATATAAATAACATTGACCGCACTATTGCTCTTTGTTTACACAAAGGTCGAGTTCGAACGACGATTATAAAAACAAAACATATCGTAAAACTGTCGAACAGCTATAATTTATTGCTTTTGTTAGTCAGCTTATCATATATGTAACCAAATACCGCCTAAGTTTAACCATAACCAGATGTTCGGGATAGCGATAGCGCGCACTTAAGTGCTTTGTTTACATAAAAAATGGCTATTAAAAAGGACCCTGGTTGTTGAGAGTACTAAGGAGTTGCGGGAATTTAATACTCACGTGTACTTATTTGTTTTTTTCGTAAAATATCCGATTGATTGGAAAAATGGTAAAATACTGGTTACCGCGTATATTCTAGAAATAAATGCAGATTTTTCGTTACGTAACAAACATTTTGTAATCTTCACAATTAGCATAAAGATAGCTAATAAAAATGATTATAAGCTGCCTACATCATCCTTGTATAAATTAACCTTGTATAAATAATGCACTTAAAAAACACAGTAATAACACAATATTAGAAATTAAAATAAGAGGTTATCTCTAAAAGAGTTGTTCCAGCCAACCCAAGACGTGTGAGAGAATGAAAGTAGGAGATGCATAGTGCACAAAAAACTGTCAAAAATTTTAAAATTTAAATTCTAAAATTCATACACCTACAAATAATACATACCTACATAAAATTATAAGAGATATGAGATTATTTTAAATGTTAACAGATGTTTTCCATGGATTTGACAACTGTGCTAGAAAGTTCTTTTTAGGGTTCCGTAGCCGAATGGCAAAAAACGGAACCCTTATAGATTCGTCATGTCTGTCTGTCTGTCTGTCCGTCCGTCCGTCCGTCCGTATGTCACAGCCACTTTATTCCAAAACTATTAAGACTACACAGTTGGAACTTGGTAAGCAGATGTATTCTATAAACAGCTTTACGATTTTATTACAAAAATTAAAAAAATATAAAAATTAAGGGGGTCTCCCCATACATGAAACTGAAACTAAAAAATATTTTTTTAGTCAAATATATTCGTGGGGGTATCTATAGAAAGGTCTTTAAAAATGACATAAAGGTTTCTTAAACCATTTTTTCTTAAAGTTCATATTTTGAAAGATACAGCCTTCCAAAGTGGTAAAATGTGTGTCTTTATATGTAGTAAAATAGCCATCAAGGTTTACAAGTAATTTGATATGATAAGTAAGTACCGACGAATAGTTTAAAAGCGCCATAGAAACTTAGTGTACGCGGAGAGCTAAAAAATTAATTCTGTATATTGTAAAACCGTGTTTTTTTCCGTCTAGACATTATTTTTAAGTAGGTCTAAGTTACATTTTGCTGACGAAAAATGATACTGGAATTTTGGCTAGGTATAGGCAATCGGTACGTTAAGTGGGTACGGAACCCTTCATGGGCGAGTCCAACTCGCACTTGGCCGATTTTTTTTAATTTCTATCTAAACGAGTTAGAACTAGGAGAGGTCTGAATGAATGTTTAACGGCAGTTTGTTCCAAAGCTTTGCAGCTCTAACGGAAAAGGAGTTATCTACATAAAATAGTTAAACCATAAAAGAATCACCTTGGATATATGTGAAAACTGTGAAAAAATTGGCTAATGAGTAACCATATTTTATAAAAACATTTGTATTAATAGCTGTAAGTTTTCCAAGAAGTAAAAATAAAAATAAAATAAATAAAATACCATGAACACTCATAAAAGGACATTTCAAAATATTTAATCATGATAATGACAAATAAAGGCACCTTAATTTAATGTAGGTAAGTACTGTATTTGTACAATTCCGGCGACACGACGCGTCTACCATTTAGTTTATTGAAGGTGTCGGACGTTGTATGCTATTCTTCAGTACCACACAATGACTGTAGAAGGTCAAGGGCTCAGTGGAACATGAGTTACCTTTATTACGTACGCAAGTACCGTCGATGAATGCTCCAAGTACAGTGCCACAATCTTTTCTGTTCCGGTGACAGCGGCGCTACGTACGTTTTTCTATTTTTTTTGTAGCAATTTAACCGGCCCTGACTTCTCAGAACTGCAGCCGCCAGCAGCGCTATGGTTGGATATCAACTTGACAGCAAAATGACGAACGTAAATAAAAACGCGAAGAATAGATAACCTTCTCCTTTTAAATTTTTGAAGTCGGTTAAAAAACACGTTAGTTTCACGTTTTGGTCACCGGAACAGAAAAGATTGTGGCACTGTATAGCTTCTTACAAGGTAGACCAGTGATCTGGAATAGTTGAACTGCGATGGAAGCAGTCAGCAGAGGAGTATTCTGATGGAAATCTTTGAGGGAGACCCCATGGGATGCCCAGATGTGAGGTGCACGCTGCTGTCATGATCTTCAATTATGAATTTAATTTAGTTAGAGTATAAACTAGAAACTGTAAATAAGTTGTTGAGTCAAAATAAATAAATAAAATTCATAAATTGTGAAAAATAAATATATGTAGGTTACTTCCGCAAAAAAACACAATATGCAAGATGCACTGCCCGCCAGCCCACATAAAATTGCATATGCATACCACGAAAATACCAGTGCACAATACCTGCATTTAGCAAGACAGCAATACACCTTGCACCTTCACCGATTAGACTACTCTACGCGTGTTTCGCCAGAACCCGGGGCATCCTCACTCAGGAATCCTGAGTCAGGATACAGTTCGTGCAAAAACCAACACCGATGTTATTGTTGTCGTTGATGTTGATATTGTTCGGTGCTGGTTTTAGCACGAACTATCTCCAGAGGATGTCCCACGAGGTATTTTCGTGGTGTGAATGTGCAATTTTTTGCGGGCGGGCGGGCGGTGCATCTTGAGATTCAGATAAACCTTTTTTTTGAAAGATCTGATATCATACCCTATACTTAAATAAAATAAATATTTTCTTACATCACACCAATTATCTAAGCCCATAGTAAATTTCTTAAGAAACTGTGTCTATGTGAACTTGATAACGGATAAATATATACTTATATATTTTTTGTTTGTAAATACATACTTAATATACATAGAAAACACCCAGACCAAGACAAATAGAC
Source organism: Crambus lathoniellus (assembly GCA_949710035.1). Lineage (NCBI taxonomy): Eukaryota > Metazoa > Arthropoda > Insecta > Lepidoptera > Crambidae > Crambus > Crambus lathoniellus. The sequence goes on from OX453297.1 coordinate 33,250,213, forward strand.
ATGTTCATGCACACAAATATTTGTCTTGTTCGGGAATCGAACCCGAGACCTCTGGCGCAGAAGGCAAGTAGCTTACCCCTGCGCCAAATCGGTCGTCAACTTATTTTGTCATTAGTACCTACAGCTAGTACCTATTAAAAGTAAGTATTTACTAAACAAAATTAGAATTTCCGACGTCTACCTTGTATGAAACGATCCACTGTGCGGCGCCAGACATAGCAACAACATTTGAATACTTGTTTGAACACATGTGTAACACGGGCACGGGTATTTGAGTATTTGTTTAAAGCTTTGATTAAATATTTGTACTTTACCATTCGGCGTCGGTTCTCACAGTTCAAATGTTTGCATAGCCTGCTACACATGCGCAAACTTCAGTTGCTCTGAGGCGTACAAAGTGTTCTGTTCTGTAGTTGGTTGCTCTCGTAAAAATGTACTGGAGTAACGAAGTTGTCCTTGAATTTATTGAATTACTTGAAGGAGAACCGTGTATATGGAACTCTAAGAGTAAATTTCACAAAAATAGAAATTTTATCAATGATGCCTGGACCAGAATAAGGAGTAAAATGGCAGTGCCTTGCTCTATCGAGGAATTGAAAAAGAAAAGAAACACTTTATTGACACAATACCGGGAATGCTTGAGGAAAATAAAGGATTCTACGACAACAGGATCTGGTGCTGAAGAAATTTACCGACCATCATGGTTTGCATTCGATGCCATCCACAATTATATGGGCCCTCTGTACGATTATCGTCCGACAATATCTACTGAGACTCAGGTATGAAAAAAACTTATTTTTTTCAGTTCTTTGTTTATCCTACTAATATTATAAATGAGAGTTTGTGAGTATGGATGTTTGGGTGTTTGTTACTCTTTCACCCAAAAACTGCTAAAAGTATTTGGTTGAAATTTGGCACACAGATAGCAGATAGCCGGGATTAAAACATACGATACTCTTTATCCCGATGATCCCACGGGATCGAGAACTACGCGGGTGAAACCGCGGGCGGCCGCTAGTTCTTTAATAATACAATTTTATATTAGGGCATGTTCAGAAGACACGCGTCGATCACGCACAAGACCCGCACACGTGTTATGCTCGCCTTTCACCAGCGCTCGCTACGCGCAAAATCAGCGCACGCCTCGCGCCCGCTTATACTACGGCTGCGTTCAGACGACACACACCCGCTGTACACTAATGACTGGACTACTTCGTTCAGTAGACATAGATGTAGCACGGGCACAAGGCATGTGCAGGGCGTGTGCGGGGTGAGCGCGGGGTTGGCACGGGGGCGGGGCGGACGCGAGGCGGGCGCGTGGAGTTAAGGGGACTTCGATAGATGCAATTTGAGATCAGCTATTGATGTGTCATAAGACTTAAAATATATACAATGAATTTCAAGGCGGGTTAGACGCGGGTGCTGACGCCCGTGCAGCAAACAGGTACTTTGCGAACTCCTCTCCAATATTTTGTGCATATTCTCCAACATTTTTGCTCCTCGAGATTGCGAAGCAAGTAAGGTCATTGGGTTGTTCTTCGTTTCTCTAAGTTCCGGATATGAAGACATTATTTACAACTCGATCAAATAGTTAATTCTGGTGGTGAATAATAATATTGGGATGTTCTGCTCTTTCTCAAAAATTTATGCAAATATAAAACATGCCTTTGTTACTATACTTACCTGCTTTATCGGGTTAAAGAATCATTTTTTTTTCTGAAAATTCTGAATATTCTGATAATTTCATTACCCATTCCTAGAAAAAATCGACTTTAACTCTTGCTTTTGTCAATGTTCGGACAAGTCTTAAAGCAATTGCCTTATCAGCAATAATCACATAAGGTACATTGATATTTCTGCCTGAGTGTGGACGGGGCTGATTATACTGTTTCTTAAAACCCCACCCATCATTCATTCTACCTTGACAACCCACATCAGCGAACATGAAAAGATAATCAGCGTCTACTAAAGCTAGAAGGACAATATTAAAACCATTATTGTAGTTGGAAAAGTCAGATCCACTGTGTATGTGACTCTAGTACAACATGTTTTCCATCTAATGCACCTACATATTTTAGTAATAACCTGTTGTAACCAGCTGCTTTTATTAACCAATCATTTGAAGATGTCGGCAACTGAAACAGATAAAATTATTATTATTACAACAATTCAATACTATTTATTCATTTACAGAAAAGCCCAGATGAAAACCAGTTATCAAATGAAGATATCTTGGAAGAATCAAATATAGAGCGACAGATTACTATAGAGCGTCCTCTTTCACGAGAATCGAATAGTCGAAGTGAATCAGATTCTTTTCCCGCTCCAAAAAGGCAACGTGTTGCACAAGACTTGTTAATACCAAAAAAAGAAATGGATGAAGCTTTTGCTCTAATTAGAAATAGATATAACCGCAAAGAAAAAGAAACAAACGAGTGTGATTTGTATGGCCAGTTACTTGCTCAAAAATTGAAGACCTTGGATGTTGATGACAGACTCATTTTAATGAATGAAATCGATAACATTGTTTTCAAATATGTTTTAAATGCCAGAAAAAAAACCAAGTTTATTGAGAACTGAAGGTTTGGCATCTATCAATCAACCTATCGATCCACCTAGACCATCTGTGGTGATACCTATGAGTTAAACGTTTGCAAGTACTTCGAAAAATAAATACTGAAAATAATCAAAAGTGAATAATAACAAAAGTAACATCCTTTGTCAATCTGTTATACATCCTAAAACGTACAACATAATTGAAAAACCATATAACCTACTACCTTAGCTGATAATGACGATGATTTAAATGCTAATAATAAATTGATAAGAACTATATATACAAGACTAGCGGCCGCCCGCGGTTTCACCCGCGTGGTTCCCGTTCCCGTGGGAATATCGGGATAAAAAGTACATATAAACCTTCCTCTTGAATCACTCTATCTATTAAAAAAAACGCATCAAAATCCGTTGCGTAGTTTCAAAGATTTAAGCATACAAAGGGACATAGGGACAGAGAAAGCGACTTTGTTTTATACTATGTAGTGAAGCATCACCTGATCATCTAGCTGCTGGAGTACTCTTAAAAACTAAATAATAAATAAAAACGACTTCGTAGCTCAGTGTAGCGAATGCTCTAACGCATTCGCGCGGACAGTGAAAGATCGTAGGTTCGAGTCACATCGGAACTAGTAGTGAGACGGGTCGTTTTTTCTAATAAGTACCTACTTAATTTTCAATAACAAATAAAAATTAAAAACAAAAACTGTTTTATTACCTTACCTCCGCCTTCAGAACTTCAATGAGAGCTTTACAAACTTCGTATAGTAGATGTTGATGAGATATTTTGAATAGATATTGTAGACTCATATACTTACCTATCGCTGGTTGCCAAAAATCTAAAAGTCAATGCTCGTCTTTCTTTCGAAGGTATCTTCGCAATTTTGAAATCAATGAAGATTTTTTTGTAACAATATTTCAAAGTCTTTGCAGAACATCCGGCAAAAATTACTAAAATAACCCACTGGTCTAGTCTAGAGACCATCTCTTGACGAATATCTCTTGATGGAAGAACATGGTAGCTCTGAAACACAGAAATATAGTTTAACTTGTTTACTAGGTGTAGGTACATACATAATATAATATTAATTAAGACACGCAAAGGCAACATGGATTTAAATAAAAAGAAAGATCTTACAAATTAATCTGGGGGTAATTGTCTAACTCAACATCAATCGCAATCGCTTTCAGTTTGACATCCATTTGACATCCATCACTTGTTGTCGAAGAAAGTTGACAAAATGATTTATATCTGTACAATATCTTTCAAACTGAATGCGATTGCGATTGATGTTGAGAGACAATTACCCCCCTGGTTTAGTTTGGTTCATTCTATAAATTCTTGAATACTTACTTTGTTCTATTACGATACATTTCCACTTTTTTTGTAAATGTTATAAATAATAAATACTAAAGGCATATCGCGTCCTAAAATATGTCGTCCATCTTGTGTGTTATCTTTTGAATAAATAAGTGATCGTGTCTACAAAGCATGTGAGGCAAGTAAAACAAACAAGTATTCAAATGTGTGTGTCTTCAAAATCTTTGTTCAAATATTTGTCTGTGTCTGGCGCCGGCATTACAGACAAATGCCTCAAGCTTATATCTTCATTTATGTGATATACAGGGTGGAGAAAAAAGTGTTTTTTTTGTTGGTTGAACATAAGTATAACATTTGAGCGAAAAACTTTAAGTTATAAAAAAATATGCCTTTGATTGAGGTGGTTATTATTTATTTATTTGAGCGTTTGCTTTTTTATATATTTTTTTGAACATTGATTAGGTATATCTTGATACTTTATTAAAAAAGCATCTACGGAGCTGAGATTTCATGCAATCCTTTAGGTTAATATTTCCTCGTCTCTCCGCTCCGCCCCGCCCGCCGCGCCGGCCGGCGCCGCCTTGCTCCGCGTCACGTAGGACAGGCTGCCTAAGTATTAAAGTTGTGGTTGTGTCAAATCCTCCCATCCATGTACATTTGCATTATAGTTTGTGCGAAGGTCGCTCCCGACGTCCCTCGGAGGCTCAATAAACTGTGCGTTACAGACACATGCCTCAAACTTATGACTTAAATGATGTGATACAGGGTGTTTCTGTTGGTCTTATTTTAAAACTATATTGGTGTTTATGTGATGAAATGTGCTGGAAGTAGGTACTTGATTGATTACAATGAGAAATATTTGTTTCTTAAGTTAAATGAATTTAATTTTTTTTGTGTGCTGCTAAATAAAAATTGAGAATAAAGAAAAACTTTTTTCGGTGATATTGGCGTATTTTATAAACAAATAGGTACAGTTGTATCTTAATTCATTAACGATCATATTATAAATAATGTTGTTGGAATTAACAAATCATCCAGCCTCTGCAGGATCGGTAACTATTCGTCATAACTAAATTTTGTGAACAACCTGTGTCACATGAAAATATGAAACACGTACGCTAATGAAGACCAACGTTTTGAGGTTCATGGTTAAATTAAACTTATTACTTATAAAGAGATTTAATAATAGTGATTTGACCACTTCTATTTAAATAATGATGATAGTATGTAGGTATGGCTTATATTTTAATTAATTACTAGCGGCCGCCCGCGGTTTCACCCACGTGGTTCTCGTTCCCGTGGAAATATCGGGATAAAAAGTGCCAGTGCCAGCTCAACTTGCCAGTGAAAGTCCCGTCAAAATCTGTCCAGCCGTTTGAGAGATTAGCCGGAACAAACAGACAGACAGACAGACAAAAATTGTAATAAAATGTTATTTTAGTATATGTACCGTATATATAATCAATTATGCATGTAGTAAAAAGCGGTTATTTTAATCAGACAATCCAATTTTATTTATTTGTATTGTATAGATTAAAATCAACATGTTTGTCATTAGTATTTATTTCGTATCAGTTTTTAACCAGTCAACATCTAACCATAGAAGAAGAAGAAGAATTTATGGCTTAAATGTGATCAGTAGGTTTTCATAACATCTGACCACGCCTTAAATTTTAAACTGTCACAAGTTTTATTTGGTCATAATGTATAATGGTTGAGCATTTAGTGCTTATTCATAATAGACGTGCGAGATTAATTTATGTTAGCATAACTTTACTTTCACAATGAAACAACGAAACAATTACCGTTCTGAGTTAAAAGGGAGGGTAGGGCTTGTAAAACGGGTACATATTATAACTACAATACCTAAACTTGGCTCTGAGGTAAGGATTGTCTTCTTAGGCAGGATATTCACATTTATTTCACAGGTTAATGACTTTTTTGGTTTAATTTTTTACTAGCTTTCCGCCCGCGGCTTCGCCCTCGTGGACTAAACGACGTAATCCCGCGGGAATGTTAAATTTTTCCGGGATAAAAACAAGCCTAAAGTTCCTCTCCAGGCTACAAAGATTTCCCAAATTTCAGCCAAATCCGTTCAGCAGTTTTGGCGTGATTGAGTAACAAACATCCAAACATCAACTTTCACATTTATAATATTAATAGGATAGTAAGTTGAATGCTGAAAAGGGGAAACCTATTCAGCTAATGATCCGCGGACTTGGGCACGTATTTGTTAATGAATAAGCGCAAAACTTCTTAAATGGTCATTGTGCTCATGAATATGAACTTTTAAAATGTGGCCAACTCTGCAACTCGACAAAAAAAATAAGCTGTTTCATACAAATTGTCAATACCTACTCGACCAGAATGTATGGAACAGCTGAGTTTTTTTGTTGAGTTGCAGAGTTGACCCCTTAGTAAAAGTTGTTCATACTCATGAGCACAATCACCGCCTCGACACGAGGTCACCGGGTTTGTCACCAACTCGACACGAGAGGCTTTACACGCGTGTGTCCAGTTGGTGAAACTCAAAATTAGTATCACTTATTATTTCGTCATCTGGACACGCCAAGATTTTGACGTGTACTTATCCACATAGTGAAACATAAATTAAATCACTTTTATGTTTTCGCCAACTGGACACACCCAGTTTCTCGACGAGCCTGTGGCGCAGTAGTTAGCGCACTCGGCCTGCGGTCGTTAAAGCTAACCAACTTTCGCAATGGTCGGTCACAGAATAGGTGACCAAAAATTTATTAATTCGTGCTTCTTTGCATGCGTTTCCCATTAATACCCACCAATCCGAATTTAACCGAGGACAAAGAACTTTTGTAGGTACCTATATTGTTTCCTGTCTGGATGTCTGTGGTACCATCATTCTTTCGCATTTCCATAGCGCAAGTGCATCTACGAACCAAGTATAATCTCAGATCTATTGATTTAACATATGTAATAAGTAAACGCAACCACAGTTTAGTGTTAAAAGAATTGAACACAAAACGAGGTTCATATTAACCAAACAAGAATTCTGAAAACTGTCGATGGATTCGTGTAACAAAACTGATTTATTGGACAACCGCATTTTTAGGCGATCCCTATATACCATGTTTTTATACAGTCCTTATTCCGTTTTCATAAGGTTGATAATATAACAGGATATCCCAGCTGACCCCACTTCGGTGCGTGTATACGTTATCCCTGAATTTACATCGCTCGTAAACTTTACGAGCTACCATTTTATCGATTTTATTTTCTTGGATACGGAACAATACAAAACGTTCATGTTGGATTACTTGCGTATTTTCTAATACTTATTCAATGCTATTACAAAGTCTTTGATTTGAAAAATAAAGTCCTACGCAACCCAAATAAAAAGTTTGGTAGGGCAGGCGTACCGGTTTTGGCCACTGTACCGGTTTTGGCCACTTTTTGCTCTAAAAGTTTTCTTAACAACTTTAAGTCATTTTTGATAAAGGCAATTAAAATAAGGTATTTTAACCCTTTACTTGGCAGTGTGCATTCTTATGCACATAGCACTTCTAAAAAATCTGCGTACGAACCTATTGCATTAAACATGTATTTTTTTGGATATAATGCTAGGAAATATTCCCCATATGTGGTATAAAATTATTTTCTGACGACTGGCAACACCAAGTTGACTGTAGAATGCAAGATGTCGGACCACGTGAGTGCGTCTACGCATAACAAAGTAAAAATATTTTTTTTAATCTTATTCTTCTGACAAATCAACTATTGAATGATTGTTATTTATAAGTTATAATACTAACTGTGATTAACAACATTTAATTGAGTTCTGAATGCATTGTAACAATGTGAAAAACACCGTTTTATAAGTATGTATCTTTAAATGCACACTGCCCGCTATAGTACAATGAGCGTTTACTTTGATATCTATGTATGTATGTATAATATATGTATGTATATGTATATGTGTATATTTATATACATAGATAACACCCAGACGAAGACAAATAGACATTTTCATGCGCACAAATGCCATCTTCACTTAAAAATCTACATATATGTATTAAGCGATAGTGAGAATGAAGTTGTTGAAGTGTAATACTGCTTTGCCTTCAAAACCATTTCTACAAGCATCCCCATCAAATACTGATGTTTTTTCTGCACATCATTTTACGAGTATCCCCAATAGCTAGTACATCGAGAGTATCGAGACTTTTATCAGCTCAATCCCCTATCATCTAGCATCTCCGTCAACAGCTACAAGATCCAAAAGAGCAAAAGTAGTCGTAGCAAAAAAACGTTAGCGAAACCTAAGAGACTAACAATGAAATGGCGATGTCAAAAATTCAGGGGTTTAGCAGAAGTGGCCGATTCAGTGGATTTCCCTGAAGAAACCTGTAGCCTTTGAGAATATTTTAATCTTTCCTTTCTGATGAGATCATATGTATGATAGTACAACAAACAAGTTATGGTGCCAAGTTGAAAGGCACATCTATTTATGTTACAGAGGAAGATGTTTCCGATTTCCTAGCAATAAATATTTTAACTGATCTCATTTGATTAATATTTTTAGTTGTTAGTGGACCTCAGGAAGGCGGTTTGTTTGACTAAAATATTTTGAAACAGAATAATTTTTGACTTTGTTTGTACTTTGTCAGACGATTCATTATTCTTGTTATCTTTTAATTGTTTTGACTGATTTAATTGATAAATTGTCCATTACAGAATAACTATTTTGAAACTCTATGTTCATGGCAGTGTATCTCCTGGGATACACTCATATCGAAATGTTGATTGTTACTGATTTGGCAGTGTATATTTAAAGATACATCGAATTACACAATAAATAAAACACACAGATTTTTTAAATTATTTTTCCCCCACCTCTTGGACCCCAAAGAACCCTAAAATAAAGATAAAACATATATTTTGTAAAAATAAAACTCCTGCCAAGTTAAGGGTTAAGGTAATAATAACAACCGTTAGAATTCCTTATGTCATAAGATTTTTTTTCAATAAGTAAATTCCATTTTCTGTTTGAAAAAATGTTCTGTATGAAAATTTTAAGAAATTTGTTTTGGATGAAATACATTATAAACCTTTGTTTTTTACAATTAAATTGTTGTTTTGCAATTGACTGGTTTCTAGCGCATTAGAATATATTGATTTTACCTGGGTTTGGTTTTGATTTTTCGCAATACTTACAGAAGTTTAACTATCAGTAAAAAAAACTATTTTATTTTTATAAATTTGAAAAATCTACCTTTAAAGGTACCTAGATAAATTATCTATAATTTCAGATATCATGTGTGTCTTAAATACCTAAGACCATTTAGTACTTAGTGCTTAAAAGTCAAAAAATCCTTAAAGTGGCCAAAAAGGGTACCTCTGCCCTACTTAATAAATAAATTCTTTGACGTAGATAGCTGAACATAATGATGTTAATTTTTTTTTGTGACGTTGTTCGTTCACGTGGTCTTTTTTCTTGTAATAAATTCAAACTTTCATTGCCTAAGTATTTAAGCCGCAAATCGCAACAAAAAAGCGTGTTCTTCCCGGAGGCGGTACCTCGATTCCAAAATTCCCGTTTTGCCCAAACTGGAACTTTTCAAGAAGTTAGACAATGCTTGTACCAATTACTTACGTAGGTACCTACGAAGTAAAATTTTACTACATACAAATCTTTTCTCTTTATAATATTAGTATAGATATAGATAATATATTCAGTCTAAGCTGTGAACAAGCACAATGAATGTCAAAGACGTTAGGTACGCCATTCAAAAACCTACGTGGCGCAGTCGGGAGACCTTGTAACGAGAAGAACCGGCAAGAAAATAGTCAAAAGCTATTTTTTTTTTCATTTTTTTCTTTAATGATTAAGCTCGTCAATTCATCAAAGAACAAAGAAGTAACCAAAACATTGCAGCATTTGGAGCATCGAGCTAGCTCTTATCTCAAGTTTCCACTGTTCTTCCCTTCCCCATTAATAAACGAATGAAAGTAAACAGCAAAGCAGACCACCCATTTCGGGCTATTTTTGAAAGTTACAAAAATTAATTTACCTAATACATTATAATAGAATACACTATTCTAAGCATTTTTTACCGTAACATCTAACTAACTGCTTAATTTAAATTATGCCCTTTGATCAAAACTTAGTAACGCAAAAGTTATCTTTCGTTTGGCAACACTAGATGGAGATTTAACATGTTCAGTATTATTGTTAACATAAATTCTCCGTATGTTCTCTTTTATCTAGACCAGCTGCGTCTGTTTTATATCCCACTAGTTAAATCCTTTGTCGGTGGCGCTTCTTTGAGCGCAGTCAGTGAGGAGGCATTAGTTAAAGAGCATCCCTTGAACATAGCGAGACGGTTACGCGATTGCGATTAAAGAGCAAAATATTGCAGTACAAATGTAACTTACGTATATGAAAGGATTAATTATACATACTAATATTATTATTATTTATAGGGGGGACGCCAGCGAAGCCGGACGGGTGATCATGATCAGTCACCTAGGTCAGGACCATTTCACCCAAAAAACTAATATTACAAACTAGCGGATCCTCGCGGTTTTACCCGCGTAGTACCCGTTCCCATGGGAATATCGGGATAAAATATAGCCTATGTCACTCGGAAAGAATTTAGCTTTCTAATGGTGAAAGAATTTTTAAAATCGGTCCAGTAGTTTCGGAGCCTATTCCATGCAAACAAACAAACAATCAATATTTCCTCTTTATAAGTATAGATGTGAAAGTGTGTTTGTTTGTTTGTCCGTGATTTTTGGTATGGGGATAGCTTTGAAGCTGGAGAGTGACAGTGTAGTGTACTCCACGCGGGCAAAGCTGCGACCGGAAGGCTACTCTATTTAAATCAACGCTCCAATGTATGACAGTGGCGCCGCGTCTGTGCCGGTGGACTTCTTTCGTGAAACGCACTTCCGAAAACAATACGGGATAGGTATTGTTTTCGGAAATCGAACCCGAGACCTCTGGGTCTGATACCGGCGGTCTGTACCACTATAGACCACAAACCTACAACTTTCTCGGTGTTATCTAAGTTTGTAGTTACTGGTTATGTCAAACTAAGATTGTATAGTACCTACGCGCCACATAACTTGGCGCGTGTCAATATCAGAAACTAAAATTTTTACTTGGGAATAAGGCTTATTTTTCCGACCGGCCACGACTATAGCGCCCCCTGCCTGACACACGCCAAGTTACCTATGTGGCGCGGACTTTAGAAAGCATTTCGATCAAGAAATTTGTATGTTGTTGTATTTCGATTCGACATTCCTTCCGAAATGCTGTTTACAAAATGTATGACGTCAGACCAAAGATAATCTAGAGAACATTATAGAGGCCAGTGTTTTTTGTGGTCTAACATAATTTAGTATGTAATATAGTATATAATACATAGTAGAGTACACTAAAAATTATGTATTTCAGAGTATAAGTATTACCTACTTAAGGGCTGAATTTTATTGAAACAGGAAATCGTTGGAATTGTGTTCACAGGATTCCGCAAGTTATTAATAAGGACATGATTACTTTCAATTATACCGTTCTGCCCCAAAAGGTCCCTTTATCCTCAAGTTGCAGGTGATTATCCCGATCTTATCCGCGGCTACTGAACAAGGGCGTAAATAATCGTCGAGCCACTTGGGCGGATTTTGAGCATAATTTTTTGCGTGTCATTGTTGGTGGACCTATTTCTCTTTTACTTTTTTTACAAAATATGACAAATGAATTTAGCTGTCGGTAATAAGGTGATGTATTAGTTAATTATGTAACCCAAATTCAATTTTAGTAGGGAATATACGAAATAAGTATATTGATTAAAGACTTTTAAATATAGCTTTCACTATGACTACGAGAAGCTTACATAGATTTTATAATATGAAAGTATGTATTTGAGAGTATAAGTATTAGTTATGGGATGGATATTATTCTTACAGGAAAGGGTCCCAAACGGACTTTCGGGCTGTCAAACGTTATTAATAAGGACATGATTAGGGGAGGTCAGCTCAAAGCGGTCACCTTAACTTTAACTTAAAAAAAATGCCATTTTAGAATCGATTTTGGTAAAGTATTTTATATGAATAGATAGGCAGTTTATTAAACTTTTACAAAATGTAATCAAATTTCGTGAAAACGTAAATAATTTCTCATAATTGGTAAATTACGAAAATTTGTCAAAAACAGCTTTGCCCGAGTGAGCGCCTAAAGCGGCCATGGGGGTAAGGGTAAAATGGACATACCAAAATAATACAAGAAATTCATTTATAAAAATAAAAAATACCGAAAATAATAAAAAAACTTTATTAATGATAAAAAGAAATAATCAACAACAGATTTTCTAATGAAACAGTCATGTCAGTCTTTAAATACGTTAACTTAGACATAGTTTAACTTAGAGTTCATAAAAATTTTGATGTTAGTGTAATTTAGTTATATGTTATTTTTAACAATGTTTTCTTATTAAAATTTAAGTATCAAAAGTTATTTTATGGAAGTGACATTTTCAACAGGTGGTAACTTAATCTTCAGTCTACCAAAGTTTTTCACTTGGCCACTTTGCCCGGACCGCTTTGCCTTTCTCCACCATTTTGTTTAAAAAATTAACTCAGCTCATATTATGTATCCCATGTCGGAACAAATGGTTTACAAACAAAGCCAAATAGACAAGTAACAATAGAAATGTGATGAAACCATTGAATTCTAACGAGGTTTGATCAAATCAGGTTGAATTTACCATGGAGTTTTTTAAGAAAACACATAAAACTCTTGCGCATGTCGCCGTGGCCACGTGCTTGCTCCGATCTTTACCGAACGACTGCTTCGTGTGGGGCGGTAGGTTGACTGTATGACAGATCAGCAACGTCGCGCTATCGTTTTTAGTTGGTACCGAAAAATGAGATGTGGCCGCTCTGCCTCCTATGGCCGCATTGAGCTGACTTCCCTTTTAATTATATCGTTCTGTCGCAAAAGGTCCCTTTAACGGCAAATTGCAGGTTATTATCCCAATCTTAGCCACTTGGGCGAAATATCTAAATTTTTTTGCGTCTCATTGTTGTTGTATGAGTACCTACATACACCCCTTGTGATTTAACATGTATAAACTACCATACATTTTGTAAGGAAATAAAAGACGATGCCTAGGAATTGAATAATACTACGACCTACCGTCCAAGTAGCTATCGTCTTTTAAGTTGCATAAAAGTAAAGGTGTTAAGGCGATACTCGGAAAAATTATGCTAAAGCGAGATAGCAATGAGAAAACGACGCGCGCGGGAGCGAGACCAATTTAGCAGATTAGGCAAAAAAACAACACAAAATCACTTTGTATTAAAAAACTACAGTGATTTAAAAAAAAAATGCTTCTATACGATCCTAAAAATTATTGGTGTCCACTAATTAAACCAATTTCCAATAGTGTAAGTAACCCCATTTAAGAATAATTTTGAACTTTCGTATTTTTAGAGGTATTTTCGAAAATAAAAAGTGTCGAGGCAAAATCATAAAATCGTGTTTTTGAAACTATACGAATCTAGATTTCTTTAACAACTGTAACCATCCTATAGTTTTAAATAAAAAAGTCCATACTTTTTCCGAGTAGCGCCTTAATTGCAAATCTTAGTCCGCCCGCTTTGATCAACAATACCACTCGATGACCGGTCGGAGTGTCTAAAACGTCCGAGCGAATAAGAGCGTTCTTCAAAGGTGCGTCATTTATGACGTAAAATCGAAAGATTAAATCTTTTTCATCGTTTAAAAAAAAATCAGTCGGTGCCATTTTTCTATGTGAAAAAAAATTATATTGCATGGACCGCACTATTGCTACTCAAAGGTCAAATTCGAACGACAATTATAAAAACAAAACATATCGTAAAACTGTCAAACAGTTTTAATTTATTACTTTTGTTAGTCAGCTTATCATAAATGTAACCCAAGACCGCCTAAGTATAACCAGATGTTCGGGATAGCGATAGCGCGCACTAAGGTGTTTTGTTTACATAAAAAATGGGCCATTAAAAAAGGCCCCTAGATGCTGAGAGGTTAACTTGCCATGTTAGTTAGTTAGTGGAAGACAAATCTTGCAAGCTTAATTTGACCCACTTCCCAGTGCCCGATGGAGCTGAAATTTTGTAATACAAGTTTGGTTTAGATGATATTACAATATTTAAGTACAGCCAGCAAAAATGCTTGTCATGAAAATGAATTTTTTACTAAAAACTTATTAAACATTGTTTTATGTTAAATATGCCTAATAAAAATAGTAAGTAATAAAACAAAAAAATAGGGAAAAAAGTCGTCAAAGAATTTTTGTTTCTTCAAAATAATAACATGTTTTTGGGTTTAAATAGAAACAAAAAGAACATACATACTTAATAAAAATGAACTTCCTATAACTATATTTAGCACAGGAACCTAACAATTTTATTAGTTGAGTAGCAACATGCATGATATGGCCTGCTATTGGATTACCTGAATTACTGCTAATTTGCTTGTGCTGATGCAGCTACGTGCATGTCCAATTAAATTATGGGCCGTTGTCGTAAAATAACACGGCAAGTTACAGTGCGATAACGCAAACACTGACTTTATGTACACTTGGTTAAATAAATTGTGTTGGTAACATACCTAATAGTTTTATGTAAGTGTACATAATTATGCGTAAATGAGAGCTGATGAGTTATTTTCGCCCGTTTTTCTCTGTTAAAAGATGTGGTAGGTAAAAAAAAATTTGGTCGATTTATAAAGATTAATTTTATTTATAATACTTTATAAACCTTGGCTTTTTACAATTGGTTGGTTTCTAGCGCATTAGAATATATTGATTTAACTTGGGTTTGGTTTTGATTTTTCGCTGTACTGTTGTAAAAGTTTAACTATCAATAAGTGGCCAAAACCGGTACATTTGGCACCTCTCACACAAAGTCAAAGTCAAAGTCAATAAATTTTTATTCATATAGATTAAATAAAATTAATGCTTATGAATCGTCCAACATTTTTTTACCTACCACCTGTTATGGACATCTTTTAACTGACAAGAAAAACAGGCGAAAAAAACTCATCAGCTTTAACAGAAGCAACGCATTTACAAAATAATTATGTCGTTGCTAGACAAAATGGTACAATAATAAAATTTATACAAAAAGCTAATGCTGAAGGAAAGTTTTCACATACTTAAGTATAGGAATATTTTCCTTTTATACATTGTTAGTGTTACTTACTATAATTATTACAACCATGCGTTATGATCATTTAAATAATCTTCTACTTTGTAATAGCCTTTGCTTAAGAGCGTCTTTTTAACATGTTTTTTAAATTTATTCAAAGGCAGCTCGATTACTTCTTGTGGAACTTTATTAAAGAATGCTATGCCTTTTCCCAAAAAAGAGCCTCTACTTTTTTCAAGTCTAAATCTTGGAACGGCAAGCTTATTTTTATTTCTTGTGTTAAAATTATGAATATCACTATTCTTAGTGAATGAGTCAAGATGTTTCCTAACATATAATATATTCTCGTAGATGTATTGCCCTGCTAAGGTTAGTATATTAATTTCTTTAAACAAAACCTTTAATGAATCGCGGCGGCGGAGGCTGTAAATGGCGCGTACCGCTCTTTTTTGAAGTACAAAAATATTTCCAATATTGGCTGCTGAGCCCCACAACAACACGCCATAGGACATTACACTATGAAAGTAACTAAAGTAAACAAGTCTTGCCGTTTCAATATCAGTTAATAGCCTTATCTTTTTTACTGCAAAAGCAGCTGAACTGAGTCTACTCGACAAGGCCTCAATATGTGGATCCCATTGTACATTTTGCGTTATATCTAAAAAACTTTATAACTTTTTAAATTTCAAAAATGTACCTTTAAAGGTAGATAAATTATCTATAATTTAAGATATAATTTGACTCCTAAATACCTAAGACCATTTAGTACCTAGTGCTTAAAAGTCAAAAAGTCCTTAAAGTGGCCACAAAGGGTACCTCTGCCCTACATCAACACACACATCCTCTAAAATCTTTGTTATAATTAAAATTTTGTTGTGTAGGTAATAGCCCATTCTCCTTACCCATCTGTAAAGAACGAAGGTCTATGTAGTCATAGTCATAGTCATACATTTTTTAATCATATAGATTAAATAAAATTAATGCTAATGAATCGTCCAATATTTTTTTACCTACCACCTGTTATGGACATCTTTTAACTGACAAGAAAGACAGGCGAAAAAAACTATGTGACCCAGCAGTGGAAACATTTAAAGTCTGATGTGATGTGATGATGATGAAAGAGAATAATAAAATTTCAAGACTTGGGGCGATTAATTTGCACTCTTTTGTTGCGCTATTCTTCATATGCCGCAGCCGACTGAAAACACTGACACAGCAATTAGTTGCGGCTTCTGAAAACTTGGCGACTGCAATCGCCAACATTAGGCGTAGTAGCCTAGCATGACTGCGATAGTAAATTTAACCATTTGAAATAGGCTTAAAGCCAAGTAGTATTAAGATTGAAAATATAATTTTACCTTTGAGTGAGAATAGCACTCGACTCGACTATCCACTTGCCCACAACTTGCGCAAGTGCACTCGCGTTCGGCTGACCCCTCCCGATCGAATCGCTGACGGAGGGTGCATCGACCCCTGAATCCCCACGACCTACAACCGCCACCACATTGCAAGTGTCACCACAAGCTTAAAGCAACCTTTTAACCCCAAAAATAAAGTTCAAATTTAATAAGAAGAGTTGAATTTATATCCGGCAGGAAAAATTTCCTATGCTAAATTGCATGTCGGGGAAAAATTGTAGGTAAAGTTATTTTTAAAACAAAGTATGTACAAGGTTAGCTGTAAAATTGTAAGAGATCCATGTCTTTATTAACAAGTAGAGGATCCTCGCGGTCTTACCCACGTGGTACCCGTTCCCGTGGGAATAGACTGTCACTCGGGAAGAATGTAGCTTTCTACTTGTGAAAGAATTTTCTAAATCGATCCAGAAGTTTCGGAGCCTATTATTGAATACCTACTTCTATACTAATTTTATAAAGAGGAAAGATTTTATTGTTTGTTTGTTTGTATGCATTGGTAAACAAACAAACAATAAAATCTTTCATTGGCAAACAAACAAACAAAAAAATCTTTCCCCTTTATAAAATTAGTATAGAAGTAGGTATATACCTATAGATAACTTTTTAACGAATTAGTACCTCATAAATTGTTATTTTAATGGCTAACGAGTTAAAAGAATAAGGTTGAAAAATAGACTAACTACCGCTATTATTGCTAGCTACGAGAATTCTAAATTGGATAAACTATTATAAACAAACCTTTTTACTGTTAATCGAAAATCGATACGTAGCTACATTTAGCTACTTAATAAATATGTACTTATGACCGGACGACGTTCCGTGGGCAGGCCCCCTACAAGGTGGACCGACGATCTGGTCAAGGTCGCGGGAAGCCGCTGGATGCGGGCAGCGCAGGATCGATCGTTGTGGAGATCCTTGGGGGAGGCCTATGCCCAGCAGTGGGCGTCGTACGGTTGAAATGATGATGATGAATCGTCAACATTTTCTTGGCTTTTACTGACAAGAAGAACAGGCGCAATAAACTTGCCAGTTTACAAAGAAAAAATAAACATATCGTTACTAATCACAACAAATTGCTTGCAGTATAAAATGTACAATATTTTAATAACATGAAGGGTGTCTCGGTAACAGTGCACTTTTTCATTTTAAAATTAAAACACGGTTTTTTTGAGAGAGTTGTGATATTTATATTGGATTATGAAGAAGACATGAAACGTATGGAATAAAATATCTACTAGAAGGCCACCACGGCTATGATGACAGGCCATTACTCTTTTCATGAAATCCATTACTTTATTCCTGAGATCAAGTCCGAGATCCAACGTGTCATCAGTGAGATAAGCCACATCTCTGTGAAAAAGTCATGGATTTCGTGAAACAAGTAATGGCCTATCATCTATGCCTCCAATGGCCCCCACGCCATTTGACAGATATTTTATTCCATACATAATCGGAACATGCCTTCTTCTTATTCCAATAAAAATATCACAACTCTCTCAAAAAATACATGTTTTATTTTAAAATGAAAAAGTGCACTCTAACTGAGACACCCTATACATATAATTAGACATTACGAAAAACAGAGCCATTACGAAAAACAACAACTTAAGCCACATAAACTTATTTTTGATTACATAAGAAATTAGAAGATATCGTCTAATTTCTTATGTAGGTAATCAAAAATAAGTTTAACCGCCTCTGTGGTCAGTGGTTCACACCGCACCGATTACAGACCTAGATGTCACGGGTTCGATTCCCAGTGTGCGTACATTAGTATTCGGTTTGGTTGGTGGTAGGACTTGTTCAGTCTACCTGGCTAGCGACCACCATCTTAACTAAGTCTGTCTGTCAATGTTTTCAGCATTATTGTGTTTCGGCAGTTACCTATAGATAAGATAGCCAGTTCCTCAGTGATTGAGGATTCTGGGAGTAGTGCGCTTCCACCTTCACCCTTATCACTACTTAACATCAGGTGTGATGAAGGCTAAGTGCTACCCCGTTGTGGATAAAAAAAATCTCATCTTCTCTAAATAAAAAACTAAGTTTGTTATACGTCACACGTAGGTAGGTACCTAATACCCGTGAAAACAGGAAGACGTCGTTCCCGCGTCCCGTAAACTCGCCGTTAATACTCCTTTAGGGGGGTTTAATATGGGCCCTCTGTTAGGAGGAGGAAACATTTTTATTTAAAGTATTAAGCAGAGGACCGTTTCCCTTTTCTTTCATGGCTCTATTATGGATATCATTACTTTAGTCATGATAGGAAGTTCTGTTGCTTTAGAGCTTGTAAAGGTAGGCCCAATTTGTTAAGCCCAGTAGTCTAAGTAGGTAAGTACTGTACATCAAGTTAAATGACTTTGAGTGCTTGCTCATTAGCACATGAAGCTTGATGTGTGGTCGTTTTTTTTTTGTTTTTGTTTCGTTTCAACACCAATCAATATAGACTGTTATTTAAATTTTTACTTTTTTGCAATCACAATGCAATTTTTATTATTGAAAAATAGAAAATAAAGTCCCATTCCCAATATCCCATCGCAGCTAGTTGTGAGACGGGTCGATTTTTTCTAAATACTTACTTCTTTTTCCATTTTTCAATATAAACTGTGTTTAATTTATTAATATGACTGTATAACAATGGTAGTTCAATACAAGTTTTAAGCTGATAAAGTTGTATTTTTACGTGCCATAATATGTAGGTGTCTAAGACAAAATAGCCATATATTTATACTAAATCTTTATTGAATATTATTATTATATGAGTTCTAACGATTTCTTGTTTTATGTTTGCATTGCATATGCTCCGAAACTACTGGACCTCTTTCACTATTCGAAAGCTACATTCTTCCCGAGTGGCATAGGCTATATTTTATTCCGATATTCGAACGGGAAAGGGTACCACGCGGGCAAAACCGCGGGGAGCCACTACTGTTATTATAAAACCTCTTTGGATACGCGTGGGTAAGAAATTGAGGTCACATTAATAGTAGTTTGTTACACAAGGGTCGTAAGCGAGCTATTACAGAACAAGATCCAATTTGGCGACCGTGCGAGCGCAGCTCCCAAAGGGAGCTAATCGAGCGAGTGCACCCGAGATATTTAGACGAATATATTAGGCGAATATAATTCGAGGGTGTGATAACTACTTACAACCGAGGTAAGCATTCTACTTTACATCATTCATGCGAGGTAAATAAAACATTTATATTGGTATGACTAAATGATTCTTTTATAAGACAGAAAATATTTATTCAAATTTATTTCCAAAAACTTGTATATGTACTTATTTTAAATTTTAATACAGTCGTCGCAAGTGAACAAACATTTAATTCGATGAAATTTCATTGTTTTCTACAGTAAATAGTTTTCTTATCATTTTATGAAAAAAAAATTGTTCGACCAAGGAGTTTTGCATAGCTTGAATGGTAAAGTTACTTTACAATTAAAGCATTCACCTGCCTGAATTGCAAAGTAATTTGAAAATGGAACGTTCTATCTCAATACACTGTGTTGCACATGCCAACTTACACAGCCTCTTACCATACTAGTAAATCCTAGTTACCGAGCAGTATGATGTAATAGTACATTACAGCCGAGGACAGGTAAGTAAGAAATTACATTGTCGAGGATGGTTTGAAGCACGAGCCGCAGGCGAGGGCTTTAATCATTCGAGGCAAGGTAATTTGCTTATCGTACAAGGCTTGTATAGTGCTTTTCTCAAGAAATGCGAGGAAATAAAAAAAAACTGTTTAACTAAATAATATTTATTAAAATTTATATCACACTTGTTCGGGCAATTATTAAATGTAAATGTTATTGTTTTCTTGGGCACACTTATGTATAAATCGCCCATAATAATATTATTTTAATGATCTAGGTATCATTAAAATACGCCAACAACACAGATTCCGAAAACGTATGCGCCTTTTTTCACTTTTCCAAATCAGATCGTAGGTTTTCATATATTTTATCTTTCTTTTGATTTTGCTGGCAGTAAGTTTTCTGTTATTCATTTTGCTTCTGCTCTCAAATTTGGTGGAGTAGGTACATACAATGTATGTATATGTTTCATTGGCAGAACTCATTTTGATAATTTATTACACAATATAAATAAACTGTATTGATATCAAATCAACCGCTGAAAATCATTCCCGCCGTTTTTTTAATATTGGTTTGTGAGGCCAAGTGGAACGGTCATACAGCCTATTGATACTACTTGCTACTAAAATGCGCAACTTCAATACCCGCTTCTGGGTGGTAGATGGCGCTGTACATATTTCCCATACAAAATTACTCGTAAAGGATATTTTGTCTATGATAAATCTAATTTTTTTTTTCGATTGATGTTCGTGCTAAGGGTACATAGCGCTTGTGGTACAACACGATGTAATATACTCTGTGCGCACCGTATTTAAAAAAAAGTTAACCTAATTATGATATAATAATTACCTATATAATAATAATAATAATGTGGCTGTATGGTGCAAATGTCCCTTTGCTTTTTCTGTTTTTATACACAGGAATAACCATGAAGCTCGACTTAATACTGAGGTAACTGGAGAGTGCAGTACGAACAATTTTTTGAATACCACAAATAACACAGTGGCTGTCTTCCGTCTCACCTACACTTTAAAAAAATACGTATGGTTATATGAGACAACTGACAGCCACTACCTGCCACTACATACATAAATGTCAAATTTGCTGGCGACACTTTTTTATTCAGGGTGAGAGCTCCAGTTACCTCAGAGTATTAAGTCAAACTTCATGGGAATAACGAAAGAAAAAATAAAGAAAAAAAATTGGTAATAATATCTTTGGGTAGTACCTTTTCCGAGGTAAACATTCTAAATTTGAAAATCACTGCAGTAATGAATTTCAGTACTTACTTACTGCACTGATTTTAGTGCAGTAAGTAACGGACGCTTTACTGGATTGAAACATGTTTCAATCCAGTAAAGCGTCCAGTAAAACATGTTCACATTGATCCAGTGCCGATCCAGCGCGGCAATCCAGTGACGCTGGAACGATCTACTGGATCAATGTAAATCAGCCTTTAGGCGTGGCGTGATCGTCAACGTATCATTCGTGCTCTCGTGTGCTCGCGTCAGACGTCTAATCAAATATAAGTACCTAGGTAAGTCGATATGATGCACCAATTGACGCACAATTCGCCCGCGCCGCACCGCCTGACGCGCCCTTTTTGACACGCAACACGTGCCAATCAACATGTTTGGCAACGTTGCACAATATAGCACAAAGGAGTATTAGGAGCACCTTAATGGACCGTTCAATACGAAACACCGAAGCAACACTTTTTTCTATGGTCGTCGATCTCCGTGGTAATGAAGGTGCCATCTCTGAGGTGCCATAGGTTCGATTCGATTCCCAGTAGTCAGGTTGACGTAGAAAACTATTTTTTCTATACACCTCTAAATTATAATTGATACAAATATTTTAGGGGTTGGTAGTGTCCATCAATACGAGTAATTATCTACGGAATCGCGAAAAAAGCAGCTGTTCCATACAAAAGTACAACATCGACTCGACTGAAATGTATGGGACAGCTGATTTTTCCGTTAATTCCGTGGTTGGCCCCTATAGTAAAAATTGTTCGTATTGATGGACACTATCAGCCCCTAAAGTCTTTGTTAAAATTGTTAAAGTTGTCTTAATTAAAATTTAGTGGTGTGTTTTCTCAACTTGTGGTAATATCCGTCGTTGTTTCCCATTTACATAACTTATGTTATGTGCTTAAGCTACTTAATTTCGGATTGGAGCAATGTAGTGATCCCTTCTAGTTCCCCTTAGTAGTAAATTATGAGTATACCGTGCCTGTATTTCATATTCAAATTCTCGTAAGGCCGGACCAAACAAGGCGGGCGGCTCGGCGCGACGTATACCTACCTAACCTACTAAAGTGCCTGCATTATTTATAAGGGAATCGACATCAGATTCAACTTTGTTTGAACTAAAATCGATAACTTAAATTTAGCTATTCATTGTACGATGACGTTTTAAAATGATTGTTTTCAGCCGGTATAAAGTAGGACGTTTTAGTTCGCGTTGAACGTTTCATGAAAATTTCAGACTTACGGCTAAAAGTCATAGGTTTAAAAGTTAATCTCGTTACTAACTCTGTTGTACCCTATCTAATGCAATAGTACATTACAGCCGAGGACAGGTAAGTAAGAAATTACATTGTCGAGGATGGTTTGAAGCACGAGCCGCAGGCGAGGGCTTTAATCATTCGAGGCAAGGTAATTTGCTTACCGTACAAGGCTTGTATAGTGCTTTTCTCAAGAAATGCGAGGAAATACAAAAAAAACTGTTTAACTAAATAATATTTATTAAAATTTATATCACATATGTTCGGGCAATTATTAAATGTAAATGTTATTGTTTTCCCGGGCACACTTATGTATAAATCGCCCATAATAATATTATTTTGATGATGTAGGTATCATTAAAATACGCCAACAACACAGATTCCGAAAACGTATTCGCCTTTTTTCACTTTTCCAAATCAGATCGTAGGTTTTCGTACCTATATCTTTCTTTTGATTTTGCTGGCAGTAAGTTTTCTGTTATTCATTTTGCTTCTGCTCTTAAATTTGGTGGAGTAGGTACATACAATGTCTGTATATGTTTCTTTGGCAGAACTCATTTTGATAATTTATTACACAATATAAATAAACTGTATTGATATCAAATCAACCGCTGAAAATCATTCCCGCCGTTTTTTTAATATTGGTTTGTGAGGCCAAGTGATACAGCCTATTGATACTTACTACTTGCTACTAAAATGCGCAACTTCAATACCCGCTTCTGGGTGGTAGATGGCGCTGTACATATTTCCCATACAAAATTACTCCTAAAGGATATTTTGTCTATGATAAATCTCATTTTGTTTTTTCGATTGATGTTCGTGCTAAGGGTACATAACGCTTGTGGTACAATACGAAGTAATATACTCTGTGCGCACCGTATTTAAAAAAAAGTTAACCTAATTATGATATAATAATTACTTATATAATAATAATAATAATGTGGCTGTATGGTACAAATGTCCCTTTGCTTTTTTCTGTTTTTATACACAGGAATAACGAAAGAAAAAATAAAGAAAAAAATTTGGTAATAATATCTTTGGGTAGTACCTTTTCCGAGGTAAACATTCTAAATTTGAAAATCACTGCAGTAATGAATTTCAGTACTTACTTACTGCACTGATTTTAGTGCAGTAAGTAAGTACTGAAATTCATTACTGCAGTGATTTTCAAATTTAGAATGTTTACCTCGGAAAAGTGCCACGTACTGCATTCTTTTCTCAAATATAATAGTAACATTTCAGAGCATAAGTGTGAAAATAAAGTAATTATGAATTAAGAAAAATCCGAAAAGTCCGCTATTTAAAAACGCTTCGAATTAGCCATAAAGTTTGGTTGGTCTTGATTACTTATAGCAGAAATAATTCCATGTGTAGGTTTTTAGTTAATACTCACAAAACTTAGGTATGTTTGTTTTGTCTTTATGAGGACAGAATAAAACAAAAGTTTTGCTCATAATTTTTATTATTGAATATTTTAAAATGCATCTTCGGCACTAAAAGGTACCATTAATAATTTATTTATTATGTCTTTATCTAAACGTACATTTAGATAGATTTGATTAAGATCCACTTTGGGAGTATAAAATATTAACAAATTTACCCGTCTCTAAAATAAATAATTAAATTATTACAGAAGTATATAAGCCGCCGCAGATAAAGAAACAATATGGAAATGGCGGCCGTCTGGTCATGCTATCTCGCTCACACATACCGTCATGCTGCATGTAGACCACGTGGGTGGGTCATGCTATCGCGCTCACACTTAATGCTTCGCCGCATGCTTCGCCGCCATTTACAGATTGTTTCTTTAACTGCGCGAGTTATACAGAAAATGTTTGTAAACACCTAACTGTAGCGAAACAAACAAGGTCGCAACATTCACGTACTTATGTCAGTGACAGTGATTTTATTAAGTACCTATACTTAAACATTATTATAAATTGCACTACGCTGATCGCCGACACCGAATCCATAAAAAATGTCCGATGAAATCACATTAATACGAAGATAAGCACTTTGGAATCTAATTTCACTATACATAGTTCCGTCGCTAGACGCTACATACACTTATAAAATCTACATAATTACAAACTTTTACTAAGAGTCTAGACTTTTTGAATTTTTTAAAGATCTAGTGTTGAATGGAATAGTTTTGTTTTTCTTATTTTTAGTGTCTAGATTGTTACTAAAAGAGTCAGTTCCACTGGGGGGTGGAGTGAAAACGGAATTTTTCGAACTGGGCACACTGTTTCCCGGGGACACGCCACTGTCGGTGCTGACTGAAGCAGGACTTGGGCTGTCACTCGTGCTGTTGCAGATCGTCAGCTCTTGGCCGGGCAGAGAAACTATTTGGCCAATCGGTTTCTGTCGGACTAGATTTATGCTTTGGCACACGTTACCCTTAACCTCGCTATCGTTATCTTTCTTCTGGTACCTCGTCAGAGTCCCGGCGGATCCCGCAGAGTTCGGCCGGTACATAGGCACAAATTGTGACTGCGGATAGTACTGCATCTCGGGCGGCACCTGCCCCTGCACCCAAGGGCCCATGGTGGACACCACGGGCGTCATGTGCGACCACACCGGCATCTGCATCATGTGCGAGCCGTCAGGCATCGCATTGAACCCTGGAGCCATCGGCATAGGGCGTACTACGCCAACCGGCGTCGGTGCGCTGTGGGGCCTCATTGCCGGATGACTGTACGGAGGCACAAACTCTTCACCGGCTTCGTAAACCCTATGTGGATTTGGAACTTGAGTATATTCGACATTCGGGTACACAGAGTGCGGACTCCTTTGAAAGTACGTGAACATCTGCTGTTGAGCTTGCTTCATTGCCACATATTGCTGTAAGTGAATGGCAGTTTGCTGCCTTTGTTGAGCTAGATCTTGATTGACTTGAGTCGTGGTCGCATTACCGTGAATATAATATATGTGTGACTGCGAGTTCACTTGAGTGGTGGGAGATGTTTGCCTCTGGGCGTTCGTATATTTATTATCGGTTACATTGTTTTGTGGATCTTGATACTCTTCCGGCGGTGCTATATATTTTGGCGTTGATGGTGGAGTCACTTGTTGAGACATTGGGTAACTTATTATTTGTGCTATGTAAGGCTGCTGCTGTGACTTAGCAGAATGGGCGGGGCTATGAGTTTGGAATGTTGGATTGTAGGTAATTTGCGATATATCTTGACCGGAACCAGTCAAGTCTACGTCTTTTTGGCTTGTTCTTTGACTTTCGTTGACTTCGTTTTTCTTTGGTTTTTGATTGTACGGTGCTACTTTTGGATTGCTTTTCCAACTGGCTCCAGTGCTTTGAGGTCTTTTAACTGGAGATTTGTTAGGATCATGCCAGTTTTCACCGTTTATTTGGCGTGGTTCAGGTTGATGGTGTGACTGCGCGCTGTGCGCTCTTCTTGGTGGTGGCGACATACCGTCTGGGACATGACCCTGTCTGTAACATCTCCTGACGGGGCCAGGGCTGTTCTGCCTTTCAGGAGGCTGAGGCACTGGTCGTGGCACTCTTCTTCGTGCAGGCGTGGGAGGGCTGGGCTGAGATTGCGATGATTGCGAGACAGATCGCCATTGCTCCAGAAGCATCTTACGACGTTCATACTCTATTCGTATTTCAGTCTCACTCGATGAGTCGTAATCTCTGCCCTATAAGAAAAAAATATATTCTAATATAATATTTATTTAGATTTCATGACTTTTGATAAAACCCGGTTTGTTTAAGTTATGTACCTTTTCGATTTTGTCGTCCAACATCTTGAAGAAATCCTGCTGACTCGCAGACACCTCACTGTAAAAAATTAATGCACGTTTTTAAGTCGATCTCGATAAATTTCGGACTGGGATTTTTGAGTTTCAATCTTCTAAGGTTCTTATTGTTTAACCTGTTAAACGTTAGTACGAGGTATACCTCGTACTGGTAGGTGTAAACCACAGAACACGGAAAGATTTTTTTCTCTGTGTAAACACTTTATGTGTTTTAAAATTATCAGAGTGTGAGTCCAGTACTGTGTAAAATAGAAATCACATGGTGGGTGGATGAGTCGATAAGGGCAAGATATGTTTGTTGGGGTCTGCCTCATCCTCATCATCCGCGCAGGCCACAGAGCCAGCTCACCTCACCTCTTATTATCAGTGTGGTTTGCAGTTAAAGGCGGCCTCGCTGGCTGTACACCAAATATACTAAATGCAATGTATGAACCAGACGGATTCACATGGTGGGTGGGTGAGCCGATAAAGGCAAGATATCTTTGTTGGGGTCTGCCTCATCGTCGGCGTCGGTGATAAAGCGCAGGCCCCAGAGCCAGCTTCCCTCACCTCCTATTATCAGTGTGGTTTCCGGTTAAGGGCGGCCACGCTGGCTGTACACCAAATATACTAAATGCAATGTATGAACCAGACGGATTCACATGGTGGGTGGGTGAACCGATAAAGGCAAGATATGTTTGTTGGGGTCTGCCTCACCCTCAGCATCGGTGATATAGCGCAGGCCATAGAGCCAGCTTACCTCACCTCTTATTATCAGTGTGGTTTGCGGTTAAGGGGGCCACGCTGGCTGTACACCAAATATATTAAATGCTTTAAGTATGAACCGAGGCCTATGCCCAGCAGTGAGCGTCGTACGGCTGAAATGGTGATGATGATGAAGTATGAACCAGACGGACTCACATGGTGGGTGGGTGAGGGTGAGCCGTAGGCGGCCTCGCTGGCTGTACATCAAATATAGGTACTAAATGCTCTAAGTATGAACTAGACGGACTCACATGGTGGGTGGGTGAGCCGATAAAGGCAAGATATGTTTGTTGGGGTCTGCCTCACCCTCAGCATCGGTGATAAAGCGTAGGCCACAGAGCTAGCTCACCTCACGTATCATTATCAGTGTGGTTTGCGGTTAAGGGTGGCCACGCTGGCTGTACACCAAATATAGGTACTAAATGCTTTAAGTATGAACCAGACGGATTCACATGGTGGGTGGGTGAGCCGATAAAGGCAAGATATGTTTGTTGGGATCTGCCTCACCCTCAGCATCGGTGATATAGCGCAGGCCATAGAGCCAGCTTACCTCACCTCTTATTATCAGTGTGGTTTGCGGTTAAGGGTGGCCACGCTGGCTGTACACCAAATATAGGTACTAAATGCTTTAAGTATGAACCAGACGGACTCACATGGTGGGTGGGTGAGCCGATAAAGGCAAGATATGTTTGTTGGGATCTGCCTCACCCTCAGCATCGGTGATATAGCGCAGGCCATAGAGCCAGCTTACCTCACCTCTTATTATCAGTGTGGTTTGCAGTTGAGGGCGGCCACGCTGGCTGTACACCAGATATACTAAATGCTTGAAGTATGAACTAGACGGACTCACATGGTGGGTGGGTGAGCCGTTAAAGACAAGATATGTTTGTTGGGATCTGCCTCACCCTCAGCATCCGTTATAAAGCGCAGGCCACAGAGCCAGCTTACATCACCTCTTATATCAAAGTGGGCGGCCACGCTGGCTGTACAACAAATACACTAAATGCCCAACTAGACGGACTCACATGGTGGGTGGGTGAGCCGATAAAGGTAAGATATGTTTGTTGGGGTCTGCCTCATCGTCGGCGTCGTCGGCGGGGGCGGCCGCAGCCGCGCCCTCCTCTTCATCTGCTTCTTTTTCCGCTGCGCCTGAGGGGAAAAGAAAAGTATCTATTAAAATTGGCGCTTCCGGGTTCATATTTCCGACTCCAAAAAGAGGTTCATTTGTTAGGCTGTATAATTTATTATTTTGTTTATGCATGTTTGCGAATTTATCGGCTATTCGTAGACCGTAGTCCTATTGTTTTTCTTATACACAACATTGGAAATGAAAAACCAGCATTTGGCATTTTTTTGACGGGACGGGATGACAGTGTGGCCTGAATCGTACTACAACAACATCATGACATAAAGAGATCTATTCATTGCATGTTGAAACCGAACTTAATAATAGGTCAATATTAGTTACTAAAATGAATTGAGCAAAACCTATATATCATATAAGTAAACCTATATAGTCAAACTACATACTAAATCAGTTTTATGATCAGTTTTATAATTTAATTTACTTACTTAAATAATTGTTTTGTAGGTATCATCCTTACTTCCTTACTTTATACTTTACACTTTATACTTTATTTATATTATACCTAAATGCGTCTCTGTCCGTCTGTGTGTTACACAATCACGCCTAAACTACGGAACCGATTTGAATGAATTTTGGTACGGAGATAGTCTAGAGCCTGAGAAAGGACAAAGGCTACATTTAAATGGCTGTAAGGGGTTAAAATAGGGGATGAAAGTTTGTATGGAAATTACGTTATTTTTAAAGCTAAAAGCTTAAAAGTTATTTTATAGGATTTTGATAAGATATAAATAAATACGATATTCAAAGATTTTAAAACTATTTAGGTATCCTAAAGGGGGTAGAAATAGGGGATGAAGGTTTTTGTGTAATGACGTCGACAAAAAAGCTTACGGCCCAGAAAATAAAAATACAGAAAATTACGGAGTTATTACAATATCTGAAAGTGAAATTTACTTGCCAAACGCCGCGCGCCATACATGGTAGGTGAGGGAATATGCCTAAGTGTATTTGCAAAATAATAAGCCTAAAAAACGCTGCTGAAAGTCACCATTCCACGCGGACGCAGTCGCGGGCACAGCTAGTTATTTGTATATTTGCACGCTATGTAAAATGGCTAAATAGGTTAAGCTCCATTTTGTTTTCACAATATAGGGCAGGCGTACCGGTTTTGGCCACTTTAAGGATTTTTTCACTTTTAAGCGCTTAGTGCTTAATGATCTTAAGTATTTAAGAGAAAATTTATATCTTAAATTATAGAGAATTTATCGAACTTTAAGGTTACAACATTCGAAGTTTTAAAAAAATTATAGTTTTTTTTGCATTAAACGAAATGTTCGGAGGGGGCCAAATACACCGGTTTTGGCCATTTTGCACTGGTTTTGGTCACCCAGTTTGCATTGGTTTTGGCCACTTTGATAAAATTACCATATTTATGACTTGAGTTTAAGCCTCATTGCTATCTTATTCTATTTCTGGACTAAAACACTACATGAAACAGTATTTCAATCCCAGCTAGCTTCTTACCACAACTTTATAAGTATACCTTTATCACTTGATTAGCAGAAAATTAGCGGATATAGGCTAGTGTAGGCAATAGCCTCCATCCGCTAATTTAGGTAGATGGGGCAATAAAACAATAGTGTCTCCACCTTTGACATCAGAAACACGTCGATGTCATGTTTGGATAAGAAAAGTGTCACTTAACTTTAAGGGACACATAACTTTAAGGGACATTTAAACATTATGACTGTAGTCTTCACCTCTAAAATTAACCTATCAAATCAATCTACGACGACCGATTTGGCGCAGGGGTAAACTACCTGCCTTCTGCGCCAGAGGTCTCGGGTTCGATTCCCGAACAAGACAAATATTTGTGTGCATGAACATGTCTATTTGTCTTGGTCTGGGTGTTTTCTGTGTATATTAAGTATGTATTTACAAACAAAAAGTATATAAATATATATTTATCCGTTATCAAGTTCACGTAGACAGTTTCTTAAGAAATTTACTATGTGCGATATTTTTGTGATTGTTAGAAAAATATTTATTAATTTATTTATTTATCAGTCAATGAGGGATCAGTTGAGGGACACTTATCCATGACGGCGTCTTCTACCTTTTTTGACACCAGAAACACGTCAGTCAACGTCACGTTCAGTTAAGATAAGAGTATCTTACTTTAAGGGGCACTTAACTTTAAAGGACACTTAACTACTATGGTGGTTTCTGTCTTCGGCATCAAAACACGCCAATTTCACGTTAATATGAGTGTCACTTAACTTTAAGGGCCACTTAACTACTATGGTGGTTTCTATCTTTGACATCAAAACACGCCGATTTCACGTTAATATGACTGTCACATCACTTCACTTTAAGGGGCACTTAAATTTAAGTGACACTTAAACATGATAGGGTCTTCTATTTTTGATATCAGAAACTCGTCGATGCCACGTTCAGTTGAGTGTTACTTAATTTCAAGGGATACTCAGCTTTAAGGGGCACTCAACCACGAGGTATTTTCTATCTTTGATATCAGAAACATGTCGATTCGATCGACGTCAAGTTCAAGTGTTGCTTAACTTTAAGAGACACTTGAAGTTCCAAGAAGTCGGCTACGAACTTAAACCTTATTCTTATACACTCATTCCGAAGTACACTCAACAGCACATCAAGTTGAAATGCGATAACAGCTTTTATTACGTAGGACATAAAGGCGTTCTCAAGGTTAACATGTATAGTCTGATATGCCGCCGTGTGTACCTAGTAGGTGTGTACTGTAGTGTGTATAACCACAGCCGTTAGATGAAATTGTAGGCTGTGGGCAGTTAGCTTTTTAAAAAGGAATAGAAACTGCTTTACGATTATATTCTCAAATCAATCTTTAAAAAATACGAGTTTAAAAATGAAAGATGGATTTGACGCAGTGATATACTAGACGGTAATAAAGAGAGAAGTTCCAAAAAAGATAAAAGATGCTATAAAAATAGCATATGTACTAAAATAATATTGAAACTAGTGAAATAAAAAGAAATTATGAATCCCTGTGTTTAAATCAACACCAGTAGCTAATAGAAAAAGCTTACAGTGGTGAAGACGCCGGGTCGAAGACAGAGTTGGAAACCAATGGAAGTATTGTATATTTAATTATAGATACATAATTTTCTTTTTCCCCGTGTACCTAGGAAAAAGCAGCTAAGCGAGTGGCCCTAATATTTTGATATAAAAAATAAATAAATAAAAAAATATATCATTTTTCTGATCGGCGGACATTTTGTGAGAAAATATTTTCACGGAAAAATTTTCACAATGGAGTCGATATCAACCTGTTTCTCGGGCAGTCCGCATGAATCCTTTTCATCATTCTTAGAAGAGTTCAAGGAAGCGGCTGCCAAACAAAAATTCATTTCATCGAATGAACTCCTGATGTTAATACCATCATATTTGAAGAACGGGGCATTATATTTCTTTAGGGAAGTTAAGAGCTCTGTTAAGACATTTGATGAATTAGTGGAAAAATTCAAGGAAGAATTTGTGGAGTTGGATTATGGTGAAAAATTCTACAATGCGAGACAGGAGAACAGGAGTCCCCTGGATTATTTTTATTATTTAGCCAATCTAGCAGGGAAGGCTGGCATTGTAGAAGATAATATATTCATAACACAATTCCTGAGGAATCTACAACCATATTTACGGAGTAGATTGATGCTAACCCATTTCACGGATAAAAAGGCATTGAAAGCAGTATTGATCCAAATGGAAAAAATTAGCCCTGATAGAAAGGAAGAAAATATAAATGTTTATAGAAACTCGGCGAGTTTTGGTCCGAATATGGCCACAACTATTAGGGGAGGGGTAGATAGTAGACCATTTGCTTCGACACGGTCTAGCCCATTTAATTTTAATAAGCCGGTACAGAACCGAGCGAGATATTCATCGTCGCCGCGTGCTCAAGAAGCTGGTGTTGGTCATAGTGTTAATGGTTTTAATGTGTATTCTAGGAAAGCGGAATATGTACCACGTCGCAATGACGTAGGACGAGGAGAACATCTCTCCTGGCGGATGCAGCAGCATGGCACGGAGGAAGTAGGACGATTGGGACATGCGAATGTTGTGGCGGACGGAGCGTCGTCGAATCGGCAGGTCAGACCAGTTGTTCCTTTTTATGCGCATAATTTTGCAGATGTGGCCCTGATCGATACAGGTGCTGCAATTTCATGTATCAGCCAGACCGCTGCGGTACAAATGAATGCAAGGCGTGTGGCTGATGATGAAAGGTGTGCGAAAGCAGTGAATGGGAGCTTATTAAAGATAGTAGGAAAATGTAGCGTAGATTTTTCTCTTAATAATTTTAATTTTTGCCATGAATTTTTAGTAGTAGCTGATTTGAATCGTAGTGTTATTTTAGGGGTAGATTTTTTAATAAAGAATAGAATGAATATCGATATGGTTAATTCATGTATATATTTTTTCCAGAATAAAATATTGTTTTGTGATGACAGTCAGAAACAAAACACGATTCGTGATAGGATTCTTTCAGAACAAAAGATAGAATCGATTTTTCTTGACAGTTCGAGTTCGATCGCGAGCGAACAAATGAAGTTCAGGGGAACAACTGACAATAAGGGTTGTGACGTAGTAGATTCGATGGGTTTTCAGGGGTTGAGTAGGAATGATAATGTTTATGGTTCGGATTCGCGCAAAGTTGCGTGTGGGGTAGAAGAGAAATGTGTTAAGGTAGAGAAGGATTTAGGTAGGATTAATAAGCGGGGTTTATTAGGTTTATCAGAGGGGAGAATAGGCGAATTTTCTTTTTCGAGCGTGCAGTTAGGTAAGCCAGGGATAATGCCGGTTAATAATAATATAGAGATGAGTGGGGATGAGTCTCCGGTGCAACGGGACGTTATAGGTAAAGCCAACGTAGTGGCAGATTTTGTAAGTAGGGAGCCGTTTAATGAGGAGAAAGGGCGAGAGGTAGGAAAGAAGCAATCTTCTTTACATATTGAACCTGATGATGGTATAAATTTGTTTAGCATCAACGTGCCGGCAAAGGTTCGCGCGAATAATAGTAATGTACAGGCGTCAACAAAAGTATCGCCATATAGTAGTTTGTTAGGTAGGGAAAAGCGTTCAGCAGCAGATCGTTCGTTGAGGTTAGATATGATAGGTTTAGATGAGAAGGTAACAGAAAAGGTTAATCATATAGGCGGATTATTTACTAAGGCTTCAAATAATTTTGCGAGGCCGCAAGTTGTTAAAAAACGGTATTATTATAAAAGGGCGCGACCTAGATCGTTTCGGGTCAATGACCAGGTCTTATTGTATGTGCCAAGGCGAGTTACGGGTAGATGTATGAAGTTGGAGCGGCTGTACCGTGGTCCTTATAGGGTCGTACAGAATGTGGGACGGTCTGATTTGTTGATACGTCGTATAAATTCGCGATCGCGTGGGGTGGTTGTACATTCGAATCGTTTGAAACGTTTCGTGCCACGCTGATGTATCTGTCTGATAGAATGTTAGATGATAGTTATTATTCGTAAATAAGAAAGTTATTTGTGGTTACATCTTTAACCTGTAATTTTATCCATGTTGTATATTTGTGTTTTAGGAAAGATGTATTGTATGGTTGTAAATATGGTATTAACCGGTGTTTCTTTTTCATGTTGATCCTGAGCTTTGATGACTGATGAGCTGGAGAATGAGGCCACATTATGAGCGTACTAGGTCGTGCGTTGCGAGGACCCAAGGATATATCTTGTAGCATACTAGGAATTTCCGTGGTAGTCTACCTTTGTATGAGAAATATTTGTTGGTTGACATAGTTTGTTGGACCGATCGCTTGATTTTATTTTTGGGAGCAACATGATAAGGCAATAAGCTATTTGTCATGGGGTCCTGGTTTTGGTCCCACGCCCTTAAGAATGAGATTGAGACGAGTTGGTAAGGTAAGAGTAAGGGATTGTTCCCAAGGTTGATAACGAATGTTTCTCAAAGAAAGTAATTTCTGACGTGGAATAAATCGGG
Source organism: Crambus lathoniellus (assembly GCA_949710035.1). Lineage (NCBI taxonomy): Eukaryota > Metazoa > Arthropoda > Insecta > Lepidoptera > Crambidae > Crambus > Crambus lathoniellus. The sequence goes on from OX453297.1 coordinate 33,284,412, forward strand.
TATTCTATGCATGTTCGGAATTCCTTTGTAGTATTTTACCTTGGGTAATCGTTTGAACTCACGATAGTCATCTTGAAACTTTGAATGGTAACAGATCATTTCGTGAACTTCGATAGATTATGTGAGATGATTGTATATTGTGGTATCGGCTTTAAAAGTAGTGGATTTCGCTGTGCGGTTGGGACAATATCTATGGCCTCATTCTTAAGCATCTTGAATTTGTTTATTCTTTAAGAAGCTTTTGTATCTGGTTGTATTTTTATCGTCTTGATTACATATGTGTTATTTTCTGCATTTGAAAAAGATAATTTTTTCTTCTGTCTTTGCCTGCGTTAATTTTGGATTATTTCTATTCGGTGGAAATAGATCACGAGTTGGTGATATAATTATAATAGTTGGCAAGGAGTAAAGTTTAGGGTTAATAAATAACGGGGTCGTGGGAACCTCTGGTAAATTTTTAGACCAGTTTTTTTTGCCAGATAGTTTATCGAATGATGATCGTTCGAGAAGCTAGATCCTAGCTGGGTCATGTTTCCATGGTTCTATGGTTTATAATTCCGTTTCTGGTCTTAGCTAGTTTAGATTTTAAGTCGCGATACAAAATGTACTGGAACTTATAATGATTATTTAAGTAGGGTCTGCACCTTAAGTGTGGATAGGTTATTGGTTAAGTAGGGTCTACGCCTTAAGTGTGGATAGGAGTTTGGGGTTAGGATCTACACCTTAAGTGTAGTTAGGTATGTATTTTGAGGGTCATGCCTTAGGTATGATCGAAATTTTTTTCTTAGGGTTGTCACCTGTTGAAAAAAAAATTTTTTTCTCCGATGAAAAATATTTTTTTTGAATGGAGGGGGGAATGATTGTAGTGTGTATAACCACAGCCGTTAGATGAAATTGTAGGCTGTGGGCAGTTAGCTTTTTAAAAAGGAATAGAAACTGCTTTACGATTATATTCTCAAATCAATCTTTAAAAAATACGAGTTTAAAAATGAAAGATGGATTTGACGCAGTGATATACTAGACGGTAATAAAGAGAGAAGTTCCAAAAAAGATAAAAGATGCTATAAAAATAGCATATGTACTAAAATAATATTGAAACTAGTGAAATAAAAAGAAATTATGAATCCCTGTGTTTAAATCAACACCAGTAGCTAATAGAAAAAGCTTACAGTACCTATACATACAAAATTTTGTAACTTTCCATATAATAAAGCGGAGCGGAGCTGTGTTTTCATACATTTGACTTAAAGGTGGAGTTAGGTTCTACTTTCAAAAGTATGGAATCGCAACTCCACTCCGATTCCCTTTACTTCAGCGGACAGGCAGTCTTACGGAGTTAAAAGGAGTGAGGTAACCGAAAGGAGCGAAGCAGCAAAACAAGGGTTTTATGAAACACTAGAAACAGAAGAATGAAAAAGGAGCGGAGTGAAGAAACCGAGCAGAGAAGGGGAGAGAGAGAGCCAAGCGGGGCAAGCAAGCACGGCTTCCTAACTCCGCTTCTCCACTCGAGTTGCTCGCTTCACTTCCTCTACCGTTTCACTATAAAGCACGGAGATTTATACTTATAACTTTTTAAGTGAAAAGTGGCCCTAACCAATACTATTGATTCCGAAACAGTAACAGTCCGCTCTGCATTGCTGACTCGCTCCGCTCCGCTACCGCGACAGCGGACAACCTAAACATAAGTAATTTAAAAGTGAGTTGTGAGTCTATTACAATAAAATGACTTTCTGAAAAGTTGCGAACTTCCTACTAATGGCAAAGTGGCCAAAGGTGGCACAATGCAAAAATTTCCATCCCCACTTTTGGCCACTTATTGTTTTCCAACTTTTTGTGACAACAGTGAGAAAACAACACTTTATCCATCTGGAAGAAACATATTCTAATGTAATATAAAATATTAAATAACCATAAAATAATTTAATTGTAGAAAAAAAATGATTTTTCAAAACCTTTACCCTTAACATTTTGCTTAAGAATTTTACAAAATGTTAACTTTGAAACATAACATGGTGCTTATTTCTAAAATATCGTACTAAATAAAAAAGCTAAGTGCTGTAATTATTAACTAAAAGTCCAATCTTTTATTCGCCATTAATAAATATTAGCAATAATTATTTAATTCCTATTTATTTAACTTTAAAGCTAAAAGTGACCAAAACCGGTACAGTGGCCAAAAACCAGTACGCCTGCCCTACATAATATTATACCTAACACCTTTACTGTAACCCCATTTAGAGCAAATACTGTATTTGTATAAAACGTTAACTGCTATGAAATAAAAGACGATTAAGTATACAAATTGTAAAAAATGAAATATATTTAGCTTACTTCCGCAAATACACAGGACAGGAATACATAGGATATTACAATTATTAAGATGAAAATCCCGCTAAGAAAGTTTATGAGTACTGTAGGTAACTTTCCAAATTTATACCGTATTATCTGCAAAGCAATAAATACTTATCCGTCTTTCATAACAGTCGGAAAGTAATTTGAAAGCGAAGTTTCATTGCATCCGCGGGCAATGTATATTTTTAAACTTTTGCCTCCTCATCGAACACTCTCTTAGGACAAAGATAATAATATTCCGCTAATATAAGCTAGACGAGATATTTTCATGAGAGAATGCGACATTTACCGGCGAAAACTGCCTCTATGGTCTGTGGTTCACACCACACCGGTTACAGACCTTGAGGTCCTGCGTTCGATTCCCAGTGGGGGTACTTATTGTATTCGGTTTGGTTGGTGGTAGGACTTCTAGGGTTCTTAGTCCGCATGGCTAGCGACCACCATCTTAACTAAGTCTGACGCCATAACAATGTTTTCAGCATTATTGTGTTCCGGCAGACAAAGATAAGAAAGCCAGTTCCTCAGGTCATAATCTATTTCATCCAAATCCGCTTAGCCCGTTTTGCTGTGGTGAAGTAACAAACATCTATAACGGAAATGAATTTATTTGCCCATCATTATGATTGGCGGTGACTAAAAATTTGTCATTCCAGCTCTTCCGTACTTTGGAAGGCACAGCTGCGCGGCGTTTGCAGTCGTTAATACCCACCAATCCGCATTGGACCCGCGTGGTGGATCATGGCCCATTCTCCTTACCCATCCATAAGGAAGGTCTGTGGCCCAGCAGTGGGGACTATTATTATAACAATACATCATCCTTTAATTTCGTAAGACAATGATTTAAAAGTATTAGAGAACTGGGATAAGTACAAATATTCCATTCTCCAGGTCCCAAACTATCCTAATACCAAAATCACGTCGATCGGAAAAACAAACAAACACACTTTCATATTTTTAATATGAGGTATGGATGGTCTGTAATACTGTATCACCAACATAAATAATAGGTACTGTAGTATTTTTTTTACCCTGTGCTGTTTTACTGGAATAACGAGAACAAAATATCGTTTGTCAGAACAGACGTCTGCATAGCCCGAGGCGCGACGAGCCCATTGTCAATACACAAACACTGCTTATTGTTGCAGCACCGATGCAGCTTGAAGTAACATCCAGAACGTATTTCTCACAAAAGCATTTACAGTGAGGCTGAACGGGATCATTGTAAAGAGGTTGCTTATAATTCTATTCGTTTGTTAATCTATATAATCGGACCACGCTGTTACCCGCGTACCTAACTAAAAACTAACTTTAACAATTTGTCAAAGAATTACTTCTACAATTAGGGATGTGATTTTTTTTTTTTCTTGCGATAAATCGAAAGATCATATATTTATAAGTTTTGTAACAAAGTGTTTTTATTTTAATTTTTTTGCAATAATTCAAAAGTTATATCAAAATAAAAATTTGTTTTTGAATCCAGAACCGAAGACACTCTAAAACAGCTCCCGAACAAACACGAGCGCGTGTGACGTCATAATGTTAACTTTCACTCATTGCAGTTTAAACTGACATAAGTCAATGATGTTTGACATAAGTACAGTGTTGGTTGTTCTATATAGGTACTCAAATACATACCTATTGAAATGTCGAACCTAAAATGTTATCGTTCTTGTTTCGTACCCATGTGTACAAATACTACAAAAAGAACTAGACAAAAAATGATTTTAAATGTTCCCCAAGACCAAGAACGTCGGAACAAATGGTTCCAAGCAGTAAACCGTCATAACCCCAAAACAAAATCGATTTTTTTTTTGTTGTGAAGATCATTTCGATGTAAGTATTTCATAACACCATTTTTATTAGGTAAGTAATTATTATTTATCCTAGTGTATAATCAAATAAGTAGAGTTCAGTTAATATTTTTTTATCTGGACTCCAAAATAAATACACTCTGCTTTTCACTTCGATTGCAAGGAAATAAAACAAGGATTAAGCATATACAAGAAACTTTAATTAATTTTAATTTCAACAATTCGTCAAAATAGCTTAACAAAACACACTCCGCAAACGTGAATACGTTTTTTTTTGGTTCTTCCAAATCATAAAACTTTCGTAGTTGGGTCAGGCCGTAGATTTTGCCACAAATAGCGCAATGGTGACGCAAAATTTTCTACGAGTCGGTCGCACAAAGTGGTGCAAAATGGTAGCGCAAAATTATTAAGGAGCACGTACATTAATGTGATTTTATTTAACAAACATGTACTAACAAGAGGTATTGCATCAAACTAGAAAAAGAAACACGATGTTGGTATGTAAGTATGTTTAATTAATAATTAACAATAATGTACCTATGAGTAATTCTTTTTTATATATTGCGCACAATGAAAAGTTAAACAGGATGACAAAAACTAGTAAGTACCTATGTATGATTTGTTCAATTTACAAAAAAAATACATTTAATTTGTTAGATGGAGGTATTTGGTATTATTCATTATTAATTATATAAATATAATACAACTTTAAAATTTATTTCAACTCTTTTCAATGTTTGAGAGTCCATTACTTTAACTCTAGCAACAACCTGCTTGAAGTATCACTTTTAAAAGGACCTGCCAACCATTAGGATGCCAAAAAATAAAAATAAAAAAAAAGTTACATGGGTAAGTTAGTATGAAAGTGACGAAACTCCAAAACTTATAAAATACAAAATAAAAAAAAAACTTTGGACCTAGGTAAAATCTTTGAGGGTGGTTAGGTAGCAGACCACCGCACCTACCCCTATTTTCGTATGTTTAACGTTCTGCCGAGCACCCTGTACTTATAGAATATTAATAAAAGCTAACAAATCAATTAATAGTAATGCTAGTCATGTTTTTAGCGGAATTACAGCTAAAAGTAATTTCAAAATAATAAAAAACTTGAAAACCTTGTGTGCATGCACTATTATTCAATAGCGTAAAATAAGTGGCGCAATTTCTACGCAACCGGTATCGCAAAGTGACATAAAGACAGTTTTGCGGAACCGAGGCGCAAATGAAATCGATTATAACTCTTAAAATATACTATATTACAAGGCTAGTTTAACATATACAGATCACACACATCTAATTAAACCATGCGCAACAAAAATTATAAGTTTTAATCAAAAACTTACCTTGAAATCTCAAAAAATGCACTCTGCAAAGTAGGCGACACTTTTCACTTTGATCGGAGTTGACACCGAAATGTCAAAAAATATGGTCGTCAACGCTGCATTGACCATAGAATACGATACTTTGGTGATGCCAGCACTCAAACAAAATCTTAATAAATGTTTTAAAACCATAAAATGGGTGAAAATGGTTACGCAATATAAGTAGCGCAAAGAAATGGTTTTTCAAAAAAAAAATCTTATTGCCGAAAACTTATCTTTTTTCTTAGGAAAGACGCAAAGATATTAAAGGAATGGCAACCTTATTAATATTTTATAACGTTAAATCAAACAGCTCATCAATAAGTTAAAAAATGATAATTTTATCGATGTTTAAGCTGTACACCTACCAATGCGGATTCGCGGTTTTTATAAAAAATCCGTCACTTTTGGTAGGGAAATGTCAAATAGTTTTCCAAATATATAAACTTATCCAAATATCTATATCTGCCTTGGTTTGCTATTTCTTAGGAAACACGATGATAAGATTGAGACATTTCTAAGATTACTATATTTAAAATTATATGAGGCGGAGACTTTTGTACCCTCAAATGTGGCAAAATCTACGGCCTGACCCAGTTATGTGCTGAGATAGATTTTCTTCAACTTAGACGGCAATATCTGTTCAAATACATTTTTCGCACTTCTTTCCATTAAAGTCTCAGGCGAAATCATTATTTGTTCGTCACTATTACTACTCGAAGACATTGTTTAATAACTTTCATATAACTTATTGAACTTTCTACCGCAACACAACAAATTTAGCTACTTATATGTAGTTTCTAGTTTTGTTTGACTAACTAATTAGCTTCCCGCCACCCTTTTTTTTTTTTAATTTTCCACTATGTGACGTTCGACTAATGGTCTGAGCCGTAATGCCAAGTTATTTAAAATTTTTGCGTTTTATTTTTTTAAGTAAATGTTCGCCCTGCATTAAATCCTTATTATGTATTTAGATAGTAATTCATATGTCGTAATTAAATTAAGATATAAACTCAATTTCATAAATATAATAATAGTAAATGAAGGTGTATTGTGTAGTCTTAAAAGAAGTTACTTTATGCACAAAAGCATAATATCCATTTTATGCAGCCTTACGAGAATAAATAATTTCAAGTTTAGGTAGTGGTTTTTAACCGACTTCAAAAAAAGTAGGTTCTCAATTTAATCTGTATTGTATGTATGTATGTAGGTATGTATGTATGTAGGTATGTATGTATGTTTGTCCGCGATTATCTCGAGTTTGGCCGAACCGATTTTGATGCGGTTTTCAGGAAAGTATTTGTTACATTTATGAGAAGGTTTTAGTATATAAACCGACTTCAAAAAAGGAGGTTCTCAGTTTAATCCGTATACAGGGTTAATTTTTGAACACCATCCAAATTTTTAAGATCGTCTCAGAATCTGTAAGTGAACAACTTTCTCCTAGAAACATGGGTCGAAATACGACAATTTTTTTTTGACTTTTCATACAAATCAGCCCCCCTAGCATGACCAACCAAAACGCGATATGATATGATAAGTTATCCGGTTTAACTGTCAAAAGACTGTGGGTTTTGACGTTTAAATGTCAATAAATCGCTTTATCATCATGCGATACATATCGAGTTTTGGGTGGTCATGCTAGGCTTACAGACTGATTACACGATCGATTTAGTATGGGAAGATCAAAAAATTTTGTCGTATTTCGACCCATGTTTCTAGAAGAAAGTTGTTCACTTACCGATTCTGAGACGAGCTTAAAAATTTGGATGGTGTTCAAAAATTAACCCTGTATGTATGTAAGTACTTACCTATATTTGTCCGTGATTATCTCACGTTTGGCTGAACCGATTTTGATACGGTTAATAAAAATGATTAAAAATCCAAGATGGCGGCCAAATTTTTGTTTGTTGGCCAATTTCGATGAAACTCGATTTCTAGTACTATTTTGACAAGAAAACAGCAACGCAATGTTAAAAATATTAAAACATCCAAGATGGCGGCCAACTTTTTTGTTTGTGGGCCGATTTTGATGAAACTCGATTTCTAGTAGGTACTATTTTTAGTCCAGTCAAAATAAATGTGTTTGTATGGAGTAGGTTGCAATATTAGCACTTTGGGTGATAATTTGGAATAACATAAATGAATACTTGAAAAACCGGAAATCAGAATAATCTCTGATATTAACTTCGTACTTGTCGGTTAATTAATCAATAAAGTAAGAAAAAATAATTTGGGCGTGAACAAAAAATGGAAAACTGGTGATTTTGTTCATTTTAGAGTCTTTTAGAATGCTTTAATTAAGGAATAAATAATCTCTCGTCTAGGTCGATTTATTGAGTGTATTTCGAATATACTATGTCAAATTATTTCTAACTTTATAACAATAATGGCACACCGAGTGATATTTAATCAAAGCATGTATATAAATAATACTAATAAGTATACCAATTATCACCAAGGTGACTCTGGTACTTTTTTTTTAATGCAGTTTTATTTGATTTTAAAATTCGCACATTAAAGTCACCTCGAATTTTTTTAGTAATCCATGTAGAAATAATTTATATAAACTTAAAACAATAAAAATCCCGTACCAATATGTTATAGCTATTTAATTATAATTATTATCAAAAACGCAAATGAAGTGAGGCGCGCGCGTCATTAAGGCGAGAATTCCCAACCGCAGATACAATTTGAAGAACATCGCATTATCAGTGGGGTGGGACCCCCGTGCGTCTCAGTAGGTATACTTAGCAAAATAAGTAATTTTGAAAATTTATGGCTGTTTTCACCAAACACTCGTAAGGTATTTCTTAGCTAAGAATATCTTAATTTAAACAGTACCTTATGATACTGTTACGTTTCACCAACCAAAACTACTAAAAAGATTCCTAGATAAGAACGTCTTAGTTAAGTTTAATTGAAGGGTACAGGGGCAAAACAAGGAATGTCACAAAACAGATTTTTGTGTAATTTACATTTTAATGTAAGTATATTTGTGAACATTTGTCAAAAGTTTATTTGTATTTACAGCCGATCTTTGTAAAGTAAACTTAGGTTCCTATCAGTAAATTAATAAAAAATAATTATGCAAGACAAAAAAAATAAAAAAAATAAAATAAAAAACAAAAACCTGTTTGTGACATTTCTTGTTTTGCCCCTGTACCCTTCAATTTCTCTATAAAATGTCACTTCTGAAAAATGAATTCTAGCATAGATTAGGTAGGTACCATAAAGTTCCTTTGAAAGTCTTGAAAGTTCTAGGAAACCAACATTTTCCGTAATGTAGATACAAGTTCTCGTATATTTCCACAGCATGAGAGCGCTTTGTGTGTATTGGCGTTATCCGTCGTTGTCTTTATGCGTAGAAATATCACCTTCATCGTCGTCAAAAATTTCAAAGAAATTCAGAAATTCAAACAAATCTTACACATTCATTTTTTATTATACAAATTCATGATTATTTTAAACTTTATTCAAGATTTACGAAGATAACTCAAGTCAAGTTTGACGTTTCATTTGACATTAAGTTGATCCTTAACAAGTAGGCGGTCGTTTTCTATGTCCTAACTTTAGGAGCTTCTTAACTACTTAGGGCATTCTTAAGTTGTGGTGAAACGTAAAAGTTCCATTTAAGAATCGCTTAACGATAAGCATTGCCTTAGGAACATCTTAACGTTTGGTGAAAACGGCCATAAGAATGCCTTTTAAAAAGTTTAAAGTTATGACTATTTATAAGTATTATTTGTTTATTGTATTTCGTAGAAGAGAAGTGGAAATTTCATAACTATGAATAAGGTAATCCGTGGCGGTGCCCGTGATATAGTTTTCTAGGTGTTGTTACGATGTTTGGCGGAGTTCCAAGCAGGAAAGTTGCTCAGTAGTCTCGACGATCCGCGGTGCGTTGGTAAACAACGCACCGCGGATTTCACGGGTAAGTAAGTAAGTTGCACGACGCGTATTCACAAAGTATTATATTGATCCTGGATGTTAGTCCTTTAAGAATTACCCCACATAGGTACATTTTTAATACTTTTATCCTAACTTAAGAGGTTATACCAGTTATACTAAAATAAACAAATTCTCTTAGTTTTATAGTGCGACCAAAATATCTTGAGCATGAAATGTTAATTCGTAGAAAACATTGTAGGTATTGAAAACTATTATCCCTGATTTAATTTTAGACTGTTATTGTTTGTTTCTATCACAAAGTACAGTTCGCAGAATTGTAAAGTTTGGTAATCAAAGTGGTGGAAAATTCTCGACTCCAGCTAAACACTCCTAAAAATTTAGATGACTTCGATATAATACGTTTGCAAACATGCGATCGGTCTTGAGATCATAAGCAAATGGTTTGGGTTTTAATGCAGACGTGTAGGCATGGCTTTCCAGTGTCAGGCTGCCTTTGTGTTTTGCTAACTGGTATAGTTATTGTATGCTGTCCCAAGGATGCAGTCTTTTCAGGGGTCTTGTTTGCAATGGTTCAATAAGACACTGGGCCAGTTTGTTCTTATGAATACCAATTCGATCTTTATACGAACTAATGCCATTGGCTATGTGCTGTTTGACGGTTTGTATATTCAGATACTCATGGACTTCTTCCATTTTTGTGAACCATGGGGCATTCACTAGTGTTTTGAGCACACTGTTCTGAAATCTTTGCAGAATTCCTATATTCGACGTTTTTGCAGTAAAATGTTTAGCTGGAGTCATGAATTTTCCACCACTTTGATTATCAAACTTTACAATTCTCCAAACTGTACTTTGTGATAAACCTGAAACAAACAAAAAAAGTCTTAAATTAAATCAGGGATAATAGCGAAAATATTAAACAACTATACCTACGAATTAATATTTCATGCTCAAGATTTTTTGGTCGCACTATAAAATTACAAGTATTTGTTTATTTTAGTATAACCATATTGTATTATTTTGACCATAATATTTTATTGTATAAAGGTCAATGGGCAAATTGGTAGCCTACGCGGCCACTTCAAAAAATAGTCTCATTTCTTAGATTTTTCTATTCTCTTAAAAAAGTTTGTATGGGCACAAAGTACTGTATCCATAGTTTCTGAAATACATAGAAAAAAAAGCTAAATTTAATTTCGTTTATTCAATTTAGGTTTGTTTCAACACTTATGAACGTCAATGAAGCTACGCCATCGGTTCACAAATCCTACGGCAGGAGACCTTGTAACGAGAAGAACCGGCAAGAAACTCGCCATGGGCTATTTTTTACTCCCTGTTTTAATTTATACAGAGTCGTCAAATTTGAAAAGTGACCTTTACATAATAGTAAGGTTACTTTCCATCACAATACAGAATACCGCTTAAAGTAAGTACAATTTTGCTTATTACCTACCTAAAACAATAAACAATTTTCAACTAAACGAGGAATCAAATAGTTTAATGGACGCACTAATCTTAATCTTATTTAAATTATATTATAGGATTAATAAAAAGCCAACTCGCACTTGGCCGATTTTTTCTAGTAATAGGTTTATATTAAGTCTTTTAGGCTATTTTCTATTAATACTCAAAGGCTATTTTAGTTTTCCCAATAGGTACTACTCGCAGTGTCAACCTTTCTTATGTTAATATTCTTGAATAATAGCATCGAAGGCTAAGACACAGTATATCCATTTTTTCCATACAGCAGTAAGAAAACAGCAACGCAAAGTTAAAAATATTTAAAAAACCACGCTGGCAGCTAACTTTTTTTTTGTGGGCCGGTTTTGATGTAACTCGGTTTTACTACTATTTTGAAAAGAAAACAGTAACGCAATGTTAAAAATATTAAAAAACCAAGATGGCGGCCAACTTTTTTGTAGGCCGATTGTGATGAAACTGACTGACAGACAGACAAAAACATTGCGTTACTCTTTTCTTGTCAAAATAATACTTAAAACAGAGTTACATCAAAATCGGCCCACAACAAAAACGCGCCATCTTGAATATTTTTTGTATTTTTAAGATTGCGTTACTGTTTTCTTGACAAAATAATACTAAAAACCGAGTTTCATTAAAATCGGCCCACAAACAAAAAAGTTGGCAGCCATCTTGATTTTTTATTTTTTTAACCTTGCATTGCTGTTTTCTTGTCAAAATAGTACTAGAAATCAAGTTTCATTAAAATCGGCCCACAAACAAAAAAGTTGGCCGCCATCTTGGATTTTTTTATATTTTTAGCAGTGCGTTGTTGTTTTTTTGTCAAAATAGTACTAGAAATCGAGTTTCATCAGAATCGGCCAACAAACAAAAAATTTGGCCGCCATCTTGGATTTTTATCATTTTTGACATTGCGTTGCTATTTTCCTGTCAAAATAGTACCAAAACCCGAGTTTGATAAAAATCAGCCCACAAACAAAAAAGTTGGCCGTCATCTTGGATTTTTTTATATTTTTAGCAGTGCGTTGTTGTTTTCTTTTCAAAATAGTACTAGAAATCGAGTTTTATCAAAATCGGCCCACAAACAAAAAAGTTGGCCGCCATCTTGGATTTTTTTATATTTTTAGCAGTGCGTTGCTGTTTTTTTGTCAAAATAGTACTAGAAATCGAGTTTCATCAGAATCGGCCAACAAACAAAAAATTTGGCCGCCATCTTGGATTTTTCGCTTCGAACTATCAGTGGTGCCACATGGTACACCAGGAACACTGAAATACATGAATATTTGGAAGTACCGACGGTTAGCGAAGAGATAACCAAATATAATAATAAACACAAGGATCGCCTTTGTGCTCACCCGAATCCTCTTGCTAAAGCGCTGGTGGAGACCAATAGAAGTGACACCCAAAGACTTAAACGAAGAAAAGTATTTGATGATTAAGAGAGGCTGAAGCACTGGCTTTCTTCACTCTTGAACGTGACTAGCACTCAACGCAATTACTTATAGTCTGGCGACTGATTGTATATTAAAATTATAAAAAAAAAAAAAAAAAACTTGGATTTTTATCATTTTTGACATTGCGTTGCTATTTTCCTGTCAAAATAGTACCAAAACCCGAGTTTGATAAAAATCAGCCCACAAACAAAAAAGTTGGCCGCCATCTTGGATTTTTTTATATTTTTAGCAGTGCGTTGTTATTTTCTTTTCAAAATAGTACTAGAAATCGAGTTTTATGAAAATCGGCCCACAAACAAAAAAGTTGGCCGCCATCTTGGATTTTTTATTATTTTTAACATTGCGTTGCTGTTTTCTTGTCGAAGTAGAACTAGAAATCGAGTTTTATCGAAATCGGCCAACAAACAAAAAATTTGGCCGCCATCTTGGATTTTTTATTATTTTTTACATTGCGTTGCTATTTTTCTGTCAAAATAGTACCAAAAACCGAGTTTCATCAAAAACAGCCCACAAACAAAAAAGTTGGCCGCCATCTTGGATTTTTTTTTATTTTTAGCAGTGCGTTGTTGTTTTCTTTTCAAAATAGTACTAGAAATCGAGTTTTATCAAAATCGGCCCACAAACAAAAAAGTTGGCCGCTATCTTGGATTTTTTAATATTTTAACATTGCGTTGCTATTTTCCTGTCAAAATAGTACCAAAACCCGAATTGCAATAAAAAAATTAAATAAAAATAGTTTGTTATAAAACTTAAATAATTATATGATCTTTCTAATTATCACAAAAATTAGTTTTTTGTAAAAAAATCATTTTTGTGACAAGCTTTTTTGCTGGCCTTACTTTAATATTGTACTGTCATCCATACCAAACCTATATGCAAAATTTCAGCTCAATCGGACAATGGAAAGTGGGTCAAATTTATTTAACTCGTAAGATTTGACCCGAACGGACATACATACCTACATACATACACTGCAAGTTAAATAAAAGCTTGTAAAAAATCACATCCGCAATTAAAGTATCAATAATTTTACTCCGGCTAGTCTGCGCACAATACGCAGCAAACTTTTTTGAAATTTAGATAATAAGATGCGAATTTGTGTAATAAATAAAATAACAAGCCTATGTTCCTCTCCAGGCTACAAAGTATCTAGATTCCAAATTCCAGCCAAATCCGTTCAGCTGTTTTGGCGTGATCAAGTAACAAACAACATCCAAACATCTAAACTTTCACTTAATCAATTTAATTAGGAAGCAGGATGAATTGCCGCCGCGCGGCAATTCATCTATCCATCTATCCATCCTTTTCACGCCCGATAACTCCGTCTCTCTTGCACACCGACTGGCCATGCGGACGCTCCGTCAAGGTCACGCGTAATTTGGATTTTGAATGAGTTATTTTATTACTTTGCGGTGATTGTGCATTTATTTATATTTTGAGGAATCTTTCTCATGTTATCAGGGGATTATGATTTTTTTATATATAAAATAAATATGTTAATGGAAATCTTACATAAAAACTGAAGTGACTTTAATGTATAACCGACTTAACGCAAAAAAACCACTTTTAACCAGGTTCCAAGAAAGTCACCTAGGTGAAAACTTAAAATAGGTTCGAGGTTTTTATTTATAGTGTAGGGTACGTTGTTCATCAATGAACCACGTAAAGTTTGAATGCTTGTATTTGCTTCTGTTTCTGTCTTATATGGTCATTCTTTTTGATAATCGGTAGAGAATTTAACTGAGTTTTAGATAGCTTTGACGTAAATTCAAAATCTATAACGATTTAGGCGCACTATTGTTTTCTTCAAAAAAACGTTATTGGTTCAATATGTACACCCAGGTGTACTCATTAAGCCAGGGTAGTTTTCACAATGAACCACCTAGTTTTGTGTCCTCTATTTGACTTAATTATGCTTTCTCATTGTGTGATAAGTAAAAAAAGGATTTCTGATATGTTTTATTTTTGTTAATGGTAAAGGCAACATAAACATCTGTTCTAATAATATGTTTCTCATTACGCTTATCAGTCACGTTAACAAATTTCAATCAGTCCTTTCCTGCCATTTGGTCCTTTTCCCGACAATCTGGAACTGCTATTCCATTGATCTTGGCCATTTGGTAGGCAACTTTTAGACAATATTTAACAATCAAGCCTCTTCGGCTTTGAAGCACAATAATTCAAAATGCAACTTTTTAATTCTGCTTCTTGTATCTGTGTAAATATGGAGCGGTTCTCGTAATTTGGCTTAGCCTTTCACATATGAGATTACAAATTGGGACGTGCAAGTTTCGTGTGACTTATCTTCTTAAAGTGGGGTACCCGATTTGTAAATTATTTGGCTACTTTTTCAATAGGTACTCACTCCTCCTGTCCGATGTAATGCTTTTAACATTTCAGCTGTGTGGCATCCTGAAAGCATATTGTTTCTGAAAAAGGTCTTAATTATTTAACTGTTAACAAATGAAAAATAAACTGACTGAAACAATACTGAAAACAGAATATTATAGTCAACTTTCAAAACACGTGCTTTAAGAAAGTTTACACACTGAACCAGTAGGTAGTACACAATTAACCAGGTTCAGTGTGGACCACTTCGAAATGGTTCATTGAGAGACACACAGAATGTTTTATGATAACCTCAAAATTTTAACGGTAAAACAAAGATTCGGAAGACCACGTATAGTGCAATTTAAAGTTAAATATATACGTAAATACATGCAATAAAGAAGGAAACATAATAAAGAACACCAAACCGGTAAAAATCGAAGAAATGAAAACAAAAAACTTACTTTTGACAGGTATTTTCACAAAATCTCTTGCCATATGTCCACCTCTCGCCGAGTCGCTGCTTAAACTAGTGGATAGAAAGGGACCCTAAATATGTGTCTTTCGCCGGTATACGCACGATTTGGTAACGTCACGTTTAGTAGCAATTAAGACGGTTCATTGTTACTGCCTGGTTCATAGTAGAACTACCTACCCTATTAGTAGTAAAATCTCTGAAAGTGCGATTTTGTAAGTCTCATTTTTTACGTCGTGACTGAAAAAACGTTGTAATGTGCAGAATATTGTGCTCACGTCAGGGATTACTTGCCTAACATAATTTAAAGGGTATCCATAGATTATATTATAATATTCACCTAAAGTGCCTTTTTTGTCTAATCATAAACGGCCAAAACACAACTTTAGGTATTTCTCTCGAACGGACACCAGTATACCTACAAAATCACGATGAGTGCTCAAAATAAAGGCAATATTATTATTTAAAAATAAATTTGTTAAAGGTGCCATTAATGTGACCCCAAACTTTATTTTGACTGGACTATTTGACAAGAAAACAACAACGCACTTTTAAAAATATAAAAAAATCCAAGATGGCGCCCAACTTTTTTGTTTGTGGGCTGATTTTGATGAAACTCGGTTATTGCTACTATTTTGACAGGAAAATAGCAACGCAATGTCAAAAATGATAAAAAATCCAAGATGACGGTCAAATTTTTGTTTGCTGGCCGATTTCGATGCAACTCGATTTCTAGCATGGCCAACCAAAACGCGATATGATATGATAAGTTATCCGGTTTAACTGTCAAAAGACTATGGGTTTTGACGTTTGAATGTCAATAAATCGCTTTATCATCATGCGATACATATCAAGTTTTGGGTGGTCATGCTAGGCTTACAGACTGATTACACGATCGATTTAGTATGGGAAGTCCAAAATTTTTTGTCGTATTTCGACCCATGTTTCTAGAAGAAAGCTGTTCACTTACCGATTCTGAGACGAGCTTAAAATTTTGGATCGGCCAACATACAAAAATTTGGCCGCCATCTTGGATTTTTTATCATTTTTGACATTCTTGCTATTTTCCTGTCAAAATAGTAGCAATAACCGAGTTTCATCAAAATCAGCACACAAACAAAAAAGTTGGCCGCCATCTTGGATTTCTTTATATTTTTAACAGTGCGTTGTTGTTTTCTTGTCAAAATAGTACTAGAAATCGTATTTCATCAAAATCGGCCCAGAAACAAAAAAGTTGGCCACCATCTTGGATTTTTAATTATTTAACATTGCGTTGTTGTTTTCTTGTCAAAATAGTACTAGAAATCGAGTTTCATCAAAATCGGCCCAGAAACAAAAAAGTTGGCCGCCATCTTGGATTTTTTAAATATTTTTAACATTGCGTTGTTGTTTTCTTGTCAAAATAGTACTAGAAATCGAGTTTCATCAAAATCGGCCCAGAAACAAAAAAGTTGGCCGCCATCTTGGATTTTTTATCATTTTTGACATTCTTGCTATTTTCCTGTCAAAATAGTAGCAATAACCGAGTTTCATCAAAATCAGCACACAAACAAAAAAGTTGGCCGCCATCTTGGATTTCTTTATATTTTTAACAGTGCGTTGTTGTTTTCTTGTCAAAATAGTACTAGAAATCGTATTTCATCAAAATCGGCCCAGAAACAAAAAAGTTGGCCACCATCTTGGATTTTTAATTATTTAACATTGCGTTGTTGTTTTCTTGTCAAAATAGTACTAGAAATCGAGTTTCATCAAAATCGGCCCAGAAACAAAAAAGTTGGCCGCCATCTTGGATTTTTTAAATATTTTTAACATTGCGTTGTTGTTTTCTTGTCAAAATAGTACTAGAAATCGAGTTTCATCAAAATCGGCCCAGAAACAAAAAAGTTGGCCGCCATCTTGGATTTTTTAATATTTTTAACATTGTGTTGTTGTTTTCTTGTCAAAATACTTAGTACTAGAAATCGAGTTTCATCAAAATCGGCCCAGTAACAAAAAAGTTGGCCACCATCTTGGATTTTTAATTATTTTAACATTGCGTAGTTGTTTTCTTGTCAAAATAGTACTAGAAATCGAGTTTCATCAAAATCGGCCCAGAAACAAAAAAGTTGGCCGCCATCTTGGATTTTTTAAATATTTTTAACATTGCGTTGTTGTTTTCTTGTCAAAATAGTACTAGAAATCGAGTTTTATCAAAATCGGCCCAGAAACAAAAAAGTTGGCCGCCATCTTGGATTTTTTAATATTTTTAACATTGCGTTGTTGTTTTCTTGTCAAAATACTTAGTACTAGAAACCGAGTTTCATCAAAATCGGCCCACAAACAAATAAGTTGGCCGCCATCTTGGATTTTTAATTATTTTAACATTGCGTTACTCTTTTCCTGTCAAAATAGTACCAAAAACCGAGTTTCATCAAAATCAGCCCACAAAAAAAAAAGTTGGCCGCCATCTTGGATTTTTTAATATTTTTAACAGTGCGTTATTGTTTTCTTGTCAAAATAGTACTAGGAATCGAGTTTCATCGAAATCAGCCCACAAACAAAAAGTTGGCCGCCATCTTGGTTTTTTTAACATTGCGTTACAGTTTTCTTGTCAAAATAGTACTAAATATCAAGTTTCATCAAAATTGGCCCACAAAAAAAAAAGTTGGCCGCCATCTTGGATTTTTATTTTAACATTGACGACATTTGACGACCTCCGTGGCCGAGTGGTGTACGCACCGGTTTTCAAGGTGCCGCTATCTCTAGAGGTCCCGGGTTCGATCCTCGGTCGGGTAAATATTGAAAACGAACTTTTCAATATTTCCTTTTCCATAACACTATTAAGTGCTCGAGCTACTATGATTTGGTATTTTAAGTTTTAACAATGTATGTGATGGTGACTAATATTTAATAAAAGAAGCTAAAGCGTAAATATAAACCTATTAAAAAAAAAGTGCTATTGTAAAAAAGACCATGGTTTACCCGGTTTACCACGTAAACTCTGTGGTACTGTTGGAAAATAGTTTAAACATTGTGACGTCACAGCTAATCGTGGAGCGTTTATAGTCGGGTGATCTTTTTTCAAATTTCATCAATTTTTAATTGCTTATAATTAATTGAAAAAAAGTTTTTTTTAAGTTTTTCCATTAAATATCAATATTAGTGTTAATAAAGTTTTTAAAAAAAATTGAAAAAAAAAATTTATTTTTTTTAACATCACCAATTGGGTATTTGACTGTTTTTTTTATTGTTTATTGAAGTAATAGCATCTCAACATAGGTATTCATTTTCAAATATCTTGCATATTTTCAGCGATATAGACCATCAAACTTTCAAATTAGACAAGGAAAGCGCTATAGAAACGTGACGTCACATTTCTATAGCGCCATACTCTCGCCATAGAAAATTTCGTTTTAGAAAGAGATAGCTAGAGTCAAAATTAAGTAGCTCACAATTCGCTTGTTATAATACATATTGAATTATTTTTTTCACATTTGTTATTCAATAATGTTATATTTTTGAATGTCATAATTAAATATCTACATTTCAACAACAGTCAAACACCCAATTCGAGAGCTATTGGTGAATGGAACTGAATAGCAAAAAGTTTACTGTATTAACCCACGCTAGTTACGAGAACAAAATGGAAATGTTCACTACAAAAACTCGAAACTAGGTTAAAAGCCATTGTGTTTTTTATACATTGCTCCACTTCCATCACAAAGTTTAAAGGGTAAGCAACAAAACCAGCGATGTATGAAGACTCTGTAAAGTCCAGTATTCATATTGAAGTAGCAGGGTACGATTCAATATTTCCACAGACGGAATTCGATATACAGTTAGACGAATTTATATACATGAGGTTAGAAGGTGTGAACTTCATTTCATGGATGAAATACTCTTGAGGAGTCGAAGCAATCAAACTAGAAGTGTTTTACAGGGTCTATGTTTCTGATAGAAATAAGACAGATTTTATATTCTTATAGTTACGAAGCTAGCTTATAGAGGTTTATATTCTATCAAGTTATTTTAATTTTTAGTTTTTTGCATTCACAATGCAATTTTTATACTTAATAGAAAAATGGAAAATGAAGTACTTATTTAGAAAAAAAAAACCTGAGACGGGTCGATTTTTTCTAAATACTTCATTTTCCATTTTTCTATTATATACTATCAGTTTAGCTTATGAATGGTAGTTCGTAAGTTGAACCGTTTCTATTTGTTTTTTTTAGGTTATTCGTCATCGGTAGCAAAAAACGGACGACGAATTACGAGTCGTTGACAATACAGACCCCACATTAAGCTAGTTACTACTATGCGATTATTATAAGAATAGGACTGTCAAACGGGATTCTTGATCTTTGTTCCTTTTCTTGCACATCCTACACCCTGAAGTGGAAGCGAAACGCAAACAAATATGGCCGTTTTGACAGTCCTATTCTTATAATAATCGCATTGTATTACTAGCGTTCGGTTATTAAGGCGAGGAATCCCGACCGAAATAGGCACGCTAACGCTTGCTCGACCGCGCTCTATACACTTCGCGCGGACCCAGCGGCAGCCTGCAGTGTAATGTGAACTCGCGAGCGCCCCGCGAATCGAAAATCACTTAAAATTCAATAAAAAATAAATAATAAGAAAAATTAATTTATGACGGCCGGAATCCTTCGGTTATTCAAAGACAATTATTTTCATATGTTTTTCATTAACTAAAACCAATTATACTGCAAGTAATATGATATTTGAATTATTATTATACGGATGTTTGGGATTTTATTTGACACAGTAAAATATCACCAATCGAAAAAAAAAACGGCCGGAAGCACTAGATAAATAACTGTAAAATAACATATATTTTTTCCAAATTTTAAGTACTTGTGATTTGCGAGTAATCCATAATTTAAAATACCCTATTTTGGGGAATGGGCGCCTTAATTACTAGCAATTTAGATCACTCGAACTCTTCTTGATTTCCTCAAATAAATTTTAATTAACTAACGTTATACAAAATTGTCACCCTGGGTCTTCGATCAACAATAACACCTTTCTGGGCCCTATTGCCATACAATAGTCCCAGAGGTAAGCAGATACAAACAAATTTTTAGTACTAAGTAATGCACGAAAAAGTGTCTTCAAATAACTATAAGTAACAGTTATTGAAATAATGTTGGACGGAAACTGTTACAAAAACAAAATTACATTACCTATCATCGCTCATAGTCTATTTATTTTTCTTCCTCCGGAAAACGGCAGACAAACGTCCGCAAAGCCATAACTAAAAACGTATTGCAGCACCGAATATAACTCTCGACTTATTAACCTAACAACCCATTTTCTCTGGTAAACGTATCAAAACAACCTATTTTATACTTCCCGGCAAAGAGCTTCCGCCATAATGTAATCGATGGGCCATAAAAAGTTGTTAATATTGTCTGTGGACGCGTGTAAAGTTGGTGTAAAGGCGTTCATAAACGCGCTAACTGCTCAGAGGCCACGTCCACTAATGGCGGTCATTAATGGCGCGAGTGTCATTATTTGAGTTGCCATTGATGTTTTAATTTTTAATTCGCTAAAATTTGGGAATTTGCTCATTGAATTCCGCGCAGCGTAATTCACAATCTTTGATACTTAAAACAACTTAGAAGGTATCTATGTCCAGCAACATTGCATTGACTGATAACGTTAAACAATAAAAAACTGATTATTTTTTTATGCAATGAGTTGGAAAATTTAGTAATGTAAGGATTTGGCCATTATTACTATTTTATCTGATCCTTCTATGATATGACCATATTTAGTAAACTCGAATTAATATTAGAAGTTGTTACAATCTTTTATACTTGTGGTTTATAGTCTTGTCAGGAAGTTGCATTACCTTATTAGTGGTAATAAGTACTGTGAATGTCGTAAACAAGAACATCTGGAGACGGGTGGTTGGCTTATGCAGTGTCTCATAAAATCTGAGTAGCTAAAGGCACGTAAGGTCAAGGTTTACGGAGTTACTATACATTTCAGCTGCGATAGCTAATTTGTAAAGTAACTAAGTAAGTGGAAATAAGTGATATCTATTTATTTTTTTCCCCATGAATATTTTTATATTTAATTTTTAATGGCGCCACACGTCTGTCACACTGAATATTTAAAAAAAATATTTAACCAGTGTTACTCGGAGTGACATAACGTTTCTAATGATACCTCATACATTAAAATCCGTTGAAGCATTTAAAACTTATGGTGGAGTAAAGAAACTCGCATACCTACATACATACACACATATTACTTACATAAATTAACCCTATCACTATATACTCCCATTTTTGGGCAGTAGTGTAAAAATACCTTTAGAAGTTCAGGTGGAATAAATTCATAAACAGGCAGACAAAAAATAATTCTGTTCTCATTTAAAATATCAAATCAAATAAAACTTGCCAATTCGCCATCAATGTCATACTCGCCAAAACTTCGTTTAATACCCGGGTTTTTAGCAAGCTGAAATGGGGAGATGACCTCAGACCCTCTTCATTTAGTTCACATCAAATAAGAGTCAGGGATTTGTTCAAAGTTGGCTTGTCGGGTTTGTTACTACGAGATTTATCGACGGCACCCCTACGTGATTGGATTACCATTATAAGCTGGAATAAAAAAAACGAGTAAGTAATGAGGTTAATAAAATTAGAGACTGTTTATATGATCTGGATACGGATAGGATATCCGTGTCAACAGTGTTTTCATTCGAGTGTGAAAATTGTATTCAGATTTAACTTGCGTAGGTATATCATGTGCGGAAGAAGTGCAACCGTTTCTTAACAATTTACATGTCAAATAAATAAAAGTATTCAAATTCAAATTACCTGCTACATGCAACTTGTAGCTTGTATACAAGTGAATTGCATAATGAAACCGCGCTTGTAGCATAACGAGTACCTACAGGGTGCTTACCATCAACTCTTATTGCGGTTTTGTTTAGGACCTAAACTGATCTGCTTCGCTTATTCGTACCACAACAGCTTAATATCAATGACAGCGATTCAGTGATCATTCAATGACATTTCACAGCCGCTAAGCTGTCAAATCTCTTATTTGTCTTATAACTCGGCCAAGCTGACATGACACCTGCAGGTCATAACCGTCCCTCTCACTCTCCGGGCATGACAGAATCGAGTGAAAGAGACGGGTAGAAGAAATAAGGACACAAATCGTTCGGTCATTCACATTTAGCAATTCATTTGCAATCCAGTTTTCAGAAGGTCGTAGTACGAAAGAAAGCAATTCATTTTAGGAACCTATTCTGCATCGCGCTATTTTTGAATCGCTGTCTTAAAGTTGATGGTAGGCACCCAGTTTAGGTCCTAAACAAAACCGCAATAAGAGTTGATGGTAAGCACCCAGGCTTCTTCTAAATCAACGTGTAAAAAATGTCATTTAGTATTTGAAAAAACTTTTTTCTCTACATCTAAATAAAAAAAAACAATGTAAGTATTACTGATTGGCGGAAGATTTTTTAATCGACTTCAAAAAGAGGAGGAGGAACCTCCTCCTCTTTTTGTCAAGTCGTGTAATGTTTTTTTTATGTATGTTCCACGATAGCTCCGCCAATTGTGAACCGATTCTGATAATTCTTTTTTTATCTGATAAACCAAAGTTTCAATTTGTTTCCATGAAAAATTTACAGTAGTGGGTTCAGAAGTTTTATTCAGAATCCTGAAAAAACACATTGTTATCGTCTGGTAGTTCTTTCTTTACGCTTCAATATCTTCGGGAAACAATAGTTCCAATTTAAGTGTTTTATGTATTTTATAAAGTTTTTCAAGTATTTGCATTTGGTAATGAGCTGGTGATAGAAGGTACCATATTTTTGCAATAAATGATTGATTGATTGATTGATACAACTCTTCAATGGTTAGGATTAGGAGTTGAAGGATATTTTTTTTAATATCGTCTTTATATACGTAAAGATTTGTAGTTGTAATATTTCAGGTAATTTAGGTGAGCTGATAATAGAAGCGTGACTTTTTCTAACTAATCTTGGAACTTACTGATCTGTTTGAAGTCGGTGTCAAGCCTAATGTAACAAGAAAAAATACTTTGTGAAACAATATATTAAATGTATACTTATCAAATAAATATAGGTAAGGCTTGACACCGACTTCGAACAGATCAGTAAGTTCCAAGATTAGTTAGAAAAAGTCACTCATTTTCGTTGTATGAATTGAATAATTCAATTTATCTTTGATTTTTACGTGTTTTGGGAAGTGAGATTTTTTGCAGTATTTTGTTTTGATTTAATTAATCTTTCCATGTAATGTCTGTTTGTTAATTTCACTCTGAATATCCACTTATTAATTCACTTTCTCGCTAATAAATTGCACCCATACTTAGCCGGGCCGGTATTATAACATAAAAGTGTTTGAAAATTTAAGCTAACCGCGTAACAATTTTAGCTCGGCTTTCTCACGTCACGTGGCGTGCTCAGTGAATGTCCCGTAATTTGTACCACCGGAGACGAAGCCGTGCGTGAGCCGAAATTCCTGTGTCCCGCCTGGTATGTGTTTAAGGCCCGTGGTATCGCCAACGACCTTGGGCATAGAAAAGTGGCCTAATTTTCCCGCCCGCTAACCGCACCAAAACAGCTTAAACACACGTTTCGTCAAAACTATGTATTATTTTAAAACGATAAATGCTCAGTTTAAAGTTAAACAAGTTAGCAATCTTTTCCTGAAAGAAACGTGAAAATATCACTTAGAGGCAGTAGCGTATTTCAAGTTGAAAACAGCTTCATTTCTATTTTTTTTTTTAATAGTATCTTAAAGACTATGTTTTTTTTAAATGCTCAGATTGAAGTTTATCAATCCTTACTTATATTATAAATGCGTCTCTGTCTGTCTGTGTGTTACACAATCACACCTAAACTACTGAACCGATTTGAATGAATTTTGGTACAGAGATAGTCTAGAGCCTGAGAAAGGACATAGGCTACTTTTTATTCCTGAAAAATATCACCTTCCCGCGGGATAACGTCGTGTAGTACACGCGGGCGAAGCCGCGGGCGGAAGGCTAGTATTTAATATATATTAATTCTGGATTCATCAGTAGGGTAATTCATGAGTTTTAGGGCCTTAAAAACGATAGTTTCACGACTACATATGCACCTTAAAGTGGCAAACCTTATTTTTGTTTGCTTTATAATGAGGGCAAATACAGTCTTTACGTATACCGCTAACGGCATGTTGGATTCAGTCAGGCTCGCCGCGCCCAGCCCTCCCGCTAATAGGCTTCGCGTCAGGGCTGGGTGGTCCTAACCCCTGGCCCGCCCCCTGACGAGCTCGAAAGCTCGAGAGGAGGCCTTACAGAAGTAGAGAGCCTCTTTCCAATCTTCTCATAAGGACCAACAGCCGTATCAAAAATTTGGATGGTGTTTTAAATGAAAGCCACTGCTAATATTGTATGTGCAATTTTATTTTTATCATTAGTAAGTGCAGACGTCATACGAATCCTCGATACTATTCTGATCACGTCTGCGATGTCAACCAGGATAGTTGAGTAGAGTTAGTTATTACATAAAAACTGTCGCTTCACTTTAGTTCCCTTTTGTCACGGCACGTGTTGTGCTACGTAAATGTCCCGTAATTTGTGCCACCAGCTCCACACTGACCGGAGACGTTGTGTTGAAAGTGTTTCACTCACCTCAGTATCAATAAGTTTTTAGAAAAAATTCATTTTTATGACAAGCTTTTTTGCTAACTGTACTTTAATATTGTATTAATCAAAATCAAAATCAAAAATCATTTATTCATTTTAGGCTGATACAGCACTTGTGAACGTCAATGAAGCTACGCTATCGGTTCGCAAAACCTACGGCGGGAGGCCTTGTAACGAGAAGAACCGGCAAGAAACTCGCCAAGGGCTATTTTTTTCTCCCTGTCATATTTCATACAGAGTCGTCAAATTGAAAAGTGACTTTGACATAATATAATATGTAAAGTCACTTTCCATCACAAATTAATCTTAAGTTTAAAAACAAAATAAAAAACTCGGTAATCATAGCAGTAAATAATTTTCAATAACTAAGAAATAGACATAGGGGCATTCCAGCGAAAATGTCACCTGAGCCAAAAAAAATAAAATCTATAATTTGCTATTGTATTGTTCAGTACAATAAAGCCAATGAACTAATTTATCATAAAACAGCAACAGTTTTTTACTTTTCTACCAGAATTTATTTTTTTCGTGTCCTTGAATGCAGTGGTATCGGGGCTGTCCATGGTATGATATTTCTTCTTCATGTTTGCAAAACTTTTTTGCGCGCTTTTCATGTGTGCTGGTAAAACATTGTTAGGAAAGAAAAAAATACAATTCCTGGCGTTTACATCAGTCGTAACTAATTGTATGTAAGTATTTGTGATGAAAAGTTATCAATGCATAAAGAAATGCATTAGGGATGTCCCGACCGTCACTATTAAACATGTGTTTGCTTATCCTATCCTATAAATATAGAACTGCTTGTTTACCGGCTTTGTCAAAGTAACAATTATACCTAAGTTTATTAGTTTGCATTATTATTACACATTAAAAATAAAAGTGCATCGAAATATTGATACTGAAAGGTATGTCCCGACCGTCACAGTGACGGGTGGGACAAAAGTTCAAGTGCGTGGATTCAAGCTTTTTTAGGTATATTTGTTTATTTACAAATGGTGTTTTTTATTTTTTTGTTTTATACAGTGTACATTTTTTTATTCATTATGTTTTGCGTACATATTAAAATGCATTTTCATATTTTTTATTGCATATCATTTGTCAGTTTGGTTTAAAGGCTTATCTAGTTTTGGTTTCTTTGCTTTTTAGTGCATGAACATGAATCTTGCAGAAAGAAAGAGAAAGTCTAGAGTAAAATTAAAACAAAATAATAAAAATGGAAAGAGTTTTTAGGAAAAGAAAGGGCAAGAAATGCTGCCGAGGCAGAAAAAAAAGAAAAGAAGTTTAAAGTCAAGACGAAGAAGCAAAAGCTATTTGGGGGGGAAAAAGAAAAAAATCCTGAAAAGAAAACCTAGAAAAAAAAGTATTTTTGGTCTTTTTTTTGGACAGTTTTCTTCTGAAAGAAAGAATTTTCTAATGCTGTTGATTTTACAGAAAAATAGTCTGTATTTCCATTTAATTGTTTGAAATATTCATTAATTTCATTGTTTTAAACATATTTTAATTAAAAGTATGTAATAAATATGCATAATATGTATTTTATTCACATACAATTGTGACTCGTCCCACCCGTCACAAAATGCTGTCCCACCCGTCACAACTTAAAATATATTTTATAAATTCTGATTACAATAATAATACAACTTAAGTTCTAAATTGTATTGATGGCATTCTAGAGGCAACTTATACAAAAAAATCTCCTAAGAAAATGTTTCTAGTTTGTCTTGATTTTAATGGTAAAACTCTCTACTCAGATAGGTGGGTGACTTTGCTGTCCCACCCGTCACTTTGAGAAAATGGAAATTTTAGGCATAAAGTAATTAATATATTTTTTCAATTTTGGAAGTTTTATTTTCATAAACTATCTGGGTACATATGTGGTCAGTTTTTTTAGTCATTTTGTTAATAATAAACGATAAATTACTACTTTTAGGAGCAAAAATGAGTCCCAATGTCCCACCCGTCACTTTGGAATGCCCCCATACAAAAGGTAGTTTCTTTAAAATACACACCAACCAAAAACGTAGCAAATAAAATAATAAATATAAATGCCGAACAAGGGTAATAAAACTTTGAATAGTTTAAGAACATAAGAGTCAATAATAAACAGTGCCATACAAGCCACGGTAAAATAAAACTAATAACAATAAAACATTAAAAATCTGCATATTTTGAGACAAGAAGCCAGGAGCAGACCCATCCCACTGGTGGCACCCGTTCACGAGCATGACGCATGAACCAGCCATCGCTTCGCTCATCATCTATATTGTCATCTAAACCAAACCTGTATACAAAATTTCAGCTCCATCGGACACTGGGAAGTGGGTCAAATTAAGCTTGCAAGATGTGTCCCCCACTAACTAACTAACATGGCAAGTTAATAATAAGTTTTTTGTAAAAAAATCATTTTCATGACAAGCTTTTTTGCTGTCTGTACTTAAATATTGTATTGTCATCTAAACTAAACCTGTATACAAAAGTTCAGCTCCATCGAACACTGGGGAGTGGGTCAAATTAAGCTTGCAAGATTTGTCCCCCACTAACTAACTAACTAACATGGCAAGTTAATAAAAAGCTTGTAAAAAGCTTGCAAAAATTAGCGTGGCCTACTCTTCAGACTAGTGACAAACTGAAAACCTAACCTAAAGATTCAAACGAATTTCCAATATTACTCATAGAAAAACTGCAGACAAACGTTAGAAGTGTTAAAAAGTGTTTTAAAAATTAAGCAAAGCCACAGATTACTAAATAGTTACTGTGTAACAGATAGTTCACTCCGCTAAGTCATTTAAATAAATAGCAACTCTAACTATAAAGCAATAAAGTAAAATTCAGCTTGTACGGCGCAGGCAAATTACGAACGGCCACTCGTTGTCGTTGCATCTTTTTCTATCGCATATATTCTAGCTCTTTTGCGGACCTAATTTCTATGGATTTACAACGCCGGCGTTGCCGCCGCGTTTTCCAGCCGACACGGGCAAAGCACTTTACCATTTAAGGCCCGTGGTATCGCCAACGACCTTGGCCATAGAAAAGTGGCCTAATTTTTCCGGCCGTTACCCGCACCAAAACAGCTTAAACACACGTTTCGTTAAAACTATGTATTATTTTAAAACGAAAAATGCTCAGTTTTAAGTTAAACAAGTTAGCAATCTTTTCCTGAAAGAAACGTGAAAATATCACTTGTAGTTTAGAAGCAGAAGCGTATTTCAAGTTGAAAACAGCTTCATTTCAATGATTTTTTTTAAATAGTATCTTAAAGACTATGTTTTTTTTAAATGCTCAGATTGAAGTTTATATATCAATATTTAATATGAATTAGTTCTGGATTCATCAGTAGGCTAATTTATGAGTTTTAGGGCCTCAAAAATGATCGTTTCACGACTACATGCACCTTAAGCTCTGCTTTGTCACGTCGGCGTCACGAGGAGTGCTGTAAATGTCCCGTAATTTGTGCTACAGGAGATGACGCGCTGAAATTCCTGTTTCCCGGTATGTGTTTGAGGTAGTTTGGAAACGGAAACAACAGGAATACCTGTTACGGGAAACAACTTTAAAGTTTCAACGTTATAGAATGTGTCTGGGTCATAATAATATTAAGAATGTGTTGTGAAAAAATCTAAAAGTCAATGTCAGTTTTGTAAGTTTGTACTGTTTATAGAAGTAAAATTCATACTTTTGTTTCGACCAACAATACTACTATACTTACACGTTGATTTTTTTATCACCCTGGATAATTTTAGGGATTATTCTGATCTATGATTCATGAAAACAAACAACTTTTTTATGGGACCAAAACTGAAATCGTGAAAAAAACAGATGTTCCATACAAAAGTGCTAAAATATGTAATCAAAATGTATGGAACATTAGCCTTTTCGATGATAAAAAAATTTCCGTTTATAGTACTATTACGCCTCGCGAACTAAAACAAGACGCAAATATGGCACCGACAGAAACTTATCTAAACTAAGAAAAAATATACCCTTTCATGTGTGCTCTTATTCTCTCGGCCGTTTTTGACACTCCAAACGGCTATCTGCTATTGTTGGTCGAAGGTTTTTTGTGTTTGTTCGATAGTTATAGACAAGATCATCTCTATTTTTTCGGCAAAATAAATCTTGAATGATGAAATAGGAAAATGAGAAAACTAATTATTCAAGAACAAAGTTATTGATATTTAGCCTTATAGATAAATTTTTTCTATAGTAATATTATGATAAAGAGGAAAATTTATATTTTTTGTTTGTTTGTAAGTACTTAATGGATAATCTCAAAAACTATTGTATTGAACCGATTTTAAAAATTCTTTCACAAGTAGAAAGCTAGGTTATTCACATGTGACATAGGCTATATTTCAACTCTATATTCCCTCGGGAACGGGTACCGCGCTGGTAAAACCGCGGGAAGCACCTAGTATTTTATTTCCCTTGGCTTAAGGCGGTTCTCTGATCGAAAGTGGCGCCCTCAGAGGTTTTTTTTTAATAAGTTGCTAATAGAAAAGGATTTTTATAAAACTTTACGGGGAATTTTTAAGGCCCGTTAAAAGTATTTTTAGAAGGTATCGCTACTTTCCCTCATAGACATTCGTAGAAGTAGATAGCAAATGTGTCAAAAACGGCCACTTTTAGCAGTTTGGCTATTTACTTTTAGCAGTGATTACGAGGAAATGTAATGATACCGTCTAAAACACTTGACTATGGGCCCTAAAAATTCCCAGTAAAGTTTCATTAAATATGTGTATTAGAACTACAATCCTACTTCCTACTTAATATTATAAATGTGAAAGTTTGGATGTTTGGATGTTTGTATGTTTGTTACTCAATCACGCTAAAACGGCTGAACGGATTTGGCTGAAATTTGGGACACAGATACTTTGTAGCCTGGAGAGGAACAGAAGGCTACTTTTTATCCCGGAAAAAGTCACATTCCCGCGGGATAACGCGGGCGAAGCCGCGGGCGGAAAGCTAGTATTAAATAAAATTCAACGCGGCGCCACTTTCGGTCGGGGTACCGCCTTAAATAAATGCAACAAACGCAGGCGATGACGTGGGCGGCCGCTCGTATGAATAGTGTAGCTGTTCCTCTATGAAAATGGGACTTGCGTGACATGAATTATTCTACGGCGTTCCACGTTTCTTGTAAAGATAGCATCATGTACGGAATATCCAACGACAAGGCCTTCCTAGTGTTATATCAGGGATTTTTACGACTTGAATTTACAATCAAGCATATTGCGTGATAATGGTGTCGTTGTAGTATATATCTCACCAAAATCATCCTATAAAAAACTGACCAACTCTCGCTGGAGCTGCTTATTTCTTTACAAAAAGCGTTGAAATCTCTCAATAAAGTCAAGCCAACTCTAATGTTCCTTTCTGCGATTTCTTTATTGATTAGTTACGATTTAATTTTATGTGACTTGGTCGTTGACTTGTATTTACACATAAGTAATAAATACAGATACTTATACTGATTTATTTACTGCAAATGTAACTTTGTAATCCTATATATTTATATAGGATTACAAAGTTATTTATGCAGTTGGTGTACCTAGAAATTATCCTAGTTTCTATAGTTTTCCCTTTATGTGGCCATTAAACCCTAACTCTGTACCAAATTTCAGCTCTCTGAGTTTATGGGAAGTACTAGTTCTATTTTTGATGATCATGAGTGAGTGTCATAAATGCGGAACTTTGCTTTCGCTTAACTTCGGAATTAAATGACCTACAGACTTGAAATTTTGGATTTTAAGTATGTAATTATAGCTTACTGGATGACGAAACTTTCTGCGTTCTGGTCTTATCCAGAGGTTCTCAAATAGGGGCCTGAAAATGCGGCGAAATGGTTCCAGCAAAGGATGGTACGGCAGTGTTTGCTTCGCGCTCGACTTGGCGGGGGCACTGCCGTGCCCTCAGATTATGCTGATACCAGTGTTAAACAAAAACACATACCGGTGTCGGGAGCATTTCCGACGACTTGTGAATCAGGGGCATGAGGGTCTACTCTAAAACACAAAACCCGAAACTTTGTTATACCCGTCCCTCCCCGCTCTCCAGATATGACAGAATCAAGTGAAAGGGGCGGGGCTAACCGAAGTTGCAATTAAATTGATATAGAAAAAAACCACACAATACAATTATTGTTGATTTTTTGGCGGGATTCAAACGTGTACCTACCACCGGAAATCCGGGCTAACGCTCGAACCAACAGTATAATTTTACTTAATTTTATACATGCGAAAGTTTTGTTTTCGAGCGATCTGATGAAATTTGGTACAAAGATAGATGTTATTCTACAATAGCATGTAGGCTTTTTATCCCGGAAAACATCACATTCCCGCGGCATAACATCGTGTAGTCCACGCGGAAGGCTAGTATAAAATAAGGCTTTTTACCAGACAGGGTCCTGAGTGCAATTTCCTCTTAATTGTCTGAAAGGGCCCCGTCCGTCGCCGAAACAGCTAATTTCAACCCGACTATAAATAAGTTTATTTGTCCACACTGTCAATTTATGTACCTACGAGTTCCATTTTGTACTATTTGCACGGGTTTACGACTTTGTAGACACAATTAAGTATTTATTACTAACACGTAGAGGGATTAAAAGTTACCTGTTGTTTTGGCTATTATTTGTCTAACCTTTGTCAAGAACTTTGTTGGTAAAAAGCAAAGCACTAAGGTACGCAAACACGGGCAATTTTTATGGCAATAATTGGTTGGCAACTGTAATGGAGCAATGTGGAGCACTTAACAGGAGCAATATTAAATTTATTTATTTATTTAAATCAGGCTTCTAATGGCCCATACAATAAATACCGTATAGACTAACATACATATTATATTACATTATAAATTGGAATTGGTGGAAATTGGAAGCGTCCCTCTGAAGCGCCGGTAAACCACGCCATGCGGCCAGAAGTCCTTCTTCAGGAAAGTTTCCAGCCTCGCGCGCGGTCGGGACTCGCACAACAAACGACTTGGAATATGGTACTAATGGTGGTATTATATTATGGTGCTATCACAATAAATTCTGGCAATATTTTCAAGAATATTGTGTCTAATTGCTCCATATACCTATTCCAAATTTCTCAGTCTCGCGAATATGAACAGCCGAATATAAAATCGGTTCGAAAATCTTTAGTCGATTTAATTTCTATCTCGTTTAAACGTTTAACCTTTACGTCTCGTTTTCGTGAAAGAAACAGGCTGGCGGAGGTTACTTAATAAAATAATTTTCACAATCATACCAATTATCAAGCTCATAAGTAGTTATCATTAAGAAACTGTGTTATGGAAACTAGTTAACGGATAAATTTATACTTACTAGCTTTCCGCCCGCGGATTCGCCCGCGTGGACTTCACGACGTTATCCCGCGGGAATGTGATATTTTTCCAGGCTATAAAGTATCTGTGTCCCAAATTTCAGCCAAATCCGTTCAGCCGTTTTGGCGTGATTGAGTAACAAACATCCAAACATCTACATAATATAATATCTACATATCTGCATAAAAAATGTCTAATGCTTTTTTTAATGAGTTTTTCCAATAGCACAAAAAAAATTTCGCTTTGCAGAAATAAGCTGTCAAAGGACCCATGCAACATAGTAAAGCCTGACCAGAAAAATAAAAAAACCTGGCCTGAGGCGCCACCACAGAACATGGAAAGTAAAAAAATCTTTCCGTGTTCTGTGGGCGCCACTTTTGCCTCTTCATTGTTACAAAATGTCAAAAACTATAAAAAAATTTGTTCGTCACATTTCCGCAACATATCGAGTTTTTTTCTTTGCTGGTTAAGCTTTACAAAGTTATAGGCTTCGAACAACGTGGACCTTTCGTTAAGGAAGGCCCGCGTTGCTCGAAGGCCCGCGTTGCTCGAAGGCCCGCATTGCTTGAAGGCTCGCGTTGCTCGAAGGCCCGCGTTGCTCGAAGGCCCGCGTTGCTCGAAGGCCCGCATTGCTTGAAGGCTCGCGTTGCTCGAAGGCCCGCGTTGCTCGAAGGCCCGCGTTGCTCGAAGGCCCGCGTTGCTCGAAGGCCCGCGTTGCTCAAAGGCCCGCGTTGTACCCCAAGAGCTATCCGATATTTTTGTAAAAAATTCAATAACAGGCCAAATTTTTGTAAACGGCCTTTAAATATAATTTTAAGAGACTATATTTTGGAATCCAACATAATATCGCATTGGAAGGTATAAAAAAAAAGTTATACCCCGGAAATGGTGCAATTCTTTTTAAGCAAATATGCTATCACCAATTTTATCGTTAACATGTGTTTATGTTCACCATATCTAAGCACCAAAGTCGAAATCCATAAAGATATAAAACGGGAAACTAATACTTTAGGAAGAAGTCGGTTGTTTCTGATAGCATTTTAAGTTTAGGTAGAGAGTTTTTTTTTAAGTTTATTTGTTTTTCATTTACAAATATAGGGGGATTATATACTTTTACGAAAGTATAGTATAAATGTATTCAAATGTAAAGTGAATAACACTTATACCATTTTTGCCTATTTTTTATAGATTTTTTAAAGCTTTGTATTTGTTTTTTTTTAATGTCGCTGTCATAAATATTGGTGGATTACTAATGAATTATTTATTGAACTAGATAATCTAATTTTCAATGTTAAGAAATTACTGATATAGAATTATTGTTGAGTCTCCATAGAGCGAATTAGTTTGGCTCTCGGGCTATTGCTCGAAGGTTGTAGGCATTTTTTATAGTTAGTTGTTCAGAGAAGATATTTTTCTTCTAATTATGTCATAGCTTCACTCAACTGTTAACTGCAAACTTTGAGAGAAACACGAAAAGTTAAAAAGTTAGTTTTAAAAGTTTTATCCACAATTCAATCATGGTGGCATAAGTGTTTCCAGCTCACCGCAACCATCTGTACGCTGTTTTATTGAGCGGTCTGAATGGAGCCGTGTGGGACCGGTCCCTTTGTCACGTTTCCCGTTGTAAATCCATTACGTTCTGTTACAATGGGACTGTATGTGGAGTGGACTGTAAAGAAAGATGATGCATAAATTTTACAAAGAGTTCTGTCCTTAGAGGTTTTTCTTTGAATATGTCACACATACAGTAGTTAACTGTAGGTGTAATATGCATGCGATCAGAATAAGCTTTTGTTCGGTTCTATGTTAGTCTATACAGATAGAGCTGAGCTGAGCTTGAGCTGGACTACAGAGTCCAGCTCAAGATAGATGGTGGGTTTTATTTGTGGCAAAATATTTACTCTACATTCCAATTTTCTATTCAATTTTTTTTGCATTGGCTTCGATTTTATGGTCCAATATTAGATGCAAATAATGATAATACGAGAAGTAAAACCAGAATGTAAGCATTATGAAACCAAAATTCTTATTGTGCTAGTGCGTGCCCCTACACGATCCACGACAAAACCAATTAGTTCTCGATGTGAAATGGTTTTAAGGCCGCCAGTTGTGATATCCTGCCGCTCCGTAATATTTTGTAAAATTATCGAAAACAGTGTAAGTAATCAATCACCGTAATCCGGTTCTTCTAGGAAATCAGAATTAGATTTTATTGTTACCATTTATCATCCTCTCTTTCATCATCATCAGCAATACGACGCCCACTGCTGAGCATAGGCCTCCCCCAAGGATCTCCATAACGATCGGTCCTACGCTGCCCGCCAGTGGCTTCCGCTTCTTGTAGGGGGCCCGCCCACGGAACGCCGTCCTGTACGCGGTCGGCATTCGAGAACCATTTCTGCCCCAACAGCCATCGGTTCTCCGCATTATGTGTTCCGCCCACTGCCACTTCAGTTCAGCTAAACATCCTTCGAGCGATGTCGGTTGTTTTAGTGCTCCTGCGGATCTCATCATTTCTGATTCCATCGCGAAAGGAAATACCAAGCATAGCTCTCTCCATTGCTCGCTGGGTGACCTTGAGCCTTCTTATGAGACCCATAGTAAAAGATCACCTCTCTTTATCCTCTCCTTTCCTTATCCAAAAGGATTGGGGTCGCGACAATACGATTCTCTATCCATCCATCCACATTCATATTTCATGTCCAATCACCTTTCCAGTAACATGCCTATCATACTTCTTATAACATGCCCATACCAAGCTAAACGGTTTTCTTTCAAATTTTCTGTCACTGGTTTCGGTTATAATGTTATCATTTTCAGAAAAAAACTAAAATTAATAATGACACCCAGACGCAGAACATGAAAATTTTCTCGCATAAATGTTTTTTTTATCCACAATGGGTTGCACTTAGCTTTCATCACACCGGATGTTAAGTGGTGATAAGGCTGAAGGTGGAAGGGCACTACTCTCGGAATCCTCAATCACTGAGGAACTGGCTCTCTTATCTCTAACTACCAGAACACAATAATGCTGAAAACATCATTGTTATGGCGTCAGTTAAATAAGACGGTGGTAGCTAGCCGGGCGGACTAAGAACAAGTCCTACCACCAACCAAATTGATTACAATATGTACCCACACTGGGAATTGAGCCCGGGTGTCTTGGTCTTAAATCGTGGTGTGAACCACTAGACCACAGAGGCGGTTTAAAGGAAAAGGTTTGTTTCAAAGGAACTCCTTTACGGCTCCTGGGACAACAAGTTTAGTAGCTATTATTTGCTGAATTATCTAATTTAAGAAAGAGAAACGTAATAAACCTTTTCACAGAAGAAGAAAAGCCTATTAAATAAAAATATGAAAGAACTTTCTCCTTTAAATGCCTTCTCGTTAGCCCAACATCATTTTCTTGTTAAATTCCCGTAAACGACTAAAAATGAATTTTGAATGTGCCCTAATTCAGAATAATGAGAGGGCTTGATCGCAGCGATAATTAAATAAG
Source organism: Crambus lathoniellus (assembly GCA_949710035.1). Lineage (NCBI taxonomy): Eukaryota > Metazoa > Arthropoda > Insecta > Lepidoptera > Crambidae > Crambus > Crambus lathoniellus. Next base: position 33,320,081 of record OX453297.1, read on the forward strand.
GCGATTTATCGTCTTCCGAATTATGTAACTAATACATAAACACTTCCTAAAAGGTTGCGTGTTCATTGAAATATTTTTTTATGAAGTATCACGCATTTCTTACTTATTATTAAGAATTTTGTTTCTCGTGTTTCTTTCGTTCATTCATTCATTGCTATAGCTCGCTAACGAGCTGCTGAGCGAGTAATTTATCGCCGAATAAAGAACATTCCCGCCTTATCAAATGTGTGGTAATATTGTTTAACTAAATAGGTAATAGCTGTCGTAGCCTGATTTGCTTATTTCATGAAATGCTCGACTATTTCATAGAAACGCTCTTACGTGATTATGACGTTATAACAGATCTTTCTTTAAAGCTTTTGAACTAATAGGCACCTATCTTATATGCACTATATCTAGGTTTCTATCGAAATAGAAAAAAAAACAAAAATTTGAAGAAACAAATTAAGTATAAGCCTCCAAAAATCTGACCAACATTTATTTCACAAATAATGTAATTTTTACTGAAACACACGTAATTCCTGGAACAAGTTTCCGCACACTATTTTTCGTTCAAAGTTATCGCGTTCTCACTTGCTCACTCACTCACTGTTATTGCACTGGATGAAACAACAAACTTGTCAACAATGACGGGGCTCACGAGACAAGACTCTTTTGTTTGATAGCTGGTTTGTATGGAAAAAGAAAAGTGTGGTTTTAACTATTTTCCACGCAACATTTGTTTTTCTCTCCATAAAAACCTTCCGTTGGACTTATGGAATATAAGGTCAAAACTGTCAAATCCCTTACATTTTCAAACCATAAACCCTGTAAAAGTAAAAGTATAATCTAAAAAAACTTGGTGCAACCGGTGGTTAAGGTTTTTATGGAGATATTATTCAGCTAATATTTTTTTTTCATATTATGAAAAAAATATTAGCCGAATAATAGGTCCAGCCGTTCTTGAGTTTTGCGCTTAAGTAGTAACATTCATTTTTATTTTTATAGTTTGGTAACCAATATCATAACCTAAAATACCAGATCATTATCTCGTCTACCACCGAGTAGTGCTTCTGTGAACATCGTAACATTCGTAACATTCCCGTAGGAACGTTATCATTGTAGCAACGAGCTGTAGCGAATTCACCACACGTTCGCAACGTGACGCCTCGCAGGAAACTTGGCAGCTCACTCCATTTTACCGGCAGGACATATATATTCCTCCAGAGTTTCATCCTAGGGCGAAAATATGGAATCTGCCTATACTAACATTAAGAAGAGGTAAAGCTTTTAATACTGTATGTTGGCGACTGGCTGGTGGGCCGGCATTATACCATGTTTCTATGTATATAGTCTTTAATAATATTATTGTTTATGATTTATGTTACTCTTTTTTAAAAGAATACAGTTAGTTGTCAGCCAATCGTTGTGTCTTGTCATTGTGTCCACTTTAATCGAATTATTTACATTTTGGTCCTTCTTACATGGTTTTAACACGAGCAATGGCACAAAGATTGCAGTTAGATCAGGCTGGCAACCACGCAGGTGCCGAGATTGATCCCACGTTCGTGCTTGCCCCCGAGGGCAATGTGGTACCAACAATCTCTGCATCTGCGGCCGAAGTCATCGACACTAAAACCACTGTTAAAAAACCATCTTGCAGCTCACAACGCTCGTCGTCCACCGCGGCTGCGAGAAAACTGTCCACAGTGGCCGAACTTCGTCGCCGGCAATTCCAGCGGGACATTGAGCTCGAGCGGAAGCGCTGTGAAGTGGAGGAGCTGGAGCTCCAAGCAACTCTTGCTGAAATCGGTACCGGCTCAAATCAGGGAAGTGATTGTAGCTCGAATACTTTAGAGCGCACACGGCTGTGGGTGACAGAAGTCAAGAACCCTGTTCAATCCATTGCGCCAACCGCTACTCAGGACATCCCCCCGCTGCAGCCAGCAGCGCCCCTGGGTGGCAACATGGCCACGCGCTCTGAACCAATAGTACAACCATTTCCGACGGCCGCTCGGGGCAAACCCTCTCGCGAGAGCGATTTCATGCAACTAGCGAAAGCTATCAGCTCTTTAGGCGCAAAACCCGACCCGCTACCAACTTTCACTGGTAGCTATAAGGATTGGCTCACTTTTAAATCTGCCTTTTTCAGAACAGAAAAAAAGTTTACACCGAGTCAAAACATAGCTCGTCTGTCTGAAGCCTTGCGTGGCCTAGCACGCGAGTCTGTGGTAGCTCTGCTCAACACCACCGAGGACCCCACTGAAATTGTCCAAGTGTTGGAGCAATGCTACGCGCGCCCCGAGATCGTGGTGGCGCAAGAGGTAGCAAGTTTACGCGCGCTTCAGAAGGTGACAACACCGGAGCAGCTAAACAACTGTTCCATTAAGGTGCGTAACTGTGTTACACTGATGAAAGCCCTGAACCAGGAGCAATATTTACACTCCCCCGAGATTTTACGTTGCGTTTTGACGAAACTTAACGATCTGACCAAGTCAAGGTTCGCTGACTACGCTGCCGACACGCACGTAGACAATGTGCGCTCGAAGCTAGAAACACTGTCTATGTTTTTAGTTAGAGAATCGGATAGGCATATTAAATTTACTTACGTACCTGATTTTACTGTCGCTACTACCTATAGTATTCACAATACGCCGAGAGCGCCGGTAGCCGCAGCACCTAGACGAGAAGTGATTCACCTCGCTACTACCAGCAAGCAGACTACTTTTACTAACTGCCCCTATTGTGATGGTGCTCATAGCATAAAGCTTTGTAAACAATTCGTAGTTATTACTGTCGAAGACAGATGGCGTTGGGTGCGTGAAAACAGAGTATGTTTCAGATGTTTAAAGGGCGATGCACACCGATGGAACACTTGTAAAGCAAAACGCTGTGGTATTAATGGCTGTGCCAGGCGACATCACGCTTTACTTCATGGCAATGCACCGACATCTACGGAAACACAAGCTGAAGTATTATCAAGCGCGACTATGAGCGCGAACGTTTGCTTAAGCGCCCCATCTCCCTCTCCGCCGCCGCCAACTACGAATAGTTTTAATAATTCTTCGATTCCACAGGCCGCAGTCCCAGCAGCACCGAAAGCGAGTTATGACAGCGCTAATATAGTAAATAACACATTGTGTAACATTACAGATAACACACCGTCACAACCGCGTCCGCGTGCCGTTCTAAAGGTGGTACCGGTGGTTGTGAGAGGTACTGTTGGCGAATTCGCGACTTACGCATTACTCGACGACGGTAGCACCGCAACGCTCATTGACGCTGACGTCGCCAGGACTATTGGGGCTGACGAAACTCACAGCGAGCCCACAGTCATTGAAGGAATTGGAGGTATGGCGAAACAAGTGACAGTAGGTTTCACTTCTTTTCACATTAGAGGTCGCGACCTCACGGAAGAATATTTAATAACAAACGCACGGAGTATCAAATTTTTGGGCATGTGCTCACAAACAGTTGATAAGGCCGACTTAGAAAAGTACGCCTACCTGAGCAGAGATTTAATTGAACATTTAGCTTACGAAGACGCCAAGCCCACTATCCTTATAGGCGCGGGCGATTGGCATCTCTCGCTACCCAGGGAAGTACGTTGTGGCAAGGCCGCTCAGCCCGCTGCTACGCGTACACTCTTAGGCTGGACATTACATGGGTGCATGTCTAGCAAAACAAAACCTATAACTTTTGTAAATTACGCATGCGACTCTACCCCTGACACGGATTTCGATTCGATTGAGGCTTTGTTAAGGGAACAATACAGACTGGACTGCCTAGGCATTTGTAAGCTTCCACCGAAAAACAGCGATGAAGATCAGCGGGCAATAGACATTGTGGACGCCACAGCGCGACGTCTTCCTTCTGGTCGTTTTGAGGTAGGTTTGCCATGTTGACTTAATCAGCCGGTCGTCACTCCGGACAGCTATCCGCAAGCTTTTTCGAGGTTTAAATCCCTTGAAAGACAATTTGCGAAAGACACAACCTTTGCCACAGCCTACAAAGATTTTGTTAGTGGTATAATTAAAAAGGGCTACGCGGAGGAATGCTCTTCGGATAGCTATTATAAGGAGCATACGACTAATCCGCAAACTAACAATACTCGTTGGTATTTACCTCACTTTGGCGTGTATCACCCACAGAAAAAGAAAATTCGAGTTGTACACGACGCCGCCGCCACTACAAAGGGAGCGAGTCTTAACTCTATGCTATTAGTTGGACCCGATCTACTCCAGCCTTTATTAGGCATTTTATTTCGCTTTAGGGAGGGGAAAATCGCCGTAACCGGTGATATTCGGGAAATGTTCCCACAGATATCGATACGTGAACAAGATCGAGACGCACAAAGGTTCTTATGGCGCGACACAATTAACCCCTCAACCCTGTTAACCCTTCAGTAGGCGCGGGTGTAAATGTACCCCCGATAAAAGAATATCGCATGTCTGCGATGATTTTTGGTGCATCATGTAGTCCCTTCATAGCTTTGCACATAAAAAATAAAAACGCTTTAGAAATGCAGGCGACGTACCCCGAAGCCACCCAAGAGATTATTACCAATCATTACGTGGACGATTTTATTTCTAGCTTTGAGGACGAAGGCGTTGCCTCCAAAGTGATAGGGGACGTTTTCACAGTGCACAAAGCATGCTGCTTCGAAATGAGGGCATGGCTGGCAAACAATCAGCAAGTATTGAGATCCATCCCTCGTGAGCTATGGGCACACCCAGACACCGATTCAACGCTACCGTCGGACGCTGGCGCTCTGGGAATGAAGTGGAACCCAAGCACAGATTCTTTGGCTATCCGTTCAGGAAGCTTTAACTTATCGGCTGAAACGAAAGTAACAAAACGGATTGTCCTTTCCGCTGTTATGAAGGTATATGATCCACTCGGATTTTTCACGCCGATCACGATTAAAGGTCGCATCATGATTCAAAATTTGTGGCGTGAAGGGTTCGGGTGGGACGTTCAGCTACCTCCCCAATACGTAAGCACCTTAGTTGACTTAGAAAAGGACATAGACGCAGCGGCCTCCCTTAGACTTCCCAGATACTATGGTTTTGATAAGACCTTATTAGTTCCACCTAATGACGTTCAGCTGCACATGTTTGCAGACGCTAGCGAACAAGCATACGCATGTGTTGGCTATTGGCGTTTCAGCTATGGAAATGGTAATTTTAGGCTTGCACTTATTGGCAGCAAGGCGCGCGTTACGCCCCTGAAACCGTCCACCATTCCTCGGTTGGAACTACAAGCAGCACTCATCGCTCTTCGTTTAGCGTCTACAATCAAAGACAGCCACCGAATGAAGCCATCTTCAACCACCTTCTGGACCGATTCTTCTACTGTACTGAAGTGGCTGCGCGGTGATGCTAGACGCTACAAGCCGTTTGTCGCTCACCGCGTAGGAGAAATCTTAGAAAACTCTCATACCTCAGATTGGAGATGGCTTCCGGGCGAGCTGAACGTCGCTGACGAAGCGACCAGACCGAATTGCACCTTAACCAATATGTCGCACAGGTGGTTCTCTGGCTCCTCCTTTCTCCTGTTTGATCCAAAGGAGTGGCCAGAAGAGCCAACCTTGCATGAGGTCACACCACCTCCAGAGATGAAGGAGATGGTGGGATTTCTTATGAATGAACCGAATCATGGCTTAACAGAACTTGTTCCAGACGCATCACGGTTTAGCGTCTGGTTACGCCTGTTACGGGCTACTGCCTGCGTTTTATTGGCAGCGCGTAAGTTTTGGTTATTAATTCGGCAAACCATACCACAAAATTCTAAAATATTTAGTATTGCTCCTAATGCTATTTCAGCTTCCGACATGTTGAAAGCCGAAAACATGATACTTTTGAAATCACAAAAAGAAAGCTTTCACGAAGAAATCATAGCAATAAAACGCTCCAAGCCCCTCCCGAAAACGAGTCGCCTCACAACCATGTCTCTGAAAATACAAGACGATTTCCTCATGTTGGACTCCAGGGATTCGACACAGTCACGGATAATCCTCGACGATCGCCACCATATAGTTCGTCTGCTGATCAGCCACTACCACGTGAAGTCAGCCCACGGTTTCTCAGAACTTGTACTCAACGAGATACGGGCTCGGTATTGGATACTCAGAGGCAGAAGAGCCATCAAAACTATAGTCACTGGCTGCAGAGACTGTGCCCGCCGTCGGAAACGTCCAACCATACCGGTCACCGGGAATCTTCCACCAGAAAGACTACAACACGGCACCCGACCATTTTTCAACGTTGGGCTAGACTACTTCGGGCCGGTGGAAGTGGCAGTCGGCCGCCGAAGAGAAAAACGGTACGTGGCGCTTTACACATGTCTTGTCACTCGAGCGCTCCATCTAGAAATAGTCGCAAGTTTAAGCACAGATTCGGCACTCATGAGTTTCAGAAGGTTCATCGCGAGACGAGGTACGCCCGCCAAGATCATTACAGACAACGGGACAGCGTTCGTTGGTGCCAGCCGAGAGCTCAAAGTTCTCTTCGCCCAACCGGTTCAAGACTTTGCAGCAAACAACTCTATCTCGTGGGAGGTGGTCGACAGGATCCAGTGGCTTTTCATCCCCCCGGCAGCGCCCTTCATAGGTGGCGCTTGGGAAAGAATGGTTCGCACCGTGAAGACGGCCTTGAAGGCCACACTGACACATAAGGCCCCCAAGGAAGAAGTCTTTCAAACACTCTTATTGGAAGCGGAAGGCCTCGTCAACTCCCGACCATTGACATACGTAGTCTCCGCAGCGGACGCTCCACAAGCAATAACCCCGTTTAATTTTTTGATCGGCTCGACATCGAATTCGAATTGGCTAGCAGGCGAACTGTGTGACACGGACTTATTACGTCGTGCAGATTGGCGCCGAGTTCTCCGCCTCTCCGATCATTTCTGGGCAAGATGGATGAAAGAGTACCTGCCCACGCTACTTAAAAGACCAGCGGGTGGAAGTACCACCGTCTTCAAGGAGGGAGATGTGGTTGTGGTGGCCGACCCGACTCTACCGAGAGGGCTGTGGCCGCTCGGCAGAGTCACAAGAACGTATTCGGGAGAGGATGGACTCGTCAGAGTGGCTGAGGTGGCAACGCAAGCGGGCATTCTGAAGCGCCCAACGAGAAAGCTCGTCCACCTGTTGCCAGCTCCCCAGTCAGTCGCCACTCCATAGGTAGTGCTTCTCACCAGGGGCCGGAATGTTGGCGACTGGCTGGTGGGCCGGCATTATACCATGTTTCTATGTATATAGTCTTTAATAATATTATTGTTTATGATTTATGTTACTCTTTTTTAAAAGAATACAGTTAGTTGTCAGCCAATCGTTGTGTCTTGTCATTGTGTCCACTTTAATCGAATTATTTACACTGTATATAGAACGTAATTCTAATTATCTAGAGTTACTTACTTTTAACACACACTAAGTAGACAGTTAAAACTTTCCTAAGTGATGTAGACTATATTTTACCCCGTTAAATATTTCGAAGGGGAAGTTAGTACGCAAAAAAAACACTGGCTGTAATAACCTGGACTGCTACGCAAAATCACTATCGGCTACTCACACAGCCAAACTGCCGAACTCCTGGAGCTTAGCAGGACGATCATCTGTGCGATAGTACGCCCCTTTTACCGGCCACTGCAAATTTCACCATGAAATTGAGTGACACTGATGTTTGCCGCTACTGTAAACATGAGAGGGAAAAGCCCAGGAGGCTTCTGTGTGACTGCGGGCCCCACAAACGCAGTAAATAATGCGCCCGGGGGCGATTAAAACTCTTAAAGCTAGGAGTATTCGAGACTTCTTGGAAACCTCCAGGCTTAAAGAGTTACTTTAACCAGGTGGCAATAGATCTTTAAAGTGTTGCATAGCCCGTTACATTCAAATAATACTAATAAAAGTACGCGGGTAAAACCGCGCAGCATACTAAGCTTACAAAAGTTACACCCGCGAATTCCCTGCATTTTTTTAAGGTTGGAGGTCAAATCTATTCAAAATTCATCATAAAAGGCTCAGTGGTTTAGGCGTGAAGAGGTTAAAGAGAGAGTTGCATAAGCAACCCGTTGACAATGCGTATGTAATCATGTAATCCATCAAGAATAATAAAAGTCCACAATACATTTTATGATAAATTTTAGCCATATTATGGACTTAGATAGAGTTACAAATTAACTTATACTTCCTGCCCAAAGTCGAGACCACAGATATTTAATTTACTAGATAACGCAAATACATGTACTTCGCGTGTCCGAACGCCGAACAAACGTCAACGTTGGTCGCTTGGGCTGCAATCAGCTAAATAATGGACCCAGGGCAAAAACTTTAAAAACCCCGGACATTTGGGTGAAATCAAGATTTTGCCCCGGTCACCCTCAAAAAAAAAATTACAATAAAATTGAAATTTTTCAATAAAATTGTAAAGTTGTAATTTTCCGGCGGCAGGGTGTGCGGAGCGGGGCGACTAGGGGGGGTTACGGTACGTCACGTGACGAGACTCAAGAGTGCTCGGGTAAGATTTGCCGCACCTAATTTTTAACTATGAAACGCTGTTATTTATTGCAAATCATTCCATTCTATCAAGTTAATCGGATTTTGTACCGGGTTTCACCCGGACACTTTTTAGAAACGCCCGGACGCTCCCCGGACGACCTCCAAACTAGGACAAATCCAAGTCCGAGCACGTTTGTTGTTACAGCCGCAATAACTAAAAAATCGGCCAAGTGCGAGTTGGACTCGCCCATGAAGGGTTCCGTACCCACTTACGGTACCATTGCCTATACCTAGCCAAAATACCACTATCATTTTTCGTCAGCAAAAATTTACTTTGTTTTCCATAGTGCTTGTATGAACGACAAACTTACATTTGCGGTTTTTGAAAATGTGTTATATCTCAAAAACTGCTTTTTATATATTGTTCAAACCAATTTTCGTTGAAAGTTTTTATTAAGATTTACAACATATATTTTTTCTAGATTTTTCACTCTCTTACTTTAAAAGTTAGAGGGGGGGGGGGGGGGGACACACACATTTTACCACTTTGGAAGTGTATATCTTTTAAAATATTGACTTTGATAAAAATGATAAAAGAAACCTAAATATCATTTTAAATAACTTATAAATTTTAAATACCTATCTAAAGACACCTCACACTAATATGTTTATTGAAAATATATTTTTTCAGTTTTAGTTCCAGGTATGGGGAGCCCCCCTTAATTTTTTATTTTTTTTATTTTTCTATAAAAATCCTAAAGCGGTTCACCGAATATATCTACCTACCAAGTTTCAAGTCTGTAGTCGTAATAGTTTTGGAATAAAGTGGCTGTGACATACGGACGGACGGACGGACAGACAGACAGACAGACAGACATGACGAAACTATAAGGGTTCCGTTTTTTGCCATTTGGCTACGGAACCCTAAAAATGCCTCGTTGTATGATAATTAACTGCAAACAGCCAAAAATGGTTTCGGTTTGGATTCCCCGTCACGTCATTAAATTTCGGCTGTGACGTCACAGTAGGTGTTAAAAAGCTGGCACACTTAGTTTCAATACAAATCGTGATACTTGCGTTATCTAATATGTAAGTCTATGTCTGTGCTCGAGTCGAGACCCAAAAGTTAATACATTTATATCGATCACATCGTGAAGTTACCCAACATAATATAAATCGATTAGAAAGCTGAAAGAAGATAAGTCTACTAAGTTTCTCAACAACGGCTATAGTGTTCAGATAAATTGGCATGTATTCTTCAATAAACAATAAGTACCACGAGATATAGCCTCACGAACTTAAACAAAACTATAAAAATGTATTTATTTTCTCTCACTCTCACTCTGTCTCTTTTTTATGTCCAGCATTGATTAAAGTAGGAAAGTTATTAAATTTAACTGGCATCTCTGAGTGCGGCAGTTAGTCTACTTACGACATCATTGTGAGAGATTGGTGCCTAATAAAGATTTATTAAAATCCTGAAATTACAGCGCCCCGATCACGGTAATTCTATGACGCATTAGTCAGGTGTACGTGCAGTTGACGTGCAAAACCGTTTTTGATAACGCGCGGCGTTGACAGTGCGACAATGTTTTCTGTTCCGGTGATAATCTTTGGAACTAAAACAGTTTTCATCCGACCGACTTCTTTTAAACGTAGAAGGGTTAGGAATGTTTCGATCTTACGTCAGAAATGACAATAATCGATAAGAAATAAGAGCGCACCTTTGAAGTGCGCTCTTACTTGTTTGGCCGTTTTTGACACTCGCAACCGGGCATTGTTGATCGAAGCATGTATTCATGATTCTACAATGAAATTTCATTCAACTTTTCATTACCTGGCGTGGCGTCTAGCCAACTTCATTGTTAAATTTTGTATTTTTTGTACTTCTTTTTTTTAATTCATATAATTAATTCGAATTATAAACATCCATGATCCGCATTAAATAAGCATAACGCGGCGAGGCGATTTTTTGGTCAATAGGTAATCATTTTTACAAGCTTATATTTCACTTGCCATGTTAGTTAGTGGGGGACAAATCTTGCAAGCTAAAGACCCATTTCCCAGTATCCGATTGTGCTGAAACTTTCAGCTCAATCGGACACTGGGAAGTGGGTCAAATACAGGTTCAGTTTGGATGACAATACATACAATATTAAAGTACAGTCAACAAAAAAGCTTGTCATCAAAACGAAATTTTTATAAAAAACTTATTATTTGTATTTTTTCGGTGATACGTGCTTGTTAGTAATTTAAATTATTCAATGGTCTTTGTCCTATTCATGCTAAGATGACCTCATTAGAATGCAAATCTAAAACACATTAATTCGTCAGTCCTTAATATCACGGTCCAGGTGTTCATCTAAGCAGGAAGAGGGATTACTCGACACGGCGAGAATCGGAGACGGAACGCAATAATAGTGTGTTCCGATTCCGATTGTGCCGCGTCCCGTCTTTGTGCCGAGTTCCTTTCAAGGAAGTTCGATTTAATCTCCCGCTTGAACAAACTTGATTAATTGACGGTTATTACGATTGTGATGAGCTTGCTTTTGTATGCAATTTCTTTTACTTATTGCTGGTGCTTGAATAGATGATGATACCTTGAATCGTCAAAAATGGGTCAATATTATAGGTAAAAAGTGGGGGAGGTAGGGCAGAAGTACCCTTTGTAACCACTTTAAGGATTTTTGGACTTTTAAGCACTAAGTACTAAATGGTCTTAGGTATTTAAGACACAAATTATATCTTAAATTATAGGTAATTCATCTACCTTTAAGGGTCAGTACTTACATAATACAATTTAAAAAAAGTGAAAAATTTTTGTATTTAACACAAAATGTGTGATAGGTGCCAAATGTACCGGTTTTGGCCACTTATTGATAGTTAATCTTTTGTAAGTATAGCGAAAAATCAAAACCAAACCCAGGTTTTTCGGTTAAGTAAATCAATATATTCTAATGCGCTAGAAACCAATCAATTGTAAAACAACAATTTAATAGTAAAAAACAAAGGTTTATAAAGTATTTCATCCAAAACAAATTCTTTAAAATTTTCATACAAAACATTTTTTAAAACAGAAAATGGAATTTATTGAAAAAAGTCGTATTTTTAACCGACTTCAATAAAAGGAGGAGGTTATCAATTCGACTGTATATTTTTTTTTATGTGTGTTACCTCAAAACTTTTTAGTTAATGAACCGATTTGGATAAAAAAAAATATTTAAAAGGTGAAGCTTCTCGTGTGGTCCCATTCAAATTTTATCAAGAACTGGCAAGAAGTTCAGGAGTTATCCTGAATAATGTGTATTTAGACTTTATTTGGGTATATGGACGATTTCATAGTTTCATCAAATTGGGGATCATTTTCAAAAAATTATTTATTTCGAAAATTTTTACTTCCACAGATAATATAATACTATACTAGTACTTCTGACCTGATCTTACTTTCACCAAGTCAGGACCAGGGATTAAATCCCAGGAAAATTGAGAGAAATTCTCAAATATAGGCAAGCCTTATATGCGCTCCAATTATTTTTGAAGTTAGTCAAGTACCTATTTGCATCTGGTAGTCATCATCTCATAGTGATGAGCTGGTGATGGAAGCTACAACTCCTTAACGGTTAGGAGCTGGAGCATATTTCTTTTAGTATTAATCGTACGTATGGGCCAATAGTTATATTCTTTCAGGTTATTAGGGTGAGCTGCTGATGAGAGGTGAAACTCCTCAACAGTTAGGAGTTATATTATGATGTTTTATAAATACCATATGCATGAATGGACCTTCAGTTGTATTCCTTCAAGTTATCTAAGTAGCTAAAGATGGAAAGCTGAATTCCGTAACGGATAGGATATTTACAACAATTTATCATAATCACCATGTAGTTTCTTAAGCTACTTCATTAAAATTCGAAAAATAAAACGTTTTTGAAAAAAAATGAAACCGCCTTCAAAACGGATCTTCAAACAAAAAGTAACAAACACTAAAAAACGAAAAAAATAATAAGATTTTTTAATTCAAAGGACGATGATACGTGACTTTTTCTAATTTATCTTGGTAGTTACTTACTGAACTGTTTGAAGTCGGTGCCAAGCCAAAAAGAATAAGAACGAAATATACTGAGTGGAATAACTAACATATAAAAAAATACCCGGTCCCAAGCGTGAGGTGTAGGACGTAATTACCTCAATACGTATAAGACGGCACCGACTTCAAACAGTTCAGTGAGCGACTCCGTAGCTCAGTGGTTAGAGCAGTCGCCCGGATAGCGAAAGGTCGTGCGTTCGAGTCCCATCGGAGCTGGTTGTGAGTCGGGTCGATTTTTTCTAAATACTTTATTTTCCATTTTTCTAATAAATTTTCTGTTTGAAAAAATGTTTTGTATGAAAATTTTAAGAAATTTGTTTTGGATGAAATACTTTATAAACCTTTGTTTTTTACAATTGAATTGTTGTTTTGCAATTGACTGGTTTTAAGCGCATTAGAATATATTGATTTTACCTGGGTTTGGTTTTGATTTTTCGCAATACTTACAAAAGTTTAACTATCAGTAAGTGGCCAAAACCGGTACATTTGGCACCTCTCACACATTGTGTGTAATATAAAAAAAAACTATTATACTTTTTTAAATTTGAAAAATGTACCTTTAAAGGTAGATAAATTATCTATAATTTAAGATATAATTTGTGTCTTAAATACCCAAGACCATTTAGTACTTAGTGCTTAAAAGTCAAAAAATCCTTAAAGTGGCCACAAAGGGTACCTCTGCCCTACATTAATGTAGTAGGTAATCATCAACACTCCACTTTAAAACTACAACCAATTACGCAAAGTAACGATGTTACCAACAATTTTAATTTTAATGAAAATAACGGACACAATCCGAACTGCGAAAATATTTTCTCGACGTAGACGCGCCACCGGTTCAATTACAAAATGAACTCACTAGCGCAGAATAAAATAGACTTTTGACTTTTGCGAGGCTTTTGACTTCTAACCCATTTGAATAAGGTCCACATTGGGATGACAAAGAGCTTTTAAAAGTAGATGCGCCCGTTTATCTGACGAATCAGCAGTGCCATTGGATTGGATGATGGCGGATGTCCGATTTGGAAAGCTGTGATAGTACTTACTTAATTGTTTTTTGGATCGTTAGGAATATTTTCTCAAATAAGTAGGGCAGGCGTACCGGTTTTGGCCACTTTTTGCTCTAAAAGTTTTCTAAACAACTTTTAGCCATTTCTGATAAAGGCAATTAAAATAAGGTATTTAAAGGTAATAATAACAACCGTTAGAATTCCTTATGTCATAAGATTTTTTTTCAATAAATTCCATTTTCTGTTTGAAAAAATGTTTTGTATGAAAATTTTAAGAAATTTGTTTTGGATGAAATACTTTATAAACCTTTGTTTTTTACAAATAAATTTTTGTTTTGCAATTGACTGGTTTCTAGCGCATTAGAATATATTGATTTTACCTGGGTTTGGTTTTGATTTTTCGCAATACTTACAAAAGTTTAACTATCAGTAAGTGGCCAAAACCGGTACATTTGGCACCTCTCACACATTTTGTATTATATACAAAAAACTATTTAACTTTTTTAAAATTGAAAAATGTACCTGTAAAGTTAGATAAATTATCTATAATTTAAGATATAATTTGTGTCTTAAATACCTAAGACCATCTAGTACTTAGTGCTTAAAAGTCAAAAATTCCTTAGAGTGGCCACAAAGGGTACCTCTGCCCTACCATTATTAGTTTTATGCATTCATTTATTTAAGATTTACGATATGAAAAGATATTATTTCTTATAAGTTACAATTTCATAGAAGTGTTTAAGGGAAAAACCTTTACAACTGATTTAATTTCATGTTACTGTTACTTTTAACCCAAGGTTTGACCTACACACACATCTCTCGGTCGGTTTCGTCCCATCCATCAACCTCCTGTCCTGTCTGTGGGTGTATCGATCCTACCGGTACATTTAGTACGTCAGTACGTTTGAAGATCTGTGTGACAGCTTCTTACGGGGGTTTCAGAACAGTGTGCATCAAAAGAAGAAAACCTTTAAAAATGATTTAGTCTTTTTTATAATTTCATAGAGCCCAAATGGTTTTAGCACTATATCTCTGTGTTCCAGCCCAGTACGTCAGTACTGTTGAAGATCTATGTGACAGCTTCTTACTTGAGTTTTAGGACAGTGTGCATAAAAAGAAGAAAACATTTAAAATAATTTAATTCTTCGTTATAATTTCATAGATCCCAACAGGTTTAAGCACTATATCTCTCGGTCGGTTCCGGCCCATTCATTAGTTCGGCAGGTTCTGTCTGCGGGAGTATCCATTGTACCGGTACATTTGTCATGTCTGTAGGTATATTTGAAGATCTTTCTGACAGCCTCTTACGGAAAGTCTCAGCAAAGGAAGCGTTAAATAAATTAAAGTGCTCGTAATTTATTAAATGCATTGTGTACTAGTAGAGGATCTCAATGGCGTAGTAGTTTTTGCAATATTGGTGTAGGTACAATCATTACATTGTAAATCAGACAATATACAACTTGCTCTTACTAGTTTAGACCTTAGACCCAATGTAAAAAAAATGTTGTGCGACTTCACCATTTTGTTTTTAACTAGTTACTACATTGTTTGTAGTACCTTCACTCACACACTCTTTTAAAATATTTAGGTATTTAGAGAGCACTCAAGCCCATAATCTCTAGACTGATATCTCTAGATATCTCAAAATATAGCAGTTAAGACCTTGCCAACAACAGCTGCATTGTAGCTTGCTTAAGTGAGACTAAGTTATGTCTACAACTATGCTGAAATAGCACGATAGTTCTATTCCGCAGCAATTCCAAGAATGGCAATTACTTACGTTCCGATCTCGATTCAAACATGATAATGAACTCCGCGGCTCAGATAAATCAACATTATCTTAACACAGCGACCGAATAATTCAATCAAAATAAATTAGTGTCAACGAGGAGCCACCATATTGTCGTAGCAGTGGTTCCCAACATAGCTTTATCGCCCTCTGGATTGAGATAATCTATAAATTTATTCCACCGTTACTTCACATTCACTTCGCATTATATTCTACTAGCCTTCCGCCCGCGGTTTCGCCCGCGTGTACTACACGACGTTATCCCGCGGGAAGGTGATATTTTTCAGGAATAAAAAGTAGCCTATGTCCTTTCTCAGTCTCTAGACTATCTCTGTACCAAAATTCATTCAAATCGGTTCAGTAGTTTAGGTGTGATTGTGTAACACACAGACAGACAGAGACGCATTTATAATATATAATATAATAATAAGGAAAGGATAAGGATTACTATTTCAAATTCATAACATAAAAGTGAAAGTGAAAGTGAAAAGCGAATTTATTTGCGAATTTTTATTTTTATTTTATTTATACAAACATAAAAATGATTAATAGGTATTTAAGTATTATGTATATACTATCTGTATTATGTGATTCTTATTCTTTTTAGACTCTCAGTTAACGCGATTATTACTTATTTAAATAAAATAAATAAATATTTTCTTACAATCACACCAATTATCTAAGCCCGTAGTTAATTTCTTAAGAAACTGTGTCTACGTGAACTTGATAACGGATAAATATATACTTAAATACTTTTTGTTTGTAAATACATATTTAATATACATAGAAAACACCCAGACCAAGACAAATAGACATGTTCATGCACACAAATATTTGTCTTGTTCGGGAATCGAACCCAAGACCTCTGGTGCAGAAGGCAGGTAGTTGACCCCTGCGCCAAATCGGTCGTCACTACTCGGAAAAAGTATGGACTCTTTGATATAAAACTATAGGACGGTTAGAGTTGTTATAAATCTGGTAATAAGACATATTTTACTTCATACCTTTATCTAGAATCGTATAGTTTCAGAAACACTATTTTATGATTTTGGCTCGACACTTTTTATTTTTGAAAATACCTCTAAAAAATAAGAAATATCAAGATTTTTCTTAAATGGGGATACATATACTATTGAAAATTGGTTTAATTAGTGGACACCAATAATATTTAGGATCGTTTAGAAGCATTTTTTTAAAATCGCTATAGTTTTTGAATACGAAGTGATTTTGTGTTTTTTTGCGTAATTGGCAAATCGGTCTCGCTCCCGCGCGCGTCGTTTTCTCATTGCTATCTCGCTTTAGCATAATTTTTCCGAGTATCGCCTTAAGTTAAATTTTCCTTAAAACTATATTTCTCGTGAATGGGATATATTATGTTTGGGAAACTCTGCCAAGACGACAGCGTTTATTTTCGCAGAAGTGCAAATTTATTCTTGATATTGAAATGGGTTTAGTAGTAAGGATTGTTTACACACGTCTGCGATCAAAGTTTTTGCCCGACTTTGATCTTCTTTTTCCAAGGCCCATCTAATTTCTTTAATAAAATAGTTAAACTGTAGATTTGTTATTTCAATACAAAAAGCCGAACACACTTTGAATCTTATTGTTACAAATTTGTAAAGGGCCCCACAGACAATCAGTCCGCCAGCAGGCAACAGTCTGTCAGTGCCCGTAGTGTAAGTTTTTATGTCAAAAAACGCAAACTATTTCGATTCCGTATTTATGTCAATTTGTATGAAAACTGTATTGGCGCCTCTAGCGGCGAGTAGCGCGCTTATATAGTTTTCATACAAATTGACATAAATACGTAATCGAAATAGTTTGCGTTTGCTTGACATAAAAACTTACACTAGGGGTACAGTTTGACGAAATCCATGCTATTCGGCTATATATTCGGTTTTTGTATGAAAAACTGTGAGTGTGTGGTCGATTGCGGCTGACAGGCCGTCTTTGGGGACTGGGGATCTAAAGAAAAAGGATGATGACTGATGAATAAAATAACGAAATACTAATAAAAAACGTAAACAAATAAACTTTTAGAGTCTTGGTTTTATATATTGCGTTTTATTAGTTTTATGACCCACTTCAAAGTAAGTATAAAATTTTATAAATAACCTATGAAATTGCCCCTTTTTCTATGGGGAAATTGTAGGAAGTTGGAATCGGCATACAAAGATATTTGGGGATTTCTCGGACATGTGAACTCCGAATTCAACGAAACTTTCGAGATATGATCAGACAAAATTATTCTAACTAGTTATTGCTTATAATCTCTTTTGATAAACTGTATTAGAATAAAAAAAAAACTGTTCAAATCTGTCAAATTGACGACAACCAAAAAGGGGTACTTACTTTGGAGCATTTATAAAAATTTTAGACGCATGTTTAATTATTCTTTTCTTAGATGTTTAACATGACGATATACTTACTCTATTTTCGAAACTGACTATCAATTTTGATATATTAATATTAATTAAAAAATTAGAGACCAATAAACATGTGAGAAAAAGACGGCAATTTCATATGTAAAGACCTATTATTACCTTTAATTAGTCCGTAAAATGTTTAGCAAATTCTAAGAAACCATTTTGATATACACAACATTTAATATAGCTGCAGATCAAATTTCTTACTCGTAGCATATAAACTACGAAAGCGTGACGTCACAATTCCGTAGCCGTTTGTATGGAGTGTTTTTGGGCAAGTCAAATGTGTGTGCATTTCAAACTGTGATATTTCGGGGAGTTTTCATGCTATGCAATGTTTCTATCTCTGAGAGATCATTGTATATTACCTAAATAAAAAAATATAGTCATCATGCCTATTATACCAGATTCACCACCCACTCGCCCGACCACAAATAAATGGAAATGCATCAGTGCACCTTGCACTTTTACCAGCTAATCTACACATGTTTCGACTTGTTTGACTAATGACTATGACACTAGGTATGCAATTTCAACTTGGTAGAATGTGCTAATCTATATCTACACTAATATTATAAAGAAGTAAAGTATGCTGTAACAGCTTTTATAATGTTACTTTAACTTTTTTGCATTCACAATGCAATTTTTACTACCGAAAATGAAGCATTAGAAAAAAGCGACCCGTCTCACAACTAGCTCCGATAGATGCTCCACATAACGACTCTAACGACTTCGTAGCTCAGTGGTTAGAGCAGTTGCCCGGTCAGTGAAAGGTCATGGGTTCGAGTCCCATCGGAGGTAGTTGTGAGACGGGTCGTTTTAGCTTATAATGTAATATTTATTTATTTATCAACCGACATCGCTCGAAGGATGGCATCACTGAAGTGGCAGTGGGCAATGGCGACCGCGTACCCGACGACGTTCCGTGGGCAGGCCCCCTACAAGGTGGACCGACGATCTGGTCAAGGTCGCGGGAAGCCGCTGGATGCAGGCAGCCCAGGACCGATCGTTGTGGAGATCTTTGGGGGAGGCCTATGCCCAGCAGTGGGTGCCGTTCGGCTGACATGATGATGATGAATTCATTTATTGCCAGCATCTTTTACAAGAAGCTCCTTACTTCTCCTTTTCAAGCTTTTCTATCACTTTGTCTGGCAGTATGTCTCAGCTGGTCGTAAATTATTTAGGGAGAATTTCGGAATGGAAAGCCAATAGACGAATAATTGGTTTTTCGACCTATGTTCTTTGGATTTTTTGTTTTTTTTTTTTATGACAGAATATAACCTTAGAGTTATGGAATATCAAGAAGAACACGTTGTAGATAGGGTGAAATAATTGATTGAGCCACAAAAAATACTAAGTAAGCACCTAAACAACTGAAATGCACGCAAAGTGTCCATTTCAGTATATTTAGGTGCTAACTTACCTAGTATTTTGAGGGTTAGGTTAAGTTAGTTTGGTGATCAAAGCCGGCATCGTTTAAAACGGGCTCCTTACTCCTCGTGATAAACTGTCGCGGCGCTAAAAGCCTTTACACATTGTTTCTGTCACTTTTTCTGGCAGTTTGTCTCAGCTGGTCGTCATTATTCAGGGAGAATTTTTGAAAGTTGAAAGCTAAATGCAGAACTGGGTTTTAACTATGTTTCTTGGACTTTTTGATTTATGTTTGTTGACAGATTATAACTTTAGAGTTATGGCATATCAAAAAGAATACTTTTTATAATATAATTGCCGGCATCGTTTACTAGAGGCCTCTTACTTAAACAAAAACAACCCTTGGAATTTATTGCTGGTTCTTCTCCAAGGTCTCCCGCTGTAGGGTTTGCGAACCAATGGCGTAGCTTCTATGACGTTCACAAGTATTGTAAATGACGATCTAAATTGAAAAGACGTCAATTAATTATCATTCCTACTCTATTCAATACTGGACATAAATAAGTTTTTAGTAAAAATTTCATTTTTATGACAAGCTTTTTTCCTGACTGTACTTTAATATTGTATTGTCATCTAAACCAAACTTGCATACAAAATTTCAGCTCAATTGGACACAGGGAAGTGGGTCAAATAAGGCTTGTAAGATTTGACCCGAACGGACATACATACATGCATGCATACATACACTGCAAGTTAAATAAAAGCTTGTAAAAAGAGACAGATTTAATGATCAATTAAAGTTAATTGGCGTCTCTGAGTGCGGCAGTTTGACTTTACTTATTATCTATTTCAAGATGTGCGTCAAGTTAGCAGCCTCACAACAGAATTAGATGGTTTTGATTATGTCAAAAAATACTGTATAAATAGTGTTAAATAGTGATGTATATTAAATAAATAGTGATACTTTGATTCAAAAGATATTTGAGTATCTTAGTGAGGCTGCTAACTTAACGTCTAGTTAGCAGTCACCTCAAGAAATACAGTTCGTATCAATGTGATTTATATGTCAAAAAATACTGTATAAATAGTGTATCGTAAACGCAAAACTTCAAAAGTAGTGCTTTAATACAAGCCGAGATATTAGGGTCTCTAAGTTGGCTGCTAACTTGACGTTTCTTGCGATGGAGATTCCAAAGAAACAGGTACAAGTTTTTAATAAATAAATACTTGAAAAAATACTGTGTGAAATAGTGAATCTTAGGATATAAATAAAAAAAGAATTCTTCTTTGCTATTTTCAAAAAATCGAATGTAAACTTCTACCATACATTCAATTTTAGGTACAGTCGTGTACAGTTTTCTTTAGACGTACTGATATTGTAAATTTTTTTATTCCAGTCATTTCAAATGACACATAATCTATCGTATATCGAAACATAATATGTCAAGCATTTGTCATTTGTGACTCGAATTAATTTGGCGAAATCCGGAAGGACACCGCAATGCATACAAGAAGTAGACACAAATCAATCTCATAGTTTTGGATAGCGTTAGACATTAAAAGTTATGACAATTAATTTAACACGTAAAATAAATATGAACTTAAACAAAGTTAAAATAAAATAATTTGGAAACGCCCCATCGCCAGCGCAAACGAGTCACTGGCGTAGTAGGTACAAAGCAACACCGCGAGATGGCGTGATTTTGTTTACTTACGTGATTTCGATTCGGTGACATGACATTGGAGAAAAGTTTTGTTTGTTTTAAAATTGGTGAGCAGTGAGTACATATGTACCATAAGAAGTGATATCACGTGCAAGTTTATATCCTACTAGCTTCCGCCCGCGACTTCGTCCGCGTGGACATTCGCGTGAAAATACTTAGGGGACCAATAACCAGGATCAAAAGTATTCTATGTTTTAATTTCATAAAAATCCGATCAGCCGTTTTTACGTGATTAGGCGGGTCCTCCCTCACCAAGCGAGCAGCCTCGCGCGAGGCAGAACGTTTGCCACGTGCGGCGGGCCTCGCACGAGGCTGCTCACTTGGTGAGGGAGGACCCGCCTAATCACGTAAAAACGGCTGATCCGATTTTTATGAAATTAAAACATAGAATACTTTTGATCCTGGTTATTGGTCCCCTAAGTATTTTCTCGAATGTCCACGCGGACGAAGTCGCGGGCGGAAGCTAGTCACTACATAGTATAAAACAAAGTCGCTTTCTCTGTCCCTATGTCCCTTTGTATGCTTAAATCTTTGAAACTACGCAACGGATTTTGATGCGATTTTTTTTAATAGATAGAGTGATTCAAGAGGAAGGTTTATATGTACTTTTTATCCCGATATTCCCACGGGAACGGGTACCACGCGGGTGAAACCGCGGGCGGCCGCTAGTAAATAATAAGTGTCTCTTTCACAATCAAAAAGTTAGTTCTGAGTAGCTTAGGTACCAAGAACTTTTAGGCTACTTAAGATGATTTAGGTTTCTATACCCTATTTACCCCCTGGGTTTGATTTTCGGGAAACTACGAAATGGGTTGCCTATTTGTTTTAAGAAGTAAGCCTACAAAGTTTCAAGTTGAAATGTCTATTTTACCCCCTGATTTTTCATTCAAAACTTCACCCCAATTTCAACCTTTTAGGGGTTGAATTGTTCAGCGTGGTATACATCAAAATAAATGCCGGTTTTGCAATCGTCATCCCATAAAACCTCAATAACGACATCTGTATCGATTTTTATGTTTATTTATCCCACTTAACCTCTAAGGGGTTGTTTTTTCGAAAAAATACGAAATATGTGTTTGCTTAGGTATTTGTTTTACTTTCCGACCATAAGCCTCAATAATAAATTTAATGAAGGACTTTCCAGATACAACATTTCATCCCCCTCTTCACCCCTTCGAGGGTGGAATTGTCAAAAAAGGTGACAGAGGAAAATATTAATTTTCAATTGCCAGCCTAAATACAAAATTTGAAGATCCTAACTTCAAAACTGACGGACTTTTATACACATATTCATCCCCTATTTTACCACCTGGGTTTGATTTTAGGAAAATTACGAGATGGGTTGCCTATTTGTTTTAAGAAGTAAGCCTACAAAGTTTCAAGTTGAAATATCCATTTTACCCCTGACTTTTCATTCAAAATTTCACCCCTGTTGCAACCTTTTAGGGGTTGAATCATGGTCAGCGTGTTAAACATCAAAATAAATGCCATTTTTGCAATCGTCATCCCATAAAACCTCAATAACGACATCCATATCGATTTTTAGATTTATTTATGCCACTTAAACTCTAAGGGGTTGATTTTCGAAAAAATACGAAATATGTGTTTGCTTATTGGTTTTACTTTCCGACCTTAAGCCTAAATAATAAATTTAGTGAAGGACTTTCCAGATACAACATTTCATCCCCCTCTTTACCCCTTCGGGGGTGGAATTGTCAAAAAAGGTGACACAGGAAAATATTAATTTTCAATTGCCAGCCTAAATACAAAATTTGAAGATCCTAACTTCAAAACTGACGGACTTTTATACACATATTCATCGCCTATTGAACCCCCTGGCGGCCTGGGTTTGATTTTGGAAAAATTACGAAATGGGTAGCCTATTTGTTTTAAGAGGTAAGCCTACTAAGTTTCAAGTTGAAATGGCGATTTTACCCCTGATTTTTCATTCAAAATTTTACCCCTTTTGCAACCTTTTAGGGGTTGAATCATGTTCAGCATGTTAAACATCAGAATAAATGCCATTTTTGCAATCGTCATCCCATAAAACCTCAATAACGATATCCATATCGATTTTTAGGTTTATTTATCCCATTTAACTTCCAAGGGGTTGATTTTAGAAAAAATACGAAACATGTTTTTGCTTATTTGTTTTACTTTCCGACCATAGGCCTAAATAATAAATTAAATGAAGGACTTTCCAGATACAACATTTCATCCCCCTTTTCACCCTTTCAGGGGTGGAATTGTCAAAAACGCTGACACAGGTAAATATTAATTTTCAATTGCCAGTCTAAATACAATGTTTGAAGATCCTAACTTCAAAACTGACGGACTTTCATACAAACAATCATCCTCTATTTCACCCTCTTAGGGTTGGAATTTCCAAAAATCCTTTCTTAGTGGATGCCTACACTGTATAACGTATCTATGTGCAAAATTTGAAGTCTCTAGGTTCAGCGGTTTGGGCTGTGCGTTGATATCACAGTCAGTCAGTCAGTCAGGACTTTGAATTTTATATATATAGATAATAACAACCTACAGTTTAAAGGTACGTAACTTATTTTCTATTTTGGTATTTATTTATTAAAATGATATAGGTTAGCTCTTAGTCATTCAAAACTTCTCATATTTAGTACCTTCATAAGTACCAAGCTAATCTTTCGTAAAGTTACTACTTAGGAACTTAGTTACTTAAGTATATTCTTAGTGCATTAAATATTAAAGTTACTTGATTAGTCTTTTATGACTTTTAATCTGTTCAGTTACAGCGGTTACTTTTTTCAAATGACAACCGACTACGCGTGTGGTTGTGTGAGGTGAGACTAAATAATTATCTTTCTTTTTATTGTTTAAATTTTTTGAATTGTTGAAAATGTTTTATTTTGCTATCCAAAATATCGACAATAAGGTAGAAATAAAGTAAAACAATTATAACATTTTTTTTTTTCGGAAATTTATTCTAAACACTTCAAATAATCTACCCCTTAAGTATAACTTGATAAAAAACTCACGGTATATTAAAACTAGCTGATCCGGCTAACTTCGTATCGGCTTATCGACAGCACGCCACCTACCGGGTCCAATTGTAAAACCATTCTTGAATTCACCTGAATACACACCATTTTTTTTATTAAAATCTAAGAAGCACAGACGAATTATATACTTATATAAAGATTACTTATGAATCGTCAACATTTTCCTACCGCCCATTCAAGACTTTTATTCTTGTCTATTAAAAATTTTAAAATTTTAAAAACCCCCGATAAAAAAAGACAAATAATAAAATTCCTCTCTCGATCGGAGGACCACAAAAAGAGAAGTACTGAAAGGGTATATTATACGTCGGGGGTCCCCCGACCGAGAGAGAAATTTTACCTGAAAATCAGCGTCACACTATTTGCTGTGGCATAAGCTGAGGTTGGGTCCATTTCGGCTAAAATGTTTGTTTTTGTTTATGTAAACAACCTTGTTTGTATGTTTTAGTCGAATAAACTATATTTCTTTCTTTCTTTCTATTTCTATTATATGACTTTTTTTTTCGAGGGTTGTTATTTTTTTATTTCATCCTTTTTAAATTACACTCAAAATAAAAATAAAACCGCACTAAAATCGTTTGATCCGTTTAGTCACTACGAATATAAGTACAGACAGAAAGTAACTTGCCGCCATTTTGTTTTTTTTATTGCACCTAAATTTGCCTAAGGTGTATATTATTTTAGTCAAAGCACCACTTCTGTATCTTTTACCGTTTCTAAAGGCAGTTAACCATCTCCATAAATGGCCGTATGGATTTTCATCAAACGTAGCTAAGAACCACCTCGATTCATTTAGCTTTCAATTGAAAAAAAACGCATTAAAATCGGCCCTGTCGTTTAGGAGCTACGTTGCCTCAGACAGACAGACAGTCTGACAGTAGGTAGGTAAGTAGGTAGGAAGTAGAATAAAAAGTAGAACATAGCATTTGTTTCTTCCGAAAAATAATATTATACTGAGAATAGAGTATTGACACAATCAAAAATTTGATGAGATTTAATAAAAAATAAGGGATAGATAATAATAAAAAAAAATGCCTTCAGACAAAAACTGCCGACAAATACTCACTTCCCTAAAAATTTAAAAATAAAAAAATAATTGAATCATTCCATTCAAAGGATGAAAGGGTGGGACATTATCGAATTAATTTTGGAACTTACTGATTTGATTAAAGTCGGTGCCAAGCCATTACCTACCTACCTATTGTTATGTATTTCACACCACTCCGCGCATGAGATATTGTGTATTATTGTTTCACTAAATATTTTCTTTCTGTTGAAATAAATATAAATAGAAAATTTATCTATGTTCACACAAAATTGCTAACGGGTGGCAACACTGTTAAAAAACTTTCCTTGTAACTTTTGACGTTCTTGTTGTGCACATCGTGGCTGAAATAAATAGTTTATTCTGCATAATACGTATTGTTTCAATATATCACCCATAACCCAACACTTTCGGCTTGACACCGACTTCAATCAAATCAGTAAGTTCCAAAATTAATTAGATATTGTCCCGCCCTTTCGACCTTTGAATGGAATGATTCAATTAATTTTTTACTTTAACGTTTTTTGGGAAGTGAGTTTTTGTCGGCAGTTTTTGTTTGAAGGCGGTTTAATTATTTTTTTAAATTTGTTTATTTTTCATTTTTTAGTGTAAGAAATCTAATGCGCAAGCGTCGCATAATGTGCAATGTTTAAAACTGTAGCCCATATCTAAATTAGAACACTCAGACAAGCACCATCCTCTAACTTTTAACTGTTATGCAGTTTTTTAACCTTCCACCATCAGCTAATCTAAATAACTTAAAAGAATACAACTAAAGGTCTGTTCATGCATAATGGTACTTAAAAAACATGCTTTAACTCCTAAGCGTTAAGTAGTTTTACCTTCCATCATCAGCTCACCTAAATAACCTGAAAGAATACAACTAAAAATCTTTACGTATCAACAATATTTGAGGAGTTGTACCTTCCATCACCAGCTCATCACCATGAGATGATGACTACCAGATGCAAATACTTAAAAAACTTTAGAAAATCTATAAAATACGTAAATTACCATAAAATTTACGGGTTTTCCTCGATTTCCCCTGGATTCCACCATCAGATCCTAACTTGGTAACAATGTGACCACCTCAGGAGTTTACTCTTTTGAATAAAGAAATAATCATTGAAATTGGTCAATAGTTCGCGAAGATATTGACGTGTAAAGCAGGAACTACCAGTCAAAAACTATGTGTTTTTTCAGGATTGTGAAAAAACTACTGAACTGACTACTTTGAATTTTCATGGGACCACACATAAACTATTTTCTTTCAGATAAAAAAAAGAATTATTAAAATCGGTTAACAACTGGCGAAGTTATGGTAAAACATACATAAAAAAAAATAGTCGACTTGAGAACCTCCTCTTTTTTTGAAGTCGGTTAAGAAGTGAATATATTTGTTTAAATACCTAATCAATAGCATTAAACCGATTAAACTTATGTATTGACACAATCAAAAATATATATTTCACTTTTTTGCTCGATAGTACGCACTCCACGATTGAAATAAAGTTTGAACCTTATTACTAAGGAGCAAAGTTCAACATTGATCGTCAGCATATATTCAGATTATTATGTAGAAGTTTACATTAGATTTTTTGAAAATAGCAAAGGAGAATTCTTTTTTTATTTATATCCTATGATTCACTATTTCACACAGTATTTTTTCAAGTATTTATTTATTAAAAACTTGTACCTGTTTCTCTGGAATCTCCATCGCAAGAAACGTCAAGTTAGCAGCCAACTTAGAGACCCTAATATCTCGGCTTGTATTAAAGCACTACTTTTGAAATTTTGCGTTTACGATACACTATTTATACAGTATTTTTTGACATATAAATCACATTGATACGAACTGTATTTCTTGAGGTGACTGCTAACTAGACGTTAAGTTAGCAGCCTCACTAAGATACTCAAATATCTTTTGAATCAAAGTATCACTATTTATTTAATATACATCACTATTTAACACTATTTATACAGTATTTTTTGACATAATCAAATCCATCTAATTCTGTTGTGAGGCTGCTAACTTGACGCACATATTTCAAGCGCGGCTCGTGATAAACTGTCGTGGCGCTAAAAGCCTATAAAGCACATTGTTTCTGTCACTTTGTCTGGCAGTATGTCCCGGCTGGTCGTCAATTATTCAGGGAGAATTTCGGAGTCCGGAGCCATCTGCACTGCGGTACGTTTTGTTTGTTTTTACTGCGTTTGATAGCCGGTAACATGACGCGGCGTGCAATAAAAGTTTAGGATTTAGGACCCGCCATAAAAACGTTATAAGTCTCTCGGGTGAATGTGAGAGAAATAAAATTATGACAGATTTTGAGAATCTGTGCTAGAAAGCTGCTGGTTGGGATTTCGTTTTCTGGTTAGTGTTAGTTTGGTCTTCAATCTCATTGATTTTTAATTAATTTAGTACCGTCGGGGTATTTCATTAATATGTTGACTTAACAAAGACGTATGACTATCGATGGCTAACTTAATACTATCTTTAGTTAGATACTAGCGCTCCACTCGCGACTTTGTCCCCGTGGACCCCCTTTTTACCCCCTTAGAAAGGGATCTAGTGAAAATCCTCTCTTAGTGCTCCTCTACACTCCCCAAGGAACATACATGCCAAATTTCAGCTTCTTGCGCCCAGAGTTTCGGCTGTGCGTTGTCTGTCAATTTTATATATAGATCATATCCAAGAGTAAACGAAAAAATACAACAGCGTGCCTACCATCAACTTTAAGACAGCGATTCAAAAATAGCGTGATGCAGAATAGGTTCCTAAAATGAATTGCTTTCTTCCGTACTATGACCTTCTAAAAACTGGATCGCAAATGAATTGCTACATGTGAATGACTGAACGATTTGTGTCCTTATTTCTTCTACCCGTCTCTTTCACTCGATTCTGTCATGCCCGGAGAGTGAGAGAGACGGGTATAACCTGCAGGTGTCATGTCAGCTTGGCCGAGTCATAAGTCAAATAAGAGATATGACAGCTTAGCGGCTGTGAAATATCATTGAATGATCTCTGAATCGCTGTCATTGATATTAAGCTGTCGTGGTACGAATAAGCGAAGCAGATCAGTTTAGGTCCTAAACAAAACCGCAATAAGAGTTGATGGTAGGCACCCAGGACCTTGTAAAAGTCAAGCTAGTCTCGCACTTGTCTATTGTAACGCACTCAAAGAATATTTTGACTGGTGTCTATTAAAGAACTTCGAAATAAAACAACAAACTATGAATTCTATTTGCGCCAACAAACAATATCTCGTAAAAACTAAGGAAAATTAGATTGATGTGTCCGTAAACAGGTTTATTTAGTTTACATCTTTCCTTCGACGAGTGTAGGTGGCGTGGGCAGTCATTTATAATAATTCTTTACAGACTGTAAGCAGTCGTGGCGCTGAACAATGGTTTACAGTTCTATATGGGGAAGACTACTGTCAACGCTCTTAAAGCACCGCAATAAGGTTGAAACTAGTTAAGTACACGTACGGCCAAGGATTTTCTTGACCATTGTACGGCTAGAAATATTTGCTTGCGCTCCATTCCAAAAGCGCGCGTAGATCGTGTGCAAGCGAAAACTCCTGAAAAGTGGTCGACCGGAAAATCTTTTATTGTACCTTTGTGAGATATAAGGCGCTTTGCAGACGGAGCAACTTTAGTTGACTATTAACTTTTTCCTTAAAAAATTGCTAGTTGCTACTAACCAACTAACTAAATTTTTATAGTTATTTTATTTATTTTATGACATTTGATTTTATAATTTGACTTTTTAATTGTATTTTTTTATTTTTTGGTATTTTTATAGTATAAATAATGTTTTTTTTTATTGCACACCACCTTTTTTAAAACATGTTGTGTACACTCTTCGTGGGTTACTGTCTAGGTTAAGGTAACAATTATTAGATTTAACATGTAACGATTGTAATCTGTCTGTGTACCATAATAAATAATAATAACAATAATAACCACATAACCTGGTTTACGGTAGTCGCAATTTTATCTGTAAGCAACTTTGCTAGATAAGTTGCTTTATCTACAAAGCGCTAAAGCCTCAGTGTGACAAAAGATATTGGAGATGCAGCGCTTGTTGTTACGTTGCTGCCGTCGAAAACGACTGTTTTCACAGTCGCTACTTCGGCAATATAGAAACTAACTTACGTAGTCATCAATTACAGCAACTGAAAATTGATGTCAATCACTAAAACTTGCAACTCGAGTTGCTACATCTGCACAGTTCCATTGAGATATAATACCTACCTATGTAACCAACAAGTGGTCAATTGCTGCTATAATTGCTCCGTCTGCAAAGCGCCTTAGAACCATGTATGCTGTTCGTTGACAGGTTTACAAAGTGCGCACTCGAGAGTTTTAAGGAAACATCCCAGCCGGTAGAGTGAAACGAGCTGTTATCGACTTTAGCTACCTTGGATATTAAAGTGTCTTCACTGTTCATGTTCACGTTTTAATACAAAATAAAAGTTCTTTAACAATCGAGCAGGGGAGCTACCGGCTAACGTATATGGATATGAGCATGTACTTCATTTGAAATTTGAAGTCCATAATAATGTCCACGTTTGGGCATAATTTGTTCTTCAAATGTAAAATAAAGTCCATGCCGATATCCATATTTTTTTGCCGGTAGCCCCCCTGGTTTGTATAATAACTCCATGGGAAATGCTTTTGGTTGCAAATAAATAATAATAATAATCAATTTGGAGCCACACTTGTAACATTTTGGCGGGAGTTGGGTCTACTTGACGATGTACAACACTTCTGGATGCGGTGTACCTTTTTCTGCAAACTTCATCCAAAATTACCGAGAAAATTTTTAGTCTGAAAAAGACCATTTCCGATTTTTCAAGTTTTTGGGAAAACATTGGTGACCCTGTATCTTGGAAGCTTTTAGATCTAGAAAATTACATTAGGGATAGGGAAAAGTAATACTGACTTTTCTCGTCAGATCCTTCCTATGTAGTTTTTTGCACATAGTGAAAAAAATTGGCGGTTTTTCAGCAATAACTCAGCGCGCGTACATTTTAGAGTGCTGCAAATCTGAATAAATACTATCTAGGTAGACTCAAACAACATAAAAATCAAGTTTACCGCAATTATTGCAATTTCGAATGTAACATTATGACTGTACTACTATATCGAACTCGGATCACGGACATCTACTAGTTAAGTATAAATAGAAATTAAGCAAATTGTAAATAAATTAATAATGTCGTAGTAGGTACACTTAAGGCCTAATCAGACGACGGACTTTTGTCCGCCGACATAACCTAAAAGTGGAAACATTTGATGCGAATGCAACGTAAACAACGAAGATTGTTCTGCCCATTATGCTCCTGCCACGTTGCTAGATCTTTACGAATCAAATAAACGTCATATGCATTGAGTTCGTGGCGAAAATTACCACTTTTTAAGTTAAGTCCGTCGTCTGATTAGGCCTTTACAGTACAGTACTTGTAGGTACAGTGTACACTTAGTTGGCAATAAAGATTTGTATTTGTATTTGTATACCTAGTTATAAATAAAGGGTCAACTAGATCCATATAGGCATTACAGTCGTGGCATTTCTCCCGAGCTTTTTATATCCAATTACGTTGTGAATGGTATTGTCTTATCGGTCCTGCGGCGTCTTGAGATCGGATCAAGAGCTCAGTCGGGTCGAAGGTGAATGGGACGCGAAGGTCTGCAAAAAGGTCATAATTTAATACGAAATGCCTTTTTAGGTTTTGCAACATGGTGGGTCACCTCTCTATTGCTTCATTTACTTGTAGTTATTATTAAGCCTTAAAAAATAAGCAATGTACCACTGAGTATCGAAATAAGTTACTTGAATACGTAGCCAAACTGCAAACTAAAGGATGTCTCAAAAGTACGTATAGGATTTGAATTTCGCGCTATTTCCGAAACATTCGAGATGGCGGGTTGAAATTTGACATAACTACGTCATCTTGACACATGTAAAATTAATCGTGGAGCGTTTCACAATAAAACAGCGCATAGAAGTTATACAAATATTTAACGAAAATTCACGATCAATTACAAACACTTGACGAAAGGTCGAAAAATCTCGTAATTTCAAGAAGAGATGATGTCGAATGGCCACCGAGATCTTGCCATCTGATGCCACTGGATTTCTAATTTTGGGGCTACGTCAAAGATAAAGTCTCTGCCAACGTTTCACAAAACATAGACAATATAGACAAATTATTCGCCGAGTAATTGGTGAAATAAGTAGCGAAATGTGTGAAATTAGCAGCGAAATGTGTGAAAGTGACATGAAAAACTTGCACACAGCAAAAATGCCCGTGGCGGCCATTTAGCAGATATTCTATTCAGATAAAATTGTACAAGTCTCTTCTTTAAAATAAAACTACGAAGAAATTCCAATCCATTCGCGTTTTATTGCGACATATCATCGTTTACCTACTTTTGGGACACCCGTTATTTGTTTTTTTTTTTAATTTTCAAAACATAATATGTTTAGATTTTATATTATTTTTATGCATTCACAATGCAATTTTGTAAGTATAGGAAAAATGTGATAGTAAAAAACCACGAGCCCTATAAGTAGCCACAAGCCCTATCCCGCCTGAAAGCTACTTATAGGGCTCGTGGTTTTTTACTATCACATTTTTCCTATAATATGTTTAACTTAACTATCAAGTGTGGCTGATAAAGAGGCCGCTGCCGGCCACAGCATTGCGGCGACCGGTTCCGTAGCCACCAAGGAGGGGTTGTACGCACACACACGGCGTATTCTGACATTTTTCTATTATAATGATAATTTATGACATGCATTATTATTGAATGATTACTTTAACTTGACTAATGCTAATGATTGTTAATCTTATTTTATATTAATGTAATACAATTTGACATATAATACTTCAATAATCAAGGTAATGATGTAATAGTAATAAATTAATATCAATATGTAATAGTAATAAATTCATACCAATATGACGCAATATTTGCACGCCTACAATATTTAAGGCAAAATACCGTAGATCTAAACACACGTTGTCTTCCATCTCAATGTATGAACACTGTATTGAGCAAATTAAACATTTCATTTCATTTCATTTCATTTCATTAATTAGCCGATTCGAATTCATTTGACATGTTTTAACTTCAGCCGTTTTTTTTAATTTAAATTTTGTATGCTATCATTAAGATGGCAGAACATGCTCGCTCTGTAAACTTCTATACCACCTGTATTAAATGTTTCTAGCAAATAAATGATTTATGATTTTGATTATAAAGACGAACAACGGCAAATAGCTCTCAGTGGCTGTCTAAATGCATTTAGGTTTTAAAATATCCTGGTATTTTTCAATACGATGCAAATGGCATTGTCATATCGGTCCTGCGGCGTCCTGAAATCGGATCAAGAGCTCAGTCCAAGGCGAATGGGACGCGAAAGTCTGCATCGGCATCGCTAGTACAACGAGTACCAGCTGCTCCGGTTGCAAAGAGTTTATAAATTAAATTGGAATGTGTTTTTTTTATTCACATGTAATAAATGTTGGGAAAATTTACCCGTTACAAGGATTATCTCTTGATTAATATATTAACGGAAGAAATAATACACCGCTATATCATTTGAGGGGATGAATGTGTCCATTTATATAATACGAACATTTTATACAACCGTAGTGGTTGTACCTACGAAAGCCTACGCAATTACGAACAAATAACAGCTGTTCTATATACTTTGGTCGACTCGATGTTGTACTTTTCTATGGAGCAGGCTGTTTGTCTTTTGCAATTAGTGCTAGCTCCATTATAAAAGTTGTTTGTTTAGATAAACATATATGCATCCCCTAAAATGTTTCTACTCATAAATAAGTTATTAGTAAAAATTTCATTTTCATGTTAAGCTTTTTTTGCTGACTGTACTTAGATATTGTATTGTCATCTAAACCAAACGTGTATACAAAATTTCAGCTCCATCGGACACTGGGAAGTGGGTCAAGTTAAGCTAGCAAGATTTGACCCCCACTAACTAACATGGCAAGTTAATAAAAAACTCGTGAAAATAGTGGTGTAAAAATATAATACTTAATCCACCCCGGAAAGACGTCTGTGACCTCATGATGATGGTGTTCGAGAAAGTAGGGTATCTTCTATATTACTAGTTTTATATAATATATATATATTATATTATATATAATATATTATATAATATATAAAACTCTTGCGTTATATGACTGAGTGACAGTGACAGACAACGCACAGCCGAAACTACTGTACTACTACTTCGATTTTTACCGCGCGCAGACTTATCTGACGAGCACTCTAGTCCTACAATCCTATCTGATCCGGTGACATCCGTGACAGAGGACCACTTGCAATACGAAATTAGCTGTCAAAATAGACTGTCGTATGAAAACTGTTTTAGTTCCAAAGATTATCACCGGAACAGAAAACGTTGTCGCACTGTCAAAGCCGCGCGTTATCAAAAACGCTTTTGCACGTCAACTGCACGTACACTTGACTAATGCGTCATAGAATTACCGCGATCGGCCCGCCGGAGTACTCGCGTTCCGAACAAGAAAAATATTTGTGTGCATGAACATGTCTATTTGTCTTAGTCTGGGTGTTCCTGGCTGCACGTCACCGCGCGGAATAGCGCGTATTTAGTCAAGCATCCGTCAAGTAACGCTGTCATTTTTATTTTTGTCAAGAAATGAGTCTTGTCTATAAGGTAAAATATCGCATGAAATCTCTGGGATCTCTGAGGCTCCCGCCGATGCTTGACGGTAGGCGTGTGTCGGGATCGCTGGAGATCCCGTCAATGCTTCAGGGGCACTTCAACTGCACGTACACTTGACTAATGCGTCATAGAAATACCGCGATCGGGGCCCTGGGCGCAAGAAGCTGAAATTTGGCATGTATGCTCCTTGGGGAGGGTAGGGGAGCAATAAGAGAGGATTTTTGGAAATTCTCCCTCTAAGGGGGTAAAAAAGAGGGTCCACGCAGACGATGTCGTAAGCGGAGCGCTAGTAAATAAATAAATCTAATAGATAGGGGATCAACTTCAATAAAAATACGTACGCTAATTTCTACAATTTTATCGATTTTTATCATTGCGATCAATTTATGTGTACAGAAAAAATTGAATTATTCCATTAATAACCACCAGTGGGGATTGTTACTTTTTTTTCCAGAAATCCCCACTAGATAAATAAACTCGGCTTAGTGGGGAGTAAGGAGTAAAGAAAAAGAACAGTTTATTTTAGATGCTCAAATAGAGTTAGTGCAAGACGACATTACAGTGCCGCTTTTTTTTTTAAATTAGATAATTTTACAATTCTGATTTTACTTATCCAATTAAACGATTTTAATTACGCATTTTTTGTTTAATAATTTAGAACCGACAACATCTGGTGGGGATTGTTATTTTTATTGTTATTTTTTCCAGAAATCCCCACTAAGCCGAGTTTATTTATCTGGTGGGGATTTCTGGAAAAAAAGTAACAATCCCCACTGGTGGGGATTTGACGGTGGGGATTAATGAAATAATTCAAAAAATTGCATTACGGGAAACTGTGCAGGGTAATACTAACGCGAACAAAATAGCGCCCGGCTGATAAACTTTTACACTAAACTTAGACATCAGCATCCTTTTAAGAGAAACATAAACTCTCACATGTCGGAATGTTCCTAAAAAGGTTTGAGGCGTCAGCGGCTAAGCCTTCGGGGCCTCTTAGTCCATAATTAAGGACTCCTCAAAGAAGTTGTGTCATTCCGAGCCTCCAGGCGACGCGGGTCATAAATATTTAAGGCCACGTATGCCTTTTGCGAGGCCAAAGGCCTTTTCTGAATCTCTAAGCTAGGTCTATCCCTATTACGAAGCAAATGGTTTTCAAATTTAACTTGTGGTGGCATTTAGTGAAGACTAACTGAAGCGCGCAGTTTTACACACATGGTACCTACCCTTACCCGTGGTAAAAGTGTGATAAAATGCATGAAAGTGAGCTAAAGAATCTTTAAAAATCATTGCTAATGAAATATGAAGTGTGCTGCATTTAATTATTATTTTAATGTTTTGTTAAGTTACTTTTAAATAAGATAGAAGATAGATAGAAAAAGTTTTATTCACTACAACACACACATGACATTAAGCATAGAATCAACTTAGGTATAGTTATGAGCAAATGACCTAGATAAAATAAAGGGGTAAGTATGCATATTGTGTGCAGCAGCAATTAAAAAGGGTCAATTTGCCAGTCGGCAAAACACAGATTTTTAGCCGTCTTAGGATGAGAGCAAATAATTTGATTTGGTTAAGTGGTGGTAATTTGAATGGTAATTTAATGGTAATGGTCATTTCAAATAATAGATGTTGTTATTCGACACTGTTATTTTAAGCATATTTTGTTTAATTTTTTCTAATATTTCGAAAATAATATATAGAACTACTTATAGATTTTTAAGTGTATTATAATGTTACCGTGTCAATGTATTGTATGTAACTGTTTGTTCCTTTAATATCAATAAAAAAAAATTAAACATAGTCGGTCGGAGTATCAAAAACGGCCGAGCGAGTAAGAGCCGCGGGTGCAGAAAGAGAGAAAAGAGAGAAAGAGAAACATTTATTGACTATACACACAAAATAATTACAGTAATATTAAAAGTAAAAAAAAAGAAACAGGTGTACAGCCAACTAGGCCCCCACCTCAGCATAGTATTGCAACAGTAAAAAAAAAAGTATACTGTTGCAACGCTGATATTCTGGAGGAGCCTAATATTGGTGACTTAAATGAAACAAAAACAAAAAATAATAATTAAGACGCATCACACATGTAGACACAAAAAATAAAAATAAAAGAAAAAACTGGAAACATGCTAAATAAGGTATTAAACCGATTTAAACCAGTAACATTTTACATCATTACAATTTATGATGAATGATAGGCCAAGGCCGGTAATTTATATATAAAAAAAAAAACAAGAACAACACTAGCTTTCTACTTAAAAGTCTAATCTGTGACTGTGAAACAAACAAGAAAAGAAGCCAGCCAGTGATTTACAAACATCATTTACAATTTTTACATTTTATAAAGAAATAAAGATTAAAATAGTGAAAACAAAGAAGAAAGAAGAAAGCTAGTATTCCATAAGGAAAGGAATTCCTGTAAGTGCGTGATTGAGTAACAAACATCCAAACTTTAATAATATTAGTAGGACTAGCTTTCCTTCCGCGGCTTCGCACTCGTGGACTAAACGGTGTTATCCCGCGGGAATGTCATATTTTTTCGGGATAAAAATAGCCTATGTTCCTCTGCAGGCTACAAAGTATCTGTGTCCCAAATTTCAGCCAAATCCGTTCAGCCGTTTTGGCGTGATTGAGTAACAAACATCCAAATATATCAAATCTTTCCTCTTTAATAAAATCAGTGATAAGCTTGTTCGGAAAAGATCGACATTTCTGAACGCATCCCTAATGTCACGTCAAATTGACATTTCGCTGTCACTTGAAGTTGACAGTTCTCACTTGCTTGGAATTCTTAAAGAAAAAATGTCGGATTAAATTTTGCTGAATTGTTAAAAAACGCTCGCCTTGAATATGCCTGGCATATCGAGTTTTAATTGAATCTTGAATTATCTATTTGATCCCGTGTTGTACGACCAAGATTTTGACGCCATCTTGACGAGTGGCCGGTCGCGGGGCTTTGAAAGATAATCTTCCACCACGCGTTGTTGTCGGGACAATATATCTTAATAAGCAAGCCCCGCGTGTGTTATTGTGTATTGCTGGGACGCCCAGTGTTTTGGGACCCTGTGTGGTGTTTGTTTTGTGAGTAAGGTGACGAATTGGTAAGGTCTGCAGAAGAAGAAGAAACTACCAGGGGGCGCGCGCCCTCTCTCCGCAGCCCAGGAGACTTTCGACACCACCGACCCGTATGTACAATCACCTTACTTCACATTAAGTCGCTGTGTATCGCAGTTCAATTGTTCAGTTACATCCCGGCTGAAACCAAGTTTTGTCCGGAGTCTATACTAGAGATAAGCTTCCACTGCGCTATGCCGATTCCGCGGGTCTAGGCAGGGGTGTACTGAACATTACTTGGTAGCAAGAGCGTAGTTTGAAGGCCTGAGAGGCCCACGCCAAAACTTTGTCTATTAATCAGTGCCGTTTTGATGACCATCTGGTCCGGACTGGATTAATTTGTACTTGTAAATGGTAATTAACTTGCATTTGAAAAGTAAAGGGCATTCCTTCTGGTATTGGTTCCATGTCTTGTAATTAATTGTCATGTATTGAAGTTCCAAAATGTAAACAGATGCCTTTCTTTGTTCATAATAATTATTATTTAGTTTTGTTAGCAAATTTGAGTTGTGAATATTGACAAGTTGTTGCTAAATAATAGCTAATAAAAAGTTGTCCTAAAAGGGCTTGGGTACCTAATAAGTTTGCACTCAATACTTAGTGAAACTTAAATGATTTAAGACATTATTTACACATTGAAACTTATTGAAACTTGTGCTTTGAAATAATTAAAATTAATTTGTTGTATGTTGATATCCAAGTGAATTTCAATAGTCAGTGATTTGTTTGAACTGAATAACTTTTGGACTTATAAAGGCAAAGTTAGTTTGTGTCTAAGTTATAACCTCTTGAGAGTTAGAGTTATAATTATATACTTGAGTTTTGTTGTTTTCTGATAACCTCCAAATATTTAAGAGTTTGTGTCATTATAAATACTTTGTTGTTGTAATATTGGAATTTTGTGGTTATTAATAACCTCCAAATATTGGAGATTTTGTGTTATAGTGAATATTTTGAATTTGTGTTGATAAATTTGTGACGTTACAATGACGGCCTCCTCTGCTAAAGCCAAAATACGTTCTGAGTTACGGTGATTAGCTTCTGCGGTTGCATTGTTGGATCGACCGGATAGGACGGAGGCCTTGTTGAACAGATACGTAGATCTGCCCATACGTTTGGCTGTTGTTGATGAACAGTATGCCTTATTTTTGGAAAAGACTGTTGAGGCCGATGTGGAAATGCGACAAGAAGTCGGTTTGGATGTGGACCAGTGTTATGATTTTGCGGACAGAATTACCCAGGTGGCTCGACCTTTGCAAGTGGCAAGAGAGAATGAACCGAGCCCGTCCCCGGTCACATCTAAGAGTATGCCCCCTCTATTTGCTAGATTGGCCCCCTTAGATTTAAGGCGTTTTGCTGGTCGTCTAGAGGACTGGGAGGGCTTTATTAATATTTTTGATAGTCTCGTACATGCCCGGGATGATTTGACCCAGGGCCAGAAGTTGGCTTATTTGTTATCCGTGTTGGAAGGGGAGGCCCTTGAATCGGTTCAACATTTGGCCCCCTCGGATGAAAACTACCCTATTGCTAGGGATTTGATTGCCCGTCGGTACCAGAACGTACGACGTCTGGCGGACAACCATGTTGCCGCCATTTTGAATTTACCCCGCGTTGCCAGCGTGATGCACTTGAGAGTGGCTTTGTTGAATCCGCTGTTGGTTGCCTACAACGCATTAAAAAACTTAAAACTCCCAGTGGAGCAGTGGTCGTTTTTGTTACTGCACATTGTCCTGGGAAAGTTGCCGGACTCTGTTAAGGTCCGTTTTGAGCAGCAGTATGGTGGGGATAGTGCGACTTATCTGCCACCCTTCTCGGACCTCTTGACGTTCCTGGAAGGAGAGAGTAGACTGGCAGATAATTCCTCTCTGGCCGGTCCTATGGGACCCGAACGACCTGTGCCACAGAGTAGGTCCCCCACCGGACCCCCCCGTAGGGGGCGTATGGCCCCTCGCGCGCCCGGCCGCTATGCCGCCGTCCAGGAGACCGCCCGCTGCTTGTACTGTCGGGAACCGGGTCACAGCACGACCCGTTGTGATAAGTTCCTCGACCAGCGCGTCCAAGGCCGTCGAGCGATCGCGCGACAACGGACATGGTGCTACTCGTGCTTGGGCCTGCACATGCAGCGCGAATGTACCCAAGCGCACCCATGCCGCTTTTGTAAGGGCAACCACCATCCCCTCCTCTGCATGAACAGCCCAGAGGGCGGCGGAGCGCCGCAGCGCGTCGCTGCAGGATCACCTCGTATGGGTGGGGGTCTCGGACCCCCCGCGGTGTTTGCATCCCGCAGCAGTTCTAGTAGCCACCAGAGTGGCCCCAGACGCTCTCCGCCACGTTTGGAGCCTCAAACGGGCGGGGGTCCCAGGGACCCCCCCATGGGAAACCGATCCCCAAGGATGGGGATGAGTTATGCGAGCGTTGCCGGAGGTCGTAGAGGCCCCCCGCGACGTTTTGAGCCTCGCACGGGCGGGGGTCCCACGGACCCCCCCATGGGAAATCGGTCCCCAACTAGGGGGTTCGATTTTGCGAGCGTTGCGGGAGGTCGTAGAAGCCCCCCGCAACGTGTTGAGCCTCGCACAGCCGGGGGTCCCCGGGACCCCCCTTCTGAAAATCGGTCACCGTGCCCCCGCGACTATGGGGCGACGTACACGGTGGATGCTAGGCACCGATTCTCGCCGCCGCTCGCCGAATACCCGCGTTTGGAGCGGCGCCCGCCCCGTCTTCCAGGGGCCGGGAGATATAACCCGCCTGATACCGGGCGAATTGGACGTAGGCAGTATGTGGGAGAATGGGACCCACTGGATCGCTATGAGCGACCCCCTTACCATGGGGGGACGTCTGGGGACCCCACATACTAGCAATCAACGTGTTTACGGTCGATTGTAGCCACCCCTCCAGAGACCGTTTTGTTGCCCACGGCCTCTGTGCTTGTCAGGGGATTGAATGGCGACCTTGTGGAAGTTCGCGCCTTGTTGGATTCCGGTGCTCAGGGGTGTGTTGTGTCATCTTGGTTAGTTAGGCGGTTGGGCCTCAAGGTGCACCCCCACACGGAAGGCGTGAGAGGTGTTGGCGATGCGAAAGTCCCCGGGTTGTTAGGGCATGTTGACTTCACATTTACATCACGTAATAAATCCACGCCAGGCATTAAGACCTCGGCGATTGTGTTGGACACAGTTGTTGGCCGTCAACCTTCAGTTGACTTGGGACCGAGTATGTTGTCTTTGGTGTCTGATTCCCCACTCGCCGATCCAAATTTCTTCCGCCCAGGCCCGATTGATGCTCTCCTTGGAGCCGATGTCCTGGGGCGAGTTTTGTTGACGGGGAAGCGAGTTTTGCAGCCAGATGGCTTGGTAGCTCTGCAGACGACACTCGGTACAGTTGTGATGGGCCCTGCTCGCCGCGTTTTGGATTCCCTTGATGAGGATCGCGGTCTGGTTTTTAATGTGTCTCTCTCCGAAGTGGTGCAGAAGTTTTGGGAGGTTGAGGAACCTCCACCAGCCCCGCGGGTCGACCCAGTAGCGGATGAATGCGAGTTGTATTACCAGAATAACACTGGTCGCCTCCGCTCTGGTCGTTTGATCACCCATCTCCCCTTTCGTGCCGGCCGACCTCCTCTGGGCGAATCCCGACCGCTAGCGGAACGTAGGCTAGTGGCGATGGAGCGTCGCATGAGCAAGGATCCGGTCTTCCGCCAGAAGTATGTTGAATTCATGCGGGAGTATGAGGAGTTAGGGCACATGTCCGTGAGCGATTTGGATTGGCGCTCCGTTGAGCACTTCTTTTTGCCGCACCACGCCGTTTTGAAATCCGGAAAGATTCAGGTGGTCTTTGACGGTTCGGCTCCCACCTCTACTGGAGCGTCCTTGAACCAGTGTCTGCATGTAGGTCCCAAGCTGCACACGGAGATCTCAGACATTTTGACCAACTTCCGGCGGCACCAAATTGTATTTATGACTGACATCCGGATGATGTTCAGACAAACGGTCATCCATCCAGAGGATAGGAGGTACCAATTGATTTTGTGGAGAGAGAGTCCTAGGGACCCCTTGTTGATTTATGAATTGAATACGAATACGTACGGTTTGGCTTCGAGCCCGTTTGTTGCGATTCGTTCTTTGTTGGAGTTGGCCGAGAAGGAGCGCTTGAGATACCCTCGCGCCTCCGCCATTTTGGCCAGTGACGTCTATGTGGATGACATTTGCACGGGCGCCTCATCTGTCTCAGAGGCGATTGTCCTGAGAGACGAACTCACCGCCCTTTTGAAGTCGGGAGGTTACGAGTTGAGGAAATGGATATCCAACTCGCCTGATGTACTGGTAGGTTTGCCCGAAGAGCACCAGCAGGACCCCCACCTATTCGAAAATGTGGATAATCCCCATGTGGTGACCGTCCTTGGCGTACAGTACAAACCGGTCTCTGACACTTTCACTTATTGTGTGGATTTACGACCACCGAAAGTCTGGACCAAGCGTTTAGTATTGTCTACTGTCGCACGTACCTTTGACCCCAATGGGTGGATTTGCCCCGTGCTGTTTATGGCCAAGTGTTTCTTGCAACGGTTATGGGCTTCGGGTGTGTCGTGGGATGAACCCCTCTCGGACGAGTTACTCCGAGATTGGATTTGCTGCGGCCGTGTACCTCCGCACCGTTACTGTTGACGGAGTTGTTGCTGTGCATCTGGTGATAGCGAAAAGCAAAGTCGCTCCCCTTCGGACTCGTCATACGATCCCGAGGTTGGAATTGTGTGGAGCTGCCCTCCTAATGCGTTTGTTGAACCACGTATGGCTCACATTAGGTCGATCTATTAAGATACAAGAGGTTTATGCTTGGACGGACAGTCAGGTCGTCCTTTGTTGGTTGAAGGCTCCGGCGCACACCTTGGACGTGTTTGTGGCCAATCGAGTGTCGCAGATTTGTAATTCCGACATCGAGTTGATTTGGAGACACGTGCCGGGAACCATGAATCCCGCGGATTGTGCGTCTCGGGGTTGTGTAGCCCCAACCCTAATTAACCACCCCCTCTGGTGGGGCCCACAGTGGTTGATGCGGCCTGAGTCGGAGTGGCCGCCCTCTCCAGCGTTGTCGAACGTAGCCGTTCCTGATATGCGGGCATGCGTCCTGGAGACTAACCCCGCCGGGGAAAAGGATTTGTTGTTGGATCGGTACAGCTCCTTACAGAAGCTGCTTGGTGTTACCGCTTGGATCAGACGTTTTGCGTACAATTGCAGAAACCCACGCGCGAGGCGTGATTCGTCGGTTCTCACTCCGGACGAGCGTAGGGACGCGCTCTTGTTTTGGGTCCGGAGAGTACAAGCTGATAGTTTTGAGTCCGAGATTGAAATTTTGCGTTTAGGCCGTCGCAAGTTGAAGGGCGCGGTATCGCGATTAAATCCCTTCCTGGACGAGAGTGGGCTTTTGCGAGTCGGCGGAAGACTTCGAAATGCGAACCTGCCGTATGGAGCTCGTCACCCCCTTTTGTTACCTAAAGCCGGACATTTGACTCAACTGATAATAACAGATCGCCATGTGAATGCACAACATGCTGGCTGTAATGCTTTGTTGGCCATTTTGCAGCGTGAATTTTGGATTTTGTCTGCTCGTCGAGCCATTCGCACTGTGGTTTTCCGTTGCCTGCCTTGTTATCGATTGAAGGCCGCGACCATGCAGCCCCAGATGGGTGATTTGCCTGCTGATCGCGTCACGGAATGTAGAGCTTTTGCCGGAGTCGCCACCGACTTCGCCGGTCCCTTTACTGTAAAGGCTTCGAGACTGCGTAATGCTAAAACCTATAAGGCGTACTTGTGCGTGTTTGTGTGTTTGTCCACCAAGGCTGTCCATTTGGAAATTGTCTCGGAATTGTCTACCGAAGCCTTTGTCGCCGCCTTGAGCAGATTTGTTTCCCGTAGAGGACTGCCGACATTGATACGTTCCGATTGTGGTACTAATTATAAGGGAACGTGT
Organism: Crambus lathoniellus; assembly: GCA_949710035.1. NCBI lineage: Eukaryota > Metazoa > Arthropoda > Insecta > Lepidoptera > Crambidae > Crambus > Crambus lathoniellus. The sequence goes on from OX453297.1 coordinate 33,362,850, forward strand.
AATTATCTTAAGGAAGTAGTTAAGTTTTTTGTTGATAATAAACTAGACATTGGAACCACCCTCTCCCGGCGTGGGATAATCTGGAAGTTTAGCCCTCCAGCTTGTCCGACCTGGGGAGGAATTTTTGAAGCTTGTGTAAAGGCTGCCAAGACACACTTGCGTCGCGTGATTGGAGAAACTATTCTCACGTTTGAGGAACTTGATACGGTATTTTGTAAAATTGAGGCCGTCCTCAACTCGCGACCCTTGTGCCCGTTGTCTTCGGACCCGAATGACCTGGAAGCGTTGACCCCAGGTCATTTCTTGATCGGACAGCCCCTTTTGGCTTTGCCTGAATATCCGATTCAGGATGTAGGATCCCATCGTTTGTCGCGATACCAACTTTTGAAACAGATGTCCCAAAACTTCTGGGCACGTTGGTCGATGGAGTATTTGCATATCCTACAACAGCGCGTGAAGTGGACAGATAAAACCTCCCCACCCCAGACTGGCGACCTCGTGTTGATTAAGGATGCTAACCTGCCGCCCCTATGTTGGCGAAGGGGGCGCATTGTTAAACTCTACCCCGGAACTGACGGAGTTCCTCGTTTTGCTGAGGTTTTGGTTCGAGATTCGGTTTTGAAGAGAGCAGTTAGTGGGCTCTCCCGATTACCCGTAGATTGACGTACCGTTCTTAACGGTCCGGGGCGGGGGGATGTTCGGAAAAGATCGACATTTCTGAACGCATCCCTAATGTCACGTCAAATTGACATTTCGCTGTCACTTGAAGTTGACAGTTCTCACTTGATTGGAATTCTTGAAGAAAAAATGTCGGATTAAATTTTGCTGAATTGTTAAAAAACGCTCGCCTTGAATATGCCTGGCATATCGAGTTTTAATTGAATCTTGAATTATCTATTTGATCCCGTGTTGTACGACCAAGATTTTGACGCCATCTTGACGAGTGGCCGGTCGCGGGGCTTTGAAAGATAATCTTCCACCACGCGTTGTTGTCGGGACAATATATCTTAATAAGCAAGCCCCGCGTGTGTTATTGTGTATTGCTGGGACGCCCAGTGTTTTGGGACCCTGTGTGGTGTTTGTTTTGTGAGTAAGGTGACGAATTGGTAAGGTCTGCAGAAGAAGAAGAAACTACCAGGGGGCGCGCGCCCTCTCTCCGCAGCCCAGGAGACTTTCGACACCACCGACCCGTATGTACAATCACCTTACTTCACATTAAGTCGCTGTGTATCGCAGTCCAATTGTTCAGTAACATCCCGGCTGAAACCAAGTTTTGTCCGGAGTCTATACTCATGATAACCTTCCACTGCGCCATGCCGGTTCCGCGGGTCTAGGCAGGGGTGTACTGAACATTGCTGATTTTGTAGCTATAAGGTTCGTCTGCATATATATTATTATGCAGACGAATCTTATAACTACAAAAAAACATTCTATCTGTCACAAATAGCAAACATTGATACAAATTTATAGCTTTTTTATTATTCCATAAGGGGGTAGCACCACAGATTACTAAATAGTTACTATGTACCAGATAGTGCACTCCGCTTAGTCATTTAAATAAATAGCAACTCTAACTATAACCCAATAAAGTAGAATTCAGCTTGTACGGCGCAAATTACTAACGGCCACTTGTTGCATCTCTTTCTATCGCATATATTCTAGCTCTTTAACAAGCGAATTATGATGCTACTTAATTATGACTCTAGCTATATCTTTCTAAAACGAAATTTTCTATGGCGAGAGTATGATGACGCTATAGAAATGTGACGTCACGTTTCTATAGCGCTCTCCTTGTCTAATAGAAAGTTTGATGCTCTATATAGCTGAAAATATGCAAGATATTAGAAAATAAATACCTATTTTGTGTTGCTGCTAATTAAATGAACATTTTACGTTAATAAAAAAATTCAGTCAAATACCCAATTGCCGAGATAGTTAACTAAAATAGAAAAAAGCCCGCTCTATTGATTGTCACACAAAAAAGGCTCGACCTACTTTCAAAGCGAAATGAAACAGGGGACACTCCCGTCACCATTATATCCATATTACGACATAGTGCTAAGAAGAAAAAAAACACGTCGTTAAAAATAAGTAGCGTTATATCATAGGTTATATTGGCTGTTTTATCTACGTCTATCTTATTCACCCTTCTGATAAGGATAGTAAAAATGAATTGTTATGGGGAAAAGAAAGAGATAAATAACAATGCTAGCAGAAAATCAGAGTATGTATTTTCCTCAGATAAATAAATCATGATGAGATGTTAATGACATGATGCGTCGGCATTGCGTTCTGAAACGATGCAGTACATTACCTGCTGTTTAGCAATTATAGAAAATAGGCTAACTGTAAAGCTTGCACCTCGAAAACCTACATTGTGTTGCTGTACATTTGCGGACTCTGCATGTTATTATTTAAAAATATACAATTTGCTTTTCTTTCTGCGTCTAAACCTTTAAATAAGATCTGTTAAAGGCTTAGAATAGACTTGGAGAGGGAAATAGGGTTAATCATTTAAAGAAAAAGGCTTAAAATAGGAACCACAAACTATATGCAGTATTGTGTGAGAAAGGCTGAACTTACTCACAGATCACCTGTATGTAGCAAGCAAGCTACATAGATGCCGTATTATGTATGACAAATATTTTGTTCTTTTTCAATGTCACAATTTTTGGCGGTGGGAAGGGAGGGCGAGAGACGAACCGGACATGTGATTGGCTACTTCAATGACAATCACTTTTACGATAAGTATACTTGATTGGTCAGCTGAAACGACGTCGGATGCCCGACGGACGAAAGGTCGAATGCCCGAAGGACGAAAGGTCGAACGCCCTAAATGTGGTATCTATTGGTGGTTCTCTGTGCTTGTACCGCTGGAGCGGTAACGCAACGCAGTGCAATGTACGCAGTACTTTTTGCATCGCAGTCATATATTACAATCGGGGCGAGTATATATCTGTAATCCTTTTAGGGTTTTTGAATGGGTTTTTTAAGGGTTAATGTGCAAAAAACTCTCGTTTCGATTAACACAACGCGATGTGTAACCTAAACGCATGATTATCCGTTTAATACCTACCCAAACCAAACGTGAAGCACAGCGGTAACCCTTATATTATATGGGCAATTTTTTACAATAGGGATTTAAACAATTCTGGCTGAATAAATCCTTTGTATAAAGAGTTAAGGTGGAAATCACTTTGGTGGCAACAGGAGAGCAAGCTACGATTCAAGTTGGGACAAGCGCCTTTAAGCAAGGAATTACGGACTTTAGCACACCATTTTAATAATTTATATTTCTTTTCCACACACAACCGTAACCCTTCTCAATCGATAACCTGTAACCCTTTTGAATACTTTATCCTTATAATGGGTTAACCTTATGATTGGGTAAGCACTTAGAATAGTTAATCAAAGTTCAAGGTTCTTCTTAGTCCGAGTTGCACAGCCCTGGCTACGATCATCGGAATACCGTAAATAAACTTTAAATTCAATCACCAACTCGCATATCACTTCGCTGTTTGCTTTCACGTTTGTTATGATTTTTTTTTTTTTTTTTTTATTTTATTTAACTTTTGTACAAAATACACACAGTAAAATATACAAGGCGGACTTAATACTAAAAGTATTCTCTGCCAGTCAACCTTTGGGAAACAGAGAACAACGAAAGCGGTACAAAACCTACTAATACATGCTATATATACACACTAAAATAAACAAATATCAAAAAATATAATATAGATAGATATATACTTATATTTTATTTATATAAATAATAAAAATATAATTCAAATACATGCAGTAAATAAATATATAAAAAATACATAAAATAATATACTACATACTAAAGGGATTAAATCAAAAGTGAAATAAATACATCGATGATGATGATGAGCTTATGATGTAAGAACTACGAGTTCAAGCCATCCAGTAGAAAAAGGCGAGCATTCTTTTTAAAAGAGAATTTACTGGGAGACCTCCTGATAGCATCAGGAAGGAGGTTCCAAAGACGCAGGGCATGCAGAGTGAAAGACTCAGACATATAGCCAGAATGAAAGAGAGGTGTACTGAGAGAGAGAGAGTTTGTGGAGCGAAGAGGGCGATCATGAGAATCGCAAAGAAACTGGAAATTCGATTTTAGGTATTCAGGGGAATTTGGATTGGTGAGAATGGAATAGAGCGTACAGAGCAACCTTAGTTGTCGGCGCTGACGGATGGGGAGCCACTTAAGCTGTGACCGGTATGAGGAAATGTGATCAAATTTGCGAAGAGAGAAGATGAAACGAATAGCGTTATTGAGAAGCCGGTCCAGCTTGTTTAAAAGATCTTCATTCAGATCTGGATAACACACGTCAGCGTAATCAAGGAGTGGAAGGATAAGAGAGTTGACGAGAGTGATCTTGGTTTTTACAGGGAGAAAGTTCCTAAACCTATTCAGAAAACGTAACGAATAATGGACTACTCGACTCACCTCGGAGACTTGTGGTATCCAACTGAGCGTCGAATCAATGTGCAGGCCTAAGTTCTTGACGCTGGTGCAAAGAGGTATGATGGTGTTATTCAGAGTAACAGTTGGAATTGCGCTCATGTCAATTTTAGCGATCTGCTTAGATCCGCCCACCACCATAGCCTGGCATTTTGTCGGGTTCACCGCTATCCCAAAACAGGATGACCAGTTGTTAACGGCTTGTAGTGAACAGTTAATTTGGGAAATAGCGGAAGCAATTTCATCGGCTGGCGACTGTACATAAATTTGAAGGTCGTCAGCATATAAATGATAGGAACAGCCAAGCGAGGGAGGAAGGGAGTTAATGAAGCAGGAGAAAAGGAGAGGAGATAGAATACCACCTTGTGGTACGCCGGCAGAGAGATTATTCCAATGGCATATATCCGGACCTACTCGAACAGCCTGCCAGCGGTCACGGAGATAGCTAGAGAACCACTCAAGTGACAGAGACGAGAAGTTAAGTGACCCTAGAACAGCAAGCAAGATATCGTGGTCAACCATGTTAAAGGCGTTTGAAAAGTCGATAAGTACTATGATGGTGACCAGCTGGTTCTCCATGCCCATTCTGATATCATCGGTGACCTTGAGGAGAGCAGTGGTTGTGCTGTGTCCAGGGCGAAATCCTGACTGGAAGGGGGAAATAAGGGAGTTGGAATAGATAAAAGATGAGACCTGTTGGTAAGCAGCTGCTTCTAGGATTTTGGAGAGGAAAGGAAGGATGGAGATAGGCCTATAGTTATTCAAAAGTCGAGGTGTAGAAACTTTGGGGAGAGGAGTAACATAGGCCTTACGCCAGAGGATAGGAAATTGACCAGTTTCAAAGGAAAAATTAATGATATAGACTAGATAAGGAAGACAAAGAATTTGACATAAAAATGCTTATTCAGATGTGAGTTGAATGTACATCTGGCCTTTGTACCAACATTAGTCTCCCAAAACATAAATTATTAAGTCTACTAGCTATCTTATATTAATAAATTTATCTTAGGGAAAAGTTTACGAGAAGCTTTCCCCCAAAGTTGGGAAAATGTTATTACTCCGCAGTGAAAGATAATCTTGTTACGATGAGAATATTACGAAAATTACAATTTGATCGACCCTCGGTCACCTTACAGATTGATATCGTGTTATTGGCTCTATTTTTATTGGCTTACATGTTTGTTTTATCTTTTGTACTGTATTTTCCTAGTAAATGGTTTTTATCCATATTTTCTATAAATTATATAACGAAATAAAAACTGTACTATTTATTACGTATTTGGAAGTATTGTAATCTAGTGCCAACCTCATACAAGTTTGATAAGGTAATCAAAAACTACTTTGTTTAAATAAATATTTATGTAGGGCAGAGGTACCCTTTGTGGCCACTTTAAGGAATTTTTGACTTTTAAGCACTAAGTACTAAATGGACTTAGGTATTTAAGACACAAATTATATCTTAAATTATAGATAATTTATCTAGCTTTAAATGTACATTTTTCAATTTTTTTAAAGTTAAATAGTTTTTTGTATATAATACAAAAATTATAGATAATTTATCTAGCTTTAAATGTACATTTTTCTATTTTTTTAAAGTTAAATAGTTTTTTGTATATAATACAAAATGTGTGAGAGGTGCCAAATGTACCGGTTTTGGCCACTTACTGATAGTTAAACTTTTGTAAGTATTGCGAAAAATCAAAACCAAACCCAGGTAAAATCAATATATTCTAATGCGCTAGAAACCAGTCAATTGCAAAACAACAATTTAATTGTAAAAAACAAAGGTTTATAAAGTATTTCATCCAAAACAAATTTCTTAAAATTTTCATACAAAACGTTTTTTTAAACAGAAAATGGAATTTATTAAAAAAAAATCTTATGACAAGGAATTCTAACGGTTGTTGTTATTACCTTAAAATACCTTATTTTAATTGCCTTCATCAGAAATGGCTAAAAGTTGTTTAGAAAACTTTTAGAGCACAAAGTGGGCAAAACCAGTACAGTGGCCAAAACCGGTACGCCTGACCAGGTCTCGTTATTGGCAGAAAGTTTGCCAGTAAATGTTAGTAGGTACTTATTACGTGGTCCTATTCAGTGTTTTAGGTGCGTCGGTCTCTTTCTTTTTTCATTGACATTTTAATGTTACATTTTTGTGTTTGATTTGTTACTTTTACTAACATAGTTTATAAGTACATTTGTTACTAACAATAAATGGATCATGTAATCTGATTAATAATAATAAATGAATTGAATGAATTACGCTTATTACCTCTTTTTTAAGCATAAATCATTTAATTAAATAATTATTTAGGCCCGGGCCCGAGTTCATCAACAGTTGGTTAAACCCTTACGAACACCAATCACGTGCGTTAACCAACTAAATAACCAATGGTTAAGGTAACAGACTGTCTGAGTTTTAGACTTTAATTAATGACGAAATAGGTAGGTATATTTCTTAAGACTTTTAGGTTTGCCCTTGTCTCGTCTAAAACGCATAGGTAAATATACTAATACTTAACCAACATGAATGAATGTCATAATAATTTAAAATATTATTGAGACTTTAATAGAACTTGAGTATTGAACAGCTGTGTTTAACCTAATAATAAAAAAAATATCTCACCTGACTTTTTGGCACTGTTCCCTTTTCCGCCATTTTTATTTCTTCTCGGGTAAAGGTTTATTTTGCTCTGGCCACACCCCATCACAGTAAATGCACTTAAATAGTCATTCACTCATCCATTCTAACGTCACTTCTACACCTTTCTTAACACTGTGGTTTCCAACTCACTGAGTATTCAATATTTAAAAAAAAACACTAAAAATTAGGTCATGGCGCGATAAACAAATCAATTTGTTCTATGAATTTTGACTCTATAATATGTATGTACACATTTCCATCTCTTTTTATGTTTGTTTATTAATGCTTTTTCATTACTGATTTGCCGTTGATCTGCATCCATGGTTTTTTATCTGCAACAAATAAATGTAACGTCAGTAAGTAGGTACTAGTAAGTTATTGAATTTTTTACTTCTTTGCATTCACAATGCAATTTTTATTGTTGAAAAATGTAAAATGAAGTATTTTTGAAAAAAAAAACTTCATACGTCCCATCGGAGCTGGTTGTGAGACGGATCGATTTTTTCAAAAATACTTCATTTTCCATTGTTCAACAGGTAAGTACTAGTAAGTTTTTTAATAAATTTAAAGTTGCACAATATCTTTTAATTTTATCGTTATTAAAAAACGAAGCTGCGAAGACTAGAACAAGTTTCAAATGATAACGAGAGTGACATTAGCAAATATTTCGCAGGCGGGACACTGGAAGGTACACTCGACAGCACATCAGGTTAAACAGTTGAACTGCGATAACAGCTCTTATTACATAGGGCATAAAGGCGGTCTTAAGGTTAACATTTTTAGTCTGATGTGCCGCCGTGTGTACCTATAGGTACTTCTAACTGCTTTTTCTGACGGAACCCTCTCCACGCGTGCTTTACTCGCATCTGTTCTGACTAGTTATTATTACGTTCTGTGCTGGCAAACTAGAGTTGACATACGAGGCCACTCAGAAAGTTTTGCGAAAACAGGGTGCTTACCATCAACTCTTATTGCGGTTTTGTTTAGGACCTAAACTGATCTGCTTCGCTTATTCGTACCACGACAGCTTAATATCAATGACAGCGATTCAGTGATCATTAAATGACATTTCACAGCCGCTAAGCTGTCAGGAACTCTTATTTGACTTATAACCCGGTCGATTTAACATGACACCAGCAGGTTATACCCGTCCCTCTCACTCTCCGGGCATAACAGAACCGAGTGTAAGAGACGGGTAGAAGAAAAAGGACACAAATCGTTCGGTCATTCACATTTAGCAATTCATTTGCGATCCAGTTTTTAGATGGTCATGGTACGAAAGAAAGCAATTCATTTTAGGAACCTATTCTGCATCGCGCTATTTTTGAATCGCTGTCTTAAAGTTGATGGTAGGCACCCAGGTTTTTTCCAATTACGTTTTTTTTTCAAGGTAAAAATACCATTGTTCGAATTTCGAATTTCCATCCACATTTTTTCGAGAGCTAAATTAAATTATCGTGTCTTTGTTGATCGAAGTGTCTCATTTAAAAATATGTAGTTTAAATAACTAAATAAACATACTTTTATAGAAACAGACTAAAAAGTACAAAATAACCGTCTATTCAGTAACTGAAATTAAAAAGCGTGGTGCGCGTTGTCAACTTGAAATTCATGCTTTGGAAAGGGCGCACCACGCTTTTTAATTTCAGTTACTGAATAGACGGTTATTTTGTACTTCTTAGTCTGTTTCTATAAAAGTGTGTTTATTTAGTTTTTTAAACTACATATTTATTTTTTACTTTTTAGTTTAATAAATGGCAAGCCATGGATGTATGGTAATGGATTTCACAGTACATTCATGTGTCTGCCCACACCGTAAACATTATATTGTATGTAGTTTTACAAATTCAAGTGGAGTCTATAAGTTGCCGGATGCGCGAACCGAACCCTTACTTCATCTCTGCTACATCATCATACCCTCACTACCAAGTGTAGCGAACAGGTCTCATTAGAACGAAACAAATGAGCCCAAACTCGATGGGTTTCCTAGTGGTCATTAAAGAGTGCCACTGACTTCCTTCCTGCTACATCATCAGACCCTCACTACCAAATATAACGAATAGGTCTCATCAGAACGAAACAAATTAGCCCAAACTCGAGGTGTTTCTTATTGGTCATTAAGGAGTGCCACTGGCTTCCTCCCTGCTCCATCATCAGATCCTCACCACCAAGTGTAGCGAATAAGTCTCATCAGAACGAAACAACGGAGCCCAAACTCGAGGGGTTTCCTAGTGGTCATTAAGAAGCGCCACTGGCTTCCTCCCTGGTCCATCATCAGACCCTCACCATCAAGTGTAGCGAATAGGTCTCACCAGAACAAAACAAATGAGCCTAGGCTCGAGGGGTTTTCTTGCTAGGCAGCCATTGAAGAGTTCTATTGCCCACCTCTTGACTCCATCATCAGATCAGCTCGATGGTAGCAAATTATTGTATTGTCATCGGATTCATATAGACTTGCAAAGTTTCAAATCAATACGACAATTAGAAGTAGGTTAAAATTGAATTCCAAGTTTTTCTTACATTGTGACTTATTATGCCCGAATACTCGTACGCTACTTATCTTTGGAAGCGTCTCACACATCGCCCTGTCACTTTAAATGTCAAACGTATGAAAGAGATGCCATGATGTTTGAGACGCTCCCAAAGATGATTAGCGTTCGAGAATTCGGGCGTTAGTTAGTTAGTTACAGGTGAAGCTAATAAAAGTGTGGTAAACATGGATCGAGAACATTTTCGTGCGATGATTTTCTACGATTTTATATGTCGCCTAAAACCTGATGACTCATTTGATTGACTTCAAATGGCTTGTATGAATGAAGGACCTTCAAAGGCAACCATCTACCGATTATCCCTAAAATAAGTTTTCATCGCCGCAAGACGCGCTATCAGCGTTCGAGAAGGCCGTGGAAGAGGTGTCTGCGGCAGACAGGAAAAAATGTTTCGAAAATTTTTTCAGTCGCATGAAACTTCGTATAGTATAGATGCTAGGCTGGTGGAGAGTTCTTTGAAAGATTAGGGTTAAAATATTTTATCCCTAGAAGATAAACTTTTACTATGATAGAAGTTATCCACGTATCTCTATTTCTATTATCTGGATGATAGACGTTATTCAACAGTACCGCCTCTAATTTTGAAAATGCTCTATTGAAAAATTGGAACGAGGGCGATTGAAGAACTGATTAAGCATTTTTAAACAAGTTAAAAATTATGAAGATATTGAAAATTAAGTGTTAGTAAAAATCTACAAGTCTCACAAATTTTAATAGCTCCGATGGGACTCGAACCGAAAGGTGGGATGGGAGTCGAATTTATAAAATTGCATTGTGAACGCAAAAAAGTAAAAATAATTTAAAGTTTTGAACATTGTTCTAATTGGACATCAGGGGCCCGATTCTCAGGCATTCGAATTTTTTCAGTGTGGTAATTCGTATGTCGAACATTTTGTTTGTGGTTTCTATTGAAAAGTTAGTACGTTTCAAACAAACTAAGCTGTCCCACATGTCAACATGAACATAAATGATGAACTTTTCTCGATTGCCTGAGAATCGGCCCCCTGGCCCCGATTCTCAGGCATCGAGATTAGATGTTTGGTTGTTTAGATTTTTGGAGGTTTGGATGTTTGTTACTCAATCACGCCAAAACGGCTGAACGGATTTGGCTGAAATTTGGGACTCAGATACTTTGTAGCCTGGAGAGGAACATAGGCTACTTTTTATCCTGGAAAAATATCAAACTCCGGGATCCCATCAAGCGGGATAACGTCGTGCAGTTCACGCGGGCAAGGCCGCGGGCGGAAAGCTAGTAAATAAATAAATGAGTCAAGTCGAATCTGTGCAGCACAGCTAGTTTATTTAATTCGGTAAAGTAAATACAAAATAAAGATTGTTTGTCTAAATAACTAAAACAACATTTTCATCTTGTTCGTATTTTCCTGATCAACAGACTGTTCTAACCAATTTCACGGGCAATCGCACGCGGATCAAACGGGTATCGGTTTAAATTAACGTAGTCATTGGAAATCGTGGTGTAAGGCGAATTATGGCTCCTATTTTTCTATTTCTTTTGTTGTTTCTCAAGCTTTTCTGCCATGATCTCTGTGTTATTGTTAATCCGATAAAATCATTTGATAACCGTCTTAACTTATTCCCAAACTTCCATGTGCCTGTTTTTATGGTTCCGTAGTCAACAAGGAACCCTTATAGTTACGCCATGTCCATCCGTCGGTGTCTGTCCGTCTGTCTGTCCGTCTGTCTGTCCGTCTGTCTGTCCGTCTGTCTGTCCGTCTGTCTGTCCGTCTGTCTGTCCGTCTGTCTGTCCGTCTGTCCGTCTGTCTGTCCGTCTGTCTGTCCGTCTGTCTGTCCGTCTGTCCGTCTGTCTGTCCGTCTGTCTGTCCGTATGTCTGTCCGTCTGTCTCTCCGTCTGTCTGTCCGTCTGTCTGTCCGTCTGTCTGTCCGTCTGTCTGTCCGTCTGTCTGTCCGTCTGTCTGTCCGTCTGTCTGTCCGTCTGTCTGTCCGTCTGTCTGTCCGTCTGTCTGTCCGTCTGTCTGTCCGTCTGTCTGTCCTTCTGTCCGTCCCCAGTCTAGTTCATAGACTGTTAGTACAAGAGAGCTGTAATTTAGCATGAAACATGCATATTAATCACGCCGACAAAGTGGTGAAGTAAAATTTTGAAGAAAAAAAGCTTTTTAGGCTTCCTCCCCTACACATGAAGGGAGGATGTAATTTTTTTTCATGTCTACCCCACAGTGTGGGGTGTCGTTGGATAGCAATTTAAAAATATTGCGGGTTTGTGAAAACAGTTTTTTAAATTGAGGCATCCGTTTATTAATAATTAAGCTTGAAAGTGCAAAATTTTGTTAGAGTCAAGTGTCCCCCCCTCATGCCAGAAAATGGTTATTTTTGGATACGTGAAAAATTCACGATAGTTGTATATATGACGAATTTAAAAGGAAAACTATCAGAGCTAAGTAGGCTTTACAAGTTTACGAGTAACAGTCGACCAACTTATAACAACTTGGCGCAGTACGAATTCCTCATTGGGAACTACATAAGTAAGGTTGTCAGGTTTATTGAGATGGCCGGCACATGGCCGGTTTTATCTACAAACGAGTGTACCTATATTAAGGCGCTACTCGGAAAAAAAGGACTTTTTGATTTAAAACTATAGGACGGTTACAGTTGTTACAAATCTGGTAATAAGATATATATTTCTTCATACCTTTATCTAGAATCGTATAGTTTCAAAAACACGAATTTATGATTTTGCCTCGACACTTTGTCTTTTCGAAAAGACCTCTAAAAAATACGAAAATTCAAGATTATTCTTAAATGGGGTTACTTACACTATTGGAAATTGGTTTAATTAGTGGACACCAATAATATTGAGGATCGTATAGAAGCATTTTTTTAAAATCGCTGTAGTTTTTTAATACGAAGTGATTTTGTGTTTTTTTTGCCTAATCTGCAAAATCGGTCTCACTCCCGCGCGCGTCGTTTTCTCATCACTATCTCGCTTCAGCATAGTTTTTCCGAGTATCGCCTTAAAAACATTGCTCCAAAAGAAATCCATTTCAATGGCTCGGAAAAATACATAACTAAATTATCATGTTTATCCTACTTCGCTAAAAATCTGTTAGACGGAACGTCATATACCTATTATTTTCATTCAATTTCACGTTAAAAGAGTTTTAAATTTAAGTTTAAACTCATATTATTATGTATAAATAAATGGTCATACCTACAGCTTTCTGTAAATGCAAGTGTTGAAATACGAAACAACATGAATTTATTGGTCACGTCATAACACATTATACTGTTCTGTTTGATCTGAAATGCAACGATGTACAGTTATGTTTATCTCACGTGCTTTGGGAAATATACAAAGGTACCTACCTACCTATTTGAGATGTCTATTTACCTAGAGAATACCTACCTTTGCCATATTTATTTATTTAGTTATACACGTACCCCCTTATTAATATATGAAGAGTAAGTTTACCCCTAGTACCTATAACCAAAAAAAATGCTTAGGAATATGACACTTTAAAACGTTAAACGTAAGGAGTAATATTGCTAAGAAGCTGAAGCTAAGAAATATTTTTTTTAAACCAGGTGTAAACTTACTCTTTGTTTATTAAAGGGAAATAATTTAGGCCCTTGTTGTTTACCAAAAGTCAGTAGGTAACGTTTACGGCCCGATTCTAATTTAATGCGCTTACGTGATTGATTAACCAAAAGCAAAACGGTTAACCAACTGTTAACGTAACTGACTGTTGGTGAAGGCGGGCCTTAGAAAGTGAATGTTTTTATTATGTAGTAGCCACAATATATTGCTTTATTAAAGAACTTGTTTTATTTCCGAAAAGATATAAAAGTGAGATTTTGTAAAAAAAATTGCACCACCACAAATTCTGATATCTGAAACATTATTGATTATAAGATCAACTTAGGTCAACCTTCCAACGCTAGACTCCCAACCCAGACCCAACTCACCAGAAAGCCTGGCCCCCAGCTATGATCAAACGTGGCCGACTTAGAAGTCTTTAAACAGACTCAGAACACAAGTCAGCCGCTGCATGGAAAACATGTGCCACTGGGTTGGGTACTCCAGTGCCCTAGGTACCCGATCAGCTGCACACTCGACGACCTGTGGTCTCATTTCATTTCCTACCATCGACACGAAAGAAGAAGAAGGTGATACTGTATAAATTTTTCGTTATATTAGTCAACTTTAGCGATTTTTAATCCCCGACTGGAAAAAGAGGGGTGTTATAAGTTTGATGTGGCTGTGTGTCTGTGTATCTGTGTATCTGTCTGTGGCATTGTAGCTCCCTCAGATCATATAATACTAAATAGTATTATATGATCTGAGGTAGCTCCTGAACAGATGGACCGATTTTGATGCGGTTTATGCTGTTTGAATTGAAAGCTGACGTGATCGAGATGGTTCTTAGCTACAATTAGTGATGTGATGACCTGTTTAGAAGTTGCAAGGTCCATCAGCTACTTTCGTAAGGACAAGGAGTAAGCGGTTGGGATTTTGCACGCAAAATGGATATAATACCTAAGTACTTACGTACTTTTCTAGCAATCATATGGGTGTAATTTAAAAAATAATTAATAATAATATTAAAATTTTAAACAAACCAAATAATTAAAAGCTAAAAAATAAAATCCCTTTGTCGTTTCGGGGGATTACATACACCCCTCTTTTTGGGGTCCCCCGAGCGAGAGAGTAATTTTATTTTAAGGTTAAGTATTTGTATATTGTTTCACGCAATTTTTATCTCATAAGGTAAAGGTAAAGACCTTTTTTACCTGCTCAAACGAGCTATAACTCGCCGTTATGGCAGCAAACGTAATTTGCTCATTTCATTCAGTTTCTGTGAAAAGCTTTCGCATTTGTCTTTATAACGTTCTTCACATTTTACCGCCAACATTTGCTCGAATAATTCATCGCTCTTTTGTGTGATAAATGTGTCTATATATTTGAAGTAAGTAAGCTTTTCACACACGCAGAAAATATATATTACGACTAGGTATATCTATGTCTTATGATATCCATTTCTAATCTAAATCAATAAAGACAGAAATAGACCTCATATTCATCAAACAAACGTGAATGATGAACTTCTGAATTTACAACTCCACCATAGTAACCAGAAGAATTACCTAATAATACCCTAATAATATACTGAGAAATTGTGATATTGAGGCTTTATTGAGGTTAATTTTAGTTAACTTAAGTTCTTTTTGTCTCGTTTTTTTAATCATGTCTAGTAAATAACTACTATAGGTAAAAAAACAATATAAGCTCGGTCGTACTCACAATACTTAGTAAGTAAGTAGTAGGTACCTAAGTACGACCGAGCTTATTCACAATACTTAGTAAGTAAGTAGTAGGTACTTACCTAAGTACGACCGAGCATAAGCTCGTTGAAGGATAGTTTAAAACAAGACTATAATAGTCTTGTTTTAAACTATCCTTCACCCAACTGGAAACTTTAACGATTGGTTCCGTCTTCATTAAGTGAACAACAACTATTTAGCCTACAACTGTAGTGAAAGTTTGTAATTCGTTAAGAGCGTTTAATTACAGGATTGAATGCGTAAGTATATATAGAAATAGTACAGGGTGCCTACCATCAACTTTAAGACAGCGATTCAAAAATAGCGCGATTCAGGGGGCCGATTCTCACGCAATCGAGAAAAGTTCACATTTATAAGCTCGAAATTTAAATATAACACAGTTTTTGTATTGTCAGAATTTCACAATCGAAAAAGTTCGAGCGAAAACCAGTCGAACGATACGAGTGGTACAAACCAATAGATGTTCGTATACGAACTTAGCTGTCAAAACGAATTTGTTGACATGTGGGACAGCTTAGTTTGTTTGAAACGTTCTAACTTTTCAATAGAAACCACTAACAAAATGTTCGATATACGAATTACCACACTGAAAAAGTACGAATGCTTGAGAATCGGGCCCCTGAATAGGTTCCTAAAATGAATTGCTTTCTTTCGTACTCTGACCTTCTAAAAACTGGATCGCAAATGAATTGCTAAATATTAATGACCGAACGATTTGTGTCCTTTTTCTTCTACCCGTCTCTTTCACTCGATTCTGTCATGCCCGAAGAGTGAGAGGGACGGGTATAACCTGCAGGTGACATGTTAAATCGACCGGGTTATAAGTCAAATAAGAGTTCCTGACAGCTTAGCGGCTGTGAAATGTCATTGATCGATCACTGAATCGCTGTCATTGATATTAAGCTGTCGTGGTACGAATAAGCGAAGCAGATCAGTTTAGGTCCTAAACAAAACCGCAATAAGAGTTGATGGTAAGCACCCGGAGCTCTACTCTTGTTCTCCGAAACGAAATTTCGGAAACGAAAGAAATTTAAACGAAGTTTCGTTTCTGCCGCTACTCTTGAACATTTTCGGACGCGCACGAAAAGTTCGAATCCATAGACAATTTTCGTGAACGAATGGAATGAACAACATCACGTAGGTTCTTTTAATGTCATTTACGGTAAATAACCGGTTTTTAAATTAACTTTAAAATTAAAACGTTGGTTTAATAATTTTAAGAATGTATTTAATTAGTAATGGTTTACTATGTTTAATAACCCAGAAACTGATAAATGAGCAATTAAAATTCAAGTTTATGTCGAAAAACACAGTGACACTAAAAGAACCCTTTCAATGACTGATAACCGCCCAAGTTAAGATGTCTATAGTCCCCACTGACCTCTATAGTCCCACATTCCTGTATGTTCCGGTGACAGAGGAGCCACTTGCAGTACAAAATTAGGTGTCAAAATGATAATTCGTATGAAAAATTAGTTCCAATGATTATCACCGACCCAGATTTATGCTTGTCGTCGTATGACAACGTAACTTGTCCGCAGTATGACATTAGCTGAGCCGTCAGCCGTTACTTCAAAATTTCAAAATATTTGGTGCATAATTTGGTGTTATTTATACGGAATTACCAAAGAAAGTAAGTATTAATATTTATGTTTTGCACGCCTAATTCTTATTTAAATAATATTTTCGTAATAGGTTCCTATTATTTAGTTTCACCACATCTTTTCAGTATGGCTCCAAATTCCTGTTCGACAACTCCTCAGCAAATCACTGTACTCCTCGATTTCCTCGATGAACATAAAGATCATGCTCGCGGCAGATTGAGGAGTATAGAAGGAAAGGTCCAGACAAAGAGGCTGTGGGAGGAGTTGTGCGACACTCTCAATTCCATGGGTGGTTGCACAAAGACGATTCAGTAGTGGCAAAAGGTACCTAATTATACTTACATCCTAACAATCCATACAAAAACTACCTGTGCCGCCCTCTGTGATCCACATACTTTTAAACTACGGAGACAATTAAAATTACAAGAAAGTTACTGTGTATCACTAAAAATATAATAAGTATTCCCTGCAATGTATGTAGGTATACAATTTTGGAACTTATTTGAATGTTGTTTTGCAGCCTTACCTGCCTGCTACAGACGTCAGAAGCAGGTTGTATCAGTAATACCAGTATGAAGATGGGCGCGTAGAGAGAGAGACAGTAAGGAACGCTGAGCTCGCAGGCATCAGGGCTGCCATGCCATTTGCAGCTGTGTGAGCTATTGCGAGAACAACTTTAAATAATAAAGATTTTCTCCTGTTACCAACCAACTCCAACCTCGCACCTCAAACTTATTGCTTAGTTATTTAAATTTTTACTTTCTTTCATACACTATGCAATTTTTATTAGTGAAAAATTAAAAATGAAGTAGGTATTTAGAAAAAGTCGACCCGTCTCACAACCAGCTGCGATGGGATTCGAACCCACGACCTTTCGCTATCCGGGCGACTGCTCGCGAAGGATAAAAGGATTAACAAATATAAAGTTATAGGTTTTAGGTAGGAACCTACAACTTTATATTTGTTTAAAAGGAAAATATTCTAATATTTATTTGAGATTTTTTCTCATAAAGGTTATAATATAATGTACTATAATGTTGTATAATCAGTGCTTATCCTATAACCAATTTGTTGTAATATGTAACGATATGTTTCTTGTTTTGTAAATGTTAAATGTAAGCTAATATCATGTAATGAAGTAAGAAATAAAAACCATTAAATACATTGATATTGTCTTTTTAATCTATACTAATATTATAAAGAGGAAAGATTTGATTGTTTGTTTGTTGGTTTGTTCATCGAATAGGCTCCAAAACTACTAGACCGATTTGGAAAGTTCTTTGACCATTAGACAGCTACATTCTTCCTGAGTGACATAGGCTATATTTTATCCCGATAATCCTACGGGAACGGGTAGCAAGCGGGTAAAACTGCGATGATCCGCTAGTCTTCTAAACTAATATTATAAAGAGGAAAGATTTGATTGTTTGTTTGTTTGCATCGAATAGGCTCCGAAACTACTAGACCGATTTAGACAATTCTTTGACCATTAGACAGCTACATTCTTCCCGAGTGACATAGGCTATATTTTATCCCGATATTCCTACGGGAACGGGTAGCAAGCGGGTAAAACTGCGATGATTCGCTAGTCTTCTAAACTAATATTATAAAGAGGAAAGATTTGATTGTTTGTTTGTTTGCATCGAATAGGCTCCGAAACTACTAGACCGTTTTAGACAATTCTTTGACCATTAGAAAGCTACATTCTTTCCGGGTGACATAGGCTACATTTTATTTGGATACTAGCGGCCGCCCGCGGTTTCACCCGCGTGGTTCCCGTTCCCGTGGGAATATCGGGATAAAAAGTACACATAAACCTTCCTCTTGAATCACTCTATCTATTAAAAAAAAACGCATCAAAATCCGTTGCGTAGTTTCAAAGATTTAAGCATACAAAGGGACATAGGGACAGAGAAAGCGACTTTGTTTTATACTATGTAGTGATTATAAGAATGCAGCAAGCAAATATGTAGCAAACACGCAGTTAGGCATGCATAACGATTTCCTCGTCTTGTTGTAGGTACATTTAACTGAGACACTGATGATTATCTCCTATGACAAAAAAAAAGTTACACAAGTGGGTTTTATTTCAATATTACAATTTTATTAATTGGTTTGGTATGAATGTATCTTCCTGGTTCCTTTCTAAAGTTTGTATTAATACAGCGCTTTTCCCTCGACCTGCCTGTAAAGCTCGAGTCGAAGATGCGGCTGTCTCAATTTCCCTGCGAATCTGCCTGGCTCTGTCCGTTTGGTGATCCTCTTCTGTCAAATAGGGACCTCCCTCCTCGGAAAAAAAAACTCCGGACCTCCATACCAGCCCTTATACATATGTACTATACACATAGCAGGCTACTATAATTTTAGCTGCTGTTTCTGGGCAGTAATGGACAAGCTAGACAAAAGACATCTCTACCATCGAGCTTTCAATACACCAAATGTGCGTTCAACGGTGCAGCGTGGACGTTTTTGGATGGCAGTATCTTCCCTCTAGCTAGAGACTCCTCAACAGCATTATCGACGGGTGTCATCACTCCCTTAGTCTTCTAAGGGAGTGATGACACCCGTCGATCACGGGTGTCATTTCACGGATATCTTTATCCAGAATCACCTGAAAATAAATAAAATAGAACTTTAGTATTGAAAATGAAGTAAATGAAAAAATCGTTAATCGGTTATCACTAGGTACCAATATTTACTACTTATTTCCGCTTAATATGATTCCTTTTTTTGAGATTTTGAAGAAATCTTATGTGCTTTGCTAGTACCTGTATGCGGTGCATTAAGTGCTGTTGTTTAAGTCAATATCTATATCTGAAAAGCGATAACCAGGCTTATGAAAAGTAAAATCGAAAAGTTCATTGAAATGCGTGTTTACATAGTACAAACTTACTTTAAGGGTTGGCTTGAACTCTTGTCGCCTTGCCCCTGGAGGTAATAAAGGCACTATCTCAGTCCACAGCTCCTCGAATAATTCCCGACTGAGTCTGTAATTTTCTATAAACTCTAGATCGGGAATATTCGCTATAAATAACTGATTTCGCAGGTGCAGCCGGTTCTTTCTCCTCTCCAAGCATTCTTCGCGCAAAGCAGCAGCGATTAAAAGCTGCTTCGTAGCCATATCAGTTAATATTTTAATAAAAATCGACCCAAACGAAAATAGAAAGGTAACGCTTTTGAGTTCGTCAAAACTGCGAACTAAAAACTGCCAAACTTCAATTTTCGTTCGTTATTAAATTGAATTAGAGTAGGCTTAGAAAATTTAAACGTCAAAGCATTTTCGTTTCAACGAAGTTTCGAAACGAAGAAGTCGGTGGTAGGAAATGTGCGAAGTTTCGAAAGAAATTTCGTTTTTCGTTGAATTAGAGTAGACCTGCAGGTAACTGTTATATAGAAAGGTTGTTTCTTGAATTTTTTTTAGACAGTTAAACGGTCTAACGCCCAGTTACAGGAAGCTCCATTAAAGTTAATGCTTCATTAAATCTATTGCTGTCACTTTTTATTTCTTGACAACGAAAAGTGACAGCAATAGACTTAATGAAGCATTAACTTTAATGGAGCTTCCTGCAAGTGGGTGTAAGTCTAAGTCATGCAGACGAAGTCGCGAGCGGAGTGCTAGTTTATGTATATGCTGCTTTGGATCTAGATATCATGTTAATCCATTATATTTCTGATTCTATTCGTTTATGTAATGTTAAAGGCAAAGTTATTTTATCATATAGGTCATCATTATCATAATCATTATCATTCCCTCATCATTATCAGCCTTCTAACGTCCACTGCTGGACATAGGCCTCTCCAAGAGTACGCCATCGAGCACGATCAGTGGCTGCTCTCATCCAGTTCTTGCCAGCCCTGCAAAGATCGTCACTCCACCTAGTCTGAGGGCGTCTTACACTACGTTTGCCGATACGCGGTCTCCACTCTAGAAGAAGTTTACCCCAGCGGTTATCGGTTCTGCGGCTTACTCGTATATGGCCGGCCCACTGCCACTTCAGTTTGCTAATCTGATGGGCTATGTCGATTACTTTGGTTCTCTGTCGCATTACCACGCTCCGGATTCGATCCTTCAGAGAAACTCCGAGCATAGCCCTTTCTATAGCTCGCTGAGTGACTTTGAATTTGTGAACCAGCCCTGCCGTGAGTGTCCACGTTTCAGCTCCGTATGTCATAACAGGTAGGAGTCCTACCAGTGCGTCTTACCGTACGTCGCACTGGTTGAAGACTTTAGAAATTGGGCTTTGATAAAAGACATAAAATAAAATCGTAAGCCAAGAGAGCGTTTTACATGTTTTTACGGTAGTATGTTTAGTTGTTTCTAAGAAAAATATAATGTTTTGTTCCTAGGCAGAATTTGATTTTTATTAGTCATCATGTCACTTGAAACTGGAAAAGTGCCTTACCATACTTATATCTATACTAATATTATAAAGAGGAAAGATTTGATTGTTTGTTTGTTTGCATCGAATAGGCTCCGAAACTACTGGACCGATTTGTAAAATTCTAATTCTAATGATAATGACCATTAGAAAGCTACATTCTTCCCGATTGACATAGGCTGTATTTTATATCGATATTCCCACAGGGAACGGGTATCATGCGGGTAAAACCGCGAGGATCCGCTAGTGTTAAATAATAAATACAATTTCAGAAAGAAAAAATATATGCTCTTTTTTTCCATGCAGATTACTTGATCTAATAATTCGTGCTTTAACGAACGACGTTTCGCTAAAACGTGAATTATCGCATCAAGTTCACGCAAATGGGGCTTTACCAAGACGTGATTCATGAATATTCAATTAGAATTTTACCATATAATTGCGGCAAAAATCTATTAGTCGAGGTATTAAAGTAGGTAACCATATTAAATATGTTCATTTAGTGGTAAAGCGACTGAGAACTTCAATTAATTGATCTAAGAGTTCATACGGGTTGGTGCCGGTGGTCGATCGATACTTAGTGCTGTGCTGTGATTAACTCATAGGCAATTTTACCTATTATCATCACCACGTGGCTATGTTAACGTTCTCCAACTACTAGGACAGGCTTTCCTTATGGATGGATAAGTAGCATTGGCCATCACTTAGGCCCAATGCGGACTGGTGAGTGTTGACAACTCCAAATGCTGCTGGGACCTAAATAACTGAAGGCGACGATTCCCCAAAATAAGGTATTTTAAATTATGGATTACTCGCAAATCACAAGTACTTAAAATTTGGAAAAAATATATGTTATTTTACAGTTTACGGCCGGAAGCACTAGATAAATCTAGTGCTTCCGGCCGTTTTCTTTCGATTGGTGTTATTTTACTGTGTCAAATAAAATCCCAAACATCCGTCTAATAATAATTCAATTATCATATTACTTGCAGTATACTTGGTTTTAGTTAATGAAAAACATATGAAAATAATTGTCTTTGAATAGCCGAGGGATTCGGGCCGTCATAAATTTTCGATTCGCGGGGCGCTCGCGAGTTCACAGTTCACTGCCGGCTGCCGCTGGGTCCGCGCGAAGTGTATCGAGCGCGGCCGAGCAAGCGTTAGCGTTTTTCGGTCGGGAATCCTCGCCTAAACGTGCCTTTTAGATCACGGAGGAGCTATTCAATAAATATTAGACATTATTCATAACACCTTGACTGATTCCTTTTTTCGGAAATTGGGCTTATTTGGAAGAAAAGCAATAAAATCGATTGGTGGCGCTAGTTGGCTCATTTCAAGTCTATTTCTACAATGATTTCTGTGTCAGATGTTTTGAATAAAATTAAATGTTTGTATTGCTGATAAGAATTTGAAACAATTTTGAAAATCTCCGTGACCCCACCGCGTAAAAACGCTGATAATTTCACGCTCCATACATTGTTCTATGAAATGCCAGTTCAACCTGTAGCAGCATACAATGAAACGTGATGAAATTGAACTAATGTTTTACATTAGTTTATGTATTACATTTGACCTGCATTTGACACACAAATCATTGTAGAAATTATATACAGACAGTTTTATTTAATTGACCATGATGGGAGCATCCTTCCTACTAATATTATAAATGTGAAAGTTTAGATGTTTGGATGTTTGTATGTTTGTTACTCAATCACGCCAAAACGGCTGAACGGATTTGGCTGAAATTTATAGCTACTTTATAGCCTGGAGAGGAACATAAGCTACTTTTTATCCCGGAAAAATATCACATTCCCGCGGGATAACGCCGTGAAGTTCACGCGGGCGAAGCCGCGGACGGAAAGCTAGTGTTTGTATAAAAATAAAGCAAGTGTCCGTTTTTTTTTGCAAATGAGTGTAGTTATAATTCCAAAGTCAATTTTGATTAAACTATCTGTGCTTTCTCTAATGTTGATTCCCGTGACCGACACAGACAGTATGGCACTGCGATAAATTCGGATCTCCAATAGTTGGCCAAGGTTCAGGAACAGGTGGCTGCGATCTCACGGATTCATGTTTGATAACGATTTTCAGCACCTCTACTCCACACAACATGAAGTTTACTCGTGTTGTGTGGAGTAGAGGTGCTGAAAATGACAATAAATCTGTATATTTATTTGTAGATTACAGCAAATACTTAGCTTAGTGAACTTTTGCGTGGCATTTATTTATCACCCGGTCAAAACTTTGCCGTAAATATACTACCGGAAAAATTAACATACTTACTAAATATATAGTTTATTGTAATGTTTTTGCATTTTCATTATTATAAGTAATATTTGTGCCTACATATTTCCATTCAGTTAACATATCAGTTAATATACGAGCTTTTGAACCAATAATTTTCATACGAAGAATTGCTGATTCAAATGAGATTTAGTGGCGGCAACAAATCACTGGATCTGAAAGATCTTTTTTACCCGATACGTGCTGTATCTGCGGGGCACTCGAGACCCTCGATAATTCTCGACGGCCCCAAAAGGCCCGTCGGGGGTCGAATAGGCCCCGCGCACACATCGCTTTATTTTTACTGCGAAGCTAGACAAAGCGTTATGGCCACGCGAGTTTACGATTTGGATACCTTGAGAATGATTGATATGTTAAAACAATGATTCTTTTTGCCGTAATAAGTGTATTAATATGGCAGGATTGCTTGTTTAAATTTTTATATTACTCTAACTCGATTACAAATAGACTTAGTTTGGCAAATAACTGGAGGTCTTGAATAAATTCAAGAATACTTGCAATGCGTTCTTGGGACGTGCGCCATGAGCCAACTAGCGCCGCCAATAGATTTTATTGTATTTCTTCGAAATAAACCCAATTTCTAAGTAAAGGAATCGGATGGTTTTGTAAATAACGTCTTTTATTTATTATATAAATTTACACCATTATAAAACGCGTTCAATAGTTTTAAAATGAGGTTGAACCAATAATGGACACTTTTAGATAAATCCCGTTTTTAATCTGTTTGAATGCTAATATGGCTTATGATGAATAACTTTACACAATAAGTTTTTTTTTTTTTATCTACTCCGGGGTAGCACTTAGCCTTCATCACACCTGATGTTAAGTGGTGATAAGGCTGAAGGTGGAAGCGCACTACTCCCGGAATCCTCACTGAGGAACTGGCTATCTTATCTTTAACTGCCGGAACACAATAATGCTGAAAACATCATTGTTATGGCGTCAGACTTAGATAAGATGGTGGTAGCTAGCCAGGCGGACTAAGAACAAGTCCTACCACCAACCAAACCAAATACAATATGTACCCCCGCTGGGAATCGAACCCGGGACCTCTGGGTCTGAAGTCGGTGGTGTGAACCACTAGACCACAGAGGCGGTTATTTTATCGTCAGTCTTGTCAGCCCATTAAATGTTTTTTTATTATCTCATGTTCAACTATCTTATCTCAACTACTGTCATTAATTGATGTCCGTAATATATCTTCTAAACTACCGTTAACTAAATAAATAAATATTTTCTTACAAGCACACCAATTTTATCGAAGCCCATAGTAAATCACCCAGGCCAAGACAAAAAGACATGTTCATGCACAAAATATTTGTCTTGTTCGGGAATCGAACCTGAGACCTCTGGCGCAGAAGGCAGGTAAGTAGTTTACCCCTGCGCCAAATCGGTCGTTAACTAAAATAGAGATAAGATTAAAATTAAACTAAATGGCTCAAAGAAAGATTAGGTGTTGTGTTAGTGTGAACTAAAGCCGCCGATTGCGTGTGTGTACAAGCCTAAGAACTATAGGCGTCGCCCCCTGAATGTCTAAGTGGCAAGAGTGTGCTCGGCCCTCGTCGGGCCCTCCGGCACTCAGCCCTTTGTACTATAAGCATTGTCTCGGATCTGACGGTGTTGTTAGCAAATGATGTGATGATGTTTGTTACGTCTCCGTCTTGTAACAAAATAACCTTTGAATCTATACTACGAAAATGAAGTATTAGAAAATTCGACTATCGAAACGTACAAGAATCTAGTAAAGAATAATAATAGTTGTATTGTTGAAGACGTCAAAATGGTCGGGTTTTTCACCAACTCGACACTAGAGACTGGTCGCACGTGTGTCCAGTTGGTGAAACTCAAAATTAGTATCACTTATTATTTCGTGATCTGGACACGCTAAGATTTTGACGTGTGTCCATATAGTGAGACTTAAATTAAATCACTTTTATGTTTTCGCCAACTGGACACACCCAGTTTTTTTGCAAAGAAGGGTACAGTCAAATGAATAATCGTTTCGTCCGTTGGTTTGTTAAACGAGGAGATTTCATGATCGATATAAATGATTCACAGCGTGCGAGCGCGGAAGACGTAGACAGTACAAATAAACGTGTCATAAAACTTAACGTTAACGTTTACGTTTGTTTACGTTGTAAATCGGCTCTCACCTAGCTGCGCGTTTACTTGAGTCGCGGCTGTAAGCGCTGAAAACATAGAATTTTCAGTTGTATAGAAGCGATAGCTAGGATTGACATAACACCCAAAAATGGATGTTTCGTAGGGTGATATTTTAGGCTAGCTGTTATTTTAAAAATGCATTATCGAATATACTTTTATTTTAATAATAGATTCTTTCTTTCCTAATTAACAATCACCATTGCATATGAAATGATACAAATTCATAAATAGTATTACTTACAAAACAATTAAAAAGAAGGTAACAAAATACTACCTTATACAAAATATTTAAGATAAAGTTGAAGATTTTTCTAATGTTCCTCGTTTCCAAGCGAAATCTAAATATTTCTAAAGATTCATACCACTTTTATTCACCGTGTTTGACGTGTAATTGCTTACTTACTAAACCAACCATAATATTGCGGGTAAATATTTTAGAAAAGACTTTGTTGCTTGGTCAGATTTCGGTCGAAACCCCCGAAATGGAATGAAATAATAAGAGTAAAGTAATCAAGTCTAAAAACTTTATTATAATGAAAAGAACTTATAAAAATGGAATAAGTTTAATTCAATTCGGTATGCCCATGTCCATTTTATTTTATGTCTCATCTGCTAATAAGATAACTTGCATTCATAATTGCAGAATACCAGTGCAGCCAGGCCTCGTCGCTTGCTGCTTATTCTGAGCTGAGCACAGTTTTGGCATCACACAACAACACATGGAAGTATTTTCTTGTTTATTGTTGTTTTTGTTCTTCTTATTTGGTTTTCTGTGTGTATATTTTGTTGTGTGTTGCTAAAATAAATAATTTTCTTTCTTTCTTTCTTTCTTTCATTGTGTACCTAGCTATTGCTCTCTGCAGGAAAGTATTTTTAAACTTTTCAAGTAACCAAGCCTAGCAACTATTTAAAGTTCTCAAATTCAATTGGAGCGTAGTAATTGTATCGAAAGCTTTATTTTGTACTAACAAGTCGATAGATCGCCTTTTGAGGGTTATTTCGGGCAATCCGGAAAGTAAGCGTCGGAGAACTAAGGCTTTGGAGGGCTTAAAAGCGTCGACGCCGAGTGGAGTGCCAATCGAGCGAGAGTCGTTTCACTGAGTGACTGCACGCTCAGATAAGGAAGGTGTCTATTTTTTATTTAAATTGGGATGCCTTTTTTCTTTTTCGATGGTCAACAGTATAGTCATGGTAAATATCGGGACGTAATTCGGTAAAATAACTTCTGTTTCGTACTGCAAATAAATTGATTTTAAACATAGAGTTCAGTCTTAATCAAAAAGAGTTTAGTTCGTTTGATTACGAGTAAAATTAAATCTTTCAAATGGCTTTAGTCAAAAGTCAAAATGGCCACAAACAAGCTACTACTATTACTACTTACAACTATTATATAACATATAAATTAATGAGCAATTAATACATCTTTCACCCTAACCCCTGTCCCCTGAGCGAATCGGCTATATTCTGACTAAGATGTAGAGTTTGTGAAGTTAGGGCGTGTAGAGTTAGGGCGTGTAGAGTTAAATGCTTGGCTCCACATATTATGATCTGAAAATTTTTTGGCAGTACCAGCCATATGGTGCCGTCTTGGCAACATTTTACATGAAAATGTTTTTGGTGGGATTAATTAAATTAAATCTTTCAAATTCCTTTAGTCAGTCACTGTGAGTGGTGATAGAAAAATGAGTGTAGCCTGTTTGTACCACTTTAGGGTTAACTTAATGAGGCCGTTGGGCTAAACTAAGGATATATAGACCTTTGCTTATCAGCCCATGATAATTTATAATGTTTTGCTGCTTTGTATGTGTATTATAGAAATGTAGTAAGAGTCGAACTACTGCCCTTCATAGCACAGGTTATTCCTATTATGAAGGTCAGGGGAACCACTATTTTTAATGACCCTTACTCTAGCCATATAGCTGCTATATTAGTATAAACAATAATTTATGTAAGTAACATAGTTTTAGGCTTTTTGGAAATAAATGATTATTATTATTATAATTAGGCAATTACCTAGAGAAAAGTGTCTGACTAATTTAAGTTTAGCAGGTCAAATAAAGTGGTAGATATAACAATGCAAAATTATAATTCATTTTCATCAACATCTTCATTTTCATTTACAAAATAAAGCTCTCTATAAACCTAACATCCCTATAAATATTTGTTCGCCTCACTGTTCAAATAGATGTCGTATACAAAGATAAATAGTTTATTTATCGAGTTTAGACATCTATTGGCACTTAAGGGTAATCTCAGGCTGTTATACAAATCCTAGAAGGCCGTATCGAGTCTAGCCATCTTGAATGAACCCGAGAGTCTAACCCGAAGCGCAACATTCGAAACGTTTTTATTCCCATCCCTCTCACTCTCTAGTCACGATAGAGTCGATTGAATGAAACGTGGCTAACGAAGTTTCAAACTTCGGAGTACAGTCGGTACAGTCCCTGATTGATTCGTTGTTCGCCCGCCAGTGACAGACGATAATATGCCATTACTTGGGCAAATAAATGATCCGATGGCACTGGAGACGTTTATAAATAAGAGTATTATAGTATAGAGATATTGATATTTATGCTAGTTGTTATAAGAAGTATTCTGTTTTATGTAGAGAACTTGAAGGAGGAGTTGAAGCGAATCTTACAAAAAAATAAAATTGGAGTGTCTGTTTGTAATATTAAAATAACTGCTTTTTACTACATGCATATGATTATATATACGGTACATATACCGAAATAACATTCTTTTTAATTTTTGTCTGTCTGTCTGTCTGTCTGTTTGTTCCGGCTAATCTCTGAAATGGCTGGACCGATTTTGACGGGACTTTCACTGGCAGGTAGCTGATGTAATAAGGAGGCTACTTTTTATCCCGATATTCCCACGGGAACGAGAACCACGCGGGTGAAACCGCGCGCGGCCGCTAGTTAATTAATAAATGTTTTTTATTTCCATGGAAACATTAAATGGCTGAAGGTGTGTGTTTGTGCCGATGCCACTAGTAGATGCAGGAAGCTTCGTTATAGATATATTCAGCGTAAAAGGTAAGTATTTCCTACGAGCTAGGTGTCTGTACTCGGGGACCGCGGCCCAACTGTCAGTAGCTGAAATTTGTATTTATGCGACGCATCTTAGAAACTCTGTAAGCGCGATTAATGTTTCCATTAAATTTAATTCTTCAGTTCTGTCTTGATATGTGTAGTATTTCCTACGAGTTAGGTGTCTGAGCTCGGGGACCGCGGCCCAACTGCCAGTAGCTGCTGGAATTTGTATGCGACGCATCTTAAACTCTGTAAGCGCGGTTAATGTTTCCATTTAATTCTTTAGTTCTGGTCTTGATATGTGTGACGTCAGGCTTGCGCATCGATGTTACATTCGTATTTTTCGCTGATTCTGCATTTCATGGATACTCTACCTACATCTTGCTTATGTAGAGATGTGAGTGCGTCGCTACAGCACCATCATGGCTCCGCTCCGCACCTCTACCTCTCCATCTCAAAGAAGACAGACCCTTAGATACCTACATCAACATACAACTGAAAACCAGTGCAGTAAGCCTTGCTTGTTTGCTGCGTATACTGAGTTGGGCACAGTTTTGGCGTCACGCGGCGGTATACAGTGTTAAATGTTAGCTTAATGTTAGTGTCTATGTTTTTGTTTTGTGTAATATACTGTGTAGGTACTCGTTGTGTGCGTCAAAATAAATTATTTTTCACTTCTCATATCTTAGCTTAACAATAGTAGACTATTGAATAAACTACTCCCGATTCCTATACTTAATTAGGTAGGGCAGGCGTACCGGTTTTGGCCACTGTACCGGTTTTGGCCACTTTTTGCTCTAAAAGTTTTCTAAACAACTTTTAGCCATTTTTGATAAAGGCAATTAAAATAAGGTATTTTAAGGTTATAATAACAACCGTTAGAATTCCTTATGTCATAAGATTTTTTTTCAATAAATTCCATTTTCTGTTTGAAAAAATGTTTTGTATGAAAATTTTAAGAAATTTGTTTTGTATGAAATACTTTATAAACCTTTGTTTTTTACAATTAAATTGTTGTTTTGCAATTAACTGGTTTCTAGCGCATTAGAATATATTGATTTTACCTGGGTTTGGTTTTGATTTTTCGCAATACTTACAAAAGTTTAACTATCAGTAAGTGGCCAAAACCGGTACATTTGGCACTTCTCACACATTGTGTGTAATATAAAAAAAACTATTTTACTTTTATAAATTTGAAAAATGTACCTTTAAAGGTAGATAAATTATCTATAATTTAAGATATAATTTTTGTCTTAAATACCTTAGACCATTTAGTACTTAGTGCTTAAAATTCAAAAAATCCTTAAAGTGGCCACAAAGGGTACCTCTGCCCTACCTACCGATTTCAATCAAAGCTTTTATTATAATTTTCGCCGTGGAAGCTTAATTTAGAGCTAACAAAAGCCAATATTTCGATTTACAGCTTTATTTTCAACAATCCTCGGTCTTTAACCTGCGTTTGTGCTATAAAATCGTATTTTTTAATAAACCGCCCGCTGCGAGTAGGTAATGATTTTAGCGAAGTAATTTGCAACACGGTTCCAGAATTAATTTATATATTATAGAATATTATTATAGAATGTCTAGATAATCTCCTACGTGGAAAGTACGTAGCTGTTATGTTACTTAGATAAATAAATAAATAAATATAAATAAATAACTTCTTACAATCACACCAATTATCTAAGCCCATGTTAATTTCATTAAGAAACTGTATCATGGAAAACTTGATAACGGATACATATATACTTAAATACTTTTTGTTTGTAAATACATACTTAATATACATAGTAAACACCCAGACCAAGACAAATAGACATGTTCATGCACACAAATATTTGTCTTGTTCGGGAATCGAACCCGAGACCTCTGGCGCAGAAGGTGGGTAGCCTACCCTTGCGCCAAATCGGTCGTCAATTTTCATATAAGGAAGTTTTCATATAAGCCTTAATCCCCCCTTTCTACCCTATTAAGGGTTTTTTTTACAACTTCGCATACGCAGATCATTTTCAATCGTGACCAGTATCCAACATACCAATTTTCATACTTCTATGTTTAGAAATGAGGAAGTTCCATATAAGCTTAATCCGCCCGTTTTACCCCATTATCGGGAAGTTTTTTTTAACTTTGCTTACGGAGATAATTTTCAATCGTGATCAGTATTCAACATACCAAATTAGATATCATGTGTAGTTGAATGTCGTAAATGCATGTTGGTATTTTATAAGCTATGGCATTTTTTCCTAGAGGGTATTCTTCCCATTGATGTTTAAAGTACTTATTAGAAAAATTTACAAGTCTATAAGTTTTTCGGTACCTTAAATTGGTTAAAGCAGTGGACTGGATTTCCAAGGATGTTGCTTCAAATATCGTCGGTAAATGTACCTACTTGCGAGGTTAGTGGATATTTTACTGTTAAAATTTTCCTGTATTTATTGAAAATAATTTATCATGACGTGTCCCGAAAAAGAGATCTTATCCATCTTAACCAACAATTAATGTCGCATTAATAAGAGGGAGACACTGTTTTACAAAAATGCATACAAATATACTTACCTAGGTCTGGTGCAACTACAACACTTTCTTATTTAGTTTACTGTTTAATTAATTTTATTGATGAGGAGGGTCTTTGATGTTTCGCGCAGTTTTAATTAGACCTCTTTGTGTAGAACAGAAAGTAAACAGGCAAAGAAAGACTTCCAGGAATTCCTAGGACCGAGTAAATAGTTGCTTTAGTTAGAGCGTCAAAGCAATTTGATCCTCTGTTAAGATGCGCTTAAACGGGCAAATAAAATTGCGCAATTTCTGTTAATCCCTGCCAAATACGACGACACGACCACATCAAGCAATACAGAGATGATATGACATGACATTACCTACAGTTGCCAGGCAATTATTGCCAAAAAAAAATTACCCGTTTAAGCGTGTTACCTCAGGTTTTGTATCTATTATGTAACAAATCGAAAAATCAAACAATTGTACAAAGAGGCTTCCATTACATAGGTCGTCACCATCTATCTATGTATTTAATGTACTTATTTACATAAATGAAGAAAAACTTTGTAATAAAGGTCAGTTAGAGGCAAAATCAAGGATATCAGTTAGCGTCACAATTACGTTGCAAGTTTTACTGCGTATCTTAACTTGCAATTGATAACATAAATAAATAAAATTGAAAAAGGAATGCCGAATCCAACACTACATGCACAGTATACTTTAAATTGTACTTGTTTCTTTTCTATTAACCTATTTATGAAAAATAAAAATAACTGGTAAGTAGGTAACTTAATCTCAATACAGTGCCAGGCATCAGTATAATAACATGCAAAGTGTAAGTGTACCATGAAAATACAGACAGTACACGGCAACGACCCTTTAACGGCACGTAAAATTTATTAACGTTATCGTTGGGGCGGTAATTCCAGATTAATTCCATAAAGGGGTGGCTGAGATCCCGACCGGCGATAGTAAACGGGGAATGATGAGTTCACTTTGGAAAGCATAGAACTAAAGAATGTTGGTCCCCTCAGAAAAAGTCGCGGGTGCTAACCGGCCACCAGTGTAATATAGTAACATATTCTATAATAGTCTGGCTCAGAAGTTTAGTACCTACACGGTTATTACTACTTATTAACCTCTTTACCACTTACTCGGAAAGTAATATTTATTAACGCAATCACAGTGTAATTCAAGATTCATTTCATAAAGGGGTGGCTGAGATACCGTCTACGATAGTAAACGGAGAATAAAGGACACAGCACATTACATCAACTCGGAAAGGGATCGACACCGTATCGCCTTTCGCCTCGCCGTCAACCAGGCGTCAACCTAACGCAAGCACGTAACCAAACGGCTCGCCGCACAGTGGTTCCATATATATATATAAAAAAAAAGAATGAGAGAAAAAAATGATACAAAAAATTAAAAAATAAAATAAAAAAAAAACAAAAAAATTGACAAAAAATTAGAAAAAAAATGATGTTCATTTTCATTTTCAGACCACTGTGCGTAGAGTACGGCTCTCGGGTACGGAGAGACGTGAGCGCGTGGACGACTAGGGGTAAGCGCGGGGATAGCAAGTTGAGCGACCAGCAAAGCGGTTCGTGAGCTGGTCCCGAGGCGAGGCGATTACGTTACGATTCCGATTAGTGTGCTTTGCAGTAGGGGGTTTCATACAAAGAATACTGAACCGCTCGAGTTGATATGGTGTCGATCCCTTTGCGAGTTGATATATGTGCTGTGTCCTTAACATTTGACACGACAAGCGAAGTAAAGGACGACTCACCTCACGCTACTCCGTGCCGGGTCCGAACCGAGTGTTTGTCGTCCGAAAGTCGTCCGTGATATTCTGTATGGATATGTCGCAGGGATTTTGTCAAAGTCGTGATAATAGGTCTTTACATATGAAATTGCCGTTTTTTTCTTTTGTACATATAACTTAACAACTTTTATAATATTAGAAATATATAATTTCTTTAATATTGCGTTACATTAAGACCGTATCGAGCAACTTTTGATAATTTAATAACCACGATATTTGATTATTTACATTGAAAAAACTTATTCCGAAAGTTACGACTATTTTTGTTTCCAGAATTTCGTACTTTATTAGTTGTAATTTAGTGAAAAAAAAATTTTTTTTCTCTTAACGAATGTGTCATTTAGTAGTTAAAATGTCCATAAATACTTGTGTAAAATTTTGTAAATTTACATAATATTAGTCGTTAAATAATAACAAAAACGTTAGTGTGGAAAAAAAATAATTACAGAAATCTCCATACAAAACGGCAATTTCATAGGTAAAGACCTATTATTATAATTCCACTAGTGAAATTATAATTTCGCGTGATATTATAATACCACTAGTTAAATTATGAATAGACAATGAAACAATCCATATGTTCGGAAAAGATCGATATTTCTGAACGCATCTCTAATGTCACGTCAAATTGACATTTAGCTGTCACTTGAAGTTGACAGTGACACTGGATTGAAATTCTTGTAACCAAGATGTCGGATTAATTTTGCTGAATTTGTTAAAAATCGCTCGCGTTGAATATGCCTGGCATATCGAATTTGAATTGAATCTTAAATTATCTATGTGATCCCGTTTTGTACGACCAAGGTTTTGACGCCATCCATCGGGCTGGTCGCGGAGTTTTGAAAGAAAGATAATTGTCCACCACGCGCTTTTTGTCGGGACTGTAAATCGTAATAAAAGAGGCTCCCCCGTGTGTGTCTTTGTGTATCTATTGCGGAAGCGCCCAGTGCCTTGGGAACGCTGTTATTTGTGTTGTGAGTAAGGTGACTAATTGGTAAGGTCTGCAGAAGAAAGGACCCCAGGGGCGCGCGCGCTCCCTTACACCACTTCTGCCTTGGAGACGTTCGACACACAGACCCGTATGTAACCTCACCTTACTTAACATTCTCTCCGCTGTGTATCGCAGTCCAATTGTTCAGTTTACATCCCCGCTGAAACCTAGTTTTTTGTCCGGAGTCTATATTAGTAATACCAGCTTCCACTGCGCTAGCTGATTCCGCGGTATAGGCAGGGGTGTACTGAACATTTCTTGGTAGCCAAGAGCGTAGCTTGAAGGCCTGAGAGGCCCACGCCAAAACTTTGTATTAATCAGTGCCGTTTTGATGACCCAGTCTGGTCCGGACTAGATTAATTTGTACTTGTAAATGGTAATTGGCTTGCATTTGAAAAGTAAAGGGCATTCCTTTGTTATTGGTTCCATGTCTTGTAATTAATTGTCATGTATTGAAGTTCCAAAGTGTAAACAGATGCCTTTCTTTGCTCATAATAATTATTATTCAGTTTTGTTAGCAAATTTGAGTTGTGAATATTGACAAGTTTGTTGCTAAAATAATAGCTAATAAAAGGTTAGCTAATAAGTTTGCACTCAATACTTAGTGAAACTTAGATGATTTAAGACATTGTTTACACATTGAAACTCATTGAAACTTGTGCTTTGAAATAATTAAAATTAATTTGTTGTATGTTGATATCCAAGTGAATTTCAATGGTCAGTGATTTTGAGTGAATTTCAATAGTCAGTGAGTTTTGTTGTTTTCTGATAACCTCCAAATATTTAAGAGTTTGTGTCATTATAAATACTTTGTTGTTGTAATATTGGAATTTTGTGGTTATTAGTAACCTCCAAATATTGGAGATTTTGTGTTATAGTGAATATTTTGAATTTGTTGTTTTTGTTGATAAATTTGTGACGTTACAATGACGGCCTCCTCTGCTAAAGCCAAAATACGTTCTGAGTTACGGTGGTTAGCTTCTGCGGTTGCGTTGTTGGATCGACCGGATAGAACGGAGGCCTTGTTGAACAGATACGTAGATCTGCCCATACGTTTGGCTGTTGTTGATGAGCAGTATGCCTTATTTTTGGAAAGGACTGTTGAGGCCGAGGTGGAAATGCGACAAGAAGTCGGTTTGGATGTGGACCAGTGTTATGATTTTGCGGACAGAATTACACAGGTGGCTCGACCTTTGCAAGTGGCAAGAGAGAATGATCCGAGCCCGTCCCCGGTCACATCTAAGAGTATGCCCCCTCTCTTTGCTAGATTGGCCCCCTTAGACTTAAGGCGTTTTGCTGGTCGTCTAGAGGACTGGGAGGGCTTTATTAATATTTTTGATAGTCTCGTACATGCCCGGGATGATTTGACCCAGGGCCAGAAGTTGGCCTACCTGTTATCCGTGTTGGAAGGGGAGGCCCTTGAATCGGTTCAACATTTGGCCCCCTCGGATGAAAACTACCCTATTGCTAGGGATTTGATTGCCCGTCGGTACCAGAACGTACGACGTCTGGCGGACAACCATGTTGCCGCCATTTTGAATTTACCCCGCGTTGCCAGCGTGATGCACTTGAGAGTGGCTTTGTTGAATCCGCTGTTGGTTGCCTACAACGCATTGAAAAACTTAAAACTCCCAGTGGAGCAGTGGTCGTTTTTGTTACTGCACATTGTCCTGGGAAAGTTGCCGGACTCTGTTAAGGTCCGTTTTGAGCAGCAGTATGGTGGGGATAGTGCGACTTATCTGCCACCCTTCTCGGACCTCTTGACGTTCCTGGAAGGAGAAAGTAGACTGGCAGATAATTCCTCTCTGGCCGGTCCTATGGGACCCGAACGACCTGTGCCACAGAGTAGATCCCCCACCGGACCCCCCCGTAGGGGGCGTATGGCCCCTCGCGCGCCCGGCCGCTATGCCGCCGTCCAGGAGACCGCCCGCTGCTTGTACTGTCGGGAACCGGGTCACAGCACGACCCGTTGTGATAAGTTCCTCGACCAGCGCGTCCAAGGCCGTCGAGCGATCGCGCGACAACGGACATGGTGCTACTCGTGCTTGGGCCTGCACATGCAGCGCGAATGTACCCAAGCGCACCCATGCCGCTTTTGTAAGGGCAACCACCATCCCCTCCTCTGCATGAACAGCCCAGAGGGCGGCGGAGCGCCGCAGCGCGTCGCTGCAGGATCACCGCGTATGGGTGGGGGTCTCGGACCCCCCGCGGTGTTTGCATCCCGCAGCAGTTCTAGTGGCCACCAGAGTGGCCCCAGACGCTCTCCGCCACGTTTGGACCCTCAAACGGGCGGGAGTCCCAGGGACCCCCCCATGGGAAACCGATCCCCGAGGATGGGGATGAGTTATGCGGGCGTTGCCGGAGGTCGTAGAGGCCCCCCGCGACGTTTTGAGCCTCGCACGGGCGGGGGTCCCACGGACCCCCCCATGGGAAATCGGTCCCCAACTAGGGGGTTCGATTTTGCGAGCGTTGCGGGAGGTCGTAGAAGCCCCCCGCAACGTGTTGAGCCTCGCACAGCCGGGGGTCCCCGGGGCCCCCCCTCTGAAAATCGGTCACCGTGCCCCCGCGACTATGGGGCGACGTACACGGTGGATGATAGGCACCGATTCTCGCCGCCGCTCGCCGAATACCCGCGTTTGGAGCGGCGCCCGCCCCGTCTTCAAGGGGCCGGGAGATATAACCCGCCTGATACCGGGCGAATTGGACGTAGGCAGTATGTGGGAGATTGGGACCCACTGGATCGCTATGAGCGACCCCCTTACCATGGGGGGACGTCTGGGGACCCCACATACTAGCAATCAACGTGTTTACGGTCGATTGTAGCCACCCCTCCAGAGACCGTTTTGTTGCCCACGGCCTCTGTGCTTGTCAGGGGATTGAATGGCGACCTTGTGGAAGTTCGCGCCTTGTTGGATTCCGGTGCTCAGGGGTGTGTTGTGTCATCTTGGTTAGTTAGGCGGTTGGGCCTCAAGGTGCACCCCCACACGGAAGGCGTGAGAGGTGTTGGCGATGTGAAAGTCCCCGGGTTGTTAGGGCATGTTGACTTCACATTTACATCACGTAATAAGTCCACGCCAGGCATTAAGACCTCGGCGATTGTGTTGGACACAGTTGTTGGCCGTCAACCTTCAGTTGACTTGGGACCGAGTATGTTGTCTTTGGTGTCTGATTCCCCACTCGCCGATCCAAATTTCTTCCGCCCAGGCCTGATTGATGCTCTCCTTGGAGCCGATGTCCTGGGGCGAGTTTTGTTGACGGGGAAGCGAGTTTTGCAGCCAGATGGCTTGGTAGCTCTGCAGACGACACTCGGTACAGTTGTGATGGGCCCTGCTCGCCGCGTTTTGGATTCCCTTGATGAGGATCGCGGTCTTGTTTTTAATGTGTCTCTCTCCGAAGTGGTGCAGAAGTTTTGGGAGGTTGAGGAACCTCCACCAGCCCCGCGGGTTGACCCAGTAGCGGATGAATGCGAGTTGTATTACCAGAATAACACTGGTCGCCTCCGCTCTGGTCGTTTGATTACCCGTCTCCCCTTTCGTGCCGGCCGACCTCCTCTGGGCGAATCCCGACCGCTAGCGGAACGTAGGCTAGTGGCGATGGAGCGTCGCATGAGCAAGGATCCGGTCTTCCGCCAGAAGTATGTTGAATTCATGCGGGAGTATAAGGAGTTAGGGCACATGTCCGTGAGCGATTTGGATTGGCGCTCCGTTGAGCACTTCTTTTTGCCGCACCACGCCGTTTTGAAATCCGGAAAGATTCGGGTGGTCTTTGACGGTTCGGCTCCCACCTCTACTGGAGCGTCCTTGAACCAGTGTCTGCATGTAGGTCCCAAGCTGCACACGGAGATCTCAGACATCTTGACCAACTTCCGGCGGCACCAAATTGTATTTATGACTGACATCCGGATGATGTTCAGACAAACGGTCATCCATCCAGAGGATAGGAGGTACTAATTGATTTTGTGGAGAGAGAGTCCTAGGGACCCCTTGTTGATTTATGAATTGAATACGAATACGTACGGTTTGGCTTCGAGCCCGTTTGTTGCGATTCGTTCTTTGTTGGAGTTGGCCGAGAAGGAGCGCTTGAGATATCCTCGCGCCTCCGCCATTTTGGCCAGTGACGTCTATGTGGATGACATTTGCACGGGCGCCTCATCTGTCTCAGAGGCGATTGTCCTGAGAGACGAACTCACCGCCCTTTTGAAGTCGGGAGGTTACGAGTTGAGGAAATGGATATCCAACTCGCCTGATGTACTGGTAGGTTTGCCCGAAGAGCACCAGCAGGACCCCCACCTATTCGAAAATGTTGATAATCCCCATGTGGTGACCGTCCTTGGCGTACAGTACAAACCGGTCTCTGACACGTTCACTTATTGTGTGGATTTACGACCACCGAAAGTCTGGACCAAGCGTTCAGTATTGTCTACTGTCGCACGTACCTTTGACCCCAATGGGTGGATTTGCCCCGTGCTGTTTATGGCCAAGTGTTTCTTGCAACGATTATGGGCTTCGGGTGTGTCGTGGGATGAACCCCTCTCGGACGAGTTACTCCGAGATTGGTCGAGCTTCGTTTCATCCCTCCCCGAGATTAATGAAGTGCATTTGCCGAGGCTATTCCTCCCTTCTGAAAAATTGTAAAGTTACTCTTCACGGCTTTTCCGATGCCTCCGAACGTGGATTTGCTGCGGCCGTGTACCTCCGCACCGTTACTGTTGACGGAGTTGTTGCTGTGCATCTGGTGATAGCGAAAAGCAAAGTCGCTCCCCTTCGGACTCGTCATACGATCCCGAGGTTGGAATTGTGTGGAGCTGCCCTCCTAATGCGTTTGTTGAACCACGTATGGCTCACATTAGGTCGATCTATTGCGATACAAGAGGTTTATGCTTGGACGGACAGTCAGGTCGTCCTTTGTTGGTTGAAGGCTCCGGCGCACACCTTGGACGTGTTTGTGGCCAATCGAGTGTCGCAGATTTGTAATTCCGACATCGAGTTGATTTGGAGACACGTGCCGGGAACCATGAATCCCGCGGATTGTGCGTCTCGGGGTTGTGTAGCCCCAACCCTAATTAACCACCCCCTCTGGTGGGGCCCACAGTGGTTGATGCGGCCTGAGTCGGAGTGGCCGCCCTCTCCAGCGTTGTCGAACGTAGCCGTTCCTGATATGCGGGCATGCGTCCTGGAGACTAACCCCGCCGGGGAAAAGGATTTGTTGTTGGATCGGTACAGCTCCTTACAGAAGCTGCTTGGTGTTACCGCTTGGATCAGACGTTTTGTGTACAATTGCAGAAACCCACGCGCGAGGCGTGATTCGTCGGTTCTCACTCCGGACGAGCGTAGGGACGCGCTCTTGTTTTGGGTCCGGAGAGTACAAGCTGATAGTTTTGAGTCCGAGATTGAAATTTTGCGTTTAGGCCGTCGCAAGTTGAAGGGCGCGGTATCGCGATTGAATCCCTTCCTGGACGAGAGTGGGCTTTTGCGAGTCGGCGGAAGACTTCGAAATGCGAACCTGCCGTATGGAGCTCGTCACCCCCTTTTGTTACCTAAAGCCGGACATTTGACTCAACTGATAATAACAGATCGCCATGTGAATGCACAACATGCTGGCTGTAATGCTTTGTTGGCCATTTTGCAGCGTGAATTTTGGATTTTGTCTGCTCGTCGAGCCATTCGCACTGTGGTTTTCCGTTGCCTGCCTTGTTATCGATTGAAGGCCGCGACCATGCAGCCCCAGATGGGTGATTTGCCTGCTGATCGCGTCACGGAATGTAGAGCTTTTGCCGGAGTCGCCACCGACTTCGCCGGTCCCTTTACTGTAAAGGCTTCGAGACTGCGTAATGCTAAAACCTATAAGGCGTACTTGTGCGTGTTTGTGTGTTTGTCCACCAAGGCTGTCCACTTGGAAATTGTCTCGGAATTGTCTACCGAAGCCTTTGTCGCCGCCTTGAGCAGATTTGTTTCCCGTAGAGGACTGCCGTCATTGATACGTTCCGATTGTGGTACTAATTATAAGGGAACGTGTAATTATCTTAAGGAAGTAGTTAAGTTTTTTGTTGATAATAAAATAGACATTGGAACCACCCTCTCCCGGCGTGGGATAATCTGGAAGTTTAGCCCTCCAGCTTGTCCGACCTGGGGAGGAATTTTTGAAGCTTGTGTAAAGGCTGCCAAGACACACTTGCGTCGCGTGATTGGAGAAACTATTCTCACGTTTGAGGAACTTGATACGGTATTTTGTAAAATTGAGGCCGCCCTCAACTCGCGACCCTTGTGCCCGTTGTCTTCGGACCCGAATGACCTGGAAGCGTTGACCCCAGGTCATTTCTTGATCGGACAGCCCCTTTTGGCGTTGCCTGAATATCCGATTCAGGATGTAGGATCCCATCGTTTGTCGCGATACCAACTTTTGAAACAGATGTCCCAAAACTTCTGGGCACGTTGGTCGATGGAGTATTTGCATATCCTACAACAGCGCGTGAAGTGGACAGATAAAACCACCCCACCCCAGACTGGCGACCTCGTGTTGATTAAGGATGCTAACCTGCCGCCCCTATGTTGGCGAAGGGGGCGCATTGTTAAACTCTACCCCGGAACTGACGGAGTTCCTCGTTTTGCTGAGGTTTTGGTTCGAGATTCGGTTTTGAAGAGAGCAGTTAGTGGGCTCTCCCGATTACCCGTAGATTGACGTACCGTTCTTAACGGTCCGGGGCGGGGGGATGTTCGGAAAAGATCGATATTTCTGAACGCATCTCTAATGTCACGTCAAATTGACATTTAGCTGTCACTTGAAGTTGACAGTGACACTGGATTGAAATTCTTGTAACCAAGATGTCGGATTAATTTTGCTGAATTTGTTAAAAATCGCTCGCGTTGAATATGCCTGGCATATCGAATTTGAATTGAATCTTAAATTATCTATGTGATCCCGTTTTGTACGACCAAGGTTTTGACGCGATCCATCGGGCTGGTCGCGGAGTTTTGAAAGAAAGATAATTGTCCACCACGCGCTTTTTGTCGGGACTGTAAATCGTAATAAAAGAGGCTCCCCCGTGTGTGTCTTTGTGTATCTATTGCGGAAGCGCCCAGTGCCTTGGGAACGCTGTTATTTGTGTTGTGAGTAAGGTGACTAATTGGTAAGGTCTGCAGAAGAAAGGACCCCAGGGGCGCGCGCGCTCCCTTACACCACTTCTGCCTTGGAGACGTTCGACACACAGACCCGTATGTAACCTCACCTTACTTAACATTCTCTCCGCTGTGTATCGCAGTCCAATTGTTCAGTTTACATCCCCGCTGAAACCTAGTTTTTTGTCCGGAGTCTATATTAGTAATACCAGCTTCCACTGCGCTAGCTGATTCCGCGGTATAGGCAGGGGTGTACTGAACACCATAAGTTGTATTGATACAAAAAAATAACCACGAAATTTAAGGCGAAATTAAATTTCTAACCTATCACGTGTTCTATATGACTTCCGAGGCTCGCAGCCGTGTGCACACTGTCTCGTAATGTCTCCTCATAATATCACGCGAAATTATAATTTCACTAGTGGAATTATATTATCACGA
Source organism: Crambus lathoniellus (assembly GCA_949710035.1). NCBI lineage: Eukaryota > Metazoa > Arthropoda > Insecta > Lepidoptera > Crambidae > Crambus > Crambus lathoniellus. Next base: position 33,404,198 of record OX453297.1, read on the forward strand.
CTTTGACAAAATCCCTGCGACAGATACATTCACGCTATACCGAGCGGCATCCGAGTGTTTAAGAGCAAAGTAACGAGTATATGTAATTCTAGCGTGAGTCATCCTTTAGTCCTACGGTCAAATGTATGACTCCGTGTGGATACACTGCTCCTCTCCGTTCGTCCGCATGGACAGGCACTCTAGTCTCTAATGACTTCACTTTGATAATACTTAGAATTTGGATTTAAAGAGGTTTTAAGGCACGTGCTTCTAATTTCTAGAGTGGCTGTACTTAGGAATGACTCGTAAAAGAATATGAAATTTTCATTCTTCTTGTCAGTTAAAAAAGTCTTGAATGGGTGGTAGGAAAATATTGACGATTCATAAGTACATATTTATTATGTCTAAGTGAATAAAGAATATTTTTATCTTTATCTTTATCTAAATGAAATAAAATATGTTTTTAACTAGCCTTCCACCTGCGACTACGCCCGCGTGGACTCCACAGCGTTATCCATCCAGCGTTATACTACATCCAGTCTGGCGCCATAACAATGATGTTTTCAGCATTATTGTGTTCCGGCAGTTAGAAATAAGATAGCCATTTCCTCAGTGATTGAGGATTCCGGGAGAAGTGCGCTTCCACCTTCAGCCATATCACCACTTAACATCAGTTGTGATGAAGGCTAAGTGCTACCCCGTTGTGAATAAATAAAATAAATAAATCATAACAGTAAGTATGGATAGGAAGGAACTTCACTACATAGTATAAAAAATTAAGTTCAAAAGCTAAAACCCGACTACTGAAAAATCACGCTCTAAAAAGTATGAAACAAGAAAATATTCTCATCTGAAATTGCCGTGGTCGTATGCCACTTTTCCCTAGAATGAAAATATTGTTTTGTTATAGTACCTACGACTAGGCGTACGACCACGGCAATTTCAGATGAGAATATTTTCTTGTTTCATACTTTTTAGAGCGTGATTTTTCAGTAGTCGGGTTTTAGTTTTTGAACTTAATTTTTATTTATATTATTTTGGGGTCATAATTTTGCGCTGTGTAGTGCCGGCACATAAAAATAATAGCACTACCCCCTCTCTTCTCGAGGGGGTGTCGTAAGAGGTGACAGAGGGAAAACTGCCATCAAGAGAGGGGCAGCAGCGTCTCCATGTAACAGCAGGACATACTGCGATCGCCAATACTTGGCAGGCCAAGCGTGGCGATTATGGCAACCCCCCTTCCCCCCCCCCCCCCCCCCCAAATGGTTTTACACCAAAAAAATCAGCCTCCAGTCCACGGCGGCCCGCTATTCCTAGCTATTAGCGGCTATGGTAACGGCGGGCAGGGGGTGCTGAGAATCCCCGGGTAAGACTAGACTACCAACACAGACGACTTGACCTGGCAACCTACAACACGAGCATATTGCGGACTGACTCGAAGCTCATACAGTTGGAAGAGGTTGTTAGTAGATAAGTTACACTGGGACATCATTGGATTATCTGAAGTCCGAAGAGAACTCGATTATCCTGCAATCCGGTAACTTACTTTACCACCGAGAGGGCGAACAACAATCCCTAGGTGTTGTCCACATTCTACAAGTCCCTAGTCAACAACGTGATCACCATCGGAAGCGTGTCGAGCCGGGTAGCGTACCCGATACTCAGAATATCGAAACGGTATTCGCTAAATGTCATACAAGTATACGCTCCGACCTCGACACATGACGATGACGAAGTGGAGTCTATGTATGAGGAGGTTTCGAAACCCATGCCACAAAATAAAGAGTTTACAGAAGGACCGCTCCCACCATTTTTGAAAATCTATACCTATCCTTGTCTGACTCACTAGGGTTGCTTCTGTATTGATTCTGAATTTAAAAAGGAGTAAGTAGTAAAAGTTAACAATCATACATAAATAAATTCATTTATACATACATCGTAACAAGTTGACATGCCTTAGATGCTGCTTAGATGGTAAACAGAGCATCTAATATCCATTTAAAGTCCCGACGCCACACACGACGAAGACAAGATCCTATTGTACCTATACCGTACCTATTATGTTGTAATGTATTCCATTCCTATATGTTATAATGTACTCTATGTACAAGATATAAATATGGTGTGATAGTTATCCCACTAAAAACATAAACGTGAAAAAGGCACTAAGTAAGTTCGACGAAAACATAAAGGTAAAAAAGGTGCCAAGTTCAGCGAAAAATAGTTGAAATCTAAATGGGTTACAAGTTCCATAAATTTTTTCGTTCAAGAACTTCAAATAATTAATATTTTCTTAAATGTTGAATTTATAACTTGTCATCTTCAAAAATTGAAAAACCTTTATAACGCAAGAACTGTATCAAGCAATAGTGGTAACTATTTTGAAAACAAGAAAATGTATTTAAATACCTATGTTGTGTTTTTATCGTATATAGGTAAATAAAAAAATATAAGTAGTTTAATAGTCAAAGTCAAATTTGTTTATTCAATTTAGATTGGTTTTTACAATACTTGTGAACGTCATAGAAGCTACGCTATCGAGATGTAAACAGGTTCATATTTGTTTCTGGCGCAGCTGTTCTTCATAGTCTTTTCTTGCACTCAAGAATATCGTTTTTCAGCTTTCTTTTTCTGGGAGAATTTGCAGAAACGTGAGTTGCTATTTGTGAATTTGAGTCACATTTAACTTTTTCATATTGTGTACAAGATTCATTAGTCTCCACAGTTGCTTGCGATTCTTCATTAAAATTTTTTTTGACAGGTAGCAAAAGTTTGGGAATCGAACTGTCCTGAAAAAGGCACTAATGCCTTTTTCAGGACAGTTCGGTTCGATGTCTTGATTATAGAATTGGTTTCGAAATGGGCCTCACAAACTCGAAGATATGTTGACCATTTGTTGCGTACATCTTCTCGATCAATTAAACTTATCCATAAGGTTCGTCTGAAAAAAAAATCATTAGATTTTTAAAATGAACTAGTTAGTTTTGCAACGAAAATAGCCTATGGCACTCCTACGATTAAGACGTTAAAATAAATAGGTATACGCATAATCGTGCGTGGTTCGTTTTCTCCTGAACTTGGCTGGCACACTGCCGTGCGTCAAAAAAAACTTTACTGCAAGTAAAATGTTATTTGGGGTAAGTATAATGACTGGCGTTCTCTCCCAAACTTGGCAGGCACACTGCCGTGCGCCTAGATAAAGAAAACTTTACTGCAAGTGAAATGTTATTTGGGATTTATTGATTGGCGTCCTTTCCTGAACTTGGCTGGCACACTGCCGTGCGCTTAGATGAAAAAAAATACTGCAAGTAAAATGTTATTTGGGGTTTAATGACTGAAGTCTCTAAAATGTAAGGAGGATTTCATAACACTGCTAAAATAAAAGAAAATGCAACGACAACTTTTACTTGAAAATTCGTCAACATGACATAATTGTGGCTGTGTTCGCTGAACCGCCAAGAAGTTTTGAGAATACTATAACATCTAAATAAGGACCATAGAACCCAATTACTGGCGTTTTACCACAACCAGCTAACTATAAGATGAATGTGTATGGTTCATCGTTGTTATCAAAGCGGCTAGTCCCAAAAGTACCTAGGTATACTCACCTACCAACAAGAGAAAACAGTTTGACATAACTTACCTTTCAATATCGTTTGGAAATTTAAAGAACGTGTATGCACAGTTTTTAGTCGTATTTAGACAACCAAATACACTGCAACTGTAATAATATTGGTTATTAATTTTTGTTAATTAATGGTAAAATAGGTATATAAGTGTCACAGTGACACGTAGCGGCGCGGACGTGAAGTGATCAATTAAATGCTCTTTGGAACTTGCGATCACTGACCTCTTTGCGATACTCGCGACTGAGTACTGTCCCAAACTGTCCCATTTTGCCTGTATATGTGACGTCTATGTGTGCGTGACGAAAATGGCACTTTGTTCTAAGCGGACTCTCTGCTAGGGCGACCGCCCGCCCGCGTAGTTACTTTGTGCCCATGCATAGCTATAAAACCCACTACACGGTTGTGGTGGGAGATTTCAATGCTAAGTTGGGGCAACGTTGCAGTGATGAGTTGAGAGTGGGGCAATTTGGATTTGGGCAACGGAACGATATCGGCAAGATGTTGGCAGACTTCATGGAGACGGAGAACCTCTTTATGATGAACTCCTTCTTCAGGAAGCCCGTAACCGGCAAATGGACCTGGATCAGCCCAGACGGTAATGTCAAAAACGAGATCGATTTTAACATGTCGACCAAGAAGCACATCCTGTATGATGTCAGTGTGTTCTCCGCTGTTAATCGTATGGTCAGAGGCACATTGAATATCAATGTTAAGCTTGAAAGATCGCGGCTGATAAAATCCACGCTCCGACCTATACCGGCTCAAATTTAAAACAATGGCTCTCAAGCAGCTTAAAAACAACAAGGCGGCAGGCGGGCACAACAGAGCTTCTGAGAGCGGGCGGAAAGCCGGTATTTCCCTGCTTCCAAGTGGCAGTGGGCGGAACAGATAGCGCATAGCGATCGCGTACCGGTTCCGTGGGCAGGCCCCCTACAAGGTGGACCGACGATCTGGTCAAAGTCGCAAGAAGCCGCTGGATGCGGGCAGCGCAGGATCGATTGTTGTGGAGTTCCTTGGGGGAGGCCTATGCCCAGCAGTGGGCGTCGTTCGGCGATATGATGATGATGAATTTCGTGATAAAGTCAAAATTCGATTTATGCAAGCAAAGCCGCAAGCAACAACTAATAAAATATATATTTTTGAAACGAGCTCACCAAGAGCTTTCATTTGATACCACACACGATATTCTTCTCAAAAAAAAGTTTTTTAGTTCACAACTTTATGTCTTCTAGAGGGCGCCATATTCAATTTCACGAGACGTGACATAATCTATAACCAGCAGACAATCAAGACGCTTCCAACGATACCTCAATTGTGAATATATGATCAGTACCCCGAGTGTAAGTTTTTATGTCAAGCAAACGCAAACTATTTCGAGTACGTATTTATGTCAATTTGTATGAAAACTGCATAAGCGCGCTACTCGCCGCTAGAGGCGCTGATACAGTTTTCATACAAATTGACATAAATACGCACTCACGATAGTTTGCGTTTTTTGACATAAAAACTTACACTACGGGCACAGCAGTTTAGAAGTTATGCGGGAACAGATGAACATACATACAAACATACATACATACATACATACCGGTCAAACTCATAACCCTCCTTTTTTTGCTTTGCCGTAGTCGGGTAAAAACAAAGTCGCTGTCTCTGTCCCTATGTCCCTTTGTATGCTTAAATCTTTGAAACTACGCAACGGATTTTGATGCGTTTTTTTTTAATAGATAGAGTGATTCAAGAGGAAGGTTTATATGTACTTTTTATCCCGATATTCCCACGGGAACGGGAACCACGCGGGTGAAACCGCGGGCGGCCGCTAGTAATAAATATAATAAAGAAATACCTACCTATGAACAGAATTTGAGATTAATTTAATAAAGCAGTGGCTGAGATCCTGACTGGGCGATAGCAAAGAATAAATAATAGTGCTAAGGGCGATAGTAAACGGGAGATAAATGAGTTCAGTCTGGCAATCATAACGTAGACTAAAGAAGTTCAATACCTATAAAATCGCTTGAAGACGGCCAATGTTGCCATGATAATAACTGTTGAACTGTATTTACGACTTGAGAAAGTAGATAAAAAGAAGAAGATAAGTAATTTCTAGAATTTGCGATGATCTCAATAAAACGTTACTTAGCATAAGTATACAAGATTTATTTGCTACTTACTACTTCTTTTAGTGTAGTAAGAAGAAATATGGTAAGTATTGAGGTACAATGAGCCAATAACTGTCTATGTGGTCTACATATTGTTTTCGGTTTGGTTGGTGGTAGGACTTGTCCTTAGTCCGTCTGGCTAGCTACCACCATCGTATCTAAGTCTGAAGCCTTAACAATGATGTTTTCAGCATTATTGTGTTCAGGCAGATAGAAATAAGATTGCCAGTTTCTCAGTGATTGAGGATTCCGTGAGTAGTGCGTTTCCACCTTCAGCCTAATTACCTCGAATACTACCACCAAGATTTTCGTCTTCGATCAGTTCCCCTCTTTCCGGCAAATTTTCCCATCATAATAAGTTGTAGTAACTCGTATCTGTCGTGCCAGCACATGGCCAAGATACGCAACTTTTCGTTGTTTGACGGATTGCAAAAGTTTGCGTTTCTGGCCGACCCGTCGCAGAACTTCCTAATTGGAGACTTTCTTAGTCCAAGATATGGACTTTATGCGTCTTTATGCCCACATTTCAAAAGCTTCTTTACGTTTCCTGCGGTCATCTTTAATGGTCAAAGCCTCGCATCTGTATGTATAGATTCTATCTTTACTTGATTATTTAAACTATCCGTATAGCAAACCGTTCTTACATTTAAGAAATTCGTAGAATATTCCAAATTACAAACAGCCCATTTTGAGGCGCTACTCGGAAAAAGTATGGACTTTTTGATATACAACTATTGTTGCTACAAATCTGGCAATAAGATATATATTTCTTAATACCTTTATCTAGATTCGTATAGTTTCAGAATCACGATTTTATAATTTTGCCTTGACACTTTTTCTTTTCGAAAAGACCTCTAAAAATACGAAAATTCAAGATTATTCTTAAATGGGGTTACATATTATGCTATTGGAAATAAGTTTAATTAGTAGATAATGTAGAAGCATTTAAAAAAAATCTCTATAGTTTTTTAATACGAAGTAATTATGTGTTTTTTTTTGCCTAATCTGCAAAATCGGTCTCACTCTCATTGCTATCTCGCTTCAGGGGCCCGATTCTCAGGCATTCGATTTTTTACAGTGTGGTAATTCGTATGTCGAACATTTTGATTTTGGTTTCTATTGAAAAGTTAGAACGTTTCAAACAAACTAAGCTGTCCCACATGTCAACAAATTTATTTTGACAGCTAAGTTCGTATACGAACATCTATTGGTCTGTACCACTCGTAGCGTTCGACTGGTTTTTAACCGACTTCTAAATCAAAAAGGAGGAGGTTCTCTATTCGTCTGTATGTATGTTTTTTTCTCTTTTTTTTTTTGTGTATGTCCACCGATTACTCGAAGACGGCTGAACCGATTAAAATGGTTCAAACGTTATTACATCAGGGGCCCTATCGCCCTATGCTAAATGCGCTTATATTACACTTACATTGCTCTTATTTGACAATTTGGTATCGCGCTATTTTCTCAACGACAACAATACCATTACCATTCCTTTTCGGAACGATTTTTCGAATCGCGCTAGGTTTTTAAACGTAAAATGATTACATTGCAGCCGATAACTGACCTTTCGCTTATGTCAAAATAAACAGCTAGTCGGAGGCAGTTTTTTCAACATTATTCAGAAATTATTAGCGGATTTTAGTAAGATTCTGTGTGTTTCAAGTTGTTAAAACGTATTTATTCTCTTGCTCAGTGGTTGTTAATTCCGGAAAACAATAATACCGTGTCGAAAATACACAAAAAAGTGAAAATCAGATGAAGTAAAGTGACGGGTGCTACTTGACTCTAAACGGCTCAAGAAAGACACTCGGCACTGCCTTCCAACATCCCCCAAGGAGGCTAGGTATGAAGGAGGCTACCTACCAAGGCAAAGCCGTCTTCCCCAGTGATGAATTTATTCTCATTTGCGGCCGTGGAAATAGCCCACCAGCATGCGTTGCATGGCATGACAACCCCAAGAAGAGTTTTGTCTACCTCGAAAGTCTATAGTTGACAGCCAAACAATAGGTTAGTCTACGATGAAATGTCATTTTTAACGTTTCGATATAGACAAAACCTTTCTCGAGTTCGTCATGCTACCCGTGCTGGCCGACTTAAGAGCTGCTCGCCTGAAAAATCTGGACTAGACTTGAAAAGTCATCATCATCATCATTATCAGCCATTTAATGTCCCCACTGCTGGGGCACTGGCCTTCCTTATGGATGGATAAGGGGAATGGGCCATGACCCACCACGCGGGCCCAGTGCGGATTGGTGGGTATTAACGACTGCAAGTGCAGCTGGGACCAACGGCTTAACGTGCCTTCCGAAGCACGGAGCAGCTCGAGATGAAAAGTTTTTGGTCACCCATCCCGTGACCGACCATTGCGAAAGTTGCTTAACCTCAACGATCGCAGGCCAAGCGCGCTAAAACTTGAAAAGTACTACGAAATAATTCAAAGTAAACGCCAGTAAAATATATTGTAAAAGTTGTAATTTCAAAACGAGCCTGCACCTCAACAGAAAAACCAATACATGTTTGAGAAAAACGCACCACTAAAATCAACCGCCAAAAATCCCTTGTATTTGACAGTTGGATGACACTGACATTGACAACTTGACACTCTATTTTTGAAAAGATTCATTCATAAAAGTAACATCACTGGTATCTTTCATTCACCGATCCAAACGATCGCAATGCCATCGCAATCCGTCTTCCATCCGTTTGTGAACGTTAGGGCGATACCTTTTTATGTCACGATCGTAAACTGATTGAAATGGAGTTGTAATGAAATCGCTCTTATTGCAAAATAGGGCGATAGGGGCCCAGGTTGGTTTCCAAGTTGGTCCCATTTTTTGAAATTTTGAAATCCGTTCAGTAGTTTTCAGGAAATCTTGAAAATACTGTCGTTTTCGTTACCACTTAATGTGAATTTAATATGTATCTTTAGGCATAACTCCTTTGTTTATAAACCGATTTAGATGATTCTTGTTTTGTTAAAAAGGGGATACCTCAAGGTATTTTAACCGACTTCGAAAAAGGAGGTTTTCAGTTTGATCACATACCTATTTACCAGAAAACACGTAAATTGCCTGCACGATGCACTAAAAAGAGTGAAATAAAAATTATTTTTATAAAAAAATAAAACCACCTTCAAAAAAACCACATCAAAAAAGTAAGAAATAATTCTTCACCAAATAAATAACGTAAGTACTTTGAAGTCGGGCGGGTTTTAACAAAAACAACAAAAAAATTGTACATGTTTCACGCCCGACTTCAAGGTACTTACGTTATTTATTTGGTGAAGAATTATTTCTTACTTTTTTGATGTGGTTTTTTTGAAGGCGGTTTTTCGATCGAACTTTTTCTATTGTGAAATTCTGACAATACACGAAACTGTGCTAAATTTGAATTTCGAGCTTGTAAATGTGAACTTTTCTCGATTGCCTGAGAATCGGCCCCCCAGCATATTTTTTTCGAGTAGGTATCGCCTTAAACACATCGTCATGTTGTGTTCACATCACTTACCTAAACCATATTCTATTATTGATAGTAGGTAACTACTTATAATCCAATTTCATCAATCAAGACAATTTAGGTCTTAGAATAAGAAACTAAACTAGGAAATTACTAAATGTCTATGCCCTAAAGTAACCTCAACAGTACAACCAGAATAAAAGTAACTACCTAACTACAATCACACGAATTATCTAGCCCAGTCAATACTTTAAGAACTGCCAGACACAATTAGGAATATTAAATGAGACTAAATACACGAGTTTTTTTTTGGCAATAATTGCCTGGCAACTGTAATGGATCAATCTGTAGCAATAAGTGGAGCGATGTTGCTCCATATTTCGTGGTTTTGTGTGGCCGAATCTTAGCAACAGGATGCTACATTTTGTCATTTTGCCATTGCCCTGTGGCCGTGACGTCATATTTGACGGGGATTGACAGGAATTGCGTAATTTTAGTTGCTTGTGTAAGCGCGCCATAAAAGGGAGTCCATTATCAAGAAAATATAAAATACTAAACTATCCCCATACAAAAAAATCTCTTCTGTCCGTTGCTCCGTTTAAATGTGAAAGACATACAAACAAACAAACTCACTTTCACATTCATAATGGAAAGTGAGAAAGAAAAACCAAGGAAGTTCTTTTTCCTAACAAAGCAAAATATTTTTACTACACAATTTCAGAATTATTGCACTTGATAAACTGAATTCTTTTATTAGGTCTACCTAGCTTATTACTATACACACTTTTATTCCCCTCCATTAACAGAAAAAAATAAATCACGAAACAGCTTTTATCACACTTTATAAAACAAAAATCTTTTATCGCTTCATAATAAGTATTCTTTCAAAATATTTATCCTTATAAAAGGTTGTATGTTATTGAAACAAACAATTGGAAAAAGCAGGAAAATGGGAAGTTCATCAAACATTGCCTCCGGGTTGGAGCCTACTACGAAAAAGGATCGAACAAACGATTTCTGTGTTACGTTTTACATAATATTGAACTTTATTCCGGAATAAGTGCCCTGTCCCCGCTGCGTACGGGTCATCACCATCATCAGTCAATATAAGTCCCCATTGATGGGGCACAGGCCTTCCTTATGGATGTATAAGGTGAATGGGCAATGACCCACCACGCGGGCCCAATGCGGTTTGCTGGGTATTAACGACTGCAAACGCAGCCGGGACCAACGGCTTAATGTGCCTTCCGAAGCACGGAGGAGCTCGAGATAATAATTTTTTGGTCACCCATCCCGTGGCCGACCATTGCTAAAGTTGCTTCACCTAAACGATCGAAGGCCGAGCACTCTAACCACTGCGCCACGAGCTCCTCTCCCTGCGTACGTATAGTGCAATGTAATGTATGTACAGTCGCCAGCACGTCAGGTTACTACAAACTGTCAAATTTCTTTAAATAAAATTCAACCTTTATGTCCAACAGATAGAGTTCAGTTCCAATTAATAAATTTTGACATTTTGTAGTAACCCGACGTGCTGGCGACCGTACCTACTGTACAGCCTTAAACTACACTTAAACTTCCCTCTTGAATCACTATGAAAACCGCATTAAAATCCGTTGCGTAGTTTGAAAGATCTAAGCGTAAAGTCGACGGAAAGCAACTTTTTTATAAAGTATGGAGAGATTTCCAGAAGCGGTTATGATAAGAAAATAGGGGCCGTACCAATAGACATACCATAACAACTAGGTAGTTGCAATATTAGAGTAGGTACCTAGTGATTATAGGACGAAGCTACACACTATAACGCCATTCGCTTTCAATATTACTTTAACCCCTGAACGAACGCGAAACCGTATATCGTGTTAAGTTTCTAGAGTAGACCCTCTGCCTCTTTTCTATCGGGGTTAGTTAGACAGTACAAAAAACAAATATTGCCGAGAAATATGACACAGGTCATTTCGAAAGAGAATACCAAATGGTATGGAGGAAGGTATGCTTTTTGGAGCAAAGTTTCCACGCACGTCCCGCCCACATCATCATCATCATTATCATCATCATGTCAGCCGAACGACGCCCACTAGCTAGGCCTTCCCCAAAGATCACAAGAAATGTTTTTATAGTACTGTGTAGTACTTCAAAAAAATTTCTTGTGTTCTGTGATTGCGCTATATAGCTACAAAAGACAGGTCATCATTATAAACCTCGGTCTCGGTAAAGTGGTCTCGGGTTCGATTCCCGAACAAGACAGATATTTGTGTGCATGAACATGTCTATTTGTCTTGGTCTGGGTGTTTACTATGTATATTATGTATGTATTTACAAACAAAAAGTATATAAGTATATATTTATCCGTTATCAAGTTTTCCATGATACAGTTTCTTAATGAATTTAAAATGGCCTTAGATAATTGGTGTGAATGTAAGAAGTCATTTATTTATTTATTTATTAAACATCGATGTGCTCCTTATAATAGAAACAATCCACCCGCGGCTTCGCCTGCGTGAACTACACAACGTTATTTCGCGGGAATATGATATTTTTCGGTGATAAAAAATGGTATATGTCTCTCTCCAGCTCCTAAACTATCCCCATACCAAAGATCAAGTCCATCTCTTCACAAACACACGTTCAAAGAACCTAATGTGATTCTTACCTACATTAAATTGAGATACAGAAATAATATTAAACAGACATTACATTAAATTATTAAGATACAGAAATAATATTAAACAGACATTTGTGATAATCTTCTGGGGTTATATATTCAGAAACTGCCTCGGTGGAACACTTAAGTTAAATTTACGGCTAACGTGCCTGAAAAGGTAGGGAAAACACGCGACATGACTCTGCCTGTCTGTTTTGTGGGAAAGTACAATTCAAATTTTCCGTATGTATGCTTTTAAGTGTAACTTGTGACTCATGATATGCATTACCTAAAAATAAAAGTTTTGTTTATCTTCAACAATTTATTTGTTTGAAATGACAGGGTATCGTAAAAATATTTTTTCAAAGCATTTTTAATACCTATGTGCTTAAAACATCTTATTAACTGTAAATTGGGTTGCAATACAAGCCACTGAAACTGCCACGTAAGACCAGGGTGCCTACCATCAACTCTTATTGCGGTTTTGTTTAGGACCTAAACTGATCTGCTTCGCTTATTCGTACCACGACAGCTTAATATCAATGACAGCGATTCAGTGATCATTCAAAGACATTTCACAGCCGCTAAGCTGTCAAGAACTCTTATTTGACTTATAACTCGGCCAAGCTAACAGGACACCTGCAGGTTATACCCGTCCCTCTCACTCTCCGGGCATGACAGAATCGAGTGAAAAAGACGGGTAGAAGAAATAAGGACACAAATCGTTCGGTCATTCACATTTAGCAATTCATTTGCGATCCAGTTTTTAGAAGGTCATAGTACGAAAGAAAGCAATTCATTTTAGGAACCTATTCTGCATCGCGCTAGTTTTGAATCGCTGTCTTAAAGTTGATGGTACGCACCCAGGGGGCCAAGTCTGCTAACGTTAAGTCACAATCGTGTCTAAATCGTGTTTCAATTGTTGTTCTGTTTTACCTAGTGCTTTTTTAAACACTAGTTACAAGAATTATGACAGTATGATGTGATGTGAATGAAGTGTGTGGTGTGACAATCAATAGTATTGTGAAAAAAGTACATAATTCTTGTAACTAGTGTGTAAAAAAGCACTACAACTGAACTACAAATTGAAACACGATTGAGACACGATTGTGACTTAACGTTAGCAGACTTGGCCCCTGTATTTTTGTAACAATCTCTCATAGTTCGGACGGCTTACGCGCACGAACTGTCCATTTCATGAAACATTGCAGCAATGCGGACGGTAAATTCTTATATTGCATGATGTAGACATTACGTTTCAGCAGTCTGGTCTGGACGCACCATTAGAGCACATTAGAGCGAGTAGGAATATCGATCTCACCTGTCAAATTACATCCCAAGAGAGGGAGGTGATGTTCATCGACTTTTGTTGACTCTTGACATTACAGGTTGTTAAACTCAGAATATTTTCCGAGTTTGTCATGTTCAAGCGATATTATCTCAGACTCGATGTAGGAATATGTAGTGTAACTTCGATGTCGGAAAACCTTTTATCGCACTTGTACGACAACTGGTATGGCAATTGCTCATAAAAAGCAGGATTGATAGTTATGTATCGCATCTATTTAGATATTTATTTAGGGTATATCGACATGTTTAGTGTTAATGCTGACTGTATCTATTTACGGTTTTGTTTAATTTCTATATGAACGATAAGCAAAACTTATCTTCTTACATCAATTTTCCATACCTTACCTACAACGATAGCTGATGCAACCTATTGTGCTTCGTTTACCGTGTCAACATTCTATAACACATTATTATAACAAAAAACCAACATAATAAATTTCCTAAAAATTGAAGAGGTTAGAAGGGTTGTTCGATAACTCTTATTAATATTTTATTTAAAGACTAGCGGCCGCCCGCGGTTTCACCCGCGTGGTTCCCGTTCCCGTGGGAATATTGGGATAAAAAGTACATATAAACCTTCCTCTTGAATCACTCTATCTATTAAAAAAACGCATCAAAATCCGTTGCGTAGTTTCAAAGATTTAAGCATACAAAGGGACATAGGGACAGAGAAAGCGACTTTGTTTTATACTATGTAGTGATTCTGCAGGTCATAAAAGTCAAAGAAAAGCTAACTTAGCCTTAGTTAAGGGTCACTGAACTCCCAGAGGTAAGAAAATGAAAGTACCCAATTCCCGCTCTTATAGTAGACTATTTGATATCTGCGACATCATCCTCTTGAAGTTCAGCAATTTCGTGCTCTTTAGGGATTACCTACTTTAAATTCTCGGGATAAAAAGTAATTTATGTCCTTCCCCAAAGACATAAACTACTTTACTTTTAATTGATTTTCATTAAAATTGGTTCAGTGATATAGGCCTGAAAAGGTTATAAGCAGACAGAGTTCCTTTACGTTTATAATATTACTACGAGTAGCTACCATTGCCGAAGGTTTCGTACATCCTTTTTAAAAATCCCTAAAAACCCCACCCCACCGTTTCACGATGATCAGAAGTGTACAGACGGCGAGAACAAACTTTGTTTCATACTATGTAGAGAAGTATGGAAGTAAGGATACATGAAGTTGTTTTGGACTGAGTCGATGATATGTTATTCGATAAATATGGAGAACAGCGAACATTATCGTTACTTTATTACTAAAGAGTTCGGGAAAAGAATCGATAAATTATCTGCTGGATAGGTATTAAGTATTTGTATATCCAAAACCACACAATACCACAATACTACACAATGGTATCGAAATTATTGCTATTGTACCTATGGGTGTCTTATTATATTTTCCTGTATAGATATAAGTAGAATAGTTACGAAACCCTATCTGAAACATGAAATATAAAAAACTAGCGGATCGTCGCGGTTTTACCCGCGTGGTATCCGTTCCCGTGGGAATATCGGGATAAAATATAGCCTATGTTACTCGGGAAGACTGTAGCTTTCTAACGGTGAAAGAATTTTCGAAATCGGTCCAGTACTTTTTGAGTTTATTCGTTACATACAAAAATACAAATCTTTCCTCTTTATAATATTAGTATAGATAGATAAGTATTGGTTGAGATACGGAAATAACTATTTGTCCACAGGATACTCGCCTTTCACCCCACTTCTTTCTCAGTATGATGGGCGCTTATAATCTTGGTCACCATCACAATATAGGTACATTTATCCACTACTTACCAAATTTAGTAGCTTGAGCATAGTGTTCTGGAAATTAGAAGCGACAGGTACTACATACACCCAGACACGAGAATATCGAAAAATTAGTTTAATGACCTTTACCCGTGCTGGAATCAAACCCGGAACCGAGAAAGCGGCACCTTGAAAACCAGTGCGTACACTACTATATATTGTATAATAAAAGTATGACGTAAACTAACCAAAATATGTCTCTCTTAAATAATTGTGATTCACAACAATACAAACATTGAACTCGGCAGCCAGCGTTTACATGAGTTTACGAGCCCTCCGATCGAAGTCGGCGGATGGCTTTATGCGCCGTTAACGATGAACGTTAAATGCATCTGATTTGTGACTCACGTGCTGAATATTTGGATTGCAGACGCGAGTTCTCATGGTCTGTTTCTTTTCTTGTTTGGAAAAATACAGGCGTCTGTGCAACTCTATTCTTCGGTTAGGGTGTAATTTAAAGAAGAAAGTAGAAAAGTATTGGGAAATTTCAAAGCTTTATCTTTATCCTTACTTTCCTTACTTCCTTACTTATATTATAAATGCGTCTCTGTCTGTCTGTGTGTTACACAATCACACCTAAACTACTGAACCGATTTGAATGAATTTTGGTACAGAGATAGTCTAGAGCCTGAGAAAGGACATAGGCTACTTTTTATTCCTGAAAAATATTACCTTCCTGCGGGATAACGTCGTGTAGTACACGCGGGCGAAGCCGCGGGCGGAAGGCTAGTTATATTATAAATGCGTCTCTGTCTGTCTGTGTGTTACACAATCACACCTAAACTACTGAACCGATTTGAATGAATTTTGGTACAGAGATAGTCTAGAGCCTGAGAAAGGACATAGGCTACTTTTTATTCCAGAAAAATATCACCTTCCCGCGGGATAACGTCGTGTAGTACACGCGGGCGAAGCCGCGGGCGGAAGGCTAGTCTTATTATATTTGCAGCGTTCACTTACGAGCCCTCCGATTGAATCCGGTGGATGGCTTTATGCGCACTTTGGCACAAATATAGATTATGGTATATGTCAGAGCGTGAGGCTCTAGAAACGGCATCAGGATGGGTTACCATTATTTATTACGAGCTTATGATTGTGGGCAAAGGGAAACGCTAGCGAATGCTTAATAAGAGGGTTGATAATAATCAAATCTAATGTAACTGCGATTAACACTGAATTTAAGTGACGATCTAGATATCCTATTAACATTCTTTCTAAGAGTAGGTTTTAGGAAACGAGTAACGAGTTCGTGGGCCACGTCTCAACCGTTCAACGTCTGTAAGCCGAATGCCAAGATTCCTGGCTCAGATGCATCAAGTTCGCATCCCTTAGTTTTTTATAAATGTCTCATAAATCAGCCTCGTTCAGTGTCTAATAACACCGTTTGTTCCCAGAACGTCAAATCAATATTTTAACACTTGACTCTTAAAACCCAACAAGAGCTATTACGTATCACTCGAATATTTTAGGCAATAAATAAAAATAACTTGTACGTTTTTATGAACCTAATTATTGATATCGGCCAGGCGCCGACATATATAAAACAGCATATGGGCTACTCTTTTTTCCCCGGAAAAATGTCTCATTTCCACGGGCAAAGTCGATGACGTCGAGAAAGCCGCGGGCGAAAGATTTTTTTTAATATAAAAAAAGCTTTAAGTACTTTATTTACATACCTATTCGTCGTAACGGTAGAGTCCTTGACAAAAGCGCTCTGCTTATTTATGGTTTGCCTGCGCAGACGCATCTAGTCAAAGAGTCACTGTTCACACTAAACGGCGCGGTATAACGGGAGCTTCCGTTATTGAGAATTTGCGAATAATGGAGCCAAAAATAACAGCAGTGGCAACTAACGGGTGTCTCAAAAGTACGTATAGGATTTGAATTTCGCGCTATTTCCGAAATATTCAAGATGGCGGGTTGAAATTTGACATAGGTCATCTTGACACAAGTAAAATTAATCGTGGAGCGTTTCACAATAAAACAGCGCATAGAAGTTATACAAATATTTAACGAAAATTCACGATCAATTACAAACACTCGTCGAAAGGGCGAAAAAACTCGTCATTTCAAGAAGAGGTGATGTCAAATGACCATCGAGATCTTGCCATCTGATGACACTGGATTTCTTTCTTTGGGGCTACGTCAAAGATAAAGTCTACAACAACGATCCACATAAACATAGACAATATAGACAAAATATTCGCCGAGTTATTGGTGAAATAAGTAGCGAAATGTGTGAAATTAGCAGCGAAATGTGTGAAAGTGTCATGAAAAACTTGCACACAGCAAAATTGCCCGTGGCGGCCATTTAGCAGATAATTTATTCAGATAAAATTGTACAAGTCTCTTCTTTAAAATAAAATAAAACTACGAAGAAATTCCAATCCATTCGCGTTTTATTGAGACAAATCATCCTATACTTACCTACTTTTGAGACACCCGTTATAATCTTTTTACTCCTTAGCTAATAATTAGCTGTTAGTGCCTATCATTGTCATCAGAAAAAGATGTTTACATATTTTTTTATTTCTAACAGTAAGAATTTTTTTTTGAGCTTTTTTAGGTAAGTGTAAGTTATGTTTGATTGTTTGCTCTTATTTCATACAAAAAAAACTAAATGCATTTTTGACGACTGTTTTTTTCTTTTAGTTTTTGTAATTTCTATTCCAGTAATTCGGTTTTTACAAACAGACAGCAGCAGCATTTCTTTAGCGGTTCGTTTATTTTTGTTGTTTAATAATAACTTACTTACTTTATATTAAAATGTAATTGTTTTAAATATTGTGAATGCTGTGTTAACCTGTAATCGGCATATAAGTATGTGGTTGAGACCTGTTGAGGTGGATGCAATGAAGTTCCAGATTACTTTCTTCAATAGATTTAATGAGATGCAATATTACAAAATTTGGTTGTATGAACGATGGATGGATGATAGAATAGCCGTCAATATCTGTCAAGTCATTCGGTTGACGCGCGCGCCGGTATTGCAACTTGCGATTCGCTGCGTTCAGGAACAAGACCTATTATGTATTGTTTTTATTGTTGTTGTTATATGTATGCTGTTGGTTGACCTGATCAATAAATAAATAAATTTCTATTTTACAATATTACCTTTGGACTATATTGTAATATGGGCACTACGAATGAATAACGACCAATAGCGAAATCGAATGTCAAATAATAGAAACATACAGTCTTCACGGAAGTGACGCTACACCTGCCGTAGAGGGCACCCTCAAACACCCTACGGGGTCCCCTCTTCGCCCTCCGTAGCGTCTCGACGAGGGGACGTTCCCGTCCAGCCTATGGTGAATACTAACCACTTGGGTATTGACAAAATCCCAAGAAGAAGGAATGATTAATATCCATTCATTCATCCGTCCATTTATTGGTTAAGGACAAAAACTAATTACTTGCCGTTAACATTTTGAAAGAATTTTAATTGGTATACAATAACTATAGGTGATATTTTTTTTGTTTTAACAGTTTTTGTCACCTACTTGTCCCGTATACAATTTTTCGTTTATTTTGATTAAATGCTGCGACATTTCAACAGATTTGGATAATTTTAAGCGAAGGAACCAACAAGTGTTAACTGATCGTGTTATGAATAGAAACGTATTTTTTTAAGACTCGAACCCACGACCTTTCACTGTCCGGGCGAGTATGCTCTACCCATCGGAGCTAGACGGGTCGATTTTATCATAAAGGTACTTCATTTTCAAAAATAAAAGTTGAATGTGAATGCAAAAATGTGAATGAATCGTTTATTTTTTCTTAAACCAACCGTAGATATACCGTACATTAACGTAAGCAGGTGTCCTCCTAATGCGAGGAAACGAGGCCCTCGCCGTTACCCAGTTTCGGAATGACCCTCGGGACTAACGACACGGCGCGGCCGTATAAGGATCTCGTTTCCCGTGCCGATTCCATTTAACATTCGCATTAGATATGTCGTAGATTTCGAGTATTCGAGACCTGCCTGGGCACATCACGATACTCCGCCATTTCTTGATTTGTCTGTCCAACAACCGTGTCCTATCAGTCAAAGGTTTACGTCTTATGATTTGCCCGGTCATGTTTGGGCAAATCGGTTTTACTATAGGTAAATCGATAATCGATACCACACCATTTCTACTTTTTTACAAACTTAAATAATTAGCTCAAATCAGCCTTAGGGCTCGTTCAAGGAGAGGCAGCGCATCAAGCGCCAAAGCGGCCGTCGCCGCCGCGTCTAACGCGTGAAGCACCGCGCGTCCTTGTACGCGGCCGGCGCTTGTGCACTACACTGAATTTTACCGTCCCGGAAAAAAACGAAAGCTTGTATTTATAGAATTTATTTATTTCGTGTAGTTTAGGGTTTGAAACATTGAAACTACACGAAAGAAATAAATTCTTACTATTTAAATGATTTATTATTGAAATACAATCATCCGTTTTTTTCCGGGACGGTAAAATTCAGTGTAGTGCATAAGCGCCCTTAGAGTGTATTGATAGAGAATCAATTTCCCTCGTATTTACTAATTGTGTTTAAAAAAAACAAGAAACTCGGTTTTTAACTACTCTTAAAATAAGATGTTATATTTTAATAAATTAAATTTGTAGTTATTAGTCTCCTAACATTATATAGCTGCGAATCCTGATCCTGAATTACACTAGCGCTAGGGCCGCTCCTGGGGAGAGATATCGACCGAGGCGAGACGCCACCCTTGCCCTACGCCAAGAAGGGCGAATCTTACAACAAACCTCCTTAGAACAACTTTCGTAAGACCCAAAATCCAACAGCAATGCCACGCTTTTACAAAGACGAGTCTAATACTATGATAATATAGCAGATTTGTTCGCTTATTTTTACTAGACCATTTCGTCTTGTCGGTAAAGAGTAGGATTGTTCCTTCGTAGATTTGGTGCTTCTGTTAAATGTTTTGGAAATATAAAGTGTCCTTTTTTTCTTGGCCACCTAATAAGATTTGCGGAGTAATCTTTGTAAGTAGGTCCTAGTTGCAGTTTCGTAAGATTTAACTTGACTTTATTTATAATATAAATAAATAAGCTTTTACTTACACGTGACGCACTTATAACGAATACAACTTTCATGTAATGGTTAGTCACGGGATGGGTGACCAAAATTTGTCAGCTCGAGCTCCTCCGTGCTTAGGGTTACCAGATGAAAAAAACAAAAGTCCTGAGAATAGGCCTGATTTCCATTGAAATAGCCTGAGTTTGAGAGCGGGGGAGGGGGGTGCAATAAATCAATAATTAAAGAAAAAACCTTACTTAAAAAGTTATGTATCTACTAAGATAAATTAGTACTTATTAATTAATTATTATCAAAGGAAGTTAGTTTGTTCTAAAAGATCTATAAAGATCTTTTAATCTAAGCATTTATTTTACTATTTCTTTTGTATTTTATTGGAAATTCTAAAAATCCTGAGATTTCATGAGTTTTGCAAAATCCGGCCTCAATCCTGAGATGTGTCCAAAAATCCTGAGATCTCAGGCCAAATCCTGAGATATGGTAACCCTATCCGTGCTTGCCATTTCGCACTTTGCAATTGTCTCTCTTGCACAATAAACATTTCAACATTGGCAATACTGCTATAATACTAGATCTACGAGCTTAAAGTTTTCGAAAATTTTCTTCCTAATTTTAACCAATACTCAATTGAATAACTAAAATAACTTATACAAAATATCCGTAACATTGCGTTGTCGTGACATAATGAAACACTTGTCTAAAAAACACAATGTGTTTTCCACATAAAGTTAATATACCTTAGCGGAAGGTATATTAACTTTATGGTTTTCCACAATGTATGAAAATGTTACATTGTGCGAGTGAGACAACTGCCAAATGGCTCGGCACAGCCTTCTCTATCGTCAGGCTGTGGGCTCGGCCATGGCCCGCTATTATTTCTCGGCTGCTTAGTGCAACGAGTGAGATAGAAGATAGCTTTGGCTCATAAACTTATTATACTCTAGTAATAGACGGACAGAGTTCGCTTGGTTGTGAGACCGAAAATGACATGTGCTAGTGTGTGTAATTTGTTAACGTGTGTGTGAGTTTTAGAGCTGCCCTCAAGCCCACATTAGGTTGTCGATAACAATAATGTAAATAAAACACAAACAAGATTGAATAATTCATATGATATGAAGTATACTTCAATGGACATGGGAAAATAAAAATAAAGTTCATGTTATTTAAATTTTTACTTTTTATGCATTCACAATGCAATTTTTATTATTGAAAAATGGAAAATACATTTTATTTTCTAAATACTTCATTTTCCATTTTTCAATAATGATGGTCATTTCACTTCAATACGATAAGTATTTACAAAGTTATTGTAAAAATTAATTTGCTTAAAACACTATTGCCTCGGTTGTTCATGTCAAGTCAATATAGAACAACTTATAACATTAAGAGAAAATAAAGTAAGAAATATAGTTACGTTAAGTTAAGTTTATTCTTATGACTTAACTTGGTAGCCCTGTGTTTCACAGGATAAGATAACTTTAATATTTCTTCAGAACCTCAATCAAAATTTTTTTTAATTTTTTTTATTCAATTTAGGTTGAGGCAACAACAATTATGAACGTCAAAGAAGCTACGCCATCGGTTCACAAATCCTACGGCGGGAGACCTAGCGAGAAAAACCGGCAAGAATATCAGGGGCGCGATTCTGTATTCTGAAACTTCTTTGCTATGGCGTCAGACTTAGATAAAATGGTGGTAGCTAGCCAGGCAAACTATGAACAAGAGACATTTTTTGCTGTCCATAAGCTAAAAGGCATATGCCTAGCAGCCGTCGTTCTGCTGATATGTTGAAGCTGATTAAATAGGACGTATTTTTGTTAACATATAGCATCAAAAAATAGTATGAAAAAGCGTGAGAATATATGTTATGGCCTCTACAGCTTAACACATAATTTATTTCTCTTTGATGTTTAACGAAATATGCCCGATTCTTCGAAAATATTATCTTGCATTTTAACGCCAAGCTCTACACATTTACGATTCTATTTCTCGAGCAATTAAAAACTTTTTGTTCTGAATATTTTAATTTGTTGCTTCAAATCTTTCGTAATTTCGATGGAAGAATTAAACCACTTAACATCTGGAAAATTTATTCATAAATATCCATTGATGTTGGAAGTTCTTTGAATGATTTACTAAGAGTTCTTACAAACATTTTCTGGAGATAAAGTTGTTTTACGAAAGGGCTAATTTCAGTTTAATTAAGTTTTCTTGACATTAATTCAACTATTAGATATATTGTGCTGTATACAACCTAATTAGGCGTAGGCCAGCGATTGAACTTGGTTTAAGAGAGATGGTGACCTAAACTCTTGAAGATTTGAAAGAAAACCTTCAAAATACTAATAAATATTAGTCTAGCATAGCTTTCACAATATTTTTGTTTTAAGTCACCATCTCTCTTAAACCAAGTTCAATGAATTTTATTGTGCTAATTAAGTGTTATTCTTGAACGCTACACCATTCACTCCCTTCCTTTCCACGGGCGAGTTGCACACGCGTGCCCGCTTCAGAGTTGTAGCTGAGCTAAGGATGCAGGGCGCGAGGCGAGCATTCTGCGCCTCAAAACAGAATCCGTTCACTAGGGAGGATACTCCAACAAAACCGAGCATATCAGTTGGCTCTGAAGTGGCAACCACAATGGGCTAAATTACTCGTATGCCCGAAAATCATATGCCTGATAACCGGAAGGGCGTTTGTGCACTACCACTGAATTTTACCGATCCGGAAAAAAACGGATGCTTGTATTTAATTAATTACTAATATAAATGATTAATTATTAAAATACAAGCATCCGATTTTTTCCGGATCGGTAAAATTCAGTGGTAGTGCACAAACGCCCAAACTGAAACAGATAGAGAACCGACCGATCAAATACCGACGACCTTTGGCATGAAAGAACAGACACGAATTGCTTTTGGACGCCCTTTGCCCGCCCATCCAGGGGACATTTATTATACAAAACTAGCTTCGTGGAGTGCATTGAAATCTTTCCAATAAAAAGATGGTCCAAAACCTACATCTAGAATTGGGCAAATGCAAAACTATGTCAAATCTAACTGGTAATCAAATATTGGAGAGTACCAAATCTATAAATAATTAAGTTTGAGTGTTAAAGGTAATCACTATTACCACAGAATAGCCGATTTCGAAAATTCTTTCACATCACTACATGTCTGAGTGACATTGGTATTTTATTCCAAAATTCACACGAGAACGTAAAGCCTACGGGTAAAACCGCCGGTAGCAGCTTAGTAATATATTAGTTGTCATCATGTAGGGCAGAAGCCCCGGTTTTAGCCACTGTACCGGTTTTGGCCACTTTTTGCTCTAAAAGTTTTCTTAACAACTTTTCGCCATTTTTGCTAAAGGCAATTAAAATAAGGTATTTTAAGGTAATAATAACAACCGTACAATAAAATTGTTGTTTTGCAATTGATTGGTTTCTAGCGCATTAGAATATATTGATTTAACCTGGGTTTGGTTTTGATTATTTTATACTATACTTACAAAAGTTTAACTATCAATAAGTGGCCAAAACCGGTACATTTGGCACCTCTCACACATTTTGTGTTATATACAATAAACTATTATACTTTTTTAAATTTGAAAAATGTACCTTTAAAAGTAGATAAATTATCTATAATTTAAGATATAATTTGTCTCTTAAATACCTAAGACCATTTAGTACTTAGTGCTTAAAATTGAAAAAATCCTTAAAGTGGCCACAAAGGGTACCTCTGCCCTACATTTCTCAATATAGAATAGACCCTTTCCTTAAGATGAACTGTCAAAGATTATCTTGTGAAACATATTTCCATGTTCAGTTATTTGTGGCGTTCAAGGTTGACTGCCTGTCTGGGTCACAGGATAAAGTTTATGTGAGGAACATAAATTATTTGGCGTAGGATGAAGCTATAACCCACTCGAAATTTGCCATCCTTTTTATTTTTTGTCACAGCCAACCCTTGTTGGTTTGTTAAATATGGATTAGATAAAATAATATCGTTTGAGTTTTCAATCATTAAGATTATCTTCAGAGGGGCTGATTATCCTTAACCCTTAAATGCGTGAATTTTTCAATTTTGTAAAAAGGTTATTCAAATAATTAAAGTTGATTTCTATATAACGGAAAAAAAATATAAAAAAAAAACACGTGTGGCACTCGGGGACTGCCGCGGTAAAGCTATTGCATATGTAAATAGTGTAATTACACACCAAAACAATTATTCATTCAAAAAAATATGAACAAAAAGAACGATATTAAGAGCTTGATCATCGAATTTCGCGCGATGAACATTTATATAGATATAATATCAGATATAGGTACTTTCTCTGCGCGGCATTAATTTGTATTACCTATACTTATACCACTATTATATATTATGTGCCTATACACAAAAAACAAAGGTACCTACCTACTTCGATCAACAATAGTACTAGATGAAGGCTCACGAACTAAATGAAAACTTTATATGGCCAGACTGACATTTTTTTAAACGGGGAAAAAAGGGTACGAATGTTACGATCTTACATTATAAATGACAAGAAGCGTTCCAAGTTTGAAATACCTTAGTATTATTGACACTGTCAAAATAATCTACTTATAATTATACTCTCAAGTGAGCGTTCGACGCTTGGCCATGTCTGTCACTCCAACTATGTATCTAGAACTAGGTGTTATTGTTGATCGAAGGGTACACTAAATAGTACACGTGCTTGGTTTAATAGTTTCTATTATATACATAACTAGCGGATCCTCGCGGTTTCACCCGCGTGGCACCCGTTCCCGTGGGAATATCGGGATAAAATATAGCCTATGTCACTCAAGAAGAATGTAGCTTTCTAATGGTGAAAGAATTTTCTAAATCGGTCTAGTAGTTTCGATGCAAACAAACAATCAAATCTTTCCTCTTAGTATAGATGAAGAATCCATACTAATATTACAAATGTGAAAGTGTGTTTGTTTGTTTGTTTGTCCATCTTTCACGCCAAAACTGAGCAACTGATCGACGTGATTTTTGGTATGGGGATAGTTTGTATGTGTGTATGTATGCGCGCAGATTTATCTGTCACGTAAGTCTATGTATTTTACTCACTTCGTAATTATTTATT
This sequence comes from Crambus lathoniellus, assembly GCA_949710035.1. Lineage (NCBI taxonomy): Eukaryota > Metazoa > Arthropoda > Insecta > Lepidoptera > Crambidae > Crambus > Crambus lathoniellus. The sequence continues at coordinate 33,429,380 of OX453297.1, forward strand.
TTCATCTGTCTAATAATGGTGATACGAAGTACTCTGTCCTACTAATATTATAAATGAGAAAGTTTAGATGTTTAGATGTTTGAATGTTGGTTAATCAATCACGCAAAAACGGTTGAAAGGATTTGGCTGAAACTTGGGACACCATTTACTTTATAGCTTGGAGAGGATCAAGGGTTCTTTTTATCCCGGCAAATTATATCATTCCCGCGGGATAACGTGGTGTAGTCCACGCGGGCGAAGCCGCGGGCGGAAAGCTAGTAATTTATATGACAAAGCAACGTTTGCCGGGTCAGCTAGTGAATATATATAGGTATACAAGGTGTTAGGGGCACCGTTGCAAAAACTTTAAACATGGCTTCAGGCTATCAGGAAATGAAAAAAATATTTCGACTCTCCATACAAAATGTCCCGATTAGTTGCAAAATTTTTATGAAAAGTCTAATTTTTGAATGTCCGCCATCTTGTCGACAGTGCTGCTCTCTGTAAATTGGTGTCATCATAATAGCCTGTACTAAAGCCACCCAGCTGCCAGCTGGCCCTATGGCCCTATTCGCTAGCTCAAATGAAAAGTGGATGTAATTTCCACTTTCATTTGAGCTAGCGAAAAGACAGTCATCGTAGTTCTACTGATTTTAAGAAGTTGGCGATAAAAATAAAACACCCAGTTTTGATTTGGATTTTTATTACCTATTGTACCTATATATAATTATATATGTTTGTATTTATTATATACATCTTCTTTCTAAGACTAAGGTTGACGGAGTGGTTGTGGTCATGGTCCGCTAAGTTGGTAGCGGCTTTTGCGGCGATGCTCCTCTATATCTCTCTATTTGTGGCACTGCGTGTGCATTCTGTAAGTTGGTTGTGGACTTGATAAGGACTTGATCATCTTGTGGGTTATCAGTCGCGAAAACATTGACTCTTCCTTGTTTCTTCAATCGAATCGTTCCAAGGAGCTTGCATTATGGATGATAAGTCCAAACATTCTTAGAATTCGCACTTGCACAATCGTCGAAAGCCTTTGTTTGATCCGAAGCTCCTTTTTAGTGGAAACATTTGTGTGACGAGCAGTCCGTTTGATTATCATACACCACATCTCAATCTTCTTGTGGTACTTTTGTTGGAGCGTCCATGTTTCAGCTTCAGCCATATAAGAAGATAGGAAATAGTAAGCTTTTCGTGTATCGAACCTTGGTGTTATTGATTGTGCGGCGATCTTTCCATATTATTATCTTCGTTAGCTTTTCAAAGGCTGATCTGGTTAGGTTAGGCCAGCTCGTCTTTTGAGATCAACATTAACACCTAGGTCTATGAAACGTCCAGAATTTGTGATTTTAAATCATCGTCATTAGTTAATATGTGTCACTATTTGTAGGTACTTAATTATTACACGGATTCACCAACACTCTGTTGCCTTAACAATGTTTTCAACATATTATCGCACTGCTTTTACAAAAATATATTATTTTAGCAGCTAACTTTGTCCATACTTTTTCATAAAAATCCGAGATTGACAAGTGACATTAATTTGACATAATTTTGAGATTACTCACAGCCTTCTCTATTGTCTTCTACAAGCCATGCTATAAGGTTTGACAACGTCTCATTTTTCGTTGGCTGTGAACCGATTTAAGGCCTGTCGCATGTTTTACGATTTTTTTCTGTCACAAAATTTGTAACGCCCGCCGGACGCACTCTGCTCATATGTTTTGTTGTAGACTCCGCATACTATCAGAATTCTGACGTGTCTGACGTCCGCTTCTGATGAGTCTCGGATGCAAACGATCGGACGGCAGAAATTTTTCTGGCTTTTTGAGGGCGCACTCTCCATACACTTTGTACTAGACCCCGCACACCTGAGAGATTTTTGAGGGACAGAAAAAAAAAGAAAAAAAAGGGTTCTAATAATGAAACGACATGGCGCTGACAAATAGCGACGTCGGTGTGATCAGAAATAATAAACTAAAATGACGAGTTGATAACATTTTGATTTGTTTTCAAATTCGTAGGTAGCAAGTAGGTAGCACTATCTAATATTAAAACAGTAAAATAACAACGAAGTAACAAATATATCAGTGAGAATGCAACGTAAATCTACTACCTAGTTGAAGCATAGGCAATCAAAAAGTGTGTAAAATCCCCGCGCTTGACTGACATGACATGACAAGCATAGCCTAGCAACGTCGTGCATGCGTGTTTTTGAACTTCTAGTCTTTTAAATTACTTTTGATGCGAGCGCCATCTGTCGCAACTTTAAATCAACTTTTTTTCCTTTATAGCTGTCAGAAAAATCCCCCATTCCCATCAGATATCAAGCAGGCGTTGGAATCACCTATAGAATAGGTCAACACTTAGTGATTACAGTAGTGGGGATGCCCCCATGGTCATACATTGGCTATAACTACGACCGCCATTTTGTTGGGGTGCCCCCATTGGCTAAAATTATGGCTGTCACTTTTTTTCGAAATGACGTTTAGTTTTTGTGTTTTTTTTACTCATTTCGGTTTTCTAATATTATTTAGTTAATTTTATAGTTTTCCCATGGTTTTTCACTTTTTCTCAGATATTTCTGTACAGAAATATGGATACGTTATTCGAAGATGCCCACGGTACGTAAGTAAATCTATTTACATAGTTTTTTGTATCAATTATTTATTACATTAACTTAAATTTGCGTTTGTTGTTTTAGTTAATTCCAAGAGGCAACTTTCTATTTCATAACAAACCAAAACAAAAGAAAATATAGTTTACAACTTAACCGGAGTAAGAAGATTCTCAAAGTTATGAATGAAAGGTAATGTTTGTTTATTTTTTATAAATGAATGTACTTACCTATGTTTATGTAATTTAAATATTGATTAGTTTTGTTGAAATCCATTCTAATACCTTATTTCAACATCCATTTAGAAGTGATATCATATGGTGATAATGATAAAGCACAGTAGATTACTTGGGATTAAATGAAAATAATCAGTTGTTACATTTAACTAGTTTCAATTTAGGGAAGTTGTTAATACCAAGTCAAGAGAAAATTAGGTACAGTGATTCAATAAATTTGTCAAAACATTTAAAACTGACTTATCAGCAAATTCATATTTGTGACAAGCAGAACAGAATTATGACAAATAAACCAGTAGGAAAAGAAATGATTGTTGTTGGTATGAATGACGGTTTATTGTGATTGTCTTACAACTATGTTATTACTGCTACTATCTTAGATCTTAATTAAGTATATAATTTATACTATACACATCCACTCAGTCCATGTACACTCGACAGCATATCAGGTTAAACAGTTGAACTGCGATAACAGCTTTTATTATGTAGGGCATAAAGGCGGTCTCAAGGTCAACATGTATAGTATGATGTGCCACCGTCTGTACAAAGCTTATCTACTTATTAACTATTATCTAGAAACGTTGATATCTATAACTTAATTATAAGTACATACAACAGCACATCAAGTTAAACAGTTGAACTGCGATAACAGCTTTTATTACATAAGGCATACAGGCGGTCTCAAGGTCAACATGTATAGTTGTATAGTCAGATGTGATGCCGTGTGTAGGTACATACCGGCACAATAAACAATGTGCTTTAGCCACACCAGTACTCTTTCTTGATATACAAACTGATCAGCTATCACTTATTTGTTTATAAAATGTTAAGGCAGATTATAGTAACAATATGTAGAATCTATACTAACCAAATCTAATCTTTTCAGATAAGTTGAGTGTCAACGACGTCAATGGAGTGCTGCGAAGATGCCTGTGCCTGCCTATTCTTGCGGTTATAAATTATCAAAACAGACTTTTAGTCTAAACTACTGCTGTTAGTAGTTATATTTATTACATTCTGTATTCAATGTTTAACTATCAAGCCCCCAGTACAGGATGGCCGATCATGTTGGCCGACCATGATGGGCTATCGTGTACAGGGGCGGTTTGAGTTGCTCGCAGACGGCAATCACATGCAAACTGGCTCTGTACACGATGGCCCATCATGGTCGGTCAACATGATCGGCCATCCTGTACTGGGGGCTTTAGGAGTTAGTTATTGTGTTTTGCATTGAAAGTGATACCTATTAACAGTAAATAATGAAATGGCAGCTATACTGATTAAAAGTACTAGGAAAATTAGCAATAGCGTTTGTGGGTAAAAACTACTTGCAAGCAGTTTTATTTTTCTTTTATTGGTTGTTAAAGTGTTTATATTTCTTGGTTTATTCATAAAGTCCATTTAGTAAGTAATAATTTAATTACTCTTATTCTTTGCCTTGTATAAATCTTAACTTACACTTCAGTACTTTGTATTTAATATAAAATTATAATGTACCTAATAAATGCCTGTTTTATCAAATAAATGAGTATTTTTTTTATTTTGTCAGAATTTTATAAAATCTATCACTAGGGATGTATGTAATTTAATATCGATACCATTATCGATAACGTATCAAGGGCGTCGATAGTTTTGACAGCACTATGCTGTCAATTTCTAATGGGGGCGCGTCATTCACTAACAAACGGCCGCTTTAAGGCTTGATTCCTATCTGTACTAGTCTATATAATTTGTGATATCAAGTCGAGTGGACGCGGACGCACGTGTGCACTTTGTACGGCAAGACAATAAGTTCATCAATCGGTCTGAGCGACATTCGAAACAATAAAAAAAAAAACGGTAGTTTCTCATTTTCGTGTGTGTCATTTAAATAGAATACCTCTGTACTTACCAAATTTCATTGAAATTGGTTCAGTAGGTTAGGCGTGATAACTTTCATCCCCTATTTTAACCCCTTACAGCCCTTTTTAGGTTCAGTAGTTTAGGCGTGATTGCGTAACACACAGACAGAGTTACTTTCGCATTTATAATTTTAACTAGGGATAATAGGCTGATTGACGAAGTTTTCGACACTCATTCTGAAGTAGCGAAAATATTTTTTGGATATGCTCTCAATTTCATAAACATTGTTTGTATGTAATTTTCCTAGTGTCAGCCAGTCAGTTTAATTTTAACAACGGCAGTTGTTTAACTTTCAATAATAAATATAACAACAAATCGTGTACTTTTAAGTAATGCCAATGACTAGCAACTCTGTTCTATAAAATTTAGATTCCTTGAATCTGAAAAAACCTTGAAGTTCTATATTTACCTAACAAGTAGTTAGGTAAATATAGAATTCAATAATTTTAAATAGATTCATTAACAAACTATAATAAATTTACATTTGCATTCATAGTTAACTTCTCATATAACAATTTACCATTTCTATTGTATTTCCTGCGATAATCATAATAATATCATTATAATAGAGACAAATAAATTGCCGTGTAAATAAGTGCGGTGACAGGGATAAATAAATGGCCGTGAAAATAAGCGTGCGCGCTAGCCCTAAGTTGAAGTTTTAACAGAAAATTGGGAAAAATTTATGAATCCTTACCTTGTTTAATAGTACACGCTATCAATATAATGCTTAATGATGTTTTCATAAGGAAAAGCATATAATTTCTTCAAATTTACTTTAAAATTCACTGAAATCACAACAAACCTTGCACCAAAACAACCAATTATTTTAAAATGACACTTGTGTATTATCCGACTAAATTTGCTTTGTAGGAAGTTGTTACGAGCATAAATATGTCCTTAGCGCGAACGCAAATAGGACGCATAATATTAACCACTAGTTATGGTTGGTCAAGTTGCCCATAGGTTTCCATAGCATCTGCTTATTTTTAACTAGGTCGGGTTACCTCTAACCAAATGTTCGGTCTACGCTTAGGTTCACAAGCGACGTTGCCAAACCGCCATAGCATGGCTTGTAGGATTACTGCTTTTTCTTCTTTTTACAAGCTTTTATATAACTTGCAGTGTATGTATGTATGCATGTCCGTTCGTCAAATCTTGCGAGCTAAATTTGACCCACTTTCCAATGTCCGATTGAGCTGAAATTTGGAATTTACCTTTAGTTCCGATGACAATGCAATTAAATATATAATCAGTATAGTTATCAATTCAGAATTCTTGCAAATTTTCAAGTACTATATTCTTGTTTTGTTGTGATGGTTACTTGACACGTGCTTGACCAAAGCCATCTTCTATCTCACTTGTTGCACTTGTAACAAGCCATGCTCCTTGGAAAAGCGGCAACGTTGCAGTCGATTACGTCAACGTGTTCTGTTCCGGTGGCCAAAACTGGAACTAACGTGTTTTGTTCATAATGTTATTTTACTGTCAAGTAGCACTGTCCAACCAGCGCTGCTGTCACCGGAACAGAAAAGATTGTTGATCTATACACTTTACTCTTTGTTCTATATAAACAAACAATCGTGTAGTGTTGCCAGGTTAGGCGATAACTCTCAAATTATGTGGAAGTAAAAATCAACGAACACTCAGAAAACAGTATAGAGGTAAATGCTTGGAACACAATCTTTGACTTTGTAACTTTGTTTGGGCTAATAAAGGGCCCGTAGCCCTTAATCCGGGGGGGGGGGGGGGGGGCGGTTTGGAGGTCTCATTTTTTTTAACCCGCTTTTAGGACAAACTAGTTTTTCCTAGGCCAAACTAGTTCATCGCGTTGACATTTCAGAGAGCGACTTTGCCTCGGAAGACCTGTAGATGTAGAACATGACACAAAAAAAATAACCACCATTTTAACCAATCACGTGTTCTACAGGACTTCCGAGGCAAACTCGCTCTCTGAAATGTCAACGCGATGAACTAGTTTGGCCTAGGAAAAACTAGTTTGTCCTGAAATCTGGTTTGGCCGGTAAAATATATACAGTATTTTAAAAAACTTTTAGCCCAAACAAAGTTCCAAAGTCAAAAATTGTGTTCCAAACATTTCCCTCTATATCTCTTCGTTGACTAGGCTTAACTTGATATAATATATTAAAAAAAAATAACTTTCGCCGTAATTCAATTCACATCTTAGATTTCTGCGCGAACTGTTCATTTAAATAAAACACTTTTCACCACTCCAGCTCGAAAAGGGCGCTTTTGGCGCCTAAAAACTCGCAGCAAAATCGATTTTTGCTGCGAGCGTGAGGCAAAGTGCTTTTTTAATTTCTTACACCAACTTTTGAAATAATTAAGAAAAAATAAATAGAGTGACAAGGATGAGACTTTTAAAAATTAATATGAGCAAAAAGGATAGATAGATAGCTTTATGTCGATGGACATGAAATATAAAGCTTAAAAAAGAAATACACGGATACCAATGGTTCGAAATAAAGAGTATGGACGAAATGAGGTCGCATGCATGATATAAATATAAAATAAGAAAAATTAATGAATTCTAATAACAAATTATATAAATACGACTGTACTACTATTGCTTTTTATTAAACACGCAATATTTAAAATAAATAATATGAAGTGAACATTATATCGCTTACTAATATCATGTTTGGTTTTCATAAAAATTACATGCAATGCAGTTTTTGAACGCAATGCAAACAGTTACCTTCAACTTGCATAATTGCACCAATTTCACTCTTAATTATTAATTTTGATGTTTTCTTTATTGTTAAATGTTGCCTTCAATGTTGTTTTTCTGACCTGTAACATTTTTCTCGCTGGTAGAGGTGAAAAGTTGTATGTTTAACACGAGAGCAAAATTTTCTGATGTCTCGTGCCTTTAAATCACTCACTGTGCTCAGTAGTCTATATTTGAATCACTCGCTACGCTCGTGATTCAATTTTAGACTACTTCGCTAGTTCGTGATTTAAATTAGGCACTCGCAGCGAAAAATGATTTTGCTCTCTTGTATAACAAATAACTATTCTCGGATTTTGCACGCATTTATTTAACAACTTGTTTAAATTTGCTTGTTACAAAATAAAAAGAAAAATTATTATTTTTGCACATTTTGGATATTTTTTTTATCTGGATGTGGCAAGTCGGAATACTCTTTGGTCATGTCAAGTAACGTTGCTGTTTGATTTTCTTGATTGCTGTTTGGGTGTTTTAATACAATATCTATTGTATAATTAGTGCATATAAATACGTGATCATTGTTGGAAATTACTTATGAAACCTTGGATCTCGAAAGATTTGGATTCCCGAAGGAGGAACACTGCGTCAGCGATGGATTCGTGCGATACCTCGAGCCGACTGGGAGCTTACAACATCGTGACTGTGATATAGTTAAAATAAAACAACCCTTAGTTATGTACGCGTATTATTTGATTTTAAGGCGCTATAATCAGGAATTCATCTCATCTCATGCATACAAGAAATTAGGATTACATTTTACTCCCTAAGGACTAAAGTGGTTATTTAGTCCCGCTTCGTAGGGCTATATTTGCGTACTTTTAGAGCATGAGAATTGAAAATTATTATTATTTCTATTAAAACATTAATTTAAAGTCCCTATACTTAGGCTTTTTCTCAATTACTTACTTAAAAAATTTACATTTAATTAAAAGTTTCCCTGTCAGTTACAGGCCACTCGAAATGGTTTTGAAGAATTTTTCGTCATTCTTTTGTGACAGGTACCTACCGTAAAATTTTTTTCAAATCCAAGACCTTTTTTTTGTTTATAGGTCTTTTTCTTTACAAGCCCGTTGCATTGGCAAATCCAGGTGATTTCTGTGGGTATTTGATAAGAAAAAGTGATGTGATACAAGGCCTTGTCCAGTGATGTGATACAAAGCCTTCGCCAAGGCCAGATTTGGTGTAGCTTTTTTGATTTTTTGATTTGATTTGATTTTGATTTGGTACGAACGTGTGTAGCACGGATTACCTATATTTGCTTTACAGCAAAGTTCGTCCGCACCAAATCGGCGGTTAGGTCTGGTCTGGACGTGTGTAGCGGCTATAAGAACTAACGAACGAACTTTAAAAAGAAGCAAAAAACGCGAAGTTGCTTTAATCAGACCCTACTAGGTGTCACTTCACTACATAGTATATCACTACATAGTATAAAACAAAGTCGCTTTCTCTGTCCCTATGTCCCTTTGTATGCTTAAATCTTTGAAACTACGCAACGGATTTTGATGCGTTTTTTTTAATAGATAGAGTGATTCAAGAGGAAGGTTTATATGTACTTTTTATCCCGATATTCCCACGGGAACGGGAACCACGCGGGTGAAACCGCGGGCGGCCGCTAGTTGCACATAAATAGTTCACTAAAGTCAACGACAGATGGCTCCAAGTTAATACAACCATAGTCTACCTATAGAAAAGAAATATCCTTTTTTTCTTTATGTAAGTACTATGTTTATCAACTTTGATAGAAACTTAAATGTGTCTTGTTCTTTAGTATTTATTTTTTAAATACTTACTAAAATTTACAAATGAAAATCAGCGTTTGCTTGCGTTGCAAGACAAGTAATATGACGCTGAGCTGCGACCATTGAGTAGGTACTGCTGCGGCACGGCACACACACATTTTTATTTGGAACTTTTTGTCTTATTGAGTCTAATTTGTGTTTTCTATTCTTGTTCGTAATACAGTGCTACCTTCTCTTATACCTATGTGAATATGCCTTGTATTTAATGAATACTTATGTGTGTGTCTATAGTAAGAATCTACAATCTCTATTTGGTGGTAAAATATATATAAGGTCCTTCCTAAATAGTGCACATAATTTTAAGGGGTCAATGTACTCACGCATACAAAGAGTTATTACTATGGCACCAACATGGGAAACGCGAAAAAAAAAATCAGCTGTTCCATAGAAAACTTTAAATCGAATAGATCAAAATGTATAGAACAGCTGATTTTTTTTCTGAAAAACTGAAACATGTCCAATAACTAAAAATACAAAAATAAATTATATTTAAAAAAACCTTTTATTTAAAATCAAGCTTTTATTCAAATGTCCTAAAAATAATAAAATAAACTGTGTATCAAGTCAAATCCAACAAACTTATTACATTAAACAATTTATATGTTTTAAAAGCTTGTCGCGAGATTTTATTGTTACTGGGCTTGCACTAAACACAAATGCTTTACAGTGGCACAAACTTTGCTGTGCCGGTGGCCAAAATGTGAAACAGCGTGTTTTTTTTTTAATGTCATTCTGCTGTCAAGTTGATGTCCAACCATAGCGCTGCTGGCGGCTGAAGTTCTTAGAAGTCAGGGCCGGTTAAATTGCTACAAAAAAATGAAAAAACGTACGTAGCGCCGCTGTCACCGGCACAGCAAAGTTTGTGGCACTGTAACTTATATTTGACATATGAAATTAAAGCGACAAGCTTTTAAAACATATAAATTGTTTAATGTAATAAGTTTGTTGGATTTGACTTGATACACAGTTTATTTTATTATTTTTAGGACATTTGAATAAAAGCTTGATTTTAAATAAAAGGTTTTTTTAAATATAATTTATTTTTATTATTATTTCTGTTGAAACAGGCTGAAGGCTGAAGCCAGTGCTTCACGTTTTAGGCGCTAGTTACAGTACATTTTTTGTTCAAAAACTTATGGAAAAGATTAGTATTCGAATTTGACCTATATAAAAATAAACACATGTAATCAAAAAGAGAAAAATACGTTTATCTCTTTTTAACAACAGGTTTTTTGTATATTTATCTCTTTTTACCAAAACAATGTTATAGTAAGAGATAAAATATATGTAAACCCCTATTGTCAAAAAGAGATAAACAATGTTTTGTTAACCTCCTAGGGTGTTAGGTTTTTTCAATACGGAATTTCTTGGTTCGGTCGCCGCGCTCAAAGCCCGCGATAAAAGCTATGCAATAGCTTAATAAATATTTGGCAAATACGTATCTTTAAGGAGATTAATAGCTATATTCTATGTCACAATCAATTTTTTTTTTAACTTTTGAAATAAATAATAATATTAAAATAATATTTTCCCGTGGGAATTGCCCACACATTTGAGGGATGACGCCATAGATTCAAGGTTCAAGATTCAAGATTCAAATTTGTTTATTCAATTTAGATTGTTATTTACAATACTTGTGAACGTCATAGAAGCTACGCCATCGGTTCGCAAACCCTATAGCGGGAGGACTTGGAGAAGAACCGGCAAGAAACTCCAAGGGTTGTTTTTTTCTCCCTGTTTTATTTCATACAGAGTCGTCAAATTGAAAAATGACCTTAACATGGTATGACTAAGGTCAGTTTCCATCACAATTACACAATGGGTTATGATAAATACAGTTAAGTATAGGCGAAATAATGATCATAGCGGTGAACTATTTTCAATTAAGTACTTAGGAAAGACAATTCTACTATATACTGCAAGTTGCGCCATACATGTTTCAAATGTAATTCTTAATAAAATGAATAAAAACAAAAGAAAACACATTTTAAGGCAAGCAGATAAGAGCAGACCCATTCCCACTGGCAGCACCCGTTCACGAGCATGACGCATGAACCAGCCATCGCTGTAAAAAGTTGTCACTATATTAATATCTTTCACCTGAGATACATTTCAAATCGGTTGGTCGGAAATGGGTTTTGGGGGGACGTTTTATCACATCGTCCTTGCTCTTGGAAATAAGAAAAAAAACATTTTTTTTTGCCCCCTATACCCCGCCTTCAATAATTTTCATTTATCTTAATATTTTAAAATTATTTTTTTTAGTTTATGAAGCGAATTCCATTCAGAAAAAGCGTGAGAATAAAAATTGTCTAGTTCTAATTAATTACTACAGTGGTTCATAATATCGCTATGCCAATTAGCAAACAGCCGCAAAAGTATTGTGTTTCTTAGAGTTTGGTACACTCATATTAACAACGTTCGGTACTAAAACTTCCATGTTTGACTCGACTGAATGAGATGCACATTGAATTTTTATGAAAGTTTCCGTATTGTATTCAAAATAACATTTAAACAAGGAAAAATTAACTTGTCTCGAACAAGAACATGGAAATAAAACCTATTTGGGATGTGTGACTTCGGAAATCCAAATAGTACAAGTTCAAGTCTCATTGGAGCAAATGGGAAGTAAATCGTAGAATAAGACATTTTGGGACCCAATTACGCACTACCACATACCATACCACTTCATAATCCCCACGTCACCCAAAGTTGCCTGGTAGAAAATGTTTATGGCATTTAGTACGCGGTTACGTGCGCATAAAGTATTCAATAAATTAATTAATAAATAATGATTGACAGCCTAACATGTTGACTTTGAGCAGGCTTCTACCGCATTCCATATTTTCATACTTCGAGTAATATAATAAGTGTGTAAGTGCTCCCTTTGGCTGTATTTTTATCCGTGTGTTCAATAGATCGATCGAATAAGCTATTCGATATATCGATAGATATATCGAATAGCTTTTTTAACTTATTTCGAATTATTTTTACTTTTTTTGCATTCACCATGCATTTTTTATTATTGAATATTTTAATATTTCATTTTCAATAACTTTTTTCGATGAAATTCATTCCTTTCCTTGAGGACTTTTTGGCCACTTTAAGGCTGGCATCATACAGCCGGAATCCGAAATTCCTTCCTTTCCTTGAGAACATTTTGGCCACTTTAAGGCTGGCATCATACAGCCATACTCTCTGAATTAATAATCTGAATTCATATTACCATACAATGTAATTTATGTTCCACACTCATTTAGATTTTTTTAGATTATGAATTTCTCAGATCGATTTTTAAGAATGATACTGACGAGCGTTCTGCATTCCCGCAAGTGGGTAATTCCATACATTTGAATAGAGCGGCACACACTGTAATCGGATTATGAAATTTATATTTATTTTTATAAATTGGTATCAATTCCTCTTCCATAAAAGGTGTTATCATGTGCCGTGATCCACGAGATTACTGATCAATCTGAATTTTTAAGAATGTATGAAGCAAAGTTGAAGGAATTCAGATTATTAATTATACGTCTTTGAATTCAGAGAGACATACCGGCTGTATGAGGTCAGTATAGATCTCGAAAAATTGAATTTAAATATCCGAATTCCACAAAGTGATATAACGGAAATCGCTGGCTTTCCACATCGTTTTCATTTAACAGGACCGCTTACTGTACCGTTATTTGTTCTATGTAGCTATGTACGTGCTAAATTAATGTTTGCTTCTAACAGTGTGTGTTGACATCCAGTGGTTTGGGCCCGGGTCAGTCCTTTCACTTCCAGAGCAAATTATCCGATTACAGACCACAAATGTTACGGTGAACGACACAAAGTTTGTTTGTCCTTGCGTAATATTTACTCAAAGGAAAATTAAATGTTTCTGTTAGGGTATTTATTTGGCGAGGAGCCCGTGGCGCAGTGGTTAGCGCACTCGGCCTGCGATCGTTGAAGTTAAGCAACTTTTGCAATGGTCGGTCACGGGAATGGGTGACCAAAAATGTAATATCACGAGCTCCTCCATGCTTCTCACTTTAAGCCGTTGGTTCCGGCTGCGTTTGCAGTCTTTAATACCCACCAATCCACATTGGGCCCGCGAGGTAGGTCATGGCCCATTCTTATTATCCATCCATAAGGAAGGCCTGTGCCCGAACAGTCGGGACTTTTTTAACCGACTTCTAAATCAAAAAGGAGGAGGTTCTCTATTCGTCTGTATGTATGTTTTTTTTTATGTATGTCCGCCGATTACTCGAATACGGATGGACTGATTGAAATGATTGAAACGTTATTACATCAGGTTGGTTACCAAGTTGGTCACATTTTTTGAAATTTTGAAATCCGTTCAGTAGTTTTCAGGAAATCTTGAAAATACTTTCGTTTTCGTTACCACTTTATGTGAATTTAATACGTATCTTTAGGCATAACTCCTTTGTTTATAAACCGATTTAGATGATTCTTGTTTTGTTAAAAAGGGGATACCTCAAGGTATTTTAATCGACTTTAAAAAAGGAGGTTTTCAGTTTGATCACATACCTATTTTCCAGAAAACACGTAAATTGCCTGCACGATGCACTAAAAAGAGTGAAATAAAAATTATTTTTATAAAAAAATAAAACCGCCTTCAAAAAAATCACATCAAAAAAGTAAGAAATAATTTTTCACCAAATAAATAATGTAAGTACTTTGAAGTCGGGCGGGTTTTAACAAAAACAACAAATAGTTGTACATGTTACACGCCCGTGAGAAATTATTTCTTACTTTTTTGATGTGATTTTTTTGAAGGCGGTTTAATTTTTTTATAACATTCGAATTGATCTTACGTCTTTGTGTAGGCGTAGGTACCAAACTTGATATCTTCAAACGTTTCTAGATGTAAAAAAGCAATGAGTGTATCTAAGAAGTCATTTCAAAAGTAAAAAGCTCTCCCGACGCGGTTTCGATACGAATTCGATTTGCATATGAATATTTTGTCTACTCTTTGGCAACTCCTTGTGTCTTGCCATGACTTACCGCTTATAGCGACAAGGGAAGCGGTAAGCGGACAGATAAACTCCACTTCCATTTCCGAAATAAACCTACTTTACGAGTTTCAACTTTATGGCATGACTTCAAGCGCATTGAAAGGAGCCTTCGTGGGATAAAAGCACTGTAGGTAAAGTACCGTCGCGGGGTACGAAGAATATCGTACAATGACCTGTTATTAGCCTGTCCCTGTCGCTCCCGCGTAAATATAGTGCGTCACGCTCGCACGGATGCGATGACCGCCGCCCCGTCTCAAGGACGCTACTACCACCACTCTATATTTACGCGGTCGGTAGTTAGGCGTAGGTACATTAGACGGTCATGCAACCATCAGTCAATTCCATCACTCATGACTAGCTAACCAATCGGTATAGAGGAACTTCGGGCAGCGATAAGAATGGTTCATTTTGATTGGCTTAAAGAATCGTGACTGACAGCAAACTATCGTAAACTATCGTCAATGGGCGCCTTAGAGCGACTTCGTGCTCTGCGATCGTACTTTATCTAGGGCCTTTTTTAAAATGTCTAAGTAAGTTCTTTAGCTATTACTTGACAGATAGGCCATACAAAACTGTAAAGTAAACTGGAAAGTATCTCCTAATTGGACATTGTGAAACAGGCACTGTGTTCCTATATGCCTTGCGTTTATGTTCCGCTTCCAGCGACGAGGTCGTAGCCCGCGATTTTAGAAACTTACATTTCTCAATAAAGCCCTTAAGATGAGGCTCAAGTGGCGTTAATAGCGTAATTTCAAGTAACTCCATGTAATGAAACGAATAACATAACGACTCAACTTCAGAAGTAAATACTCAGTATCATGCATCCTTGTTCAACTCTGCTAAGATGATAGAGACAGACAAATAACACCATTAAAACTTCACCCTTCCGAATTCCTTGAGCATTATTATTGGGCAATTAATTAACCGACAGTTTGTTACGACTTTGTTAACTATTTGAGTGGTACTTACTTGAAACTTTCGACGAGCAGTGATATATCTTTATGCGACTACCTACTCTAGTAAGTAAACTATAAGTAGCAAATTCTGTATACTAGAAACCTGTTTTGTTTGAACCTAAATTGTCGAAGGAAGTAAACTAGAATATAGAATAAAGTGTTAAAGAAAAACAGGTCGAAATTTATCGAGAAAATTTCACTTTTATCTAGAAAGTTACAGCGAAAGTTTAGATGAATGGATGTTCGTTATTCAGCGTTTATGGTCTAAGATAAGAATAGGGATCGACCTTCACCCATCTTTTTATTGAATGAAAAGTATTTTAAAATGAAATTCAGAGTGTTAATAACATAATCACGAGTCGGTTAGCTAAAATTTTCCTGGCCAGCCATGTATTTTATTATTTTTTCGAAACTTTTTATTTGAAAAATTGCACTCAATACTTATACCAGTCGATAGCATGAAGCCTACAGAATTATTTATTTAATAAACAGATGGGTGCACCCTATGTTTTACCAGGAAAAACATAGCCAACCCAACGTTTTTACATTCTGTAGACTCCATTAACTCTTTTGGGACCGAAAGTTTTTTATATGGCCCATTTTTTATGAAAACAAAGCACTTAAGTGCGCGTTGTCGCTATCCCGAACATCTGGTTATACTTAGGCGATCTTTATTAACATTTATGAGTAGCTGACTAACAAAAGCAATAAATTATAAAGCTAGTGGACAGTTTTACGATATGTTTTGTTTTTATAATCGTCGTTCGAACAAAAACAATCAATGAATTCTGTGTAAACAAATGACAATAGTGCGGTTCATTCGATTTTTTTTTTCACATAGTTATCGATGAAATAACATATAAAAAGAAGTATATTTAGAATCTACATGAAGAAACCTATCGAATAAGATATACTTAAATGGAAAAATTTTTTTTTTTGAAATTTTTAAAAAATTTCATACCTACTGTAAGTATCTACTTCCGATTTGAAAAAAAAATTCAAAACTCAAAAAAAGAATTTTCTTCCGGTTCACATATTATAGTGTATTTTAACAGTATGACGAGTTTTCGAAAACCGCATTCAAAAATCTAAAAATTGCAATTTTTGTTAGTCTGGCCAGGAAAATTTATGCCAGCCGACTCGCGATGTATGCGAGTATAACATACTTAATTTGATATTACATACTTTTTACCCACTACGCAGATTGGTGAAGGTTGACCCCTATTCGTATCTCAGGCTATATGCTATTCAACTTATTAGTTACTGCTAGTATACTACATTTTAACACGTCATTTTATGAGTATCTGCCACTAAACAAAGCATAGCAAAAAATTCACTATAAATAAATAAATAAATAAATAAATAACTTCTTACATTCACACCAATTATCTAAGCCCATTTTAATTTCATTACGAAACTGTATCATGGAAAACTTGATAACGGATAAATATATACTTAAATACTTTTTGTTTGTAAATACATATTTAATATACATAGAAAACACCCAGACCAAGACAAATAGACATGTTCATGCACACAAATATTTGTCTTGTTCGGGAATCGAACCCGAGACCACTGGCGCAGAAGGTGGGTAGCCTATACCCCTGCGCCAAATCGGTCGTGAAATCGGTAGTCAACTATTCGCAAGTTCTTACATCTAAAATTACAAAATTGTATGAAAATGTATACTTAAGTAATACTATATTGTGTAAACTGTTTGTTATCCCCAATAAAATAAAATAAAATAAAATAAAAAAAGGTATCCGAAATAACTAAACAAGCCACACAGTAACAGTTGTTACATAAACCGCCAAAGATTCCCGAGATAAGGCAATCAGTACGAGACGAAATTTGATTCCTATCAATCGAGCGCCATTACTATGATTGGAGGGAGACGAGAAGGGGCTCCGGTGACGGTTAGCTCCGAGAAAATTCCAAGAAAATTCTGCCTGATGTCATTTATCCCGCCAATATTAAAATGGCGGGAAAGATTAACAGAGTAGTAGTAAACTTTTTACGTTTTAAGGGACATAAGAAGAAATAAGCAAATAGTGTAAAAGAAAAAGAGGTCGAAAATTATTAAGCAAATTTCACTATTTCTAGAAAGTTACAGCGAAAGTTTAGATGAATGGATGTTCGTTTTTAAGCGTTATGAGCGTATAGGGTTCGACGAAAAGTATTTTTCACAGAAGTCTACAAGAGAAAAACATCTTTCTGTGTTCTGTGGGATTTTTATATCGAGTAAGTAAGGCATATGCCCAGCAGTGGGCGTCGTTCGGCTGACATGATGATGATGATGATGAAGTAAGACGTATGCTAAATAACTTCGATGAAGTTAGGTACTGGAAACTAGATTATACCTGCAAACTGCCGACGTTGATAATGAAATCAGAATTTATTGTACCAAAACATTTTATTAACTTACTTTTAATAATATATAGCATAAAATAATATATAACATAGAAAATTAAAATACCGACTCGACCAAAACCTTCGGGACAGCCTGCCCCCCTAGACAAGTGGCTTTCTATTAACAATATCGCCAGTAGAATAAAAAGAAAATGTATGGGATTGACATTAGCGATCGACGTCACGTGACCGTTAATGTCAATCCCATACATTTTCTTATGGCGTTATCGATAATAGAAAGCCACTTGTCTACAGGGGCAGGTTTTCTCACGATTTCGTTGCAGGCTCCATAATACAAGTTGTTTGAATTGATGGACACTATCATACACTTTATTTATTCTAATAAAAAAATGTGGTGCATAACGAACAATAAATCAAATCCTAGAAAATGTTACGTAGAATAATTTCCCGAATAATTAGATAGGTAAGTACATAAAAAAATATAACAAGAACTAGATCAAAAAGACTTCCTAAAAAAAATACCTAACACCCGTTTGCACTAAACTTAAAAATCGCCTAAGTCTTTTCCTAGCTAAATTAAGAGATTCTTAACAAAAAATTGCTTTGCACTAACCTTAGGACATTCTTAAATGCACTTTTGGCTATTCTTAACTTACGGGCCCAATATCGAGCGCCTAAGGCTTAAGAAATACCTATATCAGTGATTATTGTCTGTGGCATTGTGAGCAAAGAGTAGTGCGACAAGCTTTTCTGTTCCGGTGATTATCTTTGGAACTAAAACAGTTTTCATACGACAGTCCATTTTGACAGCTAATTTCGTATTGCAAGTGACTCCTGTGTCACGGCTGTCACCGGAACAGAATAGCTTGTGGCTTTTGTATTCTTGTTTGCTAGAAAGAGACACAACACATGTGACATACGTCATTCATCATTTATTTAAAAAAAATATTACAGATCGACAATCTTTTCTGTTTCCATGACAGCGGCGCTTATGTTTAGCAGCAAAACATGAAAGTATTAGCAAAATGACATTAAAAACAAAACTCGTTAGTTCTAGTTTTGGCCACCGGAACAGAAAAGGTTGCGCACTGTATTTATGTTTTTCCTGACAGTTGAGCTCAGTTGACTTTTTCTTTTCTCGGTGAATTACTCCTACCAAATAAAATAGACAATGCCTTAGCTTTTGTCTCCTTTTAACTTACCAAGGAATCAATGAGAAGTTTCAACCAAAAAAATATCCAGTGACCTACTTTACCTCGCCAGGTTTAAAATCCATAAACAATTAATATTTGAATTCATTCATTCATTCTTTTAGCAAGGTGAGGACTAATTTACGACGTAGTCTGTCAGTGCAAACAAAAATTTTAGCTCGGCTGTTTCAGGCTGTTTCTAAGCTAAGATGTATCTTATGTATGACAAGCTCAACCCGAGTTTAGTGCAAACGGGCATAAGTTTCACAAGCTGTTTCGTAAACTATGTATTTCAATCTCGAGACCCGCATCTGATTTGGAGAAGGGTGTTAAATCGAATTGAGCGACCAATTCGAGCACTGTATCGTATCAATGTTGAGTCAATATTCTAGAGAACTACGAACAGGTGTGTCGCAGATCACTTGATCTTGGTTAAATGGCAATAGGTTCCAAACGAACTTGAAAATCGAATAACTAATTCATTGCATGAGGTTAATACTTTGAGCAAAACTGAGAAAATAGATTGTTCAGAATCGAGAGTAGAATCGATTTTTGATGGGGATTAAATTTTTCAAAAAAATTGTTTTCATTTCTTGCCGCTTCTAAAAAGTTTGTGTCTACTGCTTAATCATACAATACGCGCGCGACCCGTCACTTGCTCTCTTAAGGGCTTATTACACCTTGGCTAAATTCAGCATCTAATTCAGCATACATTGCTTTCTTTGATCTCATTTGTAGCAAGTGATGCAATCAAAACAAGCAATGTATGCTGAATTAGATGCTGAATTTAGCCAAGTGTAATAAGCACTTTACGTTATATATAGTAGAGCTTAAAATCTGTCAGAAAGTCACGAATATCTTGGATGTTTCTTTAAAAAAATATATGTTTTCAATTTAATTAATTAGTTAATAAAATAAATTAGTTGTGGTGTATGTATGGGCTTTTCGGTTATTGCATTATCATGTTGTATATTGAAAAATGGAAAATGAAGTATTTAGAAAAAATCGACCCGTCTCACAATCAGCTCCGATGGGACTCGAACCCACGACCTTTCGCTTTCCGGGCGACTGCTCTAACCACTGAGCTACGGAGTCGTTACGAGAAGTGTCGAATTTATCCAATACTTCTTACTCGCTGTATAGGCAGCGTTAATTTCATCAATGTGGAGATATTACTACCCTCACACACGAAAGAAATACCTTTCCAGGTATTTGGCAATCGCTAAATATGAAATTACTATTGCAAGTTATTTTAATTTTTAGTTTTTTGCATTCACAATGCAATTTTCATTACTGAAAAATGTAAAATGAAGTATTTAGAAAAAATCGACCCGTCTCACAATCAGCTCCGATGGGACTCGAACCCACGACCTTTCGCTTTCCGGGCGACTGCTCTAACCACTGAGCTACGGAGTCGTTACGAGAAGTGTCGAATTTATCCAATACTTCTTACTCGCTGTATAGGCAGCGTTAATTTCATCAATGTGGAGATATTACTACCCTCACACACGAAAGAAATACCTTTCCAGGTATTTGGCAATCGCTAAATATGAAATTACTATTGCAAGTTATTTTAATTTTTAGTTTTTTGCATTCACAATGCAATTTTCATTACTGAAAAATGGAAAATGAAGTATTTAGAAAAAATCGACCCGTCTCACAATCAGCTCCGATGGGACTCCAACCCACGACCTTTCGTTTTCCGGGCGACTGCTCTAACCACTGAGCTACGGAGTCGTTACGAGAAGTGTCGAATTTATCCAATACTTCTTACTCGCTGTATAGGCAGCGTTAATTTCATCAATGTGGAGATATTACTACCCTCACACACGAAAGAAATACCTTTCCAGGTATTTGGCAATCGCTAAATATGAAATTACTATTGCAAGTTATTTTAATTTTTAGTTTTTTGCATTCACAATGCAATTTTCATTACTGAAAAATGGAAAATGAAGTATTTAGAAAAAATCGACCCGTCTCACAATCAGCTCCGATGGGACTCGAACCCACGACCTTTCGCTTTCCGGGCGACTGCTCTAACCACTGAGCTACGGAGTCGTTACGAGAAGTGTCGAATTTATCCAATACTTCTTACTCGCTGTATAGGCAGCGTTAATTTCATCAATGTGGAGATATTACTACCCTCACAGTAAAGTGACGGAAAGCGAAAGGTCGTGGGTTCGAGTCCCATCGGAGCTGATTGTGAGACGGGTCGATTTTTTCTAAATACTTCATTTTCCATTTTTCAGTAATGAAAATTGCATTGTGAATGCAAAAAACTAAAAATTAAAATAACTTGCAATAGTAATTTCATATTTAGCGATTGCCAAATACCTGGTGTTCACTATAGGTCCCGTAGTTGGTTTCGAGAAATAAAAAAGGGCTCCGTTACAATTTAATAGCGTTTATTGCACTTTTTACACACACAATACTACAAACAGGTAAAGCCGCGAAACAGAGCTTGCACCATAGGCGCGGACGGTCGCAGACTGCCGCGGTGTTTTTTGACATTTCGGACGCAATATAAGACTACCTGCGTTTTACACTTTTATAAAAACTTACAAACTAAATAGGGATGGAGCGCGTCGTTAACATCCCCCACCCCAGTGCTGGGCTCAGCACTCATCCACCAAACTGATAGGAGCGACGCGCGCCACTGATCGCCGCCATACACCCGTTTTTGTTTTGACGTCGACAAGCCTGATACGTCCATCCTTACCTGGATAAACCAGCTCGACAATCCCCTTCCGCCAAGTGTTCCGAGGACTGTCGGGATCGACCACCAAGACTAGATCGCCCACCTGAATCGCCTTCTGTTCGCCCTTCCATTTCTTTCTAGGCAAAAGTTCAGGCAGTACCTCCTTCACCCATCTTCGCCAGTACATATCTGCCAACCGTTGGGATATGCGCCACTGCTTCCTGAGAAAAAGATCTGAATCATCGAAGACACCGATCACAGGCAAGTTGGATGAAGAACCCAAGAGAAAATGATTGGGGGTTAAAGTTTCAACACTGCCAGGTTCGACTGAAACGTGGGCGAGAGGTCGGCTATTAACTATATTCTCGACTTCGAGCATGAGGGTACTCAACACTTCGTCTCTTGGGGCTCGCTCCTTCAATATAACTTGAAGTGACGTTTTGACACTCCGAATTAAACGCTCCCATGCCCCACCCCAATGAGGACTGACAGGTGGAATAAAATTGAAAGACATGCCATTGTGCATACCCTCGGCTTTAAATTTTTCTTCGTCCAGTGCATGTATCGACTTCTGCAGCTCGTTATCAGCACCCCTTAGGTTTGTTCCATTATCTGAGAAAAGTTTCAACGGCCAGCCCCGTCTGGAAGCCATACGTCGAATTGCCATAATGAGGGAGTCAGTTGTCAATGACGAAACGATTTCTATATGTACAGCACGTACTGTTAAACATGTAAAAAGAACTCCATACCGTTTTTCCCGGCGACGGCCTACGGTAACCTCCATGGGTCCAAACAAATCTAAGCCGCAAAACGTAAAGGGACGTTGGTGGTGCGCGAGACGAGCGGGCGGTAAATCACCCATCATTGGGACCCGAGGAGTGGCCTTTCTTAATCTACACAGTAAGCACCTAGTTACTACACTCTTAACAGTAGGTCTTAATCGCAACAGCCAGTATTTCTGTTTCAGTTCATTGACAACTGTCTCCTGGTTTCCATGCGCGAACTTAACGTGATAGTGACGAGCTATCAAACGAGCCACTGGATGCTGACCATCAAGGATGAGGGGATGCCTCGTCTCATACGCAACATCAGCAGCCGCATCAATGCGGCCACCAACACGTAATAAGCCGCGCTCATCTAAAAAGGGGGTTAAGCTTAGCAGCCGACTGTTCTGTTGCAAACTTTTACGATTTTTTAGAGCAGCAATTTCACTGGAAAAGGAATCAGCTTGCGCTTGTTTGAGCTGTAAATACTCCGCTCGCAACATCATATCACAGTCTACGCCTATGGTTAATCCTTTGAATTTATTAATAAATCGGAAAACCATAGTCGTAGCTCCTAACAGTCGGCGCCAGGACGACATATTGCTCGCATCAGGGATAGCCAAGCGGCTATCTGATGAGCATTGAATCGTCATCACGAATCCTGTTTCAATTTCGTTTGAATCTGGTTGTGTAACATCAGCGGGCCAAGACGCTTCGTTTTCATATAAAAATTTTGGGCCCGGAAACCAATTATTATGAAAAGAAACATAGTCAAAATAATCGCGTGTAGCCAAATCAGCGACATTCAATTTAGTTGGTATGTAACGCCATTCCTCACTACGTGTAAGTTCGTCAATTTCTCCGAGGCGATTAGCTTCGAACACTTTGTACTTACGCGTGTTGTTTCTAATCCAATAAACAACTGTAGTGGAGTCGCACCAAAACTGTCGCTTCACTGGGACCAGTCTGTGTTCCTTTTCAATACTGTTAGCAAGTCTAGCGGCCAACACCGCTGCTTGAAGTTCCGCGCGCGGTATTGTTATTGGTTTCACCGGCAGCACGCGGCATTTACTCGCTATAAACGAAACAAATACCTTCCCGCTTTTAGTAACCCAACGCCAGTATGCGACAGCACTCATTGCTTTGGAAGATGCGTCACTAAATACATGTAGCTGTAGGTCGTTATAATGTTCACTGACCGTAGAAGGAAACTCGGATTTCGTAACGCTCGTAGACGACGCGTTTGAGTCGTAGCACTCACCCGTAGACGCTGACGTCACCGCAGGTGGCGGCGGCGGCGGGAGGGGGGCCGACTCCTGTGCTACGGCTGGCTCGAAAACCGGTTTCTTATTCGATGACTCGTACGTGTAACACCGAGGAATACGTAATTGCGATATTAACTGTAGCATGTCAATCCATTTGCACCATTTGCTGTAAACATCATCGGGAATAAAATCGTCCCATTCGATATTTTTACGCCAAGTGTCTTGCAGCATTATTTTTCCTTGAATAGTAAATGGTGAAAGAAATCCTAAAACATCAAAGACTGACATAATAACACGTAACATTAACCTTTTAGTCGGTCTCTGATGACCTTGAATAATGTTATCAGGGATGCGTTTCAATGAAACATCAAAACCTAACATATCTTCTTTTGGAAACCAAATTAAACCTAAAGTACGCTCGCCTTGTGTGGTTTGATCAATTTTGAACCTAATAGAAACACTACCTAAGGTTTCTTTTGGAATGCTGTCCAGCACAGCCTCACTGTTAGATGTCCAGTTACGAATTTGAAAGCCTCCGGACTCATGTACAAAACTAACATTCTTAACCATTTGTATCGCAGTTTGTTCGTCGGGAAGACTATCTATATAATCGTCCATATAGTGTGAGTGACGGATAGCGTTTACAGCGGACGGCATGGATGATTCAAAACGCTGAGCATTTTTGTCCCTGATAAATTGAGCAATGAAGGGGTAACAATTAGCGCCGAATATTAAAGACGACATTACATAAGTTTCAACTGGTTCTGTGTTATTATTTCTCCACAGAAAGCGAAAGGCATGCTGATCATCAGGGTGGATTTTTATCCTTAAAAACATGTCTTTTATGTCACCGGTTACTGCAATTTGATTTTCTCGGAAGCGCAGCATTATACCAAATAGTGATGACAACAAATCGGGACCCGTAAGAAGGTAATCGTTTAAACAAAAACCATTTACCCTATCAGCGGCGTCAAAAACCAAACGTAATTTACTTTTGTTGGGGTTGTCCACCCCGAAGTGTGGCAAATACCAAGTTTTCGGTGTGGTAACAGTATCATTTATTTTTATTGCGTAATCGTTATCTAACAAATGATCTATTCTTTCTTTGTACTTACTCGCAAAATCTGGGCTACGCGTCATTTTCTTTTCAATACCTTTGAGCCTTTTCAAAGAATTAGGATAAGTATTCGGAGTTGTGGCGTTCGCGTCACGCCACGGCAGACCAACGTACCAGCGGCCGTCGATAAGCTTCGCTGTCTTCTCCAGGTGTGCTATCGCGCGGACCTCGTCGGCATTTTCGCGTGGATAACCTGAAATACCTATGGAGTCCAAGGCAAAGGAACGACGGACCTCATGATGAATTTCTCTCAACAGACGTTCGGACTCATCGCGGCTGTCGCAGCGGTCGTTTATAAATAAAACGTGAGATGGATGGTGGCGATCAGCAGTAGGTATCGTGGTCATACTACCATGTACGCACCAGCCCAGGGGTGTGAGAGTAGCACACGGCTCATTAAGTTTCCCTAACCTTATCTCTAATGGCACAAGCAAGTGGTTATTATCCTGCCCTATCAACAATTCAGGCTTTAAATCAGACGAACACAATTTATATGAAATATCAAACAAGTTATCAAACTGTTTATAGGGAATAATAGACATTTTTTGCATAGGTAAATTCAATTCATTAACACTACGCGCACGAATAGAATGAATCTTATTGTCCATACCTGCAAGGTTCACATTTACCACAGTCGTCTGTAGAACCATTTCGTTGTTTAGCCACGCGCCGCTCACGTGCATGGGCTCGCGGCGGCCGCGCAGCCCTGCGCGCTGCGCCAGCGCCTCGCTTATCAGCGAGACAGTCGACCCGTCGTCTAATAATGCACTCGTATTGATTATAACACCATTCTGACCGTGTATACGTATAGGAACGACTTTGAGTAGCACTGACTTTCGATCACACGCGCCTATATGATTCACGTTTTCACTAAGCGCACTCACGGGAGTAGGTTGCGAGTTCGTAGTATCTTCCCGGCTTTGAATCGGGTAATGAAGCAACTTGTGATGAGGCTGGCCGCAACCCTCGGCATCGCAGGCGGGCGCGGTGCATGTTTCTCTGTTATGACGAAAACAAAGACATTTATAGCACACACCGTGACGTTTTACGTAGTCCCATCTTACTTTTCGCAGCGCCTTTTTAAACATTTTACAATCTGGTAAACTGTGCTTTGACTTGCGACAAAACTGGCAGTCATTTATGTTTGGGCGGTCTGACTGCATCAACACTGTATGTGATCGGTTATTGTTGTGCTCACTATGTCTAAATCTATTGTTTTGCTCGGTGCGCTGCGTCACAAATTGCACATTTGAAGTGGCTGATATTTTTAATGCTTCTTCGTGTAGAAAGTCGGAAAGAATAAGCAAACGGGATCGTTTTCCGTCGGTTATTAGCGGGTAACTGTAATCTGACCATTTAGACAGTAACAGCGCTGGCAGCTTAGCTAAAATAACTGAGACCACACTCATTCCCTGAAGGTACTCTTCACGTTTCAAGGACTTTATAGCCTCAATTAAATTCTGTACTTTCACTGAAAATATTATAATATCCTTGTGGTAATCATTAGACAACGGCTGAAGTTTTTTAACGTCTTGTAAAATCTTTGTTATGATGAGGTCAGGGTTGCCAAATCTGAGCTCCAAGGTGGAAATTATCTTATCAGGTGATGTTGCGCTTATCAGTAAGGCGGCCACAGCATCTTTAGCGGCACCTTTTAAGCACTTGCGGAGCCTCCACAGGTTTTCTTTGGAGCTGAATTTGCACACATCAGTTGACTCATCATAAGCTTCTTTAAACTGTAGCCATTCCATCGGTTCGCCAGAAAAATCTGGCAAGTCTCTAGGCGTACATATACGGCTCAATAGCTTTCCATTCGGTTCCTTAGCGACTGAGGCAGCAGCTAGATCCTTCAGTGCTTTGGCAAGCAGGTGTACGGTATCACCAGCACCGGCGTCGGCACCCTTTTGTTCAGGCACTGACGCTTGTCCATGAAGTGGCGCTGATGAACGAGGCTCACCCGTTTGAAGCTCTCGCTCGGGGGTCAGCCTTTCCGCTTGCTGATAGCTTTTTTCCAGCCACTGCTCCACGTCGTGGGTAATAAACTCATCATCATTGTGTGGACTGTATACTTCTTCGTCTTCGAGATCTGCTATGTCCGCTTCCAACTGTTTTTGTATAAGCTCCATTTGAATTTTTGCCTTTTGTTTCGCAGCTTCAAGCTCTAATTTCTTTTTCCTTGCAATAATAGATGATGATAAAGAATTTCTAGATGCATTTTTCGGCGTAACGTATACGGTTGGCGGCTGTAACTGCATTTCCGATTTCACACTGGTGCCCGCCATTTTGATTATGTCGACACGACACGTATCTGCCTTTTGCGCATCACTTTCACTTTTCTTCGTGAGAGATTGCGAAGTTTCTGCATTTGGCTGCGTGTTTTGAGGCACTTCCATTTTATGTAAATCCATTTGCTCGCGATCGCGACGCACTGTACTACGGGTGTTCACCATTTTTGGAGGCGTGTGGAACATGAATGTCCGGCCGAAGACCAACTTGTTCACTATAGGTCCCGTAGTTGGTTTCGAGAAATAAAAAAGGGCTCCGTTACAATTTAATAGCGTTTATTGCACTTTTTACACACACAATACTACAAACAGGTAAAGCCGCGAAACAGAGCTTGCACCATAGGCGCGGACGGTCGCAGACTGCCGCGGTGTTTTTTGACATTTCGGACGCAATATAAGACTACCTGCGTTTTACACTTTTATAAAAACTTACAAACTAAATAGGGATGGAGCGCGCCGTTAACACCTGGAAAGGTATTTCTTTCGTGTGTGAGGGTAGTAATATCTCCACATTGATGAAATTAACGCTGCCTATACAGCGAGTAAGAAGTATTGGATAAATTCGACACTTCTCGTAACGACTCCGTAGCTCAGTGGTTAGAGCAGTCGCCCGGAAAGCGAAAGGTCGTGGGTTCGAGTCCCATCGGAGCTGATTGTGAGACGGGTCGATTTTTTCTAAATACTTCATTTTCCATTTTTCAGTAATGAAAATTGCATTGTGAATGCAAAAAACTAAAAATTAAAATAACATGTTGTATATTGTTATGAATTAGATTCGATTTTCAAGTTCGTTTGATGCCTTGACCACGTTCGTTGGATACGTATTAGGCCACTTACATATTGGCGACTTTTTGCAGCGATACAGTCGCGATTTACACAGACACACAATGCAGCATCGAAATGGTTGCAAATCGAAAGTGCACATACTAAGTCTAAGGGCTCTTACAGTCCTTCTGTTAATAGAATACCACTTGTCTAAGCAATGAAATATCTAACTAAAGATGAATTATAAAAATAAAAATAAATAAATATTGAACACCATCACATACTTACATTGTTCCAAATGTTCCAATACCAAAGTATAGTAGCGCACTAGTATTATGGAAATTGGAAACAACGACGGGTATTACCACGTACATCCAGAGTTCCAGACCCGAAGAAATATTGAAAAGTTCGTTTTCAACATTTGCCCGACCGGGGATCGAACCCGGGACCTCTAGAGATAGCGGCACCTTGAAACCGGTGCGTACACCATTCGGCCACGTAGGTCGTCAAATTAAGTGATTTACAAAGAATACCTTACGTATTTTCCGAAGAAATAAGATTATGAAAGGCCTTTCATAAAATAAGATAATAGGCATTCCATTGGTATTTGGTATTTCATTATTCCAATTTTCCCTGTTTGTCACATCTGGCTCTCATATATTTGATGTAGTACTTCCATAATCCCGCTCCGCGTAAGTAAATAATAAGACCGCAGAAATGGTGGGAAGAATACTATTATTCCTAAGGTTTTAGATGAAGGAAGATGGTGCCCGCATGCATGATACGGAATGCCTTAGCTTTTATTAAAATCTGGGATCCAGCCTGCTCGCAAACATAATAATCTCCACTGGAAAAATTCCTTGCGCTCACACGGGCAACTAATATTGCGCAATTTCTGTCAATCCCCGCCAAATATGATGTCACGACTACATCAAGCAATGAGAGAGTTTCTTTTGACGTTTCATCGTGCAGTTCAAAAATTTGTACTAGATGGCGCTACCCCACTATAGCGACCTAACTTTTTCTGAAGAAGTAAACGAAAAAGTACCTAATAGAAAATAGCAAAGAAAATAGTATGTCTGTAGTAAGGCGTACATTAGACGGTCATGCAACAATCAGTCAATTCCATCACTCATGACTATCTAACCAATCGGTATAGAGGAACTTCGGGCAGCGTTATGAATGGTTCATTTTGATTAGCTAAAAGAATCGTGAATGATAGCAAACTGACAGCAAAACCTACAGTCTAATGGGCGCCTAATAGGAAGACTAAAGCGGCCCATTCACGGCAGGCCGTCCCGCCCTAGTTTACATTAAAAGAGCAGCTCGGCGGCCTAGCGACCTGCCGGCCTAGCATGAGCGGCTTTTATCGCGCGATATGATATGGTACGGCAAGTTGTCTTGCTTACCCCACTAAGGTGTAAGCAAGACGGCTTCCCGTACCATATCATATCGCGTGATAAAAGCCGCTCATGCTAGGCCGGCTGGGGGCTACCGCGTAACTTTATGGGTATGAACTTCATACGTTTTTGGGAACTTTAAGTCTATTTTATAAAGAAAATAGCCGCTATCAGTTCCTTGTTTTAAGACGTCGGGTATGACGATAACTAGCTAGCAACGTTCAATAGAACAAAGCAGCAAAAATCTATGGGGGGCTACCGGCTAAGAAATATGGAAATGGGTATGGGCTTCAACTGTCATTTGAATTCCTTATCTTGATAGATTTTTGCTGAAATTTATTAAAATAAAGAATTCAAATGACAGTTGAAGCCCATACCCATATCCATATTTTTTAGCCGGTAGCACCCCTGGGTCCAGTAACTGAGGTACTACTCGACTCGCCTTCCACCGTTTACATTGGTAAAGTAATGAGCGATTTTCTGAGAGGCCATTTAAAAAAAAAAAGCTTCCAATTGCTTCTCTAGATGGCGTTGAATAAGTATGTACATGTCTATGGTATATTTTGGTATGAAATATATTTAAATTAATTACTTTTTAACAACCCAAAGGAAACTTTTATTATATTAAATAAGTACTACTGTGAGGAACAGAAACGAAATAGGTAAATTTAAAGATTTAGGTAAATAAATAACATCTGTCTGACGTTCCGTTTTACGTAAAAAAGTCGCGTCAAAGTAAAATTTATAACGTTCCGTTCCTTCTAACTGCATAGGTGGGACAGCGCCATCTAGTGACTGAGCTTTCAGAAAATCGCCCATTGGGCCCAGAACCTCTGGTAAAAGTACTGGGCCCAGTTGGTTTTCCGAGCGAGTCAACGGTTTACACAGGGCGAGTAGGCAGACGAGTCGAGTTACAAGTGGTGGGGAACAACTTGGCCGAGCAACTATGCTCCGCGCGAGACCACTCGACTCGCTCAGTAGGTCTAGCACAACTTAGCGCGACTCTTTCTCGCGCTCCTTTCAACCAATCAGCACTTCGCCTTAAGTCGCGCGCGCTATCTACGAGCGATCTGATTGCTTGAAAGTGCCCGCGACTCTTTGTCACTCGAGTCGCGCTCAAGTTGTGCTAGCCCTACCCAGTTTACTCGCCCTTACGTTTACATTGGTCGAGTTAGCCTGCTTTTTGTCGCTCGCTACTTAACTCGGCAGCCTACTCGACCAACGTAAACTAGGCTTTTACGCAGGATGGTGAATGTTGTCGCAGGAGGCTCCTGCAACAACATTCACTATCCTGCGTGAGGCGAGACGGATGGCGGGGCGGCCTGCCGTGAATGGGCCGCTTTTAAAATAATCAATCATCGACCAAAGAGTACATTATTATCCCACAGATAAGGTAGAAAGTGAACTTCAATCACAAAAACCATACAGATTAATTTGACAGTACAACCGACCGACACACAAGTCTTTTTAAGGCTCAATGAACTAATCCTTTGCCATAAATGCTGAAAAAAGTAGGTTGTATTAGAGTTACAGCGCCATCTAGTGCATCGAAAAATTACTGCAGGAAACTCCCCCATTGAGGGTGATGGCAAATTGTCAAAATGTAGCAACCTGTTACTGAGATACGGCCACACAATACCACGAAATATGGACGACATCGCTCCACTAATTGCTTCTCAATACCTTATTTATTGCATTCCAAAATAGTGTTATAGGTGTTACATAAAATTGTACGTACAATAATAGGCCATGTTAATGTTAGGCACAACAATTGAGAGAGAGAAGACCTTTCTTATTCATATTTTGTCTAAATTATTATTAACGTATTATTTTCTAATTATCATTCTTAAATATGAAATTATTTCTTATTACATTTTTAACATATTACAATTTGTTTATTATTTAAGTATATATTTTAAAAGTATTTTTATTATATTTTAGGATGTTAATTTTATTATGCTTCATTTTATTATATTTTTGAATGAATTTTTACTGAAACTTTAGTTATTCAATAATAATTATTTGGTGTTACAAATATTCTGATATAATAAAATAGCACTTTTATGTGAGTAATTGTTTTAAGTTTTTTGTAAAGTGTTTGACATTTATAATATTTATTATTAAGTCAGGCAGCATATGAAAATTTTTATGGACATTGGCTCCAGATTGATCCATTACAGTTACCAGGTAATTATTGCCAAAAACTTGTCTTTGTACGCGCACCTTAAGATCGACGAAGCTTTAGAGGTTATTGCAGTGCAGTATTTATGGTACATAATTAAAAAATCGAAGATAAGTAATTTTAAGTTTTTGATAATGTACCAATCTAAAATTACATGTCATGTACCTAAATCAGAATCTAATGTATCGTATAAAACACAAACCAATAAAAACTTGCATCTAAAATCCAATTCAGTCAACATTTTAGACAGTCGTATAGGTTGTACCCCAACATATTACCTACTCACACCCTTAACTCTTTGACAATAAGAGCGATATAAATATTAAGCTCGATCTGTTGTCTATTGTATAATAAGTCAAGGAAACAATCCCAAAGGGTTTAGTGTAATTTAAATTCTTATACGCCCTTAAGCTACATATACAGCGGTTTATTTTCCATACAAGAGATTTACCGTAAATTAATCTCGTCGGTAGAATTAGAATAAATCCTAATTGCTAAATCAAAACAAGATCGCATCAGGGGTAAGCCATTGTTGTTTTAGGTAAGGACTTCTTTTGTTTTGTTTGGAGAGTGCCATTTTGTAAAAGGGTGTAAACTCAGAACCTTATTTCGCTCTAAGAATAACTCACGATTACCTCTAATCTGCTTTTCCTTTCTATTATAAAAGAAGCCATTTGCGCCATTTCTTTTCATACTTTTGTTAATTTAGATGAATTTTACTTAAATAAGAGATTATATGATTAAAAATAAGAGATTAAGTAAATTATCCTTACTTATATATTATAAATGCGAAAATGCGAATCTGTCTGTCTGTGTGTTACACAATCACGCCTAAACTACGGAACCGATTTGAATAAAAATTGGTACAGAGATAGTCTAGAGCCTGAGAAAGGACATAGGCTACTTTTTTATGTGAACAAAGGGCTGTAAGGGGTTGAAATAGGGGATGAAAGTTTGTATGGAAATTACGTCATTTTTAAAGCTAGAAGCTTCAAAATTATTTTATAGGCTTTTGATTAGATAAATAAATACGACATTCAAAGTTTGTAAAAAAAACTACCCTAAAGAGGGTGAAAACAGGGGATGAATTTTTTCGTGTGATGACGTCGGCAAAAAAGTTTACGGAACGGATTTTGATGAAAGTTTTTTTGTTATACAGCTATTGGTCCTTGCCAACATATAGCTATAATTTATTTTGAAGATCGCAATTTCTGATGTGGAACCATAGCAGTCCAGCCAAACTATGAGAGATATAAAAATATCGTATTTAGGAAAATTGTTAAACGTGATGAGCACTTTCTATTGACGTACAAAGTTTGAAGGTCTGGTACACCTGATGTGGAACCCTAGCAGCCAGATTAAACTATATGAGATACAAACATAGCGTCTTAAGAAAAGTTGTTTAACGTCATGGACATTTTCTATTGACGGAAAAATATCGAAGGTCTGGTACTCCTGATTTGGAACCCTTGCAGCCCAGCTTAACTATAAGAGATACAAATACAGCATCTTAAGAGAAGTTGTACAGCGTGATAAGTATTTTCTTTTGACATACAATATATACTAATATTATAAATGTGAAATTGTGTTTGTTTGTATGTCCGTCTTTCACGTCAAAACGGCGCAACGGATCGACCTGTTTTTTTTAGTATGTGGATAGTTTAGGAGCTAGAGAGTCCCATAGGCTAATTTTATCCCGGAAAAATATCACATTGCCTCGGAAAAACGTCGGTTTTGCCGCGTGTACTACACGCGGCAAAACCGCGGGCGGAAGGCTATGTCATATGTGATATAAATTTTTAATGTGTTAAATACGTAGGTACTGTTTATGTAATATGTATACACGGTATTTTTTTATCACCCCGGATATTTTTAGGGAATATTATACTCATGAAAACAAACAACTTTTATTATAGGACCAATACTGAAATTGCGAATAAATATCAGCTGTTCCATACATTTTGATTAAATATTTTTGCACTTTTCTATGGAATAGCTGTTTTTTTTTGCGATTTTAGTGTTGGTGCCATAATAAAAAAAAAATGTTTTTATGAGCAGAATAATCCTTTTAATTTTATCCGGGGTGATAAAAAAAATACCGTGTATATTAAGTAAATAAATAAAATAATTCATACTTATTATAAAACTGTAAGTATGCGATTCTAATTAGGGGGCTACCGGCTAAAAATTATGGGTATAGACATGGGCTTCATTTGACATTTGAAGCCCATATTATGCCCTTAAAAGCACAAAATATGGGCATCAAATGTCAAATGAAGCCCATGTCCATATCCATACTTTTTTGCCGGTACAGGGGCTGTATACATTGAAAAGAAATAGAAAAAAATACCACCAAAGGTCTTCTTAAACGGAACAGATACCAAAAATATAGTTTTTGAATTTTTTGTCTGTCTGTCTGTTGTCCACGTTTCAGGCAAAAACTACTGAACGGATTTTAATGAAACTTTTTTTGTTATATAGATATTAGTTGTCGCCAACTTACAGGTAGGCTATAATTTATTTACGAGTAGAAGATCGAAATGGCCGATGTGGCACCATAGCAGTCCAGCCAAACTATGAGAGATATAAAAATACCGTCTTATGGAAAATTGTTAAATGTGATGAGCATTTTCTATTGACGTACAAACTTTGAAGGTCTTGGTACACCTGCCTGGCTAGCATTACCATCATAATATCACGCGATATGATATAGCACGTCTTGCTGTCTTGCTTCCACCTTAGTGGGGTAGGTAAGCAAGACAGCATGACGTGCTATATCATATCGCATGATAAAAGCCGTTCATGCTAGGCCAGCTGATGTGGAACCCTAGCAGCCAGGTTAAACTATATGAGATAGCATCTTAAGAGAAGTTGTTCAGCGTGATAAGTTCTTTCTTTTGACACACTGTTTGTATTGTTTGTATATCCGTCTTTCACATCAAATCGGAGCAACGGATCGGCGTGTTTTTTTAGTATGTGGATATTTTAGGAGCTAGAGAGTGACAAAGACTAATTGATATCCCGGGAAAATAAAACTTTCCCTCGAGATAACGTCGTGTAGTACAGGCGGGCGAAACCGCGGGCGGAAGGCTATGTGAAATATTTTTTTAATGTGTTAAATGTATCAGACATAGCGCTAAACTAATTGATTTTATATATAAAATAAATAACCAAAAAACTAAAAACCATATTAGCTAAAAAAAAAAGAAAAATGCTGCCGACAGTCACTATTCCACGCGAACGAAGTCGCGGGCACAGCTAGTCTTATATAATTGCACTTTTCTTTAACAAACTAGCCTTCCGCCCGCGGCTTCCCCCGTTTGGACTACACGATGTTATCCAGCGGGAATGTGATTATGTTTCTGGGATGAAAGGTAGCCTGTGTCACTCTCCAGGTCCCAGGCTATGCCCATATTGAAAATCACGACGATTCGTTGCTCCGTTTTGACGTGATTTTGCAAGCAAAAACCATGAAATCGTTTTAACGCCATTTTGGGTAGAGATACTTATATCTATCTGCCAGGGACGATAGTTGGGAAAACGCAACCTTAAAATACTGGCAATTGAAGTCGCAGGCAGTCGCTAGTACCTATTCAATATTTGGAATATGTAGTTAAAATATCTAGCCCAGATAACATTTCACAATTTCTATGAAAATAAATCCATTGTGCCAAAAAAAACATAACAATCTAGAAAAGTCATTCCAGAAAATGTAACGGTATTATTTTAGGTAGCTCTCAACACTTTTTTGTAAATTCATCATTGTTTTATATGATGAGAAGCAACTTTAGTGCTCATAAAATATCGAAGGCCTTGCTTGAACTAGATATTCAGGTCACGCCCTAATGATCCCATCTACTCTTAGTTCTTTTAATAGAAGAGCTTTTTAATGCTTATTTTATGTTTTTTTTTCTATATTCTACAAATATTGTTAATAGTAAATATACTAACTGCGCCCCGAGGTTTCGCCATTGTGGAATTTTTGGATAACTAAAAAAATACATTAAGGCTATTCGGAACTTTCGCTACTCGGAAAAAGTATGGACTTTTTGGTTTAAAACTATAGGAAGGTTACAGTTGTTACAAATCTGGTATTAAGATATATATTTCTTCATATACCTTTATCTAGAATCATATATGTAGTTTCAAAAACACGATTTTATGATTTTGCCTCGACACTTTTTCTTTTCGAAAAGACCTTTAAATATACAAAACTTCAAGATTATTCGTAAATGGGGTTACTTACATTATTGGAAATTGGTTTAATTAGTGGACACTAATAATATTTAGGATCGTATAGAAGCATTTTTTTTTATCGCTGTAGTTTTTTAATACGCAGTGATTTTGTGTTTTTTTAGCCGAATCTGCAAGATCGGTCTCGCTCCCGCGCGCGTCGTTTTCTCATTGCTATCTCGCTTCAGCATAATTTTTCCGAGTATCGCCTTAAAATCGGTCCAGCCGTTTCCGGTATGGAGGAATTCGATAACAAACACTGTGACACGACATTTTTATATATTAGACATCTAGATACTAGCCTTCCGCCCGTGGCATCGCCCGCATGAACTAATTATAAAGTGTTCAATTTTGTTGATATTTGCTGTAACATTTTTGAGAAATATCTAAAATCACCTAAAATCAAAATTGATGCCGCGCAGCCCGCATGGGTGACATTTGTTTGGTCGGTGAATTCCATCCGCGAACTTAAATAAATTCCCATTATTAAGAATGTTATGAAAATTCACAGTGTTTTGTCGGGAAGCCAATGTAGTAATTTAAGGCTTGTATGATATTTGAATATTAATATATCAATGTTTTTTTGTAATAAATTGTTATTTTTAGTTATAATTGTTATTTTTATTCATTACAGTGATCGCTTGCTGAGTATTTTCTATGTATTTTCAGGGATAAAAAATAAATCCTAGTTTTATGGCATGGCATAATTCATGAGATTCATGAGTATGTTCTTATTTTAAAAGGATGCTAACGACTTCATAGTCATCCAGTGCATTGAAATTGCAATACAGACCTCCGAGCGGCACGCCCAAGTCCCGCGGACGCTCCGTCTCACCCGCTACTGGTTTATAATAGTATATTATGATACAAGTGAGCTAAGGTTGCTCATTATACACGAGGCTGTGGGTTGCAGCCCGAGCCGCAGGCGAGGGCGTAAATCAGCCGAGTGTCTAGTGAGTAAGTTGCTCACGAGTTTCATACGCACTTTTTCAACACACTTGCGAGGAAAAACAAACATTTATTGAATACATAACATAATTAGAATAACTTAATATTAGCTAAGGGAAAAAGCGCGCAAGTTTTTTTTTCGCATGCGCCAAATTTAAGGTGATTGATTACATACAGCCATACAGCCTACTTCAAAATAATTATAATAATAGTGATAAAATGCAAATGTTTTATAACAAATTATTGTGAATTATAAATAATTTGATAACAATACACTTAATTATGTTTTTTTGTCTTAATTAGGGACACATTTATTTATACTAAAAACGTAAATGGATTTTCATCCGTATAAAACCTCTTTGTTGTTACAAAAAAATAACTGTACCTATTACCCGGTGAAATTGAAAATGCTCTGTTTACTCGCATATAATTCGCAGTTAGGTACTTACTTAACTTTGTAGGGATAATTCTATTACGCAACTAGTACTGTAATATTATTATGCACGCGTGTGTTATAGTTCGGTTGATGGCCCTAAGATCGATGTAATAAGGCTCACTTTATGAGCAAGTGTGTTGAAAACATTGTGTCAGACATGCATGGTGGTATTATCGCTCATGTACAGAGACACCCTTTATTGTGAAAGTCAATGACAAAATAATCTAATAGAATCCGTCTACGAGTAGGTAAATTAATTCAATGTTGTTGTATCAACCTACCGGCGAAAAATAAACGCAAAGGACTTTATCTCAGTACCACAGAGGGGCTATAATTATATTTTCCATAGAAACATTAAAGCGCAATAATTAAGGACGTCGGCCCTCGTCAAAAACGAAAAGGTGGTTCTGGTGAGCAGTGCCGGACTTACAATACGAAACTTACAATCTTATATTTTATTTAGTACACAAATAATGAATCAAATGATTAGTATTCAACGCCAGTCGCTAAAATCGGTCATTTGTATTGAGTGACAGGTGACCTTCACCCATTTGTTTCATTGATGAAATGTGTTTTATATCAAATTAGGTATGCTAAATATATCGCGAGTGGGTTGGCTAAAATTTTTCTGTCCCGACATATTTTTTTAATTAATTTGTAATCTTTTTTTCTTCGAAACTTGCACCTACCTGGCTTTTGAAAATTATCTTTAACCATTATGAAGACTACAGAGTATATTTAATAAACAAATTAGTGCAAATGACATTTTTTTTATTAAACTTTAAATCGCTGCCAGCCAACCCTATGTTTTGCCAACTTATTTACATTCTGTAGACATCCATTATATCAAATGGTTTAAAAATAATTCATTAAATATATGGATGCAATTTGATGTCGATTTGATTCGATTGCAATCGTCGATTAAACATAGTCAGGACAGGAAAATTTTAGCCAATCTATACGCGATATGTTACTTAACATTCTTAATTTCGTTTGTATACTTTTTAATCATTAAACAGATCGGTAAAGTTCGATCCCTTCTTGTATCTCAGGCTATTAGCATAGTGTGCAAGACACTATACAAATGTATGGGAGATACGCCTCGGCGACTCTTCTCCGTGACTAGAGTCGGATACTAGTCGTCTGTAAGTATGGTAATTTAAGAACGAGCTTAGCCAAGTAGGTATGAAATAAATCATTAATCACATTTGGTCAATCATACTATTTATGCAATCATAAATCATACAGACCTGCTACTTTCTTTCACAAAGTATAATTTTCATTGCAAAAAAAATCTTTAATTCCAATTTGCTTTATTTTATGTTATTAAAATGTACCTATTTCAATATAATTATTTTTAGATTTATAGTAGTGTAATTTTATTTTAATCATAAAAATACACACATAGCTACAAAGTAGCAATCATTCAAAATCATTACATAATAAACACAATCATTTTCCAATAGCAACAATAGTACAAAGTTCGATGATATGAGACGATGATTAAAAGTCATTGTCTGTGAAAAATCACAATCATTTCCAGTAGCAATAGTAGCGAGTGCGACGATATGATACGATAATGAATTGCCTGTGAAAAATCATTGAACTGCTTGTGGTGGATCATGTCATGATCATATGAAAATGTTTTAAAAGTAAATAACAATAATTTCCATGCCTAAAGTTATATTTTTTTACTTTGTGACGAGGATTGAAAATATGTGTTATGTTTTACAGTAGTATTACATTACAGTTTGACGACCACTATGGTGGAGGACGCACTCCCGGGTCCCGGTTCGATATCGCACGGTGTTCCTCGGTGTTCTCAAAAGGTATTCCTCGGTAATTCGAAACAGGTTTCCAGTTTCAAATTGAGGAACACCGAAATACGGGATATGAAAGATATGCGTGAAATTAAACTAAAAGTTACTTCAGTAGGTATGTAGTACTTTTTTAACTATTATGAGTCGCCTATCTCAATAAAAAAGTAACTGGCCTTAATTGTTTCCCTTGAAAGTTCCGAGTACAAAGAACAATATAATCTGTTTTTCCTGAAGTGCCCTTTCACCCTTTGTAGGGCCCTGGTCAGAGTTGCTGGCAACCCAGACAATGCCAGTTAATTATCATGTAATTTGGCCCTTCCACAGGTCACTTTGGTTTCGTATGAAAAGTGCCTGAAACATGTGTAATTCTGTATCCTTGAAGGTAACTTACATGATTGTAATTTCATATTTCTCAACATACTTACGAAATTAATATTAATGAATAATGCCAAAAGTGACCTTTTTATAGGCCCTTTTAAAACTTGAACTGATAAATCACATTTAGAATGTAAAAAAAGTTGCATTAGTTCGACGTTGATGATAAAACGAATGTATTGTTTATTGTATCGTGTAAATATGTATTGTGTTAATGACCAATTGACCTTAAAAGTTTAGAAGGTTACATAATATTCGTTTGAAGATTAACCGGTAGGTAAATAGTTTGGCTTAAATATTCAAAGAGATTTATGTGTGACAGATGCCTGAACTATAAAAATATAGTACCTATCATCATTTATGGAAATCACCCTGAATACACTCTACTAATAGTCAGGATGAATAGTCTTACTTTATACATTTTTTAGATTGTCATTTAACTCTTCAAGTTATATAATATCCTTCAAAGTTGTTCTTGACGATTTGACTAAGTACACTATCATGAGGCTGTAATAAATTGTTAAAGAAATGTACTAAAATCCAAATGACATAGAAAAATAGTACTAAGACAGCAATATAGGTATTGACCTTCGTGAAATTCGACATAAGCTAGCTTCGACTTTAGCTACTAAGCTGAACTTAGTAGCTAGGCGATGTTTACAAAGTTTGTGTTAAGACTATTAGGAGGGACGACAAAGTTACCTACCTATGTAGGTACCTAACCAAAATCGTTCAGGTAGGTACGTGAATGACCATTAGACGACCTCCGTGGCCGAGTGGTGTACATACCGGTTTTCAAGGTGCCGCTCTGGAGGTCCCTGGTTTTCGGCCTGGTAAATATTAAAAGCGAACTTTTCAATATTTCCTAGGGCCTGGGTTTATGTGGTAATACCCGTTGTTGTTTCTAATTTTCCATAACAATAGTGCTCAAGCTACTACAGTTTGGTGTCAGAACAATGTATGTGGTGGTGTCCAATATTTATATTAGGCAGAACAGAACGAGTAATTTACGATCATATTATGTCTTTAAGCTGGCTTTACATTAATACTGAATCCGGCGCCAATGTCACTTCCAGGCCAGCGATGACTTCGTGTAAACGATTTTTCTTGCTAGTCCAGTCTATCACTGGCTCCAACTCTGGCATGGAGTAATCGTTCGCCGTTTTAAGGCGCTTAAAACTGGCGCCAGCTGCTGTATTAATGTTATATTCATATTCATATTCATTTAATCTGTGCACACAGGTACAAAAGATGTCAGGTACATTGTCATAATCGGCCATTACATAGTTGTTTTCAATCATATCCAGTGTTTTTGAAAATGAAAAAATTTAAGCAGCCAGCCATATAGGTAACTAGAAGAAAACAGATAACTACGCTAGGTACTAACGTTACCCATGATTCTCATCTCAGCTATTTAATGTCCCCACTGCTGGGGCACATGCCTTCTTTATGGATGGATAAGAATAATAAATGAATACGCGTGCCCAATGCGGATTGGTGGGTATGAACGACTGCAAACACAGTCGGGATCAACAGCCGATCGTGCCTTCTGAAGATATAAATTTTTAGTCACCCATCCCGGGAACGACAATAGAGAAAGTTGCTGAACCTCAACGATCGCAGGCCGAGCGAACCACTGCGCCACGGGCTCCTAAGGATCTCTACCCAGGATTATCTGTAAAATATTTCACGACCTTCTTGTCTCGATAAAGAATTTCAGATGTCGCAAACGGTTACCTGCTGTACCCTTTTCTGTCTCTTTTCTTGTTTCATTATTGTACAAACATTTGAAAAGGAGGACGATAAAATAGAAAGTTACGCCAAAAATAACTCGTAAGTATTCCTATCACATACTTGCCATACTTGGCTTTTAGGATAAAATATGTTTCACCATTTTCTGTGTCAATATAATTTTGGGCCTTAGGGTATTGTATTACAAGTTCTTTTGCCTCCTATTGTTAGCTGTATTGGAGTTTTTTTTACAATATTTGATGTTCAAATGTAATAAATACAATATTGACAGATTCAGTGCGATCTATCGTTACAATTTTGTATGAGTATTTTTAATTTACTTTTTCTTTTTGAATAACTTATAATAGGCTGGCATTTCCGATTAGTCTGTTCCGTGTTGAATGACCTTTTGTCAAGTAACACTACCTGTATCCAACCTTTGGAATCGAACTTTTGTTCCAAATAATGTCGAGTGCATTCGTTAACATAAAAATAAAGTTCGATACAGGTGATGTCAACTAAAATAATTTATCACCGGAAATAGAAACTTCTTTCAAAAAGAAAATGAATTGTATACCTACTTACTAAAATTTGATTCGTAAAAATAGGATATGAAATAAAACAGTTTTCAAGTAATCAGATAAAAATATCTGTAGACAAAAATAGGTAATAACTCAACAGTCACGAAAACAATTTATTTGCCGCAACAAAGAACCTGTTTGTACAAATATTTAATCCACAGCGTTAACGCTCACAATGTTGACTATGAACATAAATCAGCAATGTATAAACATCTACTATATTCATACCGAGTTATTTATATATATGAACTACAACTACTTCGTATATGAGGTCATGTTTCCATATTTAATACATATACCCGAAGATACTGGATATACAAATTTTTCAATACCTATTTCACCCCATGATTTATTTCATACCATACGATATATTTATGTCCCACTTTTTTATCCACAACGGGATAGCACATAGCCTTTATCACACGTGATGTTATGTTACTTAAGATTTATAATATTATATTACATATTTAAGTATATTCTTCGTAGTCTATAAAAAGTTTGCGAAACTTCTTGCCATCTTTGAGAATTATGAACATAAGTCGTTCGTTGCTTTATGATCGCGGACATAAACGACTTTAACAAGGTACTTTATGTTTTCTAGTACGTACTTAAGTCTAAATGCTTTGAATCTGAAGTTAAGATTCATACAAGAGACATTGTCAATATGTTGTAAAGATTCACAAAAATACCATTTAAAACAGGAATAATTATACATACAGGGTGTTAGGGGTACCGTTGCAAAAACTTTAGCCATGGCTTCAGACCATCATGCTGAACAACGTACAGCAAGAATTTTTGTCGGATATGAAAAAAATGAAGATCCTTGGGGGAGGCCTATGCCCAGCAGTGGGCGTCGTTCGGCTGACATGATGATGAAAAAAAACGACTTTTCATACAAATTTAGCAACTAATCGAGACATTTCGTATGGAGAGACGAAATATTTTTTTTCATTTCCGACAAAAAATCTTGCTGTGCGTTGTTCAGCATGATGGCCTGAAGCCATGGTTAAAGTTTTTGCTAAGGTGCCCTAACACCCTGTAGGTACAGACTCAACTCAACTCTTTCTGAATAGGTAATTAGTAAATTATTCTTATTCTTATTAAATAAGTAAGTACTTCTAGGTATGATGAAAAATCTTACATTCTTACCTACTTTAGTTATATCTAAAATTTCAGATATAAAGTTTTTGAAATAATTCAAAATGTCTCCAACTACACAAGTGGGCCTCACTGTGGCTTATAAGCTCTTTTCCATGGCTGCTTGCATCGCTATCATGTTGCGCCAATAAAAACATGTCTTAGGGCGTTTGTGCACTACACTGAATTTTACCGATCCGGAAAAAAACAGACGCTTGTATTTTAATAATTAATTATTGTAAATAATAGAATTTATTTATTTCGTGTAGTTTAGGGTTCAAAACATTGAAACTACACGAAATAAATAAATGATTTCTATTATAAATGATTAAATTATTAAAATACAAGCATCCGTTTTTTTCCGGATCGGTAAAATTCAGTGTAGTGCACAAACGCCCTTATTGTATTGCAACCTACCTAGCCATACCTCTCCTTGGTTGCGACGGCCGGCGAAGTAAGCCGCCAAAAATCAAGTAGATACCTACTTCTGGCGTTGCTGCCATGGGCATGGCGTCCTAATGAGATAGAGCACTAAGGCCCAATTCATACCGAGATGGAAGCGAATGGCCGCGAACGGCCGCGACCTTGGGCGTCAACGAGCGACCGCTAGCGGCCACCCGAACCCACGCCACAGAATAAATATTAGTACCTTACGGTACAGAAATTTCACTCCCGAGTTTAGGTATGATAAACGCAAGCGTCCGGTCACCGGACTAATCTCAATAGGCTGGCACTCGGTCGACTTGTCGCACACGCAGCGCACGCATCAGCATGTGTCGTCATCTGTCTCGCTTCGCGTGTATTACTTTCACAGATAAAGTAGTTCCTCTGACAGCCCTAGCAGATTGAAGCGAGACGACAGACAGTTATTGTATTATGAACGCTATACGCAATGCAAAAGGTTGAAATTAGTTTGTTTTCCAGAATAGTAGGTAAATATCTCGGGGATTTTTCGCCGCTTGTATGGAAGTGAGACAGGCCTGCCCACGCGCCTTGCGCGGCTGCCAGCGGTCTTGTGAGTAGGATTACAATATGCTAGGCTTTCGACTGATTTGCCAGCTATTTTAGCCCTTGATCAGGCGTCCGGCCGGCATTATTCTAAGTCAGGCGTTTTAAACCGCCAGTTGCGTACCGTACGTGGACGAACGAACGGAATCGACTTAACATTGAGTCCATAAAAGCCATAGCTATCACACTAGTAACTTTAAAAAAAAAATATTGTTAGCAGTTTTATTCGTATATTTTAACTCTAAAAAACTTGTTACAAAAAATTGAGAATTCAGAAGAGAAATCAATGAAAGTGAATGTTTTTTTCTTTATATTCTTCTGTTAAAGCTGATGAGTTTTTTTCGCCTGTTTTTCTTGTCAGTTAAAAGATGTCCATAACAGGTGGTAGGTAAAAAAATTTTGGACGATTCATAAGCATTAATTTTATTTAATCTATATGAATAAAAAATTTATGACTATGACTATGACTATGACTATTCCTTTTTATAGCATGATTTTCTTATTACCTAGGTAGTTACTTACTCAACTGTATGTGAAAATTGATGTTATAAATAAGAAAAATCATTCAGTTTTTTTCGTACTGTCCATTTGTTTTACTGGCATTTTTCTTGAAAATGAGGCATTTTTACTTCGTATGCCAGGCCTAGATTTCTTCAGAGATGGCACAGGGAGATGGTAACCCTTGTCGCGAGCCGCTCGTGGCCGCTCGACTGCGCTTAGGCGACGCTTTTACTTATACATAACAAGCTGACCCGGCAAACGTTGTTTTGCCATATAATAGTGGACCCGGTCACCAACATCTTGTGTGTGTTTTTATACACCAACAGTTGCCTACAACAGACAACATATAGCGCTAGTTACACACTACCAATAAAGGGGCCCAAGCTTGGTCTCTATTTCCTACATATAAAAAAATACTCTGTGAAGTAGAGTGAGCGTCAGATAACTCTGCGCGCATGCGCGACTGGGGCACTTTTGGCGCTAGTTACAGTACATTTTTTTATTCTAAGCTTATAGAAAATATTAGTATTCGATTTTGACCGCGCAGACGTCAGTGATTACATA
This sequence comes from Crambus lathoniellus, assembly GCA_949710035.1. NCBI lineage: Eukaryota > Metazoa > Arthropoda > Insecta > Lepidoptera > Crambidae > Crambus > Crambus lathoniellus. The sequence continues at coordinate 33,474,018 of OX453297.1, forward strand.
CTCTTTGGAAACGGCAATGGAAGAAATGACAGTTTTGTATCGAAGGTACGACAGTTAAACGATTTTTCATAGAAAATTACAATTTTTACTAAGTTTTCCGGAATAATAAGTAGCCTATGTTACTCTCCAGCTCCCAAACTATTCCCATACCAAATATCACGTCGATCCGTTGCTCCGTTTTGGCGTGAAAGAAGGACAAACAAACAAACAAACAAATAAACAAACAAACAAACAAACAAATAAACAAACACACTTTCACAATTATAATATTAGTATGGATGTATTTGAAAATTATTTTACACTGAAAGTGCTCGCCGCGTCGCGGGTGTTCGCGGCCGTTCGCTGCCATCTCGGTATGAATTGGGCCTAAGACCTTTCGCTGTACTGCCACTGCTTTCCCATTTCAGCTACCAAGACATTAGAAGACTCGTCGAAATTTCCCGGTGCCTTTTACTTATTGACTTTAGCTAGCGTTATAATGCAGGAATGCCCCTGCATTCGGAAGATGAGTATTATACTTGTGAAATAATGTTTAAAATTGGTTCAGTAATATCAGATACAAGAGGGGGGGGGGGCAATGGGGGCGACTGCCCCCCTGGCAGCTCAGATAGATTGCCCCCCCCCCCCCCCCCACCTCCTTGAACCAAATTTGCCCCCCCTCGCCCCCCTCAACCAAATCCTGGATCCGCGCCTGGTAATATTGGTATTTATTGATTACCAACAACAAACAAAAAATCAAATCATTATTTTTTATAATATTAGGTAGATCGCGAAAGTCATCAAATCTACACTAAATTAGATGATTTTCGCGACGTTTGGATACTTTTTCATGGGCCTTAATTGTCACCGGATGATTGGCTGCATACGAGTCTACTAGTTTAAATTAGCTTGCTACATACAGGTGATCTGTGGTTTAAATACTAATTTTACTATTTCTTGCGGATAAGGACTAGGTGTTATTGTTGATCGAAGGGATACGGCTTACTTTTATATAAACGCCAAAGTTTGTATGTATGGACGTTTGTTACTCTTTCACGCAAAAACTTCTGAATGCATTTTAATGACAAAAGATAAAAGATAAAAATATTCTTTATTCACTTAGACATAATACATATGTACTTATGAATCGTCAATATTTTCCTTACAATAATATAGCAATAATATAGACACTTTACAATAATATAGCTTATACATCAGAATACCACATACGCTTTATTTTATCCCAATATTCCCACGGGAACGGGTTCTACGCGGCGAGCAGCTAGTTTTCACCTGAAAGTATTTATTCTTAGAATACCTAAAACTCTAGTGGTATCTTTTGAAGTGAGTAAAACAGATTGTTTTAAACAACTGAACTTAACTAAAATGTTTTTCACTCAGTTGAGAATTACAAAGCACCTAGGTACTAGAGTAACTGAAGTGCGCAACTTTCCTAATGTTTTGCTTGCAAGATACTAAGTTGGTAATTCTTTAAGACTTTTCCAGCGCTTCTTTCAAAGAAAAATAAAAAGAAAAGACGAAACCTTGTCCTTAATTTGTTAAATTGAATTAGTAGCTAAGTAAAAATGTTTCTGTTTATGTTACCCGACCTATGTGGTACTCTATCTGTGAGGTTTTATGGCGGAAATATACGGTTCATTTTTGCCTTTCAATTTGGATGAAGCAACCAAATTGAACAATGCAAACGTAAAAGTGAATCATTCAATGTCAATGTGCGCCTCTATTTCTGCGCCTTTCAACCAAAGTGAACCAATTTGGTTGAACCGTGTAATATTAGCATTAGCTGCTTTTAATGCATTTTGCCGAATGCCAAACTTAGACTCTCTATGGAGACTCAACAATAATTCTATATCAGTAATTTCTCTCTTAAAATTATATTTAATGGCCGTTTACAAAAATTTGGCCTGTTATTGAATTTTTTACAAAGTTCCTTTGAACTTTTTGATGGCAGACTTAAACCCTAGAGTTATGGGATATCAAAGAAACACCTTGTATATTATATACTTACTGTCCTTAATACACAGCAATATTATGCACACAACCTTATTTTTGTGTCCAAAAATCCTTCGTTACATAAGTACTATTTTATTTAAGTCAAGGAGGATTCCAACAAAAAGCACTAAGTATAACAGCGCCCCAGAATTATTCTCTGAGCACAAAACTGGTAGCAAACGTTAAGAGGATTAGTGCATAATACCGGCTCGGAGCTAAAGTCATTTATCGCTCGAAAACTAATGCCCTTTTGTTAACATTCCTATATTTCAGCAGACGTTCTGTAACAAAGCTGTAAACTGTTCAAACAATGGAAATATTTCAACAACTACTGACTGACAGACGCTGATGAACTTGTTTCGTTAATTTGTAAAGGATAGGTACTGCTAAAGACTTTAAGCATCATTATTAAGAATAATGCCTGTATCCCACGTACCAAGCAAATTGGCGAGACAGTGCTAGGCCGATTCAATGTTGTACCGAGCTCGGCCGAGTACTGTGTTTACATATACCGAGTATTCGGCCGAGAGTAGTGTCTCGCTTCCGGTACGTGTGATCAATGCATAAAACACAAGGAGTTAGATGGCTGAACCAATGGATTGATTATTAAAAGTTTTTTCAGATAACACTTTAAGCTTCAAACGCAGCTTGGACCAATGGGTCAGAGTTGTGTCTGCATGATACTTTTACGGCCAGAATTAATAATCAATCCACAGATAGGGATAGATATGATCCATTAGTTGCTATATTAACATAGAACATAGACAGTTGCCTGGGTGTTACTAGGTGTTGCCTAGCAACTGATCTGGATCATGCCTATCCCTATCTGTGGATAGATTATTAATTCTGGTCGATAGTCATTCAATGAAAAAGCCGGGCCGGCGGCCTAGTGGGATCAAAATCATAGCTGATATTAATGATGATAACATCATGACTTTTAAAAGTAATACAGTTTATTTGGTTGTATCAGTGATTGAAAATGAATTATTATAAAAAATCGACCCCACGACCATTCACTGTCCAGGCGAATGCTCTAAACACTGAATTACGGAGTCGAAATGATTATTTATATTATGTACTAGCTTTCCGCCCGCGGCTTCGCCCGCGTGGACTACACAACGTTATCCCGCGGGAATGTGATATTTTTCCGGTATAAAAAGTAGCCTATGTTCCTCTCCAGGCTACAAAGTATCTGTGTCCCAAATTTCAGCCAAATCCGTTCAACCGTTGTGGCGTGATTGAGTAACAAACATACAAACATCCAAACATCCAAACATCCAAACATCTAAACATCCAAACATCCAAACATCCAAACATCTAAACTTTTACATTAATTTATAATATTAGTAGGAAGTAGGATAGTCGACCGCGCAGGACCGATCGTTGTGGAGATCCTTGGGGGAGGCCTATGCCCAGCAGTGGGCGTCGTTCGGCTGACATGATGATGATGATGATGATGATAGTAGCAATTTACAATGTACTAAAGGGATGGAGGAAAGAAGATTGCATGCACCTGAGAGGCGAATGTTGATGTTGATGTGTGGGGTAAATAGAATTTACAAGATACGGAATGTCTATTATAATAGGAAGTTTGAAAGTAGCTCCAGTGACACTGACAGATAAGTTAAGAGGAAATCAACTTAGATTGGATGAACGGATGGTCACTTTATAAGGAGGGATGAATGACACGTGGTGAAGAAAGTACTGAATATGAATGATAATGGATATGCAGGGAGAGGAAAGCCAAATAAAAGGTGAATGGAGGGTGTGAAGGATCATATTTACTAGAAAGGGGTGACTGCAGAGGTCAAGGCTGATAGAGATGATTGGAAGAAAAGATATGCTGCGACGACCGACTCCAAATAAATAGGATATGGGCATTACTATAATGAGAAGCAATGTAAATAAAGAACAAGATATTCCTATAAGCATCTGTTGAAACCATGTATAAACCGAAAAGACTTTCGGTTAAAAAACTACTTACACAAAAGTTTGAATTATGATATCTAATCTCCCATTAAATGAAAGTGCTCTCCCAAATTATGTTTGATAAATGTTGCCCACAGAGTATCTATCAGTAGAAACCTATCTGAGGAGGTTTGGGCCGTATTTCCCCAATATCTAGATTTTGCGTCCTATTATAAATAAAATATTGCTGGGCTCTACGCTGGCTCTCGAGACGAAATCAGCCGCTAAATTATAAGCTTGGATTTTAATCTAAAATCTTTGAGTAAAGATGCTATCTTAATAACTAGAACTTGAGCATTATGTGACTTATTTCAAAAAATATCTTACTTTAAAATTTTATTTTTTTAAAACTACATTTTTAAAACAGACTAGAAATATTTTCCAATAGAGTACTCGTCAAGACGATTCAAACGAGCCCAAACTCGACGGGGTTGCATGGTTTCAATATTGAGTTCATATGGCATGGCCTTCCGGCTTCATCATCAGACCCTGAAACTCATCTCCCGTCAGAGTACAAGTCAATACAATTCTAACGAGCCCAAACACGATGGGATAGCTCGGTTTCATCATGGAGATTCTGTGGCATTCTTCCGGCTCCATCATCAGATCAGCTCAATAACACCGTAACATTGCATTGTCATCCAGTTCTAACCAATGTTCAAAGTTTCAAGTATTTAACTCATCGGAAAGCTAGTATAAAATCGTTTGCAAAATTTGCGTACAAACAACAAAGCAACCTAATAAAAACGTGGTAAGATATAGATGAAGTTTTTTGTACCTAATTATTTTCTTGCCAGAAATACAATTTATTTATTAACTTTAGTTGTATATAAATGATATAGAAGTATGAATGAAATAAGAATGATATAGAACTAAAGATACGGTTAGTTCTTTTTGCAAATAATTTTAATAAACGGAGATCGTCCCCCTTCGTGTAGTTTTCTTGCCAGTTCTTTCTCCGAAGGGCTCCAACTTTTGTGAACTGGTGGTCGAGTCAGTAACTTTTTGCTTTGCTATAAATAATTATTATCCAAATTACTTCAACAAATCAAAATATTAAATTAATAAATCATTTTGATATAATTAAATATAATTTTAAAATAATCAATACCTAACCGTATTCTGTTTCCGAACGAAAAACAAAGACAATTAGAGTGGGTATATTCTTTTATTAAAATCAAAAAAATAGCGGGTAGTTTTCCGTGACCACGGCCCCTGGAAAGGTGCCGAAACGTCGGATAAACCAAAAAATCTCAAAAAAACAACTAAAATTTAACTAAGTTGTTGAATAAATTGCGTGAAAAAATCCTTGAAAGTGTTTTATTTATAAATGATATACTTACTTATTATGTTTTTACTATTATACTCAAATCATGACGTCATGGACAAAGCTGCATGAGTGAATCGTAGACGACTACGAAAGGCTCGTAGCCTTTCCGTAGCACGTAGCTACGGAAGATAGTTTTAAATAAGAATTTGTAAAAGATTTTTTTTATCATGACAAGCGTTTTTGCTGACTTTACTTTTGTGTATAACTGTATTGTCACTCAAACCAAACCATGGGAAAGTTTCTGTTCAATCGGACACTGGGGAAGGGGTCAAATATAGCTTTCAAGAATTGACCTGTAATAAAAGCCTGTACAATTACGCAATCAGACGCATAAAAAATGTATTATGACAGATTTTTAATATAGGTAAGTATATAATTTGAACTTTTGAATTAACAATGCAATTTTTATTATTGAAAATTAATTATTAGAAGAAATCGACCAATCGCACTCTCTCACGCCCTGCATTGTGAAATGGAATAAATAAAGAAAAAAAATGAACATCAGAGATCTTAGACTTCTGCGTGAACTCTTTCTTCTTCTTCTTCTTCCTTGTCGTTCTTCGTTCTTTCCCTAAAGGGCCCCCAAATTTAGTGAACTTCAAGCTCGAGTCAGTAGTTTTAGCCTTGCTTTATATTAAGTTTCTTTATTTTAAATCTAAACACATCAAGAATATTAAATGTCCTTATCATAGTAAAATACAAGCTAAAAATAATATCTAGCCGTATCCCGTTTCCGAACGAAATAATAAAAAAAATCGGCCAAGTGCGAGTTGGACTCGCCTATGAAGGGTTCCGTACACACTTAACGTACCGATTGCCTATACCTTGCCAAAATTCCACCAAAATTTTTTGTCAGCAAAATATAACTTTGTTTTTCATAGTGTTTGTATGAATGACAAAGTTATATTTGCGGTTTTTGAAAATGTGTTATATCTCAAAAAGTACTTACTATATCTTGTTCAAAATAATTTTCGTTTTTTATTAAAGTTGAAGTTAAGAAAGTTTTTATTAAGATCTACAGCATATCTTTTTTCTAGATTTTTCACACTTTTATTTCAAAAGTTAGGGGTGGACACACATTTTACCACTTTGGAAGGCTCTATCTTTCAAAATATTGAGTTTCAGAAAAAATGATTTGAGAAATTTCTATATTATTTTTAAAGACCTATCTATAGACACCCTACACGAATATATTTGATTAAAAAAATATTTTTCAGTTTCAGTTCTATGTATGGGGAGCCCCCCTTAATTTGTTTTTATTTTTGTATTAAAATCGTAAAGCGGTTCACGGAATACATCTACCTACCAAGTATCAACTATGTAGTTTTTATAGTTTTGGAATAAAGTGGCTGTGACATACGGACGGACGGACAGACAGACAGACAGACAGACAGACAGACAGAAGGACAGACAGACAGACAGACAGACAGACAGACATGACGAATCTATAAGGGTTCCGTTTTTTGCCATTCGGCTACGGAACCCTAAAAACTGCGATTTTATCAAGATCAAATTCATAATATACTTAGTAGTTCCGTGACCACGGCCCTTGGAAAGATGCTGAACTGACGCGACCTATAAAATAAAAAAAAACTATAAAAACACAAACTAAAATATTGCTATGAGTGTTTAAATAAAACCGCATGAAATAATCTGTAAACAGTGTTTTATTTCAAAAAACAATTGAGTTAAATAAATACTTAAAGCTTGCTGGATGCGGGCAGTGTAGGACCGATCGTTGTAGAAATCCTTGGGATGCCTTAGCCCAGCATTGGGCGTCGTTCGGCTGATGATGATAATGATTATGTATGACAAAGTATATATGAAATACATTTTTCAGTTTTAATATAAATAATATGTACTTAGCTATAACACAAAATAATAAAAAAAATTACCAGTGCGTGTACTTAACACATGTCATGAATCTGATCTTTTCTTGTTTATTTCAGAGACTGTAGAGTGTACGGTCACATTCCGAAAACCTTCTTCAGTTGCCAATTCGTTCCTTTAGTAAGTCATTATGCTAGCGTAAATTATTACCTTTTGAAACTAAAGCACAAAGCTGACAACGGCATATATAATTATACAAACTTCATCGTATAAACAAGGTTTAAATTTGTGTACACCTTTAACCTACGTCTTATTTCACATCAACGTCAAAACTATTTAGAAGCCTCTAATCACAGCCATCTCTATCGAGACGATAGAGACGGCTGTGCTCTAATCATTTCGAAGTTTGAATTAAGTAGTTGTGTTCTATTTATTTGTTCGTATCTGTCAGTGTAACATTTTTTGATTTGTATTTCTTGGCCAAGTGCGAGTCGGAATCTTGCACGAATGGTTCCATACCATTATCTATACAACATTGGACACTAAGTAGGTATATTTAAGATCGAGCAATAAACGGCAAAAAATCACGTTTGCCGTATGGGAGGCCCCCTTAAATATTTATTTTATTCTAATATAAGTAATTGTTTATTTTAAAGTGTTCATAGAACTAAATATTCTGCGAATATTTCAAGCTTCTACCGGTTACCGTTATTAATATCGAGCGAAAAATGGCAAAAAATCACGTTTGTTGTATGGGAGCCCAACTTAAATATTAATTTTATTCTGCTTTTAGTACATATTTGTTGTTATACAAGCAACAGAAATACATAATCTGTGAAACTTTCAACTGTCTAGCTATCACGGTTCACGATATACAGCCTGGTGACAGACAGACAGACTGTCAGACGGACAGTGGAGTCTTAGTAATGTAACTAAATAACTAAAAATGACATAGCGACGCTACATTATGCCTTGCGCAATGGCTAACGCAAACCTATTGCGTAGACAGAGCAAAAGAAATAATAGACCTTACGGTGAAGAACCTTTTAATACTACCAGTGTACATGTTTATATAAAAATAACCGCTAACTAGGTATTTAGTAATTTGTGGCACAGCTCGTTATTTTCACCACTCACCGTAAAATAAGAAAAACTCTCAAGAAAATATTCAGAAACACCGCTTGGAGCTTAGTAACCTTATATTTTATTCTCCGAAAATTTAATATCTTATTTCTCGCCGTGTCTTCCGCGTAATTTATGCAGGAAATGCTTAAGAATGACCCGAAGTTTTGAAAAATAAACGAGCTCTTTGAAAAGCCGCTTAGGAACGGATTTTTCTGACAACGATCCGTCATTTATATTATAAGTATGCCTAAGTCATGGAAAGTTTCCGTATCTAAATAAATAATCTGAAACGATTACCTCAAAACACACACAATAACGAAACATTTTAAATAAAGATACATATAAGAAATCCTCAGTTACGGATTTATAATAAAAATCTTATATTATATCGCTTCCCAATGGATCAATTCAAATATTTTCGCGATTTTAATGTAGTAGTACTTAGTAGGTAATCCTCATCGAAGGCTGATTCGTAAAAATTGGTTAAGGCGAGGATTCCCGACCGAAATAGTCACGCTAACGCTTGCTCGGCCGCGCTCGATACACTTCACGCGGACGCAGCGGCAGCCGGCAGTGAACTGTGAACTCGCGAGCGCCCCGCGAATCGAAAATCACTTAAAATTCAATTAAAATTTACCTAATAAAAAAATTTTTATTATGACGGCCGGAATCCCTCGGCTAATCAAAAACAATCATTTTCGTATATTTTTCATTAACTAAAACCAAGTATACTGCAAGTAATACGATATTTGGATTACGATTAGACGGATGTTTGGGATTTTATTTGACACAGTAAAATATCACCAATCGAAAAAAACGGCCGGAAGCACTAGATAAATAACTGTAAAATAACATATATTTTTTCCAAGTTTTAAGTACTTGTGATTGGCGAGTAATCCATAATTTAAAATACCCTATTTTGGGGAATCGGCGCCTTAAGTTAGATAAGGCGTGAAAGGTAACACGAAGGATTTCGAAATTTTTATAATATTAGAATAACCCTAACCACGTCTTATGGATTTTTTTTTTCTCCGCTATTATATCTACGAGTATATTAAGGTACCAAGTAGATAGAATCTTTCATTTAATTTCCTCGTTCAATTGTGCTGTTTTATTTACAGCATACTTTCTTTAGAAAACGGTAAACTGTAGCAAGCACAATAAAACGAAATTCTTAATCAAAAGCGCAGCTAAGATCTAGGTTTACAAGCAGCTGTGGTTCCGTTTATTTGTGAGGAAATAATATTGCTCGGTCTGATTCGCAATATACTGTATGCTGGAACAATCTCGGCAGTGTTGGCTGCAGAAAATAGGTTTTGAGAAAATCGTCTTGTGGTTCTTTTATACAGGGTTTCACTAATCTTGTTATCTTTAAACGTAGGATGTTACGTTTATAAGAATGGGTATTATTAAGCTTTGACCTCTATTATAAGCATAATGAAATGAACGTTGATTGATAGAGAGAAATAAGACACATACACCCACTTGCAGGAAGCTCCATTAAAGTTAATGCTTCATTAAGTCTATTGCTGTCACTTTTCGTTGTCAAAAAATAAAAAGTGACAGCAATAGATTTAATGAAGCATTAACTTTAATGGAGCTTCCTGCAATTGGGTGTTAAAAATATTAATGAAGAGATGATGACGTCTATTAAATTATAAAGTGGAACATTATAGACAGTAAGCTCTAAGCACCTTTGGTCCCGTTTATTTGCAAGGAAATAATATTGCACGGTCCGAATCGCAATATACTATAGATGCTGCAAGATTCTCGGCGGTGTTTGCTGCAGAAAATAAATTCGAGAAAATTGTCTTGCGGTTCTTAAACAGAGTAGGGTGTTCACAAATCTATCTTTCATTCTTAGTACGAACATTATTAAGTGAAGGATTGATGTAAAGGCATTTTGCCTCTTCTAGAAGCTTCCCAATCTAGGAGGTCCACTCAAACGAAGTCGTAGCGTGGCTAATATGATGATCATTACTATTATTATTTATCACCATCATCGTCATCAGCCATTTTGAGGTGCTGAGGTTAGGCAGAAGTCTTCCTTATGACTTTAACCTTATGCCTCCTGGTTCACTAACCGTCGGAAACGGGAAACGGATTCGAATTATGTGCTTTGTCTTTGTCTATTCTATAGTGATTGACAGAGACCATGCATTCAATCTTCTGTCGGGAGCGTTTCCGAGGGTTTGTGAATCGGGGGGCTGGATGGATAACCAGAATGCCCATGACCCAACACGCGGGCACAATGCGAATTGGTGAGTAATTAATATTATTATAATTTATAATTTAAGTACTATTTATATAGATAGATTATATGGTATTTGATACATCAATATATTAGATCATAAAGCCGCTTTAAAACAAGCGACACCCCTTCCTCATTCCGATATTGCACACTATGCGATTCTTTTACTTATTCAGTAGGACATTCCATTTCATCCCGTTGGAGTATGTAGGTACTTAAAATAATCCCATATACCTACACGACGATTCCTCGGGGCTTTGGAATGGTGTTGTCAGTTCAGTGCACTAATGCGAGCCTGTTCGATCAAGTTTGCAAAATATCTGTTTTATAGGTTTTATTTTTTTCTTTAAATTATAAATCTCAAATCAAATTTTGTTAAAAATATTTTATTTTATAAATAACATTATTTCGAATTTCGAAAGCTTGGATTAATTTAGATAAAATGGAAGTTTAAAAAATTTTCCAAAAAAAATTAAACCGCCTTCAAAACAAAACTGCAAACAAAAACTCATTTAACAAAAACACGTAAAAGTGAAAAATAAATTGTATCATTCAATTCAAAGTACGAAAGTGCTGGAATTTTTCTAATTAATCTTGAACTTACTGATCTGATTGAAGTCGGTGTCAAGCCAAATAGGTATTAATATTAATATGTATTTGATAGGTTACAATTTACACCACTCTGCGCATGAGATGAGATATTGTGTATTATTGTTTCACTATTTTGAAATGAAATGAAAATGAGTTTTGAAATTGAATTTTAAGTATTCGTTCTTGTTACTTTCGGCTTGACACCGACTTCAATCAGATCAGTAAGTTCAAGATTAATTAGAAAAATTCCAGCACTTTCGTACTTTGAATTGAATGATACAATTTATTTTTCACTTTTACGTGTTTTTGTTAAATGAGTTTTTGTTTGCAGTTTTGTTTTGAAGGCGGTTTAATTTTTTTTGGAAAATTTTTGTTTATTTTTCCTTTTTTAGTGTAAGAAATCTACTATAAGATATAGCATAATGAGCAAGGGTAGCTCAATGTGCAACGACTATAGCCCATATCTAAATTAGAACACTCAGACTAGCACCACCCTCCAACTCTTTACTGTTATGCAGTTTCCTTCCACCATCAGCTAACCTAAATTACTTTAAAGAATACAACTTAAAATTCTATTTGCGCTTGTGGTACTTAAAAACATACTTTAACTCCTAAGCGTTAAAGAGTTTTACCTTCCATCATCAGCTTAACTAAATAACCTGAAAGGAAACAACTACAAATATTTACGTATCAACGATATTTACAGAATTATCCTCCAACTCCTAACTATTGAGCAGTTGTACCTTCCATCACCAGCTCATCATCGTGAGATGATGACTACCAGTCGCAAATACTTGAAAATTACTTATGAAAATTAAAGGAATCGTATTGCGCCCGTAAAATATCTAGTATTTAATTAATGTTTTCGATGGCCATATGTGGTCTTCATCATCAGTTACTCTTCACCAAATGGTGCTTACCGAAAGCAAATGCACGAGTTACTTAAGAAAATACCAAAATCGCTATAGGTGTGCCTATAATATTTGAAGAGTTCCCTTGATTTCTCCAGGATGCCATCATCAGATCCTGACCGTATAACAATGGGACCAATTTGTAACTATATGCTTTCAAACCAAAAAAGAATTTCTAAAATCGGTTTATAATTGACAAAGTTATGAGGTAACAAACATTAAAAAAAAAAAAAAAAAAAAAATTCAACCGAACTGAGAACCTCCTCCTTTTTTTGAAGTCGGTTAAAAAGTACCCTGAATAATATATTTCTGCTATTTTTCTAACGTCTTGATTAGCTCAAGGAGAAAAGCAGAATCGACCGATGAAATCGATATGTTCAAATCTTGATTGAGTTGAAGGATTTTTAATTTCCTAAATACTTAAAATGCCATTACCTTTACGTATATTTCAATGTAAATAATGCTCAAAAATATCGTCATAGTATTTATACTAAGTCGCTTCCCACCGTCTCTGTACTTACGCTTTTTTTGTTCCTGTGGAAAACTCCTTCGCGTCCAGGAAGACGAAGGGGGTTAATACACACTAAAACCGCCTGGGTGCTCTCACTGCACATGGACGGAGATAACGAGGCTAGTGTGATAGTTCGAATCGACGCTTCAAACTTTTCAACGGATTTTTAGGTTTACGAGTACCTATGTTGTATAAAATACATGTATATTATGCATCTTCTGTATATTATCTCGCTAGTAATTTTAAAAGTTCCACTAGCTTACGCTTATCAAGCCTTTATCGAGACACCAAGAGCGTACCTTCATGTTGCTGAACAGGAAATTTCATTATTAAACTACATCAAAGTGGCGTAAGTTCCTACAATCGCATTTAGCACCTTTGCTTAAACTTAGCAAGAACAAGAAGTAGGGTTAAGAGGGTGAAGTTCATGTAAAGTAAAACGGGTAACTTTTGCCGTTTAAAGAATATAGGTTTTAACCTGTGTACTTACTAAACATACACCCACTTGCTGTCACTTTCCGTTGTCAAGAAATAAAAAGTGACAGCAATAGATTTAATTAAGCATTAACTTTAATGGAGCTTCCTGCAACTGGGTGATAATCTGCTAACAATACGCCTTAAATCTTTTTAACAAACTTGAATGCTTCATTAAAATCCTTAAAGGCATTCAAACGTTATGGTAGAATAAAGAAACACACATACATCCACACATACATACATTAACCCTAAACACAATTCACAACTTTTTTGGGCAGTCGTGTAAAAAACACCGGAAATTCAATAGCCGCCTCCTTTATATCATCTCCGTTCCCGTAGAAATATTTGGGTAAAGAGTAGCTATGCTATTGCAGCATAATAATCTATCTCTGTTTCAAATATTCACATAAGTTCAGCCGTTACAACATGCTTGACTAACAATCATGCAAACTTTCTCATATAATACTAAAAACTAAAATCCTGTGAACTATTATCAGTGGAAATTGGTAATTGGCCATCCGTAATTATACCTGTAAAGGTGTGCGTTATATTCGATAACGCATATAGCATAACGTTAAAAAAATATAACTGTCGCACCTAATATAAAAATATAACTTATTCTGCTATTGCTATATTAAATTATATCAAGCAGGAGTGCCGCACGCCTTCTCGTGTATTCGAATGAACAAATGCAATGACAGAACTGAATGAATGAACTGGGTTCGTCTTCTCTATCCAGCCGCACGCGATGCAAGCATTGCTCTCTCTCTCTTTTTGATAATCAAATCTATCAAAATTTAACTCTATCAAGTGGAAATAGAGTTGAATTTTGAAAGTTGGAAAACCAAATAACGCGTTATATTTGAGACAGACTCTAACGTCTTATCAATAAGGACTAATATCAAAAATCACGTACGACATGCGATTTGAACGAACATGTTATTTTTCTGCTATAATATTTATTACTGTTATGTTATTATAATATTTAACTAATGCCAGTACTGTGGAATTCTTGATCGCGACCTCACGCTTGCTCGGAGCTTAAAAAGTACTTACGAGTTCTGTTTTTAATAGCGTAATATGAATTTATTTGTGTTGTTATTTGTAAAATATTACATATGGGTATAGAATAAAAAAGAATAAAGAATTAGTTTATTAATAGTAATTGATCATTAAGTAGTGTAAAAAACATTAATAACTAGGTACTTTTAGTTTAACATGGGTTATAATTAGTGATGTACGCCTGGGAATATTGCCACTGCCGGCAATTTTCCACTCCCAATGTGCCCGGGAAATTTCCGGGCACATTGGGAATATTGCCCAAAATTCCCAGTAGACTTTTTGTCGTTTTGTTAAATTATATAAATAAATATTGTATTTTTCTTCTGTGTCTAACAATTTTATAATTTGTTGATAATTATGGCAAGATTATTTTGTTTTGTTTTCTTAGTTTGTTGAATAAAAAAATAAACCATTTTATATCAAACTGTTTTTCATTTCATATGTGCTTACCTCTCATGTTGGTGGCTATTTATAACGTAATTCAATATAATCAAACAGTTTTAAAGTCTTATTTTAAATTGTCTTGCATGGTAAAATATTCATCTACAAAATGCTGCTTGGGAATATTGCTGGGAACTTTGGGACACTGCCGGCAACGCTGCCGGCAAAATTTCCAGTCCTTGGGAACGTGCCCGGGCACGGTACATCACTAGTTATAATAGGTTATTTATTATATTAGGTACTTGATACTAATATATTATAGCATAAAAAATAACCTAATATTTTAATATAGCATAACGATATGCTATAATATACGAATATAACATAATAGCACACCTTTATATACCTGTATAATTATAATTTGTTATTACATAGCTGTAAGTTTCCCTAAAATTGTTAAATAAAATAATAAAATATAATAAATAAATAAAATATTTTATAATATTAGTAAGATACCGATTATTTTAATTTTTAGTTTTTTGCATTCACAATGCAATTTTTATAATAGAAAAATGGAAAATGAAGTATTTAGAAAAAATCGACCCGTCCCACAACTAGCTACCATCGGAGCTAGTTGTGGGACGGGTCGATTTTTTCTAAATACTTCATTTTCCATTTTTCTAAGATACCGATTAATTTGTAGAAAGCGTTAATAAGCAGTCGATATATTGGAATGCTGATTTTTTAATGCGTTTGAAACTGTCGAGCCAACGAATTAGATTTTTCTATGGTTAGTATACTACAAGAAGCGAAGAGTTATTAATCTATGACTACAAGTACGTATACTTTATACTAACGACACTTTTTCCTATCCTGTTTAAAAACCTATCTGAAACATTACACCTTTCATTTGCAGTCGTCTTTGATTGAAAACAACGATTTAAAGTTATATTATTACAGTAAGAAGATAGATCATAAACGTGAAAAACACTTAAGTTTGTGGACTCTAAAGCTTTATCATGCATTTCAACACGTTAACGATCGCGCAAACGTTTTAGGGCACGTAACATAGTTGGAAATAGCACGCTATTTAAAATATCAGGCAGTAGTAAGTAACTGCTATTTTTGAACTCGGATGCTAAAGAACTCACCAGTCAATTTATTTTGACTAAGAGCAAGCTCAAACTACTTTATTTATTAAACAATGACTTCAAAATAAAATGGACACATACATCTATTAACATAAATATTTATTGAATAATGTAAGTAGGTACTTAAACTTCACATCAAATATTAAATTAAGAAGGTCATATCTCGAAGAACATTGTTTAGGCGGACCGAAGCCCCCAGTTTACCACTAATCTAGTTATGTTATTAGCTGAACAAAGACGCTTATTTAGCGCTGAATAACGCTATATTGCTTTTATTAGGTTGCCACAGATAATAAAGTTACGAGTCAAAACTTCTTCGTTGTAATTATATCTAACTAGCGGACCCGGCAAACGTTGTTTTGCCATATAAATATTATTGAACATGAACTTCGTATCACCAAAATCTACCTGCCATAAATGTCACTTAAAATAGGTAATCCAAAAAGACAAAAACGTCACTGATTACATACTTTTTGACATACATACTCTTTGGAAGCGGCTATGTAGGAAATGACAGTTGTGTAAAGTACGACAGTTTAACGATTTTATTTACAAAATTACCATATTTATTTTAAAATTTTCCTGAATAAAAAGTAGCCTATGTTACTCTCCGGCTCTCAAATTCTCCCCATACCGAAAATCTCGTCGATCCGCTGCTCCGTTTTGACGTGAAAGACGGACAAACAAACAAACAAACAAACAAATAAACAAACAAACAAACAAACAAATAAACAAACAAACAAACACACTTTCACATTTATAATATTAGTATATATATAAGTATATAGTATATATAGTATATATATATTAGTATGGATTAGTATGGACTAGTATGGATTACGGAAAAGTTTCACGATCGATATTTATTTGTTTGTGAACTGAAAAACTTACTGTGTTGTTTGTGTTCGTTGTTCGATTTCTTTAATTTTTGTTAATTAGATTTACTATGTATACTTATTAATACGTCGTGTTTTATACGTAATAGCATCTACACACGTTCCGATCCGACCGCCGATTTGGTCTGCTCCAGACCAAATCTGGACGTGTGTAGCGTAGTCGTCCGACCATAATTATTATTATTCGTGTTTGACGCGGTCGGCCGGATTTGGTTCACACGAACTTCACTTCCTACCAAATCGGAACGTATGTAGGCTTCCGACCGGACCAACTTGGCAGTGTTGACAATTTTGGAGGTTTTCCCCTAGATTTAGGGAGAAAATATGTATTTGTATGTACGGAAATATTTAAAGCAGGTAAAATTACGTTTAAGGGATTTTCAGACGATTCAATTTAATGCTCGTTCATGAGTTTTACGTAGAACTGAACAAACGAAAGGTCTAAATATGGCCATTTAAGCAAAGATTCCTTGATCTATTAGATTTTTTTTTCGTTGATTTTATTTAAAACTCACAATTTGTCGTAAAACTAAATATTAACACACCTTATCAAATTAGTGCTGCTTTTAGTAAATATTTAGCATGTTTTAGTATTTTAATGAAAAATACAAAAACTAAAAAATAGGTAGGTATTGAAATTGAATTGTTTAGACGTAATAAAACATTAAAAACGGAAAATATTTTGCTTTTTAAACTAGGTATCTATTGCAAGCAAATCGATGTTTTCAGTATTTATAAATAATATTAATATTAGGAGATTAGCAGTGGCTGACAACACTGCAACAACAGCTAGGTGCGGCCAGACCAAATCGGAACGTGTGTAGCGCCGACCGATTTGGTGCGGCAGATTTGGTTTGAACGTGTGTAGGCGCGGATCAGGGGGGTAATTGCGTAAGGTAATCGTATTCATTTGACAGTTCATATCGTATTCAATTGGCTGCAATTTGTATGGAATGACATTTATTATGATACGATATGAACTGTCAAATGAATACGATTGACTTTACGCAATTCCATAGCTGATCTGCAGTGAAGTTCGCCCGCACCA
Source organism: Crambus lathoniellus (assembly GCA_949710035.1). Lineage (NCBI taxonomy): Eukaryota > Metazoa > Arthropoda > Insecta > Lepidoptera > Crambidae > Crambus > Crambus lathoniellus. The sequence continues at coordinate 33,491,542 of OX453297.1, forward strand.
AATCGGGGCGGTCGGATAGGAGCGTGTGTAGCGGCTATAAGATATTTTTATTATACCTAAGTACCTACGTTCCTTATTGCTCATTCGAAATGTTTTTAATAATTTGTTTGAAAGCGTCTAAACTAGGTATAAAAGTATGTGTCAATATCTAAAAGTTTTAATTTCGACCTTATTGAATCACGATTCAATTAGTTCGACCGACTCTACATCAGAATTAATTTCACCATAATAGGTACCTGAGAATAAATCTTAGATGAAATATTCATCTAGACAAAGTTGCAGTACCATCAAAGCGGTAGATAGCTATATTACTGGGTTAAAATGATGGATGAAAGTTTTGGGACTGGGTAGCTAATTATCCGAGATTTGAGAAAAAGTCATAAAGGAACGAACACTAACATACAGGTAATGATAGTCAGCAAATCTTACAACAAATACAATGGAAACTCGTTGAGGACGAACGAAGGATACATTTAATAACAATTACGACGGGCAAAGGGTATCAAGATAAATTACTTGCGCGTTTACGTTACGAGCGGACGTATTTATTATTCAGGCCGTTTGGCGTTTATGCCATTGATGAAGTATTAGGGTCCAAACCGAGGATATCTAGTATGGGTAGTAGGGCAGGCGTACCGGTTTTGGCCACTGTACCGATTTTGGTCACTTTTCACTTTAAAGTTAGATAAATAGTAATTAAATAATTATTGCTTATATTTATTAATGGCGAATAAAAGATTGGACTTTTAGTTAATAATTACAGCACTTAGCTTTTTTATGTAGTACGATATTTTAGAAATAAACACGTGTTATGTTTCAAAGTTAACATTTTGTAAAATTCTTAAGCAAAATGTTAAGGGTAAAGGTTTTGTAAAATCATTTCTTTTCTACAATAAAATTATTTTATGGTTATTTAATATTTTATATCATATTGGAATATGTTTCTTCTAGATGGATTAAGTGTGGTTTTTTCACTGTTCTTACAAAAAGTTGGGAAACAATAAGTGGCCAAAAGTGGGGCTAGAAATTTTAGCATTGTGCCACCTTTGGCCACTTTGGCATTAGTAGAAAGTTTCCAACCTATCATAAAGTTCATTTATTTTAAAAGACTCACAACTCACTTTTGTTAGCTAACGTACTAGAAAATTAGCGGATTGAGGCTAGTGTAGGCATTAGCCTACACTAGCCTCAATCCGCTAATTTTCTTTTAATCAAGTGATAAAGTTATACTTATAAAATTGTAGTAAGGAGCTAGCTGTGATTGAAATACTATTTCATGTAGTGTTTTAGTCCAGAACTCTAATAAAACATCAATTAAGCATAAACTCAACTTATAAATATAGTAATTTTATGAAAGTGGCCAAAACCAATGCAAACGGTGTATTTGGCCCCCTCCGCAGAATTTGTTCTAAATAAAAAACTATTGTTTTTTTTTTACTTTGTAGATTGTACCCTTAAAGGTCGATAAATTATCTATAACTCTACATTATAAATTTTCTCTAAAATACTTAAGATCATTAAGCACTAAGCGGTTAAAAGTGAAAAAATCCTTAAAGTGGCCAAAACCGGTACGCCTACCCTACCTACTATTATATTCTGTCGTTGGGTTACAAAATATGCAAGTAGAATAAAGTTTTATTTCAAAGGTTAACCCAAGAACGAACTAAAAATAATGCAATAAATGCCAAAAATAAACAAAATAGAACTACTTACTAAGAAGATTCCAGGACTCACATAAAAAAAATGTGAAAGGGAAATATACCGGACCGCAAAGAAAGGGTCGGTTAGAATATCTTTAACCGTGGTTCCACCATTAAGCCCCACGTGGGTCCACGGGTAATTATTTTTATCCGTAGACTCACTGCAGTAGAGTTTTAAATGATGTTTTTTAAAGCGTCAGTTTCCGTGGGACCACGGGTAAATGCTCAAGTTATTGCTTTCCTCGTAGACCCACTGTAATAGGCATATAACAAATATTCATTTCTTTACCCCCTTTTGTGTAACGTGGTTCCACACTTTATCAATTTTAAAACGTTCAGCAAAATCTTACGTCATAAAAACATATTGTATATTATCATTTTAACTTGAAGATATTAACGTTACATTCCATAAATTAATAAAACCCATTGTTATTAACTCATTTTTACAACAATTTCTGAGGGCAACACTGTGCTGGCGTTTGGATGTTCTTTTCCAGACAGGACAACGGTGGGACCAAGATCAAGAACAATATCAAAACTCATACTAGGGCTACAGAAGTCAGTTTTGCTTCAATTACCCGTTGTCCTGTGATAGAGTGGGTGGGTGGCTACGGGGAAAATAAATTACCTGTGGACCCACCATTGGGGCGTAACGGTGGGTCAATGGTTAATACTCGAAATCTTCAATATCTTCAAAAGTACCTGACCTCTAGCTTTATGAAATAAATACTAAATACTTAAAATCTTTTTACAGTTCAGCGTTTACTCCAGCGTTTCCATGAATCTGGATCCAATCTTTGAGGACCAGGAACAGGCCGAACAAAGTGCACGACGGCGCGACAGGATCGCTAAGTTTATGGTGTCAACAATTTTGAGAACTCTCTTTCTTACGGCTGTTGAAGTAAAGAATCATCTGTGCCAACCAAATAGTTTAATTATTGTTCATATGTGATGAAACACCGAGCTTGCTATATTCCCGTAACTTCTATACTTAAACTTTGTAATCGAGTTTCATAGATAAGTATCTAATTCCCATAGCACTTAAAGATGTAAAGTAATTGCCATTAGCTAAAAAATCTTTATTGATCAAATTATCTTTACGGATTGAGCTCAATTTCTTCAAAGAAATCCATCTACTTATCAAAAGGAAACCTTCTTGAATGAAAAAAATATACCTTTCATCGTAACATTAATGGTAGAATCTGGTTATTGAAAGGTTCTGTATTCAAGTTCATGACGTAAAGGAAATTACCTAAAAGGATAATCCATATATTACTCACGATTACATATTTATGTCTTTATAATCCCACTTTATTCGATTGAGCTAAAAGTCAACGCTGTATGGTAAGTATGTTCATAAGTAGGTTCTTCCGTTAAGGATGAAATGAATTTACACGAGGCAAGTTATTGCATACAATTTGTGTAAGTACATTGCTATTTGAGTTTGATTATAGTTAAAGTACTTTAAACTTACATAAATAAAAAAAAAAAAAAAAGTTTATTTCATTTTAAGGCAAGTTTATACAACAGTTTGTGACCGAAGTCATCTGTTAAGCAATTTTTGCCTGTATCAGATGACTCCGCTCTTCCATAACATATTTATACTTTCACTGTGCTACATTTATATAGGTATTTTTAACAGTTCTAGACTTATTTATTAAAAACTTAATTATTTACTAGAAAAATTAAACTAAACATTTACTTTCTACGACAGTAATATAAAGTAAGTAATATGTATATCTTTATGAAAAGAAGTGTGTGACAATCTACATAGCAATCTACTGCAAATTTTATGCAATAACTTACCTCTTGTAATTGAGCCAAAGTTTTAAACTAGATATCGGACTTGATAGCGTGTGCAAAGCAACTTTGGGTATAATCGGTAAATAGATAGGTGATCGTATGTGTGGTAGTTTTTTATTTAGGTACAGTCGAGTTCAAAAATTATCTGTGTACTTTGAACTTTGTCGTAGTAAATTATTGTGACAATTTGTACAGAAAGTCAACCTGCTACTACTACCGAGTAAATTATGAGGTAAGCCGTTCGTCCAGGCTCCATTATTTAATTTTGTTTTCGTCTTCTGCATTATGCCGTCGTGGCCTTCGAATTTTAATATAGTGTGACAAGCATTTATTCCTATGATATCTCCAAGCTAGCATCTAACTCGGAGTTAAATGTTTTAAATCTGGAATGCGCAAGTAGCCCCGAACGTAACTTTTATTAACGACGCAATTGGAAGTTATTTACAGATGGAAGTATCTTATTTCGCATGGAAACTCTGTTTCAATACTCAGTGTACAACGCAAGTATCGATTATACTGCTGTTATGTATCTACATATATTATATACTATTAATCGCTGCTAAATCCCATAGGGATTGAGGGATGAGCGAGGCTTTGAGTAACGCAAAGTCATTAAAGCCATACCTGTCGATGCTTAGGTAAGATTTGATATCAATGTTAGTGTGAGCAAGTTTAATTTAACCGTATTTTGTCCTTGGATCCGGATTTGCTTTCTTGGTTCTGAAGCTGAACTATTAGTGAAGTTTCCACAACTGGGTAGCATAGCCTTAGCCTTCAACACACCTGCATATCAAGTGAAGGTAAGGCTCAAGATGGAAGCGCACTACTCGCAGAATCCTCAACCACTGAGAAACTGGCCGGAAATATTAATACGGTGTTTTACTGATTTTTTTTATTTCTTTAAAATGTTTTTCGAAATATTAGCTACACAAAACAAGTTTTCATTTTGAATTATCTTGAATATTTTCAAAGATATAGGACTTCAAACTTTATAATTAGGCAAGGACAGGACGCTAGCTTAGTGACGTCAGTGGGTTAGTAGCGTCATAGTCACGCCATAGAAGATTTCGTTTTAGAAAGAGACAGCTATAGTCAAAATCAAACAGACTATAATTCTTTTATTATAAAACAGATTCAAATTATTTTTTCACATTTGGTATTCTTAATTGCAATATTTTTTAATGTCATCATTAAATATCTACATTTCAACAACAGTAAAATACCCTATTGCCGGAACACAACAATGCTGAAAAAGTCGTTGTTATGGCATTAAACTTAGATAAAATGGGGGTAGCTGGCCAGAAGGCATTAGAACAAGTCCTTCCACCCACCAAAAAGTTTATGATATTTTCCTAGTGTGCATCCTGGATATTTATCCGTTTTATCCAAGCAACGATTTTTATCTTAGCTAATTTCGTCTTAGATTATGTCGCAAGTCGTGATCGTGGTTATCATTAAAATCAAATCAAATTAATATAGGTACCTATGCCACAAAAACATTTTAATGACAAAGCTTTAAAACAAGTTTATTTACAAGCAGTAAGATTTTTTTAAGATAACTGGCAATTTTTTTATTCCTTGTTACATTAAAAAAAAAAAGAAATAAGTATATGTAAAGTCCGTTCGGTTAGATAGTGTCGGTACACCCTCACGGCACTGTGGCTCTTGCTATAAAATAATACACTCAAGTTGGGTACCAAAGTCAATTTTAATGAAAATTTGGATATTTTTATATAAAAGGAAGTTAAATAAGTGATTTACAAATAATAATAATAATTATTATTTTTTTATATGATTATTATGATTACTCATCATCGCTCGAATTGTCACAAGTCACAACCATCGTTACCACCTGTATTTATAATAAACATAGATTATTTAAGAAAATATAAGTACTTAATTTAATAAATGCCAAATCCCAAAATCCAATTCCATTTGCGGGTGTACGCCGCACGCGGCTTCTTTTGTTTATGCGGCGGCATCCTTTGACAAGAAGCGGCACGTGCCTAGGCGGCGCGATAAAAGGGCGACACTATCTAAGCGAATAGACTAGCTTACTTCCGCAAAAAACATGCAAGATGCAAAAGTGCACATGCACATCACGAAACTATCTGTGCACAATACCTACAGCTTTATATAGCTGACTGTGACACCACCTTGCACCTTCATCGATTAGATTACTCTACACGTGTTTCGTCCCAACCCGGGGTATCGTCGGGAGTTGTTAGACCGTGCCTGTTTTTGCGAAAGTAAGCTACATATAGGTATCTCTTTTTTCCACAATGGGTAAGGACTTCTGCCAATAGACGATGACGCCTGATTCAATCAAATATTGTTATAGTTGATTAAGGAAATTCGATAACTTTCATCTAACTTTAATTCAGTTAGATTTCCTATTTTTATCGGTGCCAATTAAAGGATGTACCCAATCTTGCAGATAGAAACGAAAACATGTTTAAGAAATCTGATCCTTCTTGTAAATACAACATTTTGACAAATGGTAGGTATTCCGCAGATAGGTTAAAAGAGCTAAATAGTACCTACCTTTACGCTTATCTCGAGTTAAGATTTATAAGAGTATCAAGCTCCCGATGGGGCGGTACCAGGGAAGCCACTTAACAAGTCCTCTAATCCATTTATCTACATCTATTGGCAACTCTGATAGACACAGGCTGGCAAAAGATAACAGAACTACATCAGTACCCCTAGCTAGAAAAATTTGCTAGCGTTATGATAATCGAATAATATAAAAAAACCACATCAAAAAAGTAAGAAATAATTCCTCACCAAATAAATAACGTTAGTACTTTGAAGTCGGGCGTGAAACATGTACAATATTTTGTTGTTTTTGTTAAAACCCGCCCGACTTCAAAGTACTTACGTTATTTATTTGGTGAGGAATTATTTCTTACTTTTTTGATGTGGTTTTTTAGAAGGCGGTTTTATTTTTTTATAAAAATAATTTTTATTTCACTCTTTTTAGTGCATCGTGCAGGCAATTTACGTGTTTTCTGGTAAATAGGTATGTGATCAAACTCAAAACCTCCTTTTTCGAAGTCGGTTAAAATACTTTGAGGTATCCCCTTTCCAACTAAACAAGAAACATCTAAATCGGTTTATAAACAAAGGAGTTATGCCTAAAGATACGTATTAAATTCACATAAAGTGGTAACGAAAACGACAGTATTTTCAAGATTTCCTGAAAACTACTGAACCGATTTCAAAATTTCAAAAAATGGGACCAACTTGGAAACCAACCTGATGTAATAACGTTTGAACCATTTCAATCGGTTCAGCCGTCTTCGAGTAATCGGTGGACATACACAAAAAAAAAAAAAAAAACAAAACATACATACAGACGAATAGAGAACCTCCTCCTTTTTGATTTAGAAGTCGGTTAAAAATCGAAAAAAAGACCTACCAATGAGACAATTTAAATGTGCTTTGTATCGTCTACTGACAAATAAATGTTTTTTCACTTCTCATGCTCGTAAAGTTCGTGTTTATGTTGGGTATAGGCAGCATAAAATCGCTTTTTATGCTCTAGTGCATAAAGTAAAATTTTCGTCTAAGTCTCAGACTTTAAGACAAAGGTCGTCAGGTAAACAGTCACACACGCAATTAAACTTCGTTAAATAAACTTTATTAATAACTAACGTATTTCATTCTGTTTCTAAAATTTTAACATAATCCATGTTATATTATTAAAATTAATAAAACTAGGCAAAATTAATGAGTTTTCTAAGTGGTGGATATCTTCTGTGGGTTTACCACGAGGTTCGAAAGTGGACTGTATTTAGGATTATAGCTGGTTAAAAAAAATAAAAATACGTATGCAATATTGGTGTTCGATTAATTTAGGTCTTGCAAAAACGCTTTGGACACATTTGGACGAAGAAATTCGGCTATGGAGCAGGATTAAAATGAAGGATGCACGCACTCACCTGTTCCTCACGACACGTCGTGATCACTTTTGTTTCAATAGCAGTTTTCCTTGGATTTTCTTAGGCACCAATATCACGTTGAATAAGTTCAATAAACAAAATAATAATAGTTCACACACGGCACCTTGAGTTCACACAGCAATTAATTATCAATTAAAAAAATGATGTATGCAGCGGGCGCGCTACTAAACCACTGAGCCGCAAGTAAGCAAGTAAGCTAATTCACATATCTTCAAATGTCAATCGCAGTCATGAGACGGAAACATCTTCATAGTGCGTGCGGGAGAGTAGGATGGAATATATGAAAGGATTGCGTCTTTGCAAATGTCCCATCTATGCATTAATAAAATAAAATAAATTCGATATCCAACATCCCCCCGGCCTTGAAGAAACCCTTCAAAGAAAAGCCTTATAGCGGTAAATACAAATACTAAATTTGGTTATAAGTAATAAAAACTAAACGAATAAATTAAAAATAAAATACTAAGATAAATATATAAAGATCACTGCGTGGGAAGAGGGCATAAGCGCACTACCGGACGCTTATAAGTGCCAGATTTAGTTTTTACTTCCGCAACGCGGACGACTCCATCCTTACCAGGATATAAATTAGTAATGATTCCTGATGGCCATTGTAAGGGTGGCGCGTTATCTACATTTAACAACACAACGGTACCGACAGTTATAGGATTTGATGGAGTATTCCATTTTTCTCTCTGTTGAAGATTGTGCAAATATTCCGATCTAAATCTTTTCCAATATGATTGGACTAGCGAATCGAGTAAAGAGAAGCGCGACAAGAGATTTGTTCGTTCTTCCGATAAGTCGGCCGCAGGCAAACATTCTAGCGGAGCTATAGATAAAAAATGAGCGGGGGTCAACGCGAGCGGCTCTGAAGGATCAGAGCTTAAAACGTAAAGCGGACGGCTATTTAGCACGGCCTCAATCTGTGTAAGCACGGTCGACATCTCTTCATAAGTGAGGACTTGATTACCGATCGTGCGAAACAATAATGTCTTAGTACTCTTAACATTAATTTCCCAGATTCCACCAAAGTGACTTGCTGTGGGAGGATTCATTCGCCAAGTGATGCGGTTCTTCGCGAGTTCACTACTAAAAGTTCGATAATAATCAACAGATCGTAAAAACTCGTGAAGTTCGTTAAAGTAGGCTTTGGAAGCGACGAAATTGGTCCCGTTGTCGCTATATAAAAAATTACAAGGACCACGTCTAGATATAAATCGTTTAAATGCGTCAATAAATGAAGCTGAAGTTAAATTGGAAACTAATTCGATATGAACCGCTTTTGTTACAAAACAAATAAAAATACAAATATAAGCTTTCACGCTTCGAATTCCGCGTTTGCGATAAGGAGTAACATACAGCGGGCCTGCGTAGTCAACGCCCGTGTGTAGAAACGCCTTGCATTGCTCTAGTCTACACTTTGGCAAATCAGCCATAAGCGGGAACGTAGGTTTTGGATTAACTCGAAAACAATCGTTACATTTATGTATATGTTGACGAACAACACGCCTAGCGGAGAGAATCCAGAATTTGGATCTTAATATCGAAATTAATAATTGCGGTCCGGCATGACAATTGTCGCGATGATAATATTCAATAAGCAATTTAACAATGTGTCCTTTTCCGGGTAGTAAAATAGGATGTTTAGAAGAATAATCTAACGTCGAGTTCGATAAGCGACCTCCGACGCGTAAAATACCGTTACATACAAATGGAAATAATTTCCGTAACTTAGCCGAGCATGGTTGGCCTTTAGAAATATTTTTAATGTCTTCAGAAAAATGTTTGGATTGTAAAGCACGAATAATCTCTAATTCTGCGGTATTTAAATCATCTGCGGTAATTATATCGTTTTGCGGTAATTTTGTCATAAATCTAAGCGAATAAACGGTACTTTCGAGCAGTTTTTCCCAAGTGAAACAATCTGCTGCTAATTTAATAAGCGGGTTATCAATTTCATTGGCTTTAACTACATGCGAAGCGGTTTTTTCCTCCGGTAATAAACACCGATTAGGTGAAAAGCATTGTATGGGCCAATCTTGTTTAGGCAGAGAAAGCCAAGACGGTCCTTTAAACCACAATTCATGCTGAATGAGCTGTAAAGGTGTGAGTCCACGAGACACACAGTCTGCGGGGTTTTGTAAACCGGCGATATGATACAAATTATCAGGTGCAATATTATCCTGAATTTGAGAAATGCGGTTAGCAACATAAGTATTAAATCTGTGTGGCGAAGCAATTGACCAACACAGAGCTACTTCAGAGTCTGAGAACGCGTATATATTGTCAATTTTATGTCGCATTGATAAAGTATCATAAACAGTTTTAAGAAGTCGCGACATTAACAGTATACCGTTCAGCTCCAAGCGGGCGAGAGTAATTTTTGGTTTAGCGGATGCGACACGCGATTTAGAACAAACAAGCGAAACGATCGGTGGCTGATCGCCATTTACAACATGTAAATATATAACGCAACCGTATGCGGATTCACTCGCGTCGGAAAACGCGACTAATGAAACCATAGAACCGGTCTCTATACCAAAATGACGCGGGAACGTTAATGTTGATATTTGCGGTAGTTCTAATAAATATCGTTGCCACGATTTAATTATAGCGGGAGGGGGAACATCGTCCCAATCGAGATTTAATAGCCAGAGTTCTTTAATTAATAATTTAGCAAATAAAATTATCGGGCCGACGAGCCCTAAGACGTCGTACAGCCGTGCGGTTGCGGATAAAATGGCGCGCTTAGTACAAAGAGGCGGAGGACTTGAGACTTCAAAAATGAAAGCGTCTTGAGCGGGTAACCATCGCAGCCCTAGAATCTTAAAGCTGTTTTCGTCATCAAACGAAATACATTCAGATTGACGGTGCGACTCGGGAATATTTTCAAGCAACTCGACCGAGTTAGACGTCCATTTGACCAAGTCAAAACCACCAGTTTTGAAAAGCTGGATTAGACCAGTGGCTGTCTCGACTGCTTCCTCAAGGGAAGAAGCAGACGAAGCCAGGTCGTCCATATACATATCTCTTTCTAGTACGGCTGCCGCATTGGGGAAATTGTGCCGTTCATCGCTAGCAAGTTGACGTAGCGTGCGGAGCGCCAAAAAAGGAGAAGACCGAAGTCCAAATGTAACTCGAGTGAACTCGAAAACCTCGAGCGAGTCGGTATCAGAAAATCTATACAAGATACGTTGATACCTGCGGTGCGGATTATTTGTATAAATACATAAATACATTTGTTTCACGTCTGCAAAAAAGGCAATACGGAAAACGCGAACATTTAAAAGTATATGAAAAATATCAGCCTGTAGATTGCAACCCGTATACAGGATGTCATTAAGTGACAACCCTGTATCGGTCTTGGCGCTGCCATCCAGCACGGGACGGACCTTGGTGGTCGCCTTGTCGTTGCGAACTACTGGGTGATGCGGTATATAAAAACCCGGGGTAGAAATTTCCTCGGGTGCGGTGCGAGACAGAATGCCTTTATCGAGGTATTCACGAATGATTTCATCATAAATAAGCTTTAAATTAGGATCCTTAGAGAACCTTTTTTCTAAAAGTAGAAAACGTTTTTTCGCGGTTGTATAAGAATTGCCTAGATTATTGGGGTCTTCTTTAAAAGGAAGGTCAACAGAATAACTGCCGTCAGAGTTACGTACAGTGGTAGACGTGTAAATAGTTTCACACTGTTGATCATCAGGACTTAAAAACGTCCGTGAGGGTAACTCCTCGACTGCCCAAAATCTTTCGACAATCTTATCTAGCGGGTCCGAAGAAAATGCACACAATGTGCGGGTAGCGGGTTGCGGGGAAACAATAGGCGCGTCACCTAAAATAAGGTAACCTAAGGTCGTTTCAAGTGCGGAGGGCATACCGGTTGACGGGCTTTTAATGTTATTATAAAGTAAAATTTCACAATAAAGTTTGACACCTAACAAAATATCTATAGGTCCCGGTTTAGAAAAGTCATCGTCAGCAAGCGGTAAGTCGCGTACGAATTCGATAGACGCGGTATCGACACGGGTGTCCGGTAACTGCGACGTTATATTTTCCACGACCATGGGTTTAATAGAATACTCGCAATGGTCGTCAAAGCGCGACGAAAACTTAAACGAAGTAACGCCGATAATCTTTTGCGATGCTCCTCCTATACCTTGAACTTCCGTATAGCGGGTTTGTTTACAAATTGGAAGCGACAGTCGCTTACAACAAGATGCCGAAATATAATCACTTTGAGAGCCAGGATCCACTAGACATCTCAAATAGTGAGTGCGGTTAAACGTATCAATAACTTTAATTTTAGCGGTCCCTAACAACGTAGTCGTTAAACAACGATCTACTCGATCGTACGAAACTGTACAGACCGATGCACTATTAGAAGCGGCGGGAAAATTCAATGCGGGTTGACTGCGCGCGGTAGAACGCGGCGGCGAGCCAGGAGCGGTAGCGGTTTCATAAATAGCGGAATTAGCGGGTTCGTAAATAGCGGGATTAATAATCGCGGAATTAGCGGGTTCGGACACCACTGCACTAACGTTACAATTAGATTTAATATTTTGCGGCAAGTTAAAGTGCAATAATGAGTGGTGTCGCATAGAACAATGAGAACAATTATGTTTAGACGTACACGAAAAAGTTTTATGTTTTACACTTAAACAATTGTTGCAATAATTATTTATTTTAATGAAATTATATCTTTCGTGCGGGGATATTTGCATAAAAGATGCACAAGTATATAAATGTTCATGTTGTTTGCTATTACACAAACCGCATGTTTCGTTTGCCTTGCGCCCCAAGTCCGTGTTTATAAAAGACTTGGATGGCTTAGGGGCGTGCGTTACAAAACGTTGTTGTTTATTATGCGAATTATCAACCGATTTATTAATGTTTGGAGAACGCGACAAAACTTTAGTCTGTTCTTTTATGAATTCCGTTAATTGTTGATAAGAAGGTATTTTTTCTTTACGATAAGCAGTTTCAAATGATTTAATTGTATCTGCGTCTAACTTTTGCAAAGCTAAATGTAAGAAAATAAAATCGGTTAAATTATCAAGTTTGAGCTGCTTAAGAGCTTCCACGGACGAATCAAAATTATTAATAAAAGAATCCAGCCCGTTGGAACTAGAAAGGGTTAGCGGTTTAAAATGCAACAATTGATTTAAATAAGCGGATGCGAGTGAGCGAGGGTCGTCATACTTTTGCACGAGTGCCTCCCAAATAACAAAATAATTTTCAGCGGTTGGAGCCAGCCCTGCGCAAACGCACGATGCCTGCCCGGTCAGTTTCCCGACCAAATAGAATACTTTTTCACTATTTGTTAGCGATGCGTTATCGTGTATCATATTCTTAAATTGTTGGTAAAACAAAGGCCATTTCTTAACATCACCATCAAATGACATTAAGTCGATGGGAGGAAGGCGCGGACTTGAGTTTTTAAAGGAAGTTTGCGGTACAGAGTTTTTAAAGGAAGTTTGCGGTACAGGTTTTTATGTTCGAGTAAAACCTGTTTAATAAAACAATACATTTCTTCAAATGACAACCAAGAATCATAATCGACCTCAGTGCCTGGGTGTAATTGCAAATTTAACATATTAAAAGAATCTAAAACTTCTTGATATTCATTACGTAATGTATCTATATTCAAAGCACTAGAATAAAATGAATTATAAAACTGAGAATCTTTTATCGTCTTTTGTGCAAGATCAAAAATATTTTCAACGCGTTTGTATAATACATCACGCTTGCAAATATATATAGTTAATTGATTTTTATTTGTAGAAATATCAGTATCAAAATACTCTGCATCACTGCCTTTCCTTCTTGATTTAACCATTTTGAAAGTTATAAATGTATTAGCGGTAATCGAAATGTAAATATGATATGCGGTAAATAAATTAAAATAACTATAATGCGGGTTAAAATAACGCGGGTGAATGAAAAAAAATGCGAAGAAAAATAAAAACGGTAGTCGCGCGCTGGCTGAGTCAAGGTCGTGCGAACGAACGAACAAATTTCTAATACGTAAAAATGGCGGAATTAAATATGGAATGATTTGCGGTTTTGTTAGAAATAACTAAACGTTGTGTTGTACTATGTAATGCGGTGCGGTAATAAAAATAAAAATAAACTAAATAGATAGTCGCTGCGGGGAAAATATAAAGAAATAAACGACGATCTATTTAATTACGTAGTACAGTGACCGAAACAGTTATAACTAGCGAGGCGGTAATTAAATGAATTAAATAATATTTTTACGTATTATGCGGTGTAATTAAATATAAATTATGCGGCCGAAGTGACCAAAAAAGGATGGTGGATATCTTCTGTGGGTTTACCACGAGGTTCGAAAGTGGACTGTATTTAGGATTATAGCTGGTTAAAAAAAATAAAAATACGTATGCAATATTGGTGTTCGATTAATTTAGGTCTTGCAAAAACGCTTTGGACACATTTGGACGAAGAAATTCGGCTATGGAGCAGGATTAAAATGAAGGATGCACGCACTCACCTGTTCCTCACGACACGTCGTGATCACTTTTGTTTCAATAGCAGTTTTCCTTGGATTTTCTTAGGCACCAATATCACGTTGAATAAGTTCAATAAACAAAATAATAATAGTTCACACACGGCACCTTGAGTTCACACAGCAATTAATTATCAATTAAAAAAATGATGTATGCAGCGGGCGCGCTACTAAACCACTGAGCCGCAAGTAAGCAAGTAAGCTAATTCACATATCTTCAAATGTCAATCGCAGTCATGAGACGGAAACATCTTCATAGTGCGTGCGGGAGAGTAGGATGGAATATATGAAAGGATTGCGTCTTTGCAAATGTCCCATCTATGCATTAATAAAATAAAATAAATTCGATATCCAACACTAAGGAATAAGTATTTCAAGAGTATTATGGACTACGATCTATGCTAAAGTCACTGTGCTGCCAATGCCCGTATAAAAAAAAAGAAAAAGAAAGTCTTCCCGCCAATATGGCGAAGTCTTTATTTATTCTTTTTTGCAATATTGTTATTTATTTTCCTCACACTCGAAGTGAAAAGCAGAGTGTATAACTCGTACATAAAACCCATTTTACCCTCGAATTGACTATCCACCCTCGCCTACGGCTCGGATGGATATATACGTCTCGGGTAAAATGGTACCTTTTATGCACTTGTTGTACAATCTACTATTATAGTGTTGAGGAATTTATGAATTGTCAAATTTAAAAACGGACTTATTATATTATTTAATGATCTTGGACATGTTTTTATTTATTGAATCATTTTGTGACATTGTTAATTTAGTATAAGTACCTAAGTAATTTTTTAGCTGCATTTTAATTTTTATTTATTGAATTATTTTATGACATTGTTGACTATTATTACCTATTATCAGTTTTATTCATTGTATTATAATTTGACCTCTCTATATGTTGCATGCCAATTTTAAATGGTTAAATGTGAGAAACAATAATTTTATATTTACATCTTGTAATGACCACATTTAATGCAATAAATGATTATGATTATATGATTATGAATAGTAAACTATACTGTCCTTCAAAAGTTGTCAAAGTGCTGCTGTCAAATATGTATGGAATTTCAGTTCCTTATAATCCTTATACGACCAATAGAGACGCTGCTCTGGTTTTCACACAAAATAATTCGATCACGATAACGGTGACCTTAACGACCGTTTTTCGTGCGAGGGCTACAGGTTATGCTTGCAAGCGACAGCCCACATATTCTTCCACTTAGGTAGCGGGACTCATTAAATTCAAAGACACATCTCGGTGTACGCGTATGTACCTTGTAAAGCAGTCTTGGGCTAACCAGCAGAAAAATATTAGATCAATCAAAGATACTTTCAAATGTTTTAAAATCTTTTGGTTAACGAACTCTGAGAATCGTTAAACCACCAGCCTCAAATTTATTAAAAGAGCTTAAGGATACTGTTCTGCGACCGACTTATCTTGAGCTCAGATTAATAAGAGTATCAAGTTGCCGATAGTCGTACCAGGAAAGCCACTGTAACAATTTCTTTAATCCACTTATGTGCGTCTATTAGAAACTCTGATAGACTCAGGCTGACCGAAGATAACTGAACTATTAGATCAGCTTATAATACCCTTTGCTAGCGATAGCCCACATATTCTTCCACTTATGTAAGGGGACTCATTAAATTCAAAGAAGATGAATATCGTTCCCGTTTAGCAGTCAAACATTCTTGGTGTGCCATCTAAAGGAATCTTGAACTAACCTTAGAAAAATATATTAGATCAATAATTTTTCATTTCAAATTAGATTTCTTTTTTTATTGTTTTGGTTAAAAAACTCTGTCAAAATTGTGAAACTATCAGCTTCAAAATGGTTAAGGCCCAATTTCACCACTGGTATTTAAACGCCATTAACGCTAAACGTGTTTAAAACGTATTTCTGTCTCTGTCACATTCAAACAGATGACAGAGACAGAACTATGTTTTAAACACGTTTAGCTTTAATCAACTAAGAGTTCAAAAAAAGAGGTAGTTACTTCCCTAAAATTTTAAGATTAGTTTGCAAGGGTCTATTTATATCCATAGGTACCAAATTTAATAAAAAATGGTACAGATTAAATTATTTCTAACAGATCGTTTTTAGAGTAAAATAAACGGCTCTATTCGTGACCGACTTTTATCTAAGAGTATCAAGCTGCCGATAGCCGTACCAGGGAAGCCACTTAACAGTCCTTTAATCCACTTATCTGTCTATTGGCAACTGTGAGAAACATAGGCCTGACCGCAGATTACCAACCAGTGTCTGGTACAGTTTATACATATGCCTTTACCAAAGTTGTACATCACAAATCTTTATTTATAGGAAGATATTTTCCCATCCAGTCACACTGGTACTCGTTGGGAATTATTTTCTTTAATTTTTGTCCCAACGAGTCCCAGTGTGACTGGATGGGAATTTTGTATCCCAACGAATCAGTGTTTTGGTGTGACTGAATGGGAACAAAGAGAATAAAACGATACAGTAGTTTTATCTAACGAGCGCGGTCCGCCTTTTGTTGTGTGCACCCGTGTATATACACGTTTTTACACGTTTAGACAGACAGTTTGTATGACAAAAGTAGGCTGCGGTCTACACACACAAGCGTGGCTCACCTGCGCTCGTGAGATAAAACAAATGTACCTACTTACCACACGTTTTAAAAAAAAAAATACTTTTTAACCGACTTCTAAATCAAAAAGGAGGAGGTTCTCTATTCGTCTGTATGTATGTTTTTTTTTCTTTTTTTTTTTTGTGTATGTCCACCGATTACTCGAAGACGGCTGAACCGATTGAAATGGTTCAAACGTTATTACATCAGGTTGGTTTCCAAGTTGGTCCCATTTTTTGAAATTTTGAAATCGGTTCAGTAGTTTTCAGGAAATCTTGAAAATACTGTCGTTTTCGTTACCACTTTATGTGAATTTAATACTTATCTTTAGGCATAACTCCTTTGTTTATAAACCGATTTAGATGATTCTTGTTTTGTTAAAAAGAGGATACCTCAAGGTATTTTAACCGACTTCGAAAAAGAAGGTTTTGAGTTTGATCACATACCTATTTACCAGAAAACACGCAAATTGCCTGCACGATGCACTAAAAAGAGTGAAATAAAAATTATTTTTATAAAAACATAAAACTGCCTTCTAAAAAACCACATCAAAAAAGTAAGAAATAATTCCTCACCAAATAAATAACGTAAGTACTTTGAAGTCGGGCGGGTTTTAACAAAAACAACAAAAAATTGTACATGTTTCACGCCCGACTTCAAAGTACTTACGTTATTTATTTGGTGAGGAATTATTTCTTACTTTTTGATGTGTTTTTTTTAAGTTAAATGTTTGTCTTTAGGTCAGTCTCTTAAGTAAGATACATTTACCTAGATATCTTTAATCAAAATTTTCTTAAGGGTGAATACACTATCAATCCGCCTGTTCCCGCCTGACGTTCTGTTTTTGTATGTAAAACTATGAGTGTGTGTTCTGTTTCCGCTAGCTGACAGACCGTTGCCTGCTGATTGTGAGGGGATCCTTTACGAAAACGACCGCCCGCGTAGTTACTGTACGAAAGTATTACAGTACATATTGATTTAAAAGTTAAAGGGCACTGTTCTGCTACAATTTAACAACTAGTAGTATCTGCCGGCCTAGCATGAGCGGCTTATAACGCGCGATATGATATGGTACGGCAAGTTGTCTTGCTTACCCCACTAAAGTGTAAGCAAGACGGCATGCCGTACCATATCATATCGCGCGTTATAAGCCGCTCATGCTAGGCCGGCAGGTCGTTTACTAGACTATTAGATCAGCTTATATATCTTTGCCGTTGCCTGCTGATAGTCAGGGGGTCATTTACGAAAGTATTACAGTACATACTGTAGAGTTAAAGGGCACTTGACTGTTCTGCTACAATTTAGTAACTTGTAGTATCTAGTCGTTTGCTGGACTATTAGATCAGCTTGAATATCTTTGCCGTTGCCTGCTGATAGTGAAGGGATCCTTTACAAAAGTATTACAGTACAAATTGCTTTAAGAGTTAAAAGGTACTGTTCTGCTACAATTTAACATTTACTTAAGACTACTAGATTAGCTTATATATCTTTAACTATCGATGGATTAAGAACCAGTTTCCGTAGAAACTTTATTCGAGTCTTAATCCTTCTATAAGCTTACTGAAGCTTGGATATTGATTATTTGATGATTTTTCGTAAAGATAAGTAAAGGGTTTTTCAATAGGGACGCTCGAACTTTGAAAGTTGATAGCGGCCATCTTGGAAAAGCGATTGCTGTCAAATTTGGCGGGAATACATATTTATTCGTGACATTTCACCATGGAAAATGTGGTTCCAACAGGACGGCGCCACTTGCCATACTGCACGGGAAACATTAAATTTATTGGATGAGAAGTTTGAGGGCTTCGTTATCTCGCGTGGTGGTGACATCAACTGGCCCCCGAGGTCGTGTGATCTAACACTGCTCGATAACTTTCTGTGGGGCTACGTGAAATCACGAGTCTATGCTGACAAATCACAGACAATTGCTGCCCTGAAGGCCAACATAACTCGCGGTATTCATGAGATTGAGCCCCATTTATGCGAAAATGTCCTCCAAAGTTGTCCACCAGGATACACCACCTTCAGCGGAATCGCGGTGGTCATTTGGCTGAAATTATATTCCATAAATAATGTCATCAAATGCTCTTTAAAATTAAATAAAAATTGTGGCAATATCACTTAAACGGGTTTTTTTATTCCATTTCAAAGTTCGTGCGCTCTTAATGAAAAACCCTTTATAAACTGGTATGTCTTTTCCAAATTAAATCAACATTGTTAAAGAGACTCATGCGGGGAAGTATTGTAGACCGACAGATAAATCGTGTTGTCAATGAAAATACTTACCTACATAAGTAGGTTCTTTACTAATACTATAAAAGCGATGCTCTCCATAATCCATCCATTCCATACATTGAAAAATTGGTGAAGTTTAAGTTATTTTCAGTATCAAGTTAGTATACGTTATACCTCACTTTATTTCCTTTGTTAAAAGTTTTTACACCACTTTTATAGGACGAAATAGGATTATATTGTGCCGATTCAAAATTCAATTTCGTTAGAATAATCCCCTTATTCCGAATAGAACTTTCTCCAAAAGGCTCCGGGTACAGACAGCAATAAAAGTTGAACACATTCCGGGTACGGCCCTCTGTGAGAAGATTAAAATACTTCAAACAGTATTGTTTCAAACATTTTCGAAGTTAGCCAGTTACCTAGTCTGTACGTCAACTACACTTTTCTGGTGTTGTATGTACTTACTTACCTATTTGTGTAATTTAATTACCTACTGAATTAAACACTCGTTTAACAATTTCGATAATATCTTTTTTAATCATGAATTTTTTGATTAAGTACCTTTTTATTTAGTAAAATTATTATTAAAAGAATTTTAAAAGATATCACTCAAATCGGATCAAAAAAGTTAAAGTGTCGGCCAACGAAAATAAATTGCACATTGAAAAATTTAAAACGAAGTAGGTACATATTTAGAAAAAAATTTTAAATGAAGTAGTAAGTAAGTATTAAGAACGGCTCCGTAGCTCAGTGGTTAGAGCAGTCGCCAGGATAGCGAAAGACGACCTTTCGATGGTTCGAGTCCTATCGGAGCTGGTTGTGAGACGGGTCGAGATTTTCTAAATAGGTACTTCATTTTCAATTTTTCAATAATAATAATTGCATTGTGAATGCAGTATTGAAAACAGTGTTACGATAATTTTTTGTAAAGACGTCAAACAGTGTACGATTAGTGGCCAAGCATAGGCCAAGCAGTTATTCAAGTTTGAAAATGAAAAATAAATCAATTTTCAAACTTAAATAACTGCTTGGCGTCTTAATAAAACATTTACGTTACACTGTTTTCAATAATAATGTGAAATTTATTTTCATTGGCCGCCACTTTTACTTTTTTGGTCCAAATGTGGTCCAAATCTACCTATGATGCGTGACTGATCTCCAATAATCGAAATGTTATTTCTAAGACCACATTTATTTGACAGTCGTTTAATAGGTTGTATATTATCAATTTACACTTACCACAAATATCGCAGAAGTGAGCAATCCAATTCCATATACAGTTATCATTATCACACCCATATCCACTTGGCATCACCCTTATCAAAATTATCACAAAACAAAACACAAAAAGTCAATACCTACATAGCACATTAGAATCGTAATAACTTGCACTTACGCAAAACGGAACGTATCAAATTAATACAGCGAAATTCAAAAATTCAAACAGTATTCTTTTTTCAAATACAGAAGAAAAGTTGATGGTTTATTTTTATCTGATTTATAGTTTTGGTATCGGCTGCATTCAGCCAGCACGCCTGCGCGGTTCTCCCGACATTTTGCGACTGAGGGTGCAATGGATTCGTCCATACTCGCCTGTACCTGTTACATTTTCGAGGATTCGCGCGCGTGCGTACACTGACTGCGTACGGAACCGTCCCTTCGTCAATTTGAGGGCAAAGAAAACGAGGCAGCGGAGAAATTCGGAACTAAATTGTGGGGAACAATTTATTGCGCTGTCACGTGGATGTGGTGCCATAGTTCTGTGAAATGATTAATTTTGCATAGCAGTATTAAGTTTGCATAATCCGTAATGATTTGGATGGCATGTACCCAGGATTGGTGTCTTGAATGCGACTTAGTTCATAGAGGATAACAAATTGATAAAGAGAAATTGTGATTTGTGAGAGATGATGTAGAAGCATTTAAAAATTGTTAACAATCAAAATGATTAAAAGTATCTTTGGTGCAAATTATTAGCTTTAATGACAAATTTTATAATTCAAATTAGTCTTCAGCATCTTTTTATTATGAATGGTCTAAAAGCATAATATTTATATTACCTAGCTTTGCATATACTCTATCGATCAAAAAAACGACGAAAAACACGAAGACAGGAGCAAAAAACGAATAGGTAGATATGTCGCAGGGATTTTGTCAAAGTCGTGATATTATAATTTCACGTGATATTATGAATAGACAGTACGAGACAGTATGCACACGGCTGCGAGCCTCGGAAGTCCTGTAGAACACGTGATAGGTTAGGTTAGAAATTTAAGGCTATCGCGAAGCGCAGCGAAGCGATTGCCTTAAATTTCGTGGTTATTTTTTTTTATTGATACAAAAATACTGTCTATTCATAATTTAACTAGTGGAATTATAATATCAAGACTTTCACAAAATCCCTGCGACAGATATAAAACATACTTACCAAACTAACCCTAAAACCTAAAACGCGTGAGCAGAATACATAAATACTTACCATAAAATTTGATTTTAACTTCTTTGTGTCTGCAAATTTTTGTAACGATATTTAGGTATAATATAATAGAGATTGTGGCACAAAAAAAGTTATTTGAACTTGTTTTACATTAATAATTATTTCAAGATGCGTTCAAACAATTAATACCATACTCATACCATATAAGCAGAGGGTGATGTTAGCCACTCTTTTGAGTTGATGACATTCCGTTCCGCAAAGGATATTTCCGGATTATTCCCAATGCATACCTATGTTTCCGGGAAGGTGGGAACCGCAACAAACGAGGCCGCAGACCAGCCTGCTCCTCCATTGTTTACTGAGTACTCGGGGCCGGACTAAGGTAGATCTCATACGGTACATAGAGGTATCATTACATTAATTAATCATACTAGTATAGCAACGGAACTGATGATTCCCAATGCATATGTTAGGAAGGGACACCGATGAAATCGTGCAAATCCTGAAATGAATTTGTTCAGAATCGAGATTGGATTCTTTTCGCAATTATTTTCTAACATTTATCAGAGGTGAAACGGCAGCATTACAAGTGGCGTATAATTAATTTTATTGTATGAAATCTTGCATTTCGTACAATAAAAATGATATCTTCTTTGTTACTTATTTTAACTTTTAGTTTTTTGCATTCACAATGCAATTTTTATTACTGAAAAATGGAAAATGAAGTATTTAGAAAAAATCGACCCGTCTTACAACTAGCTCCGATGGGACTCGAACCCACGACCTTTCGCTTTCCGGGCGACTGCTCTAACCACTGAGCTACGGAGTCGTTACAAGAATAACACTGACTATACAGTGCGTAAGAAGTACCTATTGGATAAATTCGACGCTTCTCGTAACGACTCCGTAGCTCAGTGGTTAGAGCAGTCGCCCGGAAAGCGAAAGGTCGTGGGTTCGAGTCCCATCGGAGCTAGTTGTAAGACGGGTCGATTTTTTCTAAATACTTCATTTTCCATTTTTCAGTAATAAAAATTGCATTGTGAATGCAAAAAACTAAAAGTTAAAATAAGTTGCAATAGTAATTTCATCTTTAGCGATTGCCAAATACCTGGAAAGGTATTTCTTTCGCGTGTGAGGGTAGTAATACCTCCACATTGATGAAATTAACACTGACTATACAGTGCGTAAGAAGTATTGGATAAATTCGACGCTTCTCGTAACGACTCCGTAGCTCAGTGGTTAGAGCAGTCGCCCGGAAAGCGAAAGGTCGTGGGTTCGAGTCCCATCGGAGCTAGTTGTAAGACGGGTCGATTTTTTCTAAATACTTCATTTTCCATCTTCTTTGTTGTTGGTTTGTTATTTATGAGCAACAATACTATCAATAGTATGCACTCTTCCAATAGTATTGATTGACACGTTTTGAGCTATCGATAGGCCTTTCGATAGCATATTATTTTTCAGATTAAAAGATATTATTTTTCAAGTAATAAGTACTATCGGAAATTTGGCAACACTCTGGAAGCAGCATAGCCGTGAATTGAATCTACTTGTTTCGTAGGCGTTCAAATATCGTTCTCAGCAGGTGTGGAAGCCTATGCCACAGACACAGAGGAAAAAAAAATAACTCCTATACTTTGCAGCCTATATAATAATAATAAATAATAATAAATAACTTCTTACAATCACACTAATTATATCACGTGATACATGTGTACAAGGAACGCCGTCTAGGATAGGATAGGCAAACAATGCCAGTAGCGCCATCTCTTGACGCAGTTTGGTAGTATAAGAGCTCCGTAGAGACGGTGGTTGTAACAATTTCATTTTATGGTACTGTGTTCATCTCAATTAGGCCTTCCCTCACTCCGGCCCTGTCCGATATCAATCAGAGTAATTTACGCCAGTAATGATATCTATTCTTGTCCGCAGCTCGATACATCACCCTTGAATTAACGACCACTGACACACAAACACGGGATACGCAGTAAGTCAAGCGTGAATCAAGATTTCTTGAGCATACCTACCTCCTGGGTAGGGTCCTGATTGGCGCATCACATAGATATTTTATTTTTTATTTTCTTTTATGTACTTAGTTGTTTGTTAATTGTGTTCTTTGTTATCTGTATTCTTTTGTAATGTGAACTTGTGATGTGCAAATAAATGTGTTTTCTTTCTTTCTTTCTTTCTTAATAAGCTCTTGATCTCACTCGCGACACATTGCTTGAAATAGATAAGCTAATAATTCATTTTTTATTTTTTTATTAATTTAATTTATTTTACCTAAATAGGGAAAGATCAGAAATGAGCTTTTACAAATCTTAATCTAACCAACCTTAATGACACCACCTTGCATTGTCCATCAAAATCTGCCGTTATATTCTCCGCGGCTCTAAAAAACCTTAAGAACCGACCAAGCGACGCTCTTAGCTGAAAGTACAGGTAATTTGAACTGTAATATCTTCAATAGCAATAAAAAGGAGCTTCGGCTGAACTAGGCGGAGGTAATAAAGAAGTGGGAAGGGGGGCCTGGGACCAGTCTGGGAAAGATCGGGCCTTTTGTGATTGTACTCTTATCAATTGCGCTTTATACGATTAGGGTTACCATCAGTAACTAAATTAATTAAATATATGTATGCATAAAGGAAAAAATGTGATAAGTAGTAAAAAAACACCAGTCCTACAAGTAACTTTCAGGCGGGATTCAACTTGCGCCCTTGGGAATCAGAGACCGTACTCCGAAATGCAAATCCGAAACTTCGGTTAGCCCCGCCCCTTTCACTCGACTCTGCGATGACTGGAGAGTGAGAGGGACGGGTATAACGAAGTTTCGGGTTTTGCGTTTCAGTCAGAGTAGGCCCTCTGGCCCGATGCTCTGACCGACTAAGCTACCGAAAGGCTTACAAGAAAAGTCGAATTTTGTTATCACTTTTCAACGATGTAGGCCAGCGTTGCATCATCAATGTAAGGATGAAAGATACTTGCAGGGTTGGTGCTTTTTTACTATGACAATTTTTCCTTTACACGCAGAATAGCATTGTGAAAGCATTTAAATTATGTACTTACTACTACGCTGGCTCAGCGACCCGAAGTGGATCTTGGCCTCCGACATTAAAGTGCGCCATTCCTTCCTGTTTTGTGCCATGTGAGACCAGTCGGGCACTTCCAGCTCTTTCAGGTCTTTGACAACTTCATCTTTCCAGCGGTATCTTGGACGACCCACTGGACGTCGTTCAGATGGTTGGCCATGATACGCTCTTTTGGCAGCTCGATCTTCACCCATTCTCTCTATGTGCCCCAGCCAGCGAAGTCGGGCAGCTTTTATTTCCCCAATGATATTCGACTCGGGCACCAGCTGTTCTATCTCCCGGTTAAACCTTTGCCTCCCCCGTCATCGCCTCTTGTTGGTCCCAGTATCTTTCGTAGAATTTTTCGTTCTGCGACTAAGAGTTGGTTTTCCTCCCTCAAGGTTATTGTCCAAGTTTCACACCCATACATTAAAATCGGTCTAATGATCGTTTTGTAGTTCGTTTTTTAAATTATGTAGGTAATGACTTAAAATCTTAATTGTATATTTTACACTTAGGCCGTGTTTATTAGGCTCACACCCAATTGCAGGAAGCTCCATTAAAGATAATGCTTCATTAAATCTATTGCTGTCACTTTTTATTTCTTGACAACGAAAAGTGACAGCAATAGACTTAATGAAGCATTAACTTTAATGAAGCTTCCTGCAAGTGGGTGTCAAACTGTTAGCAGCTAACTGTTCGCCTCCTTATATTTAAGTATTTTATTATAGTGTCCAAACCGAGCGTACGGCTCAGTTTGCGGCGTCTTTCTTGCCGAATCATTCAGTGAGAGGCCGAGTCGCAGCGAACGATGCTCACTGTCTACGGCTCAGTTAGCTCACTACGCCGCTGCTGCGCTCAGAGTCAGCCAAGGCTGCCGTGCCGTTACATTTAATCAATAACTAATTAAGATTTAAATAAAGAATTCAGTAACTCATTAGAACGATTCAGACTTCTTCTTCTTTTCGGGTCGTTAGAGGTTTAGACGTGTAGATCTTTAGACGCGTAGGGTTAGCAAGTTCCCATCAGTAACTTGATAAATACTAGGCAAACCCCGGTAAGCCTACTAAAAAATATTTTTAATCAATCTAGCTAGCCTGTTTATTCCAGCACTTGTGTATGAAAAAAACTGCCAACAAAAACTCACATCCCAAAAAAACTCAAATACTCAAAGTAATTCAAAGGACGAAATGGTGGGACTTTATCTAATTAATCTTGGAACTTACTGATCTGATTGAAGTCGGTGCCAAGCCATTACCTACCTATTGTTATGTATTTGACACCACTCCGCGCATGAGATATTGTGTATTATTGTTTCACTAAATATTTTGTTCTTGTTACTTTCGTCTTGACACCGACTTCAATCAGATCAGTAACTTCCAAGATTAATTAGATAAAGTCCCACCATTTCGTCCTTTGAATGGAATGATTCTATTGATGATCTTTTTATTTTTACGTTTTTTTGGTAAGTGAGTTTTTGTTGGCAGTTTTTGTTTGAAGGCGGTTTAATTTTTATGAAAAAATTGTTTATTTTTACATTTGTAGTGTAAGAAATCTAATAAGCAATCATCGCATAATGTGCAACGTTTAAAACTGTAGCCCATATCAAATTAGAACACAAACACCCAATTGCAGGAAGCTCCATTAAAGTTAATTGCTTCATTAAATCTATTGCTGTCACTTTTTATTTCTTGACAACGAAAAGTGACAGCAATAGACTTAATGAAGCATTAACTTTAATGGACCTGCAAGTGGGTGTAAGACAAGCACCAACCTCGAAATTTTAACTGTTATCTGCATAACAAAAACATTTATATACTTACTTAAATAAAAAAAAAATCAGTAAAATACAATATTGGTTTTGTGTGCTACATCTGATACATGGCATGGGTAGGTATGTAATCAAGCTTTCAACAGGTCTTTACAGGACAGCACTACGAAAACTGTAAAGTATACTTATGACTGTGCTTATGATATGTAATGTAAGGTACAGTTGAACCAATTGAATCATGACCCATTTTTCTCATAATTTGTTTGAAAGCTTCAAAGCTATAAAGGTCAGTCAAGTCAGTCTCAATATCAACAAGTTTGAATTTCGACCTTATTGAATTCTAAAAATTATCAGAAAATGAACTTATGGTGTATCACGATTCAATTTGTTCTAGTGTACATAAACAAAACACTGCAGTTACAAAACAGAAATAACAAAAAAGTGTTAGGCATCGCACAGCGTTTTTTAATCGCGACTGCGATTGCAAACTTTATATATTTCGCGATTTTGGTATATTTAGGTAGGTACCTACCTATATTAAGTGCATGTAGGTACATGCACTAAATATAATTCCATGTGTTATAAAAAATCTTTTAAAAATCGCTATGCGGTGTAAGCTAGCCATCAACTTTTAACACGACTGCCCAAAAAAGGAGAGTATTGTGTTTAGGGTGTATGTTTGTATCTGAGTTTCTTTTTAATTATGAGTATAAAACGTACGAAGCATTTTGTTGAAAATAAAATGTTAGTATGAAGAATGTTTGTTACAAACTTTATTTTTTTTTATTTTCCACCTTTTATGTTACACAGCCTCTAATATTGTCTGCGGTCTCTGGTATCAGAGCTTAGAATGAATGTGCATAACTAGGCTTCCAGTGGCATTCCAGCATTTCCAGCGCTTGGAATGCTAGATGTGCAATGTGACTCCCAAAATGGCCGAACTCAAAACTCCTGATGTTGCTACATCTTTTTTGACGTGTTTAAAATGAAGTTTAAGAAATATTGTATCTCACACCTTACTCCGATGGGACTAAATGGAATGGGATACCTAATCATTTTTACGAATAAAAATTGCATTGCAATGCAAAAAAGTAAAAATAATTTGAAATGTTCAAAAGAGACTCTGGGTCATAGGAATAGGTCCTAATCTATACTATCTATACTAATATTATAAAGAGGAAAGATTTGTATTTTGTACGTAACAAATAATCTCAAAAAGTACTGGACCGACTTAGAAAATTCTTTCACCGTTAGAAAGCTACAGTCTTCCCGAGTGACATAGGCTATATTTTTACAAGCTTTTATTTAACTTGCAGTGTATGTATGTATGTATGTCCGTTCGGGTCAAATCTTGCGAGCTAAATTTGACCCATTTTCCAATGTCCGATTGAGCTGAAATTTGGAATTCACCTTTAGTTCCGATGACAATGCAATTAAATATATAATCAGTATAGTTATCAATTCAGAATTCTTGCAAATTTTCAAGTACTATATTCTTGTTTTGTTGTTATGGTTACGTGACACGTGCTTGACACATTGTCAATGTACCATAAAGTTATAATCAGCGAGCATTCAGCGAGCGCAAACTTCATAGAGTGCGTGTCAGATAACTCTGCGACTGGGGCGTTTATGGCGCTAGTTACAGTACATTACTTTGTTCTAAGCTTATGGAAAATATTTGTAGTCGATTTTGACCCCGCGCAGACTTATCTGGCGCACACTCTAAATTCAACTAGTAATAGAACACACGTCCCAACCCGACAGCCGATTTGAATTAGTAATTTGATAAAGAACATGAGTCCATGTCACATAATTGCTCAGGAGACAAAAAAACTGTCTGTTAAAAAAACATACCAAGCAGTAAAAATGTTTGATGCAGTTTTGAAAAGTATGCTATAATATATACTATTAACATAAATTTGAGATTATCAATAGTATATTTTATAACGAGGGACTAAACGAAGCCATTATATACCAGAGGTGGTATGGCTCCCGAGCGTGCGAGGGAATCAATGAAACCTAGGGTAGGTATATTAAGTTGGCGTTTAGTCTCGAGGTGCAAACTGTACTTTTCACTTCGAGTGCGAGATAACTAGTCAATTTAGTACAAAAACAATTAACAAATTCTGAAATTTTCGCGGTCAAAAGTAGTAGCAGTAAAAATATTCGCCCTTTTGTAGGACAGGTCAAGACATTTAGCCATACTGCCAATTCTTGAGTATTATTAAATTATTATAGTTTCTTATGATTTCATAAGAATGTAGGTGTGTTAGTGTTACATTCCAATGTTTCGTGGAGTATTTGGCGTCAAGTGTCAAGTGTCAAGCCAGCCTTCTCGATAATTCTTGCTGAGGTAGTCACCACTATAATAAAACACTCGGCATCACTTTACCGAGATAGCACCTATTTTAATCATTCCACATATCGTCCAGTTGCGTAGACACTTGGGACACAAAACCACATCTATCTTAGTTGTTAGTTAAACAAATTGCGATTATATAGGAAAAATGTGATAGTAAAAAAAACACGAGCTCTATAAGTAGCTTTCAGGCGGGATTCGAACCCGCGCCTCCGGGAATCCGGCCCGATGCTCTGACCAACTAAGCTACCGAAAGGCCTACACGACTCGTCGAATTTTGCTATCACTTGTTACGCTGTAGGCCAGCGTTGCTTCATCAATGTGAGGAAACCCTCGCATCCGAAAGAAACATTTTTACAAATGTTTAACAATCGATTAAGATGAAACAGCCATATTGACATATCAAATTGCGATTAATTAAAATATCCACCCAACGTAAATCGCCAAAATGGCGCCAAAAACTCGCAGTCAGTTTTTTCCGCTAAACCAGTCACAAATTAAAAATTTGAAACACATGGCGCCACCTTCCTTGCGGAAAAACCATGAAACAAGAAACATCTTAACATTTTCGCAATGAAGATGGTCCACACTTCACAATTAATAGTATATTCACTGGCTGTTTGAGTTTATCTAATGTTTCATGAAGAAAATTAAAAAAGTAATTACATTTTACTCCCTAGGGACTAAAGTGGTTATTTAGTCCCGCTTCGTAGGGCTATATTTGCGTACTTTTAGAGCATGAGAAGTGAATATTATTATTATTTCTATTAAAACATTAATTTAAAGTCCTTGGACTTAGGCTATTTCTCAATTACTTAAGTAAGTACTTAAAAAAAATTACATTTAATTAAAAATGAAGTTTCCCTGTCAGTTACAGGCCACTCGAAATGGTTTTTCGTCATTCTTTTGTGACAGTACCGTTCAACTTTTTTCAAATCCAAGACCTTTTTTTTGTTAATAGGTCTTTTTCTTTACAAGCCCGTTGCATTGGCAAATCCAGGTGATTTCTGTGGGTATTTGATAAGAGAAAGTGATGTGATACAAGGCCTTGTCCAGTGATGTGATACAAAGCCTTGGCCAAGGCCAGATTTGGTGTAGCTTTTTTGATTTGATTTGATTTTGATTTGGTACGAACGTGTGTAGCACGGATTATATTTGCTTTACAGCAAAGTTCGTCCGCACCAAATCGGCGGTTAGGTCTGGTCTGGACGTGTGTAGCGGCTATAAAAACTAACGAACGAACTATATAAAGAAGCAAAAAACGCGAAGTTGCTATATTCAGACCCTATAGGTGTCACTTTGCACATAAATAGTTCACTAAAGTCAACGACAGATGGCTCCAAGCTAATACAACCATAGGGGCGACCGCCCGCGTATAGTGCAACAAGCTTTTCTGTTCCGGTGATTATCTTTGGAACTAAAACAATTTTCATACGACAGTCCATTTTGACAGCTAATTTCGTATTGCAAGTGGCTTCTCTGTCACGGCTGTCACCGGAACAGGAAAGCTTGTGGCACTGTAGTTACTTTGTGACCATAGTCTACCTACAGAAAAGAAAAATCCTTTTTTCTTTATGTACTATGCAAGGAATTTATAAGTACGTTGGTACTATGTCACCTTTGATAGAAACTAAAATGTGTTTTGTTTAGTATAAATTTATTTTTGAAATACTTACTAAAATTTACAACTGAAAATCAGCGTTTGCTTGCGTTGCAAGACAAGTAATATGTCGCTGAGCTGCGACCATTGAGTACTGCTGCAGCACGGCACACACACATTTTTATTTGGAACTTTTTGACTTATTGGCAATGATAAAACGTCATTGCTTATTGGGTCTAATTTGTGTTTTCTATTCTTGTTCGTAATACAGTGCTACCTTCTCTTATAAGTACCTACCTATGTGAATATGGCTTGTATTTAATGAATATGTGTGTGTCTGTTGTAAGAATCTACAATCTCTATTTGGTGGTAAAATATATTTGTGTGTTTGCAGACTTGATGCAGTTGAAGAGCTAGCTAGACTGTAGTAAATTAACTGGCAAACGACCATGCAATAATGATGCATTAAATGAAATGAAGCGACTTAGAAACACGTCCAATAATAACTAAAAATACAAAAATAAATTATATTTAAAAAAACTTTTATTTAAAATCAAGCTTTTATTCAAATGTCCTAAAAAGAATAAAATAAACTTTGTATCAAGTCAAATTCAACAAATTTATTACATTAAACAATTTATATGTTTTAAAAGCTTGTCGCGCTATTTTATTGTTACTGGGCTTGCACGAAACACAAATGCTTTAAAAACTTATATATTTGACATATGAAATTAAAGCGACAAGCTTTTAAAACATATAAATTGTTTAATGTAATAAATTTGTTGAATTTGACTTGATACAAAGTTTATTTTATTCTTTTTAGGACATTTGAATAAAAGCTTGATTTTAAATAAAAGTTTTTTTTTTATATAATTTATATCCCGATATTCCCACGGGAATTTATGAGCTTTAAAAAACAAAACATTTCGATATCAATAAATCAACGCTTTGTTCGCCCGAAATGACGTTTTGTATTTCTGTAATTTTTCTTGAATAAGCTCTCTTGCTACGGGTGGTGTGCTACGAAAACTCTACGAGACGTTACGAGTTACGAGAAACGGCTACGACATGGTCATAGTAAAACAATATAAGTAAGCGGACTGGAGCCCTGTGCGAGCGATAATAGGCTAAACACGTAGGGCTGTCGCTTAGAGTTTATTCAATCGTCAAAAATGCATAGTCAATCTCTATATAAAACAGTTTTCCCCTGTAGGGTGGGCGTCAGGAATCTATAATACAAAGTTTTTTAATTATTTTTGAACATAGACCAAGGGCTGACTAAAATTTTTCATTACCTACGTCATGTTATCTGTTTAGTGGTTTGAAAAATTACGGTCGAAATAGGATAAATTAAAACGTGGCTTTACAACAACACCAAGACCAAGACAAATAGACATGTTCATGCACACAAATATTTGTCTAGTTCGGGAATCGAACCCGAGACCACTGGCGCAGAAGATGGGTAGCCTACCCCTGCGCCAAATCGGTTGTCAAAAACTGAATACAATATGTACCTACGCCCACTGCGAATCGAACCCGGGGCCTCTGGGTCTGAAATCGGTGGTGTGAATCACTAGACCGCAGAGGCGGTTAAAAAATTATATTATGCTCCCAGTTTATTAATCTAATCACATCACACCTACCTACACATAGGATTACAAGTTACAATAATTTGTTATTATAAATGTTTTTCTTTCTTCTTTCTTTCTATTTGAAAATTAAACTACAAATTGATATCTGGTCAACGAAATCGGAAGCAGAACTATTTAGGTAGGTAAGCAGCTATACAAAATATTATGTACGTATCTACGTATGATAATTATAGTAGGTAGATTGTACTCACCGTTCTTGTTCGCTAGGTAATGCGAAGAAAGATAGTTCTGGATTAGACAACCCGCTACTGAGACATCCGTATACACTACAATATTTTTTACTTCTACTCGAATTTTTAGCCATGGTAGGTACACGCACGAATTATTACAAATACAAATACAAAATTATTAGAGGGAGGCAGCGCAGCGGCGCGGAGCGTGCGTAATATTATGCGCGGACGCGGGCGACCGGCCGGCGGCCGCGCCGCGCGGACGGCGGGCGGCGGGCGCTGCCACGCATGACTGTCGCCCCGTTATCACCGATAAATTTTGTCAGTGTGTGCGTGCGACGACGCATGACGACGCATACGCACGGGCGCGCTCACATACAAACCGTTTGGGGTGCCTGTCCAGGCAGTCAACGTACTTATATTGTTTTACTATGACATGGTGCAGTCAAATCTATTGAAATTGCCGTTTTGTAAGATTTAAATTTTTTCCCCAATACTAACGTTTTTCTAATTTATTTAACGACCGACGTCATCTCACCGAAACTGTTCACAGCTGCGTTGGGGGATATTTTCAAGCTGCTGGACTGGAAATGATGCAGCGTTAACATCAATGGCGAGTACCTAACACACCTGCGGCTTGCCGGTGACGTAGTTCTTATGGCTGAGACCTTGGAAGACCTGAACACAATGCTCGGAGATCTCAGTAATGGTTCTCAAAGAGCGGGTCTTAAGATGAACATGGATAAAACGAAAATCATAATCAATGTCCATGTTAATGTTGAAAGCTCCGGCATATGTTCGCGTTATTTATTAAGGTCCGGTTGCTCGAAGCTAGGTTACGTTAACTATAGGGTTAAATTATGGTTAAAGTAAAATTAACCGGCGGTCAAATTTAAAAAGCGTTGTTGAAGCAGCGGTTACTTTAACGAGCAGTCAAATTACAGATTTAACGGCGGTCAAAATAACCGACAGGGTGGGGGTGGTTTAAATTTTGACATTAATAATTAAGGGAAGGTTAATAAAATAGTACAGACAACACTTTTAACTCTAAAATAACCAATGTATTTTTCTTTTACCGATGTCAAAATTGACATCAGTTAAATTTTAACTTTTGTCAATTTTGACAAAAGTTAAATGTACGAGCCATAGATGTATTATTCCTGTAGATGGAGCATAAAAATATGAACGATTCCTTCTATAATCGACTCTCTTCTCTCAAATGGCGACATTTCGTGTGTTAAAAAGAGATGACAATAGCCCAACGTGTGCGTCTTAATGAGCCGCGCGCCACTTTAAAGTGAACGTCATATTTGTTTGTTAACCAGCTGGTTACAAATGCTTCAGAAAGAAAATCTTTTTTTGTAGTAAAATATAGAAAGATTTGATGGTGTGGTGCGGTAAATCTGTTGTTTGTTAAGAATGGCCTGTACTGTTCCGAGTTATTCAAGCATAGTGAGTGTTTTGAAAGAGAATAATGAACAAATATCATTTCAGAGGTAAGTCACACTCATTGTTTTGTGTTTTTGCGAACACATTTTTATAGCTTACTGGTCCGTATTTGCAAAAACTAAATCGCTGTACGTGTATACACAGTTTAACATTGACTTGATTGAAGAAAATCGGGTGTTTTTAGGCTAAAAATATATAATTTAAAGCCAATTGGGATTTTTTGACATTTGACCAACCTGATAGTGTTGTAGTCCTATTTTATTATGTAATATCGATAAAAAATTGTAGTTGTTCACGCCGCGCGTGATTCATTCATTCACGTTAATTCGTGGGTTCGCCGCCAAGCGCCGTCCGCGCAACACGGCACTCAGTTGGCCGTAAGCAGCCGTGAGGAGCGCCCGGTCCGGGTACGGACTTGTGACCCGTGTGTGTTCGCTTTGAAAAGCGCCGGGAAAGTTTTAGCTGCCTATTAGGGAATTGTGTAGTTATAAGGGTGTTAGCTGTAAGAGTTTCCCATCGGGGGTTGTGTGGAGATCGTTTAGCCAGGCGCGCCGGCGAGACAACGTTCAGCCCCCTACGGACACTATTTTCTAGTAAGGTACGACTAGCTTAATTTACTTAATTTTGCATGAGAAACCTTCGTTTCAATAAACTGTGGAACACAGTAGATGTGGTCATCACAATTGTGCGTGATCATATTTTTGGTAGCAGAGCGTAGTTGATATAATTAATTTTCATATTAAAATTAACTACATAAAATTTCATAGTAAAAATAAAAAGCGTACCTAAAAAGAGTACCTAAAATTTTTTTTTTTTTTTGTTTTGTTGAAATCTCGAGGGTATGCCGAGACGATTGAAGTACTAAGAAATTGTTCTAGTAAATTCTCGAAGCGAATGTTTCTCACTTGGTGGATCCGATAATAGATAGACACTTATATAATTGTTGTCACATACTAGTGTTTTGATACGAGTTTACTCGCCTAGATGTGTATACTTTTTTTGTGTGTCCGGATTTATTTGACGAATAGTTCGTTCGAAAGTGTGTTTATTAGTATCACATACTAGTGATTTGATACGAGTTTACTCGCCTAGATGTGTATATTTTTTTTTGTTTGTCGGGATTTATTTGACGAATAGTTTCGTTCGAAAGTGTTGTTTATTAGTACCACATACTAGTGTTTGTTCCGAGTCCGCTTGCCTAGTTAAAAAAGTGGAACTAGTTTTAATTATTAGTAGTATTAAATTACGAGTATTATTATTAAAAATAGTTTTGTTTTCGTTTGTTGATAACGGTTTAGTAGTTGATTTGCGAGGTATGCCATACCGTTAATCCTATACGTTTTGTTTATACCGTTATATTGTTAGCCCTTGAAATTGGTAAGTTGCTAATAATTTATGAAAATAGTAGGGTCCGTGTATGTCGTCCGAATTTTAATTGTGTTTTATATTATCGTGACGCGACCTATTTCTATTGTTTTTTTTTGTTGATGTTTACCACTTTTATATTTCTTTGTTTGCTTTGTTTATTAAACGGATTATAAATGGCTCCTACGAATCCGACCGCCGTATCCAGGGCTGGCATCCAAGGAGTTTTGCGTTGGCTTGCTTGTGCGGTCACATTAATAGACCGAGCCGACCGGGTAGGCGCGTTGCTAGCTCGGTATGGCGGGCTGGCAGCTCGGCTGCAGGACCTGGAGCGCCACGCCATGGAGTGTCGCGCGTATT
Source organism: Crambus lathoniellus (assembly GCA_949710035.1). Taxonomy (NCBI): domain Eukaryota; kingdom Metazoa; phylum Arthropoda; class Insecta; order Lepidoptera; family Crambidae; genus Crambus; species Crambus lathoniellus. The sequence goes on from OX453297.1 coordinate 33,526,624, forward strand.
ATTTAGAGAACCCCCCAGCTGATGATGCCGTGTCGGAACAGCTGGAGCAGGATGTAGCCCAGGCCTATGAGCTGGCTGACCAGTTCACGGAGGCGGCTGAGAGGGCCCTGGCTGTTCGGAAGGGGGAGCCGGTTTTGAGCGGGGAGGTCAAACCTACCCCGACGGCGTTGCTAGGCCGATTGCCTACTTTGGAGATTCCCACTTTTAATGGGGATCTGTCAGCCTGGATGGGCTTCATTAATTTGTTTGACAGTTTGGTGGATTCACGACGGGACTTATCCCCTAGTGAGAAGTTGGCCTATTTGCGCTCCTCCCTGCGAGGAGAGGCCAGCTCGGTAATCCAGCACCTGCTCATCAGCGACGACAACTACCAGGTGGCTCGCCAGCTTCTGGTTAGCAGGTACCAGAATGTCCGGTTACTGGCGGACACCCACGTGGCCACGATTTTGGCCCTCCCGCGAATCACGCGGGTACACCTGTTACGGAGGGAGTTGCTGAACCCGCTACTGTCAGCGGTCAACTCCCTAAGGCGATTGGACCTGCCGGTGGATCAGTGGTCCTTTGTACTGCTGCACATAGTCCTCGCCAAATTGCCCGCTGAAATGAAGGGGCGTTTCGAGCAGAGGTACGGAGGCGACAGCGCCTCGTATCTCCCGCCCTTCGCGGACCTCCTTCGTTTTTTGGAGGACGAATGTAGGGTGACGGACCACCTGGAGCCCGCCCCGGTTCCAGGTGTTGGTCGTATGGTGGCGGCGAGGGAACAGCCCCGTCGCCCGACCAATCGCTATGCTGCCTTCCAGCAGTCCCCTCCCCCCGCACCGAGTGAGCGGTGCAGGTATAGCAGGGGAGATAGGCACATGGTGCACGAATGTGCCAAATTTAGAGGCCTCCGCCCAGAGGGACGGAGGGCCGTTGCTAGACAGCGCCAATGGTGCTATAGGTGTTTGGGGGGACACATGCAGTCGGCGTGTCCCCAGACCGAGGATTGTCGTCTTTGCGGAGGGAGGCATCACCCCCTCCTTTGTTTGGACCGCAAGGACGCCGGGAGCGACCGGGGTTCGAATTCCTCGCGCACGGGCGGGGGCCCGGCAGCCCGGAACCGGTCCCCTAGAGATTCGGCGGGGCTTAGCCCCCCCGTTCAGTCCCCCCCGGAGAGGGGGAACTATAGGAGAGACGCCCCCGCCACGGGCGGGGGTAGGGGGGTACCACAAGAGTACGCCACGGTGGCGATGGGCACGGGCCCTATTTGCTACTCCCCCCCCCTAATGGAGAGGCCTCGATTGGGGTACTATGTACCGAGGCACGCCCCACACGGGTATTACCCTGCACCTAGGAGTGCTGTTGGTCGGGGCCAGTATGTACCCGATTGGGACCCGCTCGCCCGGTACGAGCGTCCCACATTTGGCGCGCCGACTCAGGCGCGAGGGGGACAAGTACCCCCCCAAAATTTTTAATGGCGCCCCTGTCGGACCCAACCACCCCTCCGGAGCTTGTGCTGTTGCCAACAGCCTCCGTGAATGTTTGGGGACCTAATGGCAATGTCGTCACGGTGCGTGCCCTTTTGGACTCAGGTGCCCAGGGGTGCATAATGTCCAGGTGGCTTGTCCGACAGCTGGGTCTTTTGCTTGTGCCGCATCACGAAGCGGTACGGGGGGTGGGAGACTCGCGGATCCCTGATCCGATTGGTCGAGTTGAGTTCTCCTTCTCCCCCCACTTCGCGCCAAGGCCGAAGATCGGTGCTTCGGCGATAGTTTTTGATAAGGTGGTTGGACCACTCCCGCAAGTGCGAGTGCCGCCATCCACGATTGAGCTGACGTCTGGACTGGCTTTGGCTGATCCTTCCTTCCACCGACCGGGCCCAATACACTTGTTGATTGGTGCGGATGTCCTCGGTCGTGTACTGTGTGGAAGCAAGCGAGTTTTGCAGACAGCCGATCTTGTCGCCTTGTCCTCGTCGCTGGGTCATGTGGTGATGGGAAAGGTACCACAGACACCAGAGACCCCGTCGGTAGACCGCCAGACCATTGTCGGTTCTACTTTGTCCGACGTTCTCCAAAAGTTTTGGGAGGTGGAGGAACCCCCCACTGCCAAGCGGTTGGATCCGTTAGCCGAGGAGTGCGAATTGTTCTACCAGAACAACACTGGGCGCCTCCTCTCGGGTCGCTTGATTACCCGCTTGCCCTTCTTGGCGGCTCGCCCTCCTTTAGGGAGCTCCCGACCGATGGCCGAGAAGAGATTGTTGTCCATGGAGCGTAGGATGGCCAGGGATCCCGCATTCAAGGAGAAGTATATAGACTTCATGCGGGAGTATTTGGACCTTGGGCACATGTCCATCTCGCAGTTGGACTGGCGTAATGTGGAACATTACTTCCTGCCACACCACGCTGTTTTGAAGACTTCCAATGGGAAGATCCGCGTGGTCTTTGATGGTTCAGCGCCCACGTCAACCGGAGTGTCGTTGAATCAGTGTCTGCATGCGGGGCCGAAGTTGCATCACGATGTCTGTGATGTTTTGACCAACTTCCGCCGGCACGCTGTCGTCTTTGTGGCCGATATCCGCATGATGTTCAGACAGACCGTGATTCACCCGGAGGATAGACGATACCAGCTCATCCTTTGGCGTGAGGATCCCCAGGATCCGATGTTGGCTTACGAGCTGAACACCAACACTAATGGTTTGCGGTCGAGCCCCTTTGTGGCGATCCGTTCGCTTTTGGAGCTCGCAGAGCGCGAACGGCTACGCTATCCCCGGGCATCTGCTCTTATTGAGGGGGGGGCCTTATTTGTCGACGATATCTGCACGGGGGCCTCGAGCTTAGATGAGGCTCTCGTCTTACGTGATGAGCTGATTGCGCTCTTGAGGGCTGGTGGCTATGAGTTGCGGAAGTGGCTGTCTAACTCACCGGACCTATTGGCAGATTTGCCTAAGGACCACCAGCAAGAGCCGCTCCTCTTTGAAAATCCGGAGACTCCAGACATGCTGTCTGTTTTGGGAGTCCAGTATCGACCAGTCCCGGATTTGTTCACATATAGATTGGAACTGCCAGACCCAAAGGTCTGGACTAAACGCACGGTGCTGTCTACTGTAGCCCGTACCTTTGATCCGAACGGTTGGCTCAGCCCTGTAGTGTTTTCGATGAAGTGCTTCCTACAGGAGCTCTGGGCTGCGGAATTGTCATGGGATGAGCCCCTCTCTGGTAGCCTCCTACGAGAGTGGGTGAGGTTCGTGTCATCCCTACCCGACGTCAATCGGGTTTGTATACCGAGGCAAATGCTGCCTTCGGGAAAGTTTAAAGCCTCCCTGCACGGCTTTTGTGACGCGTCCGAAAGCGGATACGCGGCAGCCGTTTACATCCGAACGGTGGATGCAGCAGGCGTTGTCGCCGTACACTTAGTTATGGCCAAGAGTAAGGTCGCCCCCCTTCGGACTAGGCTAACCATTCCGAAGTTGGAGTTGTCCGGCGCCACTCTCTTAGTACGGCTACTCAATCATGTTGCCGACACCTTGGGAAACGGTGTCGACTTGGAGTCGATATTTGCGTGGTCTGACAGCCAGGTCGTCCTTTGTTGGCTGAAGAGTTCAGTCCACACCCTTGAGGTTTTTGTGGCCAACCGGGTCTCACAAATTCAGACTTCAAAGGCCCCGTTGATTTGGCGCCACGTACCGGGCGAACTGAACCCCGCAGATTGTGCCTCCCGCGGCTGCGAGGCGCCTGAGTTAGTGGACCACCACCTATGGTGGAGTCCATCATGGTTGTTACGGCCTGAGCGCTCCTGGCCTGCCACCCCGGCTGTGGCCAGAGTCCCAGACCTAGGCATACGTGTTCACGCCGTGGAGACGGTGGCTGCTCCGCAGATGGAGTTTTTGTTAGACCGCTACAGTTCTCTTGATAAGTTGCTCGGCGTGACTGCTTGGATGAGGCGCTTTGTGCGTAATTGTCGCCAGCCTCAGGAGAAATCGTTGTCTCCGGTCCTCGCCCCACAAGAGCGGCAAGACGCTCTGTTGCATTGGTTGCGAGTGACGCAACAGCGAGAGTTTGAACCGGAGCTGAAAGCCCTGCGCTCAAGTAAGTCCAAGTTGAAGGGACCCTTGGTGCGGTTGAATCCCTTCTTGGACAGTACCGGATTGCTGCGTGTCGGAGGTAGGCTCAGACATGCCAACCTGCCGTACGGATCACGCCACCCTTTGTTGCTCCCCAAGGATGGACCGTTAGTTAGACTGTTGATTACAGACCGACATGTAAAGAATGCTCATGCCGGTTGTAATGCTTTGACCGCGCTCCTCCAACGAGAGTTCTGGATTTTGTCAGCGCGGAGAATAATCCGATCCGTTATTTTTCGTTGTCTCCCGTGTTATCGTTTGCGCGCCGATACGATGCAGCCCCAGATGGGTGATTTGCCTGCCGATCGAGTGAACGAATCGATGCCCTTCTCAGGAGTTGGAACGGATTTTGCGGGGCCATTTACCGTTAAGACATCGCGGCTTCGTAATGCTAGAACGGAAAAGGCTTACTTGTGTGTATTTGTTTGTTTGGCCACTAAAGCGGTCCACCTGGAGGTGGTTAGTGCCCTCACCACAGAAGCCTTTGTAGCCACGTTGAATCGTTTTGTGTCTCGCCGCGGAATGCCGTCGTTAATCAGGTCCGATTGTGGAACCAATTTCAAGGGCACCGATAGGTATTTAAAGGAAGTTTGTGAATTTTTGGATAGGAATAATTTTGAGATCGGATCCACACTCTCTCGCAGAGGGGTACGATGGCAGTACTCCCCGCCATCCTGCCCCCACTGGGGAGGGATTTTTGAAGCAACTGTAAAGGCCGCTAAAACTCACCTTCGTCGCGTTATTGGGGAGACGGTCCTCACGTTTGAGGAACTCGCGACCGTATTTTGTAAGGTTGAGGCGGTCCTCAACTCGCGTCCGTTGTGTCCGTTGTCTTCGGACGCGAATGATTTAGAGGCCCTTACGCCGGGCCATTTTTTGATTGGCAGACCGCTTAACGCCTTGCCGGAATATCCTTATTCCGAAGTGCCCTCCGGACGGCTCTCGCGATTTGAATTGCTCCAGCAGCTTACGCAGAGTTTTTGGCGCCGTTGGCATCTGGAGTATTTGCACATTTTGCAGCAACGCGTTAAGTGGTCGGATAGGACGACCCCACCCAAGACCGGGGACCTCGTGTTGGTAAAGGATCCAAACCTGCCGCCCCTCCGCTGGCGTTTAGGACGCATTGTTCAGCTTCATCCGGGGTCGGATGGTGTGCCCAGGTTTGCCGAGGTCCTGGTGGGGGACTCTGTTTTGAAGCGAGCGATCGCTACCCTCTCTCGCCTGCCCTTAGATTGAGTTGGCGGACAGTTTGCTACTGTCCGGGGCGGGGGGATGTTCACGCCGCGCGTGATTCATTCATTCACGTTAATTCGTGGGTTCGCCGCCAAGCGCCGTCCGCGCAACACGGCACTCAGTTGGCCGTAAGCAGCCGTGAGGAGCGCCCGGTCCGGGTACGGACTTGTGACCCGTGTGTGTTCGCTTTGAAAAGCGCCGGGAAAGTTTTAGCTGCCTATTAGGGAATTGTGTAGTTATAAGGGTGTTAGCTGTAAGAGTTTCCCATCGGGGGTTGTGTGGAGATCGTTTAGCCAGGCGCGCCGGCGAGACAACGTTCAGCCCCCTACGGACACTATTTTCTAGTAAGGTACGACTAGCTTAATTTACTTAATTTTGCATGAGAAACCTTCGTTTCAATAAACTGTGGAACACAGTAGATGTGGTCATCACAATTGTGCGTGATCAGTAGTGTTAACAATTTTGTACTTAAACTTAATTTTTCTCAATTTTAAACAGATCCACCGCCGCGCCGCCGTCGATGTAAAGGAAACGTGAATAAGAAACGTAAGAAAAGGCGACGATTGGAGACCTTCGCAACAAACAAGAATATGCTCGATGCACTTATTAAAGCAAATTGTGGATTTATACTTAAAAAAAATTATACATTAAGAGTATAAAAATTAGCGTGAAATCTGTATTTTTTTAGTTGATATCATTCAGCAGATTATTTAATTTAATAAATTGATTAGAAATCTCGTTCAGTTTTACGACTATACCTCCTAGTATAAATAGTATGATTATCACCCAACGGACTCGCTGTCACACCGTTTTGTCACACTGGTGTGACTACGAAGCATTTTTTTCTTCGTAGTCACACTGTTTGGTGTGAATATTAGTAACTGCCAAAACATGAGACTTGTTGTCACACTACTAGTGCGGGGAAATTAAATACCCTGTATGTGCATATTTTATAACATGGATTGCAAACTGATTTATTCGTCAACTCGCGAGTGTGAAACTCGTGAGCGCGCGCGAGTTGGCACCTTCCAATTTTACGTACAGTCAGCAAATTTATTTATGTACAGTCAGCTACAAGCTATAACAACCTTAGGATAAATTTAATATGGACTTGGCATTCTAGTAACGGTTTATTTACGAACTTTTGGATTCTAAAGTACCAGGATAACATAGCTATGGAGGAGGTAAGTAGAGTTGCGACTGGTTAGAAAAAAAATCTTTACCTGTGTTATGTAGGTACTAATCTTTTCTAAAACATAAGAACAAAAAATGCACTGTAACTAGCGCCAAAAACGCGCCAGTCACGCGCAGAGTTATCTGACACACACTAGTAGTACCTAACACGGAAGATATTTTGCCCACATTACTACTGCATAAAGGATAAGTTAGCTCCCCTGAGTCGAATGAAGTACCTACCTACTAGGCACTAGGCATATTGGAAAAATAATGAACAATAAGTACCAGGGCAGCCTAAGCAACCAGGAGTTATTACGAGTATACCTACTTAAAATGCTGCTGCCTATAAAACTCAAAACATCTAAAACAACTCCTGGTTAGCTATGCAACCCTGGTACTTTCAGCTAATAATATTTTAATATAATAATTAATTTAATATCATATTACGTATATTGTATCAAAGTGGTATCAAACTGGTATCAAATTATCAAGTGATTTACGTCAAGTATGACTTTTTGAAAATGGTGTGACTATTAGGAAAAAAATTCTTCGTAGTCACACCAGTGTGGAAAATGAGAAAAAAATTCTTCGTAGTCACACCAGTGTGACAAAATGGTGTGACAGCGAGTCCGTTGGGGATTATCATCATTGTCATTATTAATGTCCTCACTGCTGGGCTGTAGGCCTTCCCTATGCATGAAAACACCACAGATGGAACGGGCCATAAGTGCCATAACCCACCACGCGAAGCCAATGTGGATTGGTGGGTGAGGGTGCCAACGACTTCTAATGCAACCGGGACCAACGGCTTAACGTGCCTTCCGAAGCACAGAGGAGACCGAGATAATAAAGTTTTGGGTCACCATTCAGGGGGGCAATTGCGTAAGATAATCGTATTAATTTGACAGTTCATATCGTATTCAATCGGCTGCAATTTGTATGAAATGACATTTATTATGATACAATATGAACTGTCAAATGAATACGATTGACTTTACGCTATTCCATAGCAGATGTCCAACCGCAACGAATGTTTCTTAACATCAACCACCGGATGCAGAATGCGCATACCAATGAGCCATCGATCTCCTCAAGTATAATTATAGTACCTACTTCATATTTGGCACTGATTCAAAATTAAAGGGCTTGCTTAGACCATGAAACTGAACAACTTTCTCTTTTGAGCATAGCATACGTCGAAATATAAAAAAAAATCTGCCACACTAGATCGATCAGCTGAGCGTGCGCTTTTGTCTGGAGGGAAGAAATTTTTTCCATATTTCGACCTATGCCGAAGTTTCATAGCATAAACAAAATTCTAAGGCCGTGAGAACTTTGGACACGATTAGTACTAAAAACTGACAGAAAAGCGGATTATGAACCGCCCAATTACATTAAGTCTCTAGCCGCATTAAAAAGCGCGAAGCGCTCTATTCAATGCGGCGAAGTTTCGATCAGCCGTATTGAATACAGCGTATCTTGAATCCGCCGCATTACAATGCGGTGCTGTTTTCCAAAACAGCTAGTTGCTATGTAATACGGTGAAATATACAGTACGCCTGCGATATATACATATGCATTGTAATTTTATGTATCGCATTGCATTCAAATTATTTTTAAATCTTTTATCGATAACTTGTTATAAAAAAAACCACAGCACTATCATTGCATCATCATTATCTAGCATTGCATAGTCAAAATGGAGACATTCACTAATTACGACGCAACAGATTAACATGTATGTCTCTTTCTATCTTATGACAATTTGACTGTGTTAGAAGGGGTAAAGGATGGGTGAGTTGTAGCTTATTTTTGTGATCCATCTACAGGAATAATACATCTATGGTACGAGCAACCGGACCTTAGTCTTTGACTGACCAGTGTGTGTTGCCAGTAATGACATAGTAAAAGTATATAAGTACGTTGACTGCCTAGACAGGCACCGCAAACGGTTTGTATGTAAGCGCGCCCGTACGTATGCGTCGTCGCACGCACACACTGACAAAATTTATCGGTGATAACGGGGCGACAGGCATGCGTGGCAGCGCCCGCCGCCCGCCGCCCGCGCGGCGCCGGCGCCGGCGCCGGTGAAAATCCATAGAAATTAGGAATATATGCGATAGAAAGAGATGCAACGAGCGGCCGTTCGTAATTTGCGCCGTACAAGCTGAATTCCACTTAATTGCGTTATAGTTAGAGTTGCTATTTATTTAAATGGCTTAGCGGAGTGCAGTATCTGTTACTAGTAACCAGGCCTATTTCACTCCCCGTGTCGGCTAGGAAACGCGGCGGCAACGCCGGCGTTGTAAATCCATAGAAATTAGGTCCGCAAAAGAGCTAGAATATATGCGATAGAAAGAGATGCAACGACAACGAGTAATTTGCCTGCGCCGTACACGCTGAATTCTACTTTATTGCGTTATAGTTAGAGTTGCTATTTAGCAAGGAAATGGACCAGGCGAATATAATAATATAATAATATATAGTAATTGCTGCCTTATTTATAAAATAATAAGGTAGCGTTTCAGTTTGGCCCCGTTCGGCGGCCCGGGCGTTGAAGGGTATGACTTAGCGGAGTGAACTATCGTAACTATTTAGTAATCTGTGCTAGTAACTATTTAGTAATCTGTGGTAAGACGTGGTCGTTTACTATGGGTCTATGCTTGGTATTTCGGTGCGCGATCGAATCATGAGATCTACAGGAGAACTAAAACATCCGCCATCGCTCGAAGGATTGCTAATTGGAAGTGGCAATGGGCGGGACATAATAGCACAGAAAACCGACGGCCGTTGGGCGGAAAGGTTCAGCATAAGTAGGTTTTCAAAATTAAGTATATTTTGTCACGGATTTTGAAAAAAAACATTTGGTTTTCTTGCATTGTTTTGCTAATTAGAAACTCTATAGTTTTAAGCGCGATATGTGATGTTGTGCCGCTTTACTTTTAGTTAGAAGGTAGGTACCTAGGTACTTACTTACCTATAAACTTTTTAAAATATTATTCTCTATAATCCTTCGATCAACAATAGTAGGTACTAGATGAAGGCTCACGAACTAAATGAAAACTTTATAATGGCCAGGCAGACTATTGAATGTTACTATCTTACATTATAAATGACAAGAAGCGTTCCAAGTTTCAAATACCTTCATGGAGTTAGATTTACTACTGAGGTAACTGGAGAGTGCAGTAATTTACACTTTTTTATTCAGGGTGAAAACTCCAGTTACCTCAGTATTAAGTCTAGCTCCATGAATACCTTAGTATTATTGACACTGTCAAAATAATCTACTTATAAATTATACTCTCAAGTGGGCTTATGAGGCTTGGACATATCTGTCACTCCAAGTATGTATCTAGAACTAGGTGTTATTGTTGATCGAAGGTATAATCACTTTTGACCCATGTTTTTTTATTAATTAAATCGACTACAGTAATTCTGAACAAACTAACTTCAAGTCTTGCGCTATTTCATAACACGTTATAAGACCTACTCGTTTATCATAAGACAATGTAATGTTTAAAACTCTCATCACTTTTCCATCAGTGTTAAACCAAAGCCATTCCGAGTAAGCTTACAGTATCTTGACCTTTTCAGGAATTTATCATACTCCGATATTCCGACCAATGTATGCGCATTATTCATCAGGGTTCTTTCATGGCACACATTCCTGAGAGTTCAATTGTATCCCGATCCGATTGGAATCAGAGTTACCTACCTATATAAGTAGATTGAATTATAAATCTATACAAATATAGGTAGGTATATTATAAATGTCGATGAGGAAGTAACTTCAACTAGGTAGGTAGGGCAGAAGCCCCGGTTTTTGCCACTGTACCTACCGGTTTTGGCCACTTTTTGCTCTAAAAGTTTTCTTAACAACTTTACGCCATTTTTGCTAAAGGCAATTAAAATAAGGTATTTTAAGGTAATAATAACAGTCGTCAGAATTTCTTATGTCATACGATTTTTTTTCAATAAATTCCATTTTCTGTTTTAAAGAATGTTTTGTATGAAAATTTTAAGTAATTTGTTTTGGATGAAATACTTTAAACCATTGTTTTTCACGATTAAGTTGTTGTTTTGCAATAATTGATTGGTTTCTAGCGTATTAGAATATATTAATTTTACCGTGTGCTACATCACGGCGCGGCCCACTCTGACAACCGCAATTCTGACTACATGGTCATTTTGTCCTATTTCGTCCTATTTCTGTCCCAAATTTTCAGAATTCGTCCTAAAGGGGACGAAAAGATATAAGCGATTTAAATGGTCCATGCCAAAGCAAACCTTCATTATGGCACGGACAGGCTATATTTATTGAACCATAACACCTAGCCAGGATCTGATTAGTATAACATTTTGTCCCTTTTTTATAGAGCCCGCAATGCCTGGAATCAAAACGAAATGAAGCGCCGTTCAAAAGATATAAAGGAATGATTTGGTCCATGCCATAATTAACCTACATTATGGCGCGGACTTTTTAACCAGGTCACCTAGAGAAAATCTGCTTATTGGAAACGATTCGTGTACATTCGTCCCAATTCGTCCCAAAAGCCACAGAATTCGTCGTCCTTTGGTTTAGGAGATAATCGGAATTAAAATTTTGTTTTTATAGTACAGGAGCTGACTTCCTATTTAGTGAAGATGTTTATTTTATTTTATTTTATTTTTATTTTTATGTTCAAGGGAAACATACAGCATGAAATAACACAAAAGTTATAGTACACTTAGTCAATACAAAAGCCAACAAAGTTTCCACAACTAAATAACTCAAAAAATGATGAACAGACATCCGCAAACTAGCCGCTACAGGCGCGGGCGGTGCACACTAATAAACTAAGATATATTACTATTATAAATTATTCCGTTAAACACTTAACTACTTCAATCTTAAATTTAGACAACTTTATATTAAATATATCAATATGACCATAATTTAAATTGAAATGGTTCATGGCTCTAAGAATGAAACGATTTTTATTATAATTTGTTCTACAACGAGGTAATGCAAAAGTATTACAGGAACGCAGTCTAGCTCTGGAACACTTGAAAGAAATTTTACTCAACAAATATGGAGAGTCAATTTGATTACTTAAAATCTTAAATAAATATATCAGGTCCTTTTTTTGTCTACGACTAGCAAGCGAAATCATAGAATGGACAAAATCAGGAAACTTATAACGAAGCCTTTTAATTAATATCCTGTATTCTTTCGATCATATCGATGTATATGGCGTATTGTGGGTTCCAGACAGTGGACGCATATTCAAGATGAGATCTAACAAACGAGTTATACAATATAACTAGGATATTTGGATCAGTAAAATCAACGCTCTGTCGAAAAATGAAACCTAACATTTTGAAGGCTTTACTTGAAATAAAGTTTAAATGTGACGAAAAAAGAAGGTCACTGTCAAGCATAACGCCTAGATCCCTGACCTCGGTCACTCTTTTAAGTTTTGCATTATTAAGATGGTAGTCATACACTATGGGGTTTTTTTTCCTACTAAACGAAATAGTTTGACATTTATCCACATTAAGGAAAAGTTTATTAAGAGAGCAATATTCGAATAACCTATTAAGATCTTGCTGTAAAGCAATGCAATCATCAATAGTTCTAACAGTTATAAAAATTTTTGTATCGTCAGCAAATAATAAAAACTTAGAATTAAGAAAACAATGGACAACGTCATTAATAAAAATGTTAAATAGTAATGGGCCGAGGTGGGATCCCTGAGGTACACCTGAAGTAATTGGCACAAAGCTGGAAATGAAGCCTTTAACAGTGACAGCCTGAGTCCTGTTCTGTAGGTAGGATGTCAGCCATCTCAGAAGGTCACCATGAATACCAGCTTGATCTAATTTTCTAATAAGTAACTTATGGGAAATTTTGTCAAAACATTTGGAATAGTCGGTATAAATGGCGTCAACCTGGTAACCGTTTTCCATAGCATCCAACACCTGATCGAGGAACTCACACAAGTTAGACTCCGTGGAGCGCTTGTCAACGAAACCATGTTGCTGTGGTAGTAAGATGGATCTAACCAAGGGGAATATGGAATCATATACGATCTTCTCAAATAGTTTCGGGATCGTAGAGAGTAGTTTGTAACTTGTTCTTGTTTTGCGTGTTCGTGTTAGAATAATTAAGTGTATTAGTAACACAAAAGTATAACGTAAAGTAATACGTAACTTTTATGCATTTTCGAAACTCAAAACCTTAATTTTTAAGTCATAAACAAAAATATTTTCTTAAGAGATATTTTGATCCTGGGCTCCTAGACTATATCAAAAACATGTACAGTCGCGTACAAAATAATTTCGATAGAGATCATGTATGAAGTTGCATTTCAATGTTATATTGCTCTTCTTTCGAAATTATTAATATTTGGAGGTGGGGCTCCCACCGTGGGAGTGAAGTGAATAGTGGAGTGGGGATTGGGGGGAAAAAAGGGTTTGTTTGTATGAAACTTTTCTTCCTTCAATGGAATAGCTAGGTACTTGAAACATTGTACACTCGACAGCATATCAGGTTAAACAGTTGAACTGCTATAACAGCTTTTAATTACGTAGGGCATAAAGGCGGTCTCAAGTTCAACTTGTATAGTCTGATGTGCCGCCGTGTGTACATATACAGGGTTATTTGTTATTCATTTAAAACATCTCGTGGGGTTAATCAGACCATCAAACTGAACAACTTTCATTATGAGACAGATATTAGATTGGAACAGCTGATTATTTTTCACCGTAGAGTTAGTCCCATAGTGAAAGTTGTTCAGAATGATGGGTAGAACACCAGGGTTTCGGCTTTAAAACCAATAAAAATTCAGCCCGTATAAGTTTTATCATTATTATTAGAAAAATATTATTAGGTAGGTTACATGACACTTTTTTTATAAGATAACGTTTTTTATAATAATTGTACATTCATAGATACCTCCTTGTCACCAAATCACATTTATTTATTGCAAAATCACAGTAAAATCACTTTGAAAAATGTTTTATTTTGGGAAATATAGTTGATGAATTGCGGCACACAATATATTGCGGCACACCTCACCAGTGTTGCCAGTATGATTTCCCAAAAAAGGACGGTTGGCTTCTGAAAAGGTACGGTTTTTAACTTCAAGGTACGGTTTTATTTTACCAAAACCGAATTTTAATGTACAAACAATTAACTATTTCAAAGTCACTGGGTGGCGAGAAGCGAAGCGCAAGCGAGAGTTATTAGAAAGAAAAACAGGGTAAATAAATTTATGGTAAACCACGGAACGGAAAACTTTAACAGTACAGGATGGCCGATTATGTTGGCCGACCATGATGGCCCATCGTGTACAGGGCGAGTTTGCGTTGCTCGCAGACGGCAATCACACACAAACCGGCCCTGTACACGTTGCCCGATCATGGTCGGCTAGAAAAGCTCCCAGTACAGGATGGCCGATCCCATTGGCCGACCATGATGGGCGATCGTGTACAAGTACAGAGCCAGTTTGCTTGTGATTGCCGTTTCAAATGCACACAAACTGCCCCCTAACCCCTGAGGCCCTGACGGAATCGAGTTGAGATGAAAATCGAACCGTTTTATAGATTTGAGTTATTTTGTACTGTTTTATAGAGTTAAGGTCAAAAATCCCACCTTCAAGGTGAAGAAGGTGTGATTTTAGACCTTAAATCTATTTTTTTTATTTTTTTTTATTTTTTTATTGGTTGATAGGCAAGCGCTTGTCCGCTATCACGCCTGATGTTAAGCGTTGATGCGATCTACGATGAATCGCGCTTGCCTAGAAGGTACCGGTTCACTCGCGACTTGAAGACCCCCAGATTGTACCTATCGGGAAATACAGACTCAGGCAAGGAGTTCCATTCCTTAGCGGTACGGATAATAAAATTAGAAGCAAAACGCTTAGTCCGTGTCCCAGGAATATCCACTGTAAAACGGTGGCGCTGATTCGTACGTCTGGTTGTCCGTTGGAAGAAGGGAGATGGTGGAATTAGGTTGTGCAATTCCACTGCACACTCGCCGAAATGTATCCGATAAAAAACCGATAAGCTTGCAACTTTGCGTCTATGCTCGAGGCTTTTGAGCTTTTTATCGAAGAGATAGTCATTGCCAATGAGCTTTTTGGCCCTCCGCTCAATAGCTTCTAGTGTCTGGAGCTGGTATTTGGCAGAGCCATCCCAGAGATGAGAACAGTACTCCATACATGAACGAATTTGCGCTTGATAAAGATTGAGCAGCAGTTCCGGCGTGAAGTACTTTCTCACCTTTGCCAGAACGCCAAGCTTTTTAGACGCTAATTGAGCTTTACTCTCAATGAAAGAGCCAAAATTGAGAGATGGAGTCAAAGACATGCCGAGAAGCTCTAGATGTTCAGTAATCGGCACGGATACACCTCGGAAAGTAGGAGACAGGTCAAAATTACTCCTTTTGGCAGAGAACAGACACGCCTGGGTCTTAGATGGATTGAACCTGACCAGATTGGCATCGCCCCAATCGGAGACTGCCTGCAGTGATAGGTTCATGCGACTAACCATCGCCTCCCTAAGACACTGGACCTGTTCTGCACCAGCTCGAGCATCAGATATGTAGCTCTCTACAACGGTGCTGTCATCTGCGTACCCCAAAATACCGGGTATAAGCAGGTCATTAATATGCAGCAGGAACAGCGTTGCAGAGAGAACCGAACCCTGAGGGACTCCGGCATTGATAGCCAACTGGTCGGACGAGCAGCCGTCAATGACAACTTGAATCGACCGACCCCTCAGGAAGTCCGATATCCAGACACAAAAACCGGTGGGAAGTCCGTATGCTGAAAGCTTACCAATAAGGCCATCATGCCACACTCTGTCAAAAGCCTTCGAGATATCGAGAGAGACGGCGAGTGCTTCTCCGTACTTCTCGATGGCTTCGCTCCATATGTAAGTGGCGTATGCTAGAAGATCTCCAGTGGACCGGTTTCGGCGAAACCCGTATTGACGGTCACTGAGAAGGTCGTTTGCTTCTAGATACGACAGGAGCCTATGGTTCAGTACACGTTCCATTATCTTACAGAGAATGGATGTTACTGAGATGGGCCTGTAGTTGGTAGGGTCGGCACGACTACCCTTTTTAGGCACGGGTTGCACGTTGGCCAGCTTCCATGACTTTGGTACTAGTCCCTTTGCCATAGATAGGCGGTATAGGCGTGTTAATACCGGAGCTAACTCAGGCGCGCAAGTCCTAAGAACTATAGCTGGTATACCATCCGGACCACTGGCTTTGTTCACGTCCAGATCACGCAACGCTTTTCTTACCTCGGTCTGTCTGATGCGGACTTCCGACATTAAAGTCCCAGAACTTGGTAAAGCCGATGGTAGAGCATTGCCAGGATCTAAACGCGAACACTCGGCAAATAAATTGGCAAATAAATCTGCCTTTTCCTTGGCGCTATGCGCCAGAGATCCGTCTGGCTTCAGTAGAGGAGGCATTGAGGAACGGCAAAAGTTGACCTCGACCGATTTAGCCAGGGACCAAAACGCTTTACTCCCTGATGGGAACGAAGCAAGTTTATTCCCTATTCGGCTTATATGGTCGAAGCGAGCTCTTTTGATAACCTTTTTGCAGGACTTGGCGGCCTTGTTAAAGGCTTTCTTCAATTCGCGTATATTTCCAGCTTTACGGGATCGAGCTTCAACCCAGGCAAGGTATGCCTCACGTTTCGATGCAACGGCAACTCTGCATTTGGCATTGTACCAGGGGTGAGCTTTGCTAGAGAGGGGCACGTCAGAGAATAGAATAAAATACTCCATACCCTGACGAAGCACATCGGCCACAGCATCCGCGCAAGTTGAGGGCCGCGCAAATCTATAAAACAGTAGACCTATAACGATTTCATTTAGTTCGGTATTCAATCACTACTTACTCCATTGGCGCTATACAGTCGTTACTAGAATGGTGTTTTTTTTATCTTGATTCAATTTTGATCTCAACTCGATTCTGTCAGTGGTTAAGTAAGGGGTACTGTTCGCGCCGCGCTGCGAGCGGTGCGTTGTCATTGTCAAGGTCACGAGACAATGCGCTCGGCCGGCCGGTGTAGGATCGCCAGTTGGCCGTAAGCAGCCGTGAGACAAGTTCGTGTGTTTCTGTAGCGACGTGCCGCGCAAGTTACCTACCCATATTGGGACCGAGATTTCGTTTTGCACCTACTAGGGCTCCGGTCGGGGTACGGACTTGTAACCCGTGTGTGTTCGCTTTGAAAAGCGCCGGGAAGTTTTAGCAGCCTATTAGGGCATTGTGTAGTATAAGAGTGTTAGCTGTAAGAGTATCCCATCGGGGGTTGTGTGGAGATCGTTTTGCCCGCGCGCGCGCCGGCGAGACAACGTTCAGCCCCCCTGGATTACGGACAGTATCCCTTACCATAAGGTAGGACTAGTTTTAATTTACTTAATTTTGCATGAGAAACCTTCGATTCAATAAACTGTGGAACACAGTAGATGTGGTCATCACAATTGTGCGTGATCATATTTTTGGTAGCAGAGCGTAGTTAGTTGATATAATTAGTTAATTTTCATATTAAAATTAACTAGGTACATAAAATTTCATAGTAAAAATAAAAAGCGTACCTAAAAAGCGTACCTAAAAATTATTTTTTTTTTTGTTGAAATCTCGAGGGTATGCCGAGACGATTGAAGTACTAAGAAATTGTTCTAGTAAATTCTCGAAGCGAATGTTTCTCACTTGGTGGATCCGATAATAGATAGACACTTATATAATTGTTGTCACATACTAGTGTTTTGATACGAGTTTACTCGCCTAGATGTGTATATTTTTTTTTGTGTGTCCGGATTTATTTGACGAATAGTTCGTTCGAAAGTGTGTTTATTAGTACCACATACTAGTGATTTGATACGAGTTTACTCGCCTAGATGTGTATATTTTTTTTTTGTGTGTCCGGATTTATTTGACGAATAGTTTCGTTCGAAAGTGTTGTTTATTAGTACCACATACTAGTGTTTGTTCCGAGTCCGCTTGCCTAGTTAAAAAAGAGGAAAGTGGTTTTAATTATTAGTAGTATTAAATTACGAGTATTATTATTAAAAATAGTTTTGTTTTTGTTTGTTGATAACGGTTTAGTAGTTGATTTGCGAGGTTGACTTGGCCGTGCCGTGTATGCCATATCGTTAATCCTATACGTTTTGTTTATACCGTTATATTGTTAGCCCTTGAAATTGGTAAGTTGCTAATAATTTATGAAAATAGTAGGGTCCGTGTATGTCGTCCGAATTTTAATTGTGTTTTATATTATCGTGACGCGACCTATTTCTATTGTTTTTTTTTTTTTTTGTTGATGTTTACCACCTTTATATTTCTTTGTTTGCTTGTTTATTAAACGGAATATAAATGGCTCCTACGAATCCGACCGCCGTATCCAGGGCTGGCATCCAAGGAGCTTTGCGTTGGCTTGCTTGTGCGGTCACATTAATAGACCGAGCCGACCGGGTAGGCGCGTTGCTAGCTCGGTATGGCGGGCTGGCAGCTCGGCTGCAAGACCTGGAGCGCCACGCCATGGAGTGTCGCGCGTATTATTTAGAGAACCCCCCAGCTGATGATGCCGTGTCGGAACAGCTGGAGCAGGATGTAGCCCAGGCCTATGAGCTGGCTGACCAGTTCACGGAGGCGGCTGAGAGGGCCCTGGCTGTTCGGAAGGGGGAGCCGGTTTTGAGCGGGGAGGTCAAACCTACCCCGACGGCGTTGCTAGGCCGATTGCCTACCTTGGAGATTCCCACTTTTAATGGGGATCTGTCAGCCTGGATGGGCTTCATTAATTTGTTTGACAGTTTGGTGGATTCACGACGGGACTTATCCCCTAGTGAGAAGTTGGCCTATTTGCGCTCCTCCCTGCGAGGA
This sequence comes from Crambus lathoniellus, assembly GCA_949710035.1. Classification (NCBI taxonomy): domain Eukaryota; kingdom Metazoa; phylum Arthropoda; class Insecta; order Lepidoptera; family Crambidae; genus Crambus; species Crambus lathoniellus. The sequence goes on from OX453297.1 coordinate 33,545,022, forward strand.
GAGGCCAGCTCGGTAATCCAGCACCTGCTCATCAGCGACGACAACTACCAGGTGGCTCGCCAGCTTCTGGTTAGCAGGTACCAGAATGTCCGGTTACTGGCGGACACCCACGTGGCCACGATTTTGGCCCTCCCGCGAATCACGCGGGTACACCTGTTACGGAGGGAGTTGCTAAACCCGCTACTGTCAGCGGTCAACTCCCTAAGGCGATTGGACCTGCCGGTGGATCAGTGGTCCTTTGTACTGCTGCACATAGTCCTCGCCAAATTGCCCGCTGAAATGAAGGGGCGTTTCGAGCAGAGGTACGGAGGCGACAGCGCCTCGTATCTCCCGCCCTTCGCGGACCTCCTTCGTTTTTTGGAGGATGAATGTAGGGTGACGGACCACCTGGAGCCCGCCCCGGTTCCAGGTGTTGGTCGTATGGTGGCGGCGAGGGAACAGCCCCGTCGCCCGACCAATCGCTATGCTGCCTTCCAGCAGTCCCCTCCCCCCGCACCGAGTGAGCGGTGCAGGTATTGCAGGGGAGATAGGCATGTGGTGCAAGAATGTGCCAAATTTAGAGGCCTCCGCCCAGAGGGACGGAGGGCCGTTGCGAAACAGCGCCAATGGTGCTATAGGTGTTTGGGGGGACACATGCAGTCGGCGTGTCCCCAGACCGAGGATTGTCGTCTTTGCGGAGGGAGGCATCACCCCCTCCTTTGTTTGGACCGCAAGGACGCCGGGAGCGACCGGGGTTCGAATTCCTCGCGCACGGGCGGGGGCCCGGCAGCCCGGAACCGGTCCCCTAGAGATTCGGCGGGGCTTAGCCCCCCAGTTCAGTCCCCCCCGGAGAGGGGGAACTATAGGAGAGACGCCCCCGCCACGGGCGGGGGTAGGGGGGTACCACAAGAGTACGCCACGGTGGCGATGGGCACGGGCCCTATTTGCTACTCCCCCCCCCTAATGGAGAGGCCTCGATTGGGGTACTATGTACCGAGGCACGCCCCACACGGGTATTACCCTGCACCTAGGAGTGCTGTTGGTCGGGGCCAGTATGTACCCGATTGGGACCCGCTCGCCCGGTACGAGCGTCCCACATTTGGCGCGCCGACTCAGGCGCGAGGGGGACAAGTACCCCCCCAAAATTTTTAATGGCGCCCCTGTCGGACCCAACCACCCCTCCGGAGCTTGTGCTGTTGCCAACAGCCTCCGTGAATGTTTGGGGACCTAAGGGCAATGTTGTCACGGTGCGTGCCCTTTTGGACTCAGGTGCCCAGGGGTGCATAATGTCCAGGTGGCTTGTCCGACAGCTGGGTCTTTTGCTTGTGCCGCATCACGAAGCGGTACGGGGGGTGGGAGACTCGCGGATCCCTGATCCGATTGGTCGAGTTGAGTTCTCCTTCTCCCCCCACTTCACGCCAAGGCCGAAGATCGGTGCTTCGGCGATAGTTTTTGATAAGGTGGTTGGACCACTCCCGCAAGTGCGAGTGCCGCCATCCACGATTGAGCTGACGTCTGGACTGGCTTTGGCTGATCCTTCCTTCCACCGACCGGGCCCAATACACTTGTTGATTGGTGCGGATGTCCTCGGTCGTGTACTGTGTGGAAGCAAGCGAGTTTTGCAGACAGCCGATCTTGTCGCCTTGTCCTCGTCGCTGGGTCATGTGGTGATGGGAAAGGTACCACAGACACCAGAGACCCCGTCGGTAGACCGCCAGACCATTGTCGGTTCTACTTTGTCCGACGTTCTCCAAAAGTTTTGGGAGGTGGAGGAACCTCCCACTGCCAAGCGGTTGGATCCGTTAGCGGAGGAGTGCGAATTGTTCTACCAGAACAACACTGGGCGCCTCCTCTCGGGTCGCTTGATTACCCGCTTGCCCTTCTTGGCGGTTCGCCCTCCTTTAGGGAGCTCCCGGCCGATGGCCGAGAAGAGATTGTTGTCCATGGAGCGTAGGATGGCCAGGGATCCCGCATTCAAGGAGAAGTATATAGACTTCATGCGGGAGTATTTGGACCTTGGGCACATGTCCATCTCGCAGTTGGACTGGCGTAATGTGGAACATTACTTCCTGCCACACCACGCTGTTTTGAAGACTTCCAATGGGAAGATCCGCGTGGTCTTTGATGGATCAGCGCCCACGTCAACCGGAGTGTCGTTGAATCAGTGTCTGCATGCGGGGCCGAAGTTGCATCACGATGTCTGTGATGTTTTGACCAACTTCCGCCGGCACGCTGTCGTCTTTGTGGCCGATATCCGCATGATGTTCAGACAGACCGTGATTCACCCGGAGGATAGACGATACCAGCTCATCCTTTGGCGTGAGGATCCCCAGGATCCGATGTTGGCTTACGAGCTGAACACCAACACTTATGGTTTGCGGTCGAGCCCCTTTGTGGCGATCCGTTCGCTTATGGAGCTCGCAGAGCGCGAACGGCTACGCTATCCCCGGGCATCTGCTCTTATTGAGGGGGGGGCCTTATTTGTCGACGATATCTGCACGGGGGCCTCGAGCTTAGATGAGGCTCTCGTCTTACGTGATGAGCTGATTGCGCTCTTGAGGGCTGGTGGCTATGAGTTGCGGAAGTGGCTGTCTAACTCACCGGACCTCTTGGCAGATTTGCCTAAGGACCACCAGCAAGAGCCGCTCCTCTTTGAAAATCCGGAGACTCCAGACATGCTGTCTGTTTTGGGAGTCCAGTATCGACCAGTCCCGGATTTGTTCACATATAGATTGGAACTGCCAGACCCAAAGGTCTGGACTAAACGCACGGTGCTGTCTACTGTAGCCCGTACCTTTGATCCGAACGGTTGGCTCAGCCCTGTAGTGTTTTCGATGAAGTGCTTCCTACAGGAGCTCTGGGCTGCGGAATTGTCATGGGATGAGCCCCTCTCTGGTAGCCTCCTACGAGAGTGGGTGAGGTTCGTGTCATCCCTACCCGACGTCAATCGGGTTTGTATACCGAGGCAAATGCTGCCTTCGGGAAAGTTTAAAGCCTCCCTGCACGGCTTTTGTGACGCGTCCGAAAGCGGATACGCGGCAGCCGTTTACATCCGAACGGTGGATGCAGCAGGCGTTGTCGCCGTACACTTAGTTACGGCCAAGAGTAAGGTCGCCCCCCTTCGGACTAGGCTAACCATTCCGAAGTTGGAGTTGTCCGGCGCCACTCTCTTAGTACGGCTACTCAATCATGTTGCCGACACCTTGGGAAACGGTGTCGACTTGGAGTCGATATTTGCGTGGTCTGACAGCCAGGTCGTCCTTTGTTGGCTGAAGAGTTCAGTCCACACCCTTGAGGTTTTTGTGGCCAACCGGGTCTCACAAATTCAGACTTCGAAGGCCCCGTTGATTTGGCGCCACGTACCGGGCGAATTGAACCCCGCAGATTGTGCCTCCCGCGGCTGCGAGGCGCCTGAGTTAGTGGACCACCACCTATGGTGGAGTCCATCATGGTTGTTACGGCCTGAGCGCTCATGGCCTGCCACCCCGGCTGTGGCCAGAGTCCCAGACCTAGGCATGCGTGTTCACGCCGTGGAGACGGTGGCGGCTCCGCAGATGGAGTTTTTGTTAGACCGCTACAGTTCTTTGGATAAGTTGCTCGGCGTGACTGCTTGGATTAGGCGCTTTGTGCGAAATTGTCGCCAGCCTCAGGAGAAATCGTTGTCTCCGGTCCTCGCCCCACAAGAGCGGCAAGACGCTCTGTTGCATTGGTTGCGAGTGACGCAACAGCGAGAGTTTGAACCGGAGCTGAAAGCCCTGCGCTCAAGTAAGTCCAAGTTGAAGGGACCCTTGGTGCGGTTGAATCCCTTCTTGGACAGTACCGGATTGCTGCGTGTCGGAGGTAGGCTCAGACATGCCAACCTGCCGTACGGATCACGCCACCCTTTGTTGCTCCCCAAGGATGGACCGTTAGTTAGACTGTTGATTACAGACCGACATGTAAAGAATGCTCATGCCGGTTGTAATGCTTTGACCGCGCTCCTCCAACGAGAGTTCTGGATTTTGTCAGCGCGGAGAATAATCCGATCCGTTATTTTTCGTTGTCTCCCGTGTTATCGTTTGCGCGCCGATACGATGCAGCCCCAGATGGGTGATTTGCCTGCCGATCGAGTGAACGAATCGATGCCCTTCTCAGGAGTTGGAACGGATTTTGCGGGGCCATTTACCGTTAAGACATCGCGGCTTCGTAATGCTAGAACGGAAAAGGCTTACTTGTGTGTATTTGTTTGTTTGGCCACTAAAGCGGTCCACCTGGAGGTGGTTAGTGCCCTCACCACAGAAGCCTTTGTAGCCACGTTGAATCGTTTTGTGTCTCGCCGCGGAATGCCGTCGTTAATCAGGTCCGATTGTGGAACCAATTTCAAGGGCACCGATAGGTATTTAAAGGAAGTTTGTGAATTTTTGGATAGGAATAATTTTGAGATCGGATCCACACTCTCTCGCAGAGGGGTACGATGGCAGTACTCCCCGCCATCCTGCCCCCACTGGGGAGGGATTTTTGAAGCAACTGTAAAGGCCGCTAAAACTCACCTTCGTCGCGTTATTGGGGAGACGGTCCTCACGTTTGAGGAACTCGCGACCGTATTTTGTAAGGTTGAGGCGGTCCTCAACTCGCGTCCGTTATGTCCGTTGTCTTCGGACGCGAATGATTTAGAGGCCCTTACGCCGGGCCATTTTTTGATTGGCAGACCGCTTAACGCCTTGCCGGAATATCCTTATTCCGAAGTGCCCTCCGGACGGCTCTCGCGATTTGAATTGCTCCAGCAGCTTACGCAGAGTTTTTGGCGCCGTTGGCATCTGGAGTATTTGCACATTTTGCAGCAACGCGTTAAGTGGTCGGATAGGACGACCCCACCCAAGACCGGAGACCTCGTGTTGGTAAAGGATCCAAACCTGCCGCCCCTCCGCTGGCGTTTAGGACGCATTGTTCAGCTTCATCCGGGGTCGGATGGTGTGCCCAGGTTTGCCGAGGTCCTGGTGGGGGACTCTGTTTTGAAGCGAGCGATCGCTACCCTCTCTCGCCTGCCCTTAGATTGAGTTGGCGGACAGTTTGCTACTGTCCGGGACGGGGGGATGTTCGCGCCGCGCTGCGAGCGGTGCGTTGTCATTGTCAAGGTCACGAGACAATGCGCTCGGCCGGCCGGTGTAGGATCGCCAGTTGGCCGTAAGCAGCCGTGAGACAAGTTCGTGTGTTTCTGTAGCGACGTGCCGCGCAAGTTACCTACCCATATTGGGACCGAGATTTCGTTTTGCACCTACTAGGGCTCCGGTCGGGGTACGGACTTGTAACCCGTGTGTGTTCGCTTTGAAAAGCGCCGGGAAGTTTTAGCAGCCTATTAGGGCATTGTGTAGTATAAGAGTGTTAGCTGTAAGAGTATCCCATCGGGGGTTGTGTGGAGATCGTTTTGCCCGCGCGCGCGCCGGCGAGACAACGTTCAGCCCCCCTGGATTACGGACAGTATCCCTTACCATAAGGTAGGACTAGTTTTAATTTACTTAATTTTGCATGAGAAACCTTCGATTCAATAAACTGTGGAACACAGTAGATGTGGTCATCACAATTGTGCGTGATCAGGTACCCTGTACATTTTGAGTGAATTTTACATTTGTTTACTACACAGTTTTCAATATCAGATTAATAGGAGATGTCATATATAAAATATGTAATTTTTATAGTGGCAGTAAGTACCTACTTTTGCGCTACCCAGTATATTACTATAATAATATTCTTTTTAGCGAATAGACTACAAAAAGTTGCAAATTATTTAAAAATCCGCTAGAACGGCAACACTGCACGTATGACAAGAACATTCTTTTTTTGGTTGGGTGTTTATGGCTTGGTTAAAAGCCGTTTAGACCAGACAACATGTTTCAAACACATGTTTCGCAACATCTACCTGTCTTGTCCATTTTGCTTCATGTTTTGTGTTGGTCGTACTGTCTTTATGTATGCTCAATGCTGTGAACTGGTGGCCTACCACAAGCTCTTAAAGCAGTTATTTTTAAGTTGAGAGAGTGAGACGCCGATATACGGCGTGTAGAGCGGCGTCTCACTCTCTCAACTTAAAAATAACTGCTCTAAGAGCTTGTGGTAAGCCAGCTGAACCGTCTTTTATTGGAAAATAGTGCTGACAACACTGTCGCGCAATTTGTAAATCGTGTCGTGTCGTTGTTCGTGGGAAAAACCCTTACAAGCCCTCAACTTTATTCCGTTCCGTAATGCGCATTCTGTTCATGTTCCGATTGTAAAACTTAATGTTCACAGAGACTGTTCGTGCATTCCTCAATCTACGAAAAGTTCGTGCAAAAGGATGTAGCTTTCGCAAAGAGCCGCAAGATAGGACGCTTAATATAAGATTTTAAACTTTCGCGTTCCATTATAATTATAAACAAGAGTAACGGGACTCAACGCGACATTTATTATGAAGTACATATTATTATGTACTTACAGCTTGACGTTTCGGCTGTGTTGCAACAACCGTGGTCACAAGCAGACTGGCGGTGCGCGACGACGTCTGTTTGGGCGGGCTTGGAGATCTTCGGCCACCCTCAAATTGTCACTTTTTTTGTTTTTGTCATCGCTAGTGATGGGATTACGGCACACAACACTCACAGTATCGGGGTTTGTTTTGAACGGTAAAACTCGCGGCTTACACTTGTTAATCACTGGATTCCACGCTGATGACAATTAGAACCCGTCCTCCCGATTGAAATTTTTATACTTCTTGATTTCAATCGCATCTCGTACCATCCTAGTATGGTAATGACGATCGGTGGAGAGGATTTTTGGATCATGTAACTCCATCCAATGATTAACTCCAGCTTCCAGAAGATGTTCAGCTACCAGGGATTTACTCGTCTGTCGAATTTTTACAGCTGCGATATGTTCTTTGACACGTTCTGCGATGGTCCGCTTTGTTTGTCCAATGTATGAACTACCACAACTACAATCGATTTTATATACACCCGGAGTCTGAAAGGGTATTACGTCTTTTGGCGATCGCAGTTGCTTAGATATTTGACATAACGGAGTATATACAGTCTTGATGGAGAATTTTCTGAGCACTGTTCCAACTTTATCCGTTACGCCTTTGATATATGGCAAAAATGCTGCCAGCACAGCCGAAACGTCAAGCTGTAAGTATATACATAATAATATGTAGGTACTTCATAATAAATGTCGCGTTGAGTCCCGTTACTCTTGTTTATAAGGACGCTTAATGTTTGAAAAATTAAAAGGAAGTATTTAGAAAAAAATCTACCCGTCTCACAACCAGCTCCGATGGTTCGGGTCGATTTTTCCTAAATAGGTACTTCATTTTCAATTTTTCAATAATAAAAATTGCATTGTAAATGCAAAACAATAAAAATTTAAATAACTCGCTTAATGTTTTACAATCGGAACACTGCGTATTGCGGAACGGAATAGTTTTAATTAATTTTTACTGTACGCTTTTGTACGTGACTGTACTTATATAAAAAAACTGAATATCTCCTAAACCAAAGGACGACGAATTCTGTGGCTTTTAGGACGAATTGGGACGAATGTACACGAATCGTTTCCAATAAGCAGATTTTTTCTAGGTGACCTGGTTAAAAAGTCCGCGCCATAATGTAGGTTAATTATGGCATGGACCAAATCATTCCTTTATATTTTTTGAACGGCGCTTCATTTCGTTTTGATTCCAGGCATTGCGGGTTCTATAAAAAAGGGACAAAATGTTATACTAATCAAATCCTGGCTAGGTGTTATGGTTCAATAAATATAGCCTGTCCGTGCCATAATGAAGGTTTGATTTGGCATGGACCATTTAAATCGCTTATATCTTTTCGTCCCCTTTACGACGAATTCTGAAAATTTGGGACAGAAATAGGACGAAATAGGACAAAATGACCATGCAGTCAGAATTGCGGTTTTCAGAGTGGGCCGCGCCGTGATGTAGTACACGATTTAACCTGGGTTTGGTTTTGATTTTTAACCGACTTCTAAATCAAAAAGGAGGAGGTTCTCTATTCGTCTGTATGTATGTTTTTTCTCTTTTTTTTTTTTGTGTATGTCCACCGATTACTCGAAGACGGCTGAACCGATTGAAATGGTTCAAACGTTATTACATCAGGTTGGTTTCCAAGTTGGTCCCATTTTTTGAAATTTTGAAATCGGTTCAGTAGTTTTCAGGAAATCTTAAAAATACTGTCGTTTTCGTTACCACTTTATGTAAATTTAATACGTATCTTTAGGCATAACTCCTTTGTTTATAAACCGATTTAGATGATTCTTGTTTTGTTAAAAAGGGGATACCTCAAGGTATTTTAACCGACTTCGAAAAAGGAGGTTTTCAGTTTGATCACATACCTATTTACCAGAAAACACGTAAATTGCCTGCACGATGCACTAAAAAGAGTGAAATAAAAATTATTTTTATAAAAAAATTAAACCGCCTTCAAAAAAACCACATCAAAAAAGTAAGAAATAATTACTCACCAAATAAATAACGTAAGTACTTTGAAGTCGGGCGGGTTTTAACAAAAACAACAAAAAATTGTACTTACATGTTTCACGCCCGACTTCAAAGTACTTACGTTATTTATTTGGTGAGGAATTATTTCTTACTTTTTTGATGTGGTTTTTTTTGAAGGCGGTTTAATTTTTTTATTCGCTATATTTACAATAGTTTAACTATCAATAAGTGGCCAAAACTATACTACTATGTGAATTATACTAAAAACTATTTCACTCTTTTAATTTGAAAAATGTACCTTCAAAGGTAAGTAGATAAATTATCTATAGATAAGGTATAATTTGTGTTTTAAATACCTAAGACCATTTAGTACTTAGTGCTTAAAAGTCAAAAAATCCTTAGTGGCCACAAAGGGTACCTCTGCCCTACTTAGGCACTTGAAAAATTAAAAATGAAGTATTCAGAAAAAAATCGACCCGTCTCACAACCAGCTCCGATGGGACTCGAACCCGCGACCTTTCGCTTTCCGGGCGACTGCTTTAACCACTGAGCTACCGAGTCGTTTTTTCTGTCGATTTTTTCTAAATAGGTAGGTACATACTTCATTTTCAATTTTTCAATAATAAAAATTGCATAGTGAATGCAAAAACTAAAAATTAAAATAGCTAGGTAGGTCCAGTCGAGTTCATTAATACCTGTGCAATTTTGGACTTTGCCGCATTAAGTTTTTTGACATCGTCTTTGTTTGACTTTCTGTACAAATTGTCATTGTCACAATAATTACTACGACAAAGTTCAAAAGTGCACAGATATTATAGAACTCGACTGTACCTACTTATTTATTTTTCACATTGTTTTAATGTAATGTACCTACCTACCTACCTACTAAAATTTGATGAATAGGGTTTTTGATTGAATTTTTTTAATTACTTAAAATGTTAATTGAAATATTAGCAACACAACATAGGTAAGTATTTATTTTCAATTATCTTGCATAATTTCAGCGATATAGAGCATCAAACTTTTTAATTAGACAAGTAGAGCCAGTGACGACACATGCTAGTAGCTCCCATGTAATAGCGCCATACTCCATAAACCATAGAAAATTTCGTTTTAGAAAGAGATAGCAAGAGTCACAATTAAGGGCAGGATCATCGAAATTAACCTGTTTTTTATTCAAAAGTAAACAATCAAATATTCTATATTTTGAGCAGATAATAGTAGATTGTATTACAAGGGAGCAAAATAACATACCTATTTATGGCGAGGGCGCTAAGTATTTTGAATTCAGAGCGCAGTGAAGAAGGATTCTACAGTAGAATCCTGAACGCAGCGAGGGATTCAATATACGTCGCCCGAGGTGAAAATAATTTTGCGGCCGAGTAATACACTCTAGTTTTCATTTCGAATTATAAGGTAAGTAAGTACCTACCTAAATACACACTGCTTTTCATCCCCCTCTATAAGAAAAGCAATAAAGACAACTAAAACTAGGTACTTAAGTACCTAGGTAAGGTAATGGAACCAGTCATGGACAGTATAAGATTGAATTTAGCATTATTATGCTATATTGTAAATAATGTAACTGTTTATGAATGCAATCAGGGTTAAATATATTAAAAAACTAACGGAGAAGCAGATTCTATAGTAAAACTATTAATAAGCTAGTGTAATAAAAATATATTTCAGAAAAATCGGAACCCTATCGTAACACCAGTGATGGACAGGCATGACCCAGTGCATAACACCCAGTCATGGACGCCCCTAGACATGGACATCCAACCATGGACTTCATGGTTGGCAATATTCAATGAAACATATTCAATCGTAAATACTTCAATAGGTACAGTTAGTTTAACTTTAATTAAACAAATAGATAATTTGAATTAAACTTTTATTCACTTTAATAATTTTATTATTAGTAATCTAAAACTTAGTTAACCTACAAAAATTTGTCAATAGGTAAGTAAATCTAGTTAGTTTACAAACTGTTAGCTTATCACAGCTAACAGTCTTACATAACCCCAATGTACCTGCATTGGGGTTATTCCGAAAGTGGGGATATTCCGATAATTCAAAACATCTACCAAATGCTAGCGATATTGTCTTAATGGCCACATTAAACCAGTCGCCATCTTCATTGCACTAGTCGCATCAGTTGCCAGGAGCCTGTAATGTCAACAGTACGTGCACAGTGTCAATTTTCGCCGAACAAGTGTATTTTGCGACATTTTTGTTGTTTCGTAATAACCCCAACAAAGTTTTCTCAGGATTCTGGTAAGTTATCTTGGTTTGTGTTGATTTTCATGATAGACTATTGTTTTTTTCAAGTGTTTAAGAGGACGAGAATGTAATAGCTGTGTTTTTTTTTGGAAATACCCCTAGGTGGTAATTCCGATAAACAAAACATTCGGAATAACCCCGTTACGTTTTGGAAGGAATCAAATCTGCGCCTATTAACGAATCTGGATATTGCTCGTTAGTTCGCTTTGTTTCGCTTAGCTTTCATGCACACGAATTTTCTTACCCTTTAAACTTAACTGTCATGTTGAGAACCACAAACTTTTGTTGAGATAAATCCGAAATAAAAGTGTAACAAGAAAAAGATTAGCGATACCTTTAACAAAGTTAATGTTTTTTTTTGTGTGAGGGGTATTAACGACTGAAAAAGAAATTTAAACCTTCGGTCAAAGTGCAAATATATCGATTTTTCAATTACTTCGGAATTACCCCAATGTAATTATAAACAAGAGTAACGGGGAGTCATTTATTATGAAGTACATATTATTATGTACTTACAGCTTGACGTTTCGGCTGTGTTGCAATGCAACAACCGTGGTCACAAGCAGACTCGTTGTTGCAACACAGCCGAAACGTCAAGCTGTAAGTACATAATAATATGTACTTCATAATAAATGTCGCGTTGAGTCCCGTTACTCTTGTTTATAATTATAATGGAACGCGAAAGTTTAAAATCTTATACCCCAATGTAGTTCGAAATATCCCCTATGTCCAAAAGATATACCTACGTATTTCAGAATTTTAATTTTGGAAAGCCAGTAACATTTTAATGATTCTAATAAGTATTAAAAATAAATCGTTTTATTGACTTTACATAGGTTCTTTACATTGCTTCTTGGTCGACATGATAAAATCGATCTCGTTTTTTACTTTACCGTCCGGTCCGGACTGATCCAGGTCCATTTGCGGCTTACGGGCTTCCTGGAGAAGGAGTTCATCATAAAGAGGTTCTTCCTCTCCATGAAGTCTGCCAACATCTGGCCTCTATCGTTCCGATGCCCAAATCCAAATTGCCCCACTCGCAACTCATCACCGCAACGTTGCCCCAACTTAGCATTGAAATCTCCCATCACAACCGTGTAGTGGGTTTTATAGCTATGCATGGGTTTCGAAACCTCCTCATACAAAGCCTCCACTTCGTCATCGTCATGTGTCGAGGTCGGAACGTATACTTGTATGACATTTAGCGAATAGGTACCGTTTCGATATTCTGAGTATCAGGTACGATACCCTGCTCGAAACGCTTCCGATGGTGATCACGTTGTTGACTAGGGACTTGTGGACAATGAACCCGACACCGCCTAGGGACTGTTGTTCGCCGGCGGGGCATGGGTACGGGAAGACCCATACCTGCATTGCACAGGCTTTCGCTTACTCAGGGTGTCCCACCCTTCGACGGTACCCCTGAGTTTCGGGGATGACAGTCGGGTCTGCCACGGGCAGACAATCACCGGCGGGGCCACGGTAGTATCCGCAAGGTTTCCCGTGACCCAGCCCGGTGGCAGTCAGATGTCGATTATCGTCAGATGACGATGAATGGTTCGACGAGGTACTGTCCTCAAGGTGATGGTAAGGGATGTCGTCAGGTTTTCAGTGGGTAGGCCCCTGGAGAGTCCCACATACCCCCGGTTGGTACCGCAACTGGGGCATGCATAACGCATTTTCCTGACGGAAAACAAAAAAAAAGGGACTGTTGTTTGCCCTCCCCGTAAAGTAAGTTACGGATTGCAGGATAATTGAGTCGTTCCCCTCTCTTCGGACTTCAGATAATCCAATGATATCCTAGTGTAACTTACTAACAGCCTCTTCCAACTCTATGAGCTTCTGTCAAAGTGACAAGCACAAATACAAAACAGCGTCTTGACAGTCATATTGATAATCTAATCGCATTTAAAACCTGTAGTAAAACATTTCTACAATAAAGCGTATCAATAAATCGGACAATTCATATTCGTTTGATAGTTCCCAGTAATAGACATCCAATTACCAACACAGCACCAGTTATGAACACCCAGTTATAAACATGCCATTTTTTATGTTAAATATTCATTATCGTGTTGCATAAAAAGTCAATCGTTAGACTTTTTTATGAACATTCTCAAACATTACTAAAACATTTATCAATAATAAATTCAAAGGAGATGGCTAAATTTAGTATGGGCGACTGCCCTAAGCATGTATATAAATATCGCACTAGCCAGTAACACTCAAATATTCGTTAATTAATTATTCCGTATTTATAATTCTCCTAACAGTTGCGTGAAATAATCAAATATTTAAAAGTTGACTTCTTGTTTCCCGAATAGCGACTCGGCACATCACTGTGACAGATTAGATATTATACTAGGGATGGCGATCTGAAATCGAAAAACCGATTTCTCATACAAAAAAAAAACAATTTTAAAATCAATATCTAGCACTGAATCGATCCAGTGAATCGATATTTCACCCTAGCAAATAGAGATTAGATTTTTCTGTTTCGATAACAACCATAAAATATTTACTATTAATTGAATGTACTACCCAAACACATTTAAAAGAAATAACAATTTATTGATTTTGAATCGCTTGGACCCTAGTAGAAAGGACAGACTGCTTATAAAAGGACAGACTGTTGTTCATGAAAAGCACTGGGAAATATTTACAGCAGATCGATATTTTTTTTTTGAAATAATTGCCATTCCTACTCTGGGGGGCTACCGGCTCAAAAATATAGACATGGTCATGGGCTTCCTTTGACATTTGAAGCCCATATTATGCCCTATTTAAGGACAAAATAAACGTAAAACAAACGCTGCCGCTGTTAGCTCAAATTATATCAGTCAAATCACAACTATTATTTAAAGGCTTCGGTGTTCCGTTATTAAAAAAAGACAATAATAAGTATTTATTATTTAATAGGAGCTTGTACTTAATTAATATTGTTTATTTCCTTAAAACGAAATAACTTTATTTGTCAACATTTTTTTCTGAAACGGAACGTTTTCGTTGCTCAAGGGAAGCTCAAGGGAAACAAGAAGTCAACTTTTAAATATTTAATTATTTCACGCAACTGTTAGGAGAATAATAAATACGGAATAATTAATTAACGAATATTTAAGTGTTACTGGCTAGTGCGATATTTATATACATGCTTAGGGCAGTTTCTTAGCCATGTCCTTTACCAAAATGTTCATGACTGGGTTAGTAACAGATTTATGTATCCAGTGATGAACATCGCTATAAATGTGAATTAATTTATCCCTTTTGTAATATGTCAAGGTATAGGTTAACCTTAAATATACTGTTAAATCACAAAATAAATAGTCATGCAACATAACAACTACACCGGATTTTACATGAATTAATTGTTAAACTTACTCGCGCTACAATGCTTAGTATAATAGCCGATATTTTCTGGAATCGTCGGATGGAACCACGTATTTGCACACAGTGTATCGATTATGGCCGACAGCTGTCAAAAAATAATTGATGGGGCACCGGATTGGATAACCACAATCAGAAAGTGTTGCCATTAAAAAAAATATTGTCGTGTTTTGTAGATTTAGCCGATTTAAATGTAACATGTCCATGACTGGTGCACTGTCCATGACTGGTTCCATTACCTTATACTTAATTCAATAAATACCTACTTATTAAAGGTTACTAATAAAAACATGGTTAATTAGCTTATTTCATTCTTTAATTGTAGGAATCTATGAAAAATTTAAACAGTTTCTAACTAAATCTAAGCAAAATAATGGAATTCCGAAGACATAAATTTTGTTAATTTTGCCCTTATTAAATCTTTTTTTGAACAAATTCGACAAAATCGACTCACAAACAAAAAAGTTGGCCGCTATCTTGGATTTTTTAATATTGTTGAATGATTGCGCAATGAGCGATTTTCCGACAGGCCCATTTAAAAAAATAACTTCCAAAAGCTTCACTAGATGGCGTTGAACAAAGTTTATAGGACACTTACGCCCGAATTCTCGAACGCAAATCATCTTTGGGATCGTCTCAAACATCATGGCATCTCTTTCATACGTTTGACATTTAAAGTGACGGGCGATGTTTGAGACGCTCCCAAAGATAAGTAGCGTATAGGGCATCGAACCCGGGTTTACCCGGTCCGAAAAAACCCGGGTTTACCCGGGTTTTAAGTAATACAAAAAACCCGGGTTTGATTTTTAAAACCCGGTTTTTTTTCGGGTTTTTCGGGTATTTTTAATACTTTGTGGAAAACGAAATATAGCTGAAATGTAGCTTACTTCCGCAAAAAAACAACCAACAAACCAACACCAAAACTTGGTGTTGGTTTTCGCACGAACTATCTTCTGGGGATGCCCCGGGTTGGGGCGAAACACGTGTAGAGTAGAGTAGTCTAATCGGTGAAGGTGCAAGGTGTATTGCTGTCTTGCTAAATGCAGGTATTGTGCATACCAGTGCACAAGTTAGTGGTGTGCATGTGCAATTTTTTGCGGGCGGGCGGGCGGTGCATCTTGCATATTGTGTTTTTTTGCGGAAGTAAGCTACACGCTAGACGCCAGATTCTATCAAATATTTTTAATACTTTTCTTTTTGTTATTTATTAAGTACAAGTCACTTCAAATGCAATAATAAATGGAATAAAAAGACACTTTGATTAATTATTACAATAATATGCTTTGTTGCTGCGTTCGTACCAAGAAAACAAGCAAAGCAAGTTAAATGGAACGCGCGCGGTGCGTCCATCTTAGGACATGGAGAGGGTAAAATGTGGACTCCACATTTCACCCCATGGAACCACATGGAATTAGAACTAGTTCTCCGATCTTTTCGACTAGTTTGTCATATATTGCTCATGAAGACGACCCCGAAAATATAGCATATTTTCGGTCTGTTTGCGTCTCTCTTTGCAGAGAATTCACGTCTAGATGTTACACGCCAAACTCCACCGAAGATACCTCGTGCTAGCTCTTCCGTAGGTAATATTCACATTCGCCACAAAGAGGTTCTCAAAGCTCTCCGTGATCTAGGAAATAAGGTTAGTGGTTCTAATAGAATCCCGGCAATAGTCCTGCGTAACTGTGCACCCTAGTTGTCTCCTATCTTGAGCCGCCTCTCACTTGAGACAGGACTTGTCTTATTCCTCAGTCGTGGAAGCGTGCCAATGTGCAGCCCATATCTAAAAAATATAGCCATGCCAACCCCTCTAACAGGCTGATTTCAGTCACCTTCATACTCTGCAAGACTACGAAGCATGTACTGAATAAACATCTATTGGCGTAACTTGAAACTAACGAGCTCCCTAGTGACTTCCAGTATGGTTTTTGCCGCGGACGGTCGACTGGAGATCTTCTCGTGTACGCCACCCACCTTTGGAATCAAGCGTTCGATAGACATGGCGAAGCATTTGCTGTCTCGCTTGACAAGGCATCCAAGGCATTTGATAAGGTCTGGAATGATAGAAATCGAAAACGAAATCTCTGACGGCCTCGGCATCTGGATCACCGACTTCCTTAGGAACCGATCAATTCGAGTCGTTGTGGATGGTCAGACATCTGACTTGAAAAACATCAACGCTGGAGTTCCCCAAGTTTCGGTATTATCTGCAACACTATTTCTTCTCCACATTAACGACTTGATGGTGCCTGGTACATTTGGCTATGACGATGCCACCCGTGTGTCTAGCAGAAATCTTTCAGATGCAAGGGCTACTAGTGATGAAGTTCAGTCTTGTCGAGAGTCACTAGTTGAGCAAACGAACCTGGCACTTCAGGCACTTCCGATTGGGGAAATGCCAACCTTGTCAGTTTCAACGCCTCGCCACGTAGGCGTGTCTTTTCTCAGATAAACGGAGTCCCTTTCAACTAGCTCAGACTTTCCTGGGCGTATCCTTACCAGAAACCGAGAACCTGCTACTTGGCGTTACTCTATAATCGGAGCTGAACTTCGGTTAGTAAATCGACTCAATTAGTTAAATTGCTGCCAAAAAACTGGGCGTCCTCTCAAAGTTCTTTACAAAGTACAAATTCATCCGTGCATGGAGTACTGCTGTCACCTTTGAGATGGCTCAGCTAAAGTTTTAGTAGTAGTTTCACATATATCTTATTGCATTACCCGTGTTTTCAAGCAAATAAACAATTTTGATTAGATTTTTGAAGTACCAACTGGCAGTTTTAGATGCGTTTGAAAACCGCGCATAGAAGTTCATTGGAGACACAACTTTAGAAAAAGCTAAACTTCAAAGTCTCAATCATCGCCGGAACTGCACAATCTTGTTCCTCCAGCCCCTTTCCACCATGGGGTTACCAGATGCAGGTCAGCTTACCATCCATGCATCGTAGACATACCACCTGTCCGTACTAAGCGCTTCGCCAGTACTTTTTTAATACGAGCTGCTAAAGATTGGAATGCGCTACCTGCGAATGCGTTCCCCGATCATTTTTCTTCTTCTTCTTATCCATACGGGCGGTTTCTGCAACTCAACTTCTATTGCGCCAATTTTGCGTCTGGAAGGTGCGCAGCCAGATCACACCAGCCAGCGCAGCTCAGCCAGGAACGCTCCAAGAGCTTTCACATTCGTGATCGCTTCCTGGACGCTGCCCGGCGAGCCGAGGTACCTCGCCTGGTAGGGGCCACCCCCCTGCATTCCAGCAGTACGTGGGCAGCTGTTTCTTCTTCCTCCATGCACTCTCTGCATAGGGGACTGTCGGTGACATCTAAATTAATAAGATGTCTGTTAAATTTTCCACGAACAGTAATAGCACCTGTTACCAGGCGAAGTTGCGGTCAGGGCCCTAGATAGACGCGCGTCCACCCGCGGTTGTGCGAGTTTCGCCTGTCTCCACGAATCCAGCGAGCTCCAGTTCAGTTGGTGTAATTCTATAGTGCGTTCACGGATTTTATTTGCAAACCAGCTTGTCGGGATATGCGCGATCGGCTCTGAGCCAACAGGGGTCGAGCCGGATGCGCGTCTGGCCATTATAACCTTGGCCTTTTCAAAGCAAGAGTGAATGGGCACCTCCTGGGTAAGCATACAACATCCTAGACTGCATACTGTCTGCTATGCTGGATGGTGGTCAAATGCATGCATACTGCATACCCTGTACAAATATAAAAAAAAATCAAAAATCGTCTGCAACCAGTCCCGAAATTTATGATGGCCAGTCCTGCAAGTCTGTGAAGGCGCTAAGTTAGTACCTAATCTATACTTACTTAGTTTTAAGATATTCTGAATAAATAAAAATCTATGACTTTTTTATATTAGATAACTGTTTTTGTAATTTGGAAAGTACTATTTTTCATTTATTTTAATCCTTCCACATTCTTGACATCTTATACTCATTGTAAAAATTGATATAACAACACAGTTTCTTGTATTTAATAAAATTATAACAAAAAGATCGAAAAGCTCGAAAAACCCGGTCTACCCGGGTTTTGATTACTCTTAGACCCGAAAACCCGGGTTTTCAAAATTGAACCGAGTTTCGATGCCCTAGTAGCGTACAGTGCCACAACCTTTTCTGTGCTGGTGACAGCGGCGCTACGTACGTTTTTCTTTTTTTTTTTTGTAGTAATTTAACCGGCCCTGACTTCTAAGAACTTCAGCCGCCAGCAGCGCTATGGTTGGACATCATCTTGACAGCAAAATGACATTAAAAAAAATCACGTTAGTTTCACATTTTGGCCACCGGCACAGCAAAGTTTGTGGCACTGTACGAGTATTCGGGCATTTATGGTTTTGTATCTGGGGGACTACTTACCTTAAACAAGTTTCTTGGGGACTACCGCGTAACTTTATGGATTTCTATAAAAAAATAGCCGCTATCAGTTCCTTGTTTTGTGACGTTGGGTATAACTTTTGAATAGGGTATAACGATAGCTAGCTAGCAACGTTCAACAGAACAAAGCAGCAAAAATCTTTCAAAATAACAGTTCATAATATCAGTTGATTTATACTGTCAACGTTTACGAAAACTTGGACGAACTGCTCATGTCGGTAAAGCAGTCAAAGGACATGAAAGAGATAGAGCGATAGTTTTCGATTACGAATACAGTTTGCCAACAGTTTGCCAAACATTTTCATGATCTTTCTAGCAAACGCTCTACTAGCTAGTCGATCTCGATGCTCGTCAAAAAAAAATTCTTCTCGAAGATGTCGGGACTTGATGTGCGAGGAGGGAGGGCGCGGCGGCGAAACAATGACAGAAGCTCGGCGCGGCAAAAAGGTCGCTAGAATGCTCGCCAAAACGTTTATTTTTCTGTAATGTAACATTCGCAAGAATGCTCATTACAAGTGAATGCACAAGTTTATCAGCACCTTTAGACGGTCATGCAACTCTCATTCAAAAACCATAATGGAAGACTATTTTAGACAATCAAAATGAACCATTCAACGCTGCCCAATGTTTCTAGTCATTCATGATGGTTTTGATTTGAATGACGGTTGCACGACTGTCTAAAATAACCTAAATGTCTTCGCCTATAACTTGATGGCCTCAAAATTAGCTGAATCGTTTGTCGGTGTGCAATCCGCCCGCGTAGTTAGGTACTTTGTGGTGCAATGTTATCATCAATGTTACGCTATGAACAATGCCCGTACCTTCATGTTGTTTATTATTGTTAAAAAGATTTTCATTTTATTCCAATGTTAGGGCTGATTTTTCAATTCTCAGAGATAAAAATTAACAGTCAGTTAAAATTAATAAACAACCAAAATAAAAAAGGTATTTCGAATAAATAAAACAACAAAATACACAGTCCTTATTTTATTAAGCTTAGCCCTGTTTTTGCGCGATCTCCCGAGCCTTCGCTTTCTCTAGCTTGGCGATGCGAGCGTTGGACTTATTGCCGAGAACGCCACCGCCCCAGTGCCTCCTCAACTCTTCGTACCGCTCGTTGAAGTTGGTCCTGATGGCCTCCACCACCTTGGAGAACGAAGCGCGGTCACCAGACTCCACCTGAAAGAAACTTAAGAGTTAGCTAAAGCTCATAGGAGGGTTGGTGATGGTTAAGATTGGGGGAACTCAGATAAAATCTATTGGTGGTAGATGTGTTGGCAGCATGGCACTCAGATAGCAAATAAATCATCATTTCCAAATGTTAATGTAGTTGTCAATCTCGTAGTTACTGTATAGACTATAGACACTAGCAACAATAACAGACAGAAAAAAGAATCGATGGAACTGCACGATTTTGTTAATAATGTAGAATTTTAAACTCTCCACTAGGTAAATTTTTTCGTAATTATCTAACCATGAATATTCATTAAGTACTTACAGCCAATCACACAAACAAAAAATAAATATAGAATTACTGAAAATTATACTAGGCAGGCAACTACACAAAAAATTAAAATAAATCCAAAATAACTGCAATATAAGCAACATTTTTCTCAATACTTTACAGTGGTGATTGGAATTTGTAACCAGTTTCAGTACATTGTTTGTTCCGATAACGGTTAGTGACTAAACAAGCCGTTTGGTTTCCAAATTTTTGACGCTCCTCTACTCTACTACAAAAACAATGTAGAACTCAATAACTCACATTGGTAAGCAGGAGCGGGTTACGCTTGAATGAAAGTGTATTGGATTGGACCATCATTGCACATAAATCCAAAATCCAAAGACAAGGCGATAAAGTTCACAGATTATGTTTAACATTAGCGCAAGATTGTTCATTGCAATTTCATTCAAGTAACTTGACTGAGGTGCTAATCTAATTCAACGAAAAACGAAACTCCGCCTTACCCGTCTCTCTCACTCACCAGGTATGACAGAATCGAGTGAAAGCAGTGAGGCTAACGAAGTTTCGTTATTCATTGAATTAGAGTAGGTCCTCTGGTCCTATGATGCTCGGGCAACCTGACGCGCGACAATCTTACATCCGTATTCACAAACATTACTATCACCCGTATTCACGAACATTACTTAGAGGTCTCACAGTGCGCGCGGACGCATAGTAAGGGATGAATGTATTCGTTGCCTGTATTTGCATCCCTTTCTAATTGTACCTGTGCGTCCGCGCGCACTGTAATGTTTGTGAATACTGCAGTTAGTCATCTAGTTTATTTTCCCCAAATAATTGACGCGACAATTTTCTCGTCGCTCTCCGTCCTCAACACAACGACTAGATAATAAGAGAAGTGGTATAACTTACATTGGTGAGCGCTAAGCAGGAGCATGTCTTGCGATGCACGAGCATGCCGAGGCGCGACTTGCCCTTCACGATGCAGTACGGGACGCCCATCTTGCGGCACAGCGCGGGGAGGAACAGTACTAGCTGAAGTGGAATAAAGGCAATATTATATTTCAAATGGTTCATCTAGTGCCTGGGGGCAATTACCCCTCTGAGGTAAAATTGGTTTTTCGCGGGGGTCACAGCAGAGTCTCACTGGGGTGTGAGAATGGTTTCTCAACTCTGATGACACTTAAAACAAAGGAATCTTCTCGTCTCAATGTGGAACATGATTTGAGATGCGCTTTTAGGTGAAACCAAGCCGAACATAATAAACAAACTTGTAAACGCAAATCAGGCCTAACCTTCGCGTTAAATCCTACTAATATTATAAATGAATCGGTTAATTAAGAAAGGGAACATGTCACCTCCTTTCTAATTTAGCAACATTTATGGATTTCGATTTTTTATGGCAAGACAAACATAACAGTCAAGAAACGGAATAAGTAGTGTAATAGTTTAAAAAGTGGCACCAAATTTTTACATGACGGTAAGAAAAGGAACATTTTCAATTTTTAGAAATTTATTTGTTTTTTTTTGTCTCCTGATAAATTTGCGAGCCACTACATGTTCCCCTTTTTAATTAACCAATTCAAATGCTAAAGTTTGTGATTACACTTATCCTAGTTAGGATCCTAATTAAGCATACATTGCTTTCTTTGAGCACATTTTTAGCAAGTGATGCAATCAAAACAAGCAATGTATGCTTTATTAGGATCCTAACTAGGATAAGTGTAATAAGCCCTTATGGATGTACGGATGCAAACATCCAGAGTAACAAATTACTCTTTCACGCAAAAACTTCTGAACTGATCTGGATTAAATTTGCAACAGAGATAGATTAGAGGCTGGAATAACACATAGGATACTTTTTATCCCGATATTCCCACGGGAACGGGAACTACGCGGGTGAAACTGCAGGTGGCTGCTAGTATTTCAAATGGTTTATCTAGTGTAGGAAGCGATAATACTGGCTCAAATACAATAAAATAGTTTAATTTTATGCTCTTGATAGACCAACATATTTCATTTGATTACTATGCATAAAAAATGTATTCGACTGTGAACCTAAAAAGACAGATGAATGATTTTTGGATAAGAAACGGATAATTATTTTAAATCAACAAATCAGCTGCTATCAAATATTCAGAGTAGTTATATTCGGCAACCAATAAAGTTATAACACTTTTAACAATGCTGTAATTGATTTATAAACAGTAGCTCAGAGTCAAACATCTTCATGCAGCGAGCAACTTTCAACACTAGGTTTGTTACTGCCTCAGGTGAAGAAATTCTTACATCATAGCAACTGTTTTACTAAAATAAATTTTTTGTATGTACCTACTTATTCTTAATACTTGATGCAGAAATACACAATACTAAAATACACATTTTCTTTAAATACCTTGTGAATTCAATCTATAAAATTTCTACTTAATCCCCTTTCTCCACATGTCCTTACTTAAGTAAGTTGTGCCACGTGCCAAAAACGTAGGTATACAAGGTATTTAACAGCTTACTTACCAGTAAAGAGTAGAATAGTCTATGAACAGTTTTTACATACTGTGATTTATTGCAAATAAACACAGCTGAATCACATGAGGCAAGTTATTGCATACAATTTGTAGTATGTTGCTTTGCGAGTTTGAACATTGATAGGTTACTTAAAACTCACAATATTGAGAATTTGACATACCTACTAGAAAAAATCCAATGTAGTCATTCAATATTTGTTAAATAAAAATAGCATTGTAAATGCCAAAAAAGTAATAAATAATTTTCATAACTTGCATCTGTTATGTTAAATAATTGTCATTATCAAACAGACAATAGATAAAAGTCTACTGTGGTGGCAACATTAAGACATTGTGGAGAAAGGTCCTGGATCTGAAGACTTCTGAGGATTTCTTCTGGAGGATTTCTTCTGAGGAAGCTAAAAGTGAATTTAGCAGAATCATGTAAAAATAGCATTGTAAATGCCAAAAAAGTAATAAATAATTTTCATAACTTGCATCTGTTATGTTAAATAATTGTCATTATCAAACAGACAATAGATAAAAGTCTACTGTGGTGGCAACATTAAGACATTGTGGAGAAAGGTCCTGGATCTGAAGACTTCTGAGGATTTCGAAGTACATATTGACTGTTATGAAAATAGTTGCTCACCTCAATGGGGTCAACATCATGAGCGATGACGACTAACTGTGCCTTCTTCTTCTCCACCAGTTTGGTGACTGTGTTAGTTCCAGCGCGGATTGTGTTGGGCCTCTTTGGTGGAGGCTCATCCTTCTTGGCGACCTGTGGAATGAACTTGTTAGAATATTCTTGATGAAAAGTTTGGAGTAAAGACTTTGAAAGGATTTCAGAGATCTTGGTGGTTAGGGGTCTTCATAGCCATCGGTATTGTGTTGTTATGCATCATATACTGGAAATGAATGTTAGGGAAATCAAATATTGATTGTATTAGACCTATGAAATTGCTGCTCAATGCTCATCATACTCTTAGAGAACCTCACAATTTCTTTAGTATAAATACTCTTAGAGAACCTCACAATTCATTAGATTATATTATTAGCTCCAGACACTAGAAGCTATTGAGCGGAGGGCCAGAAAGCTCATTGGCAATGACTATCTCTTCGATAAAAAGCTCAAAAGCCTCGAGCATAGACGCAAAGTTGCAAGCTTATCGGTTTTTTATCGGATACATTTCGGCGAGTGTGCAGTGGAATTGCACAACCTAATTCCACCATCTCCCTTCTTCCAACGGACAACCAGACGTACGAATCAGCGCCACCGTTTTATAGTGGATATTCCTGGGACACGGACTAAGTGTTTTGCTTCTAATTTTATTGTCCGTACCGCTAAGGAATGGAACTCCTTGCCTGAGTCTGTATTTCCCGATAGGTACAATCTGGGGGTCTTCAAGTCGCGAGTGAACCGGTACCTTCTAGGCAAGCGCGATTCATCGTAGATCGCATCAACGCTTAACATCAGGCGTGATAGCGGACAAGCGCTTGCCTATCAACTAATAAAAAAAAAAACATTGTTTTTTTGGTTAAAACAAAACACATGTTTTAAAATTAAAAAAAACTTTTCATTTTGAAAATTTTGGGCGGATTCCGGCTTTCAACAGACCGAGCATTTGGCAGAAACCGGCAATCAACAGACAAGTGGATATTTAATAATGATAACCTAAAAGCTTCTGCCTACGACTTTGTTTGAATAGACTTAACACATGTTTATTATTTAAAAAAAACTTTATACTATATTATTTCTTGTAATGGTTTCTCTCTATGAAAATGAAAACTTTGTGGACATCAAAAACTAATTCAACAACAAATATCACACTGATCATATAAAATGGTAGCCGTTGAGCATAGTAACAATTTGTTTAAAGTTGCTATCTGAATTGTTTGAATACCTAAGCCAATAAAAAAAATTATAAGTAATTATATTTTTTTATATTCTTTTGGCTTTGTTTCTAATAACCAGTAGTAAGTGGTTTGTTCCTTACTTTAGCTTCAGCAGCTTTCTTTAGGCGCTCTTTCCTGGCAGCCTCAGTCTCGGGCCTGTATTTCTCAAGGATCTTGAACAGACCTTTGGCTGAAAATGAAACATAAGGAAAGGTTTAGTACTGACCGACTCACTAGCGACTTCATCTCAAAGTAATAAAATATTATATCAGAGTTAAAAAGCTCATATATTTTTTTGATAATCATAGTTATTCATAGTTGCATTTGGAAGTTCATCATGTAAATAAGAGTAAGTATGTATAATTGGAACTGTTTGTTTATACTTGAATAGCATTAATGCTCACGACTTTTCCAACATGGCATTTTGGTAATAGCGGAAATACATGGTTCACTTTTGCCTTTCAATTTGGATGAAGCCACCAAATTGAACAATGTAAAGGTAAAAGTGAATTTAACAGAATCATGTAAAACCTAATCCTTACTAAAAGACTTTTAAAGGAGAAAGGTATAGGTATAGCATGGTTTTATTGTATGCATATTATGCATACAATAAACAGCCTTCATACCTTTTTTTTATATAGTAGGGGGAATAAGTGATGATAAGAGGCAGGAAAAGAATTTGCATGTAATCGTATCAAACAGACAGTTCCTTGCGCTTTAGCAGTTATTACAAGTTTGACACCATACCTGTAGTTTTGTCAAGTGTCTGGGTGAACTGGTTGATTGGTGGGGGCACCTTGAGACGGCGTTGGAGCACCGCCTTCTGACGCTGGATGCGGATGTACTTGGGCCATCGCACAAATCTAGACAGGTCACGTGTGGGTTGGATGTCCTGACCTGGTAAATAGACACATTCATGTACTTAGCAATAGCATCAATAAAATTATATTTGAATTTAAAGTGTTATTTTAGTTGTGATATCAGTGTTAAAAAGCTCGTTATTTTGAAACCACATGGTTTATTCAGAGTAAAGTTTTACATCATTATCACAAAAAGTATTTTGATTAGGTACCTATTGATTGATTTTTCTACCTGTCCAGCTTCTACTTGTTTAGATATGTATATCCAGTCAGATAATTACTAATTACAATACATGTAGGTATAAATAATAAGCAAAAGTAGGTAATAAAATATTTAAAAAAGATAACTTCAAATTTGAGTATATTTTTGTGGCTGAATGCCAGAAACAAACATGCATTGAAGATAACTAACCTCAAAGTCAACTGAATCAATCGATTGATGTCAAAGACAAATTGAAGGAAATAGGTAAGTACCTAATATGTAATGATTCTTACCAATAGCAAAGTTCTTTGTTCTCTTCTCGAAGAGAGGGTTGACTACCTTCTTGGGCTCAACTTTCTTGACGACCAGAGGGGCGGCCGCAACCTTCTTTCCTACCTTCTTCTTCGGCTGAAATTACCCAAAAAATTACAGATATGCACCACACTGATCTCAAATAGTTAGCGGTAGGTATCACTCAGAGATCTTGGTGATAATTTGGATGTAATCACGGCATTCATGCGAAGTTTAACATCATGGCAATGTAGAGGTTAGAAAACAGGGTTTGCGAAATTTTATGTTGGAATTATAAATAGGTACTTTGAAGTTTTCAGTTAATATGTGATTGTGATGTTTAGGCACCACCCAATTAAATACACCCACTTGTACACAAAGTCAAAATTTTGTTGCAAAAATGTATGTACACGACAGGTAAACATGACTGTTACCAAGGGATCACACTTTTCATAACAAACTCACTGTTTCACATAAAAATATACATTATGAGTAAACGCACATGGCTTTTACCTTCTTCTGCACCATCTTGATTATATTTTAGATCAGTGATCTAAAGGCCACGAAAAGATACGTGACCTAAACCGAACACCAAACTTTCGGCGAAAATGGCCGAAATTAAAAAGACTTGACAAGACAAGTTGTCAAACACCACAAATGTCACTTTGACAATAGATGTTAGAACGAGAATATTTATCTAGTCTGTGGTGGGATTTTTTTTTCTATGGTTAGTTAGTTATTTGGAAGGCGAACACATACACGCCACGATTATTAAGAGCTAGCGCGCAAGAGCAACTTATATTTTACACTTTCACTGCAATTTATTTGACACTATCGTCGTTGCTGTCTCCTCGCCCCGATAAAAAAGATGCACGCACGAGAGCGACAGCGACACAACTTTTTCGCAGTCAGTCATCAATATCATATGGTTTTTAGAATGCAAAGACGACAGCGAAAAAAGTAATATTGGTGCATCCGTTTGTGTAAATAATAGAGGTCAGTGATCCTTTCATTATGGAGTGATAGGCTGACACCAGCTGACATGACACTAAGAAAATTGCTTAGTACAAATCGGGTACAATGTTTATGGAATGGGGAGCCACAGTCAAAGCTAATTTCAGATGGCACCACCGCACAGTGGGTCCAAACAGCAATTTGTGTGACTTAGGGTCCAAAGTTAATACAGATGTATAGAGCTCATTGACCTTAATAATTGTTGATATGGACGCTTTTTTCTATTCCTTATAGTTAGGACGAAAAATAATAGTTTGTTATTTTTTGTATGGAGCGGAACAAATAAAATTACATTCTTGCCTAGCCATAGCAGATATTCCTTTGAAACTTTTTCTCCATATAGCTTGTGTAGTCTACTATCGAGTAATGCTATGAACTTACGCAATTAGTTGCAGTTCTGCCAGAATTAGCTAATATAGTGGGTCGAAAATGCAATTTGGGTTAGTTAGAGACCTATTTCTCTTTTTACATTTTTGCTAATGCAAACAGATAGAGCTCATTAATCTAGATAATAGTTGCCCAATACACATTTTTCTAATTTGTATAGTTTGGACAAAAAAAAATAGTTTGTTCTTTTTTGTGAAATGAAATTATATTCCTCTAAAGCCCTTACTTTCCCCGCTTTGAAACTTTATTTTACTTATACCTAGTATAGTAAACTATACTAACGATTTTGATATTAACGACATACCAGACAGTAACCATGCCTCAGATCTTATTCTTAGTAATATTCACATATCGGAAGAGAGTGTACTTGAAGAACTATGTAATCTGGATACTTCTAAGGGTCCAGGAATGGACAACATTCCTCCAATTTTCTTTAAATCTACTGCAAAACTCTTATATCAACCGTTACACTACATATTTAATTTGTGCCTTCAGCAAGGAGTATTCCCAAAAAATTGGAAGTCAGCCCGTATTGTTCCGGTTTTTAAGGGTGGGGATAGAGCAAATGCTGAAAACTATCGGCCAATATCAATCTTGTCTACTCTGTCGAAGCTCTTTGAAAGGCTAGTTAACAAAAATATATATCCTATTATGCATAATGTTATTATTGAACAACAACATGGATTTGTTAAAAAAAGATCTACCACTACCAACCTATTACTATATACAAATTACTTTTTCGACTGTATAGATAAGAACAAACAAATTGATAGCGTATACACGGACTTCCGAAAAGCCTTCGACAGAGTGGATCATAAGATATTACTGGAGAAGCTTGCATATAATGGCATTCGTGGTGACCTATGGCGTTGGTTCAAATCGTACATAACCAACCGCTCTCAAAGAGTCGTTATTAATGGGTGTGAATCAGATTTAGTTTACGTAAGCTCTGGTGTACCACAGGGGTCTATTCTGGGCCCATTACTGTTTATCCTTTTTATTAACGACATATCTACGTGTTTTAAATACTGTCAATTCCAATTATATGCAGATGACTTAAAAATATATCTTAAAATCGAAAACACCCAAGACTGCCTTAATTTTCAATCTGATCTTGATAGGTTTTCTAGATACTGTACCAAAAACAAACTTGACCTTAATCTCAGCAAATGCAAAACCATCACTTTCTGTAAAAAACTAAAAATAATTGAACACATTTATAAACTAAGTGGCTCCCAGCTTGAAAAACTGGAATACATAAGAGATCTTGGGGTTACACTGGATACAAAATTACATCTTAATATGCACGTAGAAACAATTATCAATAAAGCCTACAAAATGTATGGATTTGTAATGCGCACAAGTAAAGCATTTACCAAGCCTTCAACTTATCTATACCTTTATAAAACACTGGTTCGTTCCCAGCTTGAATATGCTGTGCCCATTTGGAATCCGTTTTATGACAAGTACAAGACTTCTATTGAAGTAGTTCAAAAGAAGTTTCTTAAAGCTATGCAATACAGATGTTACCGTAGTCGCCTCTCCTATGATCAACTTCTGAATAAGTATAAACTTCTAAGTCTAGATCATCGACGTACCCAGTTGGAAATGATGATGCTGTATGACATATGCCACGGCAGGTATGACTGTATTCCTTTGGTTGATAGTCTGTATTACAGAGTGCCTCCCAGGGCACATAGTCGCTCCATATGTAAAATGTTTGCAACACCACGTAAACGTATAAATGCAGGTAAACGTGCTCCTATGTATCGTATTACCCATAGTTTTAACACTAAGTTTGATTTTAATTCCATTGATATTTATAACACCCGCCCCCGTAAATTTAAAGAAATGATTGTTGAGAACCTTACTAGCTCTTAGCTTAATTAAACTGAAAAGTACATATCATCATAATATTTACAACATTTACAACATGTATTCTTCATCTCTTTTAGTTGTCTTTCGCTTTGCTTGTTTTCATTATGTACCTACATTCACTAAAATCGCCGTAATGTTGAGGCGTGATAGTGATGTTTCACTTTCAATGCTTTGTTTTGTGTAACTTAGTATATTTTAGTAATAAGTGGTAAACGGTGTTGGTAGCAAATTTATTATTTCCTTTTTTTAAATACCTTTTTATAATACTGTAATTTGTAACTGTTTGTTTACTCAAATAAAAAAAAAAAAAAAAAAAAAAAAAAAAAAAAAAAACTACCGAATGATGCTAATAAACATTTGCGACTTTTTGCGACTTTTTGAGAAAAATGGATCGGAAGTATGAAAAATAATCCTTAGTAATCTTTTTACTTCAGTAAGATATTTTATCTCAAATTTAACTGTGCTTTCGGGTTTAAAACCGTGTATAGTAAATAATTTGATGTCGCAAACATGCAATAAAATGTTGTATTTTGATGCTATGAATATATGCATAAAGTTACAAATCTTGTAGGAAAATTGATCGGAGAATTATTTTAAAACAGATTTGAATAAAAAACGTATTTATTCAATCTAGCATGCACAACCATTCCTATAGTTAAACACAATGCCATTGGTTCGTAAAGTTGAAATTTTTGAATAAAATAATAAGAACATAGTAACAGAAATATAAATAATTTAAATACACAAATATACTTAAAACGAATTATATAAATGCTTCTAACTTTTTAATGAGATCGTGAAATTTTAAACAAAGAACTTATAATTATGAACATATTGTATACTTACAAATTCATATAAAACATACAGAATGACAACTAACTTTTCAAACTTTAACTTTGTACATTTGAACATAATTGGTCGGCAGAAAAACGTTGAGGGTCGATCGTTTTCCCAAACATTTGGTCCATCACGTTGTTGTAGTCTTATTGGAACTAAACTAGCCATGATAACACTAGAATCGTCCAATTCTGTAATATTTAATAGACTGCCAAATGACTTTAAGATGCTAACAAAGAATCAATTCAGACATAAAATTAAAAAGTGGCTAATTCAAAATTGTTTCTATAGTATGAGTGAGTACTTTGACTATAAAATGTAACATTTTTATTGTATTGTATAAATTGAATTAACTGATTTTGACATGAATAATTTTAGCTTGACATTAATTTTAATTCTAATATATTTTCATTTTTTTTCTTTTGCATGCCCAGGCTGGGTGAATGTGTCCTGCACTTTTATTTGTTTTAAGATCTTGATCTTTATCAACATTCTTGCGAAATAAAGTATATTCTTATTCTTATTCTGTTTCAGACTTTTGTTTGTAATTGTTTTGACCTGAAGCTCCATCAAAGCCCCACTTGCTAATAAGCAATAAATCTGTTGACGAATCCAAGTCTAAAGCTATTACACCCAAAAGTCTTGTTACCGTCAAGTTGAGTAAAGCTTGCAGTTTAATAGTTGCTCCGTCTTCTTTAATAATAATGACATCTTCTTTTGCTGGATAACATTTTGACTTCACTTGTTTGATTGATATAAATGGGACCCACTTTCACTTGCTGACTCTCTTAAATTGATATACTGCCATTTACTTCATTTCAGTAAAACTATTAAAGCCAGTGCTTTGTCAGGTTTATATTCAGTATATTTTACTTTACTTGAGCTTAAACACTCCTTAACTTTTTCTAGATCTTCTGGATGATTTAGTAAATGGATCATAATTTTTCCAACATCTTCATTCCCGCAGCTACTCAAAACTCGCAACAGTAACAGCATTCAGTTCTCCCGGGGATAATGACATAGACTTATTTAAAGTTTCGACACGTCTTCGTTTTTGTCTATAGCCCAGATCTTCAAAAGGTTTTCGAGGTGTAAATGTAGATGTTGAAGCTTCTGATGTAGAAGGTGGTAGATTTTCAATGTTTTCATTATCACAAACCTCAAGCTCTTCTTGTTGAGTGTTGACAGCTGCAGCTATAATTTCTTCAGGCCAGCTTATTGCACTTTCTAACCAGTCACCGACTACTTCGTACCCATCTAGCACTTATATTTGAGCAATATCGCGAACAAAACTTTTTAAGTTGAACCTCGTTTTCTTCGGTCATATTTATTTTCGTTTGTAAGAAATGAAAAGTTTATTATTATCTGACAATGACCCTAACTGCTCTCTTAAGATCATAAATAAATCTAAATTATTAACTAAACTCTCCATTTTAGTAGAAATACAGGCGATTACAATCACGAGATGTAAGTAGTAAGACGTATAAACGAATACTAATTTGTAAACTCAGAATATTAGCCATTTTATACTTCAGTAGAAAACTTACACAAACAATAAATTTCTAATAAACGACCACACCATCTTTAACCAATTATAGACATAATGGGTGAAAATTAAAACTCATTTTTTATCATAAATTACAGCATTTTAAGCTAATTACTTCATTCAAATTATATTTAAAAAATCTTAGTAAATTATTTTTATTAGTTTAAATGCATTTCTTTAAAGCATTAATGTGAGTATATTTTGGCCGACTTCAAGAAGGAGTTTATCAGTTTTACTGGTATTTTGTAACTTTGGTAAAATTGCACTATTTTTCGAATTACTCCATTTGAGCTTCTGTATTTCATAAGTGTATGTGTGTACTTTAATATGTATG
The DNA here is from genome assembly GCA_949710035.1 of Crambus lathoniellus. Lineage (NCBI taxonomy): Eukaryota > Metazoa > Arthropoda > Insecta > Lepidoptera > Crambidae > Crambus > Crambus lathoniellus. The sequence goes on from OX453297.1 coordinate 33,576,725, forward strand.
TTTGTTTAATATGTATCTGGCGACATAGATTTCTGGAAGAATTGCATATTTAAGTACATTTTATACCATCATCTGATTGTTGATTACACGAGACTAAAAAAAACCAGGAGCATAGTTAAATTTGACATAAAATATCTTACTGAAGTAAAAAGATTACTAAGGATTATTTTTTATACTTCTGATCTATTTTTCTCAAAAAGTCGCAAAAAGTCGCAAATGTTTATAGCATCATTCGGTAGCTTACTATACTAGGTATAAGTAAAATAAAGTTTCAAAGCGGGGAAAGTAAGGGCTTTAGAGGAATATAATTTCATTTCACAAAAAAGAACAAACTATTTTTTTTTGTCCAAACTATAAAAATTAGAAAAAAGTGTATTGGGCAACTATTATCTAGATTAATGAGCTCTATCTGTTTGCATTAGCAAAAATGTAAAAAGAGAAATAGGTCTCTAACTAACCCAAATTGCATTTTCGACCCACTATATTGGCTAGTTCTGGCAGAACTGCAACTAATTGCGTAAGTTCATAGCATTACTCGATAGTAGACTACACAAGCTATATGGAGAAAAAGTTTCAAAGGAACATCTGCTATGGCTAGGCAAGAATGTAATTTTATTTGTTCCGCTCCATACAAAAAATAACAAACTATTATTTTTCGTCCTAACTATAAGGAATAGAAAAAAGCGTCCATATCAACAATTATTAAGGTCAATGAGCTCTCTACATCTGTATTAACTTTGGACCCTAAGTCACACAAATGAGGGATTTTCTGACAGATGATTAAAAAAGAAAAAAGTTAGTTCCTAAAAACTCAACAGATGGCGTTCATCAGACATGGGTTTGCTTTTTTTAAATTTGCTGGCAAGGGCCCTGTTTAACCATTTTTACAAGTCTACAATTATGTAAGAAAGCTAGTGAAGTACTTGTATTTTTACTCTAGTAGAACATCAGAATCACAAGTTGGCGGCCATTTTAAAAGAAATCATTCACTATTATTACGAGTGTAATGTCAGTGACATTGACATTAAGATAATAGTAGATTGTATTACAAGGGAGCAAAATAGCATATTTACGGCGAGGGCGCTATTTTTAATCCAGAGCGGAGTGAAGGATTCTATAGAGAATCCCGAGCGTAGTGAGGGATTCTAAAGTAGAATCCTGAACGCAGCGAAGGATTCAATATACGTCGCCCGAGGTGAAAATAATTTTGCGGCCGAGTAATACACTCTACTTTTATTTCGAATTTATGGAAAGTAAATACACTTTGCTTTTCATAATAAGAAAAGCAACAAAAACAACTAAAACTACCTAGAAAAATAAAAGAATGGTGGCGGGGGGAATAGCCTTCTCTATTTTTTTATTATATTTAAAAAATTTGAAGTTCAATTAAACAAAAAATAAAAATATTATATGTCCATCGGATGCCTCCTATGTATCTCCGGGTTACCATAGGGGGTTGAAAATTTTGTTAGATTTTAGCTTCGACGCACCGTTTTTGAGATATTCTCATTTTTATAAAATTCATTTTTGAAACAGTTCCGGCCCCCCCACCCCATACAACATCAGTAGAAAACTTTTTCATTGCCGATGAGATAACTCTATGGTTGACTGTAACCAAATTCAGTTCTATTTTTAAAAATACTTTTACATCCTAGGGTGCAATGCAGAGTTTTTAACCCGCTGCTCAGTTTAAAGGCCTGATCAGACGAGGGACTGTCCGCCGAGTACTTTTTTGTCCATCGATATAGATCTCTTATAAATTGTATCGAATAACGCACACAAAGAACTAAAAGTACCGCGGACAAAAAGTCCCCGAAAGTACGGCGGACACCGAGAGACTGGACTGGACAAAAGTTCGCGGTAGTCCCCGAAAAAAATAGAACAAACGTAAATAGGCGTAACAACGCACACAACGAACTTTAGTCTGCATTGAGCGCCCGATAGTGAAGTACGTCTTCGGGCAACAAATGACCGCACACTATATGCGTTGAGTCCGTGACAAGTACCCGGAGGAAATATTTTGGACGTACAGGGACTTTTTGTCCCACGGGGACAATAGTCCTTCGTCTGATTAGGCCTTAAATATACATCACTTTTCGAATATGAGAAATGAAAAATATTTATCAGCCAATGCATTTTGTACGGGACCGGCCGTTTATGAGCGGTAGCAGCCCCGGTGTACATAAACTGTGCGGAGACGGAAGGGTTCCGGACGGTGAAGAAAACCACTGGTTGTTGATGCTTGTTCGGGCAGAGTGACTTTATTGTTCTTCTTATAATGTCTGGATGCGAATGAATCTTAATGCGAGGGCACGCGATATTTATAGCGACTCTAATTGTTTCCACGTATTTTCACACAAAAGAATTCAAGGAATTGGCTTACACGCGCAACGCTAAATCAGTTCTCGGAATTGTGGCAGTCCGCGTGTAAGGGAGTTCCGAGATGTGCCGCTAGAGGCGCGGCTGTACTAGAAGAGCATATCCCGAGTGAGCGAGATAGCGAATCGGACCTTAGGTACGTCGAGGCAATACCGTATCGAGAGCCCTTTGCATTTTACAAATTATTTTAACATTATAAACGATCTATATACAACACAAATAAAATTTATCTAATTTATCTCAACCTAGCAGAGGGAGTAAAATACACACAAAAATATCATTTTATTATACAACGGTCAACTCAAGGAATTTTATATACATCTTATTTCTAAACACAATAAATCATAATAATCTGTCCCGCACACATTTATATGTCATTAGGTAATCCAATGACACTCTTTTTTGTTACCGTAAAAAACACTTGTTATTTACTTCGTGAAACAGAATGAGCGATTTTCTGAGAGGCCATTTAAAAAAAAAAGCTTCCAATTGCTTCACTAGATGGCGTTGAATAAGTATGTACATGTCTATGGTATATTTTGGTATGAAACATATTTAAGTTTAATTACTTTTTAAAAACCCAAAGGAAACTAATAATATATTAAATAAGTACTACTGTGAGGAACAGAAACGAAATAGGTAAATTTAAAGACTTAGGTAAATAAATAACATCTGTCTGACGTTCCGTTTTACGTAAAAAAGTCGCGTCAAAGTAAAATTTATAACGTTCCGTTCCTTCTAACTGCATAGGTGGGACAGCGCCATCTAGTGACTGAGCTTTCGGAAAATCGCCCATTTACAAGTCCATTTTACATTTCGAAGTTTCGAAGTTGTATCTTTCGAGAAGTAGGCCCATCTCTGTGTGGTAATAAACAATAGAGGTGAGTGGATTCATGTCTGGTCAGCGACATCTATCAAGCTAATAAATAAACTTTTTTTTTTTTAATTTGCTGGTAGAAAATCTCTCATTGCTGTTTGGACCCACTGTGACCGTGACTGGTGTTATACTTTTTTATAATAATAATAAAAGATACTTTATTGCACACAAACAGAAGCATACATAAACAAAAACAGTAACAATACAGAAAGGTACAAAAAGGCGGCCTTATTGCTAAGCAGCAATCTCTTCCAGGCAACCTTTATAAAGAGGATTCAACGGGATTTTAAAAAATAAAACTAACCAGTATAACTGCTATCGCCATAAAAATCCTCGAGTTTAAAATAGTCATTACATAACCTAGACTGTGCCTTTGATTTCCAATTTTTTAAACTTAAGGAGTTGATCCATGCTTTCTTTCTTTTATTCGGTAAGAAAACGGTGAACTTCTTTATTCTTGCAAAGAAATGCACAACATGGGCATTTTTAGCACTTATTTTTAATTAATTATATAAATTATTACAGAATAGTATATAGACTTTGACAGTCTAATAACACCAACGATCATGCGCCACCTTGCGGGAGAAATAGTTGCTGTGCCTCCCCATTGAAAGCATATTCAAAAAATTTTTATCGCTTTTTAGGGTTCCGTAGCCGAATGGCAAAAAATGGACCCCTTATAGATTCGTCAAGTCTGTCTGTCTGTCTGTCTGTCCGTCCGTCCGTCCGTCCGTCCGTCCGTATGTCACAGCCACTTTATTCCAAAACTATTAAGATTACACAATTGAAACATGGTAAGCAGATGTATTCTATGAACCGCTTTACGATTTTTATACAAAAATAAAAATAAAAATTAAGGGGGTCTCCCCATACATGGAACTAAAACTGAAAAATATTTTTTTAATCAAATATATTCTTGTGGGGTGTCTATAGATAGGTCTCCAAAAATGACATAAAGGCTTTTCAAACCATTTTTTCTCAAAAGCGATATTTTTAAAGATAGAGCCTTCCAAAGTGGTAAAATGTGTTGACCTTAAAACAATAAAACATAAAAACCTTTGTGTTATGTTGAGTGAGACTGAGAGCTAGGTAGGGCACCATAAAGCCATCTTTTATTATTTGTCATTTGTTTCGATTTCTTTTCACGTTGTGAATATTTTTATTTTTAAGTTAAATATAGAAGTCAAATGTAAAAGGCTTATTGTTAAGTTAAGTTATTAGTCAAATGTTTTATTATTTGAATTTTTTCAAATGTAAACGTTATTAGTCATTAGTTTGGATTTCTTTTTACATCCTGAATAGTTTTAAAGTTAAATGATTAAGGTAGCATTTTTATATATTTATAAGTTTCGTGTTATCAACGACTGAAAGGTAAGTAGGTAGTTACCTATATGTTTTCTTTTTGGGTGCTGTTGGAAGGTTGCAATTGAAAATTCAAAAATTCAAAATTCTTATACTAAAATGGTTTGGTATTTTATATGTACCTAGTAAAATAGTCATCAAGTGGACAAATAATTATTTGATATGGTAAGTAAGTACCGAAGAATATTTTAAAAGCGTCATTAATACTTTGTGTGCGCGGAGAGCTAAAAAATTTAATTCTGAATATTGTAGAACCGTAATGTTTACTGTAAGTAGGTGGTATGTTAAGTTACATTTTGATGACGAAAAATGAGAGTGGTATTTTGGCTAGGTATAAGCAATCGGTACGACCTGAACCCGTGGGTACGGAACCCTTCATGGGCGAGTCCAACTCGCACTTGGCCGATTTTTTAGAATGAGTTTCGAAATCTTTTATTGAAAATGAAGTATTAGAAAAACCGTCGACCCGTCTCACAACTAGCTCTAATGGGACTCGAACCTACGAGTTTTTTCTTCTTCTTCTTCGTGTCAATGGCAAGCGTAAATCAGATGAAGTTGGCCCAGAACTGTGCCACTCTTACGGCGTTATCCGTAGCCAACATGAGGTCCTCTCGCGTGCAGGAGTATGGTTTTTCTAATACTTCAACAATAATAAAAATTGCATTTTGAATGCAAAAAAGTTAAGAAATGTCGAAAACTTCTTCAATCAGTAGTAGCAAGCATACGTGGATATATCGCCGCAGGGCGGTTGAGTGGCAACTGGCCGACCGGCAACTTATTTGTCGCCGTGCGCGCACTTGCATTTATACTAATAGAGAAGGCGACAGTTGCGCGCGCCGCGGGCTTGTCTTCGAACCCGCGGACAAGAAAGTTTCCCGGGAGTCGCGGCGCTACATGCACGCACTTGTCGCACTTTCATACTAACCCGAAGACTTGATGGGAGAGACAAAATAGTTGCGGAATCAAAAGTTGCTCGTGCGCGCTCGCTCTAATAATAAAAATCTATGGTCCTGAAGAAGTCTGATAAAATAGGGAGGAACAGGCAAAACTGTTTGTAGATGGCGTAACTGTGAACTGAGGTCAACTCTCTACATATAGTGCGTGCCAGATACCTCAGCAAACGACCGCGCTAGTTAAAGTATGGTAAGGGTAAAAGGTATGGTTTTAAGGGATTCATTGCAGGGGTTTTCATTGCAGCGGCCGACTTGTGTTTTGAGTCTCTGTAAAAAGGCTTCCAAGTCGGCTACGTTTGAGCATAAAATTCAAAAAATTCAAAATTCAATATCGTTTATTCAATTTAGGTTTGTTTAACAACACTTATGAACGTCAATGAAGCTACGCCATCGGTTCGCAAATCCTACGGCAGGAGACCTTGTAGCGAGAAGAACCGGCAAGAAACTCGCCAAGGGCTATTTTTTTCTCCCTGTTTTAACTTATACAGAGTCGTCAAATTTGAAAAATGACCTTCACATAATAGTAAGGTTACTTTCCATCACAATACAGAATACCGTTTAAATTAAGTACAATTTTGCTTATTACCTAAAATAGTAAACAATTTTCAACTAAACAAGGAATCAAATAGTTTAATGGACACACTAATCTTAATCGTATTCAAATTATATTATAGGATTAATGAAAAGGAAACTGCAAGCTGCGCTGTATATTCAAATTTATAAGTATTAACAAATAAAAGGATTTTTTTAATAAATAAAACAGTTATTAGAAAAATTGCTGTAACTGTTAGACACGGATACCAAAATTACCATGAGACACACCAGCTCGCTCATAAATCTATATATCTATATAAACCATATCCCGAACACCTTTAACACAAGTAGACATGAGCAGACCCACCCCACTGGCAGCACCCGTTCACGAGCATGACGCATGAGCCAGCCATCGCTTCGCTCAACCATATTTTAGGGAACGTAACGACCCGACTCACACGACACCACCGCAGGAATGTTTAACGAGAGCATGACATACTTAAGCTACCCGTGTTAAATGGCGAATTAAAAAAAAATAAACAAAAACAAATGCGAAATACTAGAATGTAAGACAATACAATAAAAAAAAAAAAAATTAAATTATGACCAAGCCGTTTTGTCCTTTAAGTAATCGTTAACAGTATAATATCCTTTTTTAACGAGGCCATTTTTTATGTGCATCTTAAACTTTTCAATAGGCAAGTCCAATAGACCATCTGGAATTTTGTTGTAAAAGCGTATTCCAAGACCCAGGAAAGATCCATGAACCTTCTCTAGCCTGTACCGAGGCATTACAAGTTTATTTTTATTTCTAGTATTTCGGTTGTGCAAATCACTATGTTTGATATATTCATTTATATTGCAACGAACGAAAACTATGCAATTAAATATAAATTGGGATGCAGCTGTTAATATACCAATCTCTTTGAATTTGTCCCTGAGAGATGTCCTGGAGCCTAGCTGATAAATCGCCCTTATAGCTCGTTTTTGTAAAATAAATATAGTCTGTAAATCAGCTGCTGTCCACCATAACAGAATACCATAAGACATGATACTATGGAAATAACTGAAATACACAATCCTAGCCGTTTCGACATCTGTTAACTGTCTCACTTTCCTAATAGCATATGCAGCTGAACTAAGTTTACCAGCAAGCGTCGTGATATGTTTGGTCCATTGAAGTTTCCCGTCAAGAGTTACACCCAAGAAAACGGTTGAATCTACTAAATCCAATATTTCATCATTAATTTTAATATTAATAGGTTGATCACGTACATTAGGCAAAGCAAACTGGACACACTTTGTTTTCTTTGCATTAAGCTTTAGATTATTTACATTAAACCAAGTAAGAATTTGTGAGAGTGCTTCATTTACATCGTCAAACTGAGTTTTATTCCTGTCAATATTAAAAATCAAGGAGGTATCATCCGCAAACAAGACAATCTCACAAAATCTTTCTGCAAAGAACGGTAAATCATTTATATAAACCAAAAAGAGGAACGGCCCTAAAATTGAACCTTGAGGTACGCCCATATTAACATGACAGCCGGATGATTTTTCGCCATTAATATCAACGGCCTGAGTCCTGGAACTGAGATACGACAATAACAAATTTTGAGCATTATTCTTCACACCATAGTGATTTAGCTTCAACAGCAGCGTCTGATGCTCCACGCAATCGAAAGCCTTAGACAAGTCACAGAAAATGCCAAGAGCATTCCGCGACCCCTCCCAGGCCTTAAATATATGTCTTAAAAGCGCAACCCCAGCAGCAGTTGTAGATCGACCCTTTGAAAAACCAAACTGTTTACTATGTAAAAGATGATTTAAATTAAAATACGTTAATAACTGTTCCAGTATTATTTTCTCAAATATCTTACTTAAGGCGGGCAGTATTGATATTGGTCTATAATTACTTGGGTCTTCTTTGTCTCCTGATTTGAATAAAGGAATAACTTTACTGAATTTCATAAGATCAGGAAAAACTCCTTGCTCAATACACAAATTAAAAATGTCAGCAAGATAGGGAGCAATTGGGTAAACAATACTTTTGATAATATTTACAGATATACCCCATAAATCAGTTGTGTTTTTCATTTTAAGTGACTTAAAAGCTTTTATAATATCTACAGCTTCAATACTTTTAAAATGAAACAAAGACCCGCATTCAGTTACGTTGTTTCTAAGCATGGAGGCAGCAGCCGCTGGTGAAGAATCCAAATCTGATGTCGTTTTCAACGGAATATTTACAAAATAATTATCGAATATATTTGCAATTTCTTTATCCGACTTAACTAATGTATTGTTTATGTTAAGCGCCAAACTATTTTCACGGGGTTTATATTTACCCGTTTCACGATTTATAACATCCCAGGTGGTTTTAATTTTATTATTAGACTGTTTAATTTTTAATTTTATAAAGTTAGATTTGGCTAGAGCACATACTTTTTTGAAAGTCTTGGAATAATTTTTAACATGTTCTAAGAAACCTGTACAGTGGTTACTTTCCCTCAATTTATAAAGTTCATAAAGTTTATTTCTACTTTTATAAATTCCTGGCGTAGCCCAATCACAGAACTTTAACTTTTGTGTACATTTAATAGTTGGAGTTTTGAAACATTTTTGAAACTCATTATTGATCAAATGAGAGAGGTTACCGTACAAGACATCAGGATTGTCATGCTTATAGGGCATTACTAAGATGTTATCTTCAATACTATGTTTAAAATTGTCCAGTCGCTTTTTTGTTATTGGCCTACATACTATAGTCTTAGTTTCATCCACAATGTTTACCTCATATGACACTCTCAATCCGTAATGGTCAGATGTGATATTACTAAAAACCATCTTGCTCACCGGGTCACATTCTGTAAAAACATTGTCTAAGCAAGTGGCAGAGTGGCTAGTTACCCTAGTGGGTTCAAAGAACTGATTTATTAAATTAAATGACTTGAACAAAGTCAGTAAACGAGTGGTTAGCGAAGAACTTTCCAGAATATCAATATTAAAGTCGCCACAGACTAATAAAGACTTATTTTTTAATTTTAACTTTTTAAGTACATTCTCCATTACTGATTCAAAGATGTCAAAGTTACCCGTAGGAGGTCGGTATACACATACTATCACCAAACTATTTAATTCTATGCAGGACAGTTCAACATGGCGTTCTCTGGTAAAGTTTACAATAGCTTTTCTTTCCTTAAACTGAATATTACTATTTCTATTTACTAAAATTAGAGATCCGCCACGAGTTGTTGTTTTCCTGCCAAACGAACTAGATAGTTGAAAATTATTTACATTCAAAGACGTATTGTGGTGTTGCAGCCAGTGTTCAGTTAAACAAATTATCTGAATATCATGACATTCAGCAAATAGTTCTAATTCCAATTCTTTGCCAGACAGACCTTGCATGTTTTGATGAATTACATTAAGACTAATAGGTCTGGCTGTTGTCTTGCGCCTCAGTTTAAATCTGAGTTTGTCACAGTTTTATTTACATTAATTAGTCTACTATTAGTAGAAGTACTTAAACTAGGTATTGTTAACTTAGTTACATAGTTTGTAACCAAGTCTTGTAAGTTATAAGCTAATAAATTAGCTAATTCTATTCTAAATTTTTTTGACAGATACGTAGTATCTGGGGTCAAAATAAAATTGTTAATAAATTTATTAACGTCAAAATATAAAATAACGTCACTATGACGACATATCAAATTATACATATACAAATTCAAATCATAAATTCGTCTATTCTGATCCCAATTTAAATTACTTGCATAAGGCAAAGCACTCAGTATTATTCTGCAACTTGTCTTAGATTGCAATGTTAATAATATGTTTATGTTTCTAAGTATATCCTGTTTAGTTAAGTTTGAACTATCACCACATAATATTATTAGATTTGTGGTATCATTTATGTGGGACTCATTAATATTATTTATTATCTTATTCAAAGACTGACCAGGAGTACAAATATTAATACATTTTTTGTTAGTTTTGTCATTAATAATAGATCCAAAACCTTGACCTATTTTGTCTGAGTACATTATTGTATGACAATTTTTGTTTAAAACTGGCTTAAAAGTAACCGCATTATAATTTGATTCAATTTAAATTATAATGCGGGGGCCAGGCTTTCTGAAGCAATTAAGTAGGTACTTTATTTAAAATTCTTTGCTTTTGCCATTTTAAATAAAAAAGGTAATTGTAGTAAAAAAAATATTAAACAATTCAACGTGACACAAGAGGTTTTGGTTGCGAGTTTTGAGTCATGAGGAAGTTAGCATAATTTTGTCAACACCTGAAATCCTGAGGGAATTGAGAGTTTCTATGCAGAGTGATATTCCACGCAAACATGAATGAATGAATGAATACCTATTGAAAGCAAGGCTAAAGACCCTAGAGCCAATCTTACCCGACACTATACCGAAGATATCCCGGATGTCAGCCTGTACGAGCCCGTAGGATGGGTCTCAAGCAGCTTAAAACAACAAGACGGTGGATGACCACGAAATCACAAAAGAGCTTCTGAGAGCAGGCGGCAAGCCGATACTTTAGTAAGATCCTCCAGAAGCTATTCAATTCTGTCATCCTCGAGAGCAAAACGCCAAAGGCTTTGTGATTTAAGCAGAAGCGATGTGATTCTGTTTTCAAGACGGGTGATAAGACTGTCTTGAAGAACTACAGACCCATCTCGCTTCTGAGCCATATCTATAAGTTGTTTTCGAGAGTCATTCATTACGAATCGTCTTGCTCGCAGGCTCGACGAATTCCGACCTCCCGAACAAGCCGGGTTCCTGAAAAGGCTATTCTTCTGGTTACTCTACTAGATACAATGTGCTCTGTATGTTTCTAGGTAATGTGTGTTTTTATGCTGTTCAATGTATCTTTATCCTGCTTGTGTTTTTGATAATGTGTTACATTGTGTAAAATAAATAATTTTCTATTCTATTCTATTTCTAATTCTATTCGCTGAGGCTCCCATTTTGTTGACGTCAGATGCTTGAGAAGATTGTTTCTGCTGCAGAGCTTACTCTTGACGCTTTCGCGATGGTATTTGAAAGTCAGAGCCCTATCCAACACCACGTCCAGGAATTTTGGGTGTGAGTCATGCTTTATCGTGACATTCGTGACTCCACTTCAAGAAACGTTCACAGTGCGGGAGGCCTGCCTATTGCGCAGGTAGAATTCGCAAGATTGTGCTTTGGCCGGATTCGGCTTCAGAGCATTTTCAGAATAGTACGTTACTTCTTGAAATGTTTTGCCTTGCGAAGCCAGCCCCAGATCGTTGGCGTATATTATGTGGCGGGTGGTGTGTTAAAAGTAAGTATATGGTTCGTCGTTGGTATAGATATTGAATAATAGAGGGGCAAGCACACTCCCCTGTGGAAGACCGTATTTCTGTTGCTGCCATCTACTTTTATCTGCCGCAAGGTGCACCTGAAAGCGTTGGTTATGAAGAAGTTCGCTAAAGACTTTTATATAAAACTAGCTGACCCAGCGCGACTTCGTTCCCGTGGCCCTACCCCCTACTCCACCCTACCCTACCCCTACCCTACCCTACCCCTACCCTACCCCCACCCTACCCCTACCCTACCCCTACCCTACCCCTACCCTATCCCTACCCTACCCCTACCCTACCCCTACCCTACCCCTACCCTACCCCTACCCTACCCCTACCCTACCCCTACCCTACCCCTACCCTACCCCTACCCTACCCCTACCCTACCCCTACCCTACCCCTACCCTACCCCTACCCTACCCCTACCCTTCCCCTACCCTACCCCTACCCTACCCCTACCCTACCCCTACCCTACCCCTACCCTACCCCTACCCTACCCCTACCCTACCCCTACCCTACCCCTACCCTACCCCTACCCTACCCCTACCCTACCCCTACCCTACCCCTACCCTACCCCTACCCTACCCCTACCCTACCCCTACCCTACCCCTACCCTACCCCTACCCTACCCCTACCCTACCCCTACCCTACCCCTACCCTACCCTACCCCTACCCTACCCCTACCCTACCCCTACCCTACCCCTACCCTACCCCTACCCTACCCCTACCCTACCCCTACCCTACCCCTACCCTACCCTACCCCTACCCTACCCCTACCCTACCCCTACCCTACCCCTACCCTACCCCTACCCTACCCCTACCCTACCCCTACCCTACCCCTACCCTACCCCTACCCTACCCCTACCCTACCCCTACCCTACCCCTACCCTACCCCTACCCTACCCCTACCCTACCCCTACCCTACCCCTACCCTACCCCTACCCTACCCCTACCCTACCCCTACCCTACCCCTACCCTACCCCTACCCTACCCCTACCCTACCCCTACCCTACCCCTACCCTACCCCTACCCTACCCCTACCCTACCCCTACCCTACCCCTACCCTACCCCTACCCTACCCCTACTAGGGCATCGAACCCGGGTTTACCCGGTCCGGAAAAACCCGGGTTTACCCGGGTTTTAAGGAATTCAAAAAACCCGGGTTTGATTTTTAAAACCCGGGTTTTTTCGGGTTTTTAGGGTATTTTAATACTTTGTGAAAAACGAAATATAGCTGAAATGTAGCTTACTTCCGCAAAAAAACAACCACGAACTATCTCCTGAGGATGCCCCGGGTTGGCTTGGGGCGAAACACGTGTAGGTAGTCTAATCGGTGAAAGTGCAAGGTGTATTGCTGTCTTGCTAAATGCAGGTATCGTGTACTGGTATTTTAGTGGTGTGCATGTGCAATTTTTTGCGGGCGGGCGGGCTGTGCATCTTGCATATTTTGTGGCTGTGCATCTTGCATATTTTGTTTTTTGCGGAAGTAAGCTACATATAGTTCGTTTTTCACAATGGTTAGGGACTTCCGCCAAGTGACGCCTGATTCAATTAAATATTTTTAATACTTTTCTTTTTGTTATTTATTAAGTACAAGCCACTTCGAATGCAATAGTGGTACTAATGGAATCTCGGCAATAGTCCTGCGTAACTGTGCACCCTAGTTGTCTCCTATCTTAAGCCGCCTCTCACTTAAGACAGGACTTGTCTTGTTCCTCAGTCGTGGAAGCGTGCCAATGTGCAGCCCATACCTAAAAAATATAACCATGCCAACCCCTCAAACAACAGGCTGATTTCAGTCACCTTCATACTCTGCAAGACTACGGAGCATGTACTGAATAAACATCTACTGGCGTAACTTAAAACTAACGAGCTCCCTAGTGACTTCCAGTATGGTTTTTGCCGCGGACGGTCGACTGGAGATCTTCTCGTGTACGCCACCCACCTTTGGAATCAAGCGTTCTATAGACATGGCGAAGCACTTGCGGTCTCGCTTGATATTTCCAAAGCATTTGATAGGGTCTGGCATGATAGCCGAATTGGCAAGCTTCCCTCATATGGAATCTTTGACGGCCTCTGCATCTGGATCACCGACTCCCTTAGGAACCGTTCAATTCGAGTCGTGATGGTCAGACATCTGACTTGAAGAACATCAACGCTGGAGTTTCCCAAGGTTCGGTATTATCTGCAACACTATTTCTTCTCCACATTAACGACTTGTTGATGTCTGGTACATTTGGTTATGACGATGACAACAGTGTGTCTAGCAGATATCTTTCAGATGCAAGGGCTACTAGTGATGCAGTTCAGTCTTGTCGAGAGTCACTAGTTAAACAAACGAACCTGGCACTTCAGACACTTTCGATTGGGGAAATGCCACCTTGTCAGTTTTAACGCCTCGCCACGCAAGCGTGTCTTTTCTCAGATAAACGGAGTCCCTTTCAACTAGCTCCGACTTTCCTGGGCGTATCCTTACCAGTAACCGAGAACCTGCAACTTGACGTTACTCTATAATCGGGGCTGAACTTCGGTGAGTAAATCGACTCAATTGGTAAAACTGCTACCAATAAACTGGGCGTCCTCTCAAAGTTCTTTACAATGTACAAATTCATCCGTGCATGGAGTACTGCTGTCACCTTTGAGATGGCTCCGCTAAAGTTTTAGTAGTAGTTTTACATGTATCTTATTGCATTACCTGTGTTGAGATTTTTATATTATTTTTATGCATTTACAATGCAATTTTGTTAGTATAGGAAAAATGTGATAGTAAAAAAACCACGAGCCATATAAGTAGCATCCCGCCTGAAAGCTACTTATATGGCTCGTGGTTTTTTACTATCACATTTTACCCGTGTTTTCAAGCAAATAAACAATTTTGATTAGATTTTTGAAGTACCAACTGGCAGTTTTAGATGCGTTTGAAAACCGCGCAAAGAAGTTCATTGGAGACACAACTTTAGAAAAAGCTAAACTTCAAATTCTCAGTCATCGCCGTAGAGTTGCTGTTGCTGGTCTGTCGGTGTTTTACCGGATTCACTTTTGAGAGTGCGCACAGGAACTGCACAATCTTGTTCCTCCAGCCCCTTTCCACCATGGGGTTACCAGATGCAGGTCAGCTTACCATCCATACATCGTAGACATACCACCTGTCCGTACTAAGCGCTTCGCCAGTACTTTTTTAATGCGAGCTGCTAAAGATTGGAATGCGCTACCTGCGAATGCGTTCCCTGATCTTTCTTCTTCTTCTTATCAATACGGGCGGTTTTTGCAACTGGACGTCTATTGCGCCAATTTTGCGTCTGGAGGGCGCGCGGCCAGATCACTCCAGCCAGCGCAGCTCAGCCAGGAACGCTCCAAGAGCTTTCACATTCGTGATCGCTTCCTTGACGCTGCCCGGCGAGCCGAGATACCACGCCCGGTAGGGCCACCCCCCTGCATTCCAGCAGTACGTGTGCAGCTGTTTCTTCTTCCTCCATGCACCCTCTGCATAGGGGACTGTCGGTGGCATCAAAATTAATAAGATGTCTGTTAAATTGTCCATGACCAGTAATAGCACCTGTTACCAGGCGAACTTGCGATCTGCACAGTTGTATCAGGGCCCTGGTTAGACGCACGTCCACGAGCGGTTGTGCGAGTTTCGCCTGTCTGCACGAATCCAGCGAGCTCCAGTTCAGTTGGTGTAATTCTATAGTGCGTTCACGGATCTTATTTGCAAACCAGCTTGTCGGGATAGGCGCGATCGTCTCTGGGCCAACAGGGGTCGAGCCGGATGCGCGTCTGGCCATTATAACCTTGGCCTTTTCAAAGCAAGAGTGAATGGGCACCTCCTGGGTAAGCATACAACATCCTAGACTGCATACTGTCTGCTATGCTGGATGGTGGTCAAATGCATGCATACTGCATACCCTGTACAAATATAAAAAATAATAAAAAATCGTCTGCAACCAGTCCCGAAATTTATGATGGCCAGTCCTGCAAGTCTGTGAAGGCGCTAAGTTAGTAATCTATACTTACTTAGTTTTAATTTTAAGATATTCTGAAAAAATAAAAATCTATGACTTTTTTATATTAGATAACTGTTTTTGTAATTTGGAAAGTACTATTTTTCATTTATTACAACTGTACTCATTGTAAAAATTGATATTATAACACAGTTTCTTGTATTTAATAAAATTATAACAAAAAGATCGAAAAGCTCGAAAAACCCGGTCTACCCGGGTTTTGATTACTCTTAGACCCGAAAACCCGGGTTTTCAAAATTGAACCGAGTTTCGATGCTCTAACCCCTACCCTACTCCTACCCTACCCCTACCCTACCCCTACCCTACCCCTACCCTACCCCTACCCTACCCCTACCCCTACCCCTACCCTACCCCTACCCTACCCCTACCCTACCCCTACCCTACCCCTACCCTACCCCTACCCTACCCCTACCCTACCCCTACCCTACCCCTACCCTACCCCTACCCTACCCCTACCCTACCCCTACCCTACCCCTACCCTACCCCTACCCTACCCTAAAGCTAAAGCTATAGTGGTCCCGATGGTATCCCAGCAATTGTTCTGCGCAATTGTGCACCTGAACTGTTTCCTGTGTTGTCACCTGTACCGCCTCTAACTTGAGACTGGACTAGTACCCGAATCGTGGAAACTTGCAAAACGTGGAAGCTTGCCTGTGCCCAAAAAGGGCAGCTGTGCCGACCCTTCCAAATACAGGCCAATTTCAGTCACAACCGTACTCTGTGGGCCGTGTCTCTTGGGCCGTCTCCTTGAAGACAACGACCTCCTCAAAGACCGCAAATTTTGGTTTTCGCCGTGGTCGGTCGACTGGAGATCTTCTTGTGTATGCGGGTGGCTTATTTGGAGTGAAGTGATGGAGAAACATGGCGTATCCCTTGCCGTATCGCTCGACATATCCAAAGCCTTTGGTAAGGTCTGGCAGCCTATTTAAGTAAGCTTCCCTCATACGGTATCGTTGATAGCCTTTACACTTGGATTGCTGACTTCCTCCATAATCGCCTAATCCGAGTTGTGGTGGACGGTCAATCATCCGACCCACAAGCCATTGATTGATGAAGGTGTTCCGCAAGGATCTGTCTTCTCTGCGACACTGTTCCTTCTGCATATTAATGACCTGCTGGTGAACAATACTATCGGGTATGCAGATGACACCACCATACATAACTAGCAGATATATATCTCAACTGCAAAGGCTACCAATGTTTTTATCAATGGTCATTTTATTATCAAAAATGTGGTTTGTTTGGAGTGAGTATTGCTCTGTAACTGTACCTAACATTAACTGGTTTTATTATTAGTGAAAGTTATAAGTGCTAGTTATTTATGCTATACTTCCTCTAAAATACGTATTAATGTTTTTAAATGGCTAAATATTATGCTTAATTAGTCATGTTTTATCTGGAACTGGAATATTATCACGTCCCATTTCTTATCACATAAAACCCGGTTATACCCGGTTCCCATTCCTTAGAACCGGTTCTAGCCGAACCTACAAATACCCGGGTTCTCCCGGGTTTTCGAGAACCGGGAAAACCCGGTTGCCCTACCCTACCCCTACCCTACCCCTACCCTACCCCTACCCTACCCCTACCCTACCCCTACCCTACCCCTACCCTACCCCTACCCTACCCCTACCCTACCCCTACCCTACCCCTACCCTACCCCTACCCTACCCCTACCCTACCCCTACCCTACCCCTACCCTACCCCTACCCTACCCCTACCCTACCCCTACCCTACCCCTACCCTACCCCTACCCTACCCCTACCCTACCCCTACCCTACCCCTACCCTACCCCTACCCTACCCCTACCCTACCCCTACCCTACCCCTACCCTACCCCTACCCTACCCCTACCCTACCCCTACCCTACCCCTACCCTACCCCTACCCTACCCCTACCCTACCCCTACCCTACCCCTACCCTACCCCTACCCTACCCCTACCCTACCCCTACCCTACCCCTACCCTACCCCTACCCTACCCCTACCCTACCCCTACCCTACCCCTACCCTACCCCTACCCTACCCTACCCCTACCCTACCCCTACCCTACCCCTACCCTACCCCTACCCTACCCCTACCCTACCCCTACCCTACCCCTACCCTACCCCTACCCTACCCCTACCCTACCCCTACCCTACCCCTACCCTACCCCTACCCTACCCCTACCCTACCCCTACCCTACCCCTACCCTACCCCTACCCTACCCCTACCCTACCCCTACCCTACCCCTACCCTACCCCTACCCTACCCCTACCCTACCCCTACCCTACCCCTACCCTACCCCTACCCTACCCCTACCCTACCCCTACCCTACCCCTACCCTACCCCTACCCTACCCCTACCCTACCCCTACCCTACCCCTACCCTACCCCTACCCTACCCCTACCCTACAACTACCCTACCCCTACCCTACCCTACCCCTACCCCTATATCCTTCCTTGGACTTCCACGAACATTTCAAGACCAAAATTAGCCAAATCGGTCCAGCCGTTTACGCGTGATGTCGTGCGTGACCAAGGGAAATAGGGATTCATTTTTATATTTTATAGATTGCGGTCACCCGTGATTTCAAGTACCTTCCAGGGTAATCGCTTTATGTTTATACCGTGTCTTAAGCCGCCGTTACATCTACAAACACTTCGTCAGTCACGCTGCCATTCTCGAAATAGTTCTCAATGCGTTGAGTGAGGTTCAGAGTTTGGTTGCAACAAGATTTGCCCGGACTAAGAATTTCGTTTAAATTTTTTAAATTACTTTTTTTTATTAAGAAATTAAGTATTTTGACATTGGTATCAGTACCAATGTCAAAAATTACTGAATCAGTTTTGATGAAACTTAACCTGTTCCTTAAGTTAGAATAGACCTGATCAGGCTAGGTTTGCCAGATCAGGCAAGTAAAAATGTATTTTAACTATCGCCGAAAACGCCCCAGTCGTGCGCGAATTATCTGATACGGACTCTAGGTAGGTACCTAAAAGATATTATTGTTTTCTTTCCAGTTGACAGGTATATTAAAAACGATGGAATTTTTTAAAATTCAGTATTTAACTAAGTATTTTTTTTTTCTCGTTTATAGAAAATTGCTGCGTATTTCAGCATAAACATAATGCATAAAGAACTGCATTTGTACCTACAATTTGTAGTAATGTTAGGAATACTTTTTTGTTTTATATTCGATCTTTTATAGTTTTGTTAGAAATGTGAGATTACAAGCATAAAATTTAATGCAGTACACATAAAATCCGCAACAACATGACGCTTATAAAATATTTCTGTTTATTTTTTGGTGAGTTTCGTTATGTGAACGGAGTAGTTAAAGTATCCAGCTTTCCTTCAAATTTAATAAAAATTTGGTTCACGGCTGAATGGGGCCAAGGTGAAATGCTGCCGTATTTCTTATAGAAAAAAGGCAGCATCCTACTAATATTATAAATGTGAAAGTTTAGATGTTTGGATGTTTGGATGTTTGTTACTCAATCACGCCAAAACAGCTGAACGGATTAGGCTGAAATTTTGAACACAGATACTTTGTAGCCTGGAGAGGAACATAGGCCTTTTTATCCCGGAAAGATGTCACATTCCCGCGGGATAAAGTCGTGTAGTCCACGCGGGCGAAGCCGCGGGCGGAAATCTATTTACTATAAAATTCTCTGGCCCTTTTCGGCCGCTCCGGAGCGTCCTTGGGTTAAAAGACTTCAATTCAAAGAGTTCCGTAATTATTGAACAAAGTAAAATGTTTTTGTGTTAGTCACAACTTTTTTTTGTGTTTTCCTTAATAACTAAAGACATTCTATCTTATATATCCATCTCTGTCTCTGGACTAAATTTATTGACTTATCAAAAAATTACTACACCAATTACCTACTTACATATCAAAAAATATGATGATAAAACATAATAAGCGTTATTAATTTAGAATCTCAGATCATAATTATATTTAGAATGTGAAAATTAGGTAGGTATATATACCTATATACTTATTGATTACGTACCTATTACGTTTTAACGTAACGAATAAGTTAAAATTAATAAGCAAATAAATCCTTTTTTACAGCAACCACAACATGCGCTTATGCGGTCAAGGTGGACATGCACGGCACCATAAGTCTCGGCAGTGAGGTTCTGAATGCGTTAACCAGTTTCTTTCGGCGCAGCGATGGAGGCCTCGTGAGCGGCAGGCGTTCCATGAACGGACAAGCAGATTACATCTCCATGGAAGTCATAAGCTCAGGACTATGTCGAAAAGTCGATTTCTGCAGTGGAACCCTCTATCAATTCGTCAACGAATACGTCATTGCACTAGCCAAAGTCTCCGAAGCCTTATTCGATGGAATTCACAACATAAAAGCAGAAGAACAATTAGAAGCTGCTACACCAATATTTACAAAACTGAAAGGGTGTTTGCGCGACGTCAAAAAAATTCTGAAATCAGCGAGTGAAAAATTTACAGATGCCAACGAAGATCACATATGGGTGGGTGTTATTAAGAAGATAAGTGCTAAGTTTCAGACTAAGACTATTGCTTACATTGCAGACAAAATTGGCCATGAACCAGGTCAAAACGACAATATAAAAAAGAATCTCACGCAAAAATTTGTAATCGCAATAGCTGTCACGGAAGGGTTTCATCAGAAGAAGCTTTGCCAAAATCACAGAATTTGCTTGAGATCCGTGGAATGCACGAAAAGTCTGAACAGTCTTTTGGAGCGCCTTGCACTTTTACCTGAAATCAGAGTCAAATCTTTTGTGCGTTCTATCTACGAGATATTGCCGGATACTGGTTTGTACAAACGCCTGAGCCAAGTAACAGCTAACGAATTTCAAGTTATACTGAACGATATGGCTTTTGCTGATTCCGTTGCCACTAAGGACATACTTATGACTGTCCAGAAAATTGTAGCAACAAGGTTGAACACCGTATTCAAAAAGGAAGAGCAAACAAATCCAGGCCCTGACTTAACATTAGTTCACATAATACTGTCGGATATGGATTATTTCTACAGTAAGTTAAAACCGGAGCCTTTCACTGACTTTTTTAATGGTTTTATAGAGTGGACGAGAACTGGTGGGCGCGTGAATTTGGTTGTAACGGGGGCGTTAAGTAATGTGCAAGAGGTTTTAAGTAAAGTATCTGAGGAACTGATTGCGAAACTGACGTATGAAGTGCGTGTTTTCTTGGAGTTAACCGTAGACCCGGAACATCAAGTTTGATTAACGTGAAACCACCGCAAGCAGACATTATGTTGATGATAACTTACTGTAGTTTTATATAAAACTGATGTTTCTTAGCGTTTTATTTTCCTCGCCTCGCATTTGCTGTGGTTAATAACGGGTTCTAAAATGAATCTTACTATGGTACTACCTTATATATTAATAAGATTTGATAACGAGAGGGAAATTGTTTACAACTGAACATAACTATTTTTTTGTTGTTACTATCGTACCTATTGCTAATGTTTTTGACTGATTAGTTTCTGCCTTCATGCGATGGAAAATTTAATTTATTTTTATATTTTCAAGTTCATTAAGTTGAAAAGGAAAACTAGGTAGGTACTCCATTTCCTACTGCCGACAGTTCAACGAGTTACCTTGAACCTTATGACGTTTGCAATAATAACGGTTTTCCAACTGTACTTCGATTTCACTCGCACAAAGGCCTTACTTATTTTTTTGATCTAGAACCTATAACAAAAAAGTAAGTAATACCGGAAGAATTGAATCTGCCTACGAACAAACGACGCGGTGATGTTTTATTTTCTTTTCAATCTCTTTGAATTTATCGGTGGGCGGAAAAGTAGCAAGGCAACGAAATTGGAAATTTGAAAATACTTATGGCTGCGGAGGCACGGAACCGTACCACCGTACGGTTTGCTCCGTATCTCCGTCCGGAGCTGGGACCGTACTCTGAAACGCTAATCCGAAACTTCTGTTAAGGCGGGCATTCCCGAAAGTAGGGTATCTTAAATTATGGATTACTCGCAAATCACAGGTACTTAAAATTTGGAAAAAATATATGTTATTTTACAGTTATTTATCTAGTGCTTCCGGCCGTTTTTTTTCGATTGGTGATATTTAAGTCTGTCAAATAAAATCCCAAACATCCGTCTAATCGTAATCCAAATATCGTATTATTTGCAAAATACTTGGTTTTAGTTAATGAAAAATATACGAAAATAATTGTCTTTGAATAGCCGAGGGATTCCGGCCGTCATAAGTCTATTTTTTTTAAGGCATTGTTTATTTTCGAAAAAAACCTATTTTGCTACGTTGACGGTCCTAATTTAAATCAATCAGTCCCCTGCGGAATGAGTTAGAGGTCGGACGCGTGCCAATTTTTGCGGCGCAATTACCTGCGACGAGCGAAATACAATTCAAATATTTAATTGTGTAGAGAGTTCAGTAAGCTATATAGATACAAATAATTATCCGTGGTGTCGTGTAATGTACCTAGTTATAGTTGTACAAATATATAATAATAGTTTGTAGGAAAATATGTATTTTAAATTTAATATGTATCTACTGTTTGTTTTATGCATTAACTAGGTTTATTCAAGAATAATTCTGTAAATATTTTATAGTGATTACGATAAAATGGCCAATAAAAAGAATAAAAAAATGAAGATTTCGTCGCAGACTCTGCGAAGGATAAACAAACATAAAAGGTAACTAAGTGATTTGAATTTTTTTATTCATTTGGAATGAATCGGATATTAATCTACATAGATTTCTAAATAGTAAGTAGTGTTTAGGAAAAGGTGAACGCCCCAAAAAGGTTTTAAATTGTCTTTATTACAATATTAAGTACAATAGTTGGCGTTGCGCGTTGCGCTTGAGAATATAATGCCAAAATGGCAGAGTGTCGAAAGATGACATGTAACATGATAGGTAAAGCAGTACTACTACTGCTTTATCGACAAAGAGCTAGCGCCATCCATCCGAAACCAAAGGTACTATTGGTTTGACAGGAAAGGCAAGGACTGATATTGTTGCCTTAGGTATCAGATAGATGGCGTTAACAGTAGTGTCACAGAGTGTATAGAGATAGGTGAGGCAGTGTACGAAATTAACCTAGTAGACCCCCACAGTAATTCCTTAGTCAGGGAAAACTTTACAGCATGATGATATAGTAGCAATAAATTAAAAGTATTGTATAACTTTCAAAAGAATATTAATACTTAATAGGAATTTTTATAAAGTTTTATTTCATTGATATCTTTTTCAGGAAAAATTATCCGTTTAAACTTTCTTCACCGGACATATTTATATAACGTATAAAACAATTAAGGCAATATCCAAAAAAATATCCCAACAGAAAAACCAAATTTTAATCAAATATGAAATTTTGGTGTTACTTGAAATGGAAAATTTCTATGTCGAACTTTCGATGTTATTCCTTTTGGATATTTAAGATTTGTGGTATATCACTTTGGTATTTTATGGTATTTTATGTGACTACACATAATTTTAAAAAGCAATAATGCTGAGAAATTTCCCATAGGTACTGAATTTGTGTTGTCACTACATAGTATAAAACAAAGTCGCTTTCTCTTTCCCTATGTCCCTTTGTATGCTTAAATCTTTGAAACTACCCAACGGATTTTGATGCGTTTTTTTTTAATAGATAGAGTGATTCAAGAGGAAGGTTTATATGTACTTTTTATCCCGATATTCCCACGGGAACGGGAACCACGCGGGTGAAACCGCGGGCGGCCGCTAGTTTAAAATAAATTAATATTCGTAAGTATATGCATTTTTTTGGATTTTCTTACTCGTGACGCCAAATTTCATTCTAAGATCATATAAGAAGAAAAAACTGAGCAATTATTAATGAAAATGAGGGTCAGCGAAATTACTCGGTTAAATATTTAAACAGATTTGTATATTTAGGTATAACGTCGGCCACAGTCTCTAGCGGTGCGGCGTGCGGTGCTGCAAAGCAGGGTGCTCATCTAGCTTGTAGCACGTAACCTAACTGTTACTGTATCAACCTGAAAGTGAGTACGGCTCGTCCACGGTCACCGCGTAACCAGAAGGCCTACTCTGAAACGCAAAACCCGAAACTTCGTTATACCCGTCCCTCTCACTCCCCAGTTGTGACAGAATCGAGTGAAAGGGACGGGGCTAACCGAAGTTTCGGATTTGCGTTTCAGAGTACGGCATCAGCTACGAGCTCCCCGATCCGCAGTGCTTGTGACGACATCACGCCGACAACATTCTGCTCACTCCATGATTGCGCTCGTTTGAAGTTCGCGTCGCGCCTACGTACTCACTGCACAAGAGGACTTGGCGTAGTCCACGCGCACACTGCGAGCCGCCTTTGTTTGTGTTTGCAGCGATACCGCCACTCGGCGGGTCACTGCGAGCTTACTGCGAACCACGCGCGAGCGGCTCGCAGCGAGCTCGTGCCTCCTATGTACTCACTTGACAGTAGCAGTTACGTTACGTTACGTGTTACACAGCTCGGTGAGTACCCTGCTCAAGAGGCGCGGCGGGCGGTATGATTTACGGTGGTATGCTATAATAGCTCGACTAGTTGCAACCGCGGCGGCCTCAGCGGTGGACGTTTTAAGAGAATTTGGAATGGCACTATCAAAAATGGCACGATATTGCCTTGACACAAGTGCGTTCTCAGCTCAAGATATCATTGAGTCAAGATTCTAGATTTAAGAGAATTTTAATAAATGTTTTACCATTATTATTGACATACTTATTTATTTTAATTTTACTCCTATTCACTTACTCCGATCACCACTATGATTTCCTCTACGATCCTCTCTTCCATTTCCAGTCCCACTGTAATCCCCACTCTGATACCCTTTCCGATTCTCACGCACTATCCATACCTACAAAAAGTAACTGTATCTGCCTATTTGTTCGTTCATATGTTACTTTTTGGGCCTATGCTCAGCGGTGGGCGTCGTTCGGCTGCCATGATGATGTTACTTTTTACGCCAAAACAGCTGAACCGATTTTGATGAATTTTGGTACAGAGATCACAAATCTTGGAGAAGGACATAGGCTACTTTTTTACGCGATATAACCGCAATTCCAATACAAATGCAATGTCCAAAGTTCATACAGACGAAGTTACGGGCCACAGCGAAAGTAACTCTGTCTGTCTGTTAGGTTTCATCCCAAAACCGATAAACCAAGTTTGATTAATTTTAGTATAGAGATAAATAGGACGATCGAGAATGATATATGGTACTTTTTAACTGAAAGTCATGTTTTAACTGTAATACAAGCGGACGAAGTCGAGGGCTACAGCTTGTTTACTATAATTCTATTCTAGAATCGATCATTTCGCTTGAAATTCATAATAACACCCTCACCGTAACAATATTGTAATACATTCAATATAATATTATAGTATGGTATACAGTGGTAGGTAATAATATTATTTGTAGGTACTACAGTTACACCTATTTCGTTTTAAAATAATAAACATATTACATTAAAAATGAAACTTGAGTGGTTCTACTGAATATCGGTCACTACTGTCTTGCTGCTACACTGTGGCACGATAGCGGTCGCCGGCCAGGGCCGCGCAAGTATACTGAGACGCGCGGGGTGTCCCTCCGATGGGCGGAGCGTATGCGACGTTCTTCACCCCCTCAAATTATTTCTGCGCTGGGGATTCCTAGCCTTAACCCCGCCCCTTTCATTAGATTTTGTCGCGACTAGAGAGTGAGAGGGACGGGTATACCGAAGTTTCGGGTTTTGCGTTTCAGAGTAGGCCCTCTGCGGTGCACGACGACGACGCCCCGCATTCTTTTCCGTTCTGCGTTCATCTAACATTCGATTCGATCGATTGTTTTATACCTTGCGGTTTTTGTATGCATATCAATATTCTAGAGTCAAAGTTAAAAACCGCAGTACCGCATACCGGAGCGATGTCCGGTGCAGTGTGATAACCGCCTAACCTTTGACAAATGTAAAAAAGATAAATCTGATTTTTAAATATTAATAGTATAGGTAAATACAAAGGTCGACATCACATCACACATCGACTCGACTCGACATCGAATCCATGATATAGGTACCTACTTACTTTTACCTTGCTGGCTCAGCGACCCGAAGTGGATCTTGGCCTCCGATGTTAGCATACCCCTCGTATTACATACCTGTTATAACGACACTCATTTAGCAGGTATTTTTAAAAAATGTGGTCTACAAATGGAAATGCAGCCGGGAGACGGGACCAACGGCTTAACGTGCTTTCCGAAGCACGGAGGAGCTCGAGATGAAAAGTTTTTGGTCACCCATCCCGTGACCGACCATTGCGAAAGTTGCTTAACCTTAACGATCGCAGGCCGAGCGCGCTAGCCACTGCGCCACGGGCTCCTCCAGTTTCAATAGATACAACTTTACAATCGCAATTGGTTAAGGCTAGGATTCCCAACCGAAATAGGCACTACGCGCGCGATACACTCACTATACACTTCGCGCGGACGGACGTAGCTGTAGCCGGCAGTGAAATGTGAACTCGCGAGCCAATCACCCCGCGAATTGAAATAATAAAAATTTTAAACTTCTGATGGCCGGAATCCCTCGGCTAGTCAAAGACAATTATTTTCGTATATTTTTCATTAACTAAAACCAAGTATACTGCAAGTAATAGGATTTTTTGGATTACGATTAGGTAGACGGATGTTTGGGATTTTATTTGATACATTAAAATATCACTAATCGAAAAAAACGGCCGGAAGCACTAGATAAATAACTGTAACATACTTATATTTTATTCCAAATTTTAAGAAACTGTAATTTGCGAGTAATCCATAATTTTAAAATACTCTATTTTAGGGAATCCCAGCCTTAACAAATGAAGTTGATAGTATAATCTATGCGTAATGGCGACTCGTTAACAAAAGGCCCATTGTACGGTCTGTTACTAGCCCCTGTAGCTTTACAAGCTCTAAATGGACGTTTTCGGCCAGTCATTGTAATTAGAACCTTTTAAACTCCTGACGATAATATTATAGGGAAGGTATTAACGCTTTTGTTACGAGGGCGGGGGTCGCTATGATGAAATTATTAGCATCACTGAAATTTTGCCCATAACTTCCATCCTGTTAAATTAAGTAGATAATTATCGAAGTATACACCACTAAATTTTAATTAGTACTTACCTAAGAAGAGTTAATATATATTATATTATATTTGCGGCATATATTTGCGTCCAAAATTCCTCAATCTCTCAAGACTAAGGTCTTTGACCAGTGTGTGTTGCCAGTTATGACTTATGGAAGCGAGACGTGGTCTTTTACTATGGGGCTCATAAGAAGGATCAAGGTCACCCAGCGAGCAATGGAGAGAGTGATGCTTGGTGTTTCCCTGCTCGATCGAATCGGAAATGATGAGATCCGCAGGAGAACTAAAACGACCGACAACGCTCGAAGGATTGCTCAGTTGAAGTGGCAGTGGGCGGGACACATAGCGCGGAGAACCGCGATGGCCGTTGGGGCGGAAAGGTTCTCGAATGGCGACCGCAAACCGGACGACGTTCCGTGGGCAGGCTCCCTACAAGGTGGACCGACGGTCTGGTCAAGGTCGCGGGAAGCCGCTGGATGCGGGCAGCGCAGGACAGATCGTTGTGGAGATCCTTGGGGGAGGCCTATGCCCAGCAGTGGGCGTCGTACGGCTGAAATGATGATGATGATGAATAACAGTTTAGGGGATGATAGTGTCCATCAATACGAACAATTTTTACTAAGGGGCCAACCATGGAATCGCGAAAAAAATCAGCTGTTTCATACATTTCAGTCGAGTCGATGTTGTATTTTGTATGGAACAGCTGATTTTTTTTCGCGATTCCCTGGTTGGCCCTTTAGTAAAAATTGTTCGTATTGATTGAAACTGTCACCCCTTAAAATCTTTGTACTAATTAAAATTTAGAGGTGTTTAAATGTTTAAGCGAGTAGGTAATACGGAAAAGCTCCGTGTCACACAGATTAGATGGAGAGAGATTACCATGGTCGGTATCAGCCACAACGACCACAAAAGGAATGAGTGGATACAGCAAAATACCTACTATGATTGGAAAAATCGTGCGCAGAAAGTGGAGATGTGCAGGACAGGACATTTCGCCAGGACGAACCACATCCTGCTTCTGCAAGACTGCTCGAATGGCGACCTCGCCCTAACGCCCACGGAAGAGCACATCCGGCAGCAAGTTGGCACCAATAGTAACTGGATGCGCGTGGCAGCAGACCAGCAGGATTGAAAAAGAAGAGAAGAGGCTGTGCAATGTCCGAAGACGAGCAGTAAGAGGGCTGATTGTAATTTAAACTTATACTATGGCAATTTTACTAATAAGATATTTGAACATAAGTAGGTTGTTACAATTTTTAAACCACTGAACACAAATTATAAATTAGAAGGAGCTACTAATGCAATTTTGCGTCGTTTATTTTATTTCACAAAGGCACATGAAGTTACAGTAACTACTCTGTAAATTCATGTGCCTTTCAAATCTACCTTAAAATCATACATTTCTAGAAAAAGATTAAGAAGAGTTACGTATTAGGTAGTAACAGTTAACACGTAAGTATATCAGTGACGATGGGTCCATACATGGCGATTCCCAACGGCTTCCCTTTTAAAAATCTTGGGGCCTTATTTTCCGAAGTTAAGTAATGGTTCAATAGAATCATAAATAAACTAAATTAACGACATCTTTATCTTTGACAACAAATTTTAATACCTGGCGTCCCAAAATTAACTCACATGGAGGGAAAGTACCTTAAATACTGAAGATATAAAATTTTACTGAAAGGAGACTTCATTTTTATTTTAAAAAGAAAACGAACTGCATTCAAAGAATTTTAAGTAATCAACTGTCTGAACTGGGAATCGAACCCGCCGAATGTAAAAAAAAATATTTCTCTAATTTAATTGTACCGATCGAAAGGCTCGATCATACCTTATCATTTTTTCTTAATAACATAGCATCTTAAATAAAAGGAAGACTACGAAATTTAACATTTAATGTTGAATAACAAGTTTGTGCGGCGTTATGGATAGCCTTTCCTGTGACTGTCGTGCTCAAAACTTTAACATTTCAATGTATTACTAATGAGTGAAGATTGGAGCAATTATCATAAAGTGTTTGATAAAGTTATAATGTGTTAAGTAACACCAGCTGGATTGGTTTAAAAATGTTTGAATAGTTACTTTGGTGCGGTCTATTCCAACATATGGCATAGTCGTGGGACGCCCCATGGCATCAAATGACTATGTCACATGGTGGCATAGACCACACCAAATACTGTAGATAGAAAGTTTTATTGAAATAGGACTTTATTTTTATTTAAATAACAATAGAACTGCATTCCATTTTTTTTTTAATAATAGCATGTCCAAACCGAGAATCGAACCCGCACGAAATTATTCAAACTTTTTAAAACCAATCGAGGTTGTGTTACTTATCACATTATCAAACACTTATGATAGGGAATTAGGTATAATTGCTCCAATCTTCACTCATTAGTAATACCTACATTGAAATGTTAAAGTCTGTATTGAGCACGACAGTCACAGAAAAGTTAAAACAAACAAACTTGTTATTCAACATTAAATGTTAAATTTCGTAGTCTTCCTTTTATTTAAGATGCTATGTTATTTAGAAGAAATGCTTAGGTATAATCGAGTCTTTCGATCGGTACAATTAAATTAGAGAATATTTTTTTTTACATTCAGCGGGTTCGATTCCCAGTTCAGACAAGTGATTATTCAAAATTCAGTGAATGCAGTTCGTTTTCTTTTCTTTTTAAAATAAAAATGAAGTCTCCTTTCAGTAAAATTTTATATCTTCAGTATTTAATGTACTTTCCCTCCATGTGAGTTAATTTTGGGACGCCCTGTATAGTACCTACAATCGGCATACATAACATAATCAATCATAGAATAGAACTTCTTGAAATGTATGGTAGTTAAACAGTATACTAGGCATTTCAGTCTAGACAGCATAGTGTCTGACACAGGAACACCCTGTTGTTCGGCTTAAACTTTGAAATGTAGGTACTTACTAAATGACTAGGATTTTACAGGATAATTTCGAATACAAAGAAGATACCTACTTAAGAAGTTACAAGTTAAGTAAGTTAGTCAACAATTTAATTTACCTAAATGTAGAAATATTTGAAATGAAGTATTAGAAAAAATCGACCCGTCACACAACTAATACATGATTTTCAATTATTTTCAACAATCAAAAACCGCCTTCTAAAAAACCACATCAAAAAAGTAAGAAATAATTCCTCACCAAATAAATAACGTAAGTACTTTGAAGTCGGGCGTGAAACATGTAAGTACAATTTTTGTTGTTTTTGTTAAAACCAGCCCGACTTCAAAGTACTTACTTTATTTATTTGGTGAGGAATTATTTCTTACTTTTTTGATGTGGTTTTCTTGAAGGCGGTTTTATTTTTTTATAAAAATAATTTTTATTTCACTCTTTTTAGTGCATCGTGCAGGCAATTTACGTGTTTTTTGGTAAATAGGTATGTGATCAAACTGAAAACCTCCTTTTTCGAAATCGGTTAAAATACCTTGAGGTATCCCCTTTTTAACAAAACAAGAATCATCTAAATCGGTTTATAAACAAAGGAGTTATGCCTAAAGATACGTATTAAATTCACATAAAGTGGTAACGAAAACGACAGTATTTTCAAGATTTCCTGAAAACTACTGAACCGATTTCAAAATTTCATAAAATGGGACCAACTTGGAAACCAACCTGATGTAATAACGTTTGAACCATTTCAATCGGTTCAGCCGTCTTCGAGTAATCGGTGGACATACACAAAAAAAAAGCAAAAACTTACATACAGACGAATAGAGAACCTCCTCCTTTTTATTTAGAAGTCGGTTAAAAATTGCATTGTAAAGCAAGAATGTAAAAAAAAATTACACATTTAGGTAACTTGAATAGTAGATTGTTTAGTAAGGGCTGTATGGCACCCATAACAGTCGAGTGTTTTGGCGCACGAACGAAGTGAGGGCGCCGATAGTTCGAGACTGTTATGGGTCCATACACCCGAAGTAAACACTCTACTTTTCATTTCGAATATGAGGGAAGTAAAAATAAACAGAAATATTCAAAAAAATATTTTTCCTATGGCCGCGGAATTTTTGATAGACTCGAATTCTTATAACTTTTTCGTTCATTTTCTCGATTTTAGGGAAGGCAAGGGAAACTAAGTCCATACAGCCATGTTTAGTGTTTGACCCGTACTCTATGCAATTCTATGGAGTTAATAGCCCGATTTTTTATGTTACAAATAACTTATTTGGTTTAATCTGTTTCTAAAAACGCATATTATTAAAAAAAACAATGTTTTAGATAATAATAATAATTTCTCTTTTTGTATGGTGTCTACGATTTTAGTTATTTTAAATATAGTAGCAAAGCTGGCTGTATAGGCTTCTGTGCCTTTGCCCACATACCTTTGGTAAATAAATGTCCAAAGAGATTATAGATCATTTTTGTACATAAGTACTCTTTAATTTACAGATTTTGACATGACCCCTCCTGTTCCTTTTTTAAATTTCATTACAGCCCTAGGGCCGCCACATACCACTTTCAACCCGCATTTTAGACAAGTTATGAGTTACTTTCAGAATATGAGACATGAAAAACTATTTTCATTCATAAGCTTTATAAGGGTTTTAACCAACACGTCAGAGAGAGCGGCACAGAACTACAATACTTATATTCTGAAATAGAATAGCACATAGATACAAACCTATTACCACCATATTCACAAAGGAGTATGTACAGGCAGGTACTTACCTATATTTAATACCTTATTGTATCCAAAATCATCGCAATCATGTTTTAAGTAAAACTGGCAGTTCTGAAAGCAACCAGAGAGTTTCACGATGGAAATAAATTAAAACGTAATTCCCGCAGATTCTTCGCGCTAGCAATTACTCGGCTGCCACCTGAGCGAGCGGAGCGAGCAGTGGTGAGCACAATCACTTTTGTAGACGTATTGAAAACGATTTTAATAAAAATGCTTTACTAAAACTTGAAAGAGGTTGTACTTACCTATCTTGCATTTAATTTGATATAGGTAAATGGACCTACTATCAAATTTAAATGAGTAGGTACACACGGCAGCACATCAGACTATACATGTTGACCTTGAGACCGCCTTTATGCCCTACGTAATAAAAGCTGTTATCGCAGTTCAACTGTTTAGCTTGATGAGCTGTCGAGTGTATTGAATTAAACTGTTCTTAAATCTGATATAAGATTGGTTAATATCATAAATTATTCCGTTATTAAAAACATTTCTTGAACTATATCCAATACCAATGTGGCATAAACTAATAAGTATTATCTTAATTAGTGTAATTAAACAAGGAAAAACAAATAGGTACTTAGGGTGACTTTCACCACTAATATTTAAACGTGATTAACGCAACGTGTTCAAAACGTATTTCTGTCCCTATCACATTCAAACAGATGTCAGAGACAGAACTAGGTATGTATTAAACACGTTTAGCGTTTTATTTTAATTTTTAGTTTTTTGCATTCACAATGCAATTTTTATTACAGAAAAATGGAAAATGAAGTATTTAGAAAAAATCGACCCGTCTCACAACTTCTCGTCCCATCGGAGCTAGTTGTGAGACGGGTCGATTTTTTCTAAATACTTCATTTTCCATTTTTCACGTTTAGCGTTAATCACGTTTAAATATCAGTGATGAAAGTCGCCCTTAATCATTTAACTATGTTAGAGCATTTCCTTAAGCACAAAAATACAAAGTATCTGAAGACATCACTATCATTATACTTAATTAACCCTGGAATACCTCGCTTCTTAATTATTCCAGCTAATGATATTAAAAGTATTGCAGCGGCCGTGCCACAAGACAGGGGTCATGAATTAATTAAAATTTACTTCCAACTAACGTAAGGGCACTATGGATAAGCCGCATTGATAACCTTTAACTTTCGCTAGCAAATAGCAAACCAAACCTAAACTGTAAATAGGTAGGTTAGGTAGGTACACCCTGGAATACCTCGCTTCTTAATTATTCCAGCGAATGATATTAAAAGTATTGCAGCGGCCGTGCCACAAGACAGGGGTCATGAATTAATTAAAATTTACTACCAACTAACGTAAGGACACTATGGATAAGCCGCATTGATAACCTTTAACTTTCGCTAGCAAATAGCAAACCTAACCTAAACTGTAAATAGGTAGGTTAGGTAGGTACACCCTGGAATACCTCGCTTCTTAATTATTCCAGCGAATGATATTAAAAGTATTGCAGCGGCCGTGCCACAAGACAGGGGTCATGAATTAATTAAAATTTACTACCAACTAACGTAAGGGCACTATGGATAAGCCGCATTGATAACCTTTAACTTTCGCTAGCAAATAGCAAACCAAACCTAAACTGTAAATAGGTAGGTTAGGTAGGTACTCTTGTTACGCACGAGCACGAACGAACATCGAACATAATGGGGTATTTTTCTGACAGCTATAAAGAAATATAAAGTTGATTTAAAGTGGCGACAGATGGCGCTCGCAAATAACGAAATGATCAAAGTAATCTAAAAGACTAGAAGTGAGGTCAAAAACAAGCACGCACGACGTTGCCAGGCTATGCTTGTCATGTCATGTCATGTCAGTCGAGCGCGGGGATTTTACACACTTTTTGATTGCTTATGCTTCAACTAGTAGATTTACGTTGCGTTCTCAACTTCTCACTGATACTTTTGTTACTTCGTTGTTATTTTACTGTTTTAATATAAGACATTGCTACCTTCGAATTTGAAAACAAATCAAAATGTTATCAACTCGTCATT
Organism: Crambus lathoniellus; assembly: GCA_949710035.1. Taxonomy (NCBI): domain Eukaryota; kingdom Metazoa; phylum Arthropoda; class Insecta; order Lepidoptera; family Crambidae; genus Crambus; species Crambus lathoniellus. Next base: position 33,610,020 of record OX453297.1, read on the forward strand.
TTAGTTTATGTCTGGTCACACCAACTTCGCTATTTGTCAGCGCCATCTCGTTTCATTATTAGAACTATTTTTTTTCTTTTTTTCTGTCCCTCAAAAATCCCTCATTATAATTATTGTTCGTCTGTTTTAAATGGAATGTGTGACTACAACTTTGCCAATAAGGTATGTTTGACGATAACTTCGACAATCGGAAAATATTTTTCATGTCTCATATTCTGAAAGTAACTCATAACTTGTCTAAAATGCGGGTTGAAAGTGGTATGTGGCGGCCCTAGGGCTGTAATGAAATTTAAAAAAGGAACAGGAAGGGTCATGTCAAAATCTGAAAATTAAAGAGTAGGTACTTATGTACAAAAATGATCTATAATCTCTGGACATTTATTTACCAAAGGTATGTGGGCAAAGGCACGGAATCCTATACAGCCAGCTTTGCTACTAGGTATATATAAAATAACTAAAATCGTAGACACCATACAAAAAGAGAAATTGTTATTATTATCTAAAACATTGTTTTTTTTAATAATATGCGTTTTTAAAAACAGATTAAACCAAATAAGTTATTTGTAACATAAAAAATAGGGCTATTAATTCCATAGAATTGTATAGAGTACGGGTCAAACACTAAACATGGCTGTATGGACTTAGTTTCCCTTGCCTTCCCTAAAATAGAGAAAATGAACAAAAAAGTTATGAGAATTCGAGTCTATCGAAAATTCCGCGGCCATAGGAAAAATTTTTTAGAATATTTCTGTTTATTTTTACTTCCCTCATATTCGAAATGAAAAGTAGAGTGTTTACTTTGGGTGTATGGACCCATAACAGTCTCGAACTATCGGCGCCCTCACTTCGTTCGTGCGCCAAAACACTCGACTGTTATGGGTGCCATACAGCCCTTACTAAACAATCTACTATTGTTTAATTTTAGTAGATTGGATACATGGTGAAAAACAGATTAATTTGATTTAATGTTTCCAAAGAGCTCCTACAAACATCGTGAAAAATATATTCTAAAATAAGTTCTAGACTAGAACATTCTAGTTGGCTGAACACGTACGCTATTGAAAAGCAGAAAGTAGACGCCATCGAGTGAGGCACATGATTTAAAATTGAAATGAAATGGAAAACGTGTGAAATGTGAAAAATAGAAACACAAAAGCTTTTAAAGTTGAAATGTTTCATATGGGTATACTGTATTACTGGATATTGAATATGGCATTAAAGTCGCGTTTTGAAATATTTTGCTGTATCATTAGTGCTGAGCTTTACAAGCTTTCCGCCCGCGGCTTTGACCGCCTGAGCTAGACGTTGGTTGTTTGCCCGTAGGAATAAGATATTTTCTTGGAGTAAGAAGTACTATCCCTTATTACTGGTCATGGACAATTTAACAGACATCTTTTTAATTTAGGTGTCACCGACAGTCCCCTATGCAGAGGATGCATGGAGGAAGAAGAAACAGCTGCCCACGTACTGCTGTAATGCAGGGGGGTGGCCCCCTACCGGGCGAGGTACCTCGGCTCGCCGGGCAGCGTCCAGGAAGCGATCACTAATGTGAAAGCTCTTGGAGCGTTCCTGGCTGAGCTGGGCTGGCTGGAGTGATCTGGCCGCGCACCCTCCGGACGCAAAATAGGCGCAATAGACGTCGAGTTGCGGAAACCGCCCGTAATGTTAAGAAGAAGAAGAAGAAGAAGTACTATCCCAGACCAGTGCCCTTAGCATAAAAACCTATCGAATAGTACACTATACGGTCCTTCAAAAGCCGTCAAAGTGCTGCCACAATGCGCGCTGCGTACTTACTTTGTGGTGCTGCTGTTAAACATGGTGAATTATTTTTCTTATTTTTACTTTTTTTGCATCACACTTCATTTACAATGTAATTTTTATTGAATTTGATTGAATCAGTCTTCACTTGGCGGAAGTCCCTAACCATTGTGAAAAAAGAAATACTCATATGTAGCTTACTTCCGCAAAAAACACAATATGCAAGATGCACCGCCCGCCCGCCCGCTCGCAAAAAATTGCACATGCACACCACGAAAACACCAGTGCACAATACCTGCATCTAGCAAGACAGCCATACACCTTGCACCGTCACCGATTAGACTACTCTACACGTGTTTCGCCCCAACCCGGGGCATCCTCAGGAGATAGTTCGTGCTAGTTCGTGCGAAAAACCAACACCAAATTATTATAATCTTGCATATTGTGTTTTTTGCGGAAGTAAGCTATATTTCGCTTTTCACAGCAATTTTTATTATTGAAAATAATGCTCTGAAGAGCATTCATTATACATTTATCTTTTGCTATGGAGCGTTCGCCCCGACAGTGAAAGCTTTGGGTTCGAGTCCCATGATGAGATCCCATCCCATCCCATCGGAGCTAAGACGGGTCGATTTTTTCTAATACTTTTCTTTCAATATTTTCAATCTATAGAATTTCAATTCCTTATAGGTACCTACTACTACTACTACCTACTTACCTACTACGCTGCTCTGGTTTTCATACAAATAATACGATCACGATATCGGTTGTCATAACGACAGTTCTTCGTGCTGAATCTATAAGTGCGACAAGCTTTTCTGTTCCGGTGATTATCTTTGGAACTAAAACAGTTTTCATACGACAGTCTATTTTGTCCATATTTTGTCATGATTTTGTCAGCTGATTTCGTACTGCAAGTGGTTCCTCTGTCACGAATGTCACCGGATTAGACAGTATTGTGGGACTATAGGTTTGCGTGACGTGTGCGTCGTTATGTCATTACGGCACACATACGGCAATACGAAGTCAAACGTTACGAAGCAAACGTGATCAAGACGCGCTGCGGCGACAATTACGGCGGCGATCGGCCCGCAGAACACTCGGAAGGCGTTAAGTCATAAATGTGAAAGTGTGTGTTGTTTGTTTGTCCGTCCTTCACGTCAAAACGGAATAAACAACAGAACCGGAACAGAAAACGTTGTCGCAGTGTTAAAGCCGCGCGTTATCAAAAACGGTTTTGCACGTCAACTGCACGTACAAAATGCGTCATAGGATTACCGCGATGTTTGCATCGCTCCAGGATTTCCAGCTACTTCTGCCTCCTGATTCACAAAACATCGGAAACGCTCCCGGCAGCGAAATGTTTGCACTATTTTGTCACTCACTATAATAGACAAAGACTACGCACAGAATTCGAATCCTCAGGGGCTGCTCTCCTGCTTCAACTTCGAGTCTACAGAACACGGAAAAAAAAATTCTGTGGTAGGTACCTACCTATCTACTTACTTTGTTTTGGTCTTTTTATATTTCTTACGCACGCTACCTTTTACCCATTCAATTCTAGCTCTTACAGCAATGCGAGGAAGAAACAAAATCTACTGACATTTCTCAAAATAAATATTTAATCAGGGGTAGGCGTAAAACTTTATACTGTTGCGGTGTTGCCTGTCACCCGATACATAAAAGCAGAGGCGCGGAGGTCTTACCACGAGATTTTTTTAACAATATTGCATGGGAGTGAGTGAGATGCCGCTACACGTGCGTCCCAAGAGGGGGGTACTACGTACCTACTACGGTCAGGGACAAATTCGGTGAACCACTTCTTACTTCTTTTCGTCTGGCTCGTGCTTCGCCATTTACGTGCAGACCCTTTTAAACTCGGGTAGTACAATACTTACATAAACAATTAGTGTTAGGGACTACTAGTGAACGATGAGACGACAGCCACACAAATAGCAGTAAGAAGGTTTTATATTATTTTTATGCATTTACAATGCAATTTTGTAAGTATAGGAAAAATGTGATAGTAAAAAACCACGAGCCCTATAAGTAGCTTTCAGGCGGGATTCGAACCCGCGCCTCCGGGAATCCGGCCCGATGCTCTGACCAACTAAGCTAGCTACGGCTTACACGACTCGTCGAATTTTGCTATCACTTGTTACGCTGTAGGCCAGCGTTGCTTCATCAATGCGAGGAAACCCTCGCATCCGAAAGAAACATTTTTACAAATGTTTAACAATCGATTAAGATGAAACAGCCATTATATTTAAGATTTTAAATTATTTTTAATGCATTCACAATGCAATTCTGTAAGTATAGGAAAAATGTGATAGTAAAAAACCACGAGCCCCATAAGAAGCTTTCAAGCGGGATTCGAACCCGCGAGATCCGGATCCGGATTCCCGGAGGCCCGGATTCCCGGAGGCGCGGGTTCGAATCCCGCCTGAAAGCTTCTTATGGGGCTCGTGGTTTTTTACTATCACATTTTTCCTATACTTACAAAATTGCAAATAATTTGCGATAAGATGTATATAAGTACTAATCAAATACTGAGAAAGGGTACCTACTAAAAGAAACATTTTGCAAATGGTGCATTTTGCGTAAAGTACATTTTGCGAATGGTGCATTTTGTGAAAGGTACATTTTGCGAAAGGTACATTCTGCGACTGAAGCGTATAATATTAGATGCTAATAAATCCTCTCTGGAACTACCTGTACCGATTTTGATGGTTTTTTTTTTACATTATTTCAAAGTTTATACCGATATTCCCACAGGAAAGGGAGTAGTACCTAGGTAGTACCGAGATAAAAAAAAAATGGTAACGCTTCAGAAATAACAGTAGCTCCTTAAACTACGCCGTTGTCACAAAATATTAGATCAGTCACAAACATTGGGAGAGACGTGCCCTGAATTTAATGTGCCTTGGACTGGTGCGTGCAGTGTTTCGTTGTTTTAGTTTTGACACCGAACCACGGAATAAATAATAGTACAAGTACCGGAACTATAAGAAGCAATCAAAAATATCCAAAAGTTTAGTCACAGTAAATATTTTTTATATGTGACTTTTTCTACGCGACCTATTACGAGAAGAAGTGCTAAGCAATGTTACGAACGGCGGCGATGACATGAACCTGATCATTCCTGCCCCCATTCGTGTAATCGAGAGGAATTTATTAGACTTTGCTGGAGACCTAACCTACCCCTACACAATCCTAAAACTATTGGAATTACATTGGTTAGTTCTCCTATTTGCCCTTTTTTGGTTCAGTTAGGCTGCTCATACTTTGGTTGGGTGGTAGCGGTGCGGTATAAGTGGGCTATGACCTTAAGTCTGTGCGCGGTCAAAATCGAATACTTATCTTCTTTCAATTAACCTTAGAACAAAATAAATCTGTAACTATCGCCCAAAACGACCCAGTCCCACGCAGACGCACTCTACACTTTATGTGGCAAGTAAAATATTTCAACATTTACACATTTAGACAACAATCATACATTTTAGATAGGTACTTTCTATAGCGAAAAAATCCGACTAGGTACTACTTTAATTAAGAAAATATTCTCATCTGACATTGTTACATATGTACCTTATGTACGAACTATTTAATATTTATATTGGTTTAGTCCGGTAAAATTGATGGATTGATTGGTCTGATTCTGTTTGTAACCAACCAACTTACACAATATATTTTAATGTATATGTCACCGGAAAATAATAAAAACCGCAAATTTATAAATTTCCTAAAAAAATAACCACGTAAGCCTTAAATTTTTATAATGTAGGTATTTAAGTACCTATATGAGATCATCCGAATGTCATGTTATCGACAAGTTTAGTGGCCAAGACCCTTTTAGAAACTCAAACACGTTTTAAAGGCTTTAAACTAAAACTTTAACCCTCTAACTTGCGTTGCGTATATTTGTCAATATTTCGTAAAGCGCTTCTATCAAAGCGGCTCAACGTCTGAAACTTTCAATTTATTGCAGATATTAATTATAAATTGGAAGGGATCAAAATATTAAGTAAATCTTTGATCAATTTACGAGCGGTTTGTGGCACGATCAAAATAATCTTGTTGGCTAATAAAAAAGTTTGTTATCAGTTCTAATAATACCTTTCAAATTCATCTTGTAAGAGTTTTTTGTTTATGTGATGGTAACACTGTTTCCTGCCTTTCTCTAGCCTGATAACTTGCTAAGTAATGGCAAGCTCTCAAATAATTGTAATTACCTACTAACAAATTAATAAAAGGACCTCCAATAGGCATGATGACTGATTTTGAAAAAGTACTCCAAAATGTTTGTACACGTCTATTTTATACGATATAACTCATATTTTTGTTTAAATTAAAGGTTTTGAAGTAAAAATTGACAATATTAAAGTACAAATTAAATTTCCCACCAAAACGCTAAAAGTGTCATGGCGTCTGCATGTGACGTCACCCTTTCGTAAATAACCTATTTATTTACGAAAGGTAAGGTAAATATTTATAGTGACTTTTGTAATAAGATCGATTGTTTGCTTTGTTGATTCGTTTACAATATTTTGTGCATTGGCAGCACTGGCAATATTTACGAAAGCGTGACGTCACGCTCTTCCGAAAAGTGTTCTATCTAACATGGCGGATTGTTGGAATTTGCATTTTTATTTTTACAAAAATAACAATGAACTCGCATTTAATCTAAAAACGAGTGCTTATACAGGGTGTTAGGGGCACCTTAGCAAAAACGATGGACCGATTCTCGGGCAATCGAGAAAAGTTCACATTTGTAAGCTCGAAATTCAAATATTTTTAGAAAATAACCTTAAATAACACAGTTTGTGTACCTATTGTCAGAATTTTACAATCGAAAAAGTTTGATCGAAAACCAGTCAAACGCAACGAGTGGTACAGACCAATCGATGTTCGTATACGAACTTAGCTGTCAAAATGAATTTGTTGACATGTGGGACAGTTTAGTTTGTTTGAAACGTTCTAACTTTTCAATAGAAACCACAAACAAAATGTTCGTATACAAATTACCAAACTGAAAAAGTTCGAATGCGTGAGAATCGGGCCCCTGAAGTTTTAAAAGGATTGAGTTGTGTTGTGATTAATTGTGGTAACAAACGAGCTGGTGATTTTAGAATGGTAGACATGTTAATGTTAGTCTTGTCAAAGCGGAGATTAAAACTGCTGAAAACTATTTTGGTTGATATAACTAATTGCGCTATCAGGCATAATCGTAAAAAAAAAGTTTTAAAGTAGGTACTTAATCGAAAGAACCGCCTCATCATACTTATCTCAGACTAAAAAAAATTCTTCTACAATAAATTCGCAATTGGCTGTGCATTCATAATGTTGCTAATTGATATTATCTTTGACTATTTATGAAACAAGACACGCTTCTTTTTAGACAAAGCTAAAGCCTAAATAAAAAAGTAAGTAAGTAAGTAACTAATTATGCAACAATTTTTTTTTAATAATTCTGCGCCATTTCGTATTTATTACCGTCATCTCATATTTCACCCTGAACAACAGTAATTAGTCTAAAATCTAAATCATATTTTTGCCTCTCTTCTTACCAGTTTTCTTTAACTTGGCGCATAATTTTATTAATTAAATTAGGAGCGTTTGTCTTTTGTTTCAGAAAGCGAAATTCATTCCCCTTATTGCCCGACTACGGCAAAGCAAAAAGGAGGGTTATGATTTTGACCGGTATGTGTGTATGTATGTGTGTGGGTATGTATGTTTATCTGTTCCCGCAAAACTTATAAACTGCTGATCATTATATTCAGTTGAGGTATCGTTTGAAGCGTCTCGACTGTCCGCTAGTTATAGGTTACTAGCGGATCCTCGCGGTTTTACCCACGTGGTACCCGTTCCCGTGGGAATATCGAGATAAAATATAGCCTATGTCACTCGGGAAGAATGTAGCTACCTAATGGTCAAAGAGTTTTCTAAATCGGTCCAGTAGTTTCGGAGCCTATTCGATGCAAACAAACAAAGAAACAAACAATCAAATCTTTCATCTTTATAATAATATTATAAAGATGAAAGATTTTATTGTTTGTTTCTATTAGTATAGATACTAGTATTATATTACCTGTGGTATAGATATCTCATCACGTCACATTAAATTGAATATGGCGCCCTCTAGACGGCATAAAGCTGTGAACTAAAAACCTTTTTCTTTTTAAAGAATATCGCGTTTGGTATCATATGAAAGCTCTTGGCGAGCACATTTCAAAAATGTATATTTTACTAGCTTTCCACCCGCGGCTTCGCCCGCGTGGACTTCACGACGTTATCCCGCGGGAATGTGATATTTTCCAGGATAAAAAGTGAAAGAGCCTATGTTCCTCTCCAGGCTACAAAATATCTATGTTCCAAATTTCAGCCAAATCCGTTCAGCCGTTTTGGCGTGATTGAGTAACAAACATACAAACATCCAAACATCTAAACATCCAAACATCTAAACTTTCAAATTTATAATAATAGTAGGATTAGTTGTTGCTAGCGGCTTACGAACTTAATAATTTTCAAAAGTTGCTTTTGCAGAATCAGTTTGTTTTTTTTAAATAAAAAATTGCATGGTTCGGTTACCTACATAATTGGGTATTTGACTGAATTTTTTTTATCGACTTAAAATGTTTATTGAATTAGTAGCAACACAACATAGGTATTTATTTTCAAATATCTTGCATATTTTCAGAGATATAGAGCATCAAACTTTCTAATTAGACAAGGAGAGCGCTATAGAAACGTGACGTCACATTTCTATAGCGCCATATTCTCGCCATACAAAATTTCGTTTTAGAAAGAGATAGCTAGAGTCACAATTAAGTAGCTCATAATGCGCTTGTTATAATACAGAATGAATTCTTTTTTCACATTTGTTATTCAATAATGTTATATTTCTGAATGTCGTAATTAAATATCTACCTTTCAACAACAGTCAAATACCCAATTCATTTAATTTTATTGATTTTACTTACTGGATGTTTTGATACCATTTACCTATACGAACTACTGAAATCTAATGACCTTGGTTTGATTGCGTTGTTATGATGATTGTTCGGAAAAGATCGACGTTTCTGAACGCATCTCTAATGTCACGTCAAATTGACATTAGCTGTCACTTGAAGTTGACAGTGACTCTTGATTGAAATTCTTGTAGAAAATGTCGGAATAATTTTGCTGAATTTGTTAAAAATCGCTCGCGTTGAATGTGCCTGGCATATCGAGTTTGAAAAATCTTAAATTATCCTGCCGATCCCGTGTTGTACGACCACGATTTTGATGCCATCCTGATGAGTGGCCGGTCGCGATGCTTTGAAGGATAATCATCCACCACACGTGTTGTTGCAGGGGCAATATCGCTCACCTAGCAAAATATTGGCACATTTACATTTTTTGTATTTTACAGAATCAATCATTCAATGTTTAAAGTTAAGTTACGGATTCGTTTAACCCTTTTTTACAGTTTTTGTGGCTTATGCTGCTGAAATGGATCCTAACAAATATGTAGCAGCAAACTTTAATTATTCCTGTTTTCTATTGATATTTTTTTTACCATAAAAGAGAAAGAGACATGCATTTGTGCCATTTTTACTTTGTGAATTCTCAATAACTGTCACTTATGACAACTGGGAACTTGTTGTACACTGTATAAAAACCATGAAATAAAAGAAAATTATGAAATATGAACGTGTTTATTCATAAAAGTAACGAACATAAACCAACACTTAATTAAGTTATCTTAAGTACTACTTATATATAATTAGGAACATGAATGATTGTAGCAACTAAATCAAAAAGATTATGTTAATTTTCTCAATCAAAATCAGATTATGAAATATAAAAGCCTTCGTAATAGGTTTTAACGAATTCACATTAATATGTCGTTTTTCTTTGTATTAGAAATATTTATTATTTAATCATAATTATGATGGCCTTAAAAGCGTAGTATCAAAAAGCCGCTGCGTTCTTTTTCGCCCTCTAGATAATCAGATAATCAGCCTTGATTTACTACATAAATAAACCAATATTATTAATCAATGTTAGAAAACTTTATCTTTATTTATTTATCTTATAAGTTAGGTTATTCAAATCAGTCCTTAAAAATTCTCACAAAGAAAGTACGAACCATAATTATTATTTTATCAAAATCAGATAATTCAAAGATTATTGTAAAAGCCTTCATAAAAGCCCGGTATGAGGTTTGAACGAATTAATTGTAATATGTCGTTTTTCTTTGACTCGGAAATATTCATTTTCGAGTCATATGCTGGCCTTAAGCTTATATTATTATTATCAACAAGCCGCTGATTTCTTTTCCGCCCTCGAGATAACTTAATTTCAGCCTGGATCCATTCTCCTTCAAATGACAATTTGTATTCATATGTTTCGCTATTTTTAATAAATTTTATCATTGTTATGTCGGTTATTTTAATCAGCTGACCATTACTGTCTTTATAAAAATTTATTCCTTGCTGGTCAGCCAATGTCTTGAGGTCGTAAAAGTTATCATAGTTCATTTCCTGAACTTTAAAGGGATTACCTCTTTTTTTTGCATCCCTAATCAAACTTACATATTGATCTGGAACATAGATAGGTCCAGATTTTTTGGCTCTTTTTATTGATTTTTCAATTAGAGAATGAGCATTGTCTCCTTCGTTTTGACTGTGGCCGCTGATTAAAAATTTGTGACATACTGAATTAATGCGCAAGTTTTTGACAGCATAGTAATACATGCTAAACACATACCTAAAAATAAAAAGTTGCATTGTTTACACTTGTACAAATTAATTATAATAATAATAACAAGTAAAAAATAAACGAAAGTAAGCAAGTAAATTTATAAACAATTCTGAATAAGTAAAAAGATTTTAATATCATATTTTTTCATAAAATTTGTGACAGGCATTGGTGCTATTAGACAAACAACTTTTACCTATTTTTTTGCTGGCCACAGCAATTGTCACTGTAAAAAATAATGTCTGAATCTGGATACTCTTCTGCAACTTGTTCTAAAAACTTGAACACACAAGTTCCTATTTCTGTAGAACCTTTAGAGCCCAATCCCTCATGCCAGAAAAAACAAGTTGTAGAATCAGTCTTTATATTGGTAACCTGAAATATATATAATATATGATATAGTCAAATAAACAAATGTGAATAAAATTAAATATTTACGAGTAGAATATGCCCAAGCCAGCCCAAGTTTATTACCGTAAAGTTGTAGCAATTAAGCTTTGATTTGTAAAAAAAAGCAGATGAATTTCCCATGGGTACAGGTAGTTGTGCTTGTAAGTCGTATATAGCAACTATAACTTTGCTCTCTGGTAGTCGACAATTCGCAATATCTTTTGCCTTTTCAGTACGGCTTAATTTTTTTTCTTCTTGGTGATGTATGAAACTTGGTTCTAATTCTAATTTTCTTTCAGCTTCTGCGTTTTTGTAAGATTCGCAGAAATTACATGCATCTTTTTTTGGTATAAAGAACGATATATTAAATTCCTTGTTAAAGATCTGACTGTAAATGAATAACGTAGCTGCATCTTTACCGGCACTTCGGCGCTGACTTTTATAATCACGGTGCAATGCAGCCAATGTTAGTCCACCATCAATAAATTGGCGACTAGTATTAGCACGTAAATAATGGCTTTCAACTCTAGGAACCATATTAATATGCTGACGAACCGATTCAAGAACTTCTGGATCCGATTTCGGTTGTTTCCCGTGTTTACCCCTCTGATCGGCCGGTGCGATTCCGGTATCATGAAATTTTGCTTCGATCACTGTACGCAGTGTCCGTTGAGATATTCCAAGTGTATTTAATAAAAATGTCTTACATATTCTTCTAGTCGCGCCGTTTTTTACAAAAGAGTACCAACTATTAGGGGTTCTTGGTTTAACAGGATTTTTTAAACGACGACACATTATTTCTTGAATACCTGTGCAAGCATTCAAAAAGTCTCTTTGACGTTGCAAACATCCTAAATTCCAATAGGCATCAAAAATTTCCTGTCGTTCATCTTCTGTAAATTTAGTACTACAGGTAAACTTACAATTACGGCACGGAGGTTTCATTTTTTTGGCTTCTACTTTGTTACCTCTTTTAGATACATACTCTTTTCCTAAGTTCTTCATAGCTTTTCTTACATTTTGCTTCCAGTTCTTTATGTTTCTAGTTCTCTTTTTCCCTCTTTTAGCCTGAGGTGTTACTTCGATTACAGACACATTAGATGAACTCGTAGATGACCTGTTATGCCTTGAAAGTGCAGGTGGACGGTATTCATCACCACTTCCAGCTGAAAAGTCTAAAGTGGCATCGGAGTCATCAGCTTGATTTTCCTTACCTATAAAGATAAATAAATTTTACAACTATCACACCAATCATTCGGGCCGCTGACCGCTCGACCACCCGGCCGTCATCAGAAAGATGATTGATTATTGAGATTTATCATTGATCTAAGTTAATTATTGTTTTAAGAAACTAGGAACATATCAGATAAAATAATCCTTACCGATATCATCATATGTATTTCGTGCAGAATTAGTTTTAATTGCATCAGAATGTAATGTATTTTGTATATCCAGCATATTATTATCATTTTCTTTGTTGAGCACGTTTTCAGACAGTATAGAAGGAGATGGTACAGTATCTCTAACAATATCTGCTTAACAGAATTTAACGTTAGGATTAACTTTTTTTAAATAAGTCACTAGAAATAAATAGAAACAAATACTTACCATTATCAATTAGTTCACTAAAATGAATAATATTTTCATTGGCAACCAGTGTGTCAGTGATATCAATATTATTAGTTGCTCTTAGGTTCTCAGGTGCAGGCATATCCAGTGCTTCATAATCGAATTGATTTGGTTTTCTCAACTGATCTACATGGATTCCATCAGACAACAAATCTGCAAGTACACCACATAATTTTCAGATACTATTATTTATATTTTTTTTAACTAATGTCATACTATTGTTGGTTTGTTATATGTATGCTTATATATATATATATATATATATATATATATATACTTATATGTATGCTGTTGGCGTTCCTATTTAAATAAATAAATAAATAAATTAACAAAATCAATAATGCTTTTACTTGAAATTAAAGTAAAAGAAAGTAGTTTACCTTCTTTCTGACTTTTTCTTGCATTAGAATTATTAGACAATGAAGAACTACTAGACGATCCAGACAATCCAGAAGATCCACTAGACGAAGAACTACTAGAAGAGCTACTTGATGAGGATATAGAGCGTTTACGCTTCGGAGTATTTGGATGATCATCTTTAGCACTACCTAAAAATATATATAAATAGCGTCAAAAATTTACATTTTATACATTTTGAGTTTTGGTAGGTAATTATTTTCTTTTATAGCATCCAGTATAATACTGGATGTATACTCTCGTCAAGTTACTCGACTTCGGCTGACTTCGGTCAATTTCGGGAAAATTCGGCGAGAGTGTAGTGGATACTCAAAGTTTTTGTACTGCCTAAAACTTTAATTTTAATAACAAAATTTAAAAAAATTTAAAACCCCCGAAACTAAAAACACAAAGAAATCTCAAAAAATTACTTTTTGTCGCCATTTTTTATTTTTATTGCACTTAAATTTGCCCAAGGTGTACATTATTTTAGTCAAAGCACCACCTCTGTATCTTTTCCTTCCTCTGTTTCCGTTTCGGCAGGCAGTTTACCGTCTCCATAAACGACCGGAGGGATTTTCATCAAATGTGGCTAAGAACCACCTCGATTTATTTAGCTTTCAATTAAAAAAAACCGCATCAAAATCAGTCCAGTCGTTTTGGAGCTACGTTGCCTCAGACAGACAGACAGATACACAGACACACGTCAAACTTATAAAACCCCTCTTTTTACGTCAGGGGTTAAAAATATATTGTAAAAGTAATATTTTATCAAAAGAATGAAAAGAAATACATACCACCAGATGTTGTAATTGAATTTTCAGTTGTCTTGGCAAAAGGAGGAGGAACTGAGCCTTCTTTGCCCAATTGTACCAATCGGTTTAGACGGTTAGCCATTATTTAAAAAAAAATCTACTTCAGCCCTTTTTCTGAAAAAAAAATAATACAATTTTAGATGTTGGCATAAAAAAACAAGACATAATGACTTACAATTTTGGCATAAGTACCCACTATCTTCACATAAAGAAATCTGAATAGCATATTTGTCAAATTAAACACTGTTCCACTGTGTTTATTAGATTAATTAAAGGAACAGTGGCACATTTGACAAATATGCCGTTGTTCTGCTATGTAAGTTAATAAATAAAATGGCACAAGTGACACTTACGCTACGCAGTTCTTGAAACGAGTGCCCCTCGCGGCTGACCGCGTACAACTGGCCGATGTGTCGTTGTTTTGCGCGGAAGTGGAGGCAAATATTCTGAGTATTACATTGACACTGACGACATCTATTAATTTATACTAAAACTATCGTAATGCCGTTTTACCTCTTGTTGAACTAGCCTTTTTTAAACACTTTGACCGTTAAAAGTAAATTTCGGTACTTATGTAGATGTGACGATATATTGCTAGGTGAGCGATATATATCTTGACAAAAGGCTCCTCCGTGTGTTATTGTGTATCTATTGTTGAAACGCCCAGTGTCTTGTGAACGCTGTTATTTGTGTTGTGAGTAATGTGACTAATGGGTAAGGTCTGCAGAAGAAGACGAAGAAAGGACCCCAGGGGCGCGCGCGCCCCCTTACACCACTTCTGCCTTGGAGACGGTCGACCCACAGACCCGTATGTAACCTTACCTTACTTAAAAGTCTCTCCGCTGTGTATCGCAGTCCTATTGTTCAGTTACATCCCGGCTGAAACCAAGATTTGTCCGGAGTCTATACTCATGATAGCCTTCCACTGCGCCAATGCTGACTCCGCGGTCTAGGCAGGGGTGTACTGAACATATCTTGGTAGCAAGAGCGTAGCTTGAAGGCCTGAGAGGCCCACGCCAAAAGTTTGTCTATTAATCAGTGCCGTTTGATGACCATCTGGTCCGGACTAGATTAATTTGTACTTGTAAATGGTAATTAACTTGCATTTGAAAAGTAAAGAGCATTCCTTTGTTATTGGTTCCATGTCTTGTAATTAATTGTCATGTATTGAGGTTCCAAAATGTAAACAGATGCCTTTCTTTGCTCATAATAATTATTATTCAGTTTTGTTAGCAAATTTGAGTTGTGAATATTGACAAGTTTGTTGCTAAAATAATAGCTAATAAAAGGTTAGCTAATAAGTTTGCACTCAATACTTAGTGAAACTTAGATGATTTAAGACATTGTTTACACATTGAAACTTATTGAAACTTGTGCTTTGAAATAATTAAAATCATCTTGTTGTATGTCGATATCCAAGTGAATTTCAATGGTCAGTGATTTGTTTGAACTGAATAACTTTTGACTTACAAAGTCAAAGTTAGTTTGTGTCTAAGTTATAACCTCTTGAGAGTTAGAGTTATAATTATATACTTGAGTTTTGTTGTTTTCTGATAACCTCCAAATATTTAAGAGTTTGTGTCATTATAAATACTTTGTTGTTGTAATATTGGAATTTTGTGGTTATCAATAACCTCAAAATATTGGAGATTTTGTGTTATAGTGAATATTTTGAATTTGTTGTTTTTGTTGATAAATTTGTGACGTTACAATGACGGCCTCCTCTGCTAAAGCCAAAATACGTTCTGAGTTACGGTGGTTAGCGTCTGCAGTCGCATTGTTGGATCGACCTGATAGGACGGAGGCCTTGTTGAACAGATACGTAGATCTGCCCGTACGTTTGGCTGTTGTTGATGAACAGTATGCCTTATTTTTGGAAAGGACTGTTGAGGCCGATGTGGAAATGCGACAAGAAGTCGATTTGGATGTGGACCAGTGTTATGATTTTGCGGACAGAATTACCCAGGTGGCTCGGCCTTTGCAAGTGGCAAGAGAGAATGAACCGAGCCCGTCCCCGGTCACATCTAAAAGTATGCCCCCTCTCTTTGCTAGATTGGCCCCCTTAGACTTAAGGCGTTTTGCTGGTCGTCTAGAGGACTGGGAGGGCTTTATTAATATTTTTGATAGTCTGGTACATGCCCGGGATGATTTGACCCAGGGCCAGAAGTTAGCTTATTTATTATCCGTGTTGGAAGGGGAGGCCCTTGAATCGGTTCAACATTTGGCCCCCTCGGATGAAAACTACCCTATTGCCAGGGATTTGATTGCCCGTCGGTACCAGAACGTACGACGTCTGGCGGACAACCATGTTGCCGCCATTTTGAATTTACCCCGCGTTGCCAGCGTGATGCACTTGAGAGTGGCTTTGTTGAATCCGCTGTTGGTTGCCTACAACGCATTGAAAAACTTAAAACTCCCAGTGGAGCAGTGGTCGTTTTTGTTACTGCACATTGTCCTGGGAAAGTTGCCGGACTCTGTTAAGGTCCGTTTTGAGCAGCAGTATGGTGGGGATAGTGCGACTTATCTGCCACCCTTCTCGGACCTCTTGACGTTCCTGGAAGGAGAAAGTAGACTGGCAGATAATTCCTCTCTGGCCGGTCCTATGGGACCCGAACGACCTGTGCCACAGAGTAGATCCCCCACCGGACCCCCCCGTAGGGGGCGTATGGCCCCTCGCGCGCCCGGCCGCTATGCCGCCGTCCAGGAGACCGCCCGCTGCTTGTATTGTCGGGAACCGGGTCACAGCACGACCCGTTGTGATAAGTTCCTCGACCAGCGCGTCCAAGGCCGTCGAGCGATCGCGCGACAACGGACATGGTGCTACTCGTGCTTGGGCCTGCACATGCAGCGCGAATGTACCCAAGCGCACCCATGCCGCTTTTGTAAGGGCAACCACCATCCCCTCCTCTGCATGAACAGCCCAGAGGGCGGCGGAGCGCCGCAGCGCGTCGCTGCAGGATCACCGCGTATGGGTGGGGGTCTCGGACCCCCCGCGGTGTTTGAATCCCGCAGCAGTTCTAGTGGCCACCAGAGTGGCCCCAGACGCTCTCCGCCACGTTTGGAGCCTCAAACGGGCGGGGGTCCCAGGGACCCCCCAATGGGAAACCGATCCCCAAGGATGGGGATGAGTTATGCGAGCGTTGCCGGAGGTCGTAGAGGCCCCCCGCGACGTTTTGAGCCTCGCACGGGCGGGGGTCCCAGGGACCCCCCAATGGGAAACCGATCCCCAAGGATGGGGATGAGTTATGCGAGCGTTGCCGGAGGTCGTAGAGGCCCCCCGCGACGTTTTGAGCCTCGCACGGGCGGGGGTCCCAGGGACCCCCCAATGGGAAACCGATCCCCAAGGATGGGGATGAGTTATGCGGGCGTTGCCGGAGGTCGTAGAGGCCCCCCGCGACGTTTTGAGCCTCGCACGGGCGGGGGTCCCACGGACCCCCCCATGGGAAATCGGTCCCCAACTAGGGGGTTCGATTTTGCGAGCGTTGCGGGAGGTCGTAGAAGCCCCCCGCAACGTGTTGAGCCTCGCACAGCCGGGGGTCCCCGGGACCCCCCCTCTGAAAATCGGTCACCGTGCCCCCGCGACTATGGGGCGACGTACACGGTGGATGATAGGCACCGATTCTCGCCGCCGCTCGCCGAATACCCGCGTTTGGAGCGGCGCCCGCCCCGTCTTCAAGGGGCCGGGAGATATAACCCGCCTGATACCGGGCGAATTGGACGTAGGCAGTATGTGGGAGATTGGGACCCACTGGATCGCTATGAGCGACCCCCTTACCATGGGGGGACGTCTGGGGACCCCACATACTAGCAATCAACGTGTTTACGGTCGATTGTAGCCACCCCTCCAGAGACCGTTTTGTTGCCCACGGCCTCTGTACTTGTCAGGGGATTGAATGGCGACCTTGTGGAAGTTCGCGCCTTGTTGGATTCCGGTGCTCAGGGGTGTGTTGTGTCATCTTGGTTAGTTAGGCGGTTGGGCCTCAAGGTGCACCCCCACACGGAAGGCGTGAGAGGTGTTGGCGATGTGAAAGTCCCCGGGTTGTTAGGGCATGTTGACCTCGGCGATTGTGTTGGACACAGTTGTTGGCCGTCAACCTTCAGTTGACTTGGGACCGAGTATGTTGTCTTTGGTGTCTGATTCCCCACTCGCCGATCCAAATTTCTTCCGCCCAGGCCCGATTGATGCTCTCCTTGGAGCCGATGTCCTGGGGCGAGTTTTGTTGACGGGGAAGCGAGTTTTGCAGCCAGATGGCTTGGTAGCTCTGCAGACGACACTCGGTACAGTTGTGATGGGCCCTGCTCGCCGCGTTTTGGATTCCCTTGATGAGGATCGCGGTCTTGTTTTTAATGTGTCTCTCTCCGAAGTGGTGCAGAAGTTTTGGGAGGTTGAGGAACCTCCACCAGCCCCGCGGGTAGACCCAGTAGCGGATGAATGCGAGTTGTATTACCAGAATAACACTGGTCGCCTCCGCTCTGGTCGTTTGATCACCCGTCTCCCCTTTCGTGCCGGCCGACCTCCTCTGGGCGAATCCCGACCGCTAGCGGAACGTAGGCTAGTGGCGATGGAGCGTCGCATGAGCAAGGATCCGGTCTTCCGCCAGAAGTATGTTGAATTCATGCGGGAGTATGAGGAGTTAGGGCACATGTCCGTGAGCGATTTGGATTGGCGCTCCGTTGAGCACTTCTTTTTGCCGCACCACGCCGTTTTGAAATCCGGAAAGATTCGGGTGGTCTTTGACGGTTCGGCTCCCACCTCTACTGGAGCGTCCTTGAACCAGTGTCTGCATGTAGGTCCCAAGCTGCACACGGAGATCTCAGACATTTTGACCAACTTCCGGCGGCACCAAATTGTATTTATGACTGACATCCGGATGATGTTCAGACAAACGGTCATCCATCCCGAGGATAGGAGGTACCAATTGATTTTGTGGAGAGAGAGTCCTAGGGACCCCTTGTTGATTTATGAATTGAATACGAATACGTACGGTTTGGCTTCGAGCCCGTTTGTTGCGATTCGTTCTTTGTTGGAGTTGGCCGAGAAGGAGCGCTTGAGATACCCTCGCGCCTCCGCCATTTTGGCCAGTGACGTCTATGTGGATGACATTTGCACGGGCGCCTCATCTGTCTCCGAGGCGATTGTCCTGAGAGACGAACTCACCGCCCTTTTGAAGTCGGGAGGTTACGAGTTGAGGAAATGGATATCCAACTCGCCTGATGTACTGGTAGGTTTGCCCGAAGAGCACCAGCAGGACCCCCACCTATTCGAAAATGTTGATAATCCCCATGTGGTGACCGTCCTTGGCGTACAGTACAAACCGGTCTCTGACACTTTCACGTATTGTGTGGATTTACGACCACCGAAAGTCTGGACCAAGCGTTTAGTATTGTCTACTGTCGCACGTACCTTTGACCCCAATGGGTGGATTTGCCCCGTGCTGTTTATGGCCAAGTGTTTCTTGCAACGGTTATGGGCTTCGGGTGTGTCGTGGGATGAACCCCTCTCGGACGAGTTACTCCGAGATTGGTCGAGCTTCGTTTCATCCCTCCCCGAGATTAATGAAGTGCATTTGCCGAGGCTATTCCTCCCTTCGGAAAATTGTAAAGTTACTCTTCACGGCTTTTCCGATGCCTCCGAACGTGGATTTGCTGCGGCCGTGTACCTCCGCACCGTTACTGTTGACGGAGTTGTTGCTGTGCATCTGGTGATAGCGAAAAGCAAAGTCGCTCCCCTTCGGACTCGTCATACGATCCCGAGGTTGGAATTGTGTGGAGCTGCCCTCCTAATGCGTTTGTTGAACCACGTATGGCGCACATTAGGTCGATCTATTAAGATACAAGAGGTTTATGCTTGGACGGACAGTCAGGTCGTCCTTTGTTGGTTGAAGGCTCCGGCGCACACCTTGGACGTGTTTGTGGCCAATCGAGTGTCGCAGATTTGTAATTCCGACATCGAGTTGATTTGGAGACACGTGCCGGGAACCATGAATCCCGCGGATTGTGCGTCTCGGGGTTGTGTAGCCCCAACCCTAATTAACCACCCCCTCTGGTGGGGCCCACAGTGGTTGATGCGGCCTGAGTCGGAGTGGCCGCCCTCTCCAGCGTTGTCGAACGTAGCCGTTCCTGATATGCGGGCATGCGTCCTGGAGACTAACCCCGCCGGGGAAAAGGATTTGTTGTTGGATCGGTACAGCTCCTTACAGAAGCTGCTTGGTGTTACCGCTTGGATCAGACGTTTTGCGTACAATTGCAGAAACCCACGCGCGAGGCGTGATTCGTCGGTTCTCACTCCGGACGAGCGTAGGGACGCGCTCTTGTTTTGGGTCCGGAGAGTACAAGCTGATAGTTTTGAGTCCGAGATTGAAATTTTGCGTTTAGGCCGTCGCAAGTTGAAGGGCGCGGTATCGCGATTGAATCCCTTCCTGGACGAGAGTGGGCTTTTGCGAGTCGGCGGAAGACTTCGAAATGCGAACCTGCCGTATGGAGCTCGTCACCCCCTTTTGTTACCTAAAGCCGGACATTTGACTCAACTGATAATAACAGATCGCCATGTGAATGCACAACATGCTGGCTGTAATGCTTTGTTGGCCATTTTGCAGCGTGAATTTTGGATTTTGTCTGCTCGTCGAGCCATTCGCACTGTGGTTTTCCGTTGCCTGCCTTGTTATCGATTGAAGGCCGCGACCATGCAGCCCCAGATGGGTGATTTGCCTGCTGATCGCGTCACGGAATGTAGAGCTTTTGCCGGAGTCGCCACCGACTTCGCCGGTCCCTTTACTGTAAAGGCTTCGAGACTGCGTAATGCTAAAACCTATAAGGCGTACTTGTGCGTGTTTGTGTGTTTGTCCACCAAGGCTGTCCATTTGGAAATTGTCTCGGAATTGTCTACCGAAGCCTTTGTCGCCGCCTTGAGCAGATTTGTTTCCCGTAGAGGACTGCCGTCATTGATACGTTCCGATTGTGGTACTAATTATAAGGGAACGTGTAATTATCTTAAGGAAGTAGTTAAGTTTTTTGTTGATAATAAAATAGACATTGGAACCACCCTCTCCCGGCGTGGGATAATCTGGAAGTTTAGCCCTCCGGCTTGTCCGACCTGGGGAGGAATTTTTGAAGCTTGTGTAAAGGCTGCCAAGACACACTTGCGTCGCGTGATTGGAGAAACTATTCTCACGTTTGAGGAACTTGATACGGTATTTTGTAAAATTGAGGCCGTCCTCAACTCGCGACCCTTGTGCCCGTTGTCTTCGGACCCGAATGACCTGGAAGCGTTGACCCCAGGTCATTTCTTGATCGGACAGCCCCTTTTGGCGTTGCCTGAATATCCGATTCAGGATGTAGGATCCCATCGTTTGTCGCGATACCAACTTTTGAAACAGATGTCCCAAAACTTCTGGGCACGTTGGTCGATGGAGTATTTGCATATCCTACAACAGCGCGTGAAGTGGACAGATAAAACCACCCCACCCCAGACTGGCGACCTCGTGTTGATTAAGGATGCTAACCTGCCGCCCCTATGTTGGCGAAGGGAGCGCATTGTTAAACTCTACCCCGGAACTGACGGAGTTCCTCGTTTTGCTGAGGTTTTGGTTCGAGATTCGGTTTTGAAGAGAGCAGTTAGTGGGCTCTCCCGATTACCCGTAGATTGACGTACCGTTCTTAACGGTCCGGGGCGGGGGGATGTTCGGAAAAGATCGACGTTTCTGAACGCATCTCTAATGTCACGTCAAATTGACATTAGCTGTCACTTGAAGTTGACAGTGACTCTTGATTGAAATTCTTGTAGAAAATGTCGGAATAATTTTGCTGAATTTGTTAAAAATCGCTCGCGTTGAATGTGCCTGGCATATCGAGTTTGAAAAATCTTAAATTATCCTGCCGATCCCGTGTTGTACGACCACGATTTTGATGCCATCCTGATGAGTGGCCGGTCGCGATGCTTTGAAGGATAATCATCCACCACACGTGTTGTTGCAGGGGCAATATATATCTTGACAAAAGGCTCCTCCGTGTGTTATTGTGTATCTATTGTTGAAACGCCCAGTGTCTTGTGAACGCTGTTATTTGTGTTGTGAGTAATGTGACTAATGGGTAAGGTCTGCAGAAGAAGACGAAGAAAGGACCCCAGGGGCGCGCGCGCCCCCTTACACCACTTCTGCCTTGGAGACGGTCGACCCACAGACCCGTATGTAACCTTACCTTACTTAAAAGTCTCTCCGCTGTGTATCGCAGTCCTATTGTTCAGTTACATCCCGGCTGAAACCAAGATTTGTCCGGAGTCTATACTCATGATAGCCTTCCACTGCGCCAATGCTGACTCCGCGGTCTAGGCAGGGGTGTACTGAACAATGATTAAAAACAAAAGCTGAAAAATAAAAAATAAAAACCGACTTAAAAGAATTCTCATTCGACACAAAGCCGTAGTAAAGCTATTCACTAGCTAGCAACACATCGGTGCCTCTTTCCTGTAAAAATAAACTAAGAAGTAGCACAGATATTATAATACTATACTAGTAGTAGTAGGTAGGTAGGCAACAAAATTTCGCCCCTAAAAGTATGTTGTGACGGTGCGGAGTGCAAGCAATTTTAACCTTAGAAGTGGTTAAGCGACGCTGTTGCCCATGGTACGTGTACATACAGTCGCGAACGGTAATATGTAAACAACATAGAACTTAGTCACATTGAAGCGTTCCGAAATAAAACTATCTGTGCCACAAACTATCGACTCATGTTACTACCTTTTTAAACTCAGCTGGGATGCTAAGAGTGGAGTTGCGTAGGAGACTGCATTTTGCTTGTGTCGTCTTCAAAACTATTAAGATCCGTCAACCTGAGTACCTGTTCAAAAAGTTTAGATTTTCCACTGCTCGTGGCGCATTCAGGGGAAGCTTTCGTTTTCAACTACTAAATGCTGGAATGACCTGCCACCTCCGCTTAGAGCTCTTCAATCCATAGTAACATTTAAACTTAAATTTCGCTCATTTCTCTTAGAGCTCCAAAAGCGTAGCGAAGTTAACTGTTTTTTCTAACCCCAATAGTTTTGTTAGTTGCATCTTTTTTTTAAACAGCCGTGCATGATTATTTTACCATAATACGTTTATTCAGTAGTTATATTTTGTTATGTTTCCTCCTTTTCTAACAAAGTAACACTGACCTTTCAATTTACTCAAATTATTTTTGTAAACAACTGTGACTATTTGGCTAGTAGTACAGTCAGCATCAAAAGTAGCTGAACAAAAACAAGGTGGCAAAAGTAATAGTCACGTGTAAGTGTCTAAACATACTCATCATTTAACATTTCAGAATTATATGACATTTTTTGTGTTCATATTAGATGGTTAAGGCAATAATGCAAAAGTATATTCATGTACTTTTGACTCAAAAGCTATGTCAGACAACTCTGGTCATTTCAACCGTAACAATAATTTGAAAATTTCATATGCTAAGCTACTATTGATGCTGACTGTACACTCGTCAACCCCCTCACATCGCTTAGGATTATAGCTGAAAATCGGCATTTCACCTTTGGTGAATATTATTGCCGAGCCTGGACCCTTTTGCTGCTGCACACAGGCTCATCTTTTCAGCGATATGTCTGCAGCTATTGTATATTTTACAAGCTTTTATTTAACTTGTCATGATAATTTGTTAGTTAGTTAGTGGGGGACAAATCTTGCAAGCTTAATTTGACCCACTTCCCAGTGTCCGAT
Organism: Crambus lathoniellus; assembly: GCA_949710035.1. Lineage (NCBI taxonomy): Eukaryota > Metazoa > Arthropoda > Insecta > Lepidoptera > Crambidae > Crambus > Crambus lathoniellus. Next base: position 33,633,457 of record OX453297.1, read on the forward strand.
GAAGCAAAAATTTTGTATACAGGTTTGGTTTAGATAACAATACAATATTTAAGTAGGTACAGTCAGCAAAAAAGCTTGTCATGAAATGAAATTTTTACACAAATCTTAACTTATTTTGTGTAAAATTATTTGTGTTTATGTGTGTGGCAACAATAATCGTTTACCTATCTATCTTTCTAAACGTCATTCAATATTTTAGTATGACATATTCCTAGGTCGTTTAAACATTATTGCTTTTGATTGTACAGTAAGTCAGCAATGATGTCGGTTGTAGGTTTGTGTTTGTGTAATCAGCGCAGAAAAAAAACCGTTTTAAACTGCCAGACAAAGAGGTCTAATTAGAGCAACATGCACTGAAAATGGAAAGACTGCAATTGCAATATATAAAAAAAATTTGAATGTATTTTCAGCACCACGTTTAAAAACGAACCTTAGAAGAACGCTTGACAGCTCACAGGTTTTTATTGTTCATATTAAATATTACATATTAGATAAAAATGCATAAATGTCTTTGTTGAGCATAAAGTAATAAATTACCAATTATTATTACCTACTTATCTACAATAGTATCATAGATAGATGCTATAAATTGATCATCACCATCAAAGCCTTATTATATTAATCGGCAAATTGAAGCCCATTGAAGGTGAACGGGTGAAGTAATTGTTCCAGCCCCCTAATTCAAAAACTGTCGGACACGCCCCCGATATAGTGTAGTTAATGAAGCTAGTTGAACCCCCACAGTAATTCCTCAGTCACAAAAAACTTTACAGCATTACAAAGTATCAATAAATTAAAAGTATGGTATAAATTTCCAAAAAATAATAACAATAGAAGGTTAGGTATTTTTTAATGAAAGTCTTATTTCATTGATATCTTTTTTAGGAAAAATGCTCCGTCTAAACTTTCTTCACCAGACATATTCATGTAACGTATAAAAACAATAATATGAAATATCCAAAAAAATATCCCAGCAGAAACACCAAATTTTAATAAAACAATTGGGGTGACTTGAACTGAAAAATGTCTCTGTCGAACTTTTTAACGGAATTATACAATTTTGCCAAGCATACTCATGCTTGAAAAAAGTTTTGGATTTTTATCAAGTATCACATACTTAGGTACTAGTTATTTAAATTTTTAGTTTTTTGCATTCACAATGCAATTTTTATAATAGAAAAATGGAAAAAGAAGTATTTAGAAAAAATCGACCCGTCTCACAACGTTGTGAGACGGGTCGATTTTTTCTAAATACTTCATTTTCCATTTTTCTATCACATACTACACTCGCGAGCAAAAGTATGGAATCACTTAATTGGAATTGACTCCGCGCGATCTTGAGTACTTAATAACTAGTTAAGAATAATAAAACTGGTACCATTTTGAAGGTTAAACTTTAAATTGATACCAAATTCATTTAAATCACATCGGTATTTAAGGAGCTATCCCGGATTAAGTGAAGGAGTAAGGAAAAAGATATGTTTGAATTGTTTGATACGTCGCGAGTTGCGGCCTATTGACCCCCTATAAAAGCACGTGTTATCGGATTTTCTTTATCAGTCGGCTTTCACACGTTGACCGGTACACATCTCCGCTATTTTGACCCTTGAACTTGGACGACAATGGATACTACACCTACAGAAGCAGCGAAAATCGTCGCCCTATTGCAAGAAGGGCTCAGCCAGCGGGCTGTAGCACGTCGGCTCCACATAAGCCAGTCCTGTGTTTCGAAAGTTTATAAACGCTTTCGGGAGACTGGTGGCTTTATCCCGAGACTAAGATCTGGACGGCGCCGGTGCACATCGGAGAGGGATGACCGTTTTATCGTGTCAACCTCTCTCCGAAATCGGCATTTGACTGGTGTCGACGTCCAACAGGAGCTCCGAAATATTCGTGGGGTAGCTGCCAGCGAGTGGACATTACGTCGAAGACTTAAGCAAGCTAATTTGACTCCAAAAAGGGCCGGCCACTGGCCCGAAACTGACGGCAGGTCACCGACAAGCTCGCCTTCAATTTGCTCGCTCCCATCTTGATTGGGAGATTGAGCAATGGAGGCGAGTCCTATTCTCCGACGAGTGCAGAATGTGTTTGCACGGCAGCGACCGAAGGGGTCGGGTCTACAGGTGGCCTGGGGAGCGATTTGCGCAGTGCTGTTTCGCTGAGACGGTGGCTTATGGAGGCGGTTCTTGTATGATGTGGGCCGGCATTTCCTTCGACGTTAAAACGGAGCTTGTTTTCGTTCCTGGCGGGGGACGAGGAGGCGGTCTAACTTCAGACCGCTACATTTCCGATATTCTGCTGGAACATGTCGTTCCCTATGCGGGATATATCGGTGATGACTTCCTCCTTATGCACGATAACGCTCGTTGTCACACTTCCCGTGCCACAACTGAATACCTCGAAGAAGTCGGTATCGCCACATTGGACTGGCCAGCGCTCAGCCCGGACTTGAATCCCATTGAGCACGTGTGGGATGAACTGAAGAGGAGGGTTCGTTCCAGAAATCCTGCTCCTTCAAGTGTGAATGAGCTGAAATCTGCTTTGATAGAGGAGTGGGAAGGTATCCCGCAAGAATCGATACAGAGGCTGATTAGGTCAATGAAGAACCGTCTTCGAGCAGTTATTAGGGCGAGAGGAGGGAACACTAAATATTGAAACTTGATTTTAAGGACAAATAAAAATTTTATTAGTAAATTTTTGTTGTTTTCTTTATTAATTATTTTTTCATATTCCTTGTGTTTTCCTTACTCCTTCACCTTATCCGGGATATCTCCTTAATTACTGATGTGATTTAAATGAATTTGGTATCAATTTAAAGTTAACAGTTTAACCTTTAAAATGGTACCATTTTTATTATTCTTAACTAGTTATTAAGTACTCAAGATCGCGCAGAGTCAATTCCAAGTAAGTGATTCCATACTTTGCTAGCGAGTGTAGTATAAATAACTCATTTGGTAAAATAAATTTGAACTGAGAAATTCCTCGGTTCAATATATAAACAGATTTGTTTATTTAGGTATAAATACCTAACTTCCGTGTGAGTTTTTTTTTGGACAATCATTTAAAAGTTTATGGCTCATGCTATTTTATAACCCAGCAAAGTTTCATCGACTGAGGAATTAGTATATGGGTCTCCATACAAAGAATCTGTTCATTGCCTACACTAATAGCGGAATGTATGCACTGTCTCTGTCACTTACTATAGAATAGGCAAAAAGAAATCACAGAATTATTCGAAACCGATTCCGTTCCAGACACCGACGGTTTGTGAATCAGGCAGGGGGCAGGTCGGCTTTGTTGTTCGGCAAAAACTGCCGAATCGACCATGCCAACCCGAATATGGTGTGCAGCATAGCAAAGCAAGCCTCAGTGCCTTGGAGCCAACTTATGTATTGGCTAAATTATGCGTTCATGGCATAAAATAAAGAGTTTTTAAAATTACTCATTTTATTACAATTTTTAAAATAGTTGAGTTTTCATAACAAAACAGATAATCCTTTACAAAACGCGTGTTTTATTCCCAACAGCAAACCCCAGTAGTTTCAAAGGCTATTTGCATTTTGTCTAGATTTGCCACAGAGCACGTAACGAGTTAGGAAAAACAAAAAGTAATAGCAGAACAAGCAAACAATAGTACTGCTGAAAGCAAATAAAACATAAATAAAATATTCTATATATCTTATCCCGTACCTACGTAATAGGAGCGGTTTTTCTAGTGCAATTGATAACATAGTTTTGCTGACGTGTTGACGATGTACAGTAGCGTCCGGGGATTTAGATTTCAAACGAGTGAAATGGATTTTGATGCAAAAGCAAAGCAAGGGAAGGAAATGTAAGGAAAATTAAACATTGCCTTGGTATGAGGCAGCAAAAGGTATACCTAAGTAGTCACAAAGCAAATTTGAAAATAAATACTTTTACGGATACGAACACTTGTTTATTTTTAACCACAGACCAAATAAAAAAGTTTTTAATATTATGATTTGTATTTATAGAGTTTTGAGTTTAGTTTTATATTTTTTGCGTGCTTACCTACCCTTTTTTTTATTATAGTGAGGGCAAATACTGTCTACGGTATACCAAATGGCATGTTGGACTCAGTCAGACACAGGGCCTTTTTTTTATAGTAGGGGGAATGCGGTTATGCATCCCGTAGGTATGTGGGTCTCGCCGCTAAAGCCCTACCCACTAAACCCCCTACTGCTTGTAGTCAGACACAGGGCCTGTCGCTCGCCGCGCCCATCCCTCCCGCCAAGCCTAATAGGCTTCGCGTCAGGGCTAGAACCGTCTAACCCCTGCCCCGGCCCCCTAACAAGCTCGAAAGTTTGAGAGGGGGCCGAACAGAGGGAGGCAGCCTCCTCACAATCTCCCCATAAGGTTACCCACTCAAGGTGGGCTGACCAGATGAAGCGATCGAGAGCAGGCACCACTACCAACTAAACCCCTCACTACTTGCTCTACACCGTCAGTTTTAGGTACACCGACTGTGGGGGGGTCGTTGTGAGAAGCACCCCCTGCGTACTTACCTACCCATGAGCAGCATGGTTTTCCATAGAACTCATGAAAGACTATTTAGATAAAGAAAAGGAAATAGATTTTTTTGTACGTCTGTGAAGTTAGCATCTCAAATGTTAGCATCTCACAAATAAACTCAATATATAATGGCATCCAGCATAGTTCTACAGTTCTTGATAAGTTTTAATAATAGTTCCGTCGATTAAACCATTAAAATCGAGTATTGAAAAAATGAGATGCTAACTTCGCAAATACATCATAGCATCTCATCGAATTCCAAACATCTAAGTACAAAGAAGTCAAAATCCGTTAAGTTCTATGTTCTAAACAAGTGTCAACAATAGTTCTGCCGATTTTTGTCGATTTATCTATTAAAATCGCGTATTGAAAAAATGAGAGACTAACTTCGCAAATACATCATAGCATCTCATCGAATTCCAAACATCTAAGTACACAGGAGTCAAAATCCGTTGAGTTCTACGTTCTAAACAAGTGTCAACAAATAGTTCTGTTGATTTTTTGTCGATTTATCCATTAAAAAGAGTTTTTAATAAAAAAATAAAACCGCCTTCTAAAAAACCACATCAAAAAAGTAAGAAATAATTCCTCACCAAATAAATAACGTAAGTACTTTGAAGTCACAGAGAGAGTTGCTGGTTATCATTTTAAATCTTTTCCGGAGTCAGAACTCTCAATATTAGGCTAGCATCTCACTATTAAAGAGTTTTTTACACAAATAAAATATTACAAAATATCGGATAGTCCTAGAGGCCAGAACTCTTTTGCATTTAACAGAGAGACTTGCTGGTTATTATTTTAATTTTTTTCCGGAGCCAGAACTCTCAATATTAGGCCTGCATATCACTATTAAAGAGTTTTTTACACGAATAAAATATTACAAAATATTGCACAGTCCTAGAGGCCGGAACTCTTTTGTATTTCACAGAGAGAGTTGCTGGTTATCATTTTAAATCTTTTCCGGAGCCAGAACTCTCGATATTAGGCTAGCATCTCACTATTAAAGAGATTTTTTACACGAATAAAATATTACAAAATATTGCACAGTCCTAGAGGCCGGAACTTTTTTGCATTTCACAGAGAGAGTTGCTGGTTATCATTTAAAACCTTTTTCAAAACCAGAACTCTGAATATTAGGCTAGCATCTCACTATTATTTAGATATTTTGTAAACAAAAAGTTATTACAAAATATCGGATAGTCCTAGAGGCCAGAACTCTTTTGCATTTCACAGAGAGAGTTGCTGGTTATCATTTAAAACCTTTTTCGAAGCCAGAACTCTGAATATTAGGCTAGCATCTCACTATTATTTAGATTTTTTGTAAACAAAAAGTTTTTACAAAACATCGGATAGTCCTAGAGGCCAGAACTCTTTTGCATTTAACAGAGAGACTTGCTGGTTATTATTTTAATTTTTTTCCGGAGCCAGAACTCTCAATATTAGGCTAGCATCTCATTATTAAAGAGTTTTTAATAGTGATTTTAAGAGTTAGCATCTCATTTTTTTTTAAAACTCTATTTAATGGATAAATCGACAAAAAATCAACAGAACTATTTGTTGACACTTGTTTAGAACGTAGAACTCAACGGATTTTGACTCCTGTGTACTTAGACGTTTGGAATTCGATGAGATGCTATGATGTATTTGCGAAGTTAGCATCTCATTTTTCAATAGGCGATTTTAATAGATAAATCGACAAAAATCGACAGAACTATTGTTGACACTTGTTTAGAACATAGAACTTAACGGATTTTGACTTCTTTGTACTTAGATGTTTGGAATTCGATGAGATGCTATGATGTATTTGCGAAGTTAGCATCTCATTTTTTCAATACGCGATTTTAATGGTTTAATCGACGGAACTATTATTAAAACTTATCAAGAACTGTAGAACTATGCTGGATGCCATTATATATTGAGTTTATTTGTGAGATGCTAACTTCACAGACGTTTTTTTTGTGATGTTTGGCTCTCGTTTTTTTTGGCATAGGTACACTCACAATACAAGTACACACGGCGGCACATCAGACTATACATGTTGACCTTGAGACCGCCTTAATAGCATCTACACACGTTCCGATCCGACCGCCGATTTGGTCTGCTCCAGACCAAATCTGGACGTGTGTAGCGTAGTCGTCCGACCATAATTATTATTATTCGTGTTTGACGCGGTCGGCCGGATTTGGTTCGCACGAACTTCACTTCCTACCAAATCGGAACGTATGTAGGCTTCCGACCGGACCAACTTGGCAGTGTTGACAATTTTGGAGGTTTTCCCCTACTTTTAGGGAGAAAATATGTAAAAGCGGAAATATTTAAGGCAGATAGAATTACTTTAAGGGATTTTCAGAGGATTCAATTTAATGCTCGTTCATGAGTTTTACGTAGGTAGGACTGAACGAACGAACGGTTTAAATATGGCCAATAATGAAAAGATTCTATTTATCTATTAGTTTTTTTTGAATATTTTGTTTAAAAACTCGCAATTTGTCGTAAAACTAAATATATATAAAAAGGGCATAACACCTCATCAATAAGTGCTGCTTTTAGTAAATATTTAGCTTGTTTTAGTATTTAAATGAAAATAACAGAAAATTAAAAAATACCTAATAAAATTGTTTTTTATAATGAAGTAGTAGTAAAACATTAAAAACCGAAAACATTTTTCTTTTTAATTTATTTATTGCAAGCAAGTTGATGTTTTCAGTATTTATAAATAATAATAATCTTGGGAGATTAGCAGTGGCTGGCAACACTGTAACAACGGCTAGGTCGGCCAGACCAAATCGGAACGTGTGTAGCGCCGACCGATTTCGTGCGGCAGATTTGGTTTGAACGTGTGTAGGCGCGGATCAGATCTGCAGTGAAGTTCGCCCGCACCAAATCGGCGGTCGGATAGGAGCGTGTGTAGCGGCTATTATGCCCTACGTAATAAAAGCTGTTATCGCAGTTCAACTGTTTAACCTGATGTGTTGTCGAGTGTACCTAATCTACCCAGATTCTAGCTAGCTAATAATTTTTTTGCAGAATTTTCATAAAGTTATCACTTTAATATCATTAGAAAAACCTAAAAAATAGGTAAGTAGGTAGGTATACCCGGCATCCGCTGAAATAAAAAGCAAAAATTTGCGTTCCAATTTTCAGCCTGCTTTTCTCAGTCAATTTTGTGGTTGCGGCGGTATACATTTTTAACCAGTTCAAAGTGGATAAACACCAGTTTCAGAAACAGGTGTGTGTGTTTTGCTTATCGTATGTGTGAATAAGAGGCAGCTATAATATGCGTGTGTGATATTAACGTAGGAACCACATGCCTACATACGTATTAAAAAGGTAAAGTTGTTCAAGAAAAGTTATTGGACATCTCGCTCAAAATCTGGTCCGAGGGCGAGATGTCCACTTTTCAAATTGGCTATGGTAATATTTCTAAAATATTGGGCTCTTCTAAAATACATATGGGACATAATAACTCACCTAAATGTAATTTGTATAAAATTTTCATAAGGCAATCATAATCCTTACTTATATAAATGCGTCTCTGTCTGTCTGTGTGTTACACAATCACACCTAAACTACTGAACCGATTTGAATGAATTTTGGTACAGAGATAGTCTAGAGCCTGAGAAAGGACATAGGCTACTTTTATTCCTGAAAAATATCACCTTCCCGCGGGATAACGTCGCGTAGTACACGCGGGCGAAGCCGCGGGCGGAAGGCTAGTGAGAAATATATTTTTCCGATCTCCCATTAAGTAATTTATGCATTCCCCCGTTCTCCGTAATATTTGGGTGTGAATTGTCATTTTCATCTGGTGAACGGCGATGGCGAGTTAGAAATTTCGTCAATGCAGATGAGAATTATTTAGATTGAGTATTTTTCGCAATGTTAGTAAAAATTGCCGGGCAGAAGGTTTGATTGATCGGCAATTTGATTTGCTGATATTTATGAAATAACATTATACAGTTAAAAATTAAATGATAATATTACACTCTAAATATACTCAATCGGATAAATTAGTGGTTTTTATAATGCAAGTTTGAATATGGCGTTCATAATTTATTAGTTACTCTTAAGAAATAATTACAGTAACAAGGACAGTGGAAGTTCGTGAGTTCGAGTCCCATCGGAGCTAGTTGTGATTTGAAAATATTGGCACCTTTTTGTTTTGTATGAAATCACTTATGAGTTATGAGCAAATATTTCAAAACCTATGATAAATATAAAAAAAAATATAAAAAAAAAGAAATAGGGATTTCTTATGCATTTCAAGAACATACCGAAAATTCATTGCTGTAGGTACCTATGTTAAGGTTTAGAGAGTGGAAAACGTTATCGCGGTTGTATGGAGACCGCTTGGTACACAGTCCTCTTAATACATAACATAACCAACTAGGAAACAGTCTTCGCGTGAATGGCGAGGCATCAGCCACACGAAAATAAGAGGAAGTGGTTCACAGAATTTGTCCCTGATTGTACCTACAAGCCGCAATAAGGGCTTATTACACTTGGCTAAATTCAGCATCTAATTAAGCATACATCGCTTTCGTTGAGCTCATTTGTAGCAAGTGATGCAATCAAAACAAGCAATGTATGCTTAATTAGATGCTGAATTTAGCCAAGTGTAATAAGCCCTATAGGCCTACTACAAACGTGTCAGTAAATCAATTATAACTTTTCACGTGCGAAGTTACGAAACTCGTCTGCTCGCACCTGACACGATTTTTCAGCAAAACTTCATGATGAAATAAATTATGGTAATTTATATGCTGAATTTAGTTGGTAAAGCCAAATATTATTTATTCTATTAATAAAAAAGTTTCTTGTCGCCAACAGCTTTCAGACAAACTTTGCTAAGCACTGTGAAATATGGGTAATGTGAAATACTATGGAAATACTTATTAAAATGGCATGAATTTGAAGCGGGGTATTTGAGTCTCTCAAGCTATTATTGTAAACGCTGATAATGACTATTAGATATTTTTATTCTAACGTTAAATCACTACTCTGGAGACGGAAGTAGATGAAATGCCTTTTTCTCGTAATTCAAGGATTGTTTGTATCAACGATGCGTAAAAACAATCCCTTAGTTACTTTTAGAATAACTGAATTTAATAAGCCAGATGTTACGTACCTATAAATATAATAGCATGTATGCAAATACGTATTATAATCATACATAAAGTCATTATATTTTTATTAAATGGGCAAGTGTGTCTAATTAACTTTAATTAAAGTAAAATTAGCAATGTCTACTTATAATAATCCTTACTTATCCTTACTTCCTTACTTCCTACTAATATTATAAATGTGAAAGTTTAGATGTTTGGATGTTTAGATGTTTGGATGTTTGTTACTCAATCACGCCAAAACGGCTGAACGGATTTGGCTGAAATTTTGGACATAGATACTTTGTAGCCTAGAGAGGAACATAGGCTACTTTTTATCCCGGAAAAATAGCACATTCCCGCGCGATAACGTCGTGTAGTCCACGCGGGCGAATCCGCGGTTGGATAGCTAGTTATATTATAAATGCGAAAATGCGAATCTGTCTGTCTGTGTGTTACACAATCACGCCTAAACTACGGAACCGATTTGAATAAAAATTGGTACAGAGATAGTCTAGAGCCTGAGAAAGGACATAGGCTAATTTTTTTTTGTGAACAAAGGGCTGTAAGGGGTTGAAATAGGGGATGAAAGTTTGTATGGAAAACTACGTCATTTTTAAAGCTAGAAGCTTCAAAATTATTTTATAGGCTTTTGTTTAGATAAATAAATACGACATTCATAGTTTGTAAAAAAAACTACCCTAAAGAGGGTGAAAACAGGGGAGGAATTTTTTCGTGTGATGACGTCGGCAAAAAAGTTTACGGAACGGATTTTGATGATAGTTTTTTTGTTATACAGCTATTGGTCCTTGCCAACATATAGCTATAATTTATTTTGAAGATCGCAATTTCTGATGTGGAACCATAGCAGTCCAGCCAAACTATGAGAGATATAAAAATATCGTTTTAAGGAAAATTGTTAAACGTGATGAGCACTTTCTATTGACGTACAAAGTTTGAAGGTCTGGTACACCAACCAAGGGTCTTATTAAACGGAACAGATACCAAAAATATAGTTTTTGAATTTTTTGTCTGTCTGTCTGTTGTCCACGTTTCAGGCAAAAACTACTGAACGGATTTTAATGAAACTTTTTTGTTATATAGCTATTAGTTGTCTCCAACTTATAGGTAGGCTATAATTTATTTAGAAGATAGAAATGGCCGATGTGGAACCATAGCAGTCCAGCAAAACTATGAGAGATATAAAAATATCGTTTTAAGGAAAATTGTTAAACGTGATGAGCACTTTCTATTGACGTACAAAGTTTGAAGGTCTTGGTACACCTGCCTGGCTAGCATTACCATCATTATATCACGCGATATGATATAGCACGTCTTGCTGTCTTGCTTCCACCTTAGTGGGGTAGGTAAGCAAGACAGCATGACGTGCTATATCATATCGCATGATAAAAGCCGTTCATGCTAGGCCAGCTGATGTGGAACCCTAGCAGCCAGGTTAAACTATATGAGATAGCATCTTAAGAAAAGTTGTTCAGCGTGATAAGTTCTTTCTTTTGACATACTGTTTGTATTGTTTGTATATCCGTCTTTCACGTCAAAACGGAGCAACGGATCGGCGTGTTTTTTTAGTATGTGGATATTTTAGGAGCTAGAGAGTGACAAAGACTAATTGATATCCCGGGAAAATATAACTTTTTCTCGAGATAACGTCGTGTAGTACAGGCGGGCGAAACCGCGGGCGGAAGGCTATGTGTAATATATATAAAATAAATACACAAAAAAACGAAAAACCTTATTAGCTAAAAAAATGAAAAATGCTGCCGAAAGTCACTATTCCACGCGAACGAAGTCGCGGGCACAGCTAGTAATCAAATATAAATGAAGCTAAAATGTGTTCTTTATACCTAATTAAATACATATAAACAATAGCTATATATTTGACGACCGATTTGGCGCAGGGGTAGGCTACCCACCTTCTGCGCCAGTGGTCTCGGGTTCGATTCCCGAACAAGACAAATATTTGTGTGCATGAACATGTCTATTTGTCTTGGTCTGGGTGTTATGTATGTATATTAAGTATGTATTTACAAAAAAAAAAGTATATAAGTATATATTTATCCGTTATCAAGTTTTCCATGATACAGTTTCTTAATGAAATTAAAATGGGCTTAGATAATTGGTGTGAATGTAAGAAGTTATTTATTTATTATTTATTTATTAGCTATAATTTGATAAAAGATAGATAATTATATTACAGCCACAGAATAATTAGTGCTACCTTAGCTAAGAAATAATTTATTTTTAATTTTTTTGTGAATTTTTGGTTCGAAAACTACTGAACCAATTTGACAAATCTAATTTACAATTTTTGGAGATAAAATCTGCCGTTTTAAAGTTGCCATCAGAATTAACGTAGGTACCTACACATAATATTTGCTATAATTATAAAAAAACTCTTTAGTTATGTTTTTTTAAAATAAGTTGGAGAGCTAAAATTCCCCATTGATTTCCGCATTGACATTTCAGCGTAGTACCTAACTATATTGTGTAAATATTAAACTATTGATTGATTTAGTACCCATTTAGTCCATATATAGATTCTGGGTTTTTACGGACCATCTACTACTTACTTTCAATATGGAAAATTAAATGCATGACACACAAATACAGAATATCAAGTACATATTTAAACGACCAACATATCGTTTTATCAAGCTATCGAGCGTAATCAGCCCATTGAAAATGAATCGCTCATTTCCTTTGAGTACCTACTCAATAACTATTTTCTTTGAATATTGATAGCGCTTGTTAAAGGCCGGATCTGTCTCATTCAGAATATTATGAAGATGGAAAATGTTGAAAGTACACACGGCAGCACATCAGACTATACTATACATGTTGACTGTGATGCCCTACGTAATAAAAGCTGTTATCGCAGTTCAACTGTTTGACTTGATGTGCTGTCGAGTGTACCTATGTTAGAATAAAAAATATGTATTTTATTTTTAACTAGCTTACCGTCTATTGCATATATATTATTTAACGTAAAATAACATACAGGGTGTTAGGGGCACCATTGCAAAAACTTTAACCATGGCTTCAGACCATCATGCTGAACAACGTACTTACAGCAAGAATTTTTGTCGGAAATGAAAAAAACCATTCGACTTTTCATTCAAATTTAGCAACTAATCCGAACATTTTGTATGGAGAGTCGAAATATTTTTTTCATTTCCGTCAAAATCTTCTTGCTTTACGTCGTTCAGCATGATGGTCTGAAGCCATGGTTAAAGTTTTTGCAACGGTGCCCCTAACATCCTGTATACTTAAGTAGTTAATATATGATAGACTGGACCATAATCTATCTCTGTGCCAAATTTCATCCAGATCCGTTTAGCTGCTTCCCCGTGATTGAGTAACAAACATACAAACTTTCACATTAATAATATTAGTAGGATATCATAAATAAATAAATACGTAAATAAATTAATTACAATCACACCAATTATCTAGCTCATAAATTTTTTCAGTTCATAAATCAAATTCCAGTTTGAATAAAAATTCGAATAACGTTAACGTAAGAAATTTCTTTAACCTTGGCCTTCAGTTCAAAAGGTATTCTTGTAATTGTAGCTGAGTGCGTCGAATTGTTTCAATTGCTGCCAGAAAGGTTACTAAAACCTATAGAAAGGCCTACATAGCGGAATAAAAGCTTTTACACTGAAATTGGCAGTATAGTCACAGTACATAATGTATGAGTTGAATCAGTATCTCAAGTATGTGTTGTGCAAGACGTCTGAAAAGTGAGGCACTAGGCATTAGTCACACACAAGCGTTGTGTTAAGAGACAAACCTGTTATCGTGGTTCCTAGGTTCCTATTCATTTTAATCTCAGACAATTAGGGATGTGAATTTTTTTTTTCTTGCGATAAATCGAAAGATCATATATAAGTTTTGTAACAAAGTGTTTTTATTTTAATTTTTTTTGCAATAATTCAAAAGTTATATCAAAATATAAATTTGTTTTTGAATCCAGAACCGAAGACACTCTAAAACAGCTCCCGAACAAACACGAGCGCGTGTGACGTCATAATGTTAACTTTCACTCATTGCAGTTTAAACTGACATAAGCAAAGATATTATAATATAACAAGATTGTGCACTATGTAAATAAAAGCAATGTCAATTCGATTCTATGCAGTTACAATAAGGTTTATTTTCGTATGACATTTCGATAAACGGAAAAACGAGCCGAGCGAGAGGCTCCTAAATAGGATTGCATCCCTGTCTACTGGGCTGCCACCATTAAATATTTTTGGTTGTAGTAGAACTTAATTCAAATTCATATTTCCTCTTCTCGAGAATTTTCAAAATATTAATTAATTAAAAGGAATGTTCAGCTGATAATAATAAAGTCCATATCATTTGTATTATTTAAAACCTTGAAAAACTATTTTTTTAATGTAAGAGTCGGTGTTATGGTAGTTTTAATTATAATAAATTTGCAACACTTTGCGTCTGGACAATTTTAATAAAAATAAAAACATCATCAATATGGCGACGGCAAATTAATTTATGTGTGTAAAGTTAGTGTGTGGATCTTAATTATCATTTTAAAATTACGTTTTAATCAATAAAAGTGGTTCTCACTTGATGTGTGAAAGGATGCAAAAGCGAATCATTTAAACGGAGCGGTGTATCTTTTCATAGGTAAGTATTTAGCCAAACTTTTATTCTTGCGTATAGTAGGGTGTCCATTTCGTTTTTAGTCTATAGACTGGAATTTACTTTCTTACTTAGCCCATACATTAATTTTCATTGTTTCAGATTTCCTAAAGATGAAGAAATTAAAAAAGGTTGGCTTAACCTCATATCTGAAAAAATTACACAATACTCAGCGGAAGAAGAAAAAGAAGAACTTTATCAGAAAATAGGCATGAAACAAAACTTATTAAATGTATTATAACATCTGTATCTTAATTTAAGGTTAAAAAAGTAGGTACGCAAAAACGAATCTTTAAATTTAATTGGACACAAAGCCTCCATGCGTCAAAAGATCCGCAAGAAAATTTTGTTTAGCAATGTATAGTCTAACTAATAAACAGATTTTTATAACTGTACTTGGACTTTTTATTTTTATCCATTTTAGCAAAATACGCCTATCAGAAATACAGACATACATTTCATATAAGTACATACAGGTCAAACTGACAACCTCCTTTTTGAAGTCGGTTCAAAAGTAAGTATGCTTATAAAGCATATGTGTATGTGTCGATTGTCACATTATTGCCTCATAAGTGGTGCAAATGCTTTGCCTCGCGGAGTCCTCATCTTAACTAATATTATAAATAGAAAGCGAGTTCGGATGTTTAAATGTATGTTTCTTTTAGCTAGAAGAGCTCCCTAGGAAGCGTGATGTTCGAATCCTATGTGAGCCAAGTCTGGTTAACTATAAATTGTCCTCGAAAAAACCAAATCGTGTAGTCACTCACGTCTCTCTCATTAGAGAGGGACGCACACCATAATAGGGCTCTCTCGCTCGGCTCGGCTGTAACTCATGAGTGCGCAATCTTGTTATATTATAATATCTTTGGACATAAGTCAATGATGTTTGACATAAGTACAGTGTTGGTTGTTCTATATACTCAAATACATACCTATTGAAATGTCGAACTGGTCGAACCTAAAATGTAATCGTTCTTGTTTCTTACCCATGTGTACAAATACTACAAAAAGAACTAGACAAAAAATGATTTTGAATGTTCCCCAAGACCAAGAACGTCGGAACAAATGGTTCCAAGCAGTAAACCGTCATAACCCCAAAACAAAATCGTTTTTTTTTTGTTGTGAAGATCATTTCGATGTAAGTATTTCATAACACCATTTTTATTAGGTAAGTAATTATTATTTATTCTAGTGTATAATCAAATAAGTAGAGTTCAGTCAATATTTTTTTATCTGGACTCCAAAATAAATACACTCTGCTTTTCACTTCGATTGCAAGGAAATAAAACAAGGATTAAGCATATACTTACAAGAAACTTTAATTAATTTTAATTTCAACAATTCGTCAAAATAGCTTAACAAAACACACTCCGCAAACGTGTTTACGTTTTTTTTGGTTCTTCCAAATCATAAAACTTTCGTAGTTATGTGCTGAGATAGATTTTCTTCAACTTAGACGGCAATATCTGTTCAAATACATTTTTCGCACTTCTTTCCATTAAGTCTCAGGCGAAATCATTATTTGTTCGTCACTATTACTACTCGAAGACATTGTTTAATAACTTTCATATAACTTATTGAATTTTCTACCGCAACACAACAAATTTAGCTACTTATGTAGTTTCTAGTTTTGTTTGACTAAATAATTAGCTTCCCGCCACCTTTTTTTTTTTTAATTTTCCACTATGTGACGTTCGACTAATGGTCTGAGCCGTAATGCCAAGTTATTTAAAATTTTTGCGTTTAATTTTTTAAGTAAATGTACGCCCTGCAATAATCCTTATTATGTATTAAAATAGTAATTCATATGTCGTAATTAAATTAAGATATAACCTAAATTTCATAAAAATAATATCACGTAAATGAAGCTGTATTGTGTAGTCTTAAAAGAAGTTACTTTATGCACAAAAGCATAATATCCATTTTATGCAGCCTTACTAGAATAAAAAATTTCAAGTTTAGGTAGTGGTTTTAACCGACTTCAAAAAAAGTAAGTTCTCAATTTAATCTGTATTGTATGTATGTATGTATGTAGGTATGTATGTATGTTTGTCCGCGATTATCTCGCGTTTGGCCGAACCGATTTTGATGCGGTTTTCAGGAAAGTATTTGTTACATTTAGGAGAAGGTTTTAGTATATAAACCGACTTCAAAAAAGGAGGTTCTCAGTTTGATCCGTATACAGGGTTTATTTTTGAACACCATCAAATTTTTTACGATCGTCTCAGAATCTGTAAGTGAACAACTTTCTCCTAGAAACATGGGTCGAAATACGACATAATTTTTTTGACTTTTCATACAAATCAGCCCCCCTAGCATGACCAACCAAAACGTGATATGATATGATGATTGACGACCGATTTGGCGCAGAGGTAGGCTACCCACCTTCTGCGCCAGTGGTCTCGGGTTCGATTCCCGAACAAGACAAATATTTGTGTGCATGAACATGTCTATTTGTCTTGGTCTGGGTGTTTACTATGTATATTAAGTATTTATTTACAAAAAAAAAAAAAGTATTTAAGTATATATTTATCCATTATCAAGTTTTCCATGATACAGTTTCTTAATGAAATTAACATGGGCTTAGATAATTGGTGTGAATGTAAGAAGTTATTTATTTATTTTGTTTATTTATTTATTTATATGATAAGTTATCCGGTTTAACTGTCAAAAGACTATGGGTTTTGACGTTTGAATGTCAATAAATCGCTTTATCATCATGCGATACATATCAAGTTTTGGGTTGTCATGCTAGGCTTACAGACTGATTACACGATCGATTTAGTATGGGAAGTCCAAAAATTTTTGTCGTATTTCGACCCATGTTTCTAGAAGAAAGTTGTTCACTTACCGATTCTGAGACGAGCTTAAAATTTTGGATCGGCCAACATACAAAAATTTGGCCGCCGTCTTGGATTTTTTATCTTTTTTGACATTCTTGCTATTTTCCTGTCAAAATAGTAGCAATAACCGAGTTTCATCAAAATCAGCCCACAAACAAAAAAGTTGGCCGCCATCTTGAATTTTTTTATATTTTTAACAGTGCGTTGTTGTTTTCTTGTCAAAATAGTACAAGAAATCGAGTTTCATCAAAATCGGCCCAGAAACAAAAAAGTTGGCCGCCATCTTGGATTTTTAATTATTTTAACATTGCGTTACTAATTTCCTGTCAAAATAGTACCAAAAACCGAGTTTTATCAAAATCAGCCCACAAACAAAAAAGTTGGCCGCCATCTTGGATTTTTTTATATTTTTAACAGTGCGTTGTTGTTTTCTTGTCAAAATAGTACTAGAAATCGACTTTCATCAAAATCGGCCCAGAAACAAAAAAGTTGGCCGCCATCTTGGATTTTTTAATATTTTTAACAGTGCGTTGTTGTTTTCTTGTCAAAATAGTACTAGAAATCGAGTTTCATCAAAATCGGCCCAGAAACAAAAAAGTTGGCCGCCATCTTGGATTTTATAATATTTTTAACATTGCGTTGTTGTTTTCTTGTCAAAATAGTACTAGAAATCGAGTTTCATCAAAATCGGCCCACAAACAAAAAAGTTGGCCGCCATCTTGGATTTTTAATTATTTTAACATTGCGTTACTCTTTTCCTGTCCAAATAGTACCAAAAACCGAGTTTCATCAAAATCAGCCCACAAACAAAAAAGGTGACCGCCATCTTGGATTTTTTTATATTTTTAACAGTGCGTTGTTGTTTTCTTGTCAAAATAGTACTAGAAATCGAGTTTCATCAAAATCGGCCCACAAACAAAAAAGTTGGCCGCCATCTTGGATTTTAATTTTTTTTAACATTGCGTTACTCTTTTCTTGACGAAATAGTACCAAAAACCGAGTTTCATCGAAATCAGCCCACAAACAAAAAAGTTGGCCGCCATCTTGGTTTTTTTAACATTGCGTTACAGTTTTCTTGTCAAAATAGTACTAAATATCAAGTTTCATCAAAATTGGCCAACAAAAAAAAAGTTGGCCGCCATCTTGGATTTTTATTTTAACATTGACGACATTTGACGACCTCCGTGGCCGAGTGGTGTACGCACCGGTTTTCAAGGTGCCGCTATCTCTAGAGGTCCCGGGTTCGATCCTCGTTCGGGTAAATATTGAAAACGAACTTTTCAATATTTCCTTTTCCATAACACTATTAAGTGCTCGAGCTACTATGATTTGGTATTTTAACAATGTATGTGATGGTGACTAATATTTAATAAAAGAAGCTAAAGCCTAAATATAAATCTATTAAAAAAAAGTGCTATTTTAAAAAAGACCATGGTTTACCACGTAAACTCTGTGGTACTGTTGGAAAATAGTTTAAACATTGTGACGTCACAGCTAATCGTGGAGCGTTTATAGTCGGGTGATCTTTTTTCAAATTTCATCAATTTTTAATTGCTTATAATTAATTGAAAAAAGATTTTTTTAAGTTTTTCCATTAAATATCAATATTATTGTTAATAAAGTTTTAAAAAAAAATTGAAAAAAAATATTTTTTTTTTCACATCACCAATTATTAGTACATTACAGCCGAGGACAGGTAAGTAAGAAATTACATTGTCGAGGATGGTTTGAAGCACGAGCCGCAGGCGAGGGCTTTAATCATTCGAGGCAAGGTAATTTGCTTACCGTACAAGGCTTGTATAGTGCTTTTCTCAAGAAATGCGAGGAAATAAAAAAAAATTATTTAACTAAATAATATTTATTAAAATTTATATCACACATGTTCGGGCAATTATTAAATGTAAATGTTATTGTTTTCCCGGGCACACTTAAGTAAAAAAAAAAAAAGTATTTAAGTATATATTTATCCATTATCAAGTTTTCCATGATACAGTTTCTTAATGAAATTAACATGGGCTTAGATAATTGGTGTGAATGTAAGAAGTTATTTATTTATTTTGTTTATTTATTTATTTATATGATAAGTTATCCGGTTTAACTGTCAAAAGACTATGGGTTTTGACGTTTGAATGTCAATAAATCGCTTTATCATCATGCGATACATATCAAGTTTTGGGTGGTCATGCTAGGCTTACAGACTGATTACACGATCGATTTAGTATGGGAAGTCCAAAAATTTTTGTCGTATTTCGACCCATGTTTCTAGAAGAAAGTTGTTCACTTACCGATTCTGAGACGAGCTTAAAATTTTGGATCGGCCAACATACAAAAATTTGGCCGCCGTCTTGGATTTTTTATCTTTTTTGACATTCTTGCTATTTTCCTGTCAAAATAGTAGCAATAACCGAGTTTCATCAAAATCAGCCCACAAACAAAAAAGTTGGCCGCCATCTTGAATTTTTTTATATTTTTAACAGTGCGTTGTTGTTTTCTTGTCAAAATAGTACAAGAAATCGAGTTTCATCAAAATCGGCCCAGAAACAAAAAAGTTGGCCGCCATCTTGGATTTTTAATTATTTTAACATTGCGTTACTAATTTCCTGTCAAAATAGTACCAAAAACCGAGTTTTATCAAAATCAGCCCACAAACAAAAAAGTTGGCCGCCATCTTGGATTTTTTTATATTTTTAACAGTGCGTTGTTGTTTTCTTGTCAAAATAGTACTAGAAATCGACTTTAATCAAAATCGGCCCAGAAACAAAAAAGTTGGCCGCTATCTTGGATTTTTTAATATTTTTAACAGTGCGTTGTTGTTTTCTTGTCAAAATAGTACTAGAAATCGAGTTTCATCAAAATCGGCCCAGAAACAAAAAAGTTGGCCGCCATCTTGGATTTTATAATATTTTTAACATTGCGTTGTTGTTTTCTTGTCAAAATAGTACTAGAAATCGAGTTTCATCAAAATCGGCCCACAAACAAAAAAGTTGGCCGCCATCTTGGATTTTTAATTATTTTAACATTGCGTTACTCTTTTCCTGTCAAAATAGTACCAAAAACCGAGTTTCATCAAAATCAGCCCACAAACAAAAAAGGTGACCGCCATCTTGGATTTTTTTATATTTTTAACAGTGCGTTGTTGTTTTCTTGTCAAAATAGTACTAGAAATCGAGTTTCATCAAAATCGGCCCACAAACAAAAAAGTTGGCCGCCATCTTGGTTTTTTTAACATTGCGTTACAGTTTTCTTGTCAAAATAGTACTAAATATCAAGTTTCATCAAAATTGGCCAACAAAAAAAAAGTTGGCCGCCATCTTGGATTTTTATTTTAACATTGACGACATTTGACGACCTCCGTGGCCGAGTGGTGTACGCACCGGTTTTCAAGGTGCCGCTATCTCTAGAGGTCCCGGGTTCGATCCTCGTTCGGGTAAATATTGAAAACGAACTTTTCAATATTTCCTTTTCCATAACACTATTAAGTGCTCGAGCTACTATGATTTGGTATTTTAACAATGTATGTGATGGTGACTAATATTTAATAAAAGAAGCTAAAGCCTAAATATAAATCTATTAAAAAAAAGTGCTATTTTAAAAAAGACCATGGTTTACCACGTAAACTCTGTGGTACTGTTGGAAAATAGTTTAAACATTGTGACGTCACAGCTAATCGTGGAGCGTTTATAGTCGGGTGATCTTTTTTCAAATTTCATCAATTTTTAATTGCTTATAATTAATTGAAAAAAGATTTTTTTAAGTTTTTCCATTAAATATCAATATTATTGTTAATAAAGTTTTAAAAAAAAATTGAAAAAAAATATTTTTTTTTTCACATCACCAATTATTAGTACATTACAGCCGAGGACAGGTAAGTAAGAAATTACATTGTCGAGGATGGTTTGAAGCACGAGCCGCAGGCGAGGGCTTTAATCATTCGAGGCAAGGTAATTTGCTTACCGTACAAGGCTTGTATAGTGCTTTTCTCAAGAAATGCGAGGAAATAAAAAAAAATTGTTTAACTAAATAATATTTATTAAAATTTATATCACACATGTTCGGGCAATTATTAAATGTAAATGTTATTGTTTTCCCGGGCACACTTAAGTATAAATCGCCCATAATAATATTATTTTAATGATGTAGGTATCATTAAAATACGCCAACAACACAGATTCCGAAAACTTATGCGCCTTTTTTCACTTTTCCAAATCAGATCGTAGGTTTTTATATATATTTCTTTTGATTTTGCTGGCAGTAAGTTTTCTGTTATTCATTTTGCTTCTGCTCTCAAATTTGGTGGAGTAGGTACATACAATGTCTGTACCTATATGTTTCATTGGCAGAACTCATTTTGATAATTTAATACACAATATGAATAAACTGTATTGTTAACAAATCAACCGCTGAAAATCATTCCCGCCGTTTTTTTAATATTGGTTTGTGAGGCCAAGTGGAACGGTCATACAGCCTATTGATACTTACTACTTGCTACTAAAATGCGCAACTTCATAACCCGCTTCTGGGTGGTAGATGGCGCTGTACATATATCCCATACAAAATTACTCGTAAAGGATATTTTGTCTATGATAAATCCCATTTTGTTTTTTCGATTGATGTTCGTGCTAAGGGTACATAGCGCTTGTGGTACAATACGAAGTAATATACTCTGTGCGCACCGTATTTAAAAAAAAGGTAACCTAATTATGATATAATAATTACCTATATAATAATAATAATAATGTGGCTGTATGGTGCAAATGTCCCTTTGCTTTTTCTGTTTTTATACACAGCAATAACGAAAGAAAAAATAAAGAAAAAAATTTGGTAATAATATCTTTGGTTAGTACCTTTTCCGAGGTAAACATTCTAAATTTGAAAATCACTGCAGTAATGAATTTCAGTACTTACTTACTGCACTGATTTTAGTGCAGTAAGTAAGTACTGAAATTCATTACTGCAGTGATTTTCAAATTAAGAATGTTTACCTCGGAAAAGTGCCACGTACTGCATTCTTTTCTCAAATATAATATTAACATTTCAGAGCATAAGTGTGAAAATTATTTTTTAATACAGTTGCTCAAAAAGTGGCGTATTGCAGGGACGTATAGCGTTCGGGATGTGGGCTATTACACACTAGAACTTTTTCTTTACCTTTCCCGAACTCGTGCGTTTTCTTTCCCAACTGTCAAAATATTGTCTATTAAAAAGAAAAAACCAACCACGAAGTTTTTACTAAAATAAAATTCATAGAAGTTTTTATGATTCATGAAAATATTTCTAAAAAAGAAGCTACTAATTTGTTTCAATATCAGATTTAAAAGTACTTAATTTTAATTATACATTAAATTAATATTAGTATCGGCCAAATTAAATTTATGAATATAAAAAAATATATAAAATTGGCTGTATGACCACAGATTACTAAATATGGTATGACGTGCACTATTTACCATAGTATCTGCTTAAATAGGAGTTTGCGCAAGTGAAAAGAAAATGAGGGACCTTATTTCTTAATTTTCTAAATTAGTTTTTTCTGGTTTTTATTGTGGTAGGTACTTAGTATGGTGGAATTAGTGCAATAATGTGGCTTTAATGGAAAACGATGTGGTAAAAGAGAGAAATAAGAAAAGGCGCTCCTGTAGCATTCGGATTGCTTTTGTTAGGTTTCATTTAATTTCATCTCATTTAATTTTATTTTCATTTCATATCAATAAAAAAAATCTACTGAAGCCTTGGCTGTATGATCATAGTTTCCTTTGCCAACCCAGAATGGGTGAAGAAAACAAAAAAAAAGTCTCTGCTTATATTCTTTTACGATTAGTTGATTGAGTTTATTGTGTTTTATTATTTTATTGAATTGCTTAATTTTTTCGCAACTGTATTAAAAATAGTTGTTCAGTACACGTGCGGAACCGTCATTGCAACTTGTTCCGACTGTCAACCCTCACCTTCGGCTGCGCCTCGGCTCGGGTAGACATTTGTCGGAACTCTTTGCAATGACAGGCTTTCCGCACTTGTAATGAAATATACTATTTCCTAATGATCACTTTGTAAATGCTAAACAGCGAACTAATAAAGAAAAAGATAATTCAAATATCTTCAAGTTACGTTAATTATTACACAATGGTATCAATCAGAAACTGTTTATCAAATGGATCGACTAAACAGAACCTACGTGAGAGTTTGCGAAATTGTGAATAGAACGCGACGAATAAATGTTAATGACGAAGAAAAAGATTACAAAATGGAATATTATAAAATTGTGAATGCAAAAAATATCTAAACAGGTGGGTACGATAATAACAATAAATTCGAAAAATTGTATAAAGCTGGCTAAATGTTTCAAGCATTCCAACATACTTTAAGCGAAACCTGCGCATTTTTCGTACTGTCAGAAAATGGTCTATCGCACGAGGGTGATACGGTGATAGGTATCGAATTTCATCGACTTATAGTGGATCGAAGTATTTCGCACAAACGTTATCGCACATCTGTTTGTCGAAATCAACTAGTGCACTCAGTTTTACACCAGATGTCGCTCAATTTGTCTGGTTTAAGAAAAGATACCTACTGCTTTCCATAATATATTGACTGTGGCCCGGTTCTAATACAATTTACACCACCAACGATTGTTTGGGGGGAAGTGCGCCTCATTTGCGAAAGAATCGTTTCATTTGTGTTCCACGGACGCAGCTTACGATTTCATTCAATCAAAAGAGAATTGTGTGAGAAGGAAATTAAATGAGAATTTGAGAAAAATGTTTTGTTCTTCGTTGGAGCGTTGCTATTTTTTTTATTTAAAATAATTTCTTGTTTTGAATCAATCGTACCGTACTACCAAATTAGGTACTTACCTATAAGTGTAAAGATAAAGGTAAAGACAACATACTCATCCCACGTACGCAACTGCGCAACGTATTAAGTACTAAATGCCCGAATAATCGTACGCTACTTATCTTTGGGAGCGTCTCAAACATCGCCCTGCCACTTTAAATGTCAAACGTATGAAAGAGATGCCATGATGTTTGAGACGCTCCCAAAGATGATTTGCGTTCGAGAATTCGGGCGGACTCTTGAATTTGTATGAAAACAGTTGAATCAGAGACATGCGAATGCGAATCATATGTTTGTAGTTGTAAAATGTTTTTTTACATAAAATCGATCGATATAATAATGACATCTCAACTACCTTGTTTTCACAGTCTTGAATGAAGATCCAAGTGATGTCACGTTAAACTTAAGCTGTTTATAACTATCATCATTAATTAAATTATGATATGATGCAGTTTTCTTACTCAAAAAAGTATGTTTCATGAACCCATGTCAAATTAAAAAAACATCAACAAAATTAAATTTTCCAGATAAAAGACGCCGAGTGAAAAGAAAGCAGTTTGAAAAAAGGGGTTCTTTAATGCTAATGAATTAAAAGAGATTTGAATTTTCCTTTTTTAATGCTCTGACATTTTTCCCAGACCGCTTATTAAAATGTCAGTCAATCTTATCAAAGCGTTCCAAAATTGAGGTCTACGAAAATAAGTTGCCCAAGAGACTAAAGGCTGAATTACACGAGGAAAGCTATTACAAACAATTTATAGTAACAGCAATGTTAAAACAATATAGGTATAAGTTTTTATTAAAAAAATCATTTTTATGACAAGCTTTTTTGCGGTCTGTACTTTAATATTGTATTGTCATCTAAACCAAACCTGTATACAAAATTTCAACTCCATCAGACACAGGGAAGTGGATAAATTAAGCTTGCAAGATTTGTCCCCCACTAATTAACAAACTAACTAACTAACTAACATGGCAAGTTTATAAAAAGCTTGTAATAATAAAATAGCAATGTACAGTCGGGGACAAATTCGGTGAACCACATCTTACTTCTTTTCGTGTGGCTGGCGTCTAGGGTTGCCAGGTATTTTTTTCAGAAACTCGGGACATGCACTTAAATTGAATAAAAAAATCGGGACAAAGTAGTTTGCCGCGGGACAAGAAGAAATAAAAAGCTAAAAAAATGGAAACTATATATTTAATGAATTATTGCTTTTATTGATAACTTTCCTTTTTAATAATACTTATTGTTTGTCATATTTCAATTCACTTTTTGCTTTTTTCAGCAATTGTTCGTTTTTTTTCACAGAATTTTACAAGATATTTAGTTGAAAATTGAATGTTACAGCAACTCCTATCAGTTAAGTTTTTGTAAACTGCAATTTCGAACGTCTGTCCATTTAATATTTATTTGAGACAAAACTCTCTGCAGTCTGCACAAAATAAAACTGAGAATAAGAACTTAAAATGTTCAAAATTTGCAATTTCGGAATTTTTTTCTACAACGTGGTCCGCAGCTGCACAAAACTACGATTGAAATAGGTGCTCAAAATAATTGATTAAAATGTAGTACATTCGGTGAAATATTACTCTTTCATTGTATTGTTACTTTGTCTAACTGAAAAATATCATAATGCGGGACACATACCTGTCCCGGCGGGACATTGTAAAAATCGGCTGTTTCGCGGGACGTCCCGCTAAAATCGGGACACTTGGCAACGCTACTGGCGTCTCACCGTTCAGCTGCAGTCCCTATCCGTAATTGCTTATGCATTGTAGTACCCTAGTTTAATACATAAAAAAATAGTAAAAGGGTCTGCGCGTGAATGGCGAGGCACCAGCCACGTGAAAAGAAGTAAGAGATGGTTCACCGAATTTGTCCTCGAGTGTACATCAAATTGTATGCAATAACTTAAGTACCTCGTGTAATTCAGCCATTAGTTAAGGGCATATCGGCGATCAAACTCAGAATTTTCAATTTTTTTAAATTAAATTTCCTGACAAAGTATCATTGCTAGGTCTTCCAAAATAATATATGTGATAGATCTTTTCTTTATGAAGGGAAGTTACTAAATTTTATTTAAATCAAATAAATACAATGTACTAAAAAAATGATTTTCAAGACCCCTTTTTTCCGTCTTAAACTCAATTATCTCAATAACTATTTGAGTAATCAAGCTAATTTTTTTTGTGTAAGTAGTTCTTAGTCATATCTAGGGAAGTTACTAAAAATTTTTTTTGTTATATTTATAGTCAATAACTAGTATCCCAAAATGCATCGTGCACCGTTTCTCAGCTAATTCTTCAGTCTCCGCCTGGGATTGGCGGCGTTTGGACGTGGAGACTGTATCGCTCCGATTGCGCCAAAATTGAAAAAAAAATCTCACACTAGGATCCTAATTTTTTTCAATGATGCTTATTTTGCTAGGAAATATTGAACTAGCGCTTCAGGATTGGGTATAGATGAGTGCTTTGCCATTTATTGCATAACCATAGACCTATGTAACCTAGGACAAGTTATTTTACTCATTACCTAAAGCAAACATCAATAGTTTGAAATAAAAGTGACGGATAATATTGCCTAAGATACTTAAGAGCCAATAAAAGTTGTACCTATTTGAGTACCAATATTTTGTTGTGTTGTAGGTACATAACTAGTCTAAGTTTCTAACTTCTACTACTGTATATTAAATTTATGTTCGTTTTAGGTTCCTCAAAATTGAAAATGTGAGAAACTTAAGATAGGTCGGTGTAAAAAATTGCATCAAGAAATAAGAAAATCCGTTTGTTGAAAAAGTTTTTTACAGAGACATAATGTAAAAGCAATTCTTGAAATAAAACCGACGTAAGAATTTTATATACCTAGTTGATCTAATATCACCATTACACCAATTTTATGAGACTGTGAGAAGTCCAGCTTCTTTCCTTTGAGTGAGGAACATAAACCGCACCATTTTGTGTAAATTTCAGGTTCAAAACATTTTTATTACTAATTCTCTTATCCATTATTAGTACTAAATAGAGCATGCAT
This sequence comes from Crambus lathoniellus, assembly GCA_949710035.1. Taxonomy (NCBI): domain Eukaryota; kingdom Metazoa; phylum Arthropoda; class Insecta; order Lepidoptera; family Crambidae; genus Crambus; species Crambus lathoniellus. The sequence continues at coordinate 33,660,483 of OX453297.1, forward strand.
ACAATTTCTTGCAAGAAATGCTCTCGCGGTTTTGAAATTCGAAATTCGAAATCCCCACAACAATATCTAAAACCGATGGTTGATGCGCCAGTAGCAATAAAAAAGAATGAAAGGTCTGTCAGCTGTATTGACAGTTTAAACTCTCAAATTTAACCACCGCGTCGGATAAGTTTGCGGAGTTCTGTAAGGAGACTTGCATAGTCGGAGTAAAATTTTTGATACTCTAATGAAATATTGCATAGGTACAAGTACTTCCGAAGGAGGAATATTTATTTCATTATTTAAATTTCATTGCACAAAGTATAAACAAATGGCGGGCTAACTTTAAACTGACTAACTAACAAAGATAATAAACTCATAAAAATAAATAATCTCGAAGAAGTTTTATATACTTTCTCTGCCACAAATGTCATTTATTAAAAGTAGGTGGCTAAAACGTCAGTGATTAGATTACATACCCTTTGGAAGCGGCCATGGAAGAAATGACAGTTTTGTATAAGTAGTACGAAACCAAACCGTTTCAGCTGCTCGACCCTGATATTGTCAGAGCCAGCGGCTTTACCTTCTTTGAGCTTATCAAAGGCAAACTTGAGCTCTGTTTCTGTAAAAGCATCGTCCAAGTGGTTAACCACTTTACCAGGGTCTCGTGTAAATTTCTTCTGGAGACTTTTCGTGGAAGCTTTCCCATTTTGGGGTAAGTGGTGAGCGATCTGGTTTGTGGTCACATTGGAATGACGATCAGCGATTTTAGGGTCATTATTTAGTTTCCTTATAAGACACCATGCCTTCTTGCTTTTATGCGTCATATTTACGCCTTCGATTAGCTTGTTCCACTTTTCTCTCGTTGTTTCGGATATGGCTTCTAGCAATTCATTCCCAAATCGATGGTGTCCTGTGAGAAGGGATCTAATTGATACTGGTCTTGGTATGTCATCCTATCATATTTGATTTAAAAACATATATTTGATGCTTGGGAGAGCAAGCGAGATGTAGTTGGTATTTATTGTGACCTCTCCAAAGCTTTCGATTGTGTTAATCACCAAACGCTTTTAAGGAAATTAAAACATTATGGTGTCTATGATAAATCGGTTAGCCTTATGCAATCATATCTATGTGAAAGAACACAGAAAGTAGTTATCAACAAAACTGAGTCTACTGGAGCCCCTATCAACATGGGCGTACCCCAGGGGTCAATACTGGTCCCTTTAGCTGTTTTTAATTTATTTAAATGACCTTCCTTTTTAAGCAAAGAATTTATGCGAGACATTGCTATTTGCTGATGACACTTCCTCTAGTCTTTAAAGTTGACAGAGGTAATCATTGTTCTGACGAAGTAAATAGTACTTTATCGAAAGTTGCGCATTGGTTTCATAGCAATAATCCATTCCTTTACCGTGGTACCATTAGACAGTACCATTGATGGTACTGTGGCAATTTCTTTTTGCCGTGGTACCATCAATTAATCTATCTTTACACTCGAAAAAAAACAAAATGTGAAAAAAATTTCACTGCCAAATGTAAGACAGGTTGATATTCACATAAAATTGGATGACAATGCAGTAGAATTAATTAACAGTACTAAATTTTTTGATATAACATTAGATTATCGACTTCAATGGGACCCTCATATTGAAGATTTGGCCGGTAGACTCAGTTCTGCGGCATTTGCTGTTAAAGAAATAAGGCTCTTAACCGATATTGAAACGGCAAGGTTAATCTATTTTAGCTATTTTCAAAGTGTATTGTCCTACGGTCTATTAATTTGGGGTTCAGCAGCTAACATCGAAAGTATTTTTGTGCTTCAGAAAAGAGCTATTCGCGCCATATACAAACTTCGGCCAAGAGATTCTTTAAAAGAAATCAACATATTAACTGTTGCAGGACAATACATATATGAGAATATGGTATATGTGAAGAAGTATCTCAATACATTTGTAAAACGTAGCAATATACATTAATTCAAAACAAGAAATAAAAATATGATTGCCGTTCCAAGGATTCGACTTGAAAAAACAAGAAGTTCGTTTTTGGGGAAAAGCGTAGCTAATTTTAATAAAGTTCCACAGAATTTAAAAGAGCTGCCTTTGCACAAATTCAAAAGTCATGGCAAAAAATCGCTCATGGGAAAAGGATATTATAAAGTAGACGACTATTTGAAAGACCGTAATGCATGGATTTGATGAAACACATAACCTTAGCTGAACTAATGTAATATTATAATGAAAAAGTTGTAAAAGTTAACGATATAAATCTTTGGAAATATCGTTACTCCAATTATTAAATCTGATAAGTTTATTGCGCTTGTTCTTCTTATCAGTTAAAAAAGTCTTGAACGGGTGGTACGAAAATATTGACGATTCAAAAGAGCTTATTTATTAAGTCAAGTTGAATAGAGATATTTTTTATTTTATTTTATTATTTTATCCTTCAGGTCGTAAGGCCTGGCACATAATTGGGTCCTCCGTATTGCACCACTTACTGTCTTCACGCACTGGTGATCTATGTGATCACTGGCAAAGATTAGATCAGGGTTTTAACCCCTTTTCCAGCGACCGCTGTTGAATGATGACGGATGTTTTGGATCATGGATCAAAGATAGTAGGTATGTGTCCATCAACCCATTCTTCAACCTTCACTCCGTTGTCATCACTGGTTCTGTATCCCCAGTTCTCGCTATGGCTATTAAAATTACCAAGGACGAATCTAACCGGATGGGCGTTAAAGTTCGGCGGACAGCTGAAGTAATACGGTGCATTGGGAGGTTTGTAGACTGAAGTGACCGTACAGTTACTAAGTTCGGTAGTAAGGATCACTATGTTACTGGTGTTAGTCTGATACACAGTGCGTACCTCTTTATCTGGCCTGGCGAATAAGCACTCCCATACTGTCGATGGGGGACTTCAGCTATGAGTTTCATCCCCTGAGTCACTTGTCAGATATGCTTTAACGAGTGTGCATCTGAGTTGCATAACCTCATTCCGCCCTCTCCTTTAAACTCACGCTCAGAGAATTAAGTACTCCTTCATCATGCCTGGAATACCCTGCCGGCTTCTGTTTGCCCGAGTACCTACAACCCAAACCTCTTAAAGTCGCAAGTGAATAGGCATCTTCTAGGTGAATCTATTCACACAAAACCAAACACATTATAAAACTACCTTTGTGAGTATACTCAATATTTTTTTTTTATCCACAACGGGGTAGCACTTAACCTTCATCACAGCTGATGATAAGTGGTGATAAGGATAATAAATTAATAATAATAATTAATTAATAGTGATAATTCACGCGACTAATTTAATAAACATTGTTTAACTGTTTAGAATTTTCCGGATATCAGTCAATCACTTTACAATGCAATGGATGCACCCATTATTGTCTTTTTTGCTGTCGCCTTTGGTTGTCATGTCACACATACCACAAAATTGTTTTGAGATTCATGTTAATGAATATGACAAAATTTTAACATATAGTTGTGTTGCTGTCGCTTTGGTATTAATTTTTAATTAGTACAAATATTTCAGCATATTGCATAATATTTAAACAGAAAAAAGAACCTGACGTTAGGCAAGTTTTTACGTGTTTTACCCATTTTTAGAGCACAAGGGATATGATGCGTACATGGCGAAAAATAGTGACAGTGAAAAATAAAGTGAAAAATAAAATATTTTAAAATGAGTAATGAAAAAAGTTTTTTTAAAGTGGCTGATTTATAACCTTACGTGGCAAGTTTACATTAGTAAACAAAGTATCAATTATTTCAGTTGCGCTACATTTTGTTTAAACAAATTCGACGATCTCCGTGGCCGATTGATGTACGCACCGGTTTTCTAGGTGCCACTACCTCTGAGGTCCCGGGTTCGATTCTCGGACGGGTAAATGTCGAAAACTAACCTTTAGATATTTTCTTGTATCTGGGTGTATGTGATCGTTGCTTCCAATTTTCAATGACACAAGTTATTGTATTATTTGATATTATCATTTTTGGTATTGGAATAATATGTATGTATGTACTTAAACAATATTTTTATTTAAGTGTTTTTTATATATTGATTTATATTATAGATTGATAGCGTGATTTTATATAAACGGTATACTTATTTAAATATTGATTAACTTAGTAGAAAAAAGTATTAGATGATTGGCTAGTATGAGTTATTTATATTTTTTCATATTAAATTATAAGTTTTATTAATTTGATTGGAATAAATCTGAAAATGTACCTACTGGTTAGAGCAGTATACATTATTTATTTTTTTCAGTGTAATTTGTAGCAAATGTTGTAGTTTTGCCTGCGACGATCATTTCGATAATGGATATATTATCGAAATGATGTAGAGATAGAAAATAAATATAAATAGCTGCTGCTGTGTTCTGCATTTTGAAGAATCGTTTGAAGTGACTATCTTTGTTAAAAAAAGCTTTTTTTACTACATACGAATAATATCTAAGATCTACTCTTCCTACAAACCGACGTTTACAATAAATATTCATAATAATTCTTCTTGTATTCTACTTAATATAATAGTAAAAGCTATTATATTAAGCCTTAGTAAAAGCGCACATAGGTGATATTTTAGATGTAAATAGAATGCGCGCTGCATGCCGCGTCTACACGTATTTCTCAGTCTACGAGAGTGCCGCGGCCGGAGTCTTACCGATCCCAGCACTCCCTCGCTTGTGTAAGCAACGGCCATCGACGATATTTTTTTTACCTATGCAATATCCTTAAGTTTTTCTGGACAGATACCTGGGTGGATGGGTAGTATCTCTATCTATCACTACATAGTATAAAACAAAGTCGCTTTCTCTTTCCCTATGTCCCTTTGTATGCTTAAATCTTTGAAACTACGCAACGGATTTTGATGCGATTTTTTTTAATAGATAGAGTGATTCAAGAGGAAGGTTTATATGTACTTTTTATCCCGATATTCCCACGGGAACGGGAACCACGCGGGTGAAACCGCGGGCGGCCGCTAGTTAAGAATATAAAACTCTTGCGTATGACTGACAGACAACGCACAGCCGAAACTACAGGGCGCAGAAAGCTGAAAGGGGAATGCCCATGGACGGTACTCATTTGTGTCATGCTTCAAGATAAAAAACATAGGTACTATAATTAATTTCTTAATATTTGACCATTTTTCATGGCCCAGAGTTTTAATTTTGAACAGGGATTTACTTTTTAGGTATTAAAGTAACAGTGTATTTATCAACCACGGAAGCCACGACACTGCTGTGTGACCAAAGATATTATAATATAACTGTGTGACTGCCACTGTCAGCAGTGTTGCCGTTGCGGGTATTTTTACCTGATTTCGGATAATTTAGGCTTTGAGCGGGTACGTTTACGGGTAGCGACGACTGTCGGATAAGTATGGGTATTTTTGTGGCGATCGTGTAGAAAAAGCCAAAATGACAACTACAGGCAGGAACCCAACACTATTTAAAATAATAACTATTGTGTGTTATTTTTTATGAAAGTTCATATTATTATGTTACTTGAAACACTCATTATTAGCCTATTCGCCCTAGCCTCGACGAATCCGGGTAAGTTTTACTATTGATTTAATACTTATTTATTAAATGAGCTGCATGCGAAATAAATCAGGACTAATCTTAAAATAAAAAAAAAAATTTAAGACGACGACGGTCGTTTATATTCTCGATAAATAAACTATCCTCTGATAGGTAAAGACGCTTTTTGGGTTTATTTATGTGTTATTTTTTTTTTTTTGTATTTTTATTTATGTTGTTTTAACCCTCAGTATAATTTATTTTGACGAAAAAGGAATCTGACGAATGTGTCCTAAATCAAAAATATTATTAAAATAAAGATTGTGAGCCAAAAATGGATTGAATCAGTTGCTCATTCCATAACTACGAAAAGAAGATACTTACCTTCTTATTTACAATTTTAGACATACTTTACATATTTTTTTACCAATTTGCATAACGTGGTTGGCAACCAGTGCTTTATAATAGAAGTAGGTACCTACCTAGTTTACATAAAACGATCAAGTAAACAAATTGGAAATCCAGAGAACGTTTGGGGAGAATGGGGAGGTTTGTGTACTTCGTAATAAAGGGAAAATATTAATATAAATAAATATTTTCTTACAATCACACCAATTATATCTAAATACCATATAATAGTAAATTTCTTAAGAAACTGTGTCTACGTGAACTTGATATCGGATAAATATATACTTAAATACTTTTTTGTTTGTAAATACATAGGTACTTAATATACATAGAAAACACTCAGACCAAGACAAATAGACATGTTCATGCACACAAATATTTGTCTTGTTCGGGAATCGAACCCGAGACCTCTGGCGCAGAAGGCGCCCCCCTGCGCCTAATCGGTCGTCCAACAAAGATCAAGTAAACAAATTGGGAATCCAGAAAACGTTTAAGGAGAATGGGGAGGTATTGTGTACTTCGTAGTAAAGGGAAAATCCTTTGTGATTAAATTTTAAATTTCAACACGGTCTCACTCTCGAAAGGTAGTGTTAGCAACAAAATATACCTCGGTATTTTTTCTAATTATTTTGATGAAGTTGCTGACTAAGGTTATTTTCGAAGTTTACTGATTCCTTATTTTAGTTTAAACCTACTTGCAATCCTACATAGGTATCAATACAGGTAGTCGAGTTTTATAAATCCATACTAATATTAAAGTATAAACAGAAAATATTTGTAGTTTTGTTTTTTTTTGTTTGTAACGAATAAGCTCAAAAACGACTAAACCGATTTTAAAAATTCTTTCAAATACTTTCCTTTTCTTTCTAAGTAGCCTACGTTATTCCTGAGTACCTTAAACATTCCAGAATAAAGAAAGACGTACCTAGTGAACGAAAATTACAGCTGATTTCTTTTTCACGATTTCGTGGATAGCCCCGTAGTAAAACTTGTATGTATTGTATTGATGGGCACTTTCATACCCTAAAATAAATGTAAGTAACTAATAATAAAAACAGTGCTAAATTCTTCTATAAAAATATTTTCACTTCTCATGCTCGTAAAGTTCGTGTTTATGTTGGGTATAGGCTGCATAAAATCGCTTTTTATGCTCTAGTGCATAAAGTAAAATCTTCGTCTATGTCACAGACTCTAAACAGTCACACACGCAATTAAACTTTGTGAAATAAACTTGTTGTTTACAAAATGGTATGTTTTATGCACTTGTTGTACAATCTACTATTTAGTTAAGTACTTAATAAGTACCTACCTATTTACTAGCAACCACTGGCGACAACTAAATTAATAAATGCCTTTTTGCCAACTGTACTCTCTCGTCTCATTACATTCTCGGCCGGCAAAGTGTCGTTGTTCACAGATGCTGAAAGAATAAATTATGGTGCGATCTTTTAGCGGATGTTTACGGAACGCCATCTTTATTGTCTCCTGAAATGGCGGCCGAAGCAAGTTCTCTCCTGGTTTTAAATTTTTCCCATACCAGTAATACAATGCAGTCTTTTAAGTTAGGTACCTACACAGATAATATCGTACCTATATATTTATACAGGGTGTTTTCTATAAGTGCAATACCTCTTAGGTGGTGATTGTACTCATAAATATGAACAACTTTTACTATGAGGCCAACTCTGCAACTTCACAAAAAAAATCAGCTGTTCCATACATTCTAGTCAGGTAGGTATTAACAAATTGTATGAAACAGCTGTTTTTTTTTTGTTGAGTTGCAGAGTTGGCCCCATAGTAAAAGTTGTTCATATTCATGAGCACAATCACCACTTAAGAGGTATTGCACTTATAGAAAAACATCCTGTAAGTATATATAGAGGGGAAGAATGAGCTGACCGAATTTGTGAAATGCGAATTTCCAAGAAAGAAATTTCATATTACTACTCACATTTATTAAAAAAACGTGTGTTTATGCGATTTCTTTATCTTTACATTTATTATACAGTTAACCGCTCATCATGTTTGAAACGTTGACTTTGACTTCGCCCTTAAGCATACGTGATAAGAGTAGTTTTTAAACTACAACAGGTTGTTGCTGTGCTGACGTCTTTACCTACATTTTGAAATACTTTCCCAACTTTATAAAGTGCTACTGACCTATAATGTCGATAAATATGTGAGTAAGTATAAATATAAAAAAAATGGTTTCAAAAGTCATTTATTTACATTGTCAGACTTGCAGTGTTGCTGTTACTTTAAAATAGAAAATGAGAACTTTTCTTTTATTGTTGTTTGCTTTCTGCTGCTACACAGTGAGTATTATTTTGTATTTCGTTTTTATCTTTTTTACTTTTCGTTTATCTTGTTGTTATAACATAATATCAAAATCATGTTGTTATAAGTACCTATTCGAATTATGGACGCCTTACTCTTGAAACAAATTCCAATAGCCAATTTTTCAATTAGTTAATGTCAAACATTGAACCTTGCAATAAGGCCATATTTTTAAAGTTTGTCATTAACTTAATCTAATAAAAATAAAATAAATGCTATGCAAATTCGTTCATGAGTAGGTAAGGGGGCTGAACGCATATTGATTGACCCAATTTATACCTTAAATATCTTTAAAAATAAAAACTTGTTTTATAATGAACATTACAACACCGCTATCATTCACCGAAACACAAATATTTTATTCTATTTCATTGACAGTTGAAGTAGGGTTTGGCGCCATCGTTCGTTACCCGCTACACTCCTTTGAGGATACCTCCAGGGGTGCTATGGGGAATCTTCTTGCCCCGTGACACCCTCGTAGAGATGTGAAACTCGAAGTATAAACTAAATAAGAGTTACTGTACTTCTGGAAACTTAATATAAATAAACCAATACCAAGCTAACTAACACACAAATCACAAAAAATAAACAAAAGTGAATCGAAACGAAGGTAAAAAATTGAAAAAGGTTGTATTAGATAAGATAACCAAGGAGACCACATGACACAACGATTTTTACGGCGTAAGTTTATTTTTCACCGCTGGGGGAATCATCAAACGGCGCCATTCTACATTTTATTGATAAGTAGTATCTTTCATCTCTTCCAGAGCATCAAGGCAGCCTGTCTCTACAAGCAGTTAGGAGGCTGCCCCTCCTATGACCTATCCACAGGGGTCATCACTTGCCCAACCTGCTCCACTTGCTCCTGCACTGGAACCAGCAGCTTCTGCAGCTGCGGAGCTCCTCCCTGCAGCTGCTTCTTAGACACTGCAGACGTCTGCAAAGCATGCCAGCCGGAACCTTCCCCAATATGCTCCTGCCTCGCAGCTATCGACCCTCCTTGCAGTTGTGACTCGAAGACCGCCTTCATCTACTTCCCTGAAGTCACTTATCCTGTCATGGCTATGGAGATGAACCCTTTCTTCTTTAGTACGTGTTTTAATCTGTAAATTGGTTGAATAAATTGTTAGTAGGACAAGATGTTTTTTTTACTTGTTAGCGCTTCGGGAATCCTGGCACTAGACATGTACACTTTTTTTTATAATGAGGGGAATGCGTAAAGCATACCCCGCCCGGGTATAATGTACGAGCGGTGGTTATCCCAGCATCCTATATGATGAGGGGTCAGGACATGAAGGGGGAATACCCACTAAACCTCTCAGTACTTACTCTCACCGCCCGGCCGTTAGTAAGAGTCGCAATGTGTAGGGCCCGGTGTGACAAGCCCCCCTACGACTCGAGGGCGACGGCCAGCCTAGCTTTCCAGGCCCCTACGACTAGACCTGTTATACTAGAGTCATCACCTGCACATGGGCAGAGTCTTGTCCCAAAAGTTTGTCCTGCACTGCACTGCATTGGACCATTTCTGCAATTGCGGCTCTTCCCTCACGCTGCAGATGTCTGCAAAGTGGTCCTGCACTGGACAATTTCTACAACTGCAACTCTCCTTCCTGCACACTGCAGATGTCTCCAAAGCCTGGAAGCCGGAGCCTTCACCAATATGCTGCCGCATGCCGGCCGTGAGCAGTCGGTCAACACGTTTTTTTTGCCCTAGCAAAAACAATATGCCCGTGTCGTAACTTTTACACCGCACATGTTATACCGTAACTGTCAACCGCCGGTAATAAAGGGCTCACTCCTAACCCGAGAAAGCAATAAAGTGTAGGTGAGTCCGCCGCGACCCGCCGTCTGATGTACGCTCATCTGTTGAATTCTTTAATTTAGTTTCCGACATACAGTTTGATAAAATCGCGCGCTATGTAGCTTGGACTTCTGATTTAACAATAGGTTTCGTACAGTATAGTTAGTTTCTAATTTCGTACTATAAAATCTATAAATAAATCATAATTTCCTATTCTATTTGGCTAATGAAACCTAAATTTACCAACGCTTCTTTCGGTCGTATAAGGAACTGAAATTCAATAGATATTTGACAACAGCACTTTGACAGCTTTTGGCGGATAGTACTTATAGTGCAGCAAGCTTTTCTGTTCCGGTGATTATCTTTGGGCCTAAAACAGTTTTCATACGACAGTCCATTTTGACAGCTAATTTAGTATTGCAAGTGGCTCCTCTGTCACGGCTGTCACCGGAACAGGAAAGCTTGTGGCACTTTACCTATAGTTTACCATTACGATAACCATAACGACTACAGAATGACCTAGAGCATCGCAACCCTAAAATCATGATGCAAACCAACGACGTTTTATCATTGATGCAAACCTATTAAATGATACTAAATGTTGTCATGCCTAAACTGCTACAGTACCTACCTAATTTAAGTATAAATATATTTTTTCAATTGTTTTGTTGTTTGCGTTGTCTAACATACCGGCTACATCAGAATACCAGCGCCACAACCTCGGATGTGGCAAAAGCTGAGATGAGGCCGTTTAAGCAAGAAATACCTAATGTTAATGCATTATTTTGTTGTTTTCTTTTTGTGTTGTATTATGTATATTTTTTGCTGAATAAACATTTTTTTCTTTCTTTCTTTCTACTGGCAAAAATCATTGGGGTACACTAACTTAACATGAAAACTTTCATAACCATCAAAAGCAGAAGCTAGTTGGCGACACAATGAGCCGTGTGTCCCGTAACGTAACAAAACGGGGTCTTTATTAACTCGTCTCATTTCTGTCGCCGGCACGCTCGCGGCGGGAAAAAGGCGCGAAAAATGGCGGGGTGCAGCTACGAAGTTTTCACTAGAAAATGGAGCAATGCCTCAAGGAATAAAGCGTAGACCATAGAGCCACAGTAAATATATATATATATGCTACTTCATAGACAGAGCTATCTAGCGTACGAGCTAACGACCCGAGCGATTTGACGTTTCACCTCTGTTTTCTGTTCCGGTGGCCCAAAACTGGAACTACAGTTCCGGTGACAGCGGCGCTTATGGTTGTCAACAAAAGCAATAGTATATTATGATACAAGTGAGCTTAGGTTGCTCATTATACACGAGGCTGTGTGTTCACGCGCGCTTGCGAGCGGGCAGTTGTCATTGTCAAGGTCACGGGACAACGCGCTCGGGCCGGTGTAGGATTCATTCGGAGTTCGCCGCCAACCACCGTCCGCGCAACATCGCGCTCAGTTACCTACCCGTATTGTGACCGAGATCTCGAGTTTTTGCACCTACGAGTGCCCGGTCGGGGTAGAGACTTGTGACCCGTGTGTGTTCGCCTTGAAAAGCGCCGGGAAGGTTTTAGCTGTCTATTAGGGCATTGTGTAGTTATAAGAGTGTTAGCTATAAGAGTTTCCCATCGGGGGTTGGGTGAAGACCTACTTGTCAGGCGCGCGCGCCGGCGAGACAGCGATCAGCCCCCCTGGATTATGAACAGTATCTTCTCGTGAAGGTAGGACTAGCTTTTAGGTAACTTAATTTTGCATGAGAAACATCCGTTTCAATAAACTGTGGAACACAGTAGATGGTCATCACAATTGTGCGTGATCATATTTTTGGTAGCAGAGCGTAGTTAGTTGATATAATTAATTTTCATATTAAAATTAACTACATAAAATTTCATAGTAAAAATAAATTATTTTTTTTTTTGTTAAAATCTCGAGTGTATTCCGAGACGATTTCCGATCCGATTTCCGATCCGATCCGATCCGAGATTTGAAGTACTAAGAAATTGTTCTAGTAAATTCTCGAAGCGAATGTTTCTCACTTGGTGGATCCGATAATGGGCGTTTTCACACTGGACGATAACGGTAACGACACGATATTACACCGATATCGTCCCGATATCGTCCGCCGATATCGGCACGATATCGTCACGATATCGTCACGATATCGGAACGATATCGGTGTGTGAAACGATAACCAGCAGCTTGCTATGCGGTTAGTCGCATTACGCCAGCTAAAGTAACCGCGCGGCTCCAAGTTTTATATTAGTTATTATACTAGTATATTCGAGGTAATAATGGCAGCAGTAAACAAATTACGTTTGCTTTATCTTTTATATTTACGGCGAAAAAAAAGATATCGTCAAAGAACATTTTGGGTTGGTCCTATTCTTCAAGTGCGATATTTATTTTTACATGCACATATTACTTACCTACTTATATAAAAAAGCGCCTTTAAAAAAATGCCACCAAAAAGTAAGAAATAAATAATACCTCTATACTGAATTAACATTATTAGTTATTAGTAAGTAAGTACTTTCAAGACGTCGGGCACTTCAAAGTACTTACCTACTTAAGTTATTTGTTGTGAATACAGTATTAGAGTTAGAGGTATTATTTCTGACTTTTTGGCGGCATTTTTTTGAAGGCACTTTTATTTTTTATAAAAATATTTTTTGTCATTCTTTTTAGTGCATCATGCAGGCAATTTTCGTGTACCTACCTATTATCTTGGTAAATAGTACCTATAGTATAAACACATCTTAGATTTCTGCGCGAACTGTCCATATAAATAAAACACTTTCACGGATTTTTTCACGCAATTTATTTAACAACTTGGTTGTTATTAAATAAATTGCGTGAAAAAATCCGTGAAAGTGTTTTATTTATACCTATAGCACAGTTTAAGCAATCCTACTAATATTATAAATGTGAAAGTTTAGATGTTTGGATGTTTGGATGTTTGTTACTCAATCACGCCAAAACGGCTGAACGGATTTGGCTGAAATTTGGCACACAGATACTTTATAGCCTGGAGAGGAACATAGCCTAATTTTTATCCCGGAAAATCATCACATCCTCGCGGGATAACGTCGTGTAGTCCACGCGGGCGAAGCCGCGGGCGGAAAGCTAGTCTTTCTATACATTTGGACGACGCCCTTGAAGTTGGGCGATGCCGACGCCTGTATAGGTATTTACGTAGGTACGTAAGGGTTGTCACTTTAAAATGTGTCGGTGGACCTTTTACGACCCCGGCTGGGTACATTGGTATAGCGATATTAAATTAACAAAATAATTTAATAATGCAAATGCAATGTCAAAATTATTAAAAAATTCAAGATGGCGGCCGACTTTTTTGTTTGTAGGCTGATTTCGATGAAACACGGTTTTTGGTACTATTTTGACAAAAAAACAGCAACGCAATGTCAAAAATATTAAAATCCAAGATGGCGGCCAACTTTTTTGTTTGCAGGCCGATTTCGATGAAACTCAGTTTCTGGTTCTATTTTGACAAGAAAACAGCAACGCAATGTTAACAAAAAAAAGGAATCCAAGATGGTGGCCAACTTTTTTGTTTGTAAGCCGATTTTGATGAAACTTAGTTTCTGGTACCTATTTTGACTAGAAAACGGCAACACAATGTTAAAAATATAAAAATCCAAGATGGCGGCCGAATTTTTTGTTTGCTGACCGATTTCGATTAAATCCAGTTTTTGGTACTATTTTGAAAAGAAAACAACAACGCAATGTTAAAAGTATTAAAAAATCCAAGATGGCGGCCAAATTTTTCGTTTGCTGGCCGATTACGATGAAATTCAGTTTCTGGTACTATTTTAACAAGAAAACAGCAACGAAATGTTAAATGTATTAAAAATCCAAGATGGCGGCCGACTTTTTTGTTTGCAAGCTGATTTCAATGAAACTCAGTTTGTGGTTCTATTTTGACCAGAAAACAGCAACGCAATGTTAAAAATATAAAAATCCAAGATGGCGGCCAATTTTTTTGTCTGTGACCCGATTTTGATGAAACTTGGTTTTTAGTACAATTTTTACAAGAAAACAACAACACAATGTTAAAAATAAAAAAAAACCAAGATGGCGGCCAACTTTTTTTGTAAGCCGATTTGGATGAAACTTAGTTTCTTGTACTATTTTGACAAGAAAACAGCAACGCAATGTTAAAAGTATTAAAAAATCCAAGATGGCGGCCAACTTTTTTGTTTGCAGGCCGATTTCAATGAAACTCAGTTTCTGGTTCTATTTTGACAAGAAAACAGCAACGCAATGTTAAAAATATAAAAATTCAAGATGGCGGCCAAATTTTTTGTTTGCTGGCTGATTTCGATGAAATTCAGTTTCTGGTACTATTTTGACAAGAAAACAGCAACGAAATGTTAAACATATTAAAAATCCGAGATGGTGGCCGACTTTTTTGTTTGTAGGCCGATTTTGATAAAACTCGGTTTTTTGTACTATTTTGACAAGAAAACCGTTCTTAACACAATGTAAAAAAATACAAATGGCCAAGATGGTGGCCGTTTTTTGTTGTTGTTTCTTTTTTCTCGCTTATTAAAATGTACAAGATTGAGACAGAGTCAATAAGTATCATCATCATCATCATCATCATGTCAAGTAAAAGATTTAATTAATTATTAATTTGCTTTAACACAAGCACAGTAAATTACGACGTAACATCCTTCGTAATTTACTGTGTTTTTGACAGCTGTAAACCGTATTTAAAAAAATAAAAAATAAGTAAATAAAATAATAATTGATATTAAGTTACAGAATTTGAAAATAATGATTGTGACATGGTGTCGCACTTAGGGTTTAGGTCCAGTAAGGGCCGGGTGTCCGAGAGACACCGGTGTTAAATAAAAGAATACCCTATACACAAAAATTTATTTGGGCGTGGTCCGAAATGCCCGGTAAAATTATTTAACGTTGACTTTCCATGCCCAGAGTGGTACTCTCCTGGCAGCTCCGAAGATGGGGGTTTCCAGCTGGGACGGGAAGAACGTTCCCGAAGGTCCCGGGTAAAACGGCGAAGATGCTCGGCGGGAAACGTAAAATTTAGGGTCACGCACGCACCGGCGAAGCTGCAACTGGGTTCACCAGGAACCTCGGACCCTGGAATTGACCGTAATCACGGGTCAAAAAAGAGTCAAGAAATCCTCCTCTGATTGTGACCGCGGCAGAAGACTGGTAGGAAAGTATCGAAGCAGTATGCGGTGATGAGTGTTGGTCACAATCAGATCGGAGTTACACAAATAATTTAAAGCACTATCATTGGCAAATAAATAATAATCAGATGCTAGAAAACAATCTACTTAAGCAAATTAGCAACAATAGTACAGTGAAATAGGTATCATTAGAATAAGTTAAAATATTATTAAAATATAAATATGCAAAATATGAAGGTGGCTAAAATATATTTAAAATATAACTGTACTACTAAGCTAGTTTTAGAAACACTTGTTCAAAACTTACCAATACGTGGGTTTCACAAAAATATTTAAAACTTGGCACTTAGGCACGAATAAACTAATGCATGATTTTAAAATAAAAATATCGTATCATCCGCAGTGTGAACGTCGCGAGAAAATGGCGAGCGCAGTACAGACACGATTTGTCTGCCGAGCGACCGGCGCGCGGCCGGTCGCCTCGGTCGGAGTGTTGTCGGGCCGTACCAGCTTACAGCTTTATTAAAGTGGCGAGGGGTGAAGGGCTACCTGCGCGTGCGTCGCTGTCAGCTCAGCTGTTTGAATTTTTTGCGTTCAGAAACATATTATAATAAATGTAAATATTGCGTACTTAGTTAAATTTGTTATTTTATTTTTATTATGTAATTATATATTTTCTTTAATATTGATTTTGATATTAGATTTAAGTAGACTTAGGTTATTTAATTTATGTATTTAAATGTGTGACATTTTACAACGTTACAATGGGATGATTTTGATATATAGACGAAGGCGCTTTAAAGGTTAAGAAATATGAATCGGCTTATTTCCAATCTGAATATTTTTCTTTAACAAAACTTCAACCCATTCAAACGTCAGGGTTAGGTCAAATTTACCTTGCAAAATTTCATGGCAGACAGACAGACAGATACAATTATAGGTGAAACTAAATAAAACTTGTAATATATTTTATTTTGATACTTCTAAAATGCCAACCATAATTATTTATTTTATTTTATTTCGCAATACACCAAAATGTACCTGCCACATTTTAATTTTGTTACAACCCTTCCGTAGTAACGAAATACCTATACATACTTCGGTATCGCCTAACTTCAAGGGCGTTGGCCTACCAAAGAAAGAAACAAAAACAAAAAACGGCCACCATCTTGACCATTTGTATTTTTTACATTGTGTTAAGAACGGTTTTCTTGTCAAAATAGTACCAGAAACTGAGTTTCATCGAAATCGGCCTGTAAAAAAAATTGGCAGCCATCTTGGATTTTTTAATACTTTTAACATTACGTTGCTGTTTTTGTGTAAAATAGTACCAGAAACTAAGTTTCATCAAATCGGCTTTCAAAAAAAAAGTAAGGCGCCGCCTTGTTTTTTTTTGTTTTTGACATTGCGTTGTTGTTTTCTGGTCAAAATAGAACCACAAACTGAGTTTCATTGAAATCGGCCTGCAAACAAAAAAGTTGGCTGCCATCTTGGATTTTTAAATTTTTAACATTGCGTTGCTGTTTTCTTGTCAAAATAGATCCAGAAACCGAGTTTCATTGAAATCGGCCTGCAAACAAAAAAGTTGCCCGCCATCTTGGATTTTTTAATACTTTTAACATTGTGTTGTTGTTTTCTTGTCAAAGTTGTACTAAAAACCAAGTTTCATCAAAATCGGCTCACAAACAAAAAAGTTGGCAGCCATCTTGGATTTTTAATATTTTCAACATTGCGTTGTTGTTTTCTTGTCAAAATAGTACCAGAAACTAAGTTTCATCAAATAATAAAATAATAATAATAATAAAATACGCTTTATTGCACACAAAAATAAATATCTATAGAAGAAAAAACAGTTTCAACAGACAAAAGTATACAAAAGGCGGCCTTATTGCTTAACAGCAATCTCTTCCAGACAACCTTAGGTGGAAAGAAAGAAATAAATAAAAGTGGAGTATAGGGGAGTCGGTGCGCTATGGAAAGAATTTTAAGAAGGAAATATAAATAAATTATGATAAACTACTTAGTAAAATATAATTTATAAGCAATGAAAGGGATAAATACAACATATAAATGATAGTTAACACTGAGGACCAGAAGAAAGGAAATAACGACGAACTTCATTGCGAAAGGATCCCAGAGTTTGGGTTCAAAATCGTATAACAAAAAAAAAGTTGGTCGCCATCTTGTTTTTATTTTATTTTTGACATTGTGTTGTTGTTTTCTTGTCAAAGTTGTACTAAAAACCAAGTTTCATCAAAATCGGCTCACAAACAAAAAAGTTGGCCGCCATATTGGATTTTTAATATTTTTAACATTGCGTTGCTGTTTTCTTGTCAAAATAGTACTAGAAACTGAGTTTTATTGAAATCGGCCTGCAAACAAAAAAGTTGGCCGCCATCTTGGATTTTTTTATACTTGTAACATTGCGTTGTTGTTTTCTTGTCAAAATAGTACCAGAAACTGAATTTAATCGAAATCGGCCAGCAAACAAAAAATTTGTCCGCCATCTTGGATTTTTATATTTTTAACATTGCGTTGCTGTTTTCTGGTCAAAATAGAACCACAAACTGAGTTTCATTGAAATCAGCCTGCAAACAAAAAAGTCGGCCGCCATCTTGGATTTTTAATACATTTAACATTTCGTTGCTGTTTTCTTGTTAAAATAGTACCAGAAACTGAATTTCATCGTAATCGGCCAGCAAACGAAAAATTTGGCCGCCATCTTGAATTTTTATATTTTTAACATTGCGTTGCTGTTTTCTTGTCAAAATAGAACCAGAAACTGAGTTTCATTCAAATCGGCCTGCAAACAAAAAAGTTGGCCGCCATCTTGGATTTTTTAATACTTTTAACATTGTGTTGTTGTTTTCTTGTCAAAATAGTACCAGAAACTAAGTTTCATCAAAATCGGCTTACAAAAAAAAAGTTGGCCGCCATCTTGGTTTTTTTTTATTTTTGACATTGCGTTGTTATTTTCTTGTCAAAATTGTACTAAAAACCAAGTTTCATCAAATCCGGCTTACAAACAAAAAAGTTGGCCGCCATCTTGGATTTTTAATATTTTTAACATTGCCTTGCTGTTTTCTTTTCAAAATAGTACCAGAAACTGAGTTTCATTGAAATCGGCCTGCAAACAAAAAAGTTGGCCGCCATCTTGGATTTTTTAATACTTTTATCATTGTGTTATTGTTTTCTTGTCAAAATAGTACCAGAAACTATGTTTCATCAAAATCGGCTTACAAAAAAAAAGTTGGCCGTCATCTTGGTTTATTTTTATTTTTGACATTGCGTTGTTGTTTTCTTGTCAAAATTGTACTAAAAACCAAGTTTCATCAAAATCGGCTCACAAACAAAAAAGTTGGCCGCCATCTTGGATTTTGTTATACTTTTAACATTGCGTTGTTGTTTTCGTGTCAAAATAGTACCAGAAACTAAATTTCATCAAAATCGGCTTACAAAAAAAAGTTGGCCGCCATCTTGTTTTTTTTATTTTTGACATTGGGTTGTTGTTTTCTTGTCAAAATTGTACCAAAAACCAAGTTTCATCAAAGTCGGCCCGCAAACAAAAAAGTTGGCCGCCATCTTGGATTTTGGAAATTGCCTTTTTTTATAATCGAGATGAAGATTTGCACGCACTCACACTACATGTCGTATGCACCATAATATTAATTTAAAAATGAATTATAACGATAAAGACGTGATAGCCCTGGAAGACTTGTCCCGAGTTACTATGAACGGCGTTGTATGTAACTCGGGACAACCACTCCCCCGTCTCACCCCGCAAGCCCCGCACGTTTGACCTGTCTAGACGTCTCCGTCGGCCTACTGTATGAAAAGTTGCTTATTCTGTGCCTATAGTATGTTAACTTAGGATGTACACATAAACCGCATCAATCACAAATACTCATCTGATGTAAAACGTATCAAAATCGATTCAGCCAAACGTGAGATATTCACGGACAAACATACATAATGTACATAAAGGGTCAAACTGTGAACCTCCTTTTTCAAAGTCGGTTGTAATACCAAAACCTTCTCCTAAATGTAACGAATACTTTTCTGAAAACCACATCTCGCGGACAAACCTTCATACATACATTCGGGTCAAACTGAGAACCTCCTTTTTTGAAGTCGGTTAAAATACTAAAACCTTATCCTAAATGTAACAAATACTTTCCTGAAAACCGCATTAAAATCAGTTCAGCCAAAAGCGAGATAATCGCGGACAAACATACATACAAAAAAATACAGGTCAAACTGAGAAGCTTCTTTTTTTTGAAGTCACTTAAAAATTATTACTATCGTTCGGTCATTGTCGATATTACATACTCGAAATAGAAGGGAGAGGTGAGGCAGGAGGAGATCCACCTCCTCTCTCCTCTCCACCAATCAACAAGCAGGCATAATCGTCGCGGAACTCACACTTAGCAAATCAAGAAACAAGCGCTACCTAGCGGTGGCTTTTAGCGTAAAAACCCAAAAATGCAGTAAATAACAGATAAACTAGTTATTTAAATTTTTACTTTTTTGCACTCATAATGCAATTTTAATCATAGAAAAATGGAAAATAAAGTATTTAGAAAAAATCGACCCGTCTCACAACCAGCTCCGATGGGACTCGTGGGTTCGAGTCCCATCGGAGCTTGTTGTGAGACGGGTCGATTTTTTCTAAATACTTTATTTTCCATTTTTCAACAGATAAACTGTTAATTACCCTTGGTTACTTTCGTTAATAACCGGCTTCGCATCTTCCGCACTTGTGTCGTCACCGATATCGGCACGACAGACGATATCGTTGACGGTAACGACACAGTGTGAAAGCATTTAGTAGTGATTGTATGAAACTGCCAGTCCGACGATATCGTGCCGATATCGTGTCGTTACCGTTATCGTCCAATGTGAAAACGCCCAATAGATAGACACTTATATAATTGTGGTCACATACTAGTGATTTGATACGAGTTTACTCGCCTAGATGTGTATATTTTTTTTGTGTGTCCGGATTTATTTGACGAATAGTTTCGTTCGAAAGTGTTGTTTATCCGAGTCCGCTTGCCTAGTTAAAAAAGTGGAACTAGTTTTAATTATTAGTAGTATTAAATTACGAGTATTATTATTAAAAATAGTTTTGTTTTTGTTTGTTGATAAC
This sequence comes from Crambus lathoniellus, assembly GCA_949710035.1. Classification (NCBI taxonomy): domain Eukaryota; kingdom Metazoa; phylum Arthropoda; class Insecta; order Lepidoptera; family Crambidae; genus Crambus; species Crambus lathoniellus. The sequence continues at coordinate 33,680,862 of OX453297.1, forward strand.
GGTTTAGTAGTTGATTTGCGAGGTTGACCTGGCCGTGCCGTGTATGCCATACCGTTAATCCTTTACCGTTTTGTTTATACCGTTATATTGTTAGCCCTTGAAATTGGTAAGTTGTTAATAATTTATGAAAATAGTAGGGTCCGTGTATGTCGTCCGAATTTTAATTGTGTTTTATATTATCGTGACGCGACCTATTTGTATTGTTTTTTTTGTTGATGTTTACCACTTTTATTACCACACTTTTATTAGCTTCACTTGTAACTAAGTCACAATGTAAGAAAATCTTGGAATTCAATTTTAACCTACTTCTAATTGTCGTATTGATCTGTAACTTAGCAAGTTTATATGAATCTGATGACAATACAATAATTTGCTACTATCGAGCTGATCTGATGATGGAGTCAAGAGGTGGCCAATAGAACTCTTCAATGGCTGGTAGGAAACCCCTCGAGTTTAGGCTCATTTGTTTTGTTCTGATCAGACCTATTCGGTACACTTGGTGGTGAGGGTCTGATGATGGAGCAGGGAGGAAGCCAGTGGCACTTATTTATCACCAATAGGAAACACCTCGAGTTCTGGCTCATTTGTTTCGTTCTGATTAGATCTATTCGCTACACTTGGTGGTGAGGGTCTGATGATGGAGCAGGGAGGAAGCCAATGGCACTCCTTAATGACCACTAGGAAACCCCTCGAGTTTAAGCTCATTTGTTTCGTTTTAATAAGACCTATTCGTTACACTTGGTAGTGAAGGTCTGATGATGGAGCTGGGAGGAAGCCAGTAAAACTCCTTAATGACAACAAGAAAACCCCTCGAGTTTTGACTCATTTGTTTCGATCTGATGAGACCTATTCACTACACTTGGTGGTGAGGGTCTGATGATGGAGCAGGGAGGAAGCCAGTGGCACTCTTTAATGGCCAATAGGAAACCCTTTGAGTCTGACTCATTTGTTTCGTTCTAATGAGACCTATTCGTTACATTTGGTGATGAGGGTCTGACGATGGAGCAGGGAGAAAGCCAGTGGCACTCCTTAATGGCCAATAGGAAACCCTTCGAGTTCTGGCTCATTTGTTTCGTTCTAATGAAACCTATTCGTTACACTTGGTGATGAGGGTCTGATGATGGAGCAGGGAGGAAGCCAGTGGCACTTCATAATGACCACTAGGAAACCCCTCGAGTTTGGGCTCATTCGTTTCGTTCTGATGAGACCCATTCGCTACACTTGGTGGTGAGGGTCTGATGATGGAGCAGGGAGGAAGCCAGTGACACTTTTTAATGACCACTAGGAAACCCCTCGAGTTTGGGCTCATTTGTTTCATTCAGATGAGACCTATTCGCTACACTTGGTGGTGAGCGTCTGATGATGGAGCAGGGGGGAAGCCAGTAGCAATCCTTAATGACCACTAGGAAACCCCTCGAGTTTGGGCTCATTTGTTTCATTCAGATGAGACCTATTCGCTACACTTGGTGGTGAGGGTCTGATGATGGAGCAGGGAGGAAGCCAGTAGCACTCTTTAATGACCACTAGGAAACCCCTCGAGTTTGAGCTCATTTGTTTCATTCAGATGAGACCTATTCGCTACACTTGGTGGTGAGGATCTTATGTTGGAACAGCGAGGAATAAATTAGTCTTATACTTTATAATAAATGTACCTAATTATGTAATTTATTACATCTAATTAAGGAAGCCAGTGGCATTAATTAATGTTAATTTGGTTTGCCATTTATTAAACTAAAAATAAATAAATAAATATATAGTTTAAAAAACTAAACAAACACACTTTTAATAGTTACAGACTTAAAAGTACAAAATAACCGTCTATTCAGTAACTGAAATTAAAAAGCGTGGTGCGCCCTTTGCAAAGCATGAATTTCAAGAACTTAATATTGACAACGCGCACCACGCTTTTTAATTTCAGTTACTGAATTGACGGTTATTTTGTACTTTTAAGTCTGTAACTATTAAAAGTGTGTTTGTTTAGTTTTTTAAACTATATATTTATATTTCTTTGTTTGCTTTGTTTATTAAACGGATTATAAATGGCTCCTACGAATCCGACCGCCGTATCCAGGGCTGGCATCCAAGGAGTTTTGCGTTGGATTGCTTGTGCGGTCACATTAATAGACCGAGCCGACCGGGTAGGCGCGTTGCTAGCTCGGTATGGCGGGCTGGCAGCTCGGCTGCAAGACCTGGAGCGCCACGCCATGGAGTGTCGCGCGTATTATCTGGAGAACCCCCCAGCTGATGATGCCGTGTCGGAACAGCTGGAGCAGGATGTAGCCCAGGCCTATGAGCTGGCTGACCAGCTCACGGAGGCGGCTGAGAGGGCCCTGGCTGTTCGGAAGGGGGAGCCGGTTTTGAGCGGGGAGGTCAAACCTACCCCGACGGCGTTGCTAGGCCGATTGCCTACGTTGGAGATTCCCACTTTTAATGGGGATCTGTCAGCCTGGATGGGCTTCATTAATTTGTTTGACAGTTTGGTGGATTCACGACGGGACTTATCCCCTAGCGAGAAGTTGGCCTATTTGCGCTCCTCCCTGCGAGGAGAGGCCAGCGCGGTAATCCAGCACCTGCTCATCAGTGACGACAACTACCAGGTGGCTCGCCAGCTTCTGGTTAGCAGGTACCAGAATGTCCGGTTACTGGCGGACACCCACGTGGCCACGATTTTGGCCCTCCCGCGAATCACGCGGGTACACCTGTTACGGAGGGAGTTGCTGAACCCGCTACTGTCAGCGGTCAACTCCCTAAGGCGATTGGACCTGCCGGTGGATCAGTGGTCCTTTATACTGCTGCACATAGTCCTCGCCAAATTGCCCGCTGAAATGAAGGGGCGTTTCGAGCAGAGGTACGGAGGCGACAGCGCCTCGTATCTCCCGCCCTTCGCGGACCTCCTTCGTTTTTTGGAGGACGAATGTAGGGTGACGGACCACCTGGAGCCCGCCCCGGTTCCAGGTGTTGGTCGTATGGTGGCGGCGAGGGAACAGCCCCGTCGCCCGACCAACCGGTATGCTGCCTTCCAGCAGTCCCCTCCCCCCGCACCGAGTGAGCGGTGCAGGTATTGCAGGGGAGATAGGCACGTGGTGCACGAATGTGCCAAATTTAGAGGCCTCCGCCCAGAGGGACGGAGGGCCGTTGCAAGACAGCGCCACTGGTGCTATAGGTGTTTGGGGGGACACATGCAGTCGGCGTGTCCCCAGACAGAGGATTGTCGTCTTTGCGGAGGGAGGCATCACCCCCTCCTTTGTTTGGACCGCAAGGACGCCGGGAGCGACCGGGGTTCGAATTCCTCGCGCACGGGCGGGGGCTCGGCAGCCCGGAACCGGTCCCCTAGAGATTCGGCGGGGCTTAGCCCCCCCGTTCAGTCCCCCCCGGAGAGGGGGAACTATAGGAGAGACGCCCCCGCCACGGGCGGGGGTAGGGGGGTACCACAAGAGTACGCCACGGTGGCGATGGGCACGGGCCCTATTTGCTACTCCCCCCCCCTAATGGAGAGGCCTCGATTGGGGTACTATGTACCGAGGCACGCCCCACACGGGTATTACCCTGCACCTAGGAGTGCTGTTGGTCGGGGCCAGTATGTACCCGATTGGGACCCGCTCGCCCGGTACGAGCGTCCCACATTTGGCGCGCCGACTCAGGCGCGAGGGGTACAAGTACCCCCCCAAAATTTTTAATGGCGCCCCTGTCGGACCCAACCACCCCTCCGGAGCTTGTGCTGTTGCCAACAGCCTCCGTGAATGTTTGGGGACCTAAGGGCAATGTTGTCACGGTGCGTGCCCTTTTGGACTCAGGTGCCCAGGGGTGCATAATGTCCAGGTGGCTTGTCCGACAGCTGGGTCTTTTGCTTGTGCCGCATCACGAAGCGGTACGGGGGGTGGGAGACTCGCGGATCCCTGATCCGATTGGTCTAGTTGAGTTCTCCTTCTCCCCCCACTTCACGCCAAGGCCGAAGATCGGTGCTTCGGCGATAGTTTTTGATAAGGTGGTTGGACCACTCCCGCAAGTGCGAGTGCCGCCATCCACGATTGAGCTGACGTCTGGACTGGCTTTGGCTGATCCTTCCTTTCACCGACCGGGCCCAATACACTTGTTGATTGGTGCGGATGTCCTCGGTCGTGTACTGTGTGGAAGCAAGCAAGTTTTGCAGACAGCCGATCTTGTCGCCTTGTCCTCGTCGCTGGGTCATGTGGTGATGGGAAAGGTACCACAGACACCAGAGACCCCGTCGGTAGACCGCCAGACCATTGTCGGTTCTACTTTGTCCGACGTTCTCCAAAAGTTTTGGGAGGTGGAGGAACCTCCCACTGCCAAGCGGTTGGATCCGTTAGCGGAGGAGTGCGAATTGTTCTACCAGAACAACACTGGGCGCCTCCTCTCGGGTCGCTTGATTACCCGCTTGCCCTTCTTGGCGGTTCGCCCTCCTTTAGGGAGCTCCCGACCGATGGCCGAGAAGAGATTGTTGTCCATGGAGCGTAGGATGGCCAGGGATCCCGCATTCAAGGAGAAGTATATAGACTTCATGCGGGAGTATTTGGACCTTGGGCACATGTCCATCTCGCAGTTGGACTGGCGTAATGTGGAACATTACTTCCTGCCACACCACGCTGTTTTGAAGACTTCCAATGGGAAGATCCGCGTGGTCTTTGATGGTTCAGCGCCCACGTCAACCGGAGTGTCGTTGAATCAGTGTCTGCATGCGGGGCCGAAGTTGCATCACGATGTCTGTGATGTTTTGACCAACTTCCGCCGGCACGCTGTCGTCTTTGTGGCCGATATCCGCATGATGTTCAGACAGACCGTGATTCACCCGGAGGATAGACGATACCAGATCATCCTTTGGCGTGAGGATCCCCAGGATCCGATGTTGGCTTACGAGCTGAACACCAACACTTATGGTTTGCGGTCGAGCCCCTTTGTGGCGATCCGTTCGCTTTTGGAGCTCGCAGAGCGCGAACGGCTACGCTATCCCCGGGCATCTGCTCTTATTGAGGGGGGGGCCTTATTTGTCGACGATATCTGCACGGGGGCCTCGAGCTTAGATGAGGCTCTCGTCTTACGTGATGAGCTGATTGCGCTCTTGAGGGCTGGTGGCTATGAGTTGCGGAAGTGGCTGTCTAACTCACCGGACCTATTGGCAGATTTGCCTAAGGACCACCAGCAAGAGCCGCTCCTCTTTGAAAATCCGGAGACTCCAGACATGCTGTCTGTTTTGGGAGTCCAGTATCGACCAGTCCCGGATTTGTTCACATATAGATTAGAACTGCCAGACCCAAAGGTCTGGACTAAACGCACGGTGCTGTCTACTGTAGCCCGTACCTTTGATCCGAACGGTTGGCTCAGCCCTGTAGTGTTTTCGATGAAGTGCTTCCTACAGGAGCTCTGGGCTGCGGAATTGTCATGGGATGAGCCCCTCTCTGGTAGCCTCCTACGAGAGTGGGTGAGGTTCGTGTCATCCCTACCCGACGTCAATCGGGTTTGTATACCGAGGCAAATGCTGCCTTCGGGAAAGTTTAAAGCCTCCCTGCACGGCTTTTGTGACGGGTCCGAAAGCGGATACGCGGCAGCCGTTTACATCCGAACGGTGGATGCAGCAGGCGTTGTCGCCGTACACTTAGTTACGGCCAAGAGTAAGGTCGCCCCCCTTCGGACTAGGCTAACCATTCCGAAGTTGGAGTTGTCCGGCGCCACTCTCTTAGTACGGCTACTCAATCATGTTGCCGACACCTTGGGAAACGGTGTCGACTTGGGGTCGATATTTGCGTGGTCTGACAGCCAGGTCGTCCTTTGTTGGCTGAAGAGTTCAGTCCACACCCTTGAGGTTTTTGTGGCCAACCGGGTCTCACAAATTCAGACTTCAAAGGCCCCGTTGATTTGGCGCCATGTACCGGGCGAATTGAACCCCGCAGATTGTGCCTCCCGCGGCTGCGAGGCGCCTGAGTTAGTGGACCACCACCTATGGTGGAGTCCATCATGGTTGTTACGGCCTGAGCGCTCATGGCCTGCCACCCCGGCTGTGGCCAGAGTCCCAGACCTAGGCATGCGTGTTCACGCCGTGGAGACGGTGGCGGCTCCGCAGATGGAGTTTTTGTTAGACCGCTACAGTTCTCTTGATAAGTTGCTCGGCGTGACTGCTTGGATGAGGCGCTTTGTGCGAAATTGTCGCCAGCCTCAGGAGAAATCGTTGTCTCCGGTCCTCGCCCTACAAGAGCGGCAAGACGCTCTGTTGCATTGGTTGCGAGTGACGCAACAGCGAGAGTTTGAACCGGAGCTGAAAGCCCTGCGCTCAAATAAGTCCAAGTTGAAGGGACCCTTGGTGCGGTTGAATCCCTTCTTGGACAGTACCGGATTGCTGCGTGTCGGAGGTAGGCTCAGACATGCCAACCTGCCGTACGGATCACGCCACCCTTTGTTGCTCCCCAAGGATGGACTGTTAGTTAGACTGTTGATTACAGACCGACATGTAAAGAATGCTCATGCCGGTTGTAATGCTTTGACCGCGCTCCTCCAACGAGAGTTCTGGATTTTGTCAGCGCGGAGAATAATCCGATCCGTTATTTTTCGTTGTCTCCCGTGTTATCGTTTGCGCGCCGATACGATGCAGCCCCAGATGGGTGATTTGCCTGCCGATCGAGTGAACGAATCGATGCCCTTCTCAGGAGTTGGAACGGATTTTGCGGGGCCATTTACCGTTAAGACATCGCGGCTTCGTAATGCTAGAACGGAAAAGGCTTACTTGTGTGTATTTGTTTGTTTGGCCACTAAAGCGGTCCACCTGGAGGTGGTTAGTGCCCTCACCACAGAAGCCTTTGTAGCCACGTTGAATCGTTTTGTGTCTCGCCGCGGAATGCCGTCGTTAATAAGGTCCGATTGTGGAACCAATTTCAAGGGCACCGATAGGTATTTAAAGGAAGTTTGTGAATTTTTGGATAGGAATAATTTTGAGATCGGATCCACACTCTCTCGCAGAGGGGTACGATGGCAGTACTCCCCGCCATCCTGCCCCCACTGGGGAGGGATTTTTGAAGCAACTGTAAAGGCCGCTAAAACTCACCTTCGTCGCGTTATTGGGGAGACGGTCCTCACGTTTGAGGAACTCGCGACCGTATTTTGTAAGGTTGAGGCGGTCCTCAACTCCCGTCCGTTGTGTCCGTTGTCTTCGGACGCGAATGATTTAGAGGCCCTTACGCCGGGCCATTTTTTGATTGGCAGACCGCTTAACGCCTTGCCGGAATATCCTTATTCCGAAGTGCCCTCCGGACGGCTCTCGCGATTTGAATTGCTCCAGCAGCTTACGCAGAGTTTTTGGCGCCGTTGGCATCTGGAGTATTTGCACATTTTGCAGCAACGCGTTAAGTGGTCGGATAGGACGACCCCACCCAAGACCGGAGACCTCGTGTTGGTAAAGGATCCAAACCTGCCGCCCCTCCGCTGGCGTTTAGGACGCATTGTTCAGCTTCATCCGGGGTCGGATGGTGTGCCCAGGTTTGCCGAGGTCCTGGTGGGGGACTCTGTTTTGAAGCGAGCGATCGCTACCCTCTCTCGCCTACCCTTAGATTGAGTTGGCGGACAGTTTGCTACTGTCCGGGACGGGGGGATGTTCACGCGCGCTTGCGAGCGGGCAGTTGTCATTGTCAAGGTCACGGGACAACGCGCTCGGGCCGGTGTAGGATTCATTCGGAGTTCGCCGCCAACCACCGTCCGCGCAACATCGCGCTCAGTTACCTACCCGTATTGTGACCGAGATCTCGAGTTTTTGCACCTACGAGTGCCCGGTCGGGGTAGAGACTTGTGACCCGTGTGTGTTCGTCTTGAAAAGCGCCGGGAAGGTTTTAGCTGTCTATTAGGGCATTGTGTAGTTATAAGAGTGTTAGCTATAAGAGTTTCCCATCGGGGGTTGGGTGAAGACCTACTTGTCAGGCGCGCGCGCCGGCGAGACAGCGATCAGCCCCCCTGGATTATGAACAGTATCTTCTCGTGAAGGTAGGACTAGCTTTTAGGTAACTTAATTTTGCATGAGAAACATCCGTTTCAATAAACTGTGGAACACAGTAGATGGTCATCACAATTGTGCGTGATCACTGTGGGTTGCAGCCCGAGCCGCAGGCGAGGGCGTAAACCAGCCGAGTGTCTAGTGAGTAAGGTGCTCACGAGTTTCATACGCACTTTTTCAACACACTTGCGAGGAAAAACAAACATTTATTGCATACATATTGTATTAACCTAATATTAACTAAGGGAAAAAGCGCGCAAGTTTTTTTTTCGCACGCGCCAAATGTGAGGTGATTGATTACATACAGCCATACAGCCTACGTCAAAATAATTAAGTATAATAATAGTGATAAAATGCAAATGTTTTATAACAAATTATTGTGAATTATAAATAATTTGATAATAATATACTTAATTATGTTTTTTGTCTTAATTAGGTACACATTTATTTATTCTAAAAACGTAAATGGATTTTCAGCCGTATAAAACCTCTTTGTTGTTACAAAAAAAGAACTGTATCTATTACCCGCTGAAATTGAAAATGCTCTGTTGACTCGCATATAACTTGCAGTTAGGTACTAACTTAACTTTGTAGGGATACTGTATTACCCGGTTAAATTGAAAAGTCTCTGTTTACTCGCATATAATTTGCAGTTAGGTACTTACTTAACTTTGTAGGGATAATTCTATTACGCAACTAGTACTGTAATATTATTATGCACGCGTGGGTTATAGTTCGGTTTATGGCCCTAAGATCGATGTAATAAGGCTCACTTTATGAGCAAGTGTGTTGAAAAATAAAATAAAAAACAAAACACGTTAGTTCCAGTTTCGGCCACCGGAACAGAAAACGTTGTCGCACTGTAACGTGTTATTTTTAATTTCATTTTGCTGTCAAGTTGTTGTCCAACCCAAGAAATTTGTAGGTATGTTTATGGTCCAACCATAGCGATAGCGCTGCTGCCGGCTGTAGGTACGTCTTATAGACATAGCACAAAAATTTGCACAAATATTTGAACAAATGTTTGGACACATGTGTAGCACGGGTACCTATTTGTTCAAACCTTTGATAAAAAACTACAGTACTTTGCCATGTCAAAAGGCAGTCTTCAAATATTTGTTCAAATTTTTTGCTGTCTGGCGCCGATATAATAAGTCAGGGCTTGCTACAAAAAAAAAACGGCCAAGTGCGAGTCGGACTCGTACCGATTACGTACACCTAGCAAAAATACCACTGTCATTTTTTGCCAGAAAAAATAACTTTGTTTTTCATAGTACTCGTATGAATGACAAAGTTATATTTGCGGTTTTCGAAAATATGTTATATCTCAAAAACTTGTAAAGCCTTCTTAGCTGTGATAGTTTTCCTTTTAACGTCGTCATATGTACTACTATCGTGAATTTTTTCACGTATCCAGAAACAACCATTTGGCTGGTATGGGGGACACTTGACTCTAACAAAATTTTGCAATTTAAAGCTTAATAATTCACAAAACTGTCTTTATAAACCCACAACGTTTTTGAAATTGCTATCCAACGACATCCCACACTATGGGGTAGACAAGAAAAATAAATTTCATACCCACTTCACGTGTAGGGGATGAAACCTAAAAAAATTATTTATTAAAATTTTTCTTTACCACTTTGTTGGCGTGATAAACATGTATATTCATGCCAAATTACAGCTTTCTAGTACTAAGAGTCTATGAGCTAGACTGGGGTCAGACGGACGGACGGACAGACGGACAGACGGAGAGACGGACAGACGGAGAGACGGACAGACGGACAGACCAGACGGACATGGCGAAACTATAAGGGTTCCTTGTTGACTACGGAACCCTAAAAATACATGGCGCTGCTGTCATCGGAACAGAAAAGATTGTCGATCGGTATCATATTGATTGGGTTCGCACCGCAAGCGACATCGCTCGCATTCCTCTCTCGCAGTATGAAGGAGTAGTAGGGAGGAGCCCGTGGCGCAGTGGGTGGATAGCGCGCTCGGCCTGCGATCGTTGAGGTTAAGCAACTTTCGCAATGGTCGGTCACGGGATGGGTGACCAAAAACTTTTCATCTCGAGCTCCTCCGTGCTTCGGAAGGCACGTTAAGCCGTTGGTCCCGGCTGCACTTGCAGCCGTTAATACCCACCAATCCACACTGGGCCCATTCTCCTTATCCATCCATAAGGAAGACCAGAGCCCCAGCAGTGGGGACATTAAATGGCTGATGATGATGATGTAAGTATGAAAAGAGGTGAAATAAGGCATCGCCAGGCTCGTTAGCTCGCCCGCCAGCCGGCAGTGTGGCTTGTGCTCAAAGGTGCTGGGGATATATTCTGTCCGAGGTATTAATGCCGATAAAAATTATTGTCTTAGCTCAAAGCTATATAAGAGATATAATACCTAGATAAAACCACTTGTGCCCAAGTACCCTGGCGGTGCTAGCATGAGTAGCATGACCGCAACGACATAGTTTGTCGCGCTCCTTCTAGCCAATCAGCACGTCGCCTTAAGTCACGCGCGCTATTTACGAGCGATCTGATTGGTCGAAAGTAACGCGACAAACTATGTCGTTGCAGTCATGCTAGCCCTGCAGGTGGTAATCCAACACACAACCTTCGGATTTCCGATGCACTGCTCCACCAATTTGAGCTACTCATTCGACTTCTTGTCGTCCACCACGATGATGACGATTACAACTTTTCCAACTTTTTGAATCGTTATTTATCTCAGAAACGGTTGCTCTTAGAAAAAAGGATTTTTACTTTTTTCAGATAATTACATGATCTACAATATTTGTCTGAGCTTATAAAGCTTTTTTGTTTAATTTTTGAAATAAACATAATATTCACCACACTGTTATAAAATTAGGAGAAAATAAAACAAATGTGTTTAAATTCTTAGTTTTTAATGTTTCAATCGAATTATTTGTGTATTTGACTATTAATAGGAATGAATGTAGGTACAATATAGGTATGATTTATATGTCGTAAAATATAGTTTTTCAAGCCTTCCTCTGTGGCACCTACAGCTGAAAATTATATATGTATATGTCAACTATTTATACAGGATGTTGTGAATATAACACTGATAACATATTTTTTGTTTCCAATTAAAGCATCTAACAAGATTTCTTCAATTTGGAATTCTCAAATTTAAATTAATGAAGGTGTTCAGAATTTAATTCAGTATTCATAAAATATTCTCCAGTTATGATTATGATACTCTGTGAGACGAGAAGAGCAAATTTGAAGAGCATTCAAATCTTAATGGAATTATGAAAGACTTGCAACTTGAAGAGAATGATAAAACTGTTCAATTACCTCACTAAATCTCTTATTATGCCCTCCGAAAGTTTATCACGAACGAAAATGTCTTTCAATTATTAAAATGACGGCCAGGTTGAAATTTATTCATTATTTTCCTCACAATGGGCAATTTCAAAGTTAACGTATTGTGAAATTGAAGTTCAAATATAATGAGGACAAATAAATATTATTATTCAGACTTTGATATTGATTTTTCTCTTGTAAAATATTAAAACAACATTCTGTAAGTAGGTATATGTAAAACCCAAGAAACTTACAATATTTAAGTGGAAAAATATTATATTTTTAATATAATTGGCACTGAGATTGTTTTCATAATAGTAATCACCTATAAGTATTAATAACATACCTACTGAGATTTTTCATTAAAGTAAAAATATATTAGTATATTTTTCTAATTCACTAAGAAATGCGAAATAATAACAAAAACACAATTGTTTTTAAATCACAGAAACTCATTTTTTTTCAATTCCGATATTAAAGCGATTTACGATATTTTTTGTTTTATACAATTTTGGCTTACATTTAGTAAGTGATACGCATAATCAGTCGGCACAAAATTACAACGTCTTTGCTGATTTTTTACAGCTTTCTATTGACCCAACATTCAATTGATTTAATAACATTACGTATTGTAAAAGCTCTAGTGTCCGTGCAAACGTTTAAAAGCTCATCTATACAAAATAAAGTCACATTATTTAAAATGATTAGATATCATACCCTCTGAGCTAGTTGTGAGACGGGTTTTTTTCAAATACTTAATTTTCAATGACTAGAATGTTTAAAATCAATAGAAAACTCAAAAAAACTTTCACCTGATTGGTTAACTTGCACTAAATCAATTCTTATTAGAAAACTATTTACAATAGGCTCGCGTATCAAGAATAGAGTATCAATAATAGTTTGCCTCAATCATGTAAAGCTGTTAAGTACAACCCTAATAATTAAAAAGTTAACTTATTACTACGAACGTGTGTTTGTCGTGATGCATTGCCGTGAATACTTAAGACCGATTTGATAGAACTTTGTCGTTCTAGTCTTGTAGCACGGGTCTTGGAAACTTTGTTCCTGTTCACACGTTACATTAATTAAAGAGGAACTGTGACAAATTAGTTCAAGCGTAACTCTGGGCGTGTTCGAGCGGTATGTTTGACAACTTGCTTCCCTTCTCAACCCAGTTCTTTAATCTACCTCGCAACTCTTCTAAACTCTTCGATTTCGCCTTGTTTATCCTCTTATACTTAACATCCTTAGGCTTTGTTACGTTTCTGTGGTTGGACATCACTCTATTGTAAGTTACGACTTGGTTAGACCGAGGTTCAGGTTCACCTTCGTCACTCTCGGGGTTAGAAGTCGCTTCTTCATCAGAATCATTGGCTGGAGTCATCCGTTTTGGCACGTAACTGTATGACCACGAGTCTTTACTAGTTTTCGGTTTTTGCTCTTTATCGCTATCTATACTTTTAACCTCTGCTGTAAGCACGACGCTTCTCATTCTAAAATTGTCGCGTCTCTGGGCGAGGAGCGTAGTCTCCTTGCATTTCTCCTCGTCAGTTCTATTCGCGTCTTTCAGTTCTTTTTCTGTGCTACTTTGAGCACTTAAGCCTTTTGTCGAATCGCCGTCTGCTTCTTCTTCTACGCTATAAACCGTCTCCAGTATCTCTGGCCTCCGCAAGAAACCATTGGAGCGCCTCACGATGCTGTATTTAAGGTTGGGATCGATAGCGTCCGATATGGATCTGACTATTGTGACGCTGTCGGGGTTAGCAGACCGGAACCTCGGAATGTGTGGAAGGTTACTACAGTCTGAGTCTACGTCTTCCATGATCACAGCTGAATCTGAATCATTGAGCGAGTCAAAGTCGCCGGTAATGTGTGTGTCTTGAAGCATGTCTCTAAAGTCGGGGATAATTTGGGAGGTGTCTATGCCGTTGTCGAGGAGTTTGGCTTGCAAAGACTCGATGACTTTCTGTTGCTTCATGATGATGGTCTCTCTGAGCGCGAGCATGGTGGTGATCTCTTTTTGCTTCCTGACGAGACGCGACTCGAAGAGCAGGAGTTGACTGGAGAGGGACTTGAGTTGCTCCGCCTTTTCTCGCTGGAGGCGGGTCACCAGTTCCTCTTGGGTGCGATGCGCTCGCCGCCACGTCAGCAGCTGGTGTGCTTGCGCGCGGTACTTCATCCTTAGGTCTCTGTAAATAAAGTACATAATTGTGAAAAAAAACCCTAGTGGTTAATGATCCAAATAGATTTTCAAAGTGTCGCATAAGGATTTTCTACATAAGCTACTCTGTTTGATAATATAATAGGGTATCAGAAACACGACACAAGTATTTATTTTCAAATATTTTCCATATTTTCTGAGATATAGCTCATCAAACTTCCTTATTAGACAAGAACAGCGCTAGACAAATTGTGACGTCAGATGTGCTTAGCGCCATAGTCCCGCCATATAAAATATCGTTTTAGAAAGATATAGCGTGAATCAACATTTTGATTATTTTTTCTTCAATGTTATATTTTTGAATGTTACTATAAAATTAATATTTACATATCATTAACAGTCCACTATTGTTATTATTATTAATCCTCCAGTCCTCCGACCCTCCAATTACTTTACATGGATGAGTCTTAGATTTAGAACATAATGTTATCGCTCACAGTGGATAGTACAGAGTTATCTATGTTGATGTTATTGCCGTAGATTTCAATCAACAATGATATTTCCCTGTGAAATGTTTATATGTCTGTAAGCAAGTAGATCTATCTTAAGTTAACAACCCAATGAACTTTAGAAGTTATGATGTGATGTCTCATCAAACTAACGATACAGTTCAAATAATAAAAAACTTACTTGCCTAAAAAGTGTTACGCAAACTTTATTATGTTTACCATAAGACATTCTTATATTATAACAAATCAGCAAACATATAGTGTAGAACGCTAACCGCCGGTTTCCGAAACGCCAATTAAAATTAAATTACCTAATTCCCAATTAATCTCCAATTAATTGTAATTTGGGTTTCTGAAAGAAAAATGTGACAGACTGTTAACAGTCTGTTAACAGTCTGTCAGTGCCCATACAAATCAAAGCCTAATTGTGAGATAATTTTCGTTTCAGAAACCCAAGGTTTTTTAATTGGGAATTAATTGTGACAGTCTGTTAGCTAATTTTAATTTTGATTGGCGTTTCAGAGATTGAGCGACGATCTTTGTAAAGTGGTGGCTGGCAAGATCTTGAGGATATGAGCCAAGCATTTGGCTTCAAAGTAGGTACTTGGGGTGGCCTATATCCAGCAGTGGACAGTGAATGATAAGGCTATGATATCAATTTTATTGTAGCCCAAGCAGCCAATTCAGCAAGTGAAGAGGCTTCTTCTGTGAACTCACTCCATCTTAGACCTCATCTTTATGTCTTTGCCCTTGGGCCAGATGGAGATCAAGCCCATTTACTATAAAAAATGTATAGGTAAGTATATTAATTGTTACCTAATAGTCCGCCTGGCCTCATCCAGGGTGTGAGCCTCCAGGGGGTCCGTCAGGGAGGCGGCGAGTGACACGTCCGGTTCCGTCGGGCTGTTCAGAGCCGACTCGCTGCGGCTGCGGACAATAAATAAAACACCGTCAAAGAGTTGTCAGACAAGAAAGGTTGTTTGTTTGCGAACGAGCACAAAAACACAGCTGTAATAAAAATGAAGATTGTGTCTCTTATTGAAGATCCTCCTAATATTATAAATGTGAAAGTTTAGATGTTTGGATGTTTGTATGTTTGTTACTCAACCACGCCAAAACGACAGAACGGATTTAGCTGAAATTTGGGATATAGATACTTTGTAGCCTGGAGAGGAACATAGGCTACTTTTTATCCCGGAAAAATATCACATTCCCGCGGGATAACGTCGCATACTTAGTCCACGCGGACGAAGCCTAGTAGAAAGCTAGTATTATATATTTTCAGTTTAAATTTTCTAAATTCTTTTTAATAAGACCACTTTTTTTTATCTACTACGGGGTAGCACTTAGCCTTCATCACACCTGATGTTAAGTGGTGATAAGGCTGAAGGTGTAAGCGCACTACTCCCGGAATCCTCACTGGCTATCTTATCTTTAACTGCCGGAATACAATAATGACGAAAACATCATTGTTATGGCGTCAGACTTAGATAAGATGGTGGTAGCTAGCCAGGCGGACTAAGAACAAGTCCTACCACCAACCAAACCAAATACAATATGTACCCCCGCTGGGAATCGAACCCGGGACCTCTGGGTCTGAAGTCGGTGGTGTGAACCACTAGACCACAGAGGCGGTTATAGTATATTATGATACAAGTGAGCTAGGTTGCTCATTATACACGAGGCCGTGGGTTGCAGCCCGAGCCGCAGGCGAGGGCGTAACTCAGCCGAGTGTCTAGTGAGTAAGTTGCTCACGAGTTTCATACGCACTTTCTCAACACACTTGCGAGGAAAAACTAACATTAATTGCATACAATAACCTAATATTAGCTAAGGGAAAAAGCGCGCAAGTTTTTTTGCACGCGCCAAAAGTTGGTGATTTATTACATACAGCCATACAGCCTACTTCAAAATATTATAATAATAGTGATAAAATACAAATGTTTTATAACAAATTATTGTTAATTATAAATATTTTAATAATAATATACTATATATTTTCAACCATCGGAGCTGGTTGTGAGACGGGTCGATTTTTTCTAAATACTTTATTTTCAATCTTTCTATGATAAAAATTGCATTGTGAATGCAAAAAAGTAAAAATTTAAATAATAATATACTTAATTATGTTTTTGTCTTAATAGGGACACATTTATTTATTCTAAAAACGTAAATGGATTTTCAGCCGTATAAAACCTCTTTGTTGTTACAAAAAAAGAACTTTATCTATTACCCGGTGAAATCGAAAATGCTCTGTTGACTCGCATATAACTTGCAGTTAGGTACTAACTTAACTTTGTAGGGATACTGTATTACCCGGTTAAATTGAAAAGTCTCTGTTTACTCCATAAAGTTAATATACCTATCGGAATAGAGGAACAACCACGAGCTGCCAAACGAAACCAAAATTTGATCGCATTTGTGTGTGTAAAATTGTTTATGTATGCGTGTCAGTGATGTACGTCATGTCGCTTTTCAGATTAATATCGATATCGATAATATTAAATAGAAGTAATAAATAAATATAATATTGGACACGATCACATTAATTGTTCCAATACCAAGGTATAGTAGCTTAAGCACTAGTATTATGGAAATTGGAAATAACCACATACACCCAGACCCGAGGAAATATTGAAAAATTCGTTTTCAACATTTACCCGACCTGGGGGGCTACCGGCTAAGAAATCTGGATATGGGTATGGGCTTCAACTGTCATTTGAATTCCATAATCTGATAGATTTTTGATGCTTTGTTCTGTTGAACGTTGTTAGCTAGTTATCGTTATACCCGACGTCACAAAACATGGAACTGATAATGGCTATTTTCTTTATAAAATTGACTTAAAGTTCCTAAAAACGTACGTAAGTTCATACCCATAAAGTTACGCGGTAGCCCCCCTGTGGGGCTACCGGCTAAAAAATATGAATATGGACTTGGGTTGGGTTTCAACTGTCATTTGAATTTCTTATTTTGATAGATTTTTGCGGCTTTGTTCTATTGAACGTTGCTAGCTAGCTATCGTTATACCGATTCGAGGTCACTAAACAGGGAACTGAAAGCGGCTATTTGTTTTATAAAATTGATTTAAAGTTCCTAAATTATATATATAGAAATTAAAAAACGTATGAAATTCATATACATAAAGTTACGCGGTAGCCCTCCAGGGATCGAACCCGGCACCTCTAGAGATAGCGGCACCTTGAAACCGGCGCGTACACCATTCGGCCACGGAGGTCGTATAATAATAATATATTAATATATACCTAGTAATCCTTACTTCCTACTAATATTATAAATGTGAAAGTTTGGATGTTTGGATGTTTGGATGTTTGGATGTTTGTTACTCAATCACGCCGAAACGGCTGAACGGATTTGGATGAAATTTGGAACACAGATACTTTGTAGCCTGGAGAGGAACATAGGCTACTTTTTATCCCGGAAAAATGTCACATTCCTGAGGGATAACGTCGTGTAGTCCACGCGGGCGAAGCCGCGGGCGGAAAACTAGTTATATTATAAATGCGAAAATGCGAATCTGTCTGTCTGTGTGTTACACAATCACGCCTAAACTACGGAACCGATTTGAATAAAAATTGGTACAGAGATAGTCTAGAGCCTGAGAAAGGACATAGGCTACTTTTTTATGTGAACAAAGGGATGTAAGGGGTTGAAATAGGGGATGAAAGTTTGTATGGAAATTACGTCATTTTTAAAGCTAGAAGCTTCAAAATTATTTTATAGGCTTTTGATTAGATAAATAAATACGACATTCAAAGTTTGTAAAAAAAACTACCCTAAAGAGGGTGAAAACAGGGGATGAATTTTTTCGTGTGATGACGTCGGCAAAAAGTTTACGGAACGGATTTTGATGAAAGTTTTTTTGTTATACAGCTATTGGTCCTTGCCAACATATAGCTATAATTTATTTTTCACTTCTCATGCTCGTAAAGTTCGTGTTTATGTTGGGTATAGGCGGCATGAAATCGCTTTTTATGCTCTAGTGCATAAAGTAAAATCTTCGTCTAAGTCTCAGACTTTAAGACAAAGGTCGTCAGGTAAACAGTCACACACGCAATTAAATTTCGTTAAATAAACTTTATTAATACCTAACGTATTTCATTCTGTTTCTTAAATTTTGTACATAATCCATGTTAAATTATTAAATTAATAAAACTAAGCAAAATTTATGAGTTTTCTAAGGAATAAGTATTTCAAGAGTATTATGGACTACGATCTATGCTAAAGTCACTGTGCTGCCAATGCCCGTATAAAAAAAAAGAAAAAGAAAGTCTTTCCGCCAATATGGCGAAGTCTTTATTTTTTCTTTTTTGCAATATTGTTATTTATTTTCCTCACACTCGAAGTGAAAAGCAGAGTGTATAACTCGTACATAAAACCCATTTTACCCTCGAATTGACTATCCACCCTCGCCTACGGCTCGGATGGATATATACGTCTCGGGTAAAATGGTACCTTTTATGCACTTGTTGTACAATCTACTATTGAAGATCGCAATTTCTGATGTGGAACCATAGCAGTCCAGCCAAACTATGAGAGATATAAAAATACCGTTCTGAGGAAAATTGTACGTGACGAGCACTTTCTATTGACGTACAAAGTTTGAAGGTCTGGTACACCTGATGTGGAACCCTAGCAGCCAGATTAAACTATATGAGATACAAACATAGCGTCTTAAAAAAAGTTGTTTAACGTCATGGACATTTTCTATTAACGGAAAAATATCGAAGGTCTGGTACTCCTGATTTGGAACCCTTGCAGCCCAGCTTAACTATAAGAGATACAAATACAGCATCTTAAGAGAAGTTGTTCAGCGTGATACGTATTTTCTTTTGACATACAATATATACTAATATTATAAATGTGAAAGTGTGTTTGTTTGTATGTCCGTCTTTCACGTCAAAACGGAGCAACGGATCAACCTGTTTTTTTAGTATGTGGATAGTTGAGGAGCTAGAGAGTCCCATAGGCAAATTTTATCACGGAAAAATATCACATTCCCTCGGAAGAACGTCGTGTAGTACACGCGGCAAAACCGCGGGCGGAAGGCTATGTGATATAAAATTTTAATGTGTTAAGGTGTATCGATGAGCTCAGTGGCGCCGCCAATAGAAATAAATCAATTGCATTTTATTAAAGGCTTGGATAAAAAGTGTCGGTTATTTCGCGCAAATAGAAGAGCAAAATGCAATTTTTAATTGTTTTTTCGTGGCCTCAAATATGAGCACCAAGTTATGGATCTCGATATTGCCAAATGTGGCCACTTTTGGCACTATTGAGATTCACGACTTATTGCGTAAGTTTGAGTTCTCAAAAGTATATTTATAAATTGCATTCCACTCTTTCACCTGCGCGAAATAACCGAAACTTTTAATCCAAGCCTTTAATAAAATGCAATTGATTTATTTCCATTGGCGGCGCCACTGAGCTCATCGATACACCTTAATACGTAGGTACTGTTTATGTAATATACACGGGATTTTTTTATCACCCCGGATATTTTTAGGGATTATTTTACTCATGAAAACAAACAACTTTTATTATAGGACCAACACTGAAATCGCGAAAAAATATCAGCTGTTCCATACATTTTGATAAAATATTTTTTCACTTTTGTATGGAATAGCTGTTTTTTAGCGATTTTAGTGTTGGTCCCATATTAAAAATTGTTTGTTTTCATGAGCAGAATAATCCTTTTAATTTTATCCGGGGTGATGAAAAAATTACCGTGTATATTAAGTAAATAAATAAAATAATTCATACTTATTATAAAACTGTATGCGATTCTATTCAGGGGGCTACCGGCTACAAATTATGGGTATGGACATGGGCTTCATTTGACATTTGAAGCCCATATTATGCCCTTAAAAGCACAAAATATGGGCATGTCAAATGAAGCCCATGTCCATATCCATATTTTTTTGCCGGTACAGGGGCTGTATACATTGAAAAGAAATAGAAAAAAATACCACCAAGGGTCTTCTTAAACGGAACAGATACCAAAAATATAGTTTTTGAATTTTTTGTCTGTCTGTCTGTTGTCCACGTTTCAGGCAAAAACTACTGAACGGATTTTAATGAAACTTTTTTTGTTATATAGCTATTAGTTGTCGCCAACTTATAGGTAGGCTATAATTTATTTAGAAGATCGAAATGGCCGATGTGGAACCATAGCAGTCCAGCCAAACTATGAGAGATATAAAAATACCGTCTTATGGAAAATTGATAAATGTGATGAGCATTTTCTATTGACGTACAAAGTTTGAAGGTCTTGGTACACCTGCCTGGCTAGCATTACCATAATTATATCACGCAATATGATATAGCACGTCTTGCTGTCTTGCTTCCACCTTAGTGGGGTAGGTAAGCAAGACAGCATGACGTGCTATATCATATCGCATGATAAAAGCCGTTTATGCTAGGCCAGCTGATGTGGAACCCTAGCAGCCAGGTTAAACTATATGAGATAGCATCTTAAGAGAAGTTGTTCAGCGTGATAAAATAAAATAAAAATAAATAAATAAATAGCTTCTTACATTCACACCAATTATCTAAGCCCATTTTAATTTCATTAAGAAACTGTATCATGGAAAACTTGATAACGGATAAATATATACTTAAATACTTTTTGTTTGTAAATACATACTTAATATACATAGAAAACACCCAGACCAAGACAAATAGACATGTTCATGCACACAAATATTTGTCTTGTTCGGGAATCGAACCCGAGACCACTGGCGCAGAAGGTGGGTAGCCTACCCCTGCGCCAAATCGGTCGTCATGATAAGTTCTTTCTTTTGACATACTGTTTGTATTGTTTGTATATCCGTCTTTCACGTCAAAACGGAGCAACGGATCGGCGTGTTTTTTTAGTATGTGGATATTTTAGGAGCTAGAGAGTGACAAAGACTAATTGATATCCCGGGAAAATATAACTTTCCCTCGAGATAACGTCGTGTAGTACAGGCGGGCGAAACCGCGGGCGGAAGGCTATGTGAAATATTTTTTTAATGTGTTAGTATGTATCATAGCGCTAAACTAATATATAAATAAAATAAATACACAAAAAAACGAAAACCTTATTAGCTAAAAAAATTAAAAATGCTGCCGAAAGTCACTATTCCACGCGAACGAAGTCGCGGGCACAGCTAGTATTATTAATATAACTAAAATAGGATGGGAAGGGATTTTGCATGGCAAAACTACGATTCTGTGGTGAAGTATACATAATTATTAATTTAAGAAAAACTCCGAAGAGATTTTAAGTCATTTATTATACACTAGCGACCCGGCCATGCTTCGCACAATCCTTTGAACAATTTGTTGGTGCTTCCACAGTGATAGTACGTTCACTTCTCGCGCCTGAAAATATTATTCATCAAAATGTCCAATTGTCCAATTAGTCCATGTGCTTCTGGTATCCAAGGTAGTATGAAATCTGAAAGATTGATATTACTAATGATAGTATAGGTACCTATTCTAACAGTCAAAAACTGATAGGTACCTATGGATCAGTTAAGTATCTTAAATGGGATTACATTCCCAGGTAATTCATATCTAATCGTAATATAGGTACTTTAATAACAGTACCTAATACATATTCGTTTACCGCGTGATAGACAGTGGACACGAAATATCGATAACTTGATGCAGCCCTAGTGTAAAACGAAAATTATTTCTTTACACAAAATATTCGTAAATTCTGCATTATGTGTAATCAATATTTGCTTGTTACATAAATAAATGTTTATTGAAGAGCATTATCACACTTCGTGCTTTAAATTCGAAGCGCATTAGCAAAAATAAACCTTAGGAAGGGAGGTGTCGGTTTAGAATAATTTACCTGAGAAATGAACATTTTGCGGGATTATTTCATTGTGTTGTACAACAATCAATAACTGAGCAAGTCACCATGTTTCCATACCAATATTAGCTAAAAATATCTAAGATTGCACGTAAAATCCGAAAAATTTACAATACCTAAATTCTCAGCGTGATGATAAGTGCTGACGAACTGTCAAACAGTAGCCAAAATCGGTTCTGTTACGTCGTATCACGCATCTCCTTTTATCTCAGTGTTGTTGCTAGTGACATCCCGCTCGCTCAGCCCTTTGTTGCTCTATTCCGATAGGTATATTAATTTTATGGTTTACTCGCATATAATTTGCAGTTAGCACAGATAATATAATACTATACTAGAGTTAGGTACTTACTTAACTTTGTAGGGATAATTCTATTACGCAACTAGTACTATAATATTATTATGCACGCGTGTGTTATAGTTCGGTTTATGGCTCTAAGATCGATGTAATAATCACTTTATGAGCAAGTGTGTTGAAAAAACTTTTCCAATCCTTCGTTTACTGTGTGTTCTCTATACTCAACATTATCTATAGGTTCTTATCGTGATATTTAGTACAAAATATAGTTCGTACTTAATGTATTAGTATTCAATAACATTACCCACATTAACATAGAATGTCAGTCTGAACCATTAACAAGCAAAAATGTATTCGGAACAGGGACACGTCTTAGCGATGTTTATGCCACAAAAAATGGCATACAATTCCAATTTTCATCGGAAAATGTTTCGACGACAAGGCGGGATAAATGACAGGCCATTTATAAAAATAAACGCCGTGGTTTGGGGTAAGTACGATCATAAATATAAACAGAAAGTGGTTATATTGCTTAAGAAAAAAATGAAAACCTGGTAACATTAACAAACGAACTGAAATAGCTAAGCAATTTTAAATGTCATATTTTTCATTAAAAACTTTTTGATATAAAAAAATATTTTGAATAGTGTACCAAAATGCAACAAGATTTGTTTATTAAGATTTTAAACTTTCGCGTTCCATTATAATTATAAACAAGAGTAACGGGACTCAACGCGACATTTATTATGAAGTACATATTATTATATTTATTATGTACTTACACACTTGACGTTTCGGCTGTGTTTGATTGTTCAGAAGATTTGTTCAGCCTTTCATACACCATGTTATCAGGCTTAGAGCGACAGAAGAGGTCGAAATAGGCTGTTTCAATCAAACAAAAGACTACAAACAGCCATTCTCTAATCCTAACATTATCCGCTCCATTGGATCAAGAGGGATACGAACAGAACGAGAGAGAATGCATCTGTATTTACACGCCTACTCAGGCACATGAATATATATTATCATCACCACTCTTGATATTTTGGCTACTGTTACACGTTGAAGATTGTTAACATATGAAAATTAAATTGTGTACATTGTTTGGATGTAACTTGATCCAGTAAGTTGCTAACTTTGCCCATTAATAAATTCTATAATATACTTGCTTATCATTTTCCCACGGTAGTCAGGTACCTAATAAATAAACGGAAAGTGCTCACGTACGACCAAGATGCTATTATATTTTATCTTGCTATAAAATAAAGCACGTTATAATTCACTGGACCATCACACGGTAGATAATGTTTATTTTTATGATACATCATCTTTAGGGTCCGTGGACCCGACTTTAAGAAATCCTGAACAAGAAGTTTCTGTCCATGTCAATTATCTATTAAGTCACTGCAATTACACACATAGATAGTTTAAGGTTAAAGGTCACAGCAGATAAACCTATCAACTCGGAAAGGCATCGACACCGTATCGCCTTTCGCCTCGCCGTCAACCAGGCGTCTACCTAACGCACGCACGTAACCAAACCGGCAGCGTCGGTACGTCGCGTCGGCTCGGCTACGGCTAGGCGACGCCGCGCTTACGCCTCGCCGCATAGTGGTTCCATATCGAAAAAAGGTGGACATGGGATCAAATCTCGGAATTTCAGTCAGATTTTTTTAAATGTGGTTAGTTCATTTTCATTTTCAGACCACTGTGCGTAGAGCCGTAAGCTCGGATACGGAGAGACGTGAGCGCGTGGACGACTAGCGGTAATCGCGGGGATAGCATGTTAAGCGACCCGCAAAGCGGTTCGTGAGTTGGTCCCGAGGCGAGGCGATTACGTTACGATTCCGATTGGTGTGCGTTGCAGTAGAGGGTTTCATACAAAGAATACTGAACCGCTCGAGTTGATACGTTTACGAGTTGATAAGTCTGCTGTGACATTAGATAAACAACCTCGTATACAATAAACTATCATAAACCCAGTAGCACAGTACTATCCAGCCCGTAATATGAGTTTTGAACCACCACCGTACCAGAGGGCCTACTCTGAAACGCAAAACGCGAAACATCGGGATACCCGTCCCTCTCACTCTCGAGTCGTGACAAAATCGAGTGAAAGGGGCGGGTCTAACCGAAGTTTCGGATTAGTGTTTCAGAGTACGGTCCCAGGTTACGTGAAACTAATAAAGGCCGTAAGATGCCACGAACAATAAAAAAGGATCATATTTCATAGAATCAAGGGTCACCTGACAAAATACCATATGCTAGAAAATATCTCAATTTAAATCGGTGATAACTATTAACACACCGCAGCATTACCCGGTCCCGTAATATGAGTTTTAAACCACCGTACTAAGTTGCGTGAACCTTGCCGGTTCTTCAAGGCCTCATGCTTTGGTTTCTCGGTAAGTTTTCGTGACAAATTGTGTAAAATTTTTTGGTATATGACTTTCGGCAATAGATACATTATTTACCGAGAGTCAGCGCGTAACCATTTTGCAAAATGTCTGAATTGAGTGATCCACATAACAGATTTTATCTTTCTTCCCTTACGAGTGACAAATTTTTGAATTTCAGTCAGGGGTTTTGCCAATTTTTGACTAAATATACATGTACTTTTAACCAGCAATTTAGGTAGGATATCTCAATCCAGACGCTCATCCTCCCGCTGCCGCGCCGTAGGATTTGCGAACCGATAGCGTAGCTTCATTAACGTTCACAAGTGTTGTATTATGCTGCGGCCACACTATGGGAATACGCCAATAGACATCGGGATTTGCCAAATTCCAACACAGTGTAGCCACGTTATCGCGATAATTAAAGCGAAAATTTTTAATACGGCATTCACTACACCGTATGCCTTATGCCGATAGCTCGAGTGGCGATTATCGCGTGAATTTTTGCTATCGAGCGGCCACACTATGGCGATAAATTTACAGCAATAATTCTCGCGACAATTCAAGCCAAGTTGAACATCGGCATATCCCCATAGCGTGGCCCCAGCATTAGCCTAAAATAAATAAATGATTTTGATTTTGAATTTCATTTTGATTTTTTTTATTTTAATAAAGGCCGTAAGATGCCACGACCAAACAAAACGGTTCATAAGTACTTAAGTATTTCATAGAATTAGGGGTCACTTGACATAGTACCATTATGCTAGAAAATATCTCGGTCTTATTCGTTGACAAACTACACTTAGATTAATAACGCTTCAGCAGCCATTACCCGGTCCTGTATTGTGAGTTTTCAAACACCGCCGTACTAAGTTACCTGAAACTAATGAAGGCCGTATTAATATTCCATTATCGCCTCCACGTACGGAACGGCTACCAGACACCGAGCCTGATGACGTATAATTACGTTTGCGTTACGTTACGTTATGTAATTTTCAATTTAAAATGCAATAGGTAGCGATTGAATATGCTATCGCTGTCCTTGAAAACCGTTATTTAGTGTTTGATAGAAACAGAAATAAGACGTCAAATGATTATGATTGGTCATAAATAAATTATTGTACTATCACACCCAACCAAAAAGCTTATTCTAAAGCTTAGACTAAATACTGAGGTAACTGAAGTTTTCACCCTGAATAAAATTTAAGTTGAATGTAAAATATGTTTATAATTTTCTTTTTCTGTTGCACTTTGTGTCACCCTTTTTACGATTTTCTCAACAACATTTAGGTTGACTGGAAGAGATCTCTTTCAGGGATAAGTCCACCTTTGCCGAACATACTTGTACATTGTAAACTGTTATATATAATTTGTGCAATAAAGAATATAATAAAAAAGTGTACCCCGCAAATTTGACCTTTAGTACGTAGTGGCTGTCAGTTGTCTCATATGACTCATATGACGTATTTTTTCAAAGTGTAGGTGAGACGGAAGACAGCCATAGTGCCACAAAAAAGTACTGCACTCTCCAGTTACTTACCTCAGTATTTAGTCTAAGCTCTTTGCACCCAACAAACTAGCCCAAATTAAGTTCTTTAGGAACTTGTGTATTGGGTACTTCGCAACGTATAAACATACCTTCTTATATATTTTTATATACTTACTTATATTATATTATATTCCTTTGTATAAAACACCCTGACCTAATCATTGATGACTATGTAACAACTTTTGTAACTATGTGCACAATAGTAGATTGTACAACAAGTGCATAAAACATACCATTTTACCCGAGACGTATATATCCACCCGAGCCGTAGGCGAGGATGGATAGTCAATTCGAGGGTAAAATGGGTTTTATGTACGAGTTATACACTCTGCTTTTCACTTCGAGTGTGAGGAAAATAAATAACAATATTGCAAAAAAGAAAAAATAAAGACTTCGCCATATTGGCGGGAAGACTTTCTTTTTCTTTTTTTTATACGGGCATTGGCAGCTCAGTGACTTTAGCATAGATCGTAGTCCATAATACTCTTGAAATACTTATTCCTTAGAAAACTCATTAATTTTGCCAAGTTTTATTAATTTAATAATTTAACATGGATTATGTACAATATTTAAGAAACAGAATGAAGTACGTTAGGTATTAATAAAGTTTATTTAACGAAGTTTAATTGCGTGTGTGACTGTTTACCTGACGACCTTTGTCTTAGAGTCTGTGACATAGACGAAGATTTTACTTTATGCACTAGAGCATAAAAAGCGATTTTATGCAGCCTATACCCAACATAAACACGAACTTTACGAGCATGAGAAGTGAAAAATAAATTAATATGAAAACAAAAGAAATAGACATGTTCATGTACCTACATTTTATTTGTCTTGTGCGGGCATCGAAAATGCGACCAATATGGTGCAGAAGGCAGGTATAATTACGAATCCTAACAATTACAGTTAGTAAATTTTGTCAAAGCTGTCCATTTTTTTTCTTTTTATTAATTACGGGGTTCACAACTTCACACCAGTTTATTAGTGAAGATAAGATGATTGTGGAATCGCACTACTCCCGTAACCCGTAACCCTCAAAGACTGTGGAACTGGCTATCTTATCTCTAACTGCCGGGAGACAAAAATGCTGAAAACATCGTTGCTATGGCGTCAGACTTAGATAAGATGGTCCTAGTTAGCCAGACGCACCGGACTTAAAACAAGCCCTTCCACAAATCAAACCGAATACAGGTGAAAATTCGATTAGGGAGGATTTTGCCTGTATAAGTTAGAATTGAATAACGTGCCTAAATAAATTAGAGTGAAATTAAGGTTATAAATGCTACTCCTTTGTGGGTAAGTATAAAAATTACTTCAGCCGGAACCACCCCAGTTAAAAACGAGCTTTTCAAAGCACGGAAAATCTCGATCATAGCGTAAATTTGACCAGCCGAATAGGTAAGAAGCCATTTAATTGCGTTTACCAAGCCTCGTTGGATTGTATTCGTTGTGTTCGTTAATTTTGATAAAATCGTAGAATGGATGTGTTAACCACGTGTTAACTATGTATATAATTCCTGGGGACTGGTAGTATTACTGTTAATCCTTTTACAGAACAAATGGAAATTGGAAGCCATAATTAAGCTTTAAGCTGCTTACGGCTTTATACAGTTATATAATTTGCGAGATAGTCCAATGGTAAAAATTGAAAATTAATCTAGCAGATTAGTAAGACAAGTTTTGTATTTTTATTTTTATGTCAACGGCCGACTTTTAAGTTGCACTTACTTTTTAGGTTTTAAAACTACGCATGTGATGTAGGTCAAAGCACGAAAAGGTGTAACAATCTGGGAACACAAAACAGAGAAACCTCAAAGTTCACTAAAAGTTATCTGTTACCAAGAGCATGTAATGAGCGTTTTTCTGACAGGTAGAGATTTTAGTACGTTTTTTCATCAATAGATGTCGCATTTTAACCTAAGCTGTCAAAAATTGTGCATGTTATAGACCATAAACATTGCTCACTCGCTCAAGCAAAAATAAGCTATGCTTTCTGTGTCATTTTGTCTTTGTTTGTCTCGTCAGTGTCACAGGGTAAAAAAACTATAGTCAGTGTGTTTAGTACGCTTCTGTTTGTGGTTCGTTGTTTTCGTTTGTATTTTCCGTGGATTATAAAAACCGACGACTTTGGCTTTTCCTACTGGTGCCTGTCCTGACGACTCTTCTTTGCATGATAAGATAAGGGCTAGCGCGCACGGGTGACTTAGTTACGCGGCAATTTAATTGTCACTGTCGCCGGCCGTCTCTTCGCCGCGAAAAGATGCGCACACGAGAGCGACAGCGACACAACTTTTTGTAATTTTTGCTCGCATCAACATGGATTTCGAAGAGGCGGTTGTGGTCTGTGCACTTGTCTAAAGAAGCCGAAGACGACAACGAAATAAAAAGCAATAAGAGCGGGCGCGCACGGGTGACTTTTGTCTCCGCAACTATTTTGTCACTCGCATCAAGTCTACGGGTTAGTATGAAAGTGCGCGCATGAGCGACGCAACTTTTTCATACTATTGGTGTGAGAGACAAAACAGTCACGGTGACAAAAGTCACCCATGCGCGCTAGCTCTAAGGGGTGCATCCATTATGGAGTGATAGACTGACACTTGGAAAAACCTGGAAACCTGGAATAGCTGCTGGCAAACTTCTCCCTAAGCTTAAGATTTAGCATGAACATCTGAATATTCTTTTATATTTTTACTTTATAACAGTTATTATGAAGAAAACGCAGACTCCAGATAACACTTATATAATTATTGATCCAACTTACAGGTACAGCATAGTACAGGTATAACAACATAGATACAGTCGACGTCTTAGTGAACTTATCCCCTCGAGGCTAGTTTGAAGAATGACCTCTCTTTGCTCGTTAATCGGGCTCAAGCCTAGCTACCCCCACCGATTTTACCACAGATTAGCCTATTAAATTTAACAAAATGGCGGCAAGAGACGGCATTACCAGTGTTGCTATTAAAAAATAAGAAAAACCTTCTAAAATCATGACATTCGGCCATCTGATAACGTGCTGTCTCCCGACGCACATATAAAAATTATTTAGAATCAATTAATTAGGTAAGTATACAGCTAATATACTGATACACAACTATTCTCAATAGTTAAGTCTTACAACTATGTACCTATTTAGGTTAATCTTATAGTGATAAAAACCTTAAGTTAAAACTTAAAACATAATTGAAACAAATACATTATATTACACAATGCTCAACAATAAACTTTTAAGGAAGCCGATGACTTGTTTAGAATATAGATATTATCGTGAAAATATTGTTTTAGTAAATCGTTAAGTAATACATAATCAAATAAAATAAATTATCAATAACAAACTAATCTAAAACTATTTGAATCAATGTATAAATTAACATAATCATGACATTAGTTAACAAGCGACTATTATTACTTCATCATCATCATCATCATGTCAGCCGAACGACGCCCACTGCTGGGCATAGGCCTCCCCCAAGGATCTCCACAACGATCGGTCCTGCGCTGCCCGCATCCAGCGGCTTCCCGCGACCTTGACCAGATCGTCGGTCCACCTTGTAGGGGGCCTGCCCACGGAACGTCGTCCGGCACGCGGTCGCCATTCAAGAACCTTTCCGCCCCAACGGCCATCGGTTCTCCGCGCTATGTGTCCCGCCCACTGCCACTTCAATGATGCAATCCTTCGAGCGATGTCGGTTGTTTTAGTTCTCCTGCGGATTTCATCATTTCTGATTCGATCGAGCAGGGAAATACCAAGCATCGCTCTCTCCATTGCTCGCTGGGTGACTTTGAGCCTTCTTATGAGACCCATAGTAAAAGACCACGTCTCACTTCCATAGGTCATTACTGGCAACACACACTGGTCAAAGACTTTCGTCTTGAGACATTGAGGTATTTCGGACGCGAATATATGTCGGAGCTTCCCAAACGCTGCCCATCCGAGCTGGATTCGACGAGAGATCTCTTTCTCAAAGTTGGACTTACCTAACTGGACCGTCTGTCCTAGGTAAACATAGTGGTCAACAACTTCGAGTGTAATGTTCCCAACATTAACTGGAGCGGGTGCAACATGGGCATTGGACATGATTTTCGTCTTGTCCATGTTCATCTTAAGACCCACTCTTTGCGAAGCATTACCGAGATCTTCGAGCATTGTGTTCAGGTCTTCCAAGGTCTCAGCCATAAGAACTACATCATCGGCAAACCGTAGATGTGTTAGGTACTCGCCATTGATGTTGATGCCGCATCCTTTCCAGTCCAGCAGCTTAAAAATATCCTCCAACGCAGCTGTGAACAGTTTGGGAGAGATGACATCTCCCTGTCTCACACCTCGCTGTAGTTGGATAGGATTAGAGCTCTGATTCTGTAATCGGACCGACATGGTGGCGTTTTGGTATAGGTACCTCAGCACCTCGATATACCTGTAGTCTATTTGGCACCTCTGGAGAGACTGCACCACGGCCCAGGTCTCGATCGAATCAAAGGCTTTCTCATAGTCCACGAACGCCAAGCAAAGTGGCAGGTTATACTCTTCGGTCTTCTGTATAACTTGCCGCAGCGTATGAATGTGGTCTATGGTACTGTAGCCTTTCCGGAACCCGGCTTGTTCGGGAGGTTGGAAGTCGTCGAACCTGCGAGCGAGACGATTCGTAATGACTCTCGAAAACAACTTATAGATATGGCTCAGAAGCGAGATGGGTCTATAATTTTTCAAGAGAGTTTTATCACCCTTCTTGAAAAACAGCATCACATCGCTTCTGCCCCATGCCTTTGGCGTTTTGCCCTCGAGGATGACAGAGTTGAAGAGCTTCTGGAGGACCTTAAGTATCGGCTTACCGCCCGCTCTTAGAAGTTCTGTTGTGATTCCGTCATCACCCGCCGCCTTGTTGTTTTTGAGCTGCTTGAGAGCCATTCTAATCTCGTACAGGCTGACGTCCGGGATATCTTCGGTATAGTGTCGGGTAAGCTTGGCTCTAGGGTCTTTAGCCTTGCTTTCAACAGGTGTTTGCGTGGAATATAGCTGTCCATAGAAACTCTAAATCTCCCTCAGGATTTCAGATGTTGACGAAACGATGCTACCTTCCCCAGTTTTCAGCCTCGTCAATTGACTTTGCCCGATAGACAGATCTCTCGCGAACACTTTGGAGCCTTTGTTCCGCTCAATGGCTTCTTTAATACGCTCGGTATTAAATTGGCGAAGGTCGCGCGTCAAGGACTTAGATATCTGTCTATTGAGCTGCCGATAACGATGGGCATCCGCTGAGTTCTGCAGCTTCATTTCGTGTCTCTGATCCATGAGTAGGAGAGTCTGACTGGAGAGTTTCTTCAATTTGGGACGGTGGGTTTTATAGTACTTAGACCCTACCGTGCGGACAGTGTCCACCACCATGTTGTATAGATCGTCCACGTCTATGCTGTTCTCAAGGGCTTCGAAGCGGTTTTGAAGCTCGAGCTGAAAGCACTCGGGGTTTTGAATTTGAGCTGGTATTGGTCGGAGCGTGGATTTTATCAGTCGCGATCTTTCGAGCTTGACATCGATATTCAATGTGCCTCTTACCATACGGTGATCGCTTCCTGTCTTAACAGCGTTGATCACACTGACATCATTGAATATGTGCTTCTTCGTCGACATGATAAAATCGATCTCGTTTTTGACTTTACCGTCCGGACTGATCCAGGTCCATTTGCGGCTTACGGGCTTCCTAAAGAAGGAGTTCATCATATAGAGGTTCTCCCTCTCCATAAAGTCTGCCAGCATCTGGCCTCTATCGTTCCGTTGCCCAAATCCAAATTGCCCCACTCTCAGCTCATCACCGCAACGTTGCCCCAACTTTGCATTGAAATCCCCCATCACAACCGTGTAGTGGGTTTTATAGCTATGCATGGCTTTAGAGATCTCCTCATACATAGCCTCCACTTCGTCATCGTCGTGTGTCGAGGTCGGAGCGTAGACCTGGATAACATTCAGCGAATATCGTTTCGATAATCTGAGTATCAGGTACGCTACCCTGCTCGACACACTTCCGATGGTGATCACGTTGTTGACAAGGGATTTATGGACGATGAACCCGACACCACCAATGGACTGTTGGTCGCCCTCCCGGTGGTAAAGTAAGTTACCGGATTGCAGGGTTATCGAGTCCTCCCCCTCTCTTCGGACTTCAGATAACCCAATGATATCCCAATGTAACTTACTTATTGCCTCTTCCAACTCTACGAGCTTCGCGTCGAGCCTCAATGTGCGCGTGTTGTAGGTTGCCAGGTCGAGTCGTCGGTGTTGGTAGCCGGAGCCTACCCGGAGATTCTTAGCACCCCCTGCCCCGCCGTTACCATAGCCGCTACCGTAGCTAGGAATAGCGGGGCCGCCGGGGACTGGGGGCCGATTTGTTGGTTGTGTTGTCATTGGGGGGGTTGTGCCATAATCGCCACGCTTGGCAGGCGGGTTGGCGATCGCAGTATTGGCCTTTTGTAACTGGAGACGCTGCTGCCCATCTCCTGATGGCAGTTTTCCCTTAGTCGCCTCTTACGACACCCACGGGAAGAGAGGGGGTAGTGCTATTCTATTTATGTGCCGGCACTACACGGCACATTATTACTTAGAAAACTTATTTTGAAACTATACTTGTTATATAATCATGTGTAAGTAAGTATATGGAATGATTAAAGTAAATTCTGGTTATAATCTATAAGCATTAGTTATGGGTCATAAAAGACAAATGGATTAGCTTGGTTCTAGTTTACATCAATGCATTGTCAGGAGCTACATTCAAGAATATTAGATGGTGTCAGAAGCAAAATCCCTAAGAATGTTACATTAGGAATAGGTAGGAACAGAATTTAACTTTAACCTGATAACTAGACACCCTTATCACTTCACTCAAATAGTGGAAAAAGCAACTACGAGTCATGAAAGGATTAAAGACCTAATATTAGATGAATTTAACTATCGCTAAGTTTGACCTAGTTTAGTCCTTACAAAAACAACTGTAGGCCTCTGCACAGTTACCAATTTTTACCCAGATATGATTAACAAACCAAGTTATAGATACGTATTTACCATAGTGCACAATTTGTATTAAATCAAGATATGAATTAGGACAACTAAAGGAATTATTTAAAGGCATGTTCGTAATAGGCATTATTACCGATTAATTTAAATATTCTTACAAGGAAGTTACACTAATAATGAAGATCGCGCAGATACAATTTGAACCGTCACAGCAACAATTTGCTTTTCCAACTTGTCAACCAGTTGTCCAAGGTTTCCAGAGCATTCTTCTCCAGCACCAAATCTTAAATATTATTAAATGCATCTATTCTCTGCCTCTGTTAGAATAGTACAATACATGGTTCCACTCCGTACATGAAAATCAAAAGATCATATTATTATCATTTCTAATGAATAAGTTAATGATTTTAAACAAGTTCGCAATTTAATATCAAAACTTAAAAATGTCTACAAGGTATCCTCATACGAGCATGACCCGCATTCTTATCAACAAATATTCATATTACTATGAATAATATTAGTGTAAATAGATTTAATAATTATAATTGGGATATGAAGAAGTATATTACCATGGATAGAAATAGGACAAGTAAAATCATGAACAGCTTTTCGCCCAAATGAATTAACAACACGATGATTTCCCGTGGGAATAAAATATCCTCCCGGGGTCAAAAGAAGCCGATATGTTATTCCACAGACAAAAGATTTCAAAGATCCGTCCCGCCGATAGCCGTGATTGGCGAACAAACATACAAACTTTTGCAATCATAATATTAGTAAAATGAGATAAGATACATGACATGATAATATATACTTCAATATAATTCAACTTCAGTATCAGCGATCCACTCGTCTCAATATCCGACTTACAACCACAGCCCACGATGATCACCATCATCACAACAACGATCACCCTGTGATCTGCACCTTCAGTATCATATTATCTCCTCTCATTACCACAGCACGTACACTCTGCTGCCTCCAGTTTGTATGCTGTGTTGGTTCGTACGTTCAAGGGTAGCGGGATCCTCATTATTATATTAACTCGATGCTAGCTCATGATAAGTACCTACTGGATGCTACAATTGTCATCTGAAAGCAGTAAACTCACAACACACATAGTAACCAAATCAATTTTATTAATCATTCAAAAAAAATAGATGTATCTGATAATGAATCAATAGAAATAAATGTAACTATATGAATTCTCATATTCTTTTATAAACATTAGTAGGTAAGGTACTTAGTACCTTCAACCATAGTAGAAACAAATGTTCAACTGACCAGATCTAAAAAAATATGGAAATGATTACTACAGAATATGTGAAGGAACTTCAAAGGTCCGTGAGGATGGTAAACTGCCAAGAATTTTAGTATCACGAGCCTACCAAATGAGACGGTAAATTTGACAGATCTACTTGATTTTTGGTTTAATAAAGATATAAATGCTCATTAAGATAACAATAAATTAGATTCACATAATTTGAAATCATATTTTGTCAATACGTACACTAGGACGGTAGTATTAAAATCCTCAAAAACTAATTTTAAATCATACCGCCAATAACAACAAAAACACGGCAAAACTAACTTGGTATGCTACAGCAGTGGTTACTTGTGGCTTGATTTGTTTGAACAAGTTTAAAACATGAATTAAAATGTTTGCATGAAGATGTATAGAACATTTTAATAAATTGAGAGGTGTGATTGAGCAATAATCGTTTTACTTTATTTTGCTTAATTAGGAAAACATCAGTTACAACTTGACAGTGTAATAAACACGATCTACTTAAATGCACTATGGACTGTTTACATGTTTTTGCATTAGAAACATCATTTCATCACTATGTTAATGAAAACAACTAGAATAGATATCAGTGAATGCTTCTTGCAGTGCTGTCTAAGCAACTAAGTATCTCTGCTTTTGACTTGCATCTAAATCATTAAGAGAGATCTAGAACACTACGCAGTACGCACAAATAGCAAAATAGCTTCTAGTGATTTTGGCTGTAAGATTTTCCATCTGTCTAAACCAAAACTGAGTTGCCCGGAAGAAACCGCAGTAAGACGATAAGGCCACCATTTGGTTTACAATTTGTTATCTTTGTATTATTATTATTATTTCGTGTGTGATTGTTCCGTTCGTAATATTGTGTACAAATAAAGAATTAATCTATGTATCTATCAAACTAGGTACTTAGATAAAGAATCTTCGACGTTCCCGGAAAAATGAAAAGAATGATGATTTCTACTCAGTCTTATGGCTTTATTGTCTAATTATGTAGAAGACTCAGAAAAGTATGTTCCTGATAAACTTTCTCTAGCACTCATCCACAATTTAGTTTGAATTTAAATTAAATTTGAGATTTAAGTTTGCCACTAAACTCAAATTTAAAAAGTCAAGCATAGTGAATTCTTTTAAATTAAGCTACATGTAACAAAAATAATAGACGAAATGTCCACTTGAACAAAGCTACAAAAAATAAAATAAGTAATAGGAAATAGTAAATTTTGGATATCTTTGCATACCTACATTGCTTCCATCCCGAACTAAGTAACTCAAGCACTTGTGTTATGGCATTTGGGAACAACGACGGGGATTACCACATACAATCGGGCAGAATGTTGAAAAGTCCGCTTTAAACATACACCCGACAGGGAATCGAACCCGGTAGGTACCTCAGAGACAGCGGCACCCCGAAAACCTATGCGTACGTACACCGTATCTACAACACTGCTATGGAGGTTGTTAAGCTTATACCAGAAACTAATATTGTTTCCATAGTTAAAAGGTCTATAACAATCTAAGTGACACAGATCAGTTTATAAAAGTATTACCCAATCGCAATCTTGGAATACTAAATTCGCGACTTTAATAGTGTGCTCTTATTCAAAAGTGAATCGTCATCATGTCTAATCTTATCAAGATCAGAAATACATCCAGTCCTGCGTAAAGGTCACCTGGGCATAGACCTAGGCATAGAAAAACAAACCTAGCTCATGGATATTGACCACTCATGAGAATCAAGATATGGTATGGATTTCGTATAAATGGAAACTAAGGTAATTATAAAAATCTTAACTAGGAAAGACAATAACCCCTACTCAAATTGTGGAGCATGTGGATACTTATTATGCAAGGAAAAAGAAATGATGCAAACATAATTTAGTATATAAATATCCTTATAAGTAGGTACTATGTTGCGATAATTAGAGCGCATATTGACAATAATACTTTAAAGGTATCTACTGCTACAGCTGTGGTACCTACTAGATACTCAATGCCAAGCACGTAGGCAACTGTAGATTTAAAAGGCTTTTCATTCTTCCCTAAGGGTATTTTGATAACATCTAAATGATTCTATGAAAAGATAAGTTTTTATAGTTTTGTTTTGTTTTAGACCTTTACAAACTTTATTTCAGGGGGTGTTACAATCAATTTAGTCGGTTATGCGAGATGAAAATTAAATCTTAAATAGCTTTATTCGATATGCAAATAAATAAACATGAAACATTTTAATCAAAACAACTTCAATACTTTCCCATAAACAAAATGCTCTGCATCATCTCAAATCCTCTTTGACCAGATTCAGCTACGAAGAAGGGTATTCCTCCTTCGCTCAAGACTCCCCTGGGTCGGCCACGTCACCCTGGAGGCCTACCAAGCGGCGCACCAGGTGGCGCGGGCCGTATTCGTCCTCAGATGCTATTTACCTTGGAATGTATACATTATTCATCGGCAAAAGATTGTTCCGTGTCATTCTATAATAAAATCATTAGGTTATCAACACAATATGCCCTTCAGGAAAATTCATGATTTATACTGTTCACTAGCTACAGTAGCTACCTACATCCTTTATTATTTACAAAAACCATTTCTTTTATTAAGAGCTACTTATCTAGTGCAAAAATGTAAAATGAGTATTGTAAAAACAAGAATAAAACGTTTGAAATTATCTTTGTTCTGTTGTAGTTTCATTTAAATCTAATAATCTTAAAAGTGGCCATACGGGTAGTAAACCAGTATGAAATATAAGTAGGTACTCATTTAACCAGCCTGTGAGAAACGTACTCACTTAACATTTGAACATATTCAGACGAATGTATGCCACCAACATACATCGTTCGTACTCTAAAATCCGGCGAGTGTATGCCACAAACATACACCGCCCCCTTAATTCCGACGAGTGCATGCCACAAACATACATCGTCCCCTAATATCCGACGAGTGTATGCAACATACATACATCGCCCTCTAATATCCGACGAGTGTATGCAACATACATACATCGCCCCCTAATATCAAATTCAATTTAATGCAT
This sequence comes from Crambus lathoniellus, assembly GCA_949710035.1. NCBI lineage: Eukaryota > Metazoa > Arthropoda > Insecta > Lepidoptera > Crambidae > Crambus > Crambus lathoniellus. The sequence goes on from OX453297.1 coordinate 33,718,306, forward strand.
TTCAACAAACTAATTCAATGTATCTCTTGTAACCAGTGAAGTATGATTGCAACATATTACACAAACAAGATGTTTGCATTATCGCGCATTTACAGAAAATTGGAACACACGCGTAGCATTCTCAGCAATCTAGAATAAGATCGCTTACTAAGATAATGTATCTTTAATTGTACTCAATATTATTATCTCAATATACATCTTGACACCGAACAAGTCACATCTCTTTTATTACCTTAGCCTCGGTAAAGCGTCATACCTCTTCATGGCGACCCTTTGCCAACCGAACTTATAAATTTTTGCGGGAAAATCATTACTACATGGAGCAGCAAAGCAAAATTTTCAACACCATACTAGCAGCAGTCTTCGTTGCGGTGCTATTTGGCTCTACACTTCTGTTCATCGCATTACTTGGGAAGACAAAACAATAATATGGGAGCACCACAAAGTAAAGAAGAAGTTATCATCGCACAAACCGCCAGCGGCGACGCCCAAGCAACGCAGAAAACTTCAAGCCAGCTCACTACAACAGAAATTTTACTATCCGTCATACTGCTTCTCATCGTTATACTCATCATTTACGCCTGCATCCGGAAAATTTGGGACCGAATTGTCAACCGACTCCGTAGAGAATTCAACAGCGCAGTTCTAAGAAACACAATATCTTCCGTGGAACTGGCAACGACGTCGACTCAACCATCAACGTAGACCAGGAGGTGTCCAGGGTAGAAACCCGGCCCATTGTACGAGGGGCAAGGGAAATCCCAGCCCGATCTTCAGTTAGCTGTTTCAAGCGGTCCAGGAACCCATCTTAGAAGTCTGAAGATCCTACACACTCAAGGAGCATGAGAAAACCCCCAGCCCGCAGCCCCAGCCCCCACACGCCACGCCGGTCACCACATACCTACTCATCGTGCAGAGACGTAATTATTTTATTCGCGCGCTATAATGCCACCGTAAGTCGTAAGTTATTTTATACCTAAACGTTTTAAATAATATGTAGGATTACATTTTTTTTTTCTTATTAGATAATGTCATTTATTATTTCCGATTTAAATGAATTGCATAAGAAACTATTGTATATTAAAGATAATTTAGTAAAACTAGGACCAGATAGACGTCAAAAAGAGTTAGGTTTTACGAAATTTAATGAAGCGAAACTTGAATACGCGAAATTAGAGTATATTTTAGCTCAAGTACATAATTTAGTTGAAAAATCGGAGGTATCAACTAAAGATATAACTTTAATTAATAAAATAGCAAATGACATTCAGATCATTTATGACAAAATTATTTCTTTAGAGACTTTAAGTGTTAGTAGTATTTCAAAAATGGCAGAAAAAGATAAATTTGACTTGAAGACAGCCATTGCACTTTTACCAACGATGACAGGTCAAGAACACGTCACTAAATCTCTAATTGATGGTATACAATTATATAGTTCAATGATCAGCGATGCTACTCATGGGTTACTTATTGATTTTGTGATTAAAACTAGGCTCTCTCCTAGCGCAAAATTACGTTTAAAAAGTAGTTATCCAACTATTAAAGATTTAATTAGAGATATGAATACGCATTTGATTCAGAAAAAATCTGCTGTTGCTATCCAACACAAATTACAAAACTGTCGTCAAGGTCATAGGTCGATCGAGTCATTCGGCTCGGAACTAGAACAACTTTTTGTGAATTTAACCATAGCACAAGCGGATGACGACGCTACTAAGTTTGAAGTATTGCGTCCCATTAATGAAAAGGTTGCAATCAAGCGCTTTTCAGATGGATTAGTGAATCAAAAGCTTAGTACTATCATAGCATCACGTCACTTTGATTCTTTACCAGAGGCTATAAGAACTGCCCTAGACGAGCAGTCAATGTCTACCAGACACGAGGAAGTTATGAACATTAAAAAGTTTCATACTCGTAATTTCTCACGCACACCTACTAATTATCCGCGTCAGCCAAGTAATTATTCTAATAAATATAGTTACTATAATAGATTTAGCGCAAACAATAGGTACGCTGCCGGAAACACGAGACCACAACAAGGTAAGTACATGTCGCGAGACTCCCGCGCCGCGCAAGGAACACAATCACGTTCACGTGACCGCGGTCGGCCGAGCCCGCGCCCGCCGCGCTCAGCTGTGCCTTTTCAACGTGTGCAGTACGCTAGCCACGAGCAATCGACCAATAGTGAGTCACAAGCGCGTTCTGAGCCCCAGAACGATAATAATTTAGATTTTTTTCGTTCCTACTGAAAATTATGTTTTAAACTACAATAATAGTAGTACCGTAACTTTTAACGTAAGTAATAGCAATATCGATCTTTTAGTCGATAGCGGAGCAAGCCTTTGTGTTTTAAAATACGAATGGTTATGCGATTATCCGAAGTTATTGAATTTAATTACATTTGAGAAGTTAGTTATAAAAGGTGTTAGCGGTAAACTAGTATCTGAAGGATATATTTACTTAGATTTGTCTTATAATGGGTTAGTTTTTAGAGAAAAAATGTATGTGTTTAAAAATATGTCTTGTTCTGCAAATGGTATTTTAGGTGATAATTTTTTGAAACGCTATCAAGCTATAATTAACTATAAAGAAAATACTTTGCTTTTAACTAAAGATAGTAATTATGTGTCTATACCTATATTGAGTCACTATAGACATTTGATACCGCCACGATGTGAGGTAATAAAATATATACCTACATCGTTAGGCGACGATTGTGTTTGTTTATCTAAAGAGATACAGAAAGGAGTTTTTATAGGAAGTATAATAGCGAAACCTTGTAATGGTCGCATGCCAGTAAGGATATTAAACACCACTGAGAAAGAAGTTGATCTAGATCTTACCGATTTAGAGACTTTTTCATTGAATGATTTTGAAGTCTGTAATTTTGAAAAAGAGGAGGTTTCTGTCGATCGTGTAAAAACATTATTAGGATTATTAAATTTACCTGAACTGAATTTAGAAGAAAAACGAAGTATTGAGAGTATTTGCGCTAAGTACGCAGATGTTTTTCATCTGCCAGGCGACAAACTCTCTTGTACAAACCTAATGACCCATAATATAACTTTAAAACCTAATGTCTCGCCAGTTTATGTCAAGCCACATAGATTACCGTTCGCACTAAGGAAGGAAGTTCAGAAACAGATAGATATTATGCTCGAAAATGATATTATAGAAGAGGCTACGTCAGAGTGGTCTAGTCCCGTCTTGCTTGTACCGAAAAAAACAGATAGGTCAAACGAGAAACAATGGCGATTAGTTATAGATTACAGGCAGTTAAATAATCGTATTGAGGACGACAAATTCCCTTTGCCTAATATAACTGATATCTTAGATTCGCTTGCAAATAACATTTATTTTTCAAAATTAGACCTTTCGCAAAGCTATTATCAGTTATCTTTAAGCGAAGATTCACGAAAGTACACAGCTTTCACTGCTGGTGATAAAATTTTTCAGATGAAACGCTGTCCCATGGGTCTCCGGACATCTGCGAGTGTATTTTCACGTCTTATGACTATTGCAATGTCAGGCTTAAATTATAAAAAGGCTTTTATTTATTTAGATGATTGCGTAATTTTCGGGAAATCTATAGAAAACCACAATAAAAACTTAATTAGTATACTAGAGAGATTTAGAAAAGTTAACTTAAAATTAAATCCTATGAAGTGTGAATTTTTGCGAAACGAAATAATATATCTAGGACACAAAATAACTTCTGATGGAATTTTACCAGATGAAAGTAAAATTGCAACCATGCAAAACTATCCAGTGCCGATGAACTGCGACGATGTCAATCGTTTTGTCGCGTTTGCAAATTACTACAGACGATTCATACCGAACTTTGCAAACATTGTTTATCCTTTAAATCAATTAAGAAAAAAGAATGTACAGTTTCTATGGTCATCAGAGTGTCAAACGGCATTTGAAAAATTAAAATCAGCATTAATTCAACCCCCTATTTTATCTTATCCAGATTTTTCAGAAAGTAACATCTTTCGGCTACAAACAGATGCTTGTAAGACAGGTTTAGGATCTGTTTTATCTAACATGAACGGTCAAGTAGTCGCGTATGCGAGTAGAAACCTGAAACCCGCCGAGACGAGATATCCCATCATAGAATTAGAACTTTTAGCAATTGTTTGGTCTGTGAGACATTTTCGCCCTTATTTATATGGACGTAAATTTAAAATTATAACAGACCACAAACCGTTAATTTATTTATTTAACTTGAAAGACCCAACAAGCAGACTTACTAAATTCCGATTATTCCTAGAGGAGTATGATTTTGAAATAGAGTATGTTCCAGGACGAAACAATGCAGCTGCAGACGCATTGAGTCGCATACCTATTACATCTTCTACTTTAAAATCATTACATCAAAACACAGTATCAGTTTTAACTAGAGCACAAAGTAAAAAATTAAAAACCCCCACTGATTCTTCTTCAGAGAGCTCCACCAGCACTAGGCCTGATCAACCTATTGCGGTAGAACTTCTCAAGAAACCCGATGACGTAACTGAATTAAGTTTTAATCAATTAAAGTTTGACAATTATTCAAAGTCTAAAGATAGCATTATTTCTAATGCAAGTTGTTACGTTTACGTACCTTCGCAATCAGCGATATATCTGAGTACCCGATCGTCATCTACCCCAGAGGTGTTAGCGAGGGACTTAGAGTCATTATGTCAAAAAATAGGCATACATGAGGTACTTATTATTAAAGAAAAATGTAACGAGAGTAAAATCAAAAGTCTTGTACAAGCAACAAAAAGAATTAACTCTGTTACCCCGCGCTTTCTCATAACAAAAAATATATTAAGAATATATGATAGTGAACAAAAAAGAGTAATACTAAATGATTTCCATCTATTACCTACCAGCGGACACGCAGGAGTTAATAGAATGATGAACAACATTAAGCAATATTATTTTTGGCCAGGTTTGAGTAATGATGTAAAACTTTTTGTTAAAAATTGCCATCAATGTCAATATCATAAGCATAGTAATAAACATATTAAGCAGCCCTTAACCATAACATCAACAGCCCACTCATCATTCGAAAGAATTAGTTTGGATATAATGGGTCCACTCGATGTTGATGACTATAATAATAAATATGTATTGACATTACAATGCGATTTAACCAAATTCGTTGAAGCGTATCCATTACCTAGTAAAGACTCGGTCACAGTTGCTCAATCTTTTACCAATAATTTCATTTTACGTTATGGTATTCCTAGAGAAATATTGACTGACCAGGGAACCGAATTCATGTCATCAGTGATGTCCGAAACATGTTCTCTATTACATATTAAAAAATTAAATTCTACGGCGTACCATCACGAAACTGTAGGCGCTTTAGAAAATACTCATAAAACCCTAGGAGCTTTTCTGAGAATCCAGTGTAATAATTATAAACATAACTGGAGCACCTGGATTCCATATTGGTGTTTTTCTTTTAATACCACAGTGCATAGTGAAACTAAATATACGCCTTTCGAATTAGTTTTTGGAAAAATTTGTAACCTTCCAAATAATTTACAATCAGAAATCGACCCCTTATATAACTATGACAGTTATCCCCGAGAACTTAAGTATCGTTTACAACAAGCGCAATCCGACGCACGACGTAACTTGATACAATCTAAAGAGAAAAGAAAATTATTGTATGATAAAACTAGCAATAATGTTACCTATCAGTTAGGCGATTTGTTATTATTAAAGAACCAAGTAGGAAATAAATTAGATAGTATTTACAATGGCCCTTATAAAGTTTTAAGAGATATGACGTCTAATGTAGAAATTTTAAAAGAAAATAAAGCTATAATTGTGCATAAGAATAATACCAAACCATTCAATAAATAACTATTTTATTTGATACGTAATTATAAGTATAGGTACTTAATTACATACCATGTTACTTAACACTTTGTTATTGTTATGATTAAGTGTAAAATGTGAAGCTTCCGTTTTAATTCAATACCATTTCAATTCGATACCATTTTAATTAGATACAATTTTAATTAGGTATATTGTTTATATTGTAAAACGTTTTTGTATTAGTACGATTTAATAAATGAAATAGTTTTAACTTTGCTATGTTGATAATGTTTAAATTTTGTTTACTTATTTTACTTAAGTAATTAAATTTTGGTTAAGTTCGTTAAAGTCAATGTTACGAGTCTGTTCCTTTTTGCAGGGAGGGGATGATCCTTCCACTTTTTCAGGGGAGATGAAGTATGATTGCAACATATTACACAAACAAGATGTTTGCATTATCGCGCATTTACAGAAAATTGGAACACACGCGTAGCATTCTCAGCAATCTAGAATAAGATCGCTTACTAAGATAATGTATCTTTAATTGTACTCAATATTATTATCTCAATATACATCTTGACACCGAACAAGTCACATCTCTTTTATTACCTTAGCCTCGGTAAAGCGTCATACCTCTTCACCAGTGAGCATGCATAGCTTGCTCACTCAACCCAGTGAACACCTTATATTTGTTCGCTCATCATTAAAAATTAAAAATATTCACATTAGAGATATCCAAATTCACATAAAGACTTTTATATTTAAATATTTAAAACTCATATTCATAGTTCAAGCAATTTATATTGCTATTCACGGTGTTCATATTAATTTAATCCACAAAATTTGTACCTATTAATTAATATATCAATAAATAGAAAGCCAGAATTCAATTGTAAGCAAGTAATACGTACCTATTAAACCAATCTTAGCAGGTAACGTAGGTAACCAGTAAGCATACATGACTCACTCAACCCAGAGAACAACACGTTCGCTCAATACATTAAAAAACAAAGGAAAATTTGTAATAATTAATTTTAATAATATTAAGATAAATGAAATGTAAGCAACCAATCATAAATTATTCTTACTCTTTACTACTTCTTACTAGCTTCATAACTTATAGTTTTCTTTTATTCACTGTTAGTATTAGATACCACGTTAAAACATGGATTGTATGCAAAAATTAGTAGCCATAAGTGATTTTACTCTGTGCAACAGTAAAGGCTATCAAAACTTAGCACTAATTACTTAAAACATTACATGTAGGTACACAGCCAAAACTGCCAGTCCTAGCTCCATGTGTAAGATTATAAACAACATAAACAGCAAGTACTCTAATAATATAATAATGCCAACCATCTCCATTAATTCTGTACAATCCACATTTAATACATCATGTAAATTAAACAACAACAATCAAGATATTATTCCAGATTCATGGTACGCTATGATCGTGCCATACGAAAATATCTACTACATACCCGCGTTTAAAATTATGTAAGTATAATCGGAGGGTAGCCCCGACCGTACACGAACACAATTAATCAATTCAAATAAAAGTGTGATCTAGTTTATGTCCGTTCCGTCGGAGAGTAGCCCCGACCATGTACGGAACACAATCCGCCACACAAATATTCCAATTTTAACGCTTTAGATTTAACTAACACGATCGGAGAGTAGCCCCGAACACGAATTAGTAAAATCTTAGTATTAAGCTACGCATATAGACTTTTTAAATTATGTTAGTATAGTCGGAGGGTAGCCCCGACCGTATACGAACACAATCAATTAAAACACAAATGCGATTTAGTTTATGTCCGTTCCGTCGGAGAGTAGCCCCGACCATGTACGAAACACAATCCACCGCAAAGGTATTTAAAATGTCATTTAGATAAAAAAATACGCATTAACATGGAATCTGGAATATTTATCCTTTCTCTGCGTGAAGAGAAAAAAATAACTCGTTTGGCATTACTATAGCACAGAATAAGCAAATTATTCTTATTATCAGGTTTAGTAATAAACTTACGTGGGTACTTTACCGCTTCTGAAATATGAAGAAAACGCAGACTCCAGATAACACTTATATAATTATTGATCCAACTTACAGGTACAGCATAGTACAGGTATAACAACATAGATACAGTCGACGTCTTAGTGAACTTATCCCCTCGAGGCTAGTTTGAAGAATGACCTCTCTTTGCTCGTTAATCGGGCTCAAGCCTAGCTACCCCCACCGATTTTACCACACATTAGCCTATTAAATTTAACAAAATGGCGGCAAGAGACGGCATTACCAGTGTTGCTATTAAAAAATAAGAAAAACCTTCTAAAATCATGACATTATCATATCAATATCTTCTACTACTGGCATTTTAAAAAGTATTTTAATAATATTAAGGATATCCTACTTCGTACTATCCTATCCTACTAATATTATAAATGTGAAAGTTTAGATGTTTGGATGTTTAGATGTTTGGATGTTTGTTACTCAATCACGCCAAAACGGCTGAACGGATTTGGCTGAAATTTGGGACACAGATACTTTGTAGCCTGGAGAGGAACATGGGCTACTTTTTATTCCGGAAAAACATCACTTTCCCGCGGGATAACGTCGTGTAGTCCACGCGGGCGAAGACGCGGGCGGAAAACTAGTATTATATAATATTATAAATGTGAAAGTTTAGATGTTTGGATGTTTGTTACTCAATCACGCCAAAACGGCTGAATGGATTTGGCTGAAGTTTGGGATACAGATACTTTGTACCCTGGAGAGGAACATAGGCTACTTTTTATCCCGAAAAAATATCACATTCCCGCGAGATAACGTCGTGTAGTCCTAGCGGGCGATGCCGCGGGCGGAAAACTAGTTAACTATATTTTAGATCGATAGTAGGAAGCGTATGTAGATTTTCCGTTACTACACACTATCACCGCTATCACCCCGGGCGACGGTTGAGTAGCTAAGTACCAATAGAGAAGGAGACAGTTGCGTCGCGGGCTTGTCTTCGAACCCGCGGACCAGAAAGTCTCCTGGGTCATTATTCTGTGCCGCGGGTGTTGCGTCGCTACGTGCGCGCACTTTCATACTTACCTGTAGACTTGATGCGAGTGACAAAATAGTTGCGGAGACAAAAACCCTTGGCGTATTCTACGAACTTTGAGTTTGCCTTTGCGATTTGGAAAAGACGTTTGAACGGAATTGGCCGTGCCGTGCATCATGGACAAGGACTACGGATCGTGGTCACTCGCTGCTTTGAAAGCAGAGCTGAAGAAAAGAAATGCGAAGCTTACGGGGAAAAAAGCTATTCTTGTGCAAAGGTTCATAGTTTTTATTTAGTTATCTATGTTGTTTGTATGCTTTTTTATGTTAAACTGCAATCTCAATCTTTATTTAATAAATAATAAAATTTATTTGTCTTATTGATAGAACCACAGACTACATATATACTACCAACACAGTAAATATATATGCTAATATAAACTGTGCTACCAAACATGTACCAAACTATATCTATGGCTACCAACGACCATAAAATATATTATAATGGTTTGACAGCTGACTCGAAATAGTGACATCTATTAAAAGATTTGGAACTAATTTTGACGTATTATCTGTCAAAGGAAAACCGCTAATTACTGAAAGACTTACGGCCGAATTCTCGAACGCAAATCATCTTTGGGAGCGTCTCAAACATGAAGTTCGACTTAATACTGAGGTAAGAGTATTAAGTCAAACTTCATGGTCTCAAACATCATGGCATCTCTTTCATACGTTTGACATTTAAAGTGACAGGGCGATGTTTGAAACCACAGAACAGGTTTGAGACGCTCCCAAAGATAAGTAGCGTACGAGTATTCGGGCACTATACATGATTATTCTGTTTGACGTCTTAAAGAAGCCACCATAGATATTATAAGCATTCCATCATAACATAAAATGAAAACGCGTATTAATGATTATTCTGTTTAACGTCTTAAACAAGCCACCACACAGCATTTAGACATTATAAGCATTCCCTCATAACATAAAATGAAAACGCTATAACTTTTCTCAGAAATGCGCTAAAAAAACTTTTTATCACTCGTTTCATTTCATTTTACAAGCAAGTGGTTCCCATGGATTGCTTCGGCGCTCCGATAATCATGTCTGGTTTCCATTTAAAGCACTTTATCCCATGAAAGTACGCGAATTAAACCAATTTCAACTTTATTGCGTATCGTTAAGAGTGTTGACAGCTAAGCTTTCGAGGGGTTTATATAAAAATATTATACTTAATGAAACTGCACCCTAATAGAACTATAACGACATTGTTACGAGCTGGTGACACGATAATACAACAGCATATGGACATCATACAAATTTGCCATATTAGCGTATTGACTGATTTCGGTGTACACAGACAAATTAATTTCAGAACGTTTCAATGCGATAAAGGAGAACCTAGAAATATAGAAATATACAGGTTCATTATAGCTTGTATCTGTATGTTCTTAATTAAAGACATCCATTAAGGCGATCTCTTAGATGTGCTTAGATGTTGTAACAACAGGGTTTAATGGAAACGTGACGGATTCCTCTTAGGACATCAAAAACTAGAGATTTTGTCAAATAATGTTCTGAGTTTAAATTTGTAACATTTGTAAAACTATACTCGTAAACTTGTTGATTTATTTGTCGATATTAGTTGCTTAGCTAAGGTTAAGTTTAACCGATGAAGCAGTAAACTGCTTCATCCACCCGCTAAAGCGGGTGGTACAAGATATTGCTCGGAGCGATAGTTATAAATTAGCCGGGATCTAACTGTATGTTTATGTTACTAACCAAATAAGGTATATCAATTATAGCGTTTTCATTAGGATTATAGGTCTGACCTGATGTGGATCACTTCTTGCTATTTTCCAAAAATTATCAAAGATACCTGAGTGAAAACTGTTTCGCACGCGTATGGATTTGAGATATATTTACCTATCATGAAACGAAAGCGAAAGACAACCGATCTTGTTATTAGTAGTTAATAAGATAAACGATATATATCCACTTCAATTGTATCATTGTAAGGCTAAAGTCCGTGAATGGCTACTGGGTTTGAACTATGAAGAGACAGAAGCAATTCTTACACACATAAAATAAAATCTCACGAAATTATTCACACTTACCTACACATAAGCATTGAACTGTAGTATGTCCTTTCCTTTTTTGAGTTATGTTTCTTTTCTTTAATTTTTGGTTTAAATATGATAAATGTAATGTCTTGTTCTCAATATTTTATGTAATAATAAAAAAATGTCTATAGGGTGGGGGCGCTGGCAGCTGTGTCACAGTTTTTACTTCTACAGCTGTCAACGACTGCCTCTTAAGTTTTGAAAAGTGTTAATATTACATTACTTTACTTTATCTAGCTTAAGAGAACTTTGTTATATGGAGTACTGAATAAACCATTTATTTATTTATTTATTTAATTGAGCCCAAGTGAATGAAAAAATAATTTATATTGTAACAAAAAAACCATCTTAAACTTATCACTACATAGTATAAAACAAAGTCGCTTTCTCTTTCCCTATGTCCCTTTGTATGCTTAAATCTTTGAAACTACGCAACGGATTTTGATGCGTTTTTTTTAATAGATAGAGTGATTCAAGAGGAAGGTTTTTATGTACTTTTTATCCCGATATTCCCACGGGAACGGGAACCACGCGGGTGAAACCGCGGGCGGCCGCTAGTCTCTAATAAAGATTTAAGTCTCTTCAAACGAAGTCTTCCGTAAAAATAAACATAATCGAATAAAATATTATTACCCAAAAATATTAGATAAGAAACTATAAGAAAACGAGAAAAGAAAATAATTATGTGGGTACCTACATAGATCGCTTCGTCATATAACTTGTACCACACGTTACCGTAACGCATCCGTTACTGCAAGCGCTGTACAGTGGTATAATTTTCCGCCACTTGAGACCCCGTGTAAATTATTAGATAACTGCGGGCGTAAGAAAAATTAATGTATTATTGTACAACTAGCGCTGTATAACGGGACTTTCTAGTAAACATATTTCACGGGAGTGTGTCAGAATAACTCTTTTAAATGTAGGTTCTAGCAAAAATAGGAAGAATTTCTTAGAAAAAAATATCAAGTATGAATATTTTTATTATTTTCAACAAACTTGCGGACGTCTGCAACTTTGATCGCTCGACTTAATAAGTCTTGAGAAGAAGATGTTCTACCACACTTTTAATGTAGGAGTGTTTGCCTATGAATACACTAAAACGGAACGTTGCTTATGTATGATAACCAACTAAGTATCGTATTATCTTTATTTGTCAATCACTCTGTCTTTACGATACGATACGAACGAATGTACTTATTTGTGTGAGATCAAACGTGAATAAAACAAAGTCATTAAAAAAGAAAAATAGTTTCATTTCGACACCAAGCTGCCTGCCTCCCCACGAAAATACGAGTATTTTGCATTTCATTCATTCATTTACTAAATTACGTTTACACTAGCGACCTCCATGATCTAATAATGAATTTAACGCCACTCTGACTTCGATCAACAATAACACCTCACTCAGAACTCACAAGCCGAAGGTCTGGTTATTAGACAATCCCTGACGTGTGCTATCTTGGAAATCGTTTAAAAATATATTATTAAAATATAGCAACAGCAACTACTTATTAAGGATTCAACCATTCATTAATTTACTAAATTGCGTTTACATTAGCGACCTCCATGGGTATATGCAAATAATATAATTAGTTAACTCGTTTGTCTGATTGAGTGAGAAATAAACTTACATATATCTGTTTAGAAATTATAAGTAATAATCGCTTCGTCTTATGAGTTGGGCCGAGTGAGTGCATAGTGCGTTGCTAGTGCGAGTGTAATTTAACGCCACTCGGAACTCGCTAGGCGAAGGTCTGGTTATTAGATAAATCTGAGATGTGTGCTATCATGGGAATAGTTTGTAGTTAGTCTTTGAGCTAAGACCCGAGATTGCCTATCACAGTTATTATGGTTGTCTGCACGTGTCTATATTAATTAAAGAGGGTTTCGCTTGTGTTTCGTATTTACGGTACAATCTTTTTAACATTGAGTTAAAAAGTAAAAACGTTAGTACATTATAAATCAATGCTTTTTAATAGGTTTGGGGAGTTAGGAGTTCTGGAGCCACTGTGATTTTATGAACGTTAAAGTTTGGTTTCCAGTAAAAGGTGCAACCCAGTTTGCTCCATTTTGTACGTTTCTACGTCCGATAGTTTGCCGATGAAGTAAAATAATTGACTCAAATTCGAAATATAATTTATTTTCGTAGAAAAAACTTTTCTTCATAGTTTCCGTTCCAGATAAAATATTTTATGTCCTATGTATGCTATGTATGTATGCATGTGGTTCTTAGCAAACTTTGCCATTTAAAATAATACCTACCTATGTACTTTTATTGAGTTTTAATAAATTTTCGGAAAGTAAAATTAATTACATTTTTCAGAAAATATTGAAAGTCTCACAACTATAGCTCTGATGGGACTCAAACACACGACCTTTCACTGTCCGGGTGAATGGAAAGTGATTACTTCATTTTAAATTGTGGATGGAAAAAAGTAAAAATAATTATTTTTGTAGTTTAATAGGTAGTAGATTCTAAATATCGGAAAACCATTTTCTACGATATTGTGTTACACGTTACACCTCTAAAGGAATGTAATATCTATTCTCGTATCTTGGAAGTGGTAAAACTAGCTTCAGTTACGGGACCATAACATGATCTAACCAAGTCAGGAAGAGTGGTTATTTTATTAATAGCCCTCGACAGCCTTCTCGTTTTGCTTGTTTTCATGTGTCTAGGTAGGTGCCAGTACCTTAGCTAGATTAAAATACAAATTAATTGCTGCATGTACGTAGACTGATCATCATCGTTTGCAAGCAACTGTCTTACTTAGCCCATGGGCTTGATTGAGATCAAGAACAAACCCATTCAAAGTAAAAAATAAAAATGATTTTTATAATAGGTAATAAGTTGGAATATATATTTTTGTCCATCCGCAATATAGCGTAAATTGACAGTTGTGTAGAAGAATAAATGTTTACTATAGGAAGGTAGAGCAAGTACAAAAAACTTGCAAACAATATTTTTTGCTATCGTCACGTCGACAAACGTATGGGGATAAAGTTCTTTTTAGCGAATTCCCAACACAAAAATTGTTAACGTGAGGTTAAGAATACTCAAATACGTTTTTACAAGTTTACAAGTTTTATGTGCTAGCTTTTTAACCGGACGAGACGTTCCGTGGGCAGGCCCCCTACAAGGTGGACCGACGATCTGGTCAAGGTCGCGGGAAGCCGCTGGATGCGGGCAGCGCAGGACCGATCGTAATGGAGATCCTTGGGGGAGGCCTATGCCCAGCAGTGGGCGTCGTATGGCTGAAATGATGATGATGATGATGTGCTAGCTTGATTATAATGATTCTATCTGATAATAGTGATTTCGTTAAATCAAAGGTCATCAACATCATCAGCTATTTAATGTCCCCACTGCTGGGGCACTTATGGATGGGTAAATCAAAAGTACCTACCTGATGTTTTAATAAATCACATTTAGTAGGTACCTACTAGAAAAAAACTTAGCTTAAGTTATACAAGCGACTATTTTCCCATTTGAGCCACTGCGAGTCTGCGACTTTAAAAGACTCGACCTATTAAGTAATCTGTGACTCGACGAAGTTTTGTAGTCCTTCTACTGTCCCGTGAGAGCGCAAGTGTTTTCTATTATACAATTTAATCTGATCAAAATAGCATAATGTTAGAAGCTAAATCGATACTAATATTATAATGCTAAACTAACTCTGCCTATCTGTTAGTCTCTGACTAATAAAGTGTTTTGTAAAGTGTTTTTTTTTTATTTTATTTCTTTGTTTGTAATGGATAAACTCAAAAACAATTGAACAGATTTTAAAAATTCTTTCACCAGGTGGAAAGCTACTCTATTCCTGAGTGACATAGGCTATATTATATCTCGATAGTCATATGGGCAATAGTCAATTTGATATTGAAAAATGGAAAATGAAGTAAGTATTTAGAAAAAAAAATGATAAGTATTTCATTTTCAAGAATGAATTTTTAAACAGCGACAAAGCTAGATTATGCCTAATTAAAGGACCTTAGGCTACTTTTTTACATGCGGACTGTGGTCCACTTTGTTAAATCGCAGGCGCAAGAGTAGAAAAAACAAAGAAAAAAATACATGCAGGATAGTTAATTCAATAATTTTATAATGAATTAAATAATGGTTACTTGTTTCTTTTTACACAATTATGTAGGTAATTTAGAAATTTAGTTTTAACATCATATAGTAAGTATGTTAAGTTTGTGCATAAGATTTACTGTTTTCAATTCCGCCTTTCGCTGGTCGTGGCGAATCGTAAAATGGGTTTCTATCCATTTTTGCGTAAACAAGTGTTGTGCAAGGTTATTTACGGAAAAGGTTAACATCACGAATTCAAAAAGCTGGCCGATATGCCTAGTTTAGGAGTAGACTACTAATACTGGGTATTGTTATTCAGTCTATGTAAGTATCTAGGTACTATAATATCTTATGAATTCGAATTATTAACCACACCAACATTTGATGACAAGATGTATTCTGTAAACTGCTTTAGCTACGGTTTTAATACAAAAATCCTACACAAGTGCACACATATTGTGATATTTAGTGGCAATTCGACAGAAAATGCTAGTTAGATACTTGATATGTTTTAATCGGATAATCCTTTCAACAACGAAGCAACGAACTGAAATTCCCGGCTTTCAGATAGACAGATTAACTTCAAAAGTAACGTTTCTATCACAGTACAAGAAAAAGTGTGATACCTAAAAGAGGTTGACATCGTATGAAGAATTAAAAATCAAACAAATGGAAACTTATAAAAATTCAAAATCGAACATACAAAAAGATACGTAAAAAATACAATATCGAACATTGTTCTTCACGTTTCTCTCGAAACATGTAAACGTATTCACGTGAGGCGCTGAAAGAGTACTGGTTTTCATACTTCGTATTACGATCACCATAACCATTACGATAACAATAGTTTTTCGTGCTTGAGGTACAGGAGTAAAAAAAAGTCTATTTAAATTTTCTAATGCCACAACTATTGACAACGATTTAAATGTACGTGTGAACTGACTAAAGTAACTAATCCTCTTACATATTATAAGTAAAGCGATCACCATATCGGGTGACGAACAGCATATTCCACGGTATCAGGCTTCTAGCATTGTTTACTTATGAACTTTAGTGACGCAAGCACTAAATCCTATTGTTCACGGTTATTTGAACACACATGAGTTAACTTATTTGTCCTTGTTTGAAGTTGGAAAGCAGCATAACAATTATTTTGTGTTGAGTAGGACATAGTTTTATTTCTTAGAATTGGATTCTTTAAAAGCCTATCAAACTAGTGATCTCTAATAAGCATTCCAAATAGTTTTTCTTTGTGCTAGTATTGTCAATATTATGATAGATAGATAGATAAGACGGATAAGACATTTATTTGTCAGTTCAGACACACACATAGATTGTTAGAGAAAATAGAATCAACACACATTGAAAACACATTAAAATTAACACAACAATCATGTATGAGTGCTGTAGTGGTGCAAAAAGGTCGCAGCTTAGCAGTCTATTTGCTCTAGAGCAAATCGCTGATTTTCAGCCGTCACCATGGATTCGCAAGACAAAAGATAGTTTGTTTCTACATAAGGTGCAAAACACAGAACACGGGAAAAATGATTGGTGCAAAATAGAAGTGCACTACTTACTAATTACTAATAACTAATATGGACTACTAAATCTCGTAAGTTAGCACTTATTTCTATAACGTAGTCACTTAGAGGTTATTTACTTTTCTCTAGCTAGTTAATAAACAAGTCAAATTGAATGCTTTTTTATTGAAATTGCATTTGTAATTTGAAATCTCTTATTCTCTTGGGAAAATTCAGGGCAGTAACACAAAATGGTCTCTAAATTATGTAGGTACCTATGTTAATCAATAAGTGAAGTTGGTTCTTATTTCTACACTTACCATTCAGTGTCCATAATATTTGCTAATTTTCTTGTACTTATCGCAATATATTATTCTTACATCAAACCACTTTACAATTATTTTTAACACATAGTTTTTATGGTGTCCATAACTTTATATTCCAGTTTTATAGAACGACCACTCCCTTCACAGTTTATTTATTAACTTGGCTTGAAAAACCGAAAAAGCATAGGAAGTGCGGTTGTTGAATAGTGCACGAAGACTCAGTATACACAGCGTAATGTTTTTAATTTAACAAGTTTTATATTTTCGATCGAATAAAATCTCCACTACTTTTTATAAAAGTAAAAGTATAAAACATATACTTTTATAGAATATAGCGATTGTTATAAACATTATGACAACATGTGACACAAATGTGACATAAAATATCATGTTGTAAAATTCACAATTAATAAAAAGACAATGATTATCTTTTAGTACAATAATATTATTCATCATAACTTGTGCAGTAAATCCATGCAAATATCGATAAAATTTATTGAGCTTGCAATAGATTTTTTCCGTTACAATTCAACATTCTCAATTTGTTATGTCTTCCTCTACACACACACACTGCATCCTACTCTTCGGACTTCACGCGAGACGCGTAGTGTGGTTACGTGGTACTCAAAGTTAAAGTCATTATTTTTCATTCAGGTAAGGTTGTGACAACACGACTTATGAACGTCAAAGAAGCTACGCCTACGCGGGAGTCGGGAAGAACCTGCAAGTAGCTCGTCAAAAGCATATTTTATTTACTTTACGATTAAGAGCAGAGCTGATGACATGAGCCAACTAGCGCCGCCGATTTTATTTTATTTCTTTTTTCTAATCCCAATTTCTACAAAAAAGAATCAAGTCAAGGTCTTGTAAATAACGTATAATATTTATTGACCAACCTTACACCATTATAAAATGCGAACCAAAAGTGGCCACTTTTAACAAAATCCTGTTTTAAAACGTGTAAAGTTATTCAATAAATATTAGACACTAGCGGATCCTCGCGGTTTCACCCGCGTAGTACCCGTACCCGTGGGAATATTGGGATAAAATATAGCCTATGTCACTCGGGAAGAATGTAGCTTTCTAATGGTCAAAGAATTTTCGAAATCGGTCCAGTAGTTTCGGAGCCTATTCGATGCAAACAAACATTCAAATCTTTCCTCTTTATAATATAAGTATAGAGTATAGATTAGTATAGAGTATAGATTAGTAAAGATAATTCATAAGACCTTCACTGATTCCTTTTTTTGGAAATTGGACCTATTTAAAAGAAAAACAATGAAATAGATTGGCGACGCTAGTAAAAATGAATCGCACTGTACAAAGACGTTGACTGTGCGGTACGAAGCCACTCCTTAGCTCCCGTAGCTCCAGTGGGGAGCGGCGCGCACGCAGCGAACCGTAACGTCCCCCTTATGCCGAGGCGGTAAGACTTATTTTGGCGTAACAGGTGTCCTTGCCCGGAAACGGTTGAAGGTGATGTACGGAACTGCGTCAAGTTGGCAAGTTATTGGTCTAATTTATTATTTTATTACAACAAACTGTAACAGAAATAAGAAGAGTAGGAAAACGAACCGTGAATAATAAATTGTTACTAAAACTACCCAATACTTAAAAAACTGTAAAAAAATATTTTTAAACCTTTTTTATCGACGACCTCTGTGGCAGAGTGGTGAACGCACCGGTTTTCAAGGTGCCGTTATCTCTGGAGGTCCCGGGTTCAATTACCGATCGGATAAATATTGAAAACGAACTTTTTCATATTTTCTCGGCTCTGAGTGTATGACATGTGGTAATACCCGTCGTTGTTTCCAATTTCCTTTACACTAGTGCTAGCTACTAAAGTTTGGTATTAAAACAATGTTATGTAAAATATAATGTAGGTATGTGATAATGTGATGGTGTCCAATATTGATATTTATTTATTTATCTGAAACACCAACCTAATTTGACAATCTAATGCCGGCTCTACACGTTGGCCAACATTGTGGCCAATTAATAATACTGTACTGATTTTGTACCAAATAATATTTTATGAGTTCTTAGCAAGGAGGTAATGTACGTTGCATTGGCCACAATGTTGGCCAACGTGTAGAGCCGGCATTAAAGGAGACATCCATGAAGCTCGACTTAATACTGAGGTAACTGGAGTTCTCACCCTGAATAAAAAAGTGAACACCAGCAAATTTGACATTTAGTATGTAGTGGCTGTCAGTTGTCTCATATGACCATACGTATTTTTTAAAGTGTAGGTGAGACGGAAGACAGCCACTGTGTAATTTGTGGTCACAAAAAATTGTTCGTACTGCACTCTCCATCCAGTTACCTCAGTATTAAGTCGAGCTTCATGGAGACATCAATCCACCATTGTCCGAGTCGTCAGCAACTCCACTTACCTGTCATAAGTTTCTTTAAATTTAAACTTCAACTTTTGAAAGCACTACCACAGATTACTACTTACTACTAACTAACTAACCCGAGTGGCGAAGTTCCTGTCGCGTTAAACAGACACAGTTATTTATATGTCTTTGAAAACAAACTGTGTTGTAAATTTAAAAATAATTTAGTGCATTCACGATGCGATTATGTAAGTTTTCTCCAATCTATCTTTATGCCAAAATTTTATCAAACAGCAAACTTGATTCCTGGATTTAAGCATTAGAAGTATCAGACAGACATAACTATTACCTACTGGATATTGTGTTTCCAAAAACGGAAGGGCGCAGGCGCGTTGCGGTTAAAGACTTTTGTTTTATACTATGTAGAGTTTAAGGTAGTATGGATACTTACAAACGAGGGGCGCAGCTCCGCGGTCAACCGGCGCAAGCGCAGGTGGTCAAGTTTCCGTTAACAGCTGGCGGACGATCACGTGATTACTTTAATCGCAACAACCGTTATTTCAAATTGGCCGCTTTTCGCAAACTTCGCGACTGATTCGCAACCTTTTTTAATCATGCCATTAATGTGTCAACTTAATTGGAATGAAGATCTTGACGTGCAAATAAAAAAGTTGTATGGGCGGAATTAAGCGTCGTTAAAACTACGTTCTTGATTGTATTGTATAGCTGTTTATTGGATATATTTAAAATTAAGTACTTAATAATGCAACGAGTAATTACCTACTATAACAATAATTTTTGATCCAGTACAAAGGCTTGTATTTGAAATACTTATCACATTTTAAGCATTCATTGATGATGAAATTTTTTTTTTGTTTCGAAACTATTATTTTTAACGTTTTGTGCTTTCTAGAACATTAGGAGCACCAATAAATAATTTTGAAAATCGATTTCTTTTCAATAACATGACCAAAATTTCATTTCACTTAAAACGAGTGGTCGTGTTTCAATAAAACCCAACTCAATTATTGCTAGTTCGCTTTTGATCAGTCAGAGGGCGTTGTACAAATTTAGAAATAACACCATTCGATTTCAGTCTAACATTTCGTGCGACGAATACTAACCACAATTCGGAATCTCTTCTACAATCAATGTTTTATAAAATCTGGCTGTTTGCCAATTAAGGTTTACTTAAAGAGACGAAACAAGCTGAATATATTGGCGAAGATTATGCAATTTTGTTTTATTGTTGAGATATAGGGAAACTTGATCACAGAATAAAACAAAATCAACGCTGTAGGAATACTGAAGACTTTGTTAAGCAATACATAATCAAAGATATTTAATAAGAAGAAGTTTCATAAGAAATACATGAATAAATTCTTTTCATGTTATTCAAAATGTAACACTGAATCACAGAATAGATATAAGTAGGTACTAACTGAATGAAAGAGCGGACTCCACATAACAT
This sequence comes from Crambus lathoniellus, assembly GCA_949710035.1. Taxonomy (NCBI): domain Eukaryota; kingdom Metazoa; phylum Arthropoda; class Insecta; order Lepidoptera; family Crambidae; genus Crambus; species Crambus lathoniellus. Next base: position 33,739,029 of record OX453297.1, read on the forward strand.
AGTTTTAATTGTACCTACTTGTACTATTGTACCTAGTCGCTACCCCTGTAAATTTTGTGAAAAGCAAAAATCATTTTTTTGATAACAAAAAAATCTTATTACAAAACAAATTAACTTAAGTATTTGTCATGCCATTATTTATTGTCCTGAGCTACCTATGTCACAGATTACTAAATAGTTACTACGCCTATGTTCAATATCCTCACACTGCCACAGAGACTTACTTTGCCAAGGCTTGCGATGCTAAACAAGATATCACTTAACACTATCAGTATTATGACATTGTTTAAACAGATTTCGATAATAATATCGCTTAACATGACATGATCTCGATAGGGAGAAAGACGATAAGACCTAGCAGCATTCAAAGCATCGAACCGTTAACCTTACCGTTATTTAGTAAAGTGCACGACAATATGCCTATATGGATTGTCTGTTACTTAACAAGGAATGTTACGTGGACGACAACTGTTGCAGTTTTAACTGGCTTCCTTCCGGGCTTCGGAAGCGAATGTGAGTCATATGTGAGTCAATTGCATTAATTGATTAAGACGTTGTTGCGACAGTTAAGCCAGCAACGATAGCCGTTCTAGTGTTAATGAACTTAACAAACGATTACCTAAGTGAGTATAAACCAGGGGCTTTGAGGGGTTTTGACTTTAAGCTGTTAATTGGAGCTGCTGCTTTAAATTTGGAACAGAGATAAGTGAAAATTATTTAGTAATTGGATTCCCACAGAAAACTGTTGGTTTAAGGTTCCAAGTGGTTCGCGACAGTAAATTCAATTGCACCTACTTTTTGTTTCATACAACAGAATACAACATTAGTTTCAATATACGAATACTATCCCATCTTGGCAGTAGTCTGAAATTAATCTTACCTAATTTGGCAAACTTACTGTGCTTATATTTTAGTCGGATTAAGTATAGCTCCAGGCTAGATGTTGAGTAATTGGGTTTCATGTGTTGTTGGACCGCGTAACATAATGGCGATGCTACACTCATCTCATTGCGTTCGCGTTCGCATTGCCGTAAATGTTTGCCCTCTCACGCACTAACATCGTGGCGAGCGACAGCAAACTGGCAGTCTCACTCGCACATCAGACACATGCGACAGCGACAAACGCCGCCACTTGAAGTTAGAAGCGGCTACAAAGGTAGAAGCTAGTGACTGACAATTGTCATGTGGCCGGTAGTAGACAATTGCAGTCGGTCAGTGGCAGGTGGTTTCAGTATTTTAAGGCGATACTCGGAAAAAATACGCTGAAGCGAGACAGCAATGAGAAAACGACGCGCGAGGGAGCGAGACCGATTTTGCAGATTAGGCAAAAGAAACACAAAATCACTTCGTATTAAAAAACTATAGCGATTTTAAAAAAATGCTTCTACACGATCCTAAATATTATTGGTGTCCACTAATTAAACCAATTTCCAATAGTATATGTAACCCCATTTAAAAGTCTTTTCGAAAATACAAAGTGTCGAGCCAAAATCATGAAATCGTGTTTCTGAAACTATACGAATCTAGATAAAGGAATAAAGAATTACATATCTTATTACCAGATTTGTAGCAACTCTAACCGTCCTATAGTTTTATATCAAAAAGTCCGTACTTTTTCCGAGTAGCGCCTTAAAGTGCGACGATTTGTAGCATGCGGCGAACACCGGCGTCACCGTGTGCGGCATATTCTTATAAAATGTATGAAAACTACAGGAAAGTGGTCGGTGGCGGCGTTTTGTAGTTGTGGGCGGTGGCCCGTATCGTGTGGCCGCACATACGGGCCACCGACCACGCGCCCCTTGCCACTACGCATGACACGACACTTTCCTCGCAATTCAACGATAGTGTAGCCTTGCCTTAAGATCCGAGTGTTAATACAGATGTAATAATGGAGTAATTCTATTTGTGCGAAACATGTAACGGATATAAGCAAACAATAGTATTGTTTGCCACTTGCCGTTTAACTCAAGATTAGTTACAATATTGAGAACAAGCTTGTAGAAATGTAAATAACAATGGAACGTGGTTTATCCGTAATTATTGAAGTGCGGATTGATAAGCATAAACCTAATGTAAGTATATAAAATATAGGTTCAGTTCAACCTTTATATTATTTACAGATTTAAAGGGTGAAAGATTCAAGATTCAAATTTGTTTATTCAATTTAGATTGTTATTTACAATACTTGTGAACGTCATAGAAGCTACGCCATCGGTTCGCAAATCCTACAGCGGGAGGCCTTTGAGGAAAGGTGAATATACACTACCCATCTCAGTATGGAAAAGCCCGAAACAAAAATCATCTCTTCCGCAATACGCTTCATCATAGACACTGCAGGGGCCTTCCTTATTTGATGGCTCAAGCTCCACCACGTTTCTCAATGCGTGTTTTATTATTACTGTTTTTTTTCTAAAACAATATAATATTTTACAGAGTTTACTATGTTTATAAATATATCATCATTTCTGGCTTGTGTTTTTCTTATGTTATCAGAAAAACTATTGCTTCAAAACTGCAAAATATACTTAACTATAACCTCCTCATTTTTTTGAATTTTGTAATCGGTTAAAAACAATAAAAAGCCGTTGTCTTGCCCTATTCAAAAATCTGTTTTAAATAAAACAACCCTACCTATTTCCTGATTTAAACTTGTTGTTCCAAATGTTTACCACATTTTACTCCATTTAGCCACAGCATTTTGGTTGTGAGCCGAGTGTCAACAGTTAAGCGAACGGGATCAATAAATAATTTGACGACGCTATTGTAGCGTGCCGGAGCGTACATTTTTAATAGAACCTTCATAAGTCTCACGGCTACTGAGGAAGTTGGGTTTTATTAGCGGCTGCTTTTGGCTTCGTTTGCATGAAGCTTTACCAGGCCCCCATAGAAGTTTTATCAGGCCCCCATAGAAGTTTTATCTATTAATTTAGTATTTTAGATCCCACCAAAACATTTTCATGTAAAATGCTACCAAGACGAGACCATATGGCTTGCACTGTCAAAAAGTTATAGGATCTCATGTAGAGCCAAGATTCTGACCTAACTCTAAAGTCGCTGACAATCTCCGTAGTCCCATATTTAAGCACTGGATATCGCTACACATGGAGAGGAACTGTAAAAAGACACTGACTTTAGGTATAACGTACCTACTTAATTTTTTATATCTTTAATTATTATGTTTTTATTTTATTGTGGTTATTATCGATAAGTAATCATGTATTATTACCATAAGCTTGTCTGTATTGTGTTTTTAAAATGGGTCTATGCCTGAAATAAACGATTTATTATTAAAGCCCTAACTTCACAAACTCTACTACTAAGTCAAAATGTGTGTTACGGACAGCATCAATCTGTGATAAAAGACAATTTAAAGTGACACTAAGTGCGTAAATAGTGATTAAAATCAGTGATTGTTTATATCATGTAAGTACCTAGCATAAGTAATATTCGCTAAACTTGCCTAGTAAAAGCCATAAGCTTATAACTTTGACAACTTTTTTGTATATGAATATGTAACGTTCTTTTTAGTTTAATAACGTAGATAAAATTATAAGCTTTCTAGTGATATGCTTTACGTTTGTGTGGCTTTTATAGTTTTTAAGATAATTAAGTTATAGTGTAATTAAATAAACTTAGTACTTACATAAGCCCTAATGTGACCTAACTTATAGTGTAAGGTGTTTGGTATGAAAATAAAAACTATTTGTGTTCCCTGGTTTCATTGTGCTAACCTAATTAGCTATAAGTAATTAATACTAGTTAGGTAGGTAGGGAAAGGTATCAAGGTTCTAGGTCTTACAATCCTGGGCTGGTGGAAAACCAGAGGTATCCCAATGAAGCCAGGCGAGGTGGTAGGGACTATGTAAGTATAAAGTACTGAGTAAAACCAATGACGTTTTATTAGTAATACTATGAAATAATGAGACCTAAGACATAGGTCGATGACATAGGTAGCCTGAAAAAGGGTGACTGAAAACTTATCTTTAATAAATAAGTTTTCAGGCACCAGGTGGGTATTCAGTCTGTGGCCCCCCGATGGTCCCTGTAAATGAGCGGGATGGGTCAGTATAATAAAAAGAGACAGACTGATAAATGTCAAAATAAATGTAGGTAGTTATTTTATAAATTCTTGGAGGGGGCAAGCCTCGCCCATGAGCAAGCGAGAGGTCGGACGTACGACAGAGAGGTGAACAGAAATGTTAGAAACCGTGTCGGTACTTCGAATGTGCCGATGGGGCGTGGCCGGTTCCGGCGCACAATGTTTTGCGCGTGCCCACCTTAGTTTTATAAAAATAAGAAATGTATTTCGTTTGTAAGGAATCGATGTATGTAGTATAAGATAAGTAGCCACTAGTTCGGGCATAGCAAAAATGTACATTAGGGGCCTTGCGGGCGCAGGCTCGGTTGTGAGCTCGCATGGCTAACTTGGAAGACAATACAAGAAATTATTGAGAAAATCTTCGTTTCAATCGACGCATTATTCCTATGGTATGGTAAACACTGTTGCGCATGGGTAACAGTTAAGCCTGGTCCTTCGAGCCGGATTAGAAGTTTTCTGTGAAGAATCTACGCGTCAACGAAGAAAAGTTTGTGCCTGGTCCTTCGTTGCCGGATTGAAGAAAAGAAAATCAGCGCGTCGGAAAGAAGATTTATTAGGAAGAAAGAAGATTCATTAGCAAGAAAGAAGCTTATTAGGAAGAAAGAAGATTCATTAGCAAGAAAGAAGCTCATTAAGAAAAAAGAAGATTCATTATCAAGAAAAGAAGTTCCTTATAGAACACGGCAAGTAGATGACCATTGAACACAGCAAGTAGATGACCATTGAACACAGCAAGTAGATGACCATTGAACACAGCAAGTAGATGACCATTGAAGACAGCAAGTAGACGTCCATTTGAAGAAAGAAAAAGAGGTCCGTTCTCAAGACTGAGGTCCAGGGTGAAGAAAAGAAGCATCACTAAACATTACGTCACGTTGTAACCACAACGAACGCGGGTGGACCGCGGCTCACGCTAACACAGCCTTACGGTGCCAACTGTGTTTAGTGTTGAGTAACGCCGTTTCAAGGCGGTGCAGTCTAACGGACGGGGCTGCCAGTTCGCCCTTTTTCAAGGCGGCTGAAGTGTCCGGCTTCGCCAGTACGGGTTGTGTCGCACAGAGGGCCACAGGTTGGCACTGCGGAAGCTGTCGGGTGTTCCTCCCGGCGGCCGAGCGCCTTTGCGTTGCACAGCTTCTCTGCTGGGTAGTACCTACCTTTCCGCTCCTGCTTCAACCTCCATCCTCCCCTGGGCTCCCCACATAGTGTACCCAGGAGAGATTGTTAGGAGTAGGGTATCGCAGCAAGAAAGAAGAAGATGCCATGCACAAGAAGCCAAACTGGAGGAGCAAGGAAGAAGACGATAGCCCATGCAGAGCCACCAGCGTCACCGTCTACGATCGCGCCACCGCCACAACCACAACCGCCGCCACCGCCACCGTTATTGAGTGCTACAACGCAGGAAGAGGCCACAGAAAGTGGTACTGAGAGACGTCCGCCACCGCCGCCTACCAAAGAAGTTGAGAGTAATGTCGCCGCCGCTGCCGCCGCCGCCGCCGTCGATACTGAGGCTTTGAGACATAACCCGCCGTCAGTATGTTCGTCGAGCGTTGCCGCGCGCGTCCGGCAGGCGCAACTTCGGGCCGCGGAACAATTGGCCGAAATAAAGAAGAGAGAAATGGAACTAGAACGGGAACTTATTCAACAAAGATTACAAGTCGAGATGGACACAATAGTGGAGGGTAGTCATGCGAGCTTACCCGCCGAGAGCGTGCCTGAAAGGCTGAAAGAATGGCTTGATACGGCCGACCCTCGGTGTCGGGTCGACGAAATAACCCAACTACCTACATCGGAAGAGAGAGAAGAAAATATCGCTCCCGCCGTCGTGCAAGAGAGAGAAAGAATGCGCAAAGAGGCGCGCGCCTTAGAAAAAGATAGAAACGGGCCGTTGTATGAATACACGGTTCCGATGGAATATGAAGCAAGGCCCGTAGTCGATACGAATAAGGACTACGGCGTGATTAACCTCGCTGAAACATTGGACAAAGTTCTATCGAGACGACCGATGCCACGGTATACACAAGAACTACCGTCGTTCAGCGGCTCGCCTCACGAATGGTTATTGTTTAAGGCCGCAGTGCGCGATTCGACACGACTATATAAGTTCACAGCAGAGGAAAACCTAGCAAGATTACGCGTGAGCTTGAAAGGGGAAGCGAAAGAAAGTGTGTCGGCGCTACTATGGAGCGCCACCGATCCCGATCGTATTATGAAAACACTGGAGCAGTGTTACGGCCGGCCTGAAGTACTTATAGACAGAGCGCTAGAAGATTTAAAATGTTTACCGCGCTCGGGCACGAGTGCTACAGATTTAAATACCCTCGCAGTAAAGTTACAAAACATAGTTTGTGTAATTCAGGCAGTGGATGACCGAGGGTACTTGCGAAATCCTTTATTAGTACGGGAAGTTGTGAAGAAACTTAGCCCGCACTTATTATCGAACTGGGTAGCCTACGCTGAAGCAAACCAATCGAGCGATCCCGAGATTATTATTTTATCTCGATTCCTTATGCGCGAGGCTGACCGCGAGCTGAGATACGCGTACGTACCGTCAACGTCGTACAGCAAAGAAACAATCGCTAATAGAAATCGTAACCAAGAAAAACGCCCTGATAAGAAAAACGTCGCAAGAATATACACTTTAGGCCAGAAAGAGACGCCGCATACGCCGTGTTTAATGTGTGGAAACGATCACAAAGTACCCCACTGTAATAAATATAAAACCATGACGGTAGATGAGAAATGGCAGTGGGCTAAAAATAATGGTGTGTGCTTTCAATGTGTGAACAATAAGCACCGGAGATTTCGCTGTAAAGAAAAACGGTGCGGGGTGAATAATTGTTATTTGCGTCACCACGCATCGCTTCATAAAGACCGGACCGCAAGTAATGAAGAGACGTTGGTGCGACAGTCGCAAACAGAGACTATCGCCACGATTAATAGGGCCAACGTCGCGGAGAACGCCGTCTTATTGAAAGTATGTCCAATTACAGTGAAGGGGCCTAGCGGAGCCGTACGAACGTACGCGCTATTGGACGAAGGCTCGACGATCACCATTATAGACCAGGACCTGGCGGATGAAATAGGCGCGTCAGGGCCTGTAAAAGACTTGCGTATATGTAGTATAAACGCGCAAGGGAGCGTAGCGAACAGCAAGGATGTTAGTTTGGTGTTAGTAGGAAGAGACGAAAGCACACATCACGTTCGCGCCAAGACAATGACGGGTCTAACGCTCAATCATCAAACAGTAAATGAAGATTGCTTACAGTACGCGCACTTACGAGGATTATCGACTAGCGACGTGTGTTATGAAAGAATTAAACCACGTTTGCTCATCGGGGCCGATAATTGGCATCTGATAGTGTCACGCAAACTGTTAACAGGCGGCCGTCGGCAGCCGGTAGCTTCGCTCACGAGGCTCGGGTGGGTTATACATGGAACGGCGCCCCGTACTAAGGCGCTAGGGGGCTCGTCGAACGTTTATAAAACGGAGCTCATCCCACCTGAAGAAGAGCTAAGGGACATAGTAAAACGTTATTTCGAGATAGATTCACTGGGTATCGCTAAGAGGGAGCGCGCTAACCCGCTAGAGACGAGAGCGGTTAACGCGTTCAATGAGAGTATTAAACGTGTCGGCGACCAGTGTGAGGTTAGTTTACCTTGGAAGCGAGATAATGTTAGTTTGCCACCGAGCTACGATAACGCCGTAAGAAGATTGCTTTCGATAGAACGGAAAATGGATAAGTCGAAAGAGTTCGAACAAGCATATAAGTCGCAGATAGACAATTTATTAAATAAAGGCTACGCCACTGAGTGTGACGGGAGCGAGACAGACGACGCGAAAGCGTGGTACCTACCCCACTTCGCCGTGGTAAATGTGAATAAGCCGGGGAAGATAAGATTGGTTTTCGACGCGGCCGCTAAAGCAAATGGAATTTGTTTGAACGACGAATTATTGGAGGGGCCTGATTTATTGCAAGAATTAAACGGGCTGCTATTACGCTTTCGTGAGAAAGAGATAGCGATAACGGCTGATATACAAGAAATGTTCTTACAAGTGAAGATAGCCGCCGCAGACCAACCGGCTCAAATGTTTTTATGGAGAGGCGATGATAGAAGCGTGCTGCCAAAGAGATATAAAATGACGTCAATGATATTCGGAGCTAAAAGTTCGCCGTTCCTAGCACATAGCGTTCGCGACTGGAACGCGAAACAGAACGCGGAAGAGTGCCCGCTGGCGTGCCAAGCAATAACGAGAAATCACTATATGGACGACTGGGTCGATTGTTACGATGATAAAGAACAGGCGATCACGGCTATGAAGCAAGTAATAGACGTGCACCGGCGCGCAGGATTCAAGCTGACCAGCTTCAACTCTAACGAGGCTGCGGTCTTAGCTGAGCTGCCGACTGAGAGCCGTGCCACCGCGCCTAAACAATTGGGATCAAATTTAAATAGTGGTCGCACGCTGGGCCTACTGGGGGACGCGGGTACCGACGCGCTCAGGTTTAATGCAACGCGAGCGAACGAAGCGATGAAAACGAGCGAAGACAGATGGTTTAAAGGGCCCGAATACCTGTACGAAGACGAAGAGCCGAGCGCTTTTCGACTAATGAGCGCTTGGTAAGGACGATGGCGAGAGTATTACTGTTTATACGCAAACGTCGTCGCGACCGAGAGAAAACAACGATCGAGAAGGCGCCGCGAGAAGAGGCGCTGGGTACACTGTTGGCGGAGGTCGAGCACACTATAAACGCTCGCCCGCTAACCCATGTGCCCGTCAGCGAAGAAGACCCGGAGGCGCTCACCCCAAACCACTTCCTTTTGGGGTGCCCGCGCGGCCTGCCTCTAACCGGGCCGTGCGAGCCAGCTGCGCGCAAGCTGTGGCGTGCTGCGCAGGCGCTGGCCGACGAGTACTGGCGACGCTGGGTGCGCGAGTACCTGCCGCAGCTCGTGCCGCGCGGCGGCGCGCGCGACGTCGCGGGCCGCTCACTCAGGCTCGGCGACGTCGTCATCATCGTCGACTCCAGTCTGCCCCGCAACGTGTGGCCACGAGGCGTCGTGACGGCGGTGTATCCAGGACCAGACGGCGAGATTCGCAACGCAGAAGTCAGGACAAAAGGAGGAGTGTTTCGTCGCCCGACAGCGAGATTGGCTGTCCTCCCGACTGAAGAAGATGGTGCCGCCAGCGCTGCACCGGGGGGAGAATGTTACGGACAGCATCAATCTGTGATAAAAGACAATTTAAAGTGACACTAAGTGCGTAAATAGTGATTAAAATCAGTGATTGTTTATATCATGTAAGTACCTAGCATAAGTAATATTCGCTAAACTTGCCTAGTAAAAGCCATAAGCTTATAACTTTGATAACTTTTTTGTATATGAATATGTAACGTTCTTTTTAGTTTAATAACGTAGATAAAATTATAAGCTTTCTAGTGATATGCTTTACGTTTGTGTGGCTTTTATAGTTTTTAAGATAATTAAGTTATAGTGTAATTAAATAAACTTAGTACTTACATAAGCCCTAATGTGACCTAACTTATAGTGTAAGGTGTTTGGTATGAAAATAAAAACTATTTGTGTTCCCTGGTTTCATTGTGCTAACCTAATTAGCTATAAGTAATTAATACTAGTTAGGTAGGTAGGGAAAGGTATCAAGGTTCTAGGTCTTACAATCCTGGGCTGGTGGAAAACCAGAGGTATCCCAATGAAGCCAGGCGAGGTGGTAGGGACTATGTAAGTATAAAGTACTGAGTAAAACCAATGACGTTTTATTAGTAATACTATGAAATAATGAGACCTAAGACATAGGTCGATGACATAGGTAGCCTGAAAAAGGGTGACTGAAAACTTATCTTTAATAAATAAGTTTTCAGGCACCAGGTGGGTATTCAGTCTGTGGCCCCCCGATGGTCCCTGTAAATGAGCGGGATGGGTCAGTATAATAAAAAGAGACAGACTGATAAATGTCAAAATAAATGTAGGTAGTTATTTTATAAATTCTTGGAGGGGGCAAGCCTCGCCCATGAGCAAGCGAGAGGTCGGACGTACGACAGAGAGGTGAACAGAAATGTTAGAAACCGTGTCGGTACTTCGAATGTGCCGATGGGGCGTGGCCGGTTCCGGCGCACAATGTTTTGCGCGTGCCCACCTTAGTTTTATAAAAATAAGAAATGTATTTCGTTTGTAAGGAATCGATGTATGTAGTATAAGATAAGTAGCCACTAGTTCGGGCATAGCAAAAATGTACATTAGGGGCCTTGCGGGCGCAGGCTCGGTTGTGAGCTCGCATGGCTAACTTGGAAGACAATACAAGAAATTATTGAGAAAATCTTCGTTTCAATCGACGCATTATTCCTATGGTATGGTAAACACTGTTGCGCATGGGTAACAATGTGGCTCGGCTGTTTAGTTACTACAAGAACTATTGTCTAACAGAAAAGTAATGTACAATGAAAAAAATTTTACTTTTAGGCCCATGTGACAGTAGCCAGGCCTGTTTCACTCCCCGTGTCGGCTCGACAACGCTGCGGCAACGCCGGCGTTGTAAATCCATAGAAATTAGGTCCGCAAAAGAGCTAGAATATATGCGATAGAAAGAGATGCAACGACAACGAGTGGCCGTTCGTAATTTGCCTGCGCCGTACAAGCTGAATTCTACTTTATTGCATTACAGTTAGAGTTGCTATTTATTTAAATGACTTAGCGGAGTGAACTATCTGTTACATAGTAACTATTTAGTAATCTGTGCAGTAGCGCACACTAAATAATTATTATGTTTCCACTAGGAATTGCTGAAACCGACCATAATAATTTGTTTCTCGTTTTTCTTTCTTAGTTAGTGCTGATATTTGCAGTAATTGCCAAATTAATAATCAAATATACGTAATTAAAAATGAAGTATTAGAAAAAAACGATCCGTCTCACAACTAGCTCCGATGGGACTCGAACCCACGACCTTTCACTGTCAGGGCGACTGCTCTAACCACTGGTATTTTGGACCCAAGCTTGCGATGGGTCCAACACCTAGTAGAGACCTTCTAAGACTGATTTAATATAAGTTGCAATATGAGATGCACATAAGTGCAAAGTCCACAAGGGTCTATTAACGCTGCCTGTACTAAGTAGGTAATATAGAAGGAAATGTGAAAATATTTAAATAACATGCTATTTTACATGTTTCTCCGGAAAACTAGTGTAATAGTGCGTAAGGCGAACGCGCCAGACCGGATTTACTAATCGATGCGCGTGCGCACACATATCAAGTTTCCACTAGGAATTATTGAAAACTGTCACGTTTCCTTTCGTTACCGAGAGCACTTTCTAATCTTTAGCCCGTACTTATACCTAAGTATTTACACGCGGTGCTGCTGTTTAGTTTGTAATGACTGCACTTGTCGAAACTTGGGGTCTGGAAAAAACCCTTGCTATTGAAATATTTCATAATTTATATCTGACTCACACGACTTTTTCCTTAGGTATATTTATCGCTTTTGAGGTACGCTATACTTTATCCCGATATTTCCACAGGAACCGGTGCCCCACGCGGCTAAAACTGCGAGAAGCGCCTAGTAAAAGATAAACAGACCCAACAAATACAGCCTTTTAAATTTCCCGCAATAGTTCCGTATGTTTTGGTTTGTTCGGGTATTCGTTTCAAGTTCTTAGACAAAACGTTCAAGGGAAAACGACCTTTATATCTGTACAATACAGTTCAGAATACCTCAAGTAAAGTTTTGTATTCAGGCTGCGTGCAAACTTAAGAAGCGTACTTTCGTTCGTGTGAATTATGTATAGTGTCGGTAAAGCAGGCTCAGTAAAACGGGACCTTCTCTAAATGCAGTATTACCTACGCGCTAGGAAAACATAGAAAGAAAAGAAATACATGCCGAAAGTTTTGATGAAACCTTTTTTCAGATGGGTTGAAGCTGGTTTAGGGCTCCCACCCACACAAAACTATGCTAAAAGAAACCATAACGCCTGTCAAATACTAGACACGCATCGCAGATTCTTGCGATGCGATGCGAACTCGCAGCTTTGTGTGGGAGCCTTTAGCTGGGAAATATAGCAGAAGTCAATCGCAAGGGAAAATAAGTACTAAATGCCGATTCTAACCTTTTGACCAACACGGTCTTCTATAGAAGACAAACGTTTTTGTGTTCTAAACGCCACGACTTTATTAGAAGACAATATCTAATAATTTATTTTGTAGTTTTCTATAGAAGACAAAATAAAACAACAAAATAAAATTAGGTATTAGATAATGTCGTGGCGTTTAGAACACAGAAACGTTTGTTTTTTATAGAAGACCTTGGCGGTCAAAAGAATAAAAGAAGTTGGATAAAAACTAATTGATAACCTTTTTTTTCCTATAGCATAACATTTTATGATATTTAGTAGCTGTGCCAATAATGCACAGTGCGATTTTTCAGCGCGTCTCGGCCGAACGCTTTTGCGATTTTTGAGCGCGTACACCGAACGCTTTTCTTTTTCTTTTTGTGTGTATCGCTTGAAATATCTCAAATTCAGTAAAGTAGTTTCAAACTTCCTAAGAAAGTGTTTAGGTTTGAAGCAGAAGATATCGGTTTCGATAAGAAATACCTACAATAACACTGAAAGGTTCACTTGAAGGTTAAGTTTGCAAAACAGTTCCTTTTTATTACGAACTCCGACATTCTTTAGAATACAAAGTTTGTTGGCAATTGTTCAAAATTGCCAATATCTAGCTCTATTGACGGTATAAATAAAAAAAATACAGATACATTTCATTCGTGTAATGGGGCATTAGGTAGTTTTATAAGTAACTGAAAAGAAAGTCAATGTTTTTTTGTTTGCAGTATCAATGTCAATTTACTTTTTCATCTTAATTGATTGGCAGTCATTTGAAAATATCATCATCATCATCAGCCATTTCAGCCATCCCGACTACGGGGGAACAAGTGGCACAACAGGCCTTCCTTATGGATGGATAAGGAAAATGGGGGTATCCATCTCGGGGTATGCAAGGCGGATTAGTGGGCATTAACGATTGTTTAACGTACCTTTCAAAGTACGGAGGAGCCTACTCACTCCTCCTCCTAACCACATTTTGGTCACCCATCCCGTGACCACCCATTGCGAAAGTTGCTTAACCTCAACGATCGTAGCATAGTAAAAGTCGTAGTCCGAGCGCGGTAACCACTGCGCTTCGGGCTTCTCGAGAACATAGTTTCCTAGTTTTCCTACTAATGTCGAATTGTCGTTAGTACCTACAGAACGAGGGAGTAATCACAGAACATGGAAATATTTGAGTAACCTTTTAAACTTACATGGTCATTATCATATCACTATATATAACTATGATGCAAACGTAATTATTATTACCATGTCTAAAATTGAAAACTCGAAAACAGATTTAAAACATAGTAATAATCCTGTTTTTCATATTACTTATACAAGAAGGAATGATACCTTTTGCGCGAAATATTCAGATTAAAGTCTGTTTTCGAATCGTCGACGTTTTGCAGTACGAAATGCGTAGCATGCCCATTCCAATTTCTTTTATTGTATTCTCTGCTCGAGGATATTTTCCACTTCGAATATTACGAGTTTACAGCAAAAAGCAAAAAATTACTTGCAATCTTCAACAAGTCTCTAGACGTCTCTACGGACTATGGCTATTTACAAACTCTCGGAAGTGATTACGAGTAGGGAATCTTTAATTTGACCCCTTTCATTCGCTTAAACATAGACAAAGAAAAAGCACAGATATTGAATCCAAATCCGAAAGTAATGAAAAAGGGGCTGATGACACATAAAATTCTATGTGCAAGACTGCAGTTGATTTTTATAGATTAATATCAACCTTGCAATGGTATGGACATAAGCAAATACGACATTATTTAGATATTTTATTCAAAATAAACAAATGATAGAGTACAATGAAAATTCCTTTGATTCCTTACGGAAGAATGTCTTTTATTACTTTAAACAACTTGCCCTCGGGGACAAAACAAGACAAACTCACAAACAATGATACTGGCTTTGAATCAAAGACTGGGTTTAGGTAATATACCCAATAAATATATTATGTTATGGATCTAAGGAAATGTCGACGACAACATTTAAAAATTACCCAAATTAAGACTTAAAATACATTTTAAATGTTTTGTAGTAAAACATTTTAAATGTTTTTTTTTTGTCCACAACGGGGTAGCACTTAGCCTTCATCACACCTGATGTTAAGTGGTGATAAGGCTGAAGATGGAAGCGCACTACTCCCGGAATCCTCAATCACTGAGGAACTGGCTATTTTATCTCTAACTGCCGGAACACAATAATGCTGCAAACATCATTGTTATGGCGTCAGACTTAGATAAGATGGTGGTAGCTAGCCAGGCGGACTAAGAACAGGTCCTACCACCAACCAAACCGAATACAATAATATGTACCCCCACTGGGAATCGAACCCGGGACCTCTTGGTCTGAAATCGGTGGTGTGAACCACTAGACCACAGAGGCGGTTATTTTAAGTCACTGAAAAATGGAAAACGAAGTATTTAGAAAAAATCGACCCGTCTCACAACCAGCTCCGATGATTTTTTCTAAATACTTCGTTTTCCATTTTTCAGTAATAAAAATTGCATTGTGAATGCAAAAAACTAAAGATTAAAATAACATGTATTTTAGTGTATGTATGTAGTCTTAAATTGGGTAATTTTTAACTTATATGAGGCCAAAATAGCTTTCGAAATAACTATCTGTGAGAATGTACTATTACCTATCTTCTTACTCATAAACACAATGTCAGTATACTAGTAGTATTATTAGTATTTTTACTAGTAAGTCGATTTATAATATTCAACGAGGGCTACCTAGCCCCCTGGTTACCGACAAAAAATATGGATATGAGCATGGTCTTCATTTGACATTTGAAGTCCATATTATGTCCATATATGGGCATGATATGGTCTTTAAATGTCAAATGAAGCCTATGAATTTCGTACACACGAACATTCGTAAACGGGGCATTGAGTATTTTTTAAAATTAAAAATAATCCCTACAATATAATAATAAAAGTAATCATCATCTAAAATGGAGAAGTCAGTTTAAAACATTTTCTCCTATGAATTACGAAACCCTGAATAACAACTTATTCGTTATTACAGTTGTTTTATCGCACGAGCGCGGGTGAGCCACGCTTGTGTGTTTAGACCGCAGCCTTTTTTTTTTCATAAAATCTGTCTGTCAAACCGTGATATGTCGCAGGCGGATGGTTGAAGCCGGCGGATGGTTAAGTATGGCAGCATGTACTGTACCCCTCGGAAGTCCTGTAGAACACGTGATAGGTTAGAATAGGTTAAATTTCGTGTTTTTTTTTTGACTCCGTCAACTTATGGGTAGATAAAATAGCTTGCGGAAAAAATGATCGGCCTAGGCGTTTAATTGAATGGCGGATTCAACCAGTTGGCTGCGACATATATACTTACACGGATGCACACAACAGAAGGCGGTCCGCGCTAGTGAGATAAAACAACTGTACAATAAAATAACTCAAGTAAAGAGTATCGCATTGCCAGACATCTTCCTTTTATAGGTATCCCTATCCATGTTTGTTCACACGCGGTTTATGATATAACAAACATGAGTTACCTCTTACCGTTGAAAATATTTCCTAAGGATGACACTGAATGAGAAGAGAAATAGAAATATGAAGTAGCATTTCTCAAAGTCGCAAAATATGTTCAGTATTTATTGTAGTTATGTGCTTTGCTTTTAGGTAAAACAGAGCTTATTAGGCTAAGTTTTAATTCAAGTTTTGCTATTCTTCCAATTTTTGAAAATTTACTCAATACTCAATACTCAATATCTTTATTGCATTCCATAATAGTGTGTAAGGTGTTACATAAAATTGTAAGTACAATTATGGGCCCTGCTAGGCACAACAATTGAGAGAGGGAAGACCTTTATTATTCATATTTTGTCTTAATTAATTAATACTTAACTGCCATACTATTTTCTAATTGTTATTATGAAATATTAAATTAATTCTTATTACATTTATAACACATAAAATATATATATCATAATTTCTTTATTATTTAAGTATATTTTAAAAGCATTTTTATTATATTTTAGGATGTTAATTATTCTTTATTATGATATATTTATTATAAATTTTTACTGATATTTTAGTCATTACATAATTATTATTTGGTGTCAAGTTGTGTACCTATATTATATATTATATTTTTTATAAATTTTTATCTTCCAAATATTCTGATATAGTATAATAGCACTTTCTTGTGAGTAATTGTTTTAAGTTTTTTGTAAAGCGTTTTTCATTTTTAATATTTTTTATTGAGTCAGGCAGCTTATTGAAAATTTTTGTGGACATAGCTAGTGGGCTAGAAGAGTGGTGTTTCATTTTAGAGGCTGGTAATAATAGTTTATTTCTAGGTCTTAGATAGCGTTTTGTTAGGTGGTCATCGCGTTTAGTAAATAAGTTAGGATATTTACGAACAAATTTACATAATTCCAATATATAAATGCTGGGTAATGTAAGTATTTTATATTTTTCGAAGTAGGGTTTGCAACTTTCTGTATCTTCTATGTTGACTATAATTCTAATGAGTTTTTTTTTGCATTGTTAATAAGCCTGGAGCTTCTGTACTACCACCCCATAGTATTACGCCGTAACTTAGCCATGCGTAAGCAAATTTATATATAATAGGTCTTTACCTATGAAATTGCCGTTTTGTATGGAGATTTCTGTAATTATTTTTTTTTCCATACTAACGTTTTTGTTATTATTTAACGACTAATATTATGTAAATTTACAAAATTTTACACACGTATTTATGGACATTTTAACTACTAAATGACACATTCGTTAAGAGAAAATTTTTTTTTTTCACTAAGTTACAACTAATAAAGTACGAAATTCTGGAAACAAAAATAGTCGTAACTTTCGGAATAAGTTTTTTCTATGTAAATAATCAAATATCGTGGTTATTAAATTATCAAAAGTTGCTCGATACGGTCTTAATGTAACGCAATATTAAAGAAATTATATATTTCTAATATTATAAAAGTTGTTAAGTTATATGTACAAAAGAAAAAAACGGCAATTTCATATGTAAAGACCTATTATTATTGTAGACCAGGGCGAATGCTCTGCAGTATCGAGTTCCATCAGAGCTAAGTTGTGAGACGGGCGATTTTTTCTAATACTTCATCATCAGCACTGGTCTTCCTTATGGAGGGATAAGGAGCATGGGCCATGATGACCCACCACGCGGGCCCAGTGCGTATTGGTGGGTATTAACGACTGCTAGTGCAGCCGGGACCGGCGGCTTAACGTGCCTTCCGAAGCACGGAGGAGCTCGAGATGAAAAGTTTTTGGTCACCCATCTCGTGACCGAGGCCGAGCGCGCTAACCGCTGCGCCACGCGCCACTCCTTTAATACTTAATTATTAATATTAAAAATTGCATTGTGAATGCGAAAAAGTTAAAATAAAGGTCACAGCACATTACATCAACTCGGAAAGGGATCGACACCGTATCGCCTTTCGCCTCGCCGTCAACCAGGCGTCAACCTAACGCAAGCACGTAACCAAACCGGATCAGCGTCGGTACGTCGGCTCGGCTACAAAGAATGGGTTTCATACAAAGAATACTGAACCGCTCGAGTTGATACGTTTACGATCCCTTTCCGAGTTGATGTATGTGCTGTGACCTTAACTCTTCTAATTTTTTTCTCTCTTCAGGGTTATTTTGAAACCACTGGCCAAAATTTTAAGTTCGACTCAGAATCGGTAAGTGAACAACTTTTTCCTAGAAACATGGGTCGAAATACGACAAAAAATTTTGTACTTCCCATACTAAATCGATCATGTGATCAGTATGATTTGTATATGAAAGGTCATTTACCGATTCTGATTCGTACTAAAAATTTGGTCAGTGGTTTAAGGCGAGGATTCCCGACCGAAATAGGCACGCTAACGCTTGCTCGGCCGCGCGCGATACACTTCACGTGGACGCAGTGGCAGCCGGCAGTGAACTGTGAACTCGCGAGCGCCCCGCGAATCGAAATTCAATTAAAAATTAACTAATAAAAATTTTATAATTATGACGGCCGGAATCCCTCGGCTAATCAAAGACAATCATTTTCGTATATTTTGTAAAACCAAGTATACTGCAATTAATACGATATTTGGATTACGATTAGACGGATGTTTGGGATTTTATTTGACACAGTAAAATATCACCAATCTAAAAAATAAGGCCGGAAGCACTAGATAAATAAAGCTGTAAAATAACATATATTTTTTCCAAGTTTTAAGTAGGTACTTGTGATTTGCGAGTAGTCCAATTTAAAATACCCTATTTTGGGGAATCGCAGCCTTAAAAATAACCCTGTATAGCCATTGATTGCCAGCCCTGACTGACTGCGCTCATCTCTCCATAACTCACTGGCTGTCTCAAATTCTCGCATACAGTCGTTATTAATCGTCGCCCTAAAGGTTGTTTACCATACCAATAGTTTTAGTTTCTAACTTTGCCTTTCAATCCAGATTAAATTTACCAGGGAACCTACCGAAATGCCACGAACTTTAGTTTTGAAATTATGTATGGACAATAGGTCAACTTGTATTGTTTGGCATTCAAAAGAGGTATGGGTCAGGTTTATATTGAAACAGGATTTATATTACTTAGATCCTTTTTGTAGATAACTTGAATTAGGGGTAATATTTTAATTTCGATCGCAATCATTTTGGAAAGTAGCTATATACGTTTTTTTTCTGCAATTTGTTAAAGAGATACGTACATTGGGCTAAAGTACAATCGCGGAGCACGAAGAATTCCGTACAATGACCTGTTATTACCTGTCATTGTCGCTCCCGCGTAAATATAGTGCGTGACGTCACGCTCGCACAGATGCGACGACCGCCCCGGGGCAAGGGCCTTCACACTTTGCAATCGCTCGCTCGCACAATAAACCATTCCATTCCATTGTGGAATACCACTTTTTTTCAAAAAGTTTTTCATTATGTTACTATGCGATTCAATATATAATACATTATTAAACATACTTCAACATTGTCAATACTGTAATAATAATAGAATTACGAGCTTAAAGTTATCGAAAATTTTACTGGTGGTTATTACGGTGTGAGCGTGACCCAACTATATTTACGCGGGAGCGACAGGGATAGGTAAGAACAGGTCATTATGGGGGATTCTTCGTGCTCCGCGACCGTATTTTACCTTACGTAGCTACTTTATGTCGGGAAAAAGATTCTTAACTGGTGGTTATTACGGTGCGAGCGTGACGCAACCATATTTACGCGGGAGCGACAGGGACAGGTAATAACATAAGTTAAATAACTCCATTAGCTATACTGCGCATAAACATTGTAACCTTGATGTAACTTTTGGAGAGAAAAATAAATATGATTTATTTATTTAAGTACTAGCTTTCCACCCGCGGCTTCGCCCGCGTGTACTACACAATGTTATCCCGCGGGAATGTGAAACTTTTTCGGGATAAAAAGTAGTCTATGTTCCTCTCCAGGCTACAAAGTATTTGTGTCCCAAATTTCAGCCAAATCCATTCAGCCGTTTTGGCGTGATTGCGTAACAAACATTCAAACATCCAAACATCTAAACATCCAAACATCTAAACTTTCACATTTATAATATTATTATAATTATAATTATAATTATAATTATAATTATAATTATAATTATAATTATAATTATAATATTATAATTATAATTATAATGTTACTAGCTTTCCGCCCACGGCTTCGCCCGCGTGAATTACACGACGTTGTCCCGCGGGAACGTGACATTTATCCGGGATAAAAAGTAGCCTATGTTCCTTTCCAGGCTCTAAAGTATCTGTGTCCCAAATTTCAGCCAAATCCGTTCAGCCATTTTGGCGTGATTGAGTAACAAACATCCAAACATCTAAACATGCAAACATCCAAACATCTAAACTTTCACATTTATAATATGTAGTGTGTAGGAAGTAGGATTAGTAGGATAACAAGTACTTACATGTATAGATACAGGTCATTGTACGGGATTCTTCGTGCTCCGCGATCGTACTTTACCTTATGTAGCTACTTTATGTCGGGAAAAAGAATCTTAGCTGGTGGTTATTACGGTGTGAGCGTGATGCAACCATATTTAGGTACGTGGGAGCGACAGTGATCAAAATTCAAAATAAAAAAAAACAAAATCAAAATATCTATTTACTATCCAATACCATTTTACAACAGCCAGTGGCCAGAAGCCTCTTTTAAGTACATAAAAATACCTGTATCAGAAGCCTCTGTTCTTCACATAACATAAATGTGATATTTGAAGTGTAAACTAGATACTTACTAAATAATTTGAACATTTATATAACTAAAAATTTCAAACATAGTTTTGAGAATTAAATCTATAAAAAATAATTTAAAAGTAAGACAGGTAATAACAGATCATTATGCGGGATTCTTCGTTCTCCGCGACTGTACTTTACCTTATGTAAGTAGCTACTTTATGTCGGGAAAAAGAATCTTAACTGGTGGTTATTACGGTGCGAGCGTGACCCAACCATATTTACGCGGGAGCGACAGGGACAGGGAATAACAGGTCATTTTAAGGGATTCTTCGTGCTCCGCGACCGTACTTTACCTTATGTAGCTACTTTATGTCGGGAAAAAGAATCTTAACTGGTGGTTAGTAGGTTAGTAGGTGGTGGTAATTAGTAAAATACGAGGGAACAATATGAGAGCTGAACAGAAGTCTACGCAGGAAAACATACCATTTTATTGATTTTTATTTAATTTTGAGAACTTGTCCAAGTCTAACTTATAAAAATTCTTATATAATGTTTTATAGGCAAGAAATACCAATGTTGGCATAAAAGTTGTGAAGAGAATTTTTAAGATTACAATCAGCTGTGTTTTGTTACGTAGCAAATATTAATGTCTGTAACACATATAATTTAGAGACATTTATTGAATGCATAATCACAATTTTAACGATCGAATCGCAATATTGTCCAAGATACTATGTTCAGGCTTATGTAATAGGTGGTCAATTAAAAGTCTTGAAGCAAAGGTTAGAATTAAATAATATGTTAAAGATGCTATAGGTAATAAGCGGTTTGATGTAATAATTACTTTGTTCCATTAATAAACAATAAACCTGAATACCAAAAAACGAAGATTCTGATCAATTGAGAACCTCCTCCTTTTTTGAAATCGGTCAAAAAGAGGCACTGAACATTATAATTGTGACATTTTTGATAAGTGCGTGAGTTCGTTTCGTCATCATCAGCCATATAATGTCCTCACTGCTGGGGCACAGGCCTTCCTTCCTTATGGATGGATAAAGGGAATGAGCTATATATAAATAAATATTCGACACCATCACATACATTGTTCCAATACCAAAGGGTAGTACCTAGCTTACGCACTAGTATTATGGAAATTGGAAACAACGATCCCAGCCAGACCCGAAGAAAAATTTAAAAGTTCCTTTCCAATATTTACCCGACCGGTGATCGAACCCGGAACCTCTTAGAGATAGCGGCACCTTGAAAATCGGTGCGTACACTCGGCCACGGAGGTCGTTAAGAGCTATAGGTATGTATAACCCATCACGCGAGCTCAATGCGGATTGGTGGGTTATTAAGAGCCATTTCGCACTTTGCAATACGGTATTTTACTGATTTTTTTTTATTTCTTTAAAATGTTTTTCGAAATATTAGCTACACAAAACAAGTTTTCATTTTGAATTATCTTGAATATTTTCTAAGATATAGGACTTCAAACTTTATAATTAGACAAGGACAGGACGCTATCTTAGTGACGTCAGTGGGTTAGTAGCGTCATAGTCACGCCATAGAAGATTTCGTTTTAGAAAGAGACAGCTATAGTCAAAATCAAACAGACTATAAATATTTTATTATGGAACAGATTCAAATTATTTTTTCACATTTGGTATTCTTAATTGCAATATTTTTTAACGTCATCATTAAATATCTACATTTCAACAACAGTAAAATACCCTATTGTCTCGCTCGCACAATAAACATTTTTAAAGATTGTTGAAAACACATTGTGTTTTTTAGAAAAGTGTTTCATTATGTCCCTACAACGCAATTAGTTATACATTATTAAACATATTTCAACATTGTCAATACTGCAATAATACTAGATCTACGAGCTTAAAGTTTTCGAAAATTGACTTCCTAATTCTAACCAATACTCAATTGAATGATTATAATAACTTATACAAAATATCCGTAACATTGCGTTGTTTTCGTAACATTTTAGTTTTAACACTTTTCTAAAAACACAATGTGTTTTCCACAATCTATGAAAATGTTGCATTGTGCGAGCGAGACAACTGCCAAATGGCTGTAATTGCGAAATGGCTCTTAACGACTGCAAAACGCATCCGGGACCAACGGCTTAACGTGCCTTCCGAAGCACTAAGGAGATCGAAATAATCCATTAATGGTCACCCATCCCGTCACCGACCATTGCGAAAGTAGCTTAACTTCAACGATCGTAGGCCGAGCGCAATAAGCACTACGCTACCGGCTAATTTACAATGTATTGTGTTAATTTTCAATTTCAAGTGTATTTCAATTAGACTCACTCTTGAATGATAACACTGGTTGCATAACGGCAATGGTATGGTAATCACTTTCGCTTGCGCGGGCGCACGTATTTATCGAATGCGCTAGTCTAGTGCTACTGATGGCATTGCTAGGGTGACCATGGTGCACAATTTAAAACGAATATTAATATCACCTGAATAAAAGCTTTAAATTCAACATGAGCCGCTATATTATCCTTACTGGTGGGACACAGGGAAATTAGACCTTTGTTATGATACAATTAAACGAGTCAAACGAGAATAGAATAGAATGGAAATCGGTAACAGTAAAACTTAAACAGCTATGATAACGATTTTTAAATTATTTTCACTTACTGCATTCGCAATTCTATTCTGTAAATTTTCAAACAATTTTTTGTTTGAAAATTTGGCAGGAAAAACCACCATACAGCCTAAAAGTTACTTGCAGGGCCAGTGGTTTTTTACTATTGCAATTTTTCCTGAAACTATGATTTTAATAAAGCCAATTTTATATTTTATTTAGCCTTGAAAACATTTATTAATTACTCATTTAATTGGATAAAAAAACGATAATTTAACCTATATTGAAATTGAATGAGGTATTTTTTGACAGATGATTAAAAAGAAAAAAGTTAGTTCCAAAAAACTCAACAGATGGCATTCATCAGACATGGGTTTGCTTTTTTTTAATTTGCTGGCAAGAAGTCTACGTTAAGACGGTCAATGTTAAAAAAAACACTTGCAGAAGGAAAAAAAACATTTACAGGATTGAAAAGGCTTATCTACAACTCGCGGTATGGTCGGTATGGTATTGCAACGCAAAACAAGAGGAATAGAATTATTTGACATTTCTTATCTTCCGTCAACGTCATCTTTTTTTTGGCCTTGCACCTTCTTGCACAACTTTGAAATACAATTGTAGGTCAGATCAGATGAGATACATGTCAGGTCAGCGCCATCTATCGAGCTAATAAATAAACTTTTTTATTTGCTGGCAGAAAATCTCTCATTACAGTCGATGGTCTTACATCCTACAATACACTAAAGTAAGCGTAGCAACACACACGTATACGTGGTCATGTTAGGTTGATCGTGAGCCGGAAAGAAAATAAGGTTGTGGTGTGATTGATCGCTAGTTTCTGGAATGATTGGGCTATCGTAGCCATTACATTCATATAAAGAGGATTGTGTAGCAAACGGGTCGCCATACAGACGGCGATAACGTTTTCCACTCTCTAACCTGAACAAACAGCAATGCATTTTTAGTATGTTATTGAATTGCATAAGAACTAGGGCTGTACGTTTTGGTTTTTTTTATATTAGTTACATAGATTACTATTTTTAACCGACTTCAAAAATTAAAAAGGAGGAGGTTATCTATTCGTCGCGTATTTTTTTTTTATATGTATGTACACCGATTACTCGAAGACGGCTGAACCGATTGAAATGATTCAAACGTTATAACATCAGGTTTGTTCCCAAGTTGGTCCCATTTTTTGAAATTTTGAAATCGGTTCAGTAGTTTTTTACATAGATTTTGAAAAAGTTGCACTTTAGTGATTTCATACAAAACAAAAAAGTGCCAATATTTTCTAATCTACAGTGAATATTTAAAACAAACAAAACGTACAGCCCTAGTTCTTATGCATTTCAGCAACATTCCGAAAATTCATTGCTGTAAGTATGTTAAATAAATAAATAAATAAATAACTTCTTACATTCACACCAATTATCTAAGCCCATTTTAATTTCATTAAGAAACTGTATCATGGAAAACTTGATAAGGGTAAAAATTTACGTAAATACTTTTTGTTTGTAAATACATACTTAATATACATAGTAAACACCCAGACCAAGACAAATAGACATGTTCATGCACACAAATATTTGTCTTGTTCGGAAATTGAACCCGAGACCACTGGCGCAGAAGGTGGGTAGCCTACCCTGCGCCAAATCGGTCGTCAAAGTTGTTAAGGTTTAGATTAATAAGAGGGTGGAGTACGTTATCGCCGTTTGTATAGAGACCGTTAGCTACACAATCCTCTTAATATCAGAAAAAACAAATAACACATTTCTAGAGTTCAGGTCTTATTAAAGCCTACTTAATCCCTCCACGTCTCATATTATCTGCTCATATGATATCTATTAATTCTGCGTAAGTCACGCACGATTCCACCGCAACATGCTCCCGAGAGCTAATATTATGAATCCACCTCGGATAATGAAAACTATTTTTAACCGACTTCTAAATCAAAAAGGAGGAGGTTCTCTATTCGTCTGTATGTATGTTTTTTTTTTTTTTTTTTTGTGTATGTCCACCGATTACTCGAAGACGGCTGAACCGATTGAAATGGTTCAAACGTTATTACATCAGGTTGGTTTCGAAGTTGGTCCCATTTTTTGAAATTTCGAAATCGGTTCAGTAGTTTTCAGGAAATCTTGAAAATACTGTCGTTTTCGTTACCACTTTATGTGAATTTAATACGTATCTTTAGGCATAACTCCTTTGTTTATAAACCGATTTAGATGATTCTTGTTTTGTTGGAAAGGGGATACCTCAAGGTATTTTAACCGACTTCGAAAAAGGAGGTTTTGAGTTTGATCACATACCTATTTACCAGAAAACACGTAAATTGCCTGCACGATGCACTAAAAAGAGTGAAATAAAAACTATTTTTATAAAAAAATTAAACCGCCTTCTAAAAAACCACATCAAAAAAGTAAGAAATAATTCCTCACCAAATAAATAACGTAAGTACTTTGAAGTCGGGCGGGTTTAACAAAAACAACAAAACATTGTACATGTTTCACGCCCGACTTCAAAGTACTTACGTTATTTATTTGGTGAGGAATTATTTCTTACTTTTTTGATGTGGTTTTTTAGAAGGCGGTTTTTGTAGACTCATTTCGGACAGGTTATTATTGTTTTTCTTGAAGGTACTTTATTGTATAGAGACCATGCTGATAGTTTTTTTTATATAGGTAAGTAATTAATAAAAATACCAGGTTTATTAAAATATAAAAGGATTTTGTTTTTACATTCTTTGTTTTTCATATGTTTTAAAATAATATAAGTCAGTCGCAAAATTCTTATTCAAAGAAATATTTGCTCTCGATGTTCTTTAAGCTTTACGTTGCAATTTCACGCTTTTCTTGTTAACTCAACATACTCGTATATTAAGCTGAAAAGAAAGTTCAGATATTTAAGCGTTATTAATAGTTTTCTCACGAATTTGTTGGACTTAGAAGAAGCAATAAAATAAGCAGTCTTATTTTTCTGTTATAAGTATGCTTTTTAACATTTAGTTTAAATAATGGTTACGTAACAACTAAAAAAATGATAAAAGCAGGCATTACAGTTACACTATAATTCCATAATTTTAAAATTGTAATTTTGTCACAAAAATTTATATTTTAAGTATGTAGTTTTAGATTGTCACGATTTAATATGGTTTTTATATACTAACTATGTCGATGAATTTCTATACACAACTTGTGTAAATCTCCGTTAAAAATTGAATGTCGTTATTTGACCTGTCTTAACTTCATAATACTTTGCGATTCAATCTTTTTATTGTTTGTTTGTTTGACAATACTCATGGTCACCCCAGTGATTGCATGAGCGTCGTCCAATAGTGGCGCCAGGTCGCTTCGACCGGAATGCAAGTGCCATTGTTGTTGAGCCCAAAATAGCCTGCACTGTGGACGGAACTTTTTAGTGCCGCTGTAGGCTTAAATTATTTTGGGAACTCTTTAGTGGCGCTGTAGGTGTTAAGTAACCTTAAATTATTTTGCTATTTTGTCTAAGCTGTTTGTTTTGATCGGTCGCATGTCGAATAAGGTGATATTGAAATTCAATGTAGCCTTATTTTATTACAATCCGTTAGAGCTTTTTTTCTTCTTGTGAATTTTGTATTCTACAACGTGTTAATGAATAAACCCAAAACCTCTTAGGTGGTGATTGTGCTCATAAATATGAACAACTTTTCCTATTGGGCCAACTCTGCAACTCATAAAAAAATCTGCTGTTTCATACAAATTCATACAAAAATGTATGGCATAGCTGATTTTTTGTGACGACCGACCGACACCGACTTCAAACAGTCCAGTAAGTACCAAGATAAATTAGAAAAAGTCACGTATCATCGTCCTTTAAATTAAAAAATCTTATTATTTTTTTCGTTTTTTAGTGTTTGTTAATTTTTGTTTGAAGATCAGTTTTGAAGGCGGTTACATTTTTTTTCAAAAACGTTTTTACAAAAACAGTGTAAGTTTTTATGTCAAGCAAACGCAAACTATCGTGTTCGGTGCTACGCAAACGAACAGCTCAGCAAAAACGCATTTTATGCAATTTACATATAATAATTTCATCACTCAATTAACGTCAGTACGTCAACAGCTACCATTCGCGCGTCGCGTGCTCATTATAACCATTTAACCATTTTAAACCATTTTCGTAGGAATAATTAGATTAACCAGTTTTAGTAATAATTAACTTAGCGACTTTTTACCATTTGTTTTTATAGTGTTTTATGCTGACAATAATTATATTAATTTAAAGTGACTCTCGATCTTCTTATTTACTACGATAACAACAAAGGTCGGCAGCAGCTAACCATCGTGCGCAGTCCCAAACCTTTTCATATCGTGATTCCGTATTTATGTCAATTTGTATGAAAACTGTATCAGCGCCTCTAGCGGCGAGTAGCTCGCTTAATAAGTAGTTTTTGTGAGAAATAAATGGTGACAAATGTAGTTTTTGTAAGAGGAGACAAAAAAATATATCCTATTATGTATTTTAATACAGGAAAAGGAAAGAAAAATGTTTAGAGGTCTTTATCCCCACTGCTATTATCGGAATGATCCACATGTTTCCGCGAGGAGTCCTCGATTCGTATTACTTAATTTCAGACTGATGAAATACGGAAAAAATCTAATATCATCCGATCCTTTACGTTCTAATAAAACAATTCTTCTATCTATAACCTACTATTAAACCTGAAACGGAAGGTTGCAAAAATACAAAAATTTAACCGCGTCTGTGGTTTAGTGGTACACACCACCGGTATCAGACGTAGAGGTCCCGGGTTAAATTTCTAGTGGGGGTACATATTGTATTCGGTTTAATTGGTAGTAGGGCTTTTTCAAAGTGCGCCTGGCTAGCTATAGCTACCACCAATACCACCCTGTTATCTAAGTTAGACGCCACGCCATGTAACAACGATGTTTTGCATGTTTTGATAATGCATTGTTGTGTTCCGACGGTAAGACATAAGATAGCCAGTTCCTCAGTGATTGAGGATTCCGGGAGTAGTGCGCTTCCACCTTCAGCCTTATCATTTAACATCAGGTGTGATGAAGGCTAAAGGACTTAGCCCACTTAGGGCGTTTGTGCACTACACTGAATTTTACCGATCCAGAAAAAAACGGATGCTTGTATTTTAATAATTAATCATTTATATTAGTAATTAATTAAATACAAGCATCCGTTTTTTTCCGGATCGGTAAAATTCAGTGGTAGTGCACAAACGCCCTTATACCGCACCGCTCCCACCCAACCAATGTATGAGCAGTCAAATATGGACTTAATGTCGTGCACTGTAGATGCACTTTAGCTTGCGGCAGGCTCGTTTACCGCGCGCTGTCTGCTATTGTATATTGTTACTGTACAGTGCATCTACAGTGAACGATATTAAGTCCATATTTGGCTGCTCATACTTTGGTTGGGTGGGAGCGGTGCAGTATAAGTGGGCTATGACCTTAAGTGCTACCCCGTTGTGGATAAAAAAATATCAATATCTCCAATCATATCTTTCCGTTCTCGTTTATATAGAAGCGAGATATAGCGTCTGTTTTCACGAGACCCTGACCGGAATATCAGATAGACGGGCCGCCATATTGACCTTACATCGTCTGGCTAAAGTAGAATACAGAAACTGAAACTCGCGAATCAATGTTTGCGATGCGACACAAATATTTATTCGATTATTCTCTAATGTAACTTTGTTCAATGTAGGGGTCCTATGACAGCTCATTCATGCAAAGCAAAAAGTTCTTTTTCACTTCTCATGCTCGTAAAGTTCGTGTTTATGTTGGGTATAGGCTGCATAAAATCGCTTTTTATGCTCTAGTGCATAAAGTAAAATCTTCGTCTAAGTCTCAGACTCTAAGACAAAGGTCGTCAGGTACACAGTCACACACGCAATTAAACTTCGTTAATAGTATATTATGATACAAGTGAGCTAACGTTGCTCATTATACACGAGGCTGTGGGTTGCACCCGAGCCGCAGGCGAGGGCGTAAATCAGCCGAGTGTCTAGTGAGTAAGTTGCTCACGAGTTTCATACGCACTTTTTCAACACACTTGCGAGGAAAAACAAACATTTATTGCATTCATTCATAAATTAATTAACCTAATTAGCTAAGGGAAAAAGCGCGCAAGTTTTTTTTTGCACGCGCCAAATGTAAGGTCATTGATTACATACAGCCATACAGCCTACTTCAAAATAATTTTATTAATATTGATTAAACGCAAATGTTTTATAACAAATTATTGTGAATTATAAATAATTTGATAATAATATACTTAATTATGTTTTTTGTCTTAATTAGGGACACATTTATTTATTCTAAAAACGTAAATGGATTTTCAACCTACGAGCAACGCGGGTCTTCCGTTCCGAGACGGAAGGCCCGCGTTGCTCGAAGTTTTCAACCGTATAAAACCTCTTTGTTGTTACAAAAAAAGAACTGTACGTATTACCCGGTGAAATTGAAAATGCTCTGTTTACTCGCATATAACTTGCAGTTAGGTACTAACTTAACTTTGTAAGGATACTGTATTACTTACCCGGTTAAATTGAAAAGTCTCTGTTTACTCGCATATAATTTGCAGTTAGGTACTTACTTAACTTTGTAGGGATAATTCTATTACGCAACTAGTACTGTAATATTATTATGCACGCGTGTGTTATAGTTCGGTTTATGGCCCTAAGATCGATGTAATAAGGCTCACTTTATGAGCAAGTGTGTTAAAAATAAACTTGTTACTTCTTTCTGTTTCTTAAATTTTGTACATATAATCCATATTAAATTCTTTATTTTTGTTTTTTGCAATATTGCTATTTATTTTCCTCACATTCGAAGTGAAAAGCATAATGTATAACTCGTACATAAAACCCATTTTACCCTCGACTTGACTATCCATACTCGCCTACGGCTCGGGTGGATATAATACGTCTCGGGTAAAATGATACGTTTTATGCACTTGTTGTACAATCTACTATTACGGCGAGGGCGCAACTTTGAATCCAGAGCGCAGTGAAGAATTCTAGAGGGATTCTAAAGTGGAATCCTGAACGCAACGAGGGATTCAATATACTTCACCCGAGTTGAAAATAATTTTGCGGCCGAGTGGAGTGATTCCCGTCATTCCCGTCTATGAGAAAAAGAAATAAGAGGCGTCTCTCTCTAATAAAAATTTAATTCAACTCATGTGTAGTGTACAGAAAATCTAATTTCCTGTCCAATTAATGTTGGTCCGGTCAGAGGTTCGCAAACGAGCAACCTTTCGCATTACAGACGAGTACGCTACGTTCGCTCATGCGAATCGACGCCGACTTCATTATGAAACATTGGTACCATTTTGATTAAATGCTCAATGACGAAAATAGTAGAAGTAATAAAAATGTTGACGCGGTGAGGAACTAGAAGGCGTTTCAATATTTGCGTCGGAAAATCTATGTCCTTCTCTAAGGTTTTAACTATCTCGATAATAAAATATTTATACATAGAATTGGTTCGGTGGTTAAGCGATAAGAGGTAATGATAGACTATCGCAGATAAATATATACAAGCTGCTTGCTATGCCATTTGGGAAATAATGAAGCTTAATTACTGGTGAATAAGTAAAAAAAACCGGTTCAGTTGTTCCTAAGATATCCTCAAACAAACTTTACCCCTTAATATATTACACCTATTAGTGTCTAGTAACAGACATAATAACTTCTGCTAAAATAAAACAAGTATTAGTGTACGAGTACGAGTAAGATACCTTACATATGACGTAAATGTTTCCGAAACAGAGGCAGAATAAAAGTAGCACGAATCTTTACCAGGCCTTTTGTAAGTAACCGTTTCTCTTTCAATGTTTGTTGTCTACCAACCCTGTATTTCATGACAGTTTGTGTGTTAGGTTGCAATACCTATATGCATTTTTCGTGAAATTTTTTGGATTTAGTTGCAGGAAAAAACATCAGATCTCAATATCTTTTTTAATTATTTTGACCAACTGATTTTAAACCTCTTCAAGTGTCCCCTAGTAAAAGTATTTTTTTAAATATTTTTCCGGGATAAAAAGTTGCTTATGTCACTCCAGCTTCCAAACTATCCCCATACCAAAAATCACATCGATCCGCTGCTCCGTTTTGACGTGAAAGGCGGACAATCAAACACACTTCCACATTTATAATATTAGTATTGATTTTTGAGTTAAAACTGTCATAACCTAAAATTTCAGGACTTCGATCAACAATAGTAGGTTAGGTACTAGATAAAGGCTCACGAACGAAATCAAAACTTTTTACTGGGTATGTGTGTCCTGTGATGGACTGTGTGTCTTGTGATATCGGCAGAGTTCCGATGGTGGACTATGTGTCCTGTGATATCGGCAGAGTACCGATGGTGGACTGTGTGTCCTGTAATATCGGCAGAGTACCGATGGTGGACTGTGCTGTGTGTCCTGTGATGGACTGAGTGTCCTGTGAGATCAGATGTATTCCGATGGCGGACTGTGTGTCCGGATGGAATAGGATACTTCCCGATAGTGACCAACTGATATTGATTGTTCCGATGATAGTTTGTAATAATGTCATGTGCACCACGTTATCTCAGTGATACAAAGCGTTAAATAAAACAATAATTATGTTATGATCAAAATTTAAACATCGCTCTGACGATGATCGTTAATACCTAAAGAGAGTGATGATAACTGCACTCATACTTTATTGCACAATTAACCGTTCAACGTCTATATACCGAATGCCAAGCTTCATGGCTCAGATGCATCAAGTTCGCATCCCTTTTTTTAAATGTCTCATAAATCACTATTAATTGCGGGCCCCCGATCACGTTCAGTGTGTAATAACACCGTTTGTTCCCAGAACTTCAAATCCATATTTTAACACTTGACTCTTAAAACCCCACAAGAGCCCTTTTCCGTTAAGCACTCTAATATTTTAGGCAATAAATAACAAAAGCTTATAAGTAATTAAGAACCTAATTATTAAAATCGGCCAGGCGCCGATACGGCGATCCTGACTTTCACACGTCCTCGTGTGCAAAAGTTAACAACTGTCAAGCTTACAAACAAGACAACTTTATAGTACATTACAGCCGAGGACAGGTAAGTAAGAAATTACATTGTCGAGGATGGTTTGAAGCACGAGCCGCAGGCGAGGGCTTTAATCATTCGAGGTAATTAAAAGGTATTTAATCATTCGAAGTAAGTACTGAAATTCATTACTGCAGTGATTTTCAAATTTAGAATGTTTACCTCGGAAAAGTGCCACGTACTGCATTCTTTTCTCAAATATAATATTAACATTTCAGAGCATAAGCACAAAGTAACTACGCGGGCGGGCGCTCTTTATTTTGTGGCATAAGTGTGAAAAAGACATTACCGTTCGGCT
The DNA here is from genome assembly GCA_949710035.1 of Crambus lathoniellus. Lineage (NCBI taxonomy): Eukaryota > Metazoa > Arthropoda > Insecta > Lepidoptera > Crambidae > Crambus > Crambus lathoniellus. The sequence continues at coordinate 33,771,446 of OX453297.1, forward strand.
ACACTGCCAAAATACAACAAGTCATTACCAAACAGCTTCCACTACACATTTCTATTTTAAAGCTTGGCCCACGAACTCGTTATTCGTTTCCTAAAGCCTAGTCTTAAAATAATATTATTAGGATATCTAGATCGTTAGTCAACGAGTTAACCGGGTCAACGAGTTGTACATAAATATTGACCTAGAACCCTGTATTCTAAAAATAATGGAACAATAATTTTAAGTTTGGTAAAATAGACGTTGTTTTTTCAAATGTAAACCAAAACTCACCTCTCGGAATCCATGGCAAAGTCAGCAGGAGTCCAGTTTTGCAAACTGAAACAAAAATAAACGCTCGTTTACTTTGGCTGTCAATTGGAGTTAAATTAAACTGACGGATCAAACGGACCGATAACGAATCCGACAAATGTACCTATACTTGCCTATACTAGTTTGTACATTTAGAGCTTAACTTTGAATATTATTTCAAATTTTAATTTTTAAACATTTTTTACAGCAGTGTGAGCACCACGAGGTTTCAGGAAAATTCAATTCAAACAACATAGGTACAGACTTCCAAAAATGCAAATATCATAAAAAAATGAAACTCAAATAAAAAAAGAAGATATTTCAAAGTATGACCAGTGGCGATCGCAACCACAACCTTTGGCAGTACTTGCTGGGCCCCGATCGCGGTAATCCTATGACGCATTAGTCAGGTGTAGGTACTCGTGCAGTTGACGTGCAAAACCGTTTTTGATAACGCGCGGCGTTGACTGTGCGACAACGTTTTCTGTTCCGGTGATAATCTTTGGTAATAGTTTTCATACGACAGTCGATTTTGACAGCTAATTTCGTATTGCAAGTGGCTCCTCTGTCACGGATGTCACCGGAACAGACAGGATTGTGGGACTATAGGTTTGCGTGACGTGTGCGTCGTTATGTCATTGCGGCAATACGAATACAAACGTCAAGACGCAAACGTGATCAAGACGCGCTGCATAGAATTACGGCGATCGGCCCGCTCTGCACCAATGTGCAATATTTCAATAGCGCTTGTAGCTTTGATGTATTACGAAAAGCCCTTTTAATAACGTAAGTAAAAACTGTTTAATGTGAGTGAACGCGTAAAGCTGGATATGCTGCAGGGCTGCCATTTGTACGATTTAAAATTAATACGTACCTATTTGTTACGATTATTTATAACAATGTACGATCACAAATTTCAGATTTTGTATTGAATGTGTTGAAATATTGAGAGTGCGATAGCTTTTTCCATGTTTTTCTCGAGTTTGTATAGTTTTTGTACAGGTGTACGATTTTTTGAAATTTAATGTACGATTCTCGATTTTTCGCACATGGCAGCCCATGCTATGTGTGGTTGATGTTCCAGTAGCCATATCTATATATATAAAAATGAATCCCTATTAGCCTTGGTCACGACATCACGCATGAACGGCTGGACCGATTTGGCTAATTTTGGTCTTGAAATGTTCGTGGAAGTCCAAGGAAGGTTTTAAGGGTGAGAAAATAGGGGAAGGAGGGGTAAGTAGGGGTAGAGTAGAAGTAGGGTAGGGTAAAGGTAGGGAAGGGATAGGGTAGGGGTAGGGTAAAGGTAGGGTAGGGGTAGGGTAGGGGTAGGGGTAGGGTAGGGATAGGGTAGGGATAGGGTAGGGGTAGGGTAGGGGTTGGGTAGGGGTAGGGGTAGTGTAGGGGTAGTGTAGGGGTAGGGTAGGGCAGAGGTAGGGTAGGGTAGGGGTAGGGGTAGGGGTAGGGGTAGGGGTAGGGGTAGGGTAGGGATAGGGTAGGGATAGGGTAGGGATAGGGTAGGGGTAGGGTAGGGGTTGGGTAGGGGTAGGGGTAGTGTAGGGGTAGTGTAGGGGTAGGGTAGGGCAGAGGTAGGGTAGGGTAGGGGTAGGGGTAGGGGTAGGGGTAGGGGTAGGGGTAGGGGTAGGGTAGGGGTAGGGTAGGGTAGGGGTAGGGGTAAAGGTAGGAGTAGGGGTAGGGTAGGGGTAGGGTAGGGTGGAGCAGGGGGTAGGGCTACGGGAACGAAGTCGCGCTGGGTCAGCTAGTACTATATAGTATATATAGTACATATACTATATAGAACTCATTTCGTCGTTCGATTAGTTTCCTATAGTTCCTACAAGTGAAGCGTGACCAGAAAAGCGATATATATCGGATGAACAAATGAGTTATGAGTTATGACCTATGGCCATCGGATAATAAAAGCCAGATGAAGAAAAATTTCCTCTGATATAATATAACACAGTAGAAGTAAAATAAGGATTTATTGTACTGCGTATGAAGCTTTATATCTGTACATGTTACAAAAAACTCTCTATGCCAGCTACAAACACCGACACTTGAAGCTAGAAGTGCTTACAAAGGTAGCTGAATCGCGCGACAGACACTTGTAGCCGATAGTAGACTACTAGATACTTGCCCTCGGTGGCCGCTATTTATTCTACCCATTTGCTTGCACGATTTTGTGTCGGCGTTAGTGGCGTGAGTGGCGACGATTTGTAGCAAGTAGCGACCACCGGCGTCATCGTGTACGGCGAGTTCATACAAAATGTATGAAAACTACAGAAAAGATGACGGTGGCTGCGTTTTGTGGTTGTGTTCGGTGGCCCGGCTGCGGTCAAGCCACGGTACTTATCTACGCTTTGATCAACAATAGTACTAGATGAAGGCTCACGAACTAAATCAAAACTTTTTATGGCTGAAAAATAAGTTTATAGTAAAACTTTCATTTTCATGACAAGCTTTTTTGCTAACTGTACTTGAATATTGTATTGTCATCTAAACCAAACCTGTATACAAAATTTCAGCTCCATCGGACACTGGGAAGTGGGTCAAATTAAGCTTGCAAGATTTGTCCCCCACTAACTAAAAAACTAACTAACTAACTAACATGGCAAGTTAATAAAAAGCTTGTAAAAAGGTTACTAATGTACGATCTTATGTCATAAATGACAGGAACTAAATATACGCTCAAGTGGCTCAGTGGGCGCATATTTTCTCAGCCGTGTTTGACACTACAACTATGTAGTATCTAAACCTAGGTGTTACTGTTGATCGTAGTTGTGTGATTGATGTGCCAGTAGCCTATCTAGAGAATATATTGAACTCATTTCGTCGCTCCATTGAAGTTTCCCAGTTCTTGCCACAAGAAGCGTGACCAGAAAGGTGATAAATATCTATTGACCCCGGATGAACGAGTGAGTTATGACCTAGGAGCTCGCCAGCCAATGGATAATTTAAGGCCATTATGACCTACGGCCATCGGATAATAAAAGCCAGAGATAATAAAAGACAGACGAAGAATAATGCCCACCGAGTAAAATAACACAGAAGATGAACATTTCGAAAAAATCGAAATCAGTAAAATAATTATTAAGGCGATACTCGGAAAAAATGTGCTGAAGCGAGATAGCAATGAGAAAAGGACACGCGCGGGAGCGAGACAGATTAGGCAAAAAAACACAAAATCACTTCGTATTAAAAAAACTACAGCGATTTAAAAAAAATGCTTCTATACGATCCTCAATATTATTAGTGTCCACTAATTAAACCAATTTCCAATAGTGTAAGTAACCCCATTTAAGAATAATCTTCACTTTTCGTATTTTTTAGAGCTCTTTTCGAAAATAAAAAGTGTCGAGGCAAAATCATAAAATCGTATTTTTGAAACTATACGATTCTAGATAAAGGTATGAAGAAATATATATCTTATTACCAGATTTGTAACAACTGTAACCGTCCTATAGTTTTAAATCAAAAAGTCCATATTTTTCCGAGTAGCGCCTTAAATTTCCCATTGACTGATCTATAATATTATTATGCTAATATTATACGGTTCAACCAAATTGATTCACTTTGGTTGAAAGGCGCAGAAAAACAGGCGGACATTGACATTCTATGATTCACTTTTACGTTTAAATTGTTCAATTTGGTTGTTTCATCCAAATTGAAAGGAAAAAGTGAACCGTGTATTTCCGCCATCATGCCAACAGAATTAAATTAATTTTGCCAACTCATTCCTTTTAGTTACAGCAGTTAAATCAACAATTAATTAGTAAGTTGATGTATGTTTTGTTAATTTTATTTTATTCAGAGGAATAATAATAACACGAGTGGTCGAATGGTGAACGCGCCGGTTTTCAAGGTGCCGCTATCTCTAGAGGTCCCGAGTTTGATTCCCGGTCGGGTAAATATTGAAAACGAACTTTTCAGCATTTCTTTGGGTCTGGGTGGTATACCTATACCCATCGTTGTTTCCAGTTTCCATAAACATAAATTGCTCAGTTTGGTATTGGCACCTGTTATGTGTGTGATGGTATCCAATATATTATATTACTTATTTATTTTTATTTAAGTAGGTATGTTCTAAAATTAATTTTTCACTTCTCATGCTCGTAAAGTTCGTGTTTATGTTGGGTATAGGCTGCATAAAATCGCTTTTTATGCTCTAGTGCATAAAGTAAAATCTTCGTCTAAAGTCTCAGACTCTAAGACAAAGGTCGTCAGGTAAACAGTCACACACGCAATTAAACTTCGTTAAATAAACTTGTTATTTCATTCTGTTTCTTTAATTTTGTACATAATCCATGTTAAATTACTAAATTATTAAAACTAGGCAAAATTAATGAGTTTTCTAAGAAATAAGTATTTCAAGAGCAATATGGACTACGATCTATGCTAAAGTCACTGTGCTGCCAAGGCCACGTATAAAAAAAAAGAAAAAGAATGTCTTCCCGCCAATATGGCGAAGTCTTTATTTTTTCTTTTTTTGCAATATTGCTATTTATTTTCCTCACATTCGAAGTGAAAAGCAGAGTGTATAACTCGTACATAAAACCCATTTTATGCACTTGTTGTACAATCTACTATTTCTGCTAGGCTGAAAAACTGTCTGTCTTATTGACTTGCAAACTCATTGTTATCACACGTAATTCTAACTGTAAGCAAGAACGTCAGATCACATTACCTCCATTCCTCACAACAAACTGCATGGAAAAAGCAGATTTACTGCAAAAACGGTTTTTAAGTGCGCCATTTGTTTTCCAGTCAGCAACTAGAGCCATTATTGCTTGCACTATCGCAATCGTGCTAGAATTACAGGGTAACAAAGTGCTAAGTTCTTAGAATGGTGGAGATTTTATACGTTATCGTTTGTTAGTAGTGGCAATGTATTATACAGGGTGTTAGTTACAAGGGACATACTTCAGGGGGTGAAACTATCCATCAATACAAACAACTTTTAGTATAGGACCGAGTGCGATATCGCGAAAAGAAATCGGCTGTTTCATCATAATCATGTCAGCCGAACGACGCCCACTGCTGGGCATAGGCCTCCCCCAAGGATCTCCACAACGATCGGTCCTGCGCTGCCCGCATCCAGCGGCTTCCCGCGACCTTGACCAGATCGTCGGTCCACCTTCTAGGGGGCCTGCCCACGAAACGTTGTCCGGCACGCGGTCGCCATTCGAGAACCTTTCCGCCCCAACGGCCATCGGTTCTCCGCGCTATGTGTCCCGCCCACTGCCACTTCAGTGATGCAATTCTTCGAGCGATGTCGGTTGTTTTAGTTCTCCTGCGGATCTCATCATTTCTGATTCGATCGAGCAGGGAAATACCAAGCATCGCTCTCTCCATTGCTCGCTGGGTGACTTTGAGCCTTCTTATGAGACCCATAGTAAAAGACCACGTCTCACTTCCATAGGTCATTACTGGCAACACACACTGCTCAAAGACTTTCGTCTTGAGACATTGAGTTATTTCGGACGCAAATACATGCCGGAGCTTCCCAAACGCTGCCTATCCGAGCTGGATTCGACGAGAGATCTCTTTCTCAAAGTTGGACTTACCTAACTGGACCGTCTGTCCTAGGTAAACATAGTGGTCAACAGCTGTTTCATACAAAAGTGCAATACCGAATGGGCCAAAATGTATGGAACAGCTGATTTTTTTTCGCGATATCGCACTTACACCCGTTTGCACTAAACTTAAAAATCGCCTAAGTCTTTTCCTAGCTAACTTAAGACTTTCTTAACAAAAAATTGCTTTGCACTAACCTTAGGACATTCTTAAATGCACTTTTGGCTATTCTTAACTTACGGGCCCAATACCGAGCACCTAAGGCTTAAGAAATACCTTTAACAGTGATTATTGTCTGTGGCATTGTGAGCAAAGAGTAGTGCGACAAGCTTTTCTGTTCCGGTGATTATCTTTGGAACTAAAACAGTTTTCATACGACAGTCCATTTTGACAGCTAATTTCGTATTGCAAGTGACTCCTGTGTCACGCACGGCTGTCACCATGAAGTTTGACTTAATACTCTGAGGTAACTGGAGCTCTCACCCTGAATAAAAAAGTGTCGCCAGCAAATTTGACATTTATGTATGAAGTGGCTGTCAGCTGTCTCATATGACCATACGTATTTTTTTAAAGTGTAGGTGAGACGGAAGACAGCCACTGTGTTATTTGTGGTATTCAAAAAATTGTTCGTACTGCACTCTCCAGTTACCTCAGTATTAAGTCGAGCTTCATGGCTGTCACCGGAACAGAAAAGCTTGTGGCTTTTGTATTCTTGTTTGCTAGATAGAGACACAACACATGTGACATACGTCATTCATCATTTATTTAAAAAAAACATTACAGATCGACAATCTTTTCTGTTCCCATGACAGCGGCGCTTATGTTTAGCAGCAAAACATAAAAGTATTAGCAAAATGACATTAAAAACAAAACTCGTTAGTTCTAGTTTTGGCCACCGGAACAGAAAAGGTTGCGCACACCTCAGAACAATAACTAAAGCTATAGAAACCGTACTAAAATAAAAACTGTGTATCAGCTATCGTACTCACTTTAAGTAATTCAGCATACATGAGTAAGAGTGAAATAGACAATCTTTGTGAGTTTCTATTGTTTCTGTCATTGTCACAAGCTCGTAAAGTACAAATGTCAAATGGTTCTAATTGATTGTAATATAATACTACCAAAATACAAATACGTCTTTGGTGAGAACGTAGCTTCTGAGGTATGACCAATTTAATACGATCGTATTACAATGGTCGAACAGCTTCGCTGGCAGCTAAAGTGAAAATTTATTAATTTACAAGGAATTCGGTGATAAAACAACAGGAAAGTGTGCATACAGGCTCTCTAGAGAGCTTGCATTCCGTGTCTAGGATGGTTTGTGTTGTTCTAGACTGTTAATCTAATATATCACGGAAAGAAAATTCGGATGAGATTGAATCATTTCATCGGTAAGTTTTGTTTCAAAATTCAAATATTTTTAAGATTTTAACATCAGTATTATCCGAAAATTTTAATAAATTAATATTATCAATAGAAATGTACGTGAGTTTTGGTCTATTTTTTTATATTTTCTTGCATTTCTGTTAAAGTTGTTAAGGCTATGATAGTGCTGTGATTTTTCTTTATCGATGTAAACAATTTTTACTTCTTTCAGATTTCCCAAAGATGAAACTATTATAAATGATTGTATACGCCGTATTTCAAAAATCAACTGGACAGCAAAAGTGAACAGTCACGTTATGCGTAACACTTTGGACTACAATCAATTGAGCCAAATGAGAACATTAAAGATGTGTTTAAAAGAAAAAATGGTTTCTTTATTTTAATTAATTGATTAATTTCCTTTTCAGCTTAATTCACTCTAATGTTTGCAATAAAAGTAGGCGAAGGAACCAGCATTACTATGTGCAATTTTTTTACTTATTATATTATCAACTAGCGGATCCTCGCGGTTTTACCCGCGTGGTACCCGTCCCCGGGATAAAAGATAGCCTGTGTCATTCGGGAAGGATGTAACTTTCTAATAGTAGAAAGAATTGTCTAAGTCAGTGCAGTAGTTACTGAGGTTAGCACGTTCAACCAAACAAACTCTTCAGCTTTATTATAACATTAGTATAGACTACTGAAAACTGCAAATTTTTATAAAAGAAAGTGGTAAGTACTTACTGCATTTATAATATTGCAGGTGCTATACTTAATTATTCATTGGGTCTACTCACACGTGCCACAACCACACAACATGTGGGCGGGGTGTATTTTGTATTGGAAATGAATACCTAGTACAATTTACACGTAGGTACCACATTTTGCCGTCATTATCGACCGCGTGCGTAAGTAATACCGATCACCACCAGCGACGACGCTGTGGACTAGCAGCCGCCCACACCGCATTCGACGTATCCACATCACAACTACTGGCGACAAAGCAATCACATTGACATTTTGTCGCACAGCCACAACGCAACTGCTAAAAGCTGCATCGACACCACATTTTGTCGCTGCGATGTGGTGTGGTTGTTTGTGGTAGGTACGTGTGCGTCGACACATTACCATACCGTACTTACTAGTGTCATTGACATACATAGAGATTTTAAAAATGTAATGTATGTAAAATCTATTTTTAATTTATCGATATTAATGTCGATGTGTTGCATCACTGGCGTAAAAAGAACTTGTGACAACCTTGTAAATTAAGAAACATTAGACTGTATACTATCTCTTTCTTACACATGTACTACTGCATAAAATAAAAGAGTACGAACTAATGTATTTTGTTGTTATTTTAGCACGGTTTCTATAGCTTTAGTTATTGTTCTGAGGCGCACACTGTATTTATGTTTTTCCTGACAGTTGAGCTCAGTTGACTTTTTCTTTTCTCGGTGAATTACTCCTACCAAATAAAATAGACAACGCCTTAGCTTTTGTCTCCTTTTAACTTACGAAGGAATCAATGAGAAGTTTCAACCAAAAAAATATCCAGTGACCTACTTTACCTCGCCAGGTTTAAAATCCATAAACAATTAATATTTGAATTCATTCATTCATTCTTTTAGCAAGGTGATGACTAATTTACGACGTAGTCTGTCAGTGCAAACAAAAATTTTAGCTCGGCTGTTTTAGGCTGTTTCTAAGCTAAGATGTATCTTATCTATGACACGCTCAACCCGAGTTTAGTGCAAACGGGCATTAGTCCCGTAAAAGTTGTTTGTATTGATGGGTACTTTCACCCCCTGGAGTATGTCCCTTGTTTAAACTAACACCCTGTATATTCTGTGGCAATGTGAAGTTCGTGATTTTTCATACCTATCAATACTTGAATTGCTAGTCGTGAAGCTATTTTCTCGCTATCTTTAGGAAAATACTGGTCGATTAGTTAGGTATTTCTATCCGAAGAGAATATTGTTTTCTTCTAGCTGTCTTTAGGAAAATACTTACTTGCCGATAAGTCTGATAAGTTATTAGTATGACAAGAATGGGACATAAATAACGTTGCAAGATTGGCCAATAGGAAAATTGATGTTGAACGGAAACGGAAAGAGCTTTCTGAATACATTTGTAAATGAAAACTAAAAAAAAACTTAGCTTCTTGTAGGTAACACATGACCTATATTAAGGTCAAATCAATTACACCAACATCTAGTTCATCACTACAAGTAACTAGATCAGTATTACAATCGATACAATAGAACGCATGGGAATCGAACCGAGACCATTACAAGATGCTACTGTTGCCAATTGAAATCTTTACACTTACCACAACCAGTCGAAAAACCATGGGAACCTTGTTAGAAAGAGGCAAACAGATTACCTATCTGATTTGTGTAAGACAGTTAAAACAATGTGATACGAAGGAGGTGCTGATGCTATTGAGATGTAAAAAATGTAACGCAATAAAGATATACCTATTACAAGATAGAAATAATTACGCTATGGCAATAGAAGTGGAAAATATGAGTTAATTGTACGTAGCTATTTAGTACTTAATCTGTTCTATGATTCTTATCGTAATGACATAGTTTAAAGGCTTATTTAGACAGCATTAAAGTGATCGAATCCAATCAGTGCTCGCTCACCCACGCTAACCATTGTTTGTTGTTTATCAGATATATTTAACGAGGTTTGTGTGGGACGATCAATGTAATGCAATCCTAGAGAAAACGACAGAACGCAGAAGCTTGTCAATTTGATGAAAATTGTCTTATCGCGCTTTTTTAACTATCAAGTAAATCTAAATCATATAATTACTATACCTATTGTTCAAATAAATTGCTTTATGACAATCTCGTTGCGACTTCATTCAAAGAAGCAGATGAAGCTGATCTACGTAATTTATAACGATAATATCTATTCGAATGAAAGTTTATTGCAACAGTTTTTCGATCAACAATACAAGTGCGCGCCAGATAAGTCTGCGCGCGGTCAAAATCGAATACTAATCTTTTCCATAAGCTTAGAACAAAAAAATGTATTGTAACTAGCGCCAAAAACGCCACAGTCACGCGCCAGAGTTATCTGACACGCACTTTACATAACGCCTCACGAACTAAAACAAAACTCAAATTATTTTGCAAACAGAGAAAAAGGTTGCGAATGTTACGTATGATCTTACGACAAAAATGTCAGGAAGCGATCAAAAATAAGAGCGCACCTTTGAAGTTCGCTCATTTTTTCGGCCATTATTTGACACTCCAACCGGTTATCTAGTGGTATCGAATCTCGAAAATTAATAGACTAGTTAGTGTTCCTTGGAAAACAAGTGATTCAATTGCGCTACGCTGCGCTTATCTATATAATATGTATATCGTCTGCATAACAGAGAACCTAAAAGTTCCGGGAGCATATTGCTCATTTTGTTACTTCAAGATCAGAAGAGGAGTACTAAAGGACCCGATGCAATACGAATACGAACGAAGTCGACGTTCGCCCTCAAAAGTTTTCATCTCATCTAGTTTGCAGAGATGGTTGCTTCAGGAAATTAGATTTCTTTTACGTTTTCCTACCGAGGACAAAGTGAAGTTTTTATTCGTCTTCCTGTTTGGCTTATTCTGTATACAGAGTACAGGACTGTATAAAGTCCTGTTTTGTTATGAAACTTAATATTGTCGTAGGGATATTGTCGGCAATCGAAACAAGAAAACAAAAATGATAAAAGAAACCTAAATATCATTTTTAAATACCTATCTAAAGACACCTCACACTAATATGTATTATGAAAATATTTTTTTTCAGTTTCAGTTCCATGTATAGGGAGCCCCCCTTACGGACGGACGGACGGACGGACGGACGGACGGACAGACAGACAGACAGACATGACGAATCTATAAGGGTTCCGTTTTTTGCCATTTGGCTACGGAACCCTAAAAAGCGAGTTTGTCTTTAAGTCCCGTAGAACACGTGATAGGTTAGAAATTTAAGGCAATCGCGAAGCGCAGCGAAATGATCTCCTTAAGGCTCAACCCACAAAAACCACAAGCACAACACTTGGGCGGGGCGCATTTTGTATTGGAAATGAATAGTACAATTCACACGTACCACATTTTGCAGGGTGATACCGGCCACAACGCCACAACGCAACCACCAGCGACGACGCTGCGAGCTAGCGGCCGGCCACATCGCATACCTACGACATAACCACATCTAGGGTTACCATACGTCCGGATTAGTCCGGACATGTCCGGATTTATAGACGTTTGTCCGGACTTTGTCCGGCTTTTTAATTTGTCCGGATTCTTTTGCTTTAGATGGAATATGAGTAAAATCATATCGAAACAAATCAGTCTTTCATCTTTATTAAATCCTCGTTCATGTAGCAAAACGCTCATCTTAAAATAGCCCCGAGCGAGTATATATCACTATACTTTATCACTGTTACTAAGTGGATGGGTAAGTACCTAATGTTTGCATTTTGTGACTAAAATGTCCTTACTTTTTTTGAACTGTCCGGCTTTTTGTCAGGACTTTTCAAATTACTAAATGGTAACCCTAACCACATCACAACACAAATACTAGCGACAACGACATTTTCTCGCACAACCACAACGCAACTGCAAAAAGCTGCATCGACACACACGTAACCACATTTTGTCGCTGCGATGTGGTGTGGTTGTGATTGGTGTGGGTCGACACATTTCATGGTTATTTTTTTTCACACCAGAGAACTTAGTACCTACCTACTTGTTGTTTATAGAGGGAAAAAAAATCATATAATAACGTCATAAGGTAGTGAAATTGCAATATCCCTGCAATTGTATTGTTGACTAATCTTTTATTGTGATTTTACGAAGCGCCTACGTTTACTTCAAGTAAGCAAGCAAGTAGGTAGGTAGGAATAATACATACTTTTTTTAATGTATTTTTTTTTATTTGCCAACTTCATTTTCATAGCCTGTAAATTGCATACAACTAATAGTAATGTTTAGGCTACCTACCTACCTAACAATGTGAAATTAACATCATCATTACCGTGGTCATACTTTTCTCTATATTAAACATGCGAACAAACTGTATGTTAGTACAGATTGGTCTGTACTCATACGTGATTTGCTTCAACAAATTCGTTATAGCACAAAGTGACCGAGTAACAGACTAGGGTGTCTGTAGACATGACATGACAATACGTCACCCGGTAAGCTTAACCGCTTAAAAAACTTCGATCAACAATAACACCTAGTTCTAGATACATAGTTGGAGTGACAGACATGGCCGAGCGTTATACGCCCACTTGAGAGTATAATATAAGTAGATTATTTTGTCAGTATCAATAATAATAAGGTATTTCAAACTTGGAACGCTTCCTGTCATTTATATTGTAAGATCGTAACATTCATAACCTTTTTTCTCCGTTTAAAAAAAGTCTGCCTGTGCCATATTAAGTTTTCATTTAGTTCGTGAGCCTTCATCTTTAGTATTGTTGATCGAAGTTAAAAAAACTCTGATTACTTACACAGAATAGCTGCTACAGTTCAGTACAGAGCCAGAGCAGTCTTTTCATTGTGTTCCAACCTGTGGTTCCAACGTTGCAATAAAACCACAAATGGAGCGGGACCCAGTTCCGGTCTACCGCGGGGCGGGAATCGATTCCGGACACTCGATACGGTGGTTACAGTACAGCACAGATATTGTATAACAATGAAAAAGATAAGAAGACTTTTAATATAAAAAATCGACCCGTCTCACAACCAGAGGGCCTAATCTGAAACGCAAAACCCGAAACTTCGTTATACCCGTCCCTCTCACGCTCCAGTCATGACAGAATCGCGTGAAAGGGGCGGGGCTAGCCGAAGTTTCGGATGTGCGTTTCAGAGTACGGTCCCAGCTCCGATGGGATGGGACCCATTCTAAATACTTCATTTTTTTCATTTTTCAACCATAAAAATTGCATTGTGAATGCAAAAAAGTAAAAATTTAAATAACTTGCCATAGTAATTTCTTCTTTAGCGATTGTCAAATATCTGGAAAGGTATTTCTTTCGCGTGTGGGGGTAGTAATCTTCACATTGATGAAATTAACGCTGGCTATACAGCGTGTAATGTTAGAGCAGTCGCCCGGATAGCGAAAGGTCGTGGGTTCGTGTCCCATCGGAGCTGGGTGTGAGACGGGTCGATTTTTTCTAAATACTTCATTTTCCATTTTTCAAGATTCAAAATAGTAGTTTATGCGACTGTCACATAATAGGGGGTCGTGGGTCGGTCGTGGATAAGAAAATATTCACACTCGCTACAAATTAGCTTTCATTTATCTCCGATGTATAATAGAAAATGAAATCGTCATTGATTTCTCTTAATCCGCTTGGTATATTTTAACTAATGCATTGCGTCGGCGTAGCGTAGTCGATATAAAACAATAGCCAATATGGGGCCATGGAGCTAAATGTATTGTAAACGAACAATGATATTAATGAGGACGACTGAATCCGTCTAATGACGTCGTGAATCCTTTTAAGGAGGCTGCGTATGCGCATCGTAGCCGACTAGAAAGGAGGTAGAATATCCTGGTTGTATTTCAAAGTTTTAAGATAGTATTTGTTTTTTATAAAGCAAAGTAAAGTTCGCAACTTACGCAATGGTCGGTCACGGGATGGGTGACCAAAAACTTTTCATGTTGAGCTCCTCCCTGCGACACGTTATGCTGTGTTGGCGAGGCTGCATTTGCAGTCGTTAAATACTATCCTATCCCTATCAATCCACTCTGCGGGCTGATCGCCGTAATTCTATGCAGCGCGTCTTGATCACGTTTGCGTCTTGACGTTTGACTTCGTATTGCCGTAATGACATAACAACGCACACGTCACGCAAACCTATAGTCCCACAATCCTGTCTGTTCCGGTGACATCCGTGACAGAGGAGCCACTTGAAATACGAAATTAGCTGTCAAAATAGACTTTCGTATGACAACTGTTTTAGTTCCAAAGATTATCACCGGAACAGAAAACGTTGTCGCACTGTCAACGCTGCGCGTTATCAAAAACGGTTTTGCACGTCAACTGCACGTACACCTGACTAATGCGTCATAGAACTACCGCGATCGGGGCGGAGGGCCCGCGGGTGGGTCATGGCTCATTTTCTTATCCATCCGTAAGGAAGGCCAGTGCCCCAGCAGTGGGGACATTAAATGGCTGATGATGATGATGAAAGTAACGGTCCTTTTTCCGATGTTAGTTCACTAATGTCAATTTTTATGAGCCAATGTGAAGGCGCGACCTCTGAAGCACTGTTTTTTTTAACCTTTCGTATGTTGCGTGATTTACATTTCTGTTTTCTGATGTTGTTATTCCCCTATTATTTGTAGCAAAATCTTAAATTTCTCTTATATACCTTTTTTGTTTATTTTCTATACAAACCAATATGAAAACTATTTGCAACGGAAACTTTGCAATAACGCGTACCTATGTTGATTTTATATTTCTCCAGATCGTCTATGAAAATATATTACCTATCTACTTATGCCAAGTAAGTAATGTAATAATCCTCTTTTGTAACGTTCTATTTATTGACTTTGCCATAGGTATTACTTATTATCTTTTATTGTCTCTATTGAATACGTTTGCGAGTTTATTTGTGTTTTTATTTGAATGAAATACTTACAAAGAATATTTTTTAGCGCAGCTTCATAACAACGAATCAAGCCACGAATGAAATTATGTTTAGGTACCGGACAAAATATTCAATTTGACGATAAAAGGTAATAAATTGCGAAATTTATTCAAATTAAGTTTCTTTTGTCTTGCTGGCGCAAACACGTGCTCTGTTGAATACCTATGTAATAATGGCTGAGTTGAGTATTTAAATGTCTTTATGTAACTTACTTATGCAGATTCTTAAAGGTATTCCGTTTTATTCTAGGATAATAAAACTTTGTAATAAATAAAAAAGGCATAGAAAATCTAACTACCTAACTAACTAATTTTTTTTATTCCTTTTCGTGATAATAATATGTAAGTATACATATTTTATAGTTTTAAAGTACGAGTATACTTGTCGAGGCCTTTCATTTGATACTCATATTGCTATTTTTTTTTTATTGCGCCACTCATCCTACAAATTGAACATTTATTAAAAAGCCAGTGTTACTCGGGGTGAGATAACGTTTCTTTGTAATGATACCTCATACATTAAAATCAGTTAAGGCATTCAGAAGTTATGGTGGAATATAGAAACTCACAAAAGTACATACTCATATAGATAGATATTTAACCCTAAACATAATACACTCATATTTTTGGCAGTCGTGTAATAATACTGAATTTATTTTTCACCCTAATGCCTTGATCACACGTTCCGAGTATAATATAAGCACCTGTCTTCACTTGAATTCAAATTAGAAGTAAATTTAATATACACAGTGAAAAGAGATCAGTCACGCTTCATACAAGTTTGGACCAAAAAAGTAAAAGTGTCGGCCAACGAAAAAAAATTGCACATTATTATTGTAAACAGTGTAACGATCAATTTTTGTTACGACGTCTACAGTGTACAATTAGTGGCCAAGCAGTTATTTAAGTTTGAAAATGAAATTTTTTCTTCATTTTCAAACTTGAATACAGCTTGGCCAAAGTGCGGCCAACGAAAATAAATTGCATATTATTGTTGTAAACAGTGTAACGATCATTTTTTGTTACGACTTCAACAGTGGACGATTAGTGGCCAAGCAGTTTTTCAAGTTTGAAAATGTCATTTTTTTCTCTTCATTTTCAAACTTGAATACAGCTTGGCCAAAGTGCGGCCAACAAAAATAAATTGCAAATTACTATTGTGAACAGTGAAGCGATCTTTTTTTGGTATGTATATATGTATGTATGTATGTATGTATGTACGTTAACAACGTCAGTTTGAAAATGAAGAAAAAATTTCATTTTTAAACTTAAATAACTGCTTGGCCACTAATTGTACACTGTTGACGTCGTAACAAAAATTTATCGTTACACTGTTTACAATAGTAATGTGCAATTTGTTTTCGTTGGCCGACACTTTTACTTTTTTGGTCCAATTTGACTGATCTCCTTTTACTTGTTGACTTCCCGAAAATTTCTTGAAGTAATCATCAATACAATCAAGTTTTACTATGGGAACAACTCTGAAGTTGTGAAAAAAAAACAGCTGTTCTATACATTTCAAACGAATTGATTTGAAAATTAGTATGGAACAGCTGATTTTTCCTTTTTCATGATTACAAAGCTGTTCCCATAGTAAAAGTTGTTTATATTGATGAGTACTTCAAGTAATTTTCGGGAAGTCAACAAGTAAAATTTCACGGTGTATAGATACATACATATAATGCCACTTCTTGATGCAGTAACTTAGTACCCATACCAAAATTGTCTGACGTAGCTGTTGACATCAACTGAACCCTTTCACAACAAAGAACGTAACGAGTAAACAAGAGAAGCCAACACAAATGAACACGTCTTTAAACTTACCCTCTTTTGTGTTTTGGAGAATTACGCAAAATCTACCGCACGGATTTCGACGAGGGTCAACATAGACCCAAAAGTAACGTGCATCTTCAAACATAGCGTTTGTAACCATCGTCGTTGGTAGAAATAACAAATATGGGGCGGGGATGGACAACAATGACAAGGATGGGCAGCCCCTGTTGTCCATGCAAACGAGAAACTTAAAACTGCTGCTGAACAACGCACAGCAAGATTTTTTGTCGGAAATGAAAAAAATATTTCGACTCTCCATACAAAATGTCCCGACTAGTTGCTAAATTTGTATGAAAAGTCGTTTTTTTTTCATTTCCGACAAAAAAAAATTGCTGTACGTTGTTCAGTATGATGGTCTGAAGCCATGGTTAAAGTTTTTGCAAAGGTTCCCCTAACACCCTGTATATTTAGCCACGGGAAGGAAGAACTGCATGGTACAGCTAGTATAACTTACGGTAACTATTTAGTAATCTGTGGTATAACTGTCTAATTCAATCTAAACCATACCTAGACTAGTCAGAACAAAAGTCGCGTCCGCTGATCGCTGTGTTCGAGACCTTTACACCATAATTAAGTATTCCCAAGGGCTGCCGACGATAATAGGGCAGACTAATTCCACCCAAACCAATGTTACCTAGCACATTCCGTAGATGTTTGCTACACGACAGTTACATTTGTGGTCTTGGCACCCGTTCCCGTGGGAATATTGGGATAAAATATAGCCTATGTCACTCGGGAAGAATGTAGCTTTCTAATGGTGAAAGAGTTTTCTAAATCGGTCCAGTAGTTTCGGAGCCTATTTGATGCAAACAAACAAACAAACAATCAAATCTTTCCTCTTTATAATATTAGTATAGATAGTATAGATAAGGGGTATAAGGGTCCATAGATAATGATTCCCATCGTTTACTTTATAAAAAATCCTTAAAAACCCCACCTAACGATTTACTATTCATCATAAATTTATTGCCATAAGTTTTTTGGGCAGACTTAGCCGACCCCTCGTCACTGAGAACTAATGCAAATCCTCATCATTATCATCATCAGCCATTTAATGCTCCTGGTGGGGGACAGGCCTTCCTTTTCTTATAGATGGAGGAGTGTTGGGCCATGCATGAGGCCCATGAGGATCAACGCAGGCCCAATAGCCCAAGAACTATCCGATATTTTTGTAAAAAATTCAATAACAGACCTAAAATATAATTTTAAGAGACTATATTTTGGAATCCAACATAATATCGCATTGGAAGGTATAAAAAAAAAGTTATACCCCGAAAATGGTGCAATTTTTTCAGCAAATATGCTATCACCAATTTTATCGTGAACATGTGTTTATGTTCACTATATCTAAGCACCAAACTCGAAATCCATAAAGAAATAAAACGGGAACTAATACTTTAGGAAGAAGTCGGTTGTTTCTGCTAGCATTTTTAACATAGGTGTAATGCCAATTTGAGTTTACGTAGAGAGTTTTTTTAAAGTTTATTTGTTTTCCATTTACAAATATAGGGGGATTATATACTTTTACGAAAGATAATTAATAAATGTATTCAAATGTAAAGTGAATAATACTTATACCATTTTTGCCCATTTTTTTTAGCTTTGTATTTGTCTTTTAATTAATGTTGCTGTCATAAATATTGGTGGATTACTATTGAGTAATCCACCAATATATATGACATATTGTTAAGAAATCACTGATATAGAATTATTGTTGAGTCTCCATAGAACGAAACAGTTTGGCTCTCGGGCTACAACGCGGATTGGTGGGTATCAACGACTGCAACAGGCAGCCGGGCGCGACCAACGGCATGCGGCTGGGGCAAACACAGCACGGAGGAGCGCGAGATAAAAAAACGTTGATCACCCATCCCGTGATCGTGTTCATCTTGTGTTATTGTTGATCAAATGTCTTCATAGTAATCTTTACTTTTACCAGAACAGTACGTGGGTTTTAAACAAAATGCCAATGTTGACATTGCTTTGAATTAAATGCCACACTGAAACACAAAATAATATACCTAACTGAGTTGCCATTTAAAATAAACTTTAACTCTGAAAAGGTTAAGTAGTCTTAATTTGCATTTAAAAATACTATCCGTTTGTACTATTTCTGATTTAGCAATTACTTTATCAAAACAAATTTTTTATTAGAAGTGGAATATTTAAATCACAGAACACGGAAAGGTTTTTTTCGTGATTTAAGTAAATGTTGATTATATTCGTGTGTGCTTTTATCTTGGACTTATTGAATAAAGTTATGCTTGGACAAGTATTTTTGTTTTAGTAGTACAACCCCAAGACAATTTTTGCCCATATATGGACATAATATGGACTTCAAATGTCAAATGAAACTCATGCTCTTATCCATATTTTTTAGCTAGTAGTTTGTTTGTGCTAACGAAACTCATTCCAGAAAAAAACATTAAATTTCAATCAAAAACAGACCCATTTGTTGAAACGAACCAACAAAGCGTAGATAATGTAGAAATAAATTCTAAATGGTTCTTTTAACAGTTATTTCGAAATGTTTGCACTCGATACCGAACAATACAAGAATACTGTGCCGTGATCTCTAGTCGTGTGTGAGTCGTAAAACTTATATTTATATCGCCCTTTGTAACCGCAGTACAACCTTTACCATTCCATTGCCGACGTATAAAGTAATATGAAACGTAAACTGCAGAGCTTTATCTAAAGAAATATCTAACGTAAGCTGTTTAGAGCTTTATCTAATGCGATATATTGAATGTTCGAACCAGTATGAACAGTTAAACTCACTGTGAGAAAGAGCAAATTCAAATCTGTTAAGATAAAATAAGCGTGTTTGGATGGAATATAAACCTACCTTTTCAAACCTAATAGAAGCTGCTTTATATTTCAATAAAAAGCAGCTCATATAACTGTTATGAAAAGCTGGGTTTGAAATATTTTTAAATTTCTTGTTTTTTTAAATCAAAAAATTGTAAGCGTTTCGGTAACTTACGCCCGAATTCTCGAACGCAAATCATCTTTGGGAGCGTCTCAAACATCATCTCTTTCATACGTTTGACATTTAAAGTGACAGGGCGATGTTTGAGACGCTCCCAAAGATAAGTAGCGTACGAGTATTCGGGCATTAGTTGGTCAGATGTTAGGGGCGGATTCCCGGAGGCGTGGGGTCGAATCCCGCCTGAAAGCTACTTACAGGGCTCGTGGTTTTTTACTATCACATTTTTCATATACTTACAAAATTGCATTGTGAATGCATAAAAAATAATTTAAAATCTCAATTTGTTGGTTTTCGTTTTTGATTACTTATAATGCCGGGGCTTCACCTGCGTGACGCCTAACGGCGTTTGTGCACTACCACTGAATTTTACCGATCCGGAATAAAACGGATGCTTGTATTTAATTAATTACTAATATAAATGATTAATTATTAAAATACAAGCATCCGATTTTTTCCGGATCGGTAAAATTCAGTGGTAGTGCACAAACGCCCTAACGGCGTTAATAACGGCATGCGCGTCTAATCGCTAATTGTATCAAATTAGTGCGCTAAGACCCGGCTACACCTGCGTATTATATCAAATAGCGCGCTAAATAATGACATTAGACGCAGGTGAAGCGGGCATAAGAAATAATGATTATGAAATTTTCAAATGTTAATGTAGTTATTGTTTTATCCATACTAATATTATAAAGAGAAAAGATTTGTATTTTGTGTTAGTATCGAGTAAACTAATACTAGACCGATTTTGAAAATCGATATCTCACCAGTAGAAAGCTACATTCTTTCCGAGTGACATAGGCTATATTTTAACGGCTAAGGGGTTCCTACCTCGAGGATAAAACCGCGAGTAGCCATAGCATTTAGTAACTACAGTAAAAATAGTGTGATAGTAGAGTCACAAATAAAAGTTTTAAAAGTTATATGACCTCTTCGTATTTTTGTATTCAACAGTACCACTTATTTACTCATGGGCCAGTACTTTACTAAATTAAGAGTTCATCGGAACAACGGGGAAAAAAATCCCAAATTGGCCAGACTTGTCTGTCCATCAATCTGACCACTGGGAAAAACTGGAATCAAAAATGTTTATCAAAGAGTCGTAAAGTAGGTATAACAAGACAAGAATAAGTGATAATGTAAAGTGTGATTACATGCAAATAACTAATTGATAATTCCATGAATCGGTATAAAATTAAGCCAATTTCTTTCCCCCTGTTTTCCACTCCAAATGTGCTCTAAAGTTGAATGGAAGTTTGCATATATGCTTACGTTACCATCGCGTTAAAGTTAAAGCAGAATGATCATAATCGTAAGGAAATTACATTGAGAAATAGAACTTTTAAGACAGAAGCGATAGTACATTGGCACATTAACAAACTTACCTACACTAGAATTACAGATTCACAATGGCCCACGCGATCACGCGAAGTATTAATACAGATATTATCTTAGTTGGTAAAGTTTCATCACTTCTACATAGCTATTATTTGGAACGGAATATATTAATAGGTATGTTATATTATGTTAATAGGATATCGTACAGCTGATAGCCCTTGAAAGTTGACATATGTACTGTTTCACGAACAATGTATCAAACTTCATGGTATGGCTAATTTGCTAATTTACATTAAAGTACAAGCGCGCTGACACGGGCAACTAATAGCATCTGCACACGTTCCTATCCGACCTCCGATTTGGTCTGCTCCCAGACCAAATCGGAACGTGTGTAGCGCAGATTTGGTCTGGGAGCAAACCAAATCGGCTGTGTGTAGATCGGAACGTGTGTAGATACTATTAAATTACGCAATTTCTGTCAATCCCCGCCATATAATAAATGACGTCAGGACCACATCAAGCAATAAAGGCCGATGGCAAAATAACAAAACGTACCAACCTGTTGCATATTCTGTGCTGTTGCTCCGATACAGCCTAACAATACCACGAAACACGGAGCAACATCGCTCCACGATTGATCCATTAGTGCGTTTGTGCACTACCACTGAATTTTACCGATCCGGAAAAAAACGGATGCTTGTATTTTAATAATTAATCATTTATATTAGTAATTCATTAAATACAAGCATCCGTTTTTTTCCGGATCGGTAAAATTCAGTGGTAGTGCACAAACGCCCTTACAGTTGCCAGGCAATTGTTGCCAGAAAGAATTGCCCGTGTACGCGCGCCTTTAAACCAGTAGCTGGCGGAAATTTAGGCGCGCCTACATTTATGAAGGCAGCATTTTTACTTGCAGGGCTGACGCCAGCGCTGGCATGAAAAAGGTTTACACGAAGCCAGCGGCACTGGCGCCAGCTACTGAATCAATGTAAATCTGCCATTGTGTAGTACCTACATTGGCAGATTTGTTACTTTTATGAAAAAAAAAACGGTTTTGTGTAGCAAGTATTTAAGTAAGTACCGTAATCGTAAAGTGTCATGGAGTTTATTCTATGAAATGCTTCGATCACCAATAGTACCTACGTGTTATTGTTGATGAATGAATTAATGAAATACTTAAGTACAAAAATTATTAACGTTACTATCGATTCCGAAAGAAAACATACATAATGTATACTTTACTTCCGCTGCTTTTCTTTTTTGTTTATGCTTTTTGTTTTTACAAGCTGGACTTTGGCTCATATTATACGAGTATACTAGGCAAGTCCAATGGTTCTAAAGCTAAGCGATATTCTGACAAGAGTCGAATAATATTTTCGTTTTAATTCGTTGAAGGCACAATACATGATAGGTACCACAAAGATTATGTATGTTGAATTATCTATGTGAGGATAAAACCGCATGTTAACCTCAGTCGAATCAATAGAACATAATATGGCCGCTCCATTTCATACGGAACGTATTAAAATAACTGTAGTAAAACCACCCGGATATGTTCCGACCGCAAACGGACACTAATTGCGAGGAAATCAAAGGGGTTCTATATCGATGTACTTATGGAGATCCGAGATATTATTCAATACCTTTGCAGGAAGAAATCGCGTAAGCGTATTCAAATATTAAATTATTTGTATTTGCTTAAGAACCTCGAGATCAATACCATCATTAAAAAAACAAGCGTTTCGCTCCTGACTTCGTTCGCGTAGAATTCGGTAATATTACTCCTTAGGAATATTTCATGTCTACCTATGTCCTTCTCAGTTCTAAAGGCTAAATTCATCAAAACTGATTTAGAAGTTTGAGAATATAGCGGTAAGTAACAGACACACTCACAAGCTTTCAAAATACTCGTCATACCAAAACATAATCTACTCATAACTCATTTGGAGCCACGCTGAATGGCATGACCGTGAATGCCCACCTTTAGTTCATTAATAATGATTTTCGTCGCGTTCTGATTTTCCAGAGGTAATGATCCGCACAAGACTGGATTTGCGTCCCCAATTCCTGCTTGAGACGCGAGCTCTCATTATAGGAGGCAATCGGTTCCGAGCCACGGTTTCTACAAGTTCGACTCAGGTGGTCCACAGCGACACAGCCAAGAGAACAGAGATGCCTAAAGGGTCTGAACACTTAGGTTAATGTCATGATGTCCGACATTTGGAACCAAGCACGTAGAAATAAGTTTTTAAATTAGCCATCAAATACTGAGATGTTCAGATACTCGGCCAGTAAGAATTTGCCAGCCAAATTCTGATTTGCCAGAGGTAGTGATTCGTTCTGGACTGGATTTGCGTCCTCAATTCCTGCTTGAGGCGAGAGCTCTTATTATAGGTGGCAATCGGTTCCAAGTTAGGGACAAGGTCAAGGCGTTTTTGTGATTGGAGTCCACTTTCTAACTAATCTGTGGGATAATAATGTACTCTTGGGTCGATGATTGGTTAAAAGATTACACCGATTTTGACAGCTGTTATGATTACTTGTTATTGTGACGTTATGTCACAATAACAACCAATCAACAAAACAGCCCTCCAATATCACCTACGCCCTCTGTCGTGATAAAAAGTTAGTTTTCCTCCCCATTCTAATAACTGGAGCATCTGTTTTTAATTTACTCTGTGCCGCCACACTCCTCGTCGAAAGTGTCCTTTTGTCTGTCTGTAGAGTTCCAATCACCTCTCTATTACACTCCAGCGCGTTATTAAGACTTAAGAAATATGTTAATTAAGAAAATCGAGGCAGTTCGGATTGTGTTCGACACATTTCATCGACTATCTTACAAGTTTGTAATTACTTTGCAACGTAATCATCTGTGTTAAGAAAGCATTGTTAAGGCGATACCCGGAAAAAATATGCTAAAGCGAGATAGCAATGAGAAAACGACGCGCGCGGGAGCGAGACCGATTTTGCAGATTACGCAAAAAAAAACACAAAACAACTTCGTATTAAAAACTATAGCGATTTAAAAAAAATGCTTTTATACGATCCTAAATATTATTGGTGTCCACTAATTAAACCAATTTTCAATAGTATATGTTACCCTATTTTAGAATAATCTTGATATTTCGTATTTTTAGAGGTATTTTCGAAAATAAAAAGTGTCGAGGCAAAATCATAAAATCGTGTTTCTAAAACTATACGATTCTAGATAAAGGTATGAAGAAATATATATATCTTATTACCAGATTTATAACAACTGTAACCGTTTTATATCAAAAAGTCCATACTTTTTCCGAGTAGCGCCTTAAGTTTACCAGCGAGAATAACAATTATTAAAAAGGATAAAATTATATGTTTACTTTTACCGTTCAATAAGATAAATCTGTAACATTTAATTAAATCTCAAGTAAACCAGCAACTTAAATCGGTGCAATCATATTCAAATACATTCTGAATCCATGATTATGGATGAGCCTGAGTGCGAACGGACCTATGAATATTTTAAGAAAGTCATCTAACTATCAGTCGAATTGCGCTGAATATTAGTTAGAGAACTATTGGGTCAAGATCAAATCATTCCCTTTCTTCCCTAAGGAAGGAAGGACAACGTCTACGTTTTTCCCTATAATAAATCTCAAACGGTCCAATCTGAAGCAAACGTGAGCTTCTGTTAGCATTTTAAACCAGAATCAACTAAGATAAGACCTACTTTTCTGTTCGCTGACTTCTAACACTAAGCATGCAATCAAATAGAATGACAAGGCTACAACGAAATGTATAGCAACAATACATTTCGACACCTAAAACAATTTGACGAGCGAAAAACTGTCCGAGTGTTATTCGATTCCATTTGATTGAAAGCACTTCAGAGCAATTACTATAAAAAATAACCTCTATTCGCGCGCCGGTAACACACTGTATAACCATAATGTATTATAGCTTTTATGCCAACAGGTGGGTGAGATAATAACTGCTTTTTGCCATAACAGAGGTCGTTGATCGACATTTTGACTCGTAATCTGGTTACCGGCCTAGAATTTGTTAGTTACTAAGCTTTGTTACAAAAGTGATATGATAGGTCACGAAAATATTAACGAAGATTATGATTGGATGGATAGCTCTCTTTAGAGTACCTACTAGAGTACTAAGTTTTTGTATGATTAATCTTAAAAATTATCCTTCTTATATTAGTTAGCGTTATAATATAAATGAGATGATGCGGTTTAACCTTATCTTTTTGTAACTTTAGTCGTGTAAGGAAAGGGACAAAACTAGGAGAAAAAATGAGACTATGTTCATCCGATAACCGATACTATACCTATTATTAGGTTTAACGTAGTGTAAGTACCTACTGAGTTATAAAGTAGAGCAATGTACATAGTCTCATTTTTTTCTCCTAGTTTCGTTCCTAAGAATGTGTGTGAAGAGTAGAGAAAAAGCTAATACTTAGTCATAAAAAGTATATTACCCGTTGTAACATATTTCTATTGCTCGTGCGAGTACAAAAATCCTAAAGAGGTCTGAAACTTGAAGAGGATTGGGGCGTCAATGTAGCGTACTATAAAAAATATCAAGACTAAACCACAGAATATATAATAGTACTAACGTAACGTAACTAAACTCCCGATTTGGAAAATCTGTAAGATTGAGAAAGAGATGGCGATATACGCAGTGTATAGCTCCGTCTTTTACTTTAATATTGCGGTGGTAAATGACCTGATTCAAGTATTAAACAATAAATTAAAAATATTGAGACATAAGTTAGAATAAGTGGAATAGATTCTTCATTGATCCCTTGATCCCCCTAGTTTTTGACAAATTGTAGCCACTGATAACGACGACGTAACACGATAACGCAAACCTACCAATAACATAGATACGAAATTAACTGAATAGATAAACCTAAACAATGATACTATTATATTCTAACATTGTTTTTCAAATAGATAAATTAAACCAGAGAAAAAGACATAAGCAAACTATTGATCGCAAAAATTTATGTGACCCCTGGGTGCCTACCATCAACTATAAGACAACGATTCAAAAATAGCGCGATGCAGAATAGGTTCCTAAAATGAATTGCTTTCTTTCGTACTCTGACCTTCTTAAAACTGGATCGCAAATGAATTGCTAAATGTGAATGACCGAACGATTTGTGCCCTTTTTCTTCTACCCGTCTCTTTCACTCGATTCTGTCATGCCGGGAGAGTGAAAGGGACGGGTATAACCGGCAGATGTCATGTTAGCTTGGCCGAGTTATAAGTCAAATAAGAGTTGATGACAGCTCAGCGGCTGTGAAATGTCATTGAATGATCACTGAATCGCTGTCATTGATATTAAGCTGTCGTGGTACGAATAAGCGAAGCAGTTCAGTTTAGGTCCTAAACAAAACCGCAATAAGAGTTGATGGTAGGCACCCTGATGAGGTACGTAAAATAACAGGTAGCATGATATAACCGAATTTCACGCAGGCGAAGTCGCGAGCGAAAGCATTAGTTTTATTATAATTTGGCCTGCTTTTGCTTCTGGCGCGGAAGAGTGGCGCACGTCTGTTTCTATTCCCACAGTCCCTCAAATGTACCTAAACCGGTGGAGGAGGAGCCACTAGCAATACAGCATTACCGAAATGTCTGTCAGATATTTATGCCATCTACTGTAGTGTGGTAACACCTTCTCCCTGCCTAACCCTATAGGTAAAGGTACATAAGAAATAAGTAATATTATGAGATCGAACTAAGGAATTAAGGTTAAACGTGCCTATAAGTATAAACATAAAGAATGTCGTATTTAATCACCTTTAATTATAACTCTAATATCATAATACTTCTCTTTAAATAGTAACTGGATTCTAATGTAAACATTGTAACCCGATACATTTGTAACCTATTTGTATTTTAATATAAAAGGAACTAATTTCCAGATATATTCAGTGTTTAATCGCCGCTCGTTCGTTTTTTTTCGCTCCGCTCTACCGCCCATCGCACTACCTTTTCAACTAAGTACACTAGGTAGAGCAGAGGTACCCTTTGTGGCCACTTTAAGGATCTTTAAGTAACTAAGTACTAAATGATAAATTAGAGATAATTTACCTACCTTTAAAGGTCCATTTTTCAAATTAATAAAAGTAAAATAGTTTTTTTTATATTACACACAATGTGTGAGAGGTGCTAAATGTACCGGTTTTGGCCACTTACTGATATATAAACTTTTGTAAGTATTGCGAAAAATCAAAACCAAACCCAGATAAAATCAATATATTCTAATGCGCTAGAAACTAGTCAATAAATTGATTGTAAAAAACAAAGGTTTATAAAGTACTAGCTTTCCGCCCGCGGCTTCGCCAGCGTGGACTACACGACGTTATCCCGAGGGAATGTGATGTTTTTCCGGGATAAAAAGTAGCCTATGTTCCTCTCTAGGCTACAAAGTATCTGTGTCCCAAATTTCAGCCAAATCCGTTCAGCTGTTTTGGCGTGATTGAGTAACAAACATCCAAACATCCAAACATCCAAACATCTAAACTTTCACATTTATAATATTAGTAGGATTTCATCCAAAACTAATTTCTTAAAATTTTCATACAAAACATTTTTTTAAACAGAAAATGGAATTTATTGAAAAAAAATCTTTTGACATAAGGAATTCAAACGGTTTTTATTATTACCTTAACATACCTTATTTTAATTGCCTTTATCAAAAATGGCTAAAAGTTGTTTAGAAAACTTTTAGAGCAAAAAGTGACCAAAACCGGTACGCCTGCCCTACTGACTTGAAACTGTAGTGCGGCTGTCATATCGCTACATTTCTAACCGCGGCCCAAAAGTTATACCTACATCCACTAGCCCAATAAACCTTCATGTGTAGTAATAGAAAAATACGCGACAGCACAATAACGGGTCGCTGGGGGCATGACAAGTGAGGGTCGTGGAGTTTATTGCGGGATACGTCAGTTCGTTGTGCCTTCATAATGGAGGTTGTTACTTGTTGGGATTATTGTAGGTATGGCAGTACATTTTGAGTGAGATCACTTTTCAACAGTAACACAGATGTTTTACTGTTGAAAAGTCGAGCTTTTTATGTAAGTAGCCAACAATACGTGCCACGTCAGTTTGGGCGTAAGCTTACACTATGAGCATTTCATCCTATGATTCTAGTAAGGTTGCATTTCCACAGAAGCCGAGCTGCGCGGAGTTTGACACGACAGGTGCTGTCAGATTAACCGCCTCTGCCTGTGGTCTACTGGGTGCCTACCATCAACTCTTATTGCGGTTTTGTTTAGGGGACCTAAACTGAACTGCTTCGCTTATTCGTACCACGACAGCTTAATATCAATGACAGCGATTCAGTGATTATTCAATGACATTTCACAGCCGCTGAGCTGTCATCAACTCTTATTTGACTTATAACTCGGCCAAGCTAACATGATATCTGCAGGTTATACCCGTCCCTTTCACTCTCCGGGCATGACAGAATCGAGTGAAAGAGACGGGTAGAAGAAAAAGGGCACAAATCGTTCGGTCATTCACATTTAGCAATTCATTTGCGATCCGGTTTTAAGAAGGTCATAGTACGAAAGAAAGCAATTCATTTTAGGTACCTATTCTGCATCGCGCTATTTTTGAATCGCTGTCTTAAAGTTGATGGTAGGCACCCTGGTACACACACACACCACCGGCACAAAGTAAGTACGCGGCGCGCCACAAGTATCAGACCGGTATAGGTCCCGGGTTCGATTCCCAGTGGTGGTACATATAGTATTCCGTTTGGTTGGTGGTAGGGCTTGTTCTTAGTCCGCCTGGCTAGCTACCGCCATCTTATGTAAGTCTGACGCCATAACGACGATGTTTTTAGCATTGTTCCGGCAATTAGAGATATAAGATAGCCAGTTCCTCAGCAGCTGAGGATTCCGGGAGTAGTGCGCTTCCACATTCAGCCCTGTCATCACTTAGCCTTCATCATACACCATGGACGAAGTCAGCATCGTGCAGATCTGCAAGTCTAACTTCAACGAAGCTGAGATTTGCAGTGGCAAGACGCTGCTTTACCAGAGCATCGGTAAAGCCGATGAGATGCCATCGCGCCGGAGAGATGGAGGTGTGAAAAGTCTCCAGGATATTATAACCCTGATGAAAGAGATCGACCCAGACGACGTGCCGACTTTCGTGGCGAAGCAGTTACACAAACTACCACCCGTCACATTCGACCACGTCGACGTCACCAGACTGTTGAAGGATATCACCTCCCTGAAAGCTAGTCTGGCTGAAGTGCATAGAAAATTGGAGGCTTCTGATAACACCATAAGTGAGTTGCGTGCCCAAGTTGTGTTGTTAAGCAACACCGCTGCGGTATGTAGGTCACCAGAGGCCTCTAATGTGAACACACGTCGCGGAGCGCAAAATGCATCCGTCTGCAGTTTCGAGTCGGCGCATATGGATACGTCACCGGCCGCCGCTGCAGCTAGCGATGCACCGCGCCCCACACCCCGCTCCTCCGCCCCGGCGGAGACGTCACGAGTGAGCACGTCGACCCCTCAACGTGTGCCGTACGCCGCTGTCACCGCAGCCAACCAGCCCGCTAACCAACAACTTGAGCGGGTTACAAAGGATAAGGAGGGAACCAAACAAGGATTGGTCTCCAAAGCTGTGCAACCAGCGCCGCCGCGGAGACAGGATGCAGGATGCGATGATGACGGCTTCAAGAAGGTGGAAAGGAAGAAGAAGACCTCTCGTCGTAACCTGTGCGGCACCGCCCCGACCGGACACAACCACCTGCTTCGGCCGGCTATCCCGACGACGCTGGTGTACGTGTCCCGCTTGCATTACTCCACAAAATCTGAAGACATTGTGGAGTACATGAGAGTGAAAACTAAGTTCAATCTGAGGGTCGAGCGGTTGGAGTCCCGCCACAATGTGAACTTCAACTCATTTGTGGTGAGGGTGCCGACCGATCATCTGTCGACCTTCATGAAAGAAGACTTTTGGCCGAAGGGTGTCCTGTTCCGCCGGTTTCGGGGTCGGCTACCGGACACTGCATTGCGCAACACGTCGCCGCCGATTATACGTGAAAATAAATAGTTTATAATTATGTATAATATAAATGTATGTATGTTAGTCTGTAAGGTATTTATTGTATGGGCCTGATTTTGTAAAATTTCATTGTGTTGCCTGAAATAAATGATTTATTATTATTATTATTATTATCATACAAGGTTAAGTGCTACCTCGTAGGGAAAAAAACTCAACTCATCTGAAAAATTTAGTGGACACTGATAAGTGGTTGCAAGATTTGTCCCCCACTAACTAACTAACATGTCAAGTTAAATAAAAGCTTGTAAAGAACTTATTTTAGCAGTTGCCAGGGTATACCAAATCTATATACTTATACAATAAAATAATATGTAGTAATAATCTATTACTAAAATTATAAAGATGATATTTTATTATTTGTTTGTAATGCTGGGGCTTCACCTGCGTGACGCCTAACGGCGTTAATAACGGCATGCGCGTATTATATCAAATAGCGCGCTAATTAAGGCGATACTCGGAAAAATTATGCTAAAGCAAGATAGCAATGAGAAAATGACGCGCGCGGGAGCGAGACCGATTTTGCCGATTACGCAAAAAAAACACAAAATCACTTCGTATTCAAAAACAATAGCAAGTTTAAAAAAATGCTTCTATACGATCCTAAATATTATTGGTGTCCACTAATTAAACCAATTTTCAATAGTATATGTATCCCCATTTAAGATTAATCTTGATATTTCTTATTTTTAGAGGTATTTTCTAAAATAAAAAGTGTCGAGCCAAAATCATAAAATCGTGTTTCTGAAACTATACGATTCTAGATAAAGGTATGAAGAAATATATATCTTATTACCAGATTTGTAACAACTGTAACCGTCCTATAGTTTTAAATCAAAAAGTCCATACTTTTTCCGAGTAGCGCCTTAAAGGCATTAGACGCAGGTGAAGCCCGGATAATGGATAAAGTCAAAACCCAATGGAACTATAATAAAAATTCTTTAAGCTGTTTCATCTCGATTTTCTCACGGGAACGGCTACTACACAGATAAAACCACGGGCAACAGTTAGTAAATAACAATTTATTAGTTGACACGAAAAAAGGCTTCAGAGTTGAAACTTAACCAAAGTTAACGTAACTACACTGACTAGGACTGTACTGCTGGATTGGATGGTAATGTCGGAGAAATTTCCATTTCGTACACGTCAGCTAATAAAACCGTACTATAATGTAGATTATCGCACGAAAGCACAGGTTGTTCGTTGTCATTAATTTGGGTAGTATTAAAATAGTTGTATAGTCCAGTTGTTTGCTGTGTCTAGGGTCCGGCCGTGTCCGAATGAAATAGAGGTTACAATAGGCAAATTTTGTGTTTCGATGTGTGCTGTAAAAGCAAAATATCAAAGAATATTGTACCTAAGCAAGTGGATCTACATAATTATACACACGTAAGTATACACTGTTAGTGGTATTTTTTTATTAATACTCCAATATTGCGGTTAGGTACAGCTAATGTAGATGTTGATTTTTTTCAAGTGACCACTAAATCTTACACTTGCGGAGGATTTTAAAAAATTCAAAATGCAAATGTACAAGCGAATTACAGCAGTATTTTTCGTATAGTAGAAAAATAGATTCAACGTATTTAACAAACAATACTACTTAAGTAAAGATGTAAGTACTTAAGTAAGTATCTAAAATAACATATTACCTATGAAAATTTACAAACAAGAAATTTGGTTTCAAAAAGGCAAGAAAAATTATGAACATGATCAACTGTGAATAACTCCATAAAGTATTAAAGATCCAATCCGAATTCCCTTAGAATGTGCTTCCCTCCATTATCAACAAGTACCTATCGGCTGACAAAAGCTCTCCACCGGCCTTTTGTTACAGTTACCCAATCGATACTGCCTGCCTCTTTAAAACGGTATTGTTTTAAAGGATTCATTTAATAAGATGGTAATGTAGAAAGTTACACGGAACAAGTTTAAAAAGCTCTGAACAAACAGACGAGGAGGAGGATGAGCTTGTGGCGCAGTGGTTCGGTGCGCTCGGCCTGCGATCGCTGAAGTCAAGCAACTTTCGCGATGGTCGGTCACGGGATGGGTGACCAAACATTTAAACATTAACTCTACTCCGTGCTTCAGAAGGCACGTTTAGCCGTTGGCCCCGGCTGCGTTCGCAGTAGTTAATACCCACCAATCCACATTGGGTCATGGCCCATTCTCCTTATTCATCCATAAGGAAGGCCTGTGCCCCAGCAGTGGGGACGTATAATGGCTGATGATAAATGATGATGATAACGATGAAACAGACGAATACCAAGCGTCTACGAAGCGGGAGCGTCAGTCGCGCCGTCGACGCTGTTCATAACGGTATATTTTAAAGGATTGTCATATCATAGTAGACAGTATGTTAGACAATCAGCTCGACTATACAATATTATTAATAAATAACTAGGTGATGGTCATGAAGAAAGTTACATGAAACAAGTTTAAAAAGCTCTGACCAAACAGACGAGACCAAGCGTCTGCGAAGCGGGAGGGGAGCGTCAGTCGCGCGGCGGATGCTGTCCATTATGTCCTCTTTAACGGTATTATTTTAAAGGATAGTCATATTAGACAATAAGGTCGGGTACCTATATAAAATTATCAATAAATACCTACCAACCAATAAATAGGTATCTACTACCCACTAAAGTTCTAAGATTGCTTTAAAGAATGGTTCACTCAAAATGATGTACCTATATCGATTGAGTCGACTTGGAATATGCTGATAGATTGCTGCTTGCATAAACGAATGAAGATGTTGACTATGAGGTTGAATCCCAATGGATAGGAAATCAAAATAAAAATACGTGTGGAAAAAACTACTCTGAAAATCTAAAATACCGAAATGCATGATGAAAGACAACCGCACCTACCAACGTTTAGTCCGTTTCGTGACATTTGTAAGCTTTTTGCTTATTATGTGTTTTCCACACAAAACTGCGATGCGACGTCGCATTGCTAAGATATGCGGCGCGCTATGCTAATATATATAAACCATAAACTTATTTATACTAGGGTATATTAAGTTTATGATGTAAAACTAATTGCCAGTCAAATACTTGACACGCGTCGCAGATTTTTGCGATGCGGTGCGAATTCGCAATTTTGTGTAAGAGCCCTTAGCCGAAGCTCTTCTTTCCACATACAACGAACTACATATTTATTTTTTTGTCTACTCTGATAAGAGTTCTTATATATGTATATCCAAATAAAACAGGTACTCATCACCCGTTATATGGCATTATAAGTCAATATGTCATGGCAATGGCACTCTTAAAACGTTGCTGTTCGCAATGGACTGTTTATCATAAAAAAACGGTTCAATGTCAGAATTAATTAGAATAATCTTCGATACTTCATATTTACGAGTAAAAAAATCCCTGCTATTTTGTTTTCATCTCAACTAATCTGTAATAAAGCTAGCTATACTGAAAGAAGGAACCTTTTATGCGAAGACATTTTCTTGAAACCCGAGACCCGCTGAAATGTTTTCATTGGATAAAAATAAATTAAATATGCCTCTTAGGGAAATGTATTAAGTTAAATCCTGGAAGTGCGTTTAATATCCGAAGAATATTAGACGAAAGATTACTTTTACTTTATTTCATCATCATAATAATGACGGCATTTTACAAAGGCATGCGTTTGGAGAAATGTGGATTCGTTATTTTTAATATTACCTATCCTTTTTGCTGCGTCAACTAAGCTAAGCTTAACTCAGCTGGGGAAATTTTTACTTACTATGCAGAGCGCAAACTATGCATGCTGAATTATTTAGTTTCGTTCTAGAACTGAAAATATGAAGGTAAATTATTTGTGCATCCCATCCAAAGCTCAGTGCGTTTTAGCTTAAAATATAAGATTAAAAAAAAAATAAGATTTTTTAAATTTAATTTATATAAGCTTAAAAGAAGTATTTAAGCCTTAAATACTTCTTTAAGTATTAAACAGAAGCTTTGTTATTGATTCAAATTTTCATGTGCCAAAAGTATAAGCAGGGGGGTGTCACTCCGCAGTTTAGGTACGTTCGGACGGCGCGCCTGCCGGGCAGGCGAATGGCATAGAAATTAGGTCCGCAAAAGAGCTAGAATATATGCGATAGAAAGAGATGCAACGACAACGAGTGGCCGTTCGTAATTTGCCTGCGCCGTACAAGCTGAATTCTACTTTATTGCGTTATAGTTAGAGTTGCTGTTTATTTAAATGACTTAGCGGAGTGAACTATCTGTTACATAGTAACTATTTAGTAATCTGTGGTATAAGTGACAAGTATTTGTAGAGACTCGAAACCGGCATGCTTGAAAGCGTGTAACACGCTTCGTGTTTAATTTAAGTAGATAAAGTAAAAGAAATCTGAAGAAAAAAGTTTAAATAAGAGAGTCCACCTACCATCTTGGCTTGAAAATATGAACGAAGAAAAAAACGAACACATAAGCATAATTCACTAGCTGCTCGCACGGTTTTACTCGCGTGGTATCCGTCACAGCGAGAGTATTGCGATAAAATATAGCCTTCTAGCGGATCCTCGCGGATTTACCCGCGTGGTATCCGCTAATATCGGGATAAAATATAACCTATGTCACTCGGGAAGAATGTAGCTTTCTAACTGTGAAAAATTTTTCTAAATCGCTCCAGTAGTTTCAAAGTCTATTGAATGCAAACAAAAAAACAAACAATCCAATCTTTCCTCTTTATAATATAAGTATAGATAGAAGAACAAAACGAATACATAAGTAAGCATAATACACTAGCTGCTCCTCATGGTTATTCGCCTGCTACCAGTTACCGCGAGAGTATCGCGATAAAATATAGCCTATGTATGTCTAATAATGCAGCTTCCTAAGGAAAATTTCAAAATCAGTTGTAGTTCTTAAATTATCCTTTAGAAAAAATCTTTTCTCTTTATAATATTAGTGTAGAGACAGGTATGTACCCAAAGTTAACATTTATATCAGTGCTTTCTAGCAGGGCAGGACCCATCATTATGGAGAACCTTGGATGAGCCCTAATAGTGGGCGTCATACGGCTGATGACGATATGTAACTAACCTTCTCTTTTCTAAAACTAAGGCAGGCACTCCATCCAGCACAACAGGAGCTACCTCTCCTGGGAATCAAAGCCGACCTAATGAAGTAGACCTGCATGGTTATTCACAAATCGTCCGAAAGTTTCCGTGTCCGATTGCTTCTGAAGTCGAATGTTACTCATACTTTCCGTCAGGAGGCCAAATCGCTATTCACAAACCCTATCGGAAGCCCATCGGAAAGCAGACTAGCTAGGAACAATATTCTTAAGTAAAGAGCGTTTACAAAGAGTGCTAAATTATGGTAGAAAACCAAATTGTTATAGTAGAAAACAAAATTGGCGGAAATATTGCTTTTTACTCACACAGCCATGCTTTATATCACAAAACATATCATTATTAAACGATAAAACATCAATAACACAATTTATTTCTAAAATAAATAAATGTTAAAATTTAAGCGCGTAGCAAGCTTTATAAACAAAACGTCAACGTGACATCAACCAAAGAATGAACAAAGAGAATATTGATTTTTTTAGGCTACGGTTTGCGTACATACTACCTAGATATTAATAGTTTTATTCTTAAGTAGTACAAAAAAGAAAATATTTGTTGGATTTTTTTACTTTAATATTGAGTGACGCGTTCTGTTTAAACGATTAGGAGAGCTTAGCTTTTGAATTAATACTCAATGCGTCACAAAAACTTACATTGTATGTCTCGTCATACTTTGGTCACTTTTTTATATAGTGAAATATAAATCTCAAAAGATAACCTCTTCAAAAAATATACCAAAGTCATTATCTTCCTCAATTATTAAAAAAATTTCTTTAAAACACTTTATTCTAGAAAGTCTCCCGACACCCAATGGCTGTCGGAAACGTTTTCGATTGCTAATGTCATTGATCCGAGTAGTAATGTCAAAGTTTACGAATCCGACGTTTCGTGAATAGCGATCTAAGACATCTTCGAAAACTTTCCTCACGGATTCGAAAAGTGTAGTTTCCGACAGTTCGTGAATAGCCTTGCTGCACTCCGGGAGTGCCGGCAGATGTGAAAAGGGCTAACTAGACTTTTTCACAAAAAAAAAAGGAATTTGACAAAAAAAAAGAAACGAACGGACTAGATATGAACCGAGGTCTTCGGGCTACAATGCCGCCCGTTTTCTAATCTGAGCTATTACAACTTTGGAAACGGTGGCACACGGTGGCGAAATTTGCCTTCGTTGGTACTCTAATGACATTGTAACAGTTTTTCGATATGAGACGGTCACGTGTCCTGAGCCTGACGCGAGTTTAACATTTTTTACCCATCACAAAAAGTGCACAACGACGCTAAAGAAGTTTTCACATCAAAATTTAGTACGAGTATTCAACCAAAGCTGACGATTTACAAATAGCTTTTATGCACCATCATTAAAGTCCATTTTAGCAGCATTAACACGAAGCCATACCTGCCGTTACGAGCATTGCGTTGAATTTTGCATGTAAATGGGGTATTTGATAAGTAGGTCGCAGTTCAGATTACGAGCTCATTAAAATTTGATCCCGATGCGAAACTATAATTGAAACCCTTTGCAGAGAAACGGGCACTTGCCTTATTTTCATGCAAACAGTTTCATGCAAACTTCGTGGTCATGTAAATAAAAATGTCAGTATATTTCTACAATAATTTTCTGTATCAAGGTTATTGGATAAATGTTTGTTTTTCCTAGTATTTTATTGAATCAGGCGTCACCTAACCTATTTACGATGTAGAAATGCTTTACGCATACCCTATGCTGAGCTAACAATGGGTTATGTGAGACTCTCCCTAACAAAAAGATAAGGCCTACTCACTAAAACTACCTCGATGTGCCGTCTACCTAACCGAAACCGCGTGGGAACTGTGAGATTTGTCTCCATACTGATCCGGCAGCTGGTTCAGTTTCCTAAACCCCTACACAAAACTTTTAACCCTACACAAAAGTGAGAGATGCCTGAGCACATGTAGGCATCTCCCCCAAACGGACAAGACCGTGCAATGCGAAGGAGGGGTTGCTCTACCCCCCGCCCGCTGGCCCTGTTAAGGAGGAGCACGAGAGTTGTAATGCCGTCGTCTTCCTCCTACCCGCTTGCGTCGCATCGGAACCGCTTGGACATCTTCCTCGCGGGCCCGTTCCGCCGCCTCTTCACCTAACCTAACCTAACCTAACCTAACCATTGTGAAGAAAAATATTTTTGCACTTTTGTATGGAACAGCTGATTTTTTTTCGCGATTTCAGTGTTGGTCGCCTAATGATGACCTTTTCATGAGTACAAAATTCCCCAAAATTATCCGGGGTGATAAAAAATTACAGTGTATATGTAGCTTACTTCCGCATAAAACACAACATGCCAGAATGCACCGCCCGCCCGCCCGCAATAAATTGCACATGCACACGACGAAAATATCAGTGCACAATACCTGCATTTAGCAAGACAGCAACACACCTTGCACCTTCACCAATTAAGACTACCTACCTACACTCTACACGTGTTTCCCCCTCAACCCAGGGCATCCTCAGGGGTTAGATCGTGCGAAAATCAGCACCGAATTCGGTTCTTAATACCTGTTAAGGCGCTACTCGGAAAAATATAGACTTTTTGATTTAAAACTATAGGACGGTTACAGTTGTTAAAAATCTGGAAATAAGATATATATTTCTTCATACCTTTATCTAGAATCGTATAGTTTAAAAAACACGACTTTATGATTTTGCCTCGACACTTTTTATTTTCGAAAAGACCTCTAAAAAATACGAAAAGTGAAGATTATTCTTAAATGGGGTTACTTACACTATTGGAAATTGGTTTAATTAGTGGACACCAATAATATTGAGGATCGTATAGAAGCATTTTTTTTTAAATCGCTGTAGTTTTTTAATACGAAGTGATTTTGTGTTTTTTTGCCTAATCTGCAAAATCGGTCTCGCTCCCGCGCGCGTCGTTTTCTCATTGCTATCTCGCTTCAGCCTTAAGAGGAAACACTACGACCAAAATAATTCAAAGCTAGGCATTTGTACAATATATTGCTTTCTCACTCTATCTATTGCTCTATCGCGATAGCGACAACTGCAGCTCGAACCGCATTATACCTATTAAAAGTATCACAAAATCAAAGCAGTACCCTGATTTTCTCATTATTAAACATCAAAAAAAGGATTTGACCGTGTTCCTTTGTTTTCCTTTTTATACATAACTAGCGGCCGCCCGCGGTTTCACCCGCGTGGTTCCCGTTCCCGTGGGAATATCGGGATAAAAAGTACATATAAACCTTCCTCTTGAATCACTCTATCTATTAAAAAAAAACGCATCAAAATCCGTTGCGTAGTTTCAAAGATTTAAGCATACAAAGGGACATAGGGACAGAGAAAGCGACTTTGTTTTATACTATGTAGTGATATGGTCAAATTTGTTTTCTGGATGTTTGAAAACAGCGGAAAATTAGGCATTTTTTTTTGGATTTTGAATCTCTCTTAATAATTAGACTAATTAGTTTACAAATAAAAAAAAACATAGCGTCTAGTGGCCATCGATGTTTTGAAAAAAAAATGCTCTACGGGCGGGCATTATCCAGGGAGGAAACAGGGAAATAAATTTGTATGGAAAAACGGCCCCTGTGTTTCCTCTTCAGACCCGAGTGCACCAAGTAAAATTTAACTTAACCGACTATTGCGTAAGATGCTTTACCTTTTTTTTTTTTACCTCAACGAACGCAGACCGCGTGCGCTTACGTTTAAAAATTATTAATCTTTTTACAATTTAATGCAAATTGTTCATGACACTAATTAGTCACAATAAAGTCGCATATCGCATCGCAAATCTAAAGCTATCTACAAAATTAGCATTCAACGGTACTGTCTGCTGGTTTCGCATTAAAACGGCCGCATTATTCTAACAAATGCCTTTTATGTTTGAATAAAACATATTTTTACTCGAGAAAATGTTTGAAGTCCATTGTATAAACGTCTTCGCAGTTAGATAACTTGTAGGTTTGCTTTTGTGATTTGGAATCTTTTATGAAAAAAATGTATTTATTGTTATAAAGTATCATTATCTGAATCTATTCTAAATGTTAGGGGTTATGCTTCTCCCGTAGGAGCTGTAGTCACCGGGACCTAAAAGATCTATTGTGACCTTCGATCAACAATAAAACCTAGTTATAGATACATACTTGGAGTGACAGATATGTCCAAGCCTCATAAGCCCACTTGAGAGAATAATTATAAGTAGATTATTTTGACAGTGTCAATAATACTAAGGTATTTCAAACTTAGAACGCTTCTTGTCATTTATAATGTAAGATCGTAACATTCGTAACCTTTTTCTCCGTTTAAAAAAAAGTCAGTCTGGCCATAATATAAAGTTTTCATTTAGTTCGTGAGCCTTCATCTAGTACTAAAGAAGTACGAAGATTGTGACTCACCTCCTGGGTCACAGAATATATAATAGTATGTCGATTCTGCTAACGTTAATGCGATGATTCCCGAAAATAGGGTATTTTAAATTATGAATGAATATGAATCTTCTTTTCCAAGGTCTCCCGCTGTAGGGTTTGCGAACCGATGGCGTAGCTTCTATGACGTTCACAAGTATTGTAAATAACAATCTAAATTGAATAAACAAATTTGACTCTTGACTCTTGAATTACTCGCAAACCACAAGTATCTCAAAATTTGGAAAAAATATATGTTATTTTACAGTCTTTTATGTAGTGCTTCCGGCCATTATATTTTCCATCAGTGATACTTTACTGTATCAAATAAAATTCCAAACATCCGTCTAATAATAATTCAAATATCATATTACTTGCAGTATACTTGGTTTTAGTAAATGAAAAACATAATATGAAAATAATTGTCTTTGAATAGCCGAGCCGATAACATTTTTAATTGAATTTTAAGTGATTTTCGATTCGCGGGGCGCTCGCGAGTTCACAGTTCACTGCCGGCTGCCGCTGGGTCCGCGCGAAGTGTATCGAGCGCCGCCGAGCAAGCGTTAGCGTGCCTATTTCGGTCGGGAATCATCGCCTTAAGATTATCATTGCGATTGGACTTACCTAATGGATGATTTACATCATGGGTCCTGGCCAGTGACTAGCGATGAAATCGATGACAGTAGGTACAGATTCTTGACATGTTTGATTTCCTAAAATTCCCCCACTAACTAAGGGGATGAAACAGAGTAAGTGTATATATTCTTTGTCATACTTAGGTCCAATGTCTGTATGGACTCCGAAATCAACGCGAGAAAAGCCGCGGGCAAAAGCTAGTTAAGATATAATAATAATAATAATAATAAGCCTCTTTATTCCATATCTTTTACATTTCAAATGATGTTAGTACTATTAGTAAATGATTATGTACACTACTTATTTCAGTTATGTTAGTAAGGTTAGATATTGCTATACTATTATGGATCTCATTTTTGAGTGAAGGCCTCCTCCAACCTCTTCCACAGTTCTCTGTTTTATGCTTTCCCTGCAATCTCGGTTAAATCATCAGCCCACCGTTTTATTGGACGTCCAACACGCCTGATGCCTGGTACGGGTCCTTTCCATTTTGTAGTTCGTAATGTCCACCTGTCGTCAGTGTATCGTGAGATATGACCTGCCCATTTCCATTTAAACGTCAAAGCTTGTGTGAGTGCATCTAGCATTTTAGTTTTCCCTCGTATTGTGTCATTCTTCATTCTATGTCTTAAGTTTATTTTCAAAATACTTCTTTCCATGGCTCTTTGGGTTGTATTAATTTTTTGTTTTATTTTGTTTGTATAAGTCCATGTTTGGCACCCGTAAAGCAAACACGGCAAGATACAAGTTTCCATAACTATTCTTTTTATTTTCATATTATATTTTCCTTTTAAATTTTCTTTAAGTGACCAAAACTTTTTCCATGTTATATTTTTCCTTCTTTCCACCTCTTCCTCACTGTTAGTTTTATTGAAATGTATTTGTTTTCCTAGATAGATGTAGTTTTTTGCATATTCTATAGTGTTCCCTTTTATAGTGATGGGTATTTCATGGCTGTTAGTCATTATCTTGGTTTTGCTTTCGTTCATTTCTAAGCCCACTTTCGAACTTTCTTGGTCTAGTGTGTTTAACATGTATTGTAATTCTCCAGGGGTTTCAGAAAATATTATTATATCGTCTGCAAATCTGAGATGACTTAAGCGACGACCATCGATGTTAATGCCATATATTTTCCATTGTAGATTGTCGAATATAATTTCCAGCACAGCTATGAAAAGTTTCGGCGACAAAGAAACAGATAATCCACAAGATGTCCAGATTAATAACGCAGGAAAAGCCATTACCTCAGCGAAACCAATAGAAGAAGAAGAGTTAATTACAATAATAAATGCTCTAAAAATGAAAAAAGTAAAGATATATCCTACTAATATTATAAATGCGAAAGTTTGTGAGGATGGATGGATGTACTTACTTATGGTCGTTTATTACTCTTTCACGCAAAAACTACTGAACGGAACTGGATGAAATTTGCAACAGAGATAGATTATAAGCTGGAATAACACATAGGATACTTTTTATTCCGATATTTCCACGGGTACGGGAACCACGCGGGTGAAACTGCGCGATGACAGTCCAGTGCTTGCATCGTGTAAACGTTTTGACATGTTTGATTCCCAAAATTCACCCACTAACTAAACGGATGAAACAGAGGTCCGATGTCTGATTGGAGAAGTTGAGGTTCTACCGACTTAACTATACTTACGTGACCTCGAAATCAACGCGAGCAAAGCCACGGGCAAAAGCTAGTTAAGCTATATCTATAATAATAAGGCAGGGAGATAAAAAGCTGTGCTGATTTACCTATTCCATTTCATAAATACCTATCATGAATAATAACGAATGATACTAAAACTTCATTAAACTTTTTGATCCCTTCAGGAATATTTAATTCCAAGTAAGTCCACCGATCCGCGAAAACTCAATAATCTTAATCGCTAAAGTAGGTAAGAAGCACTTCCAATCGTAACATTAAAAACTTTAGAAATGCCATTGTAAATAAGTAATCAGTATCCCTTTCAACTTTCATTGATGTTTTGAATTTAAATGAACGTTTCACATTATAGTTTAATTCATAAGCGGACTGGCAGGCGAAGCGCGACGGATATTACCACATGCACCCATGCAGAACAAAATATCGAAAAGTTAGTCTTCAATTCATCATTAATTCGACCGGGAATCGAATTCGTAACTACACTCGGTCCACGGACGGAACGGAATCGGGTTTTCGTTAGTGTTGGTTGCTAAGATTTTAATATCTTGGCTTTATATTAAACTGAAGTTTGACGTCTGATTGGCTCCTGCGCATTTTCTTACGATAAATATGTTGTAGGCACTTTCGAGGTATTTTCAATTTTTAAGTATGTAGTTTTAAATAAATTCAAGGTAGGATGCACAAAAAAGCAGCATCTTGACTTGAGAGTCCTAAGTATGAGCGTTAATCCCCCTGAAAATTTCATCCTTACTTTTTTACAGCCTGCATACAAAGATGAGTTACTGTCTGCATATTAACAAAGAGTTTGTTAATTATTCACACACCCCAAAGATGTGGAGAAGTAACCATCTGGCGTCATTTGTGGAATTTTCGAGAAAGCTCGGCAATATGTATAGTAAATGAGGTGCTATTATAACCCGATGGTGGATGCCTAAACGTGTTGGTAATTAGAAAATTTCACAATTAGAGTTCGCTTGAGAATTTTTTGTTTTTTTTTCATAAAAAGTGGTAAAAAAAAATGTTATTTAACATCAAAAAATCCGATCTGATTCTGAAACAGTAGCATAGCACTTTAAATTAGGAAATCATGGATGCACAAACGTACGGCAACACAGAGTAGAGGGCACCTAGACCTCTCGGTAGATCGGCGATATGTCATTATGGATTATGCGGAATGGGGGATGCGATAGACTGAACAAATCAAGACATTCATGAATGTACCAGATTGACAACTAATAGGGAGTGATAGCCGTAAGGGAGCCGAGGAGCCCGTGGCGCAGTGAATAGCGCGCTTGGCCTGCGATCGTTGACGTTAAGCAACGTTCGCAATGGTCGGTCACGGGATGGGTGACCAAAAACTTTTCATCTCGAGCTCCTCCGTGCTTCGGAAGGCACGTTAAGCCGTTGGTCCCGGCTGCACTTGCAGTCGTTAATACCCACCAATCCGCACTGAGCCCGCGTGGTGGGTCATGGCTCATTCTCCTTATTCATCCATAAGGAAGGCCAGTGCCCCAGCAGTGGGGACATTAAATGGCTGATGATGATGATAATGAGGGAGTGATATGATAACAGAAGATCATGAAGCAAGCTATATGCTACTGGTACTACTGGTTCACCACGAACATTATGACGAGCGGGATGTGATACGATTGAGATGATCACTGCGAACTAAAATATAGAAATAAAGTAACTTGTAATTTCTCTGCAAT
Source organism: Crambus lathoniellus (assembly GCA_949710035.1). NCBI lineage: Eukaryota > Metazoa > Arthropoda > Insecta > Lepidoptera > Crambidae > Crambus > Crambus lathoniellus. The sequence continues at coordinate 33,815,077 of OX453297.1, forward strand.
AAAGCGCATCAACGAAACGAAGCATTGTTTAATAGTTGCCATTTGAGTCTTGCATCATTCGTCTTCAGGATCAAATGAGTTGGATGATAGGTCCCATTCCAGAACAGTCCTGAAACAGGCTATCTGCAACACATTTCGTCGGGAACAAATTGAACAAATGGCCTGTAGGGTTACCACTAGTGTTAAAAACACTGGAGTTTTATTTTTTAAATAGATATTTAAAGACTTGTGAATTTAAAAGTAAAAAATAACTTCGAACAAGATAGGACACTTCAATAGAATAACAAATCCCTAATTTTGTGTTTTTGCTAATGTACGTAACGTACCTACTGTATTACGTAACGTTCGTGAATTTTCCGACTACTTCATTTAAAATACAGATACACAAAATAAAAGAAGGATGACATGGAAACTACCATAGCCCGCTATTATTTCTTAGCTGCTTGTGCTCCCGTGAAACGAGCGAGATAGAAGATGGCTTTGAAACTACCGATCTTAATACTAAAATCATTTCATACAAGGATGGTCCTTATGACCTTCTTAATTATAGCAAAATGAGGCATTATCACACTCGACTCACTTTAACAAATATATTGGGTAACAATTATTGTAGCAGCCCTAAGAGCGCAACAAGCGGCGCTAACTGCTCGCTCGTAACGACCATTGCCGCTCCATCGTGCACGCTCTGCGAATGTTGCCAGCTCTAACGTAATACACACTACGTTTTATGGGTTGCCGCCAGGTTTGCTAAAATTACCTAGCAGGAGAACAATTTGAAATATAAATTATGATTAACGTTCTTAGTACATACCGATTCTAAGTTAGAAAATAATTTTAATTTGATTGTGTTTAAAAATATCAGGTATAAATAATCGTCTTGCAGAAAAACGGGCACTTACTTTATTTTCATACTAGCAGATCCTCGCGGTTTTACCCGCGTGGTATCCGTTCCCGTGGGAATATCGGGATAAAATATAGTCTATGCCACTCGGGAAGAATGTAGCTTTCAGATGGTCAAAGAATTTTCGAAATCGGTCCAGTAGTTACGGAGCCTATTCAATGCAAACATACAAACAAACAATCAAAACTTTCCTCTTTAGAATATTAGTTGTTCGGGCTGCTGCGTAGGTTTCTCTTCAATAAAGCTCAGGTTTGCGTAGATTAAATGTATAATAAATAGAATGGCGAATTACAATAAAATAGTTGAAATTATGCGAAAATAATGGACAGAAGTAAAATTTAGTGCGTATAGGAAGATGCGAATTTTGAATGTGACGGATATTTTAATTTTTTGGTAACGAATATTGTTTCGCGCTAAAACTTCAATTCGGGGCGCCCCAGATGAACTTCATTGGTCGAACGCACGGGCCGCGCAGCCAATGGACGTACCTACGGCTGCTGCAACGTTCCAGTAGACGCAGCTCATCATGGTCTTCCGTCCGAACATGCCCCCGGCCTTGGAAGCACCAGCGTCCAACGTCTTGTCTTTCTTCGATTTTGATGAGAGGACGTATCTTGGGAAAAGCGTAAAGAAATCTCTCCTACTTCCAACTTGCATCGCTGAGCTGTAATCTTTACTCCAGCGCCTCCAGAAGTGTTGTCGAATCTAGGTATTCCTGTGGTTGATGGCGCGTCAGTCGATGAGCAGGAACATCTTCCAGTTGCATAGTCGCTGGTGTAGTTAGCGACCGGCCAATAAGGAAGTGAGGACATAATGGATTAAGATTCGGATCAGTGAATATAGGACTCCTAGGATGGGGATTTAGGATGGATGTAACCTGTGACAATACTGTGCGAAATTCCTAAATGCTAAAAGAGCATTTCCATCTACCCGTCATAAATCATGCTTAAATGATTTACTCCAGCTTCCACAATCCACCGAAATGAGGCGCTTAGAGACAAACAAATGAGTATGTCTCAATGAAAATAAGTCTTGACTAGTTAAGTTGCGTATTCAAGGATATCATTTGAGCATCTCGATAATAATTTTCCAAACTTGTTCGCAAACGCTCCAATGTTTCCATCATCATCTCGAGCAAGTTTTTCATGACGTGCAATTATATCATTGTAACGCGAGCAGATACAAAGCATCCGAAGTCAAATAGCCTATAAGCTCTAAATGTACAGCGCGAGTACAGAAATAAATAAATAAAAAATATACCCTTCCACTAACTAACGATACAGTGTGAGCAATAGTCAAGCGTAGGCTACACTACACTACACATACCTATATATTCGTCATAAAGGTATGGGAGAGAAAATGTGAAAAATATTAAATACCATAAATTAACTTGACAACCCTAACTAGGTGTCAAAACTTGCGCTATATTAAATACTAGAAAATGTAAATAAATAAATTGGAAACATGCAAAAATTAAAACAGAAAACAGTATATAATATTAACCTAAAACTAAAGTTTATAGGAAAAATCACCAAGTGACAGCCCTGTAAAATGGGTGTTCTATGGTGTTATTGTTGATCGAAGACAATCGAAGTCTATACTATATCATTTAAATTAAAGTTTAGCTTCCATTTACGAAGTGGAGCAACTAGAACTTAATGTAAGTACCTATACAATAATATAATTATGTGATTACTAAATTAAAATTAAAACCAATAAAATATAATTTAAAACAAATAACTAGAAACATTGGATTTCGCTATGATGATATATCGGTGTGACAACCATACCAAATGCATTATGTATAATGAAATGTAATTTATAAGGTTGTTCACTAACATAACTATTTAAAATACCTACTAAAATAGCGAATGTGACTCGCAGTAAAGTCGTAGTTCGTATTACTGTGTTCGCGAAAACTATCATGGTAGGAAAAAATAAATGTTTTATGAATACACATTCAACTCAATATCAATAAAATCACGATGAAAATTTGTTAAATATTCAATTTACATTGCGCTGTAACTAGGTAGTAGGTGTACACGAATTTAAAGTGAACCGCTGTTCAGCTTGCGAGAATAGGTACCTATTTCCTAACACGTTAAGATTTTCCTTAAAATGGTTTTGAACGCAAAACCTCCCATCACTTATGCGCGAAGTGGTTGTGATGAAATGTTTTTCACGTGCACGTTCCTCAATAGTTCGCGTATCCCGAGTAACGTTCCCTTCTTCGAGCTCCCAAAATTGACGAGATTGGGAGTTAACTATCCGTGACATATTACAGTGAATATATCGGTTCTGTCGTAAAGAATGGCAGATCGGACCTGATATAATCCATCCCAACTTAGAATCTAATAAGACGGGACCATTAGCTAATTTAATTTTACTATTAGTGTTGAATAAATCCCAAAACCTATCAGCGCCGATAAGAATATCTATACTTTGCGAATTATAGAATTGCGGATCAGCTAACTGAATGTTATTGGGAATATCAAATTTAGCGCTATGTATACTCGTCGCGGGTATCGATGACGTAATAACCGGCAAAACAAAACATTGTAGCTGCGTAACATACGGGTTGGTGCGCGACTTAATCTCAATATCACATTTTTGCGTGGAATTTGTGATTGAGTTTCCAACACCACGTATTTCGTGAGTGGACTGTATTACTGGCGTTTGAAGTAAATCGCATAATGATTGTGATATAAAACTACTTTGGCTACCGCTATCCAGAAGCGCGCGTGCGACATGATAATTATTATAACGATCGGCTATTTCTACTAATGCGGTCGGAAGTAAAACTATATTCGCGTCGTTTAACTGTGAGCCGTCAAATTGCATGTGTGTGTTGTTTGCTTGTATAGTAACTTGCGCTGATAAAGATGCAGATGGTAGGTTCGGTGCAGAGTGCACGGGGGGAGTGGTCCGCTGGTGCGAGTCAGTAGTCACTTCAAGCCGCGAGCTACCAGTGCTTTGCGGAGATCCGTATGCGATAGATTTATCATTAGTCATCGTCATAGCACTATCGGGATGTACAAGCGAATTATGTTTCTGGTTGCACATTCGACAGGGACCGAATCTACAGTTTTCTAACGTATGACCAGCGCGCAAACAATTAATACAAAGGTTCATATCGCGAATGAATTTTAGTTTTAGATCTAAATTATAATTTAAAAAAGTGTTACACGAATATAGCGGATGATTTCTTTTACATAGCAAGCAAGTGTTTTTAGTGACATCGCGTGAAATACGTTCCGTTGGCTTATTTGCGGAAACATTACAGTGAATTTTAGAATTGCTTTGTTGCGGGTAGTGTTTTTTATTTTCAAAAATGGTTTTATTATGCGATAATTGTAATGTTTCTAGCATATCAGCCCGGTCTTTGAGAAAGTTAATGAGATGTGTTACTTTTAGTTGCGTTTTAAAATCACCGTTAGCAGAATATAAGCTACCTTTGTATTGTTCCCACTCGCGTTCGGTAACTGGGTCTAGTTTTGAAACCATAATGTAGATAACCAAAGTATCCCAATATTCTGTCGGCTCGCCAAGTATTTTTAATGCGCGTAAATTCTTTAAAACATTGTCGATTAACTTTCTCAGTAAAATTGATGATTCTTTGTTTACACTTTGCATGTTAAACAACGACTTGATGTGATTCTGCACTAATAACCTGCTATTATTGTAACGATTGACAAGTAACTCCCAGGCAACGTAATAATTATCACTTGAGAATTCCACTGAATTTATTACTAGCTCTGCGCTATCCTTAAGTGACGACTTAAGATAGTGGAACTTTTCTATATTACTAAGATTCAAGATTCAAGATTCAAGATTCAAATTTGTTTATTCAATTTAGATTGTTATTTACAATACTTGTGAACGTCATAGAAGCTACGCCATCGGTTCGCAAACCCTACAGCGGGAGGCCTTGGAGAAGAACCGGCAAGAAACTCCAAGGGTTGTTTTTTTCTCCCTGTCTTATTTCATACAGAGTCGTCAAATTGAAAAATGACCTTAACATGGTATGACTAAGGTCAGTCGAATTATGTACCAAAGAGAGAAAAGTGTCCCTAAACTCTAACCATTGCTCACATGAGCCGTTAAATGTGGGCATAGAAATTGTAGGCAACTTTACAGATCTATTACTATGCTGATTACACTTATTAGAACTGCCGGCCACCTGACTAGGATTCAAAAGATATTCAGCTCGCGAAAGAATGCTGTAATAACTATCTTCGAATAACTCTCTCTGTGATAATTGCTCGTCTAAGTCAATGGATAGCTCCTCAAGTTTGCCCTGGATATTGTTTAATTCAGAAAATAAATTAGATACTCCTTGAATGCGCAACTTAAGGTCAATTTGAGTTTGACCAGATATAGATTCTACATTAAGATTAGATAGATAAGTTTCAAATTTTGTAAGTCTCCCTTTAACAATCCCGCGTTTTTTAACTAACTCTCTGAGTAAAGTATTGTCCGCCGATTTGTTAGGGGATTTATCCCGACTATTATTAGCCTCAACGTCTAAAGTCATTTTCGGTGGAAAGTAGAAAGATGGAGTACTCACGTTTAAAATATGCCCGTTGATGCTGCGTCACGAAACGACTCGTAGGCTCGTACAACACAGGCAAATCGTGACACTGAGAATAGGAAAATACACAGTAGTGTACAGTGGAAATGGAAAAGAAAAGGGAAAGGTAGGATTGGCCGGCCGTCGCTATATGCGCGTATTTAATGCTGGCTGGTAAATCCCTCTTTTGCGGCTCAATTTCTTACTCCTTGGCTTCCTGACTGCACAAGCTGATACCTCGCTCTTCTCGGAATCACGTCGATGGAAGTATTTTCTTCGAAGTCGAATGATGCGAACGAAGTCTTCGGTCCAAATATTCGGCTCGCAGGTCCAAATGTTCGGGCTGCTGCGTAGGTTTCTCTTCAATAAAGCTCAGGTTTGCGTAGATTAAATGTATAATAAATAGAATGGCGAATTACAATAAAATAGTTGAAATTATGCGAAAATAATGGACAGAAGTAAAATTTAGTGCGTATAGGAAGATGCGAATTTTGAATGTGACGGATATTTTAATTTTTTGGTAACGAATATTGTTTCGCGCTAAAACTTCAATTCGGGGCGCCCCAGATGAACTTCATTGGTCGAACGCACGGGCCGCGCAGCCAATGGACGTACGGCTGCTGCAACGTTCCAGTAGACGCAGCTCATCATGGTCTTCCGTCCGAACATTAGTATAGACAAACATGAAATGTCATTTAAATTAAACTGTCAGTAAGTATATTTTTACAATAATTTCTGTGTCAAATGAAAAATCTCTAACTTCCAAAAATAAAAATAAAATAGTTGAGTTTCATAGAACAATGTATGGAACGTGAACAAACTTTCAATATTTTTCCGCTGCGGCGGGAAATGTTTGTTCTTATTGTGCCTTTTATTCGAAAGACGAGTATTTGCATTTTGATTAGTGATAGTGTAGAGAAATAATGAATAGACTATGGGTTCGTGGGTTACGCCCCCGGTGTGTGACGCTCCCGTGTCCACCACGACCACGGCCCCCGATTTCGTTTTAGTGCTATAAAATTTATTAGTTAAATATTTTTATGCAAAGTACAGTCAGATAGCAAAGTGTAACCTATTTCAAAAATGTTTATAAGTGTCTACATGAAATGATTCAAAGTCTTAGTTTTTTAATATACTTAAATCTTTATTAATAATGTCGGTAAAACAACAATTTGCTTAAATCTATAATATCATTATGGAACAGTTAACATGCCCTGCAATATGGACTGCAAATATTTGCATGGTGGTGCATGTTTATATGAATATAAACCAAGTGTTCGTTTTTCTGCAAACGAGTGTATATCAGTCGGTCAACGTAACATACAATAAGTACGCATTATGTTTCTGTATGTTTTGAGCTTTATTCTATAAAAAACAGCCACGGTCATCCCAACCATTTAACTTTATAAATATTAAATGCGCCCTTCACTTCCGACTTTGACGACCGATTTGGCGCAGGGGTAGGCTACCCACCTGCGCCAGTGGTCTCGGGCTCGATTTCCGAACAAGACAAATATTTGTGTGCATGAACATGTCTATTTGGAAAATGAAGTATTTTAAAAAAAATCGACCCTTCTCACTTCTCACAAAGCGAAAGGTCGTGGGTTTGAGTCCCATCGGAGCTAGTTGTGAGACGGGTCGATTTTTTCTAAAATACTACATTTTCCATTTTTCAGTAATAAAAATTGCATTGTGAATGCAAAAAACTAAAAATTAAAATATGTCTATTTGTCTTGGTCTGCGTGTTTACTATGTATATTATGTATGTATTTACAAACAAAAAGTATTTAAGTATATATTTATCCGTTATCAAGTTTTCCATGATACAGTTTCATAATGAAATTAAAATGGGCTTAGATAATTGGTGTGAATGTAAGAAGTTATTTACTTGTTTCAAACATTCGAAGGGTCGTCTATAATTTGTTAAAACAATAATGAAATTCAATCAAGAAGGATTGTTACACTGATGCCTTCCTCAAGGAAATGAACAAATTAATCTGGCAGAATCCAATAAGATGCAATCAATTGCTCATTGCGGTACATAAATCAACACGTCAAAGGTAATAAATTGGGCTATACCTACTGATGAGAATATTTGAAAGATCAGCGAAATTAATAGGTTTGATTGATTGCGTTGTTATAAAGATCTACCGAATTCAATAATAAGTTGAAACAAATTAAAAAAATCGCTTTGTGAGCTTTAAACAACGAAAGCACTAACACAAAAGGTAATCTTAATTAAGGCAGATAGATACATCGTCACCCGATTTAATTTCATGAAGGAACCGAGTCAATGAAAACCTAATCAGTACTACCTACGGTGGGTATGCTTCTACAAGTGTGAGGTAACAACAATTATGGAGCAGCCTACCGAGAATCTTGATTAATCTCATGAATATTCAGGCACTATTCTGCGACTTCCGTCCCCGAGAATTGGTGATGTGAAAAAAAATGAATATTTTTTTTTCAATTTTTTTTTAAAACTTTATTAACAATAATATTGATATTGAATGGAAAAACTTAAAAAAAACTTTTTTTCGATTAATTATAAGCAATTAAAAATTGATGAAATTTGAAAAAAGATCACCCGACTATAAACGCTCCACGATTAGCTGTGACGTCATAATGTTTAAACTATTTTCCAACAGTACCACGGAGTTTACGTGGTAAACCATGGTCCTTTTTAAAATAGCTCTTGTTTTTTTTTAATAGGTTTATATAGGCTTTAGCTTCTTTTATTAAATATTAGTCACCATCACATACATTGTTAAAATACCAAATTATAGTAGCTCGAGCACTTAGGAAATATTCAAAAGTTCGTTTTCAATATTTACCCGACCGAGGATCGAACCCGGGACCTCTAGAGATAGCGGCACCTTGAAAACCGGTGCGTACACCACTCGGCCACGGAGGTCGTCAAATGTCGTCAATGTTAAAAAAAAAAAAACAAGATGGCGGCCAACTTTTTTGTTTGTGGGCCGATTTTGATGAAACTCGATTTCTAGTACTATTTTGACAAGAAAACAACAACGCACTGTCAAACATATTAAAAAATCCAAGATGGCGGCCAACTTTTTTTTTTTGTGCCGATTTTGATGAAACTCGGTTTTTGGTACTATTTTGACAGGAAAAGAGTAACGCAATGTTAAAATAATTAAAAATTTAAGATGGCGGCCAACTTTTTTGTTTGTGGGCCGATTTTGATGAAACTCGATTTCTAGTACTATTTTGACAAGAAAACAACAACGCAATGTTATAAATATAAAAAAATTCAAGATGGCGGCCAATTTTTTTGTTTCTGGGCTGATTTTGATGAAACTCGATTTCTAGTACTATTTTCACAAGAAAACAACAACGCACTGTTAAAAATATAAAAAAATCCAAGATGGCGGCCAACTTTTTTGTTTGTAGGCTGATTTTGATGAAACTCGGTTTTTGGTACTATTTCGTCAAGACAAGAGTAACGCAATGTAAAAAAAAATTAAAATCCAAGATGGCAGCCAACTTTTTTATTTGTGGGCCGATTTTGATGAAACTCGATTTCTAGTACTATTTTGACAAGAAAACAACAACGCACTGTTAAACATATAAAAAAATCTAAGATGGCGGCCAACTTTTTTGTTTGTGGGCTGATTTTGATGAAACTCCGTTTTTGGTACATTTTGACAGGAAAATAGCAACGCAATGTCAAAAATGATAAATAAACCAAGATGGCGGCCAAATTTTTTGTTTGCTTTTTTTCCACATTGCGTTGCTGTTTTCTTGTCAAAATAGTACTAGAAATCGAGTTTCATCAAAATCGGCCCACAAACAAAAAAGTTGGCCGCCATCTTGGATTTTTTAATATGTTTAACAGTGCGTTGTTGTTTTCTTGTCAAAATAGTACTAGAAATCGAGTTTCATCAAAATCGGCCCACAAACAAAAAAGTTGGCCGCCATCTTGGATTTTTTATCATTTTTATTAACCGTATCAAAATCGGTTCAGCCAAACGTGAGATAATCACGGACAAATATAGGTACTTACATACATACAAGGTTAATTTTTGAACACCATCCAAATTTTTAAGCTCGTCTCAGAATCGGTAAGTGAACAACTTTCTTCTAGAAACTTGGGTCGAAATACGACAAAAATTTTTGGACTTCCCATACTAAATCGATCGTGCAATCAGTCTGATTTGTATGAAAAGTAAAAAAAAAATATGTCATATTTCGACCCATGTTTCTAGGAGAAAGTTGTTCACTTACAGATTCTGAGACGATCTTAAAAATTTGGATGGTGTTCAAAAATTAACCCTGTATACGGATCATACTGAGAACCTCCTTTTTTGAAGTCGGTTTATATACTAAAACCTTCTCCTAAATGTAACAAATACTTTCCTGAAAACCGCATCAAAATCGGTTCGGCCAAACGCGAGATAATCGCGGACAAACCTACATACATACATACATACATACATACATACAATACAGATCAAATTGGGAACCTACTTTTTTTGAAGTCGGTTAAAAACCACTACCTAAACTTGAAATTTTTTATTCTAGTAAGGCTGCATAAAATGGATTTTATGCTCTTGTGCATAAAGTAACTTCTTTTATGACTACACAATACACCTTCATTTACGTGATATTATTTTTATGAAATATAGGTTATATCTCAATTTAATTACGACATATGAATTACTATCTAAATACATAATAAGGATTAATGCAGGGCGTACATTTACTTAAAAAAATAAAACGAAAAATTTTAAATAACTTGGCATTACGGCTCAGACCATTAGTCGAACGTCACATAGTGGAAAATTAAAAAAAAAAGGATGGCGGGAAGCTTATTAGTTAGTCAAACAAAACTAGAAACTACATAAGTAGCTAAATTTGTTGTGTTGCGGTAAAAAATTCAATAAGTTATATGAAAGTTATTAAACAATGTCTTCGACGAACAAATTATGATTTCACCTGAGACTTTAACGGAAAGAAGTGCGAAAAATGTATTTGAACAGATATTGCTGTCTAAGTTGAAGAAAATCTATCTCAGCACATAACTACGAAAGTTTTATGATTTGGAAGAACCAAAAACGTTTGCGGAGTGTGTTTTGTTAAGCTATTTTGACGAATTGTTTAAATTAAAATTAATTAGTTTCTTGTATATGCTTAATCCTTGTTTTATTTCCTTGCAATCGAAGTGAAAAGCAGAGTGTATTTGGAGTCCAGTTAAAAAATATTGACTGAACTCTACTTATTTCATTTATACACTAGGATAAATAATAACTACCTACTTACCTAATAAAAATGGTGTTATGAACATACATTATAACTCAATGGTTATGAAATACTTACATCGAAATGATCTTCACAACAAAGACAATTCGATTTTGTTTTGGGGTTATGACGGTTCACTGCTTGGAACCATTTGTTCCGACGTTCTTGGTCTTGGGGAACATTTAAAATCATTTTTTGTCTAGTTCTTTTTGTAGTATTTGTACACATGGGTACGAAACAAGAACGATAACTTTTTAGGTTCGACATTTCAATAGGTATGTATGAGTATAGAATAACGAACGCTGTACTTATGTCAAACATCATTGACTTATGTCAGTTTAAACTGCAATGAGTGAAAGTTAACATTATGACGTCACACGCGTTCGTGTTTGTTCGGGAGCTGTTTTGGAGTGTCTTCGGTTCTGGATTCAAAAACTAATTTTTATTTTGATATAACTTTTGAATAATTGCAAAAAAAATTAAAATAAAAATACTTTGTTAGAAAACTTATATATGATCTTTCGATTTATCGTAAGAAAAAAAAATATTCACATCCCTAATTGGTCTCCGTTAAGTGTAATTTGTTCGGCGGTTTGTAACGATTAGCTGCCGAGCTTGTAGTGTATGCGGGATTTATTGCATTAAGTTAGCTTTCTGTATCTCCATATACCTACTTAATAGACTGGTGGTAAAAAATAGGTACATATACTTACACCATAATTTTTTTATCACCCCGGATAATTTTAGAGATTATTCTACTCATGAAAACAATCAACTTTTACTATGGGACCAAAACTGAAATCGCGAAAAAAAAGTCAGATGTTCCATACAAAAGTGCAAAAATATTTATTCAAAATGTATGGAACAGCTGATTTTTCTTTTATTTATTTATTTTCAGGAAGACCGACAGCCAATCTTATACATCAATAAATACAATAGACACCAGAAAGCCAATTATAGGTCCTCGCTAATACTAAAAAAAAGTTATAAAGAATACATTATAACTCAATGTAAAGAATCTTGATTATATCAATAACATAGATATTTGATCTTAAATTGGCAATAGGTATAAAAAACAAAATAACATGTCACACAAGGGACAAAGTTAGCTCTTAACTACAACTAGAATACACCGGTTAATTATTATAATAACAGATAAATCATCGTCATTAATTCACTGCATTCATCTCACTAATATTAATTAACAATCAAAAAACTGCATAACGCATTCCTTGCCACTGTGTTGAACAAATCTAAGTTTAATGGTGTATCTAAGTAAAGTGCAATATAATGCCTAACCTTTAATAGTAAAATGTTTTGTGAAACTGTAGCCTTCAAATTTATATTATAGCTTTTGTGCAACGGCTAAGTAAATGTCAATTGGTTGCAACTTCAATGATTTTGCAACAATCAATTTAACTCTACCTGCTTACAAACATAATTGTTATTAATAATTTATAAACACACAAGTACGTACTTATATTCACATTACTCGCGAGTACTTCTCATTTTAATAAAACACTTTTACTTTATTTTCATTTTTTTATTATTTACACCAGGATAGCACTTAGCCTTCATCACACCTGATGTTAAGTGGTGATAAGGTTAGTTAAGGCAAGTGGAAGCGCACTACTTCCGGAATCCTCAATCACTGAGGAACTGGCTATCTTATCTCTTACTGCCGGAACACAATAAAGCTGAAAACATCATTGTTATAGCGTCAGACTTAGATAGGATGGTGGTAGCTAGCCAGCAGGATTAAGAACAAGTCCTACCACCAACCAAGCTGAATACAATATATACCCCCGCTGGGAATCGAACCCGGGACATATGGGTCTGAAATCTGTGGTGTGATGTGAACCACTAGACCACAGAGGCGGTTAAAAAATAGCCGATTTAATAGCCCGGTAAGAATGCTTCGTATTGTCACAGATAATATAATACTATACTAGTGTATTGTGAAAAGAAATCAATAACTTTATTGTACCATCATCTCACTTCCTCGTTGCCAAAAAGCAGCACTTCAGCAATTTAATTAGGTATATATTTTTAGGTGGCTTTTCAAAGTCTTAACGTATTGTGAAATTTGTGAACTATCTTTGGCTTTCTTTTTGCGGTAACATCTACACTAACAATATTTTTATCAAGAATCACAATTCACAACACTACCTTTACGGTAAAAAGTATGCCGTGTTGGTGTCAATAAGGTGTCAATACGACTCAATATATTTCCTATTATCGGATTTTTTCGACAACTCTTGTAGCGTTGGTTTAATGGTAAGCGGGAAGTACAATTCCCGTTTTTCTCGTAGATATCATGAAAATACATGCTTTCCTGAGGTAATGAGTAGCTAAAACGTAGCAAGCTATTTTGAAAACAGGGTAAAACTTTTTCAGATTTTTTTCAGAATAAGGTTCATTTTACCAAATTCACTATTTGAGATTATCAGTCAGTTCATCTCGAAATAAATTACAAAAAAATTTGTTCCCGAATTCGGTATCAAAAAGATTTTATTATTGTTATCGACGATTATTGTTATGTTACTTAATGTGAATGAAATAAAATATTTTTATTTATTACTAGCTTTCCGCCCACGGCTTCGCCCGCGTGGACTACACTATGTTATCCCGCGGGAATATATGATGTTTTTCCGGAATAAAAAGTAGCCTATGTTCCTCTCCAGGCTACAAAGCTGCTGTATCCCAAATTTCAGCCAAATCCGTTCAGCCGTTTTAAACATCCAAACATCTAAACTTTCACATTTATAATATTAGTAGGATTTAAGGAAATGAATCCCAGATTGCATTTGATAGTAAAACTTGCTATTTCCATATTAATAGCACGTTACGGAGCTAACGACAAGAAACATTTTAACAAACCGCAACGCAAGTATCTAGTCATACCTTGCAACCTTTTTATTTTCAGTAAAAAAACATCACGAGGTTCGCGCATTTTCTGGCTTTTGAATGAGCCTTCCATTTTGAATATTATCTTCGTTCATTCAATTTTTAACACACAACTACACAACTGATTAAATTCGTTGCCATACTCTTTTGGCGCGAACTTTTTTACTAAAAAAAGCTTTCGTTGTAAAAAAGAAAAATATTATTTAGCAGAATCAAGCCTTAATATGGCTTTTGTTAGTGAAAAAACGTTCGTTCATTCCGAGGTTCTCACAGTATTTTTTTCTCTGTAAATTATTTCAATGATGGTTTTAACGGTTTTTTTTCATAGTTTGTCGTTATCATCTTTAAAATACTTATTAATCAATGTTCATAAAAGGTCAACCTAAACGTAAGTACTAATCGGTATCAAAACGGAAACGTTAAGTCGATATTCCAAACTCATCATTCAAAATCAGACAAGACAATCGGAAAATCATGAGTTTTCATTTTGTAAATGTAACGAAGGCACTGTTCATTCAATGAACGAATGAGCGGCTACCCATCCATCAATTTGTGAAAATGTTCTGTTGCTCCAAGGAGATCCAATTTTATTTGTAATTGAATTATAGGAATTGGCAGCTTAGATTGTAAGGAAAATAGATTGATGTGAAAGAGTATTATTAGTATTATTCGCTCTTGTTGTTATGGATGATTAGATTTATCGATTCCTTTGTTTGAGAAGTTTTAGTCGATTACGTTTTGGTTGAAGGGTGAGTTATGAAAATATTTATTTTGTTGGACATCTTTTGATTGAAATACGTAAGTGGTATTAGATGGCGAATGTGATCTTCATAGATTAAGCATATAAAGTAAAGTTAAGAAAAAATAGGAAAACGTTTTTTATTTCAATATCTAACTTAAACAAATTTTTGGAATAGTTCAATAGTTTCAATTTACAAAAACCTCAATTGTAAAAAATACTTATGCAAGAGAAAAGTTGTATTTTCATGATATTGAAAATTCTGAGCTATAATAATGCTCAAAACATATAGGTACTTACGCCTATTTCCCACGGGAGTAAATAGAATATAATGCTCAAATAGACATGCTATTTATAATACTTAGTGATAGTAATTGAGAAAAAATGTGAATGAAGCGAAAGAAGTGTGCAAGGATTGTAGCAAGTAGGTAGGTTTGTGCATTACAGCCGAGAACAGGAAGCTAGCAATGAAAATAGCTTCCAGTACAAGGCTTGTATAAAACTTTTCTCGCGAAATGCGAGGAAATACAATTTTTTGTTAACATTTCAGAGCATGAGTGAGAAAAGTATATTTAAAATATAATTAATATATTATACTCACGCCGCAGCAGTGGGCCTGTGACCCGGGACCGGGGGGCAGGTTTCCGAAACCGTTACGAAGCCATCATTAACACCTGCAAATAAAAAAAATGCATGGATTAAAAAAAAAGTTTTTTTGTCGGTAAAAATTCTTTGCACATATTTTTAACCTCGAGCACGCCGTTATCGCTTATTGTCTATTCGTTTGTTTTCCTGTCTTTCTCATCAAAACGGAGCAACAGATCGACGTGATTTTTGGTATAGGAATTGTTTGGGAGCTGGAGAGTGACATAGGCTACTTTTTATCCCGGAAAATATCACATTCTACGCGATAACGTCGTTTAGTCCACGCGGACGAAGCCGCGAGCGAAAGTCTAGTTGTAATGTAAGTGAAAATTCGCGATTAGCTGATGATTGCACGTCAAATGTATGATAACATACTTCTGCTTCATATTTATCCGCTTCAGAGGAAATGCAATTTGATTGAAGTAGGTAGGTACTTAATGCAAGTAAATATTATGTTTTGTGTAGCTGTTTTTTTTTTATTACAAATAAGCTGTTAGTTACTGTTTAAAAAGTTAATTAAAATAAAAAAAGGACAGGAGCAATGGCGATCTCGCATATTATGTACTAACACATACATACACATAATAATATGACACTTCAAAGTTTCAAACATGAATGTTTCAAATTATGATAAAAACTATTTAAGTTTGACTTTATGAACTTTTTTATAAGAAAATTTTATTTGAAACTTAATTTTATTAATTGACATTCACCTTTTAAAATGTCTAAGAAGATATGATTACTTAATTGATTATCCATTCTTTAATAAAAATACCGTCAGTCATTCTAGATCCATTCACCGGTCTTTTATTTGACCTTCATAACGAGTCAAATCGATTTATCCACAAAAGTATCAAAGTGATTGTTCAATTTAATCGAATAACGGACGAATACTATCTCGCAGTAGCTGTCATAATTAACTATTATTTTAAAGAACAATTTTTGCATCTGTAATTTAAGAACTTAATTAAAACTAATATTGACGTATTTTAAATGCTCTACTCTAAAAAATATGATTGAAACATAATATGTAATATAATACTTTTATTCTATTTATATACCAGAATAAGTACCTTGAAAACTAAACACGTAAAGTAAAATACTTATATATCCTTTTTATTTATAAAATATTTGAATAATTGTTAAGTGTCTAATAAACGGGTCCGTATATATCACTTTTCCACCCACATGACCTCGGGTTAAAAGAATTTATTAAGCATATCTACTTAAGAACTCAAAAAATGGAAAGTTAACTTATTAATTCTGAACAAGACACTGGGTTCCAGTCCAGCATAAACCTCAGTAACCAAATTGCCAATGTTGTTATATCACCTAGACAAGACAATGACGATATCAGCATCTTACCCGAATCTTAAGAAGATTAGGAATTAGGTTGTCGAGTAGCCTTGAATTTTGAGTTAGTAATGAAGTCTTAGACGTTGCCAAATATGATGTTAATTGAACCGATGTCTTTAACAAAGAAGACTTGGGTAGTTTAAAACATTGGTTAAAGAATTTTCTGGCTTTTGGCTAGAATTGCGCTAAATTAGATGCGCTAAAAATGGGTGCGCTATAAGGAATACCTCCCATATGGGTACGAATCTTTAGCGAAATCCTACCATTATGTCCCATGGACCCCATGCCTCCATGTGCAATCCATGCATGAAATGGGAGATGGGGTCCACGTTGAGCAATGTAGCGCATCCTTATTTATCCACACTAATATTATAAATGTGAAAGTGTAGTTTCACCTCTCCAGCACGAAAAGGGCGCTTTTGGCGCGTAAAAACTCGCAGCAAAATAGATTTTTGCTGCGAGCGTGAGGCAAAGTGTTTTTTTAATTTCTTACACCACCTTTGAAATAATTAAGAATAAAGAAATAGAGTGACAAGGATGACACTTTTAAAATAAATATTAGCCCGAGAGCCAAACTAATTCGCTCTATGGAGACTCAACAATAATTCTATATCAGTAATTTCTTAACATTGAAAATTAGATTATCTAGTTTAATAAATAATTCATTAGTAATCCACCAATATTTATGACAGCGACATTAAAAAAAAAACAAATACAAAGCTTTAAAAAATCTATAAAAAATAGGCAAAAATGGTATAAGTGTTATTCACTTTACATTTGAATACATTTATTATTATCTTTCGTAAAAGTATATAATCCCCCTATATTTGTAAATGAAAAACAAATAAACTTTTAAAAAAACTCTCTACGTAAACTCAAATTGGCATTACACCTATGTTAAAAATGCTATCAGAAACAACCGACTTCTTCCTAAAGTATTAGTTTCCCGTTTTATATATTTATGGATTTCGACTTTGGTGCTTAGATATGGTTAACATAAAGACATGTTAACGATAAAATTGGTGATAGCATATTTGCTGAAAGAATTGCACCATTTTCGGGGTATAACTTTTTTTTTATACCTTCCAATGCGATATTATGTTGGATTCCAAAATATAGTCTCTTAAAATTATATTTAAGGGCCGTTTACAAAAATTTGGCCTGTTATTGATTTTTTTACAAAAATATCGGATAGCTCTTGGGGTATATGTGCAAAAAGGATAGCTAGATAGCTTTATGTCGTTGGACATGAATTATAAAGCATAAATAAATACACGGATACAAATAAGTACCAAAGGTTCGAAATAAAGAGTATGGAAGAAATGAGGTCGCATGCACCTACTAATAGTACTAAATATACTTAGTATATACTACTAGTATATTTAAATATAAAATAAGAAAAATTAATTAAATCTAATAACAAATTAGATAAATACCTATTATAATGTTAAAGGTTGCCTTCAATGTTGTTTTTCTCACCTGTAACACTTTTCTCGCTGGTAGAGGTGAAAAGTTGTATGTTTAACACGAGAGCAAATTTTTCTGATGTCTCGTGCCTTTAAATCACTCACTGTGCTCAGTAGTCTAAATTTTAGACTACTTCGCTAGTTCGTGATTTAAATTCAGCACTCGCAGCGAAAAATGACTTAACTCTCTTGTATAACAAATAACTATTGCTTATCCGTCTTTTACGTCGAAACGGAGCAACGGATCGACCTAATATTTTATATGGATAGTTTGGGACAGTGACAGGCTACTTTTTGTCCCAGAAAAATATCAGATTCCTTCGGGATAACGTCGTGTAGTTCACGCAGGCGAAGCCGTGGGTGTAAGACTAGGTTCATCCATAAGGAAGGAGCCCCAAAAAACTCTAAATAACTGATAATCAACATCAAATGTTTTAATTTTTAAATAATCTAGTAATCCTAGTATTCCTAGTTGATAACCCAAAAAATACAAAACTTTACTTTTTAATAAATACTACGAGTACCTACTACTTTCATTACTTAATAAGTAAGTAAATGAATAACTAAATACCTCGTATTAACTCACCTATTTATAGCCATTTACTGTAAATGGCTTTAAATTATTTCAAAGCCCAAATTTAAGTGGAGTCGATGTCTCGTGGCCTCTTTGACATTTAGAACTACTTGTAACAACCTAGACAGAATAAATAATTTAATTTAAGTGGGTCTAAAGTTCAAAACCAACCACAGTAATGATTATTCCAGGATTTACGTTGATAGTACAATCTGTTTTCATGAGTAAAACTAGGCATTTAGTATAATCCTACTCCTACTATAATATTATAAATGTGAAAGTTCAGATGTTTGGATGTTTGTATGTTTGTTACTCAATCACGCCAAAACGGCTGAACGGATTTGGTTGAAATTTGGGACACAGATACTTTATAGCCTGGAGAGGAACATAGGCTACTTTTTATCCCGGAAAAATATCACATTCCCGCGGGATAAAGTCGTGAAGTCCACGCGGGCGAAGCCGCGGGCGGAAAGCTAGTAGGTAAATAAATATTATACACCATCACATACATTGTTCCAATAGCAAAACTTAGTTCCTTGAGCACTAGTATTATGGAAATTGGAAGCAACAACGGGTATTACCACATACACCCAGACCGGAGGAAATTTTGAAAAAGTTTCTTTTTCAATATTTACCCGACCGGGAATCGAACCCGGGACCTCTAGAGATAGCGGCACCTTGAACACCAGTGCGTACACCACTCTGCCACGGAGGTCGTCATTACAATCGGATCGGTCGTCGGATTTAGGTATATACTTAACAAAATTCATGTTGAAAGATCCTCCCTATACATACAATGACGGGTTTCAGGTTTGACTAAAACTTTATAAAGTATAAAGTAATTGAAAAATGGAAAATGAAGTATTTAGAAAAAATCGACCCGTCTCACTCACCTCCGGTGGGACTCGAACCCACGAACTTTCGCTTTCCGGGCGACTGCTCTAACCACTGAGCTACGAAGTCGTTACAAGAAGCGTCGAATTTATCCAATAGGTACTTCTTACTCGCTGTATAGTCAGCGTTAATTTCATCAATGTGAAGATATTACTACCCTCACACGCGAAAGAAATACCTTTCCAGGTATTTGCCAATCGCTAAAGATGAAATTAATTTTAGTTTTTTGCATTTACAATGCAATTTTTATTACTGAAAAATGGAAAATGAAGTATTTAGAAAATGAATGATTAGTGAATGCAAAAAACTAAACATTAAATTAACTTATTACTTATGAAGTACTTAATTGTTTAATTACCTAGTAGCTTTACTGGCTGATTAATGATTTCACTTATAGAATACTAGCTTCCGCCCGCGACTTCGTCCGCGTGGACATTCGAGAAAATACTTAGGGGACCAATTACCAGGATAAAAAGGTAGAGGCAGAACGTTTGCCACGTGCGGCGGGCCTCGCACGAGGCTGCTCACTTGGTGAGGGAGGACCCGCCTAATCACGTAATAACGGCTGATCGGATTTTAATGAAATTAAAACATAGAATACTTTTTATCCTGGTAATTGGTCCCCTAAGTATTTTCTCGAATGTCCACGCGGACGAAGTCGCGGGCGGAAGCTAGTAAATAATAAGTGTCTGTTTTACAATCAAAAAGATAGTTCTGAGTAGCTTAGGTACCAAGAACTTTTAGGGTACTTAAGATGATTTAGGTTTCTATACCTACCCTATTTACCCCCTGGGTTTGATTTTCGGAAAACTACGAAATGTGTTGCCTATTTGTTTTAAGAAGTAAGCCTACAAAGTTTCAAGTTGAAATGTCTATTTTACCCCCTGATTTTTCATTCAATACTTCACCCCTATTTCAACCTTTTAGGGGTTTAATCATGTTTAGCGTGTTAAATATCAGAATAAATGCCATTTTTGCAATCGTCATCCCATAAAACCTCAATAACGACAGCCATACCAAATTTTTAGGTTTATTTATCCCATTTAACCTCTAAAGGGTTGATTTTCGAAAAAATACGAAATATGTGTTTGCTTATTTGGTTTACTTTCCGACCATAAGCCTAAATAATAAATTTAATGAAGGACTTTCCAGATACAACATTTCATCCCCCTCTTCACCCCTTTGAGGGTGGAATTGTCAAAAACGCTGACACAGGAAAATATTAATTTTCAATTTCCAGCCTAAATACAAAATTTGAAGATCCGAACTTCAAAACTGACGGACTTTTACACACTTATTCATCCCCTATTTTATCCCCTGGGTTTGATTTTGGGAAAATTACGAAATGGGTTGCCTATTTGTTTTAATAAGTAAGCCTACAAAGTTTCAAGTTGAAATGTCTATTTTACTCCTGATTTTTCATTCAAAATTTCACCCCTATTGCAACCTTTTAGGGGTTGAATCATGTTTAGCGTGTTAAACATCAAAATAAATGCCATTTTTGCAATTGTCATCTCATAAAACCTCAATAACGACATCCATATTGATTTTTAGGTTCATTTATCCCATTTAACCTCTAAGGGGTTGATTTTCATAAAAATTCGAAACATGTTTTTGCTAATTTGTTTTACTTGTCGACCATAAGCCTAAATAATGAATTAAATTAAGGACTTTTCAAATACAACATTTCATCCCCCTTTTCACCCCTTCGGGGGTGGAATTGTCAAAAACGCTGACACAGGTAAATATTAATTTTTAATTGCCAGCCTAAATACAATGTTTGAAGATTCTAACTTCAAAACTGACGGACTTTCATACAAACATTCATCCTCTATTTTACCCCCTTAGGGGTGGAATTTCCAAAAATCCTTTCTTAGTGGATGCCTACACTGTATAACGTATCTATGTGCAAAATTTGAAGTCTCTAGGTTCAGCGGTTTGGGCTGTGCGTTGATATCTCAGTCAGTCAGTCAGTCAGTCAGTCAGGACTTTGAATTTTATATATATAGATTTAAAAGTTTTGCAAAAACTTATACATAATCTAAATATCGAATTTAAAAATGGGAAAATTGATTGGGAGTCATTCAATTTGTTTAGTGAGACACCTGTGTCTCAATCAATTTGATTTTTTTTTATTGATTTGATCAATCAAACTAATATGTAGGTACACAAATCTATTTAAAAAACTCCCAAATAACATAAGGCTACGTTCATACAGCTTTCAAATTACGATTTTAAAATTAAACTATCAGTCGCCCGTGACTTTCGGAATCTTAAATCAACCTGGATACTAAAATCAAGTTATCATTTCACTACCCAAAATTTCGTTAGAGTATTCGTTAGATTTTGTCTAAGGCGTGCACGTTTTTTTTAATATTCAATACACATTAATTATTATTACAACATAAAGTTTACAATTTCGGATTCTGTACTATACCTACCTACCTTGTTCAAATTCAATGTAGCATGGTCATGTCCTATGACAACTCATTTTAGCGTAATGCAAAATGTTACTTCTGCACAAGAACTAGGGTCTTATTTTCTAGCAAAAGCTGTATTAAAAAATGTCTTATGCTGTTTTTATTGAGCTTTATTTCAATATCTTAGCTTTTGCTTAGCTGAAAAAATAATGAGCTGTCAAAGGACCCATGATACATTGTTCAAAGTAAAGAATCCGAAATTGTGAACTTGAAATTTGTGAAATGTGAACGAAGCTTTATAATGATCAGTTGAATTGATAGTGCGCAATTATATGCAGATTGCAGATAATTACCAGCTAATTACGAATTGTCGGCGTCACAAAAGGTTTCGTAATTGCCGAAACCGGGTTGTTTCAGGGTCAAAATCTATTGCTAGGATGATCATTACAGTATTGATTGTTGGGTCATTAGAGTACTGAAATACTCATTTGAAAACATCACAACTTTTTCAGTCACCTTTTCGCCAATTTCTAGTTACTTTTCAGAAAAGTCAAAAGATGTATCTATTGGTTATTAAATTATTCTAGAAATTAATAAGATATATTATTACAATTTATGGAAGTTGGTTCGATCGTATAATTTAGAAAGATCAAATCGTATAATCTTTTTTCACAAAGTACTCCTATGAAAAAGAACGGGCTGTAGAAACGCATTAGCTTTAACAAAAGCAACGACATTAAAAAAACAATTGTCCAAGAAAAATAATAACATTTTAAGATTTTGTAATATTTTCAACCTTGTTGTTTCCACATCTTTTTTGATGGAGCTGGTGTGGTGGGATAATAGTTAAGGGGCTGACATGAGCTAGCCTGCCAATTGATCTTATTATAAAGGGTGTCTCAAAAGTACGTACAGTATTTGAATTTCGCGCTAATTCCGAAATATTCAAGATGGCGGGTTGAAATTTGACATACTTCATCTTGACACATGTAAAATTAATCGTGGAGCATTTCACAATAAAACAGCGCATAGAAGTTTTACAAATATTTAACGAAATTTCACGATCAATTACAAACACTCTTCGAAAGGTCGAAAAACCTCGTAATTTCAAGAAAAGGTGATTTCAAATGGCCACCGAGATCTTGCCATCTGATGCCACTGGATCCTTTTCTTTGGAGCTACGTCAAAGATAAAGTCTACACCAACGATCCACAAAACATAGACAATATAGACAAAATATTCGCCGAGTTATTGGTGAAATAAGTAGTGAAAAATTAGCAGCGAAATGTGTGAAAGTGTCATGAAAAGCTTTCACACAGCAAAAATGCCCGTGGCGGCCATTTAGCAGATATTCTATTCAGATAAAATTGTACAAGTCTCTTCTTTAAAATAAGGAAGGGTTATTTCTTCTAAATATGCCGAATTCAAGAAAAAGAAATCAATCAAGTTCTTTCTAATAACGTCGAAATTGGGCTTATTTAGAAGAAATTAAATAAAATCGATAGGTGGCGATAGTTAGCAGCCCCTTAACTAATAAAAAAAAACTCAACGAGTTCGCGCTAAAATCTACGAAGTTATAAAAAGCTATAAAAAAGGCTATGTTATGCTAGTACCGCTATTTCTATTTTAAACGAAATGGTTAATTTATATGAACACAACTTAATTTCACATCGCAGTAGGCAGCTCTTCAAGCATAGCATTAAGTTAAGATTAAGTAAACTAATTTGACATGGCACTATAATTGTTAGCGTTACGGTTTTTAAGTTTATAACTGTAAAAACGGCCAAGTGTGACTTCTAATTTCTAAACAATTTTGTGGTTACCTAATGAAACGCATAACATTTTTCGCCATAAACATGAAACGCATCGTGTTGAAAGGCATAATCATCGAAATGCATAATTCTCAAAGGCATAATTTCATAACGCATACTTTTTTGCCCGAATTTTGAAAGGCATAATCATCGAAAGGCATAATTTCAATAAGCATAATTATCTAAAGGCATAACTTTTAAATGTCATAATACTTAAAAGGCATAATATTCAAAATGCATAAATTTAACGGGGTATTACCTTGTGTTTATTTATTTTGAAGCTAGGTCTGTGAAAATAAAAAAAGTCTTTTCTGGCGCTTCGCCGGCCGCTACCGCGGCACGCTCGCTCGGCTCGCGCGGCGTTTTGGTCACTGTTCTAACCTAACCTAACCTAAAACGACTGTTAGGAATTCGCGGGTGGCGGGTGGCTTCGCCCCCCGAGCCCCCTTGGTGGGGGGCTGCGCCCCCCCGTCCCCCTGCTCCTCTGTTTTCTTCCATTTGAACTAAATTCAAAACTTATAGGGTAAAAAAAATCTTTTTGAGCCAACAGATCTCAAAAAAGTTTTTTTTAACCATTGGATTGGTCTCTCTAATACGTCCGGGGTTATTAGAAGGGTACTAAAAATTTCGTCAGATTTTGGCTACGACGCACCGTTTTCGAGATATTGACATTTTAATAAAATGTTTTTAAAAATTAATTTTGCTTTATTAAGTTATGCGTTTCAAAGTATGGTTTACGAAATTATGACAAACGAAAATATGAATTTCGAAGATTATGCTTTTTAATATTATGCCTTTTAACTATTATGTATTATTATCATTATGCGTTATGCAATTTATGCCAAGGAATAAAATGCCTTTTAATATTATGCCTTATGATGTATGCCAAATGAAATTATGACAATCAACTGTATGCGTTTCAATGTGTCACCCAATTTTGTATTTAATAACTTACCTACAGGAGGCCTATGCCCAGCAGTGGGCGTCGTTGGGGGTCATCATCATTGATGATGACGATGAACTTACCTACATAGCTTTTACAAAAAAAAAAAAAAATTTTTTTGGTTAATACTAATAAATTAAACCGATGTCAAAAGTATTTTATATTCGGACTAGTTTAATGCAATAGTTTTGAGATAGTAAAGGTAGCAACAATGATTGTTATTTGTTTCAATAAAAATAATCCCGTTTTCAAAAATATACGTTTATTAAAACACTTAAGTAATGAAGAATATAAATTTGAAACACGTTTTCAGGCCGTCTACTTTGAAAACAGAGAGGAACTTTTAATCAAGTCACCTTTAATAATCTTCCCGGTGGAAGTTCTTCAGTTTTAATTTCAAGCTTTTTGCTAGCTCGCTGGAAAGATTTTCGTCTTTACTGTAAGAACTCAAGGACAGATACGATATATCTAACACAAAGTACTTGACCAAAGCTAAGCATAAAGGTGTTCATTAAGCAGAGTATACACCTCTTAATTTTAATTAGTACAAAGATTTTGGGGATGATAGTGTCCATCAATACGACCAATTTTTACTATGGAGCCAACCACTGAATCGCGAAAAAAAATCAGCTGTTCCAAACAAAAGTACAACAACGACTCAGCTAAAATGTATGGAACAGCTGATTTTTCTTCGTGATTCCTTGGTTGACTTCATAGTGAAAGTTGATGGACACTATAACCCCCTAACGTTGTCAACAACGTGATCACTATCGGAAGTGTTTCGAGCAGGGTAGCATACCTAATACTCAGAATATCGGAACGATATTCGCTGAATGTCGTTCAGGTCTACGCTCCGACCTCGAAACACGACGATGTCGAAGTGGAGGCTATGTATGAGGAGATCTCTAAAGCCATGCATAGCTATAGAACCCACTACACGGTTGTGATGGGGGATTTTAATGCTAAGTTGGGGCAACGTTGCGGTGATGAGTTGAGAGTGGGGCAATTTGGATTTGGGCAACGGAACGAAAGGGGCCAGATGCTGGCAGACTTCATGGAGAGGGAGAACCTCTACATGATGAACTCCTTCTTTAAGAAGCCCGTAAGCCGCAAATGGACCTGGATTAGTCCGGACGGTAAAGTCAAAAACGAGATAGATTTTATTATGTCAACGAGGAAGCAAATATTCAATGATGTCGTTGTGATCAACGCCGTAAAGACGGGAAGCGATCACCGCATGCTTAGAGGCACATTGAATATCAACGTCAAGCTGGAAAGATCTCGACTAATAAAATCTACGCTCCGACCAATACCGGCTCAAATTCAAAACCCCGAGTGCTTTCAGCTCGAGCTCCAAAACCGCTTCGAAGCCCTTGAGAACAGCATCGATTTGGACGATCTATACAACACGGTGGTGGACACTGTCCGCACGGTAGGGTCCAAGCACTACAAAACCCACCGTCCTAAATTAAAGAAACTCTCCAGCCACACTATCCGACTCATGGATCAGAGAAACGAAATGAAACTACAGAACTCAGCGGATGCCCTTCGTTATCGACAGCTAAATAAGCAGATCTCCAAGTCCTTGACAAGCGACCTTCGCCAATTTAATACCGAGCGTATTAAAGAGGCCATTGAGCGGAACAAAGGCTCCAAAGTGTTCGCTAGAGATCTGGCTATAGGGCAAAGTCAACTGACGAGGCTGCAAGCTGAGGACGGTAGTATCATTTCATCAACACCTGAAATCCTGAGGGAGATTGAGAGTTTCTATGGACAGTTGTACTCCACGCAAACACCTGTTGAAAGTAAGGCTACAGAACCTAGAGCCAAACTTACCCGACACTATACCGAAGATATCCCGGACGTCAGCCTGTACGAGATTAGAATGGCTCTCAAGCAGCTCAAAAACAACAAGGCGGCGGGCGATGACGGAATCACAACAGAACTTCTGAGAGCGGGCGGTAAGCCGATACTTAAGGTCCTCCAGAAGCTCTTCAACTCTGTCATCCTCGAGGGCAAAACGCCAAAGGCATGGGGCAGAAGCGATGTGATGCTGTTCTTCAAGAAGGGTGATAAGACTCTCCTGAAGAATTACCGACCCATCTCGCTTCTGAGCCATATCTACAAGTTGTTTTCGAGAGTCATTACGAATCGTCTCGCTCGCAGGTTCGACGACTTCCAACCTCCCGAACAAGCCGGGTTCCGAAAAGGTTATAGTACCATAGACCACATTCATACGCTGCGGCAAGTTATACAGAAGACCGAAGAGTATAACTTGCCACTATGCTTGGCGTTCGTGGACTATGAGAAAGCCTTTGATTCGATCGAGACCTGGGCAGTGCTGCAGTCTCTCCAGAGGTGCCAAATAGACTACAGGTACATCGAGGTGCTGAGGTACTTATACCAAAACGCCACCATGTCGGTCCGATTACAGAACCAGAGCTCTAATCCTATCCAACTACAGCGAGGTGTGAGACAGGGAGACGTCATTTCTCCGAAACTGTTCACAGCTGCGTTGGAGGATATTTTTAAGCTACTGGACTGGAAAGGATTCGGCATTAACATCAATGGCGAGTACCTAACACACCTGCGGTTTGCCGATGATGTAGTTCTCATGGCTGAGACTTTGGAAGACCTGAACACAATGCTCGAAGATCTCAGCAATGCTTCCCAAAGAGTGGGTCTGAAGATGAACATGGATAAGACGAAAATCATGTCCAATGCCCATGTTGCATCCGCTCCAGTTAATGTTGGGAACAATACACTCGAAGTTGTTGACCACTATGTCTACCTAGGACAGACAATCCAATTAGGTAAGTCCAACTTCGAGAAAGAGATCTCTCGTCGAATCCAGCTCGGATGGGCAGCGTTTGGGAAGCTCCGGCATATATTTGCGTCCAAAATTCCTCAATGTCTCAAGACTAAGGTCTTTGACCAGTGTGTGTTGCCAGTTATGACTTATGGAAGCGAGACGTGGTCTTTTACTATGGGTCTCATAAGAAGGCTCAAGGTTACCCAGCGAGCAATGGAGAGAGCGATGCTTGGTATTTCCCTGCTCGATCGAATCAGAAATGATGAGATCCGCAGGAGAACTAAAACGACCGACATCGCTCGAAGGATTGCTCAGTTGAAGTGGCAGTGGGCGGGACACATAGCGCGGAGAACCGATGGCCGTTGGGGCGGAAAGGTTCTCGAATGGCGACCGCGAACCGGACGACGTTCCGTGGGCAGGCCCCCTACAAGGTGGACCGACGATCTGGTCAAGGTCGCGGGAAGCCGCTGGATGCGGGCAGCGCAGGACCGATCGTTGTGGAGATCCTTGGGGGAGGCCTATGCCCAGCAGTGGGCGTCGTACGGCTGAAATGATGATGATGATAACCCCCTAAAATCTATGTACTAATTTAAATTTAGAGGTGTATACAGGGTGACTTCGCGACGTGATCAACAAACACTTTTTCAGACTTGGCGATTGTTAGTCATTTCCAAGCACTAGGGTTACAACAAGAAACAAAAAAGGTTATTCTTATTTTCATTTTCCGTGATTTCTTGAATCGGTGATTTAGTTAAAGGAAGTTTTTTTGTTTCTTGTAACCACAACTGATTGTATAAAGAGGTAGATGCCCCATTTTTTGTATGCACATTGCACAACTTGAAGTAAAATACCTACGGTTCATTGAGTTTAAACAACTATTATAGATTTGATCATCAATTACAGAGTCTTAAATAGTGATATCTGGTCATGTCTGCGAAGTCACCCTTTATAGCGAAATATGACCCATTTTTTGTATGCACATTGCACAACTTGAAGTAAAATACCTACGGTTCATTGAGTTTAAACAACTATTACGGATTTTCGTATTCTTTTTATAATATCTTTGTTTTATGTATAATATGTGTGGTGTAATATTCCCGACACGACACCCTTTCAGGAGCCATAGTACCAATTACAAATTATTACATTTTCTAAGTGTTACATATTTAATAGCGCGGTAAATCCGTAAAGTTACATAATTCAATTAACCTCTTTTCAGTTCCTTTTCATTTCACTTTTTAGTTTAGCTTCAATCCGTATATTTTAGGCATCGAATGTAAGATACTGTCTCGCTGTCCGATACGTCATATTTCTAAGACAGTATGTAATGTATCATCTATCTATACTATTATACTATATATACTATATATAATATTATAAAGAGGAAAGATTTGTATTTTTGTATGTAACGAATAAACTCAAAAAGTACTGGACCGATTTCGAAAATTCTTTCACCGTTAGAAAGCTACAGTCTTCCCGAGTGACATAGGGCATATCCCGATATTCCCACGGGAACGGGTACCACGCGGGTAAAACCGCGAGGATCCGCTAGTACTTAATATTATAAATACGAAAGTTTGTGAGTATGGATGTATGTTTGTTACACTTTCAAGCAAAAACTACTGAACGGATCTGAATGTAATTTGCAAAAGAGATAGATTATAGGCTGGAATAACACATAGGATTCTTTTTATCCCGATACTCCCACGGGAACGAGAACCAAACGGGTGAAACCGTGGGCGGCCGCTAGTGTCTAAATAAATCTTAACTCAGATATCTATAGATTGATATGGTACTTGGTGGGGCATACATAATAAGATCTTTTGGAATCACATATCGAATCGAGTAAATCAAAAGTACAGTCCACTTGACTCTGTAATTGATGGTACAGTGAACTTGATGTCAAATCGATTGTACAAGCAGAAACTTATTGGAATATTTTAATTAATATACAATTCGGTTCACTCAAGCAGCCAAAGCAGTGTTTCTAACCAAAATTGAATTCAAATTAGGCTTTTGTATTCAAGTTGAAGACGAGCCTACTGTACTGTATGAATATCATTTGAGTACCTAGTCGAGACAATGGAACTCCATTGAGCTGGGAATTTGGAACTAATGAACTGTTTTTGGTCGGATGAACTTAATTAACATAACTTTTTAATTATGGACTTATTTAAATCTGATGTAATTTATGTTTTAACTGTTAATATGTTACCGATTGATATACCCATTGCTTTTTTTAGTACATAAAAAACTCAAAATTATAGATCACGAAATGCAAACTTAATATTTAAATCCTACTGGAAGCTGCAGTGATAAATAAACAAACAAATAAGTTCTTCAGCTACGTTAAAATAGTATAATATTCAAATCTTTATAGAAAATATATAAATCAAGTAAAATGCTTATAAAGTTTGAGGGTTTTCTTCGACTTCCTTGGGATCCCATCATAAGACCCTGATTGGTGACAATGGTACGCTGGGAGTATAATCATTTGAGTAAAAAAAGAATTTTGAAAATTGATCCAAAATTATTGACGGAGAAATCGGTGAACATGCATAGAAAAAAATACACACAGTCGAACGTATAACCTCCTCCTTTCTGAATATTGAAGTCGGCTAAAAAGGTCACTTTTGGATAAATTTTTGAAAAGAAATATTATTCTCACCACAGTGAAGTACCTACTTTCCAATTTATATTCACGTTCACGTTCCGTTCCATTTACCTCCGTAGGGTTGATAGAGCAATTTAAAAATCGTTCACGTAGTTTCAAATTGTTGCCAGTTTTTCAGCATTCGAGCCAATATGTCGCCGATTCTGTGACCGCGTGTTTACACAGGCTTCCATCATAGTGAATGAGCAAGGGCAGTATGTTTTGTGTCGCAAACCCATTGTCGGCCCAATATTCAATTACGCAGATTGCAGAATACAATACAATAGCTAAAATTAAATCTTCATACGTGCAACTGTTCAGGCACGATATCAAATACTTCACTGCAACTACACAGCCTAGAATTACCACCTGTCCCTTAATTCACCAAACGTCGGCAAAGAGAAAGCACAGAATAAAATTCGAATCCGATTTCGTTTCCGACGGTTAGCGAAACAGGGGGCTGAACGGTTGCCTTTACAACAGCCAACCGTCATTCAGCCTCTATATTTAATAAGTTTCAAGTGGTTCCAGCTGTGCTATGTAGTGTAGTTGTGCTATTTGTTTCCAGGCGGAGGACTCTCGGATATCACTCTCTTGATATTATAATAAGATAAGATAAAGAT
This sequence comes from Crambus lathoniellus, assembly GCA_949710035.1. Taxonomy (NCBI): domain Eukaryota; kingdom Metazoa; phylum Arthropoda; class Insecta; order Lepidoptera; family Crambidae; genus Crambus; species Crambus lathoniellus. The sequence continues at coordinate 33,845,650 of OX453297.1, forward strand.
AAAAATATTCTTTATTCACTTAGACATAATAAATATGTACTTATGAATCGTCAATATTTTCCTACCACCCATTCAAGACTTTTTTAACTGACAAGAAGAATGGGCGCAAGAAACTTGCCAGCGTTTCTTAGTTAGGTAACGACATTTACAAAAAAAAACATATCGTTACTAATACAACAATTGCTTAGTATAAAAATACATCATTTTAAACAGTGATTATGTTATGTGTTACATCATGACCATGCATTGCGGTCATTCAAATAATCGTCTACTTTATAGTATCCTTTGCTCATCAGCGACTCTTTAATGTAACATTTAAATTTATGCAATGGTAGTTCAATAATATGCTGTGGAACTTTATTAAAAAAGGATATGCTTTTCCCCAGAAATGAGGCTCTGGATTTTTCTAGCCTAAACTTGGGAACGACAAGTTTATCTTTATTTCTTGTGTTAAAGCGATGAATATCGCTCTGCTTTACAAATGTATTATAATATTTTTTCACATAAATAATATTTTCATAGATGTATTGTCCTGCAACAGTTAAAATGTTTATTTCTTTAAATAGATCTCTTAAAGAATCTCTCGATCGGAGGTTGTACATGGCGCGAATAGCCCTTTTTTGGAGCACGAATATACTTTGGATGTTAGCGGCTGAGCCCCACAACAAAAGGCCGTAGGACATAACACTATGAAAATAACTAAAATAGACTATAATTACCTCACCTCTCACCATCGAAACTGTTGGTAGCCTCTTTCCTAGTTTTGAGGTTGGCACTCATGACAGTCTTTATTTGTGTATGCTATATCAGGCGTTATTGCGAAGTTGCGTTTCTGCTTCGCCTTATGTACTACGCTCCTATTTTGTAGCCCGAAGCGTAAAACTTCAAGTCACCTAAAACAGTTTTCGGGCAAAATGGTGGGATCAAAGGCCTAATTTTAACTTTTCCAATCAGTTTTCCGTGCAATTTGGATTAACTTAAAGAGGGTGTTTAGAATCGAAAATGAGATTACACTATGTTCAAAAACTTTGTGAAAGTTGTGTTAACTGTGTAACGCACAGGGGCCATTAAAGTACACTTAATTATTAATATTTTGGTACATAATTTCACATGAATTTCGCCGATAGTACTTACTTATCGTATTTTTTTTACTCGATTTTGAATTTCATAAATTTTCATGATTGCAAATAAATTGAAAGCGAAATATTAGAAAAAAATCTACCCGTCTCACAACTAGCTACGATGGGACGGATTGTGAGACGGGTCTATTCTTTAATAATAAAAATTGTTTGTGAATGCACAAAAAATTTTTTTTTATCAATTTGTGATGGCAACTTGCTTTTTTTTCAATACACGCTTCATTCACCAACAAAAAAAAATAAAAATAAATATCAGCCAAATTTATTGTCAACCGATGTATAGGCACTAAAAGTCCGTGTTTAACAGAATGTTGGTACCTACGTATTTTCTGCACTCCCCTTACAAATAACGGGCTGTAGACAAAAGGACAAATTATGCTTTTCCTCTCGTACTTCTGGTAATCAGCGCAAAGTGAGGGCTTCCTCTGAAAAGGCTGGAAAAGTGAACAATGGAAACCACTACGGTTTTCAGACAATGTGCATTGCGTAACGTAATCTATTGCGAACGTAAAAGTATTTGGCTATTGTGAAGTCTAAAAGTACCAACAACTTGAAATTTAAAACTTCCTACAAAACTGTTTAGTACTTACCTATAGGTAAGCACTTCCGAAAATATTAAATATATTCTAATATCCGATCAGCTGACTGAGTTAAGTATGAAAAGGCAAATTTTAAGTTATTTAAAGGCGATGAATCCCGACCGAAATAGGCACGCTAACGCTTGCTCGGCCGCGCGCGATACACTTCACGCGGACGCAGCGGCAGCCGGCAGTGAACTGTGAACTCGCGAGCGCCCCGCGAATCGAAAATCACATAAAATTCAATTAAAAATTAAATAATAAAAAATTTACACTTATGACGGCCGGAATCTCTCGGCTAATCAAAGACAATTAATTATTTTCGTATATTTTTCATTAACTAAAACCAAGTATACTGAAAGTAATACGATATTTGGATTACGATTAGACGGATGTTTGGGATTTTATTTGACACAGTAAAATATCACCAATCGAAAAAACACGGCCGGAAGCACTAGATAAATAACTGTAAAATAACATATATTTTTTCCAAGTTTTAAGTACTTGTGTTTTGCGAGTAATCCATAATTTAAAATACCCTATTTTGGGGAATGCCCGCCTTAATTTTTAACGTCAAGAAGTTCACGCCCATCCCGCGGATTAATGGATTTCGGGGGGGGTCCAGACCCCCTGGACCCCCCCCCCCTGGTTACGTCCTTGGTTTATGATGTTAGTAGCCTACTCCTGAGAGTTTGTTAGTATTTTTTTTAATAACCCTGGTATTTATAGGCATAATAATATTTGGTTATTATTACACAGCCTTGCGCCCGCGGTTACACGACGTTATCCCGCGGGAATGTTATATTTTTCCGGGATAAAAAGTAGCCTATGTCATTGTCCAGCTCTCAAACTATCCCCATACCAAAAACCATGCAATCTGTTGCTCCAATTTAATGTGAAAGACGAACAAACCAATAAAGAAGCAAAACCAAACATTTATTATATTAGTATGGATTTGTACTACTTACTGCGCAAACAGTAGTAAGTACTATTATTATTATTATTATTATTTATTGCTTTATTGTACAGAATACAAAGTAAGGTACAAAAGGCGGGCTTAACGCTAAAAGCATTCTCTACCAGCCAACCTTCGGGAAAACAGAGAAAGCTCAAAAGCGGTACAAATAAAAATAATTTATACATACATAGAACATAGCAAAGTATAGACATAAATATATAATATACCTACATACATACATACATATAATATAGTAACTTAAACAGTGAAGATGATCAAAACTACATTCCACATCATGACTGAGATCCTTCAAGAACATTTCTTTTAAATGCGAGCTTGGATGGAGATCTTCTTATGGAATCTGGGAGACTGTTCCAGAGACGGATAGCATGCAGTGTGAAAGAGTCGGCCATATAGCCAGAATGGAAGAGGGGAGTTGAGAGTGCTAAAGAATCGGAAGAGCGAAGGTGACGATCGTTAGACTTACAGAGATATTTAAACTTGCATTTTAAGTATTCAGGTGAGAGGTGATTATTTAAAAGAGTGTAAAGAGTACTCAGCAGCCTCAACTGTCTACGCTGACGAATGGGGAGCCATTTAAGCTGCGACCGGTAAGAGGAAATGTGATCAAACTTACGAAGGCAGAAGATAAAACGAATGGCATAGTTTAGAAGCCGGTCCAGCTTGTTGAGAAGATCCTCATTCAAGTTAGAGTAACAAACATCAGCATAATCAAGGAGAGGGAAAATAAGGGAGGTAACAAGAGTGACCTTTATTTTAATAGGGAGAAAATTTTTGAAGCGGCTAAGGAAGCGGAGAGAAAAAGTAACAGCTCGACTCACCTCGGTAACTTGAGTTGTCCAACTGAGAGAGGGGTCAATATAAAGGCCGAGATTTTTGACGCTGGAACGAAAAGGGATGATGGTGTTATCCAGCGTTATAGACTGGATCGAACTGGTATCAATTTTGGCGAGCTGTTTCGAACCGCCAACAATTATCGCCTGGCATTTTGCTGGGTTCACTGCAATACCGAACTCTGTTGACCAATTGCTTATAAGTTGTAAGACATTGTTAAGTTGGCAGATTACAGAGTCGATACCATCAGCTGGTGCTTGCATATAAACTTGGAGGTCATCAGCGTAAAAATGGTAAGAACAGCTAAGCAGTAAGGAAAGGGAGTTAATAAAAAGGGAAAACAAGAGAGGGGACAGAATGCCACCCTGTGGAACACCGGCAGAGAGGCTGTTCCAGCGGGACAAGTCCGATCCTACACGAACCGCCTGCTGGCGACCACGAAGGTAGTTGGAAAACCACTCCAGTGACAGTGAGGAGAAGTTTGAGGACTCGAGGATGGCGAGCAAGATGTCATGATCGACCATGTTAAAAGCGTTGGAGAAGTCAATAAGAACAATGATCGTCACTAACTGACTTTCCATCCCAAGTCTTACGTCCTCAATGACTTTGAGGAGCGCCGTTGTGGTGCTGTGACCAGGGCGGAAACCTGATTGTTGGAAAGAGACAAGGCAGTGGGAGTAAACAAAGGATGAAAGCTGTTTGTGAGCCGCAGCTTCGAGGATTTTGGATAGAAAGGGGAGGATGGAGATAGGCCTGAAATTATTTAATAGTGTAGGAGAGGAAGTTTTTGGCAAGGGAGTGACGTATGCTTTACGCCAAAGGAGGGGAAATTGACCGGACTCAAAGGAAAAAATTATAATATGGACTATAATCGGGAGAATTTGATCGAGGATGCAAGAGATCATTTTCCTGCTAACATCATCACACCCAACAGCTTTGGATTTGATAGATGTAATAATCTTCCTGACATCGTCGGTGGTCACTGGAGTGAAGGAAAAGGACTCGGGAAGCTGAACGCCTTTAGAAGTAATATGTGAAATGGTGTTGTGCTTAATGTTGGGATCAATAGAGGTAGCAGAAGAGAAATGATCGTTGAAATCGTTCAGAGAAAAGGGATAGGAATTGGAACTAGGAGTAGATCTACCAAGACCAAGGGAGCGAAGAAACTTCCAAACATTGGCAGAAGAGCAGTCGGTAATATTGTCTAGAAAATATTGACGCTTAGCTGCTCTTACCATCCTATTGCACCTGTTACGTGCAGACTTGTACAATGACCAGTTCTCCTCAGATCGGTTCCTTTTGAATTTGCGGAAGGCGCGATCCCGACGAGTCATTGCCATCCGAATGCCGCGGCTGATCCAAGGGGCAGGAGGTCGTTTAACCCGGACAGCCTTACAGTACACAGTACTACTAGTTGTTCTATACTCTCCGTGTCCTTTTCCAGCACTATTTGTAATCCTAAACTAAACTCATATTTCTCATTATAAGTGAATATTGTACGAACTACATATACAAGTTTATGACTATAATTATTAAATCGATGCGGTATAGATACCCCGTTAGCCTTAGCAGCAATGAAATGAATGCAACTCTACCCTTTTGTTTGTCGTTCCCTCTCTTCGCGATGACAGACAGTCTTTTGTTTTAAAATGAACATAGAAAAGATTGTAAGAAAACCGTTCCGACATAACAAATGAAAGGTTTGAAAATACGAGCTTTCAATGTTCCTTAATGCACGCCTAGGAAAGGTAGTGCTCTACTCTCAGCATGTCAGTAACAAGCATTTACTGGACTTAAACTGTCTCCATCACAGAACATGGAAAGTCAATTTTTTTCCATGTTCTGTGCTCTCCATTATATTCATAATGCACTAATACAATAATATAAATACAAAAATATGAAGAACAACCGTATTATAAACACATTTAAACTTTCTTAAATTTCTTCCATAAAAGAAAAATGTCGTTTTCTTTTCCTCCCTTAGATTTTTCTGAGTTTATCTAAAAAGTTCGTGTCCCTATGGAAAACCATCTTTTTGGAAAATTTTGTTTGCAGATATGCTAATTACAAAACATTTATAGCAATTGATACAAAATGTCTTAGTTAACAATAGGTTTTGTACGAAGAACTGAGATGTAATTTTATTGATAAAATAAATTGAGCCATTTGATGATTTGAATCAAAAGATAAATCAATAACAGATGATCTAACAGTAACTGTTTCACAATTCGATGAACTTTCTAAATATAAATCAAAAAGAAATATGAAAGAGATGGTTTCTTTTGTCTTTAAAATGTTCAACGCAGCTAGTTGTGTGATAATTATCATCAGAGATAAGTAAAATACCTGCGGGTGAGTAATAAAATAAATGGACGAAGATGTCTTTATGTCTAACAAATGAGAAATTGGTTATCATAGCTTTTTCTAGTTCAAAGTTTTAATTACAATAGGTATCTTTGTGCAAAGACGTTGCTCTCGACAGCATTCGTTTTTTTGGACTTTTATAGGATTTTAATAATTTTTTTTTATCCACAACAGGGTAGCACTTTTAACTTGTGTTATTTTAATGATTTATTTTTTTTATTTTATTTTTTATTTATGGCACAACAAACAACTACATTTACAGATTCTTAAAAAACATTTTAAAAATAGCATATTATTTTAAATGTAGCCAACCCCGTTGTGCGCAGATTAAGTATGAAAACATATAGGGGCAGTGAAAACAATAATAATTATTAAAGTAACAAAAAAAAGTATTAAAATTAACTTAGTTCTTTAAACAAACGATAAATAAAAGAATCAAGGTGCATAACATAGTTAGGGTTATTGTTAAGGTATTAGGTACTTTAAAGTACATTATCTTCGTAGATACAATTAATGCTGTTTCTAAAAGTTGCGAGTGAAGTTGCAAAGATCTCGACATCGACAAAGTGAGCGTTATATTGTTCCATTAGTCTGCGCAAAGGTGCGCGCATACCAGCGTTTGTTTTACAAGGTGTTGGTGCAAACAAATGGCGTTTGCGAGCCTCTCGTGTTGGGTTTGATCGATACGGAATACGAATGTAAATTTGGTTGACCAACTGGCTACAATCAAATTTATTGTGACATATTTTATACAGAAGCATTTGGTCTAATAAAGTTCTTCTCATATCAAGGGAAGGAATCAGATATTTTTTTTTAAGTAAAACGTAGTTTGACTTAGAACGAAAACAACGATAGTGCATAGTTTTAAGAAATTTAGACTGTACTCTCTCAATTTGATTTTTATATTTGGTGTAATGTGGATTCCAAATACACGATGCATACTCAAGTTGAGATCTAATCAAAGATTTGTAAAGCAGAAGGTACGATGCGGGTTTTCTGAAATGAGTAGACATTCTCATTACGTACCCATACATCTTAAAAGCCTTATCGACGACGTCATTGACGTGGACGTCGAAGTGAAGTTTACTATCCATGAACAAACCTAAATCCTTTATAACTGAGACCTGTTCTAAGGGGGTGCCCGACAGGGTATAAGTAAATTTTACAGTGTGAGTTTTTTTTGTGAATGTGATTGATTTACATTTAGTCAAACTTAGTTGTAGCTTGTTTACTATACAATAGTCTGCTAAGCGGTCTAAATCATCCTGTAGTTTTTGACAGTCAGATGGTGTTGTAATTCTGCGATATATTTTGAGGTCGTCTGCGTACAATAAATATTTACTATTTCTAAAGCATTGGCCTATGTCGTTAATAAATAACAAAAAAACGAGGGGCCCCAAAATTGAACCCTGGGCTACTCCAGACGGAACGATGATCGTTCCAGATGTGTGTCCTTTGATAAAAACTCGTTGAGTCCTGTTCCTGACATAGGAGGTGAACCATCTCAACAAGCTACCGCGAATACCATTAAATGCCAGCTTTTGAAGAAGCAGGTCATGGTCGACCTTGTCGAAGGCCTTGCAAAAGTCTGTGTATACCGCATCTACTTGGACACGGTTGTCCATACATTCAAACAAATAATTAGTATACAGAATGAGATTACTGATAGTCGAGCGTTTGTTTACAAACCCATGTTGCTCTTCAATTATTATTCTATGTAGGTTAGGATATATGTAATCGTGGACTAATCGTTCAAGGACCTTCGCCAAGGTCGACAGCAAGGAGATTGGGCGATAGTTTGTGACATCACTTCTATTTCCGCTTTTGTACACAGGAGTGATGTTGGCCGTTTTCCATATTTCAGGGACAGCACCCTCACGAAGGCTTCTGTTGTACAAAATATGCAAAGGAATCGCTATAGATTCTGCAGTGTGTTTAATAAAGAAAGGGGGTAGATTATCTGGCCCTGGACCCTTGGTGACATCTAATTTTTTGAGTTCTTTTATAATTGTCTCCTTAGAAACATATAAGTCGGAAAGCGTAAAGTCACAATGTTCACCGGTAGAAACTTTGTCATAATCTATGCGACTCGAGCTGCTAGTCTCGTATACGGAACCGAAAAAATGTGAGAATAATTCGCAGATTTGCTGTGGCTTATCCGATTTAACATCACTGGAAAATTTGGATTTCACACAAATACAAACAGATATTTCCTTAATAATTGTATGGATATCCTACCAGACAAAAATATATACTTTTGAGAATATTTTTTCTTTCAATGCGGCCAATTCTACAGTTTCATACAAAAAAAAATGTTTACTGACCAATAAAAACACTTACTATTTATTAAGATATTGTTTTTTTATTTCCCGCCGTTTCAAAAGTCTGTGCTGGTCCACGCAATGACCATCAAATCATTCTTCTTATTTCCAGCGTAAAATTTAAAATGTACCTACTGTTACCCCTATATTTTGCCAAGCAAATGTACAACTCAATAATATGCCAAGTTGCCAACATCAGCTTCAACTATCGATCGTTCGCGAGTTTACCAGTTTGTCGAGGTGTTAGCAGTGCTGTTTGCTCTCCGGAACACTCGCCAACAAGTGGTTCAAGTTAGCATGAGCAACTTTAACTTGGAACAGCTTACTTAACTTTGTTGAAAATCCTGTGTTAACGCGGCTTATCATATTTGGTTTAGTCCTAGCGGTACACCCTGAAATTCAGTAAAATGCTGCAAATGGTGTTAAAGGCATGAAAATCGGAACGATTGATTTTTAGGACATAAGAATCAATTCAAATTGATTCTTATGTCGTGTAGCCATAGCACGAAAAAAGAAACGAAGAAGGAGAGAAGTTATGACGTCATCTTTTATTTGGAGGAGAAAATTATCTGAAACCTATCGTGTAAGTTATCCAATGAAAGATTCAAGATAATAAATAATAATAATAAATAATAAATAACTTCTTACATTCACACCTATTATCCAAGCCCATTTTAATTTCATTAAGTGCATTTAAAACGCATGCATTTAAAGCATTTAAAACAAGTGACTTAAATATAATGATGTGATACATTTTTAGAATTGGCTTAGTAAGCCCCTTCATTAGATACCATACACGATAGGTTTCAGAACAAAAGTTTTCTTACCCATACAAATAAAAGATGACGACATAACTCCTCTCCCCTTGAAAAATGGAAAATGAAGTATTTAGAAAAAATCGACCCGTCTCACAATCAGCTCTGATGGGACTGATTGTGAGACGGGTCGATTTTTTCTAAATACTTAATTTTCCATTTTTCAGTATTAAAAATTGCATTGTGAATGCAAAAAACTAAAAATTAAAATAACTTCCTCTCCCCTTTTCGTTTTTTTTTTCGTGCTACGGGTCAAATTGATTCTTATGTCCTAAAGATCAATCGTTCCGATTTTCATGCTTTTAACACCATTTGCAGCATTTTTTGGCGTACCGCTAGGACTAGTTGTACATTATTTAAATGCCGAATGGCACAAATAATGCGATATTTTATTTATGATTTTAAATCAATTTTATGCATTCACAGCGCAATTCTGTAAGAAATATGAAAAAAAAATATGGTAGAAAAAACACCAGGACTTTAGAGTTAGAGTGGGTATCCAAAGGTCTCCAATATACGAATCCCATTCAAAAACTTACCTGCAAGCACAGATGATATAATACTATAGCTGCAAGGCAAGAGTTTTTTTATATAACATTTTTTCTACACTTATTTACTTAAAAATCTATATTTTCTTAAATGTGTAAACAAAAAGTGATCTTCGAAATCCCAAAAAAAAATATTTATTTCAAGAAATCTATTATGCCAACTCTAGGTACTATCAGATGGGTAAACAGCGTAGGCGACAGACATACCTACATTAATATATGTGTTAAAAGGAAATTTACACCCTTATTTACCACCCCAATAAAAAAAACGAAATATAATAGTCAATTAATAAATCATTTCGTGGTAGGCGGTAACTCAAACGACCAATATGGTAGAGGAAAATTGCAGAGCACCTAATTAGTATCTCAGTAGCCTATAGCTGGGGGGTGTCACTCCGCAGTTTAGGTACGTTCGGCCGGCGCGCCTGCCGGGCAGGTGTATGGCAGAAGTATGCCGCTGGGCTCGTACGCTCCACGTTCGCACGTAAAACGATCGATCATTTCTGTGATTTTTGTGCACCGAACAATGACTACTAAACGTTCTTATAATCCGTATATAAGATATTGTTGTGTTTACGGGTGTCTAACTAAAAGAAAGAACAAAAGAAACAACAAAACCGAACTCGCAAGTCGCTCGCAACCCTAACCAGCGAGCGAGCTGTTTGAGACATTCATAGAAATAGAAACGCTCGCGCGTAGCTATTGGGTACAGTTTTGCTTGCATTGCAAGCGATGCACGGAGAAAAAAAAGACCACCAAAAATTAAGAAACTGTTTTGTATTTGACGAAAAAACTAAGTTTTTATATTACTTACAAAAGTTTTGCTATTTTAACAACCATTATTACTTTTAAGCAAAACCTTAGTATTTGTAATTGTAATTCCTAAAAGTCAGTTTTAGTAAATGTAAGATATTACATATTTTCATGGTTATTGCAAATTAGGGTAAATATAGCTAAAGTTTTGTAATTTTCGCAAACTGATTTAGTGTATTTGAAAAAGGTCATTTGTAGTTTCAAGAAATGTGTTTAGTACATGGCAATATTACAAACTTTTGTGATATTTAATAACAACATTTTTAAATTTACAAACGATTTTCTTGAAATTACTAACGTATTTCTTAAAACAATAAAACAAACACGTTTTTTAATTCCAAGTTCCATTTTAGTAATTGTCGGTACCTACTTGTCCGGCTGTTCGCCATTTCGTTTCTTTTCTAGTTTGCACGCGCACGCGATTCGAAAGTGACACGTTGCGGTCATAATAAAATCAAAGAAAATTCGTCGCTATTTATGAATGTGCCACAACGATCAAATTGTCGCTTGTGTCAAGTGAAATGGTGGTCCAAGTTTTAGTGTTTCAATAATCAAAATCATCAATAATCAGTGAAAATACCCTAAAAATGGACAATCTCATCAGGGACCTTTAGAAAATTGGCGTCTCATTGAATACGTTGGTGCATTCTGTGGTAAGCTTATTGACAAGTCATTTACTTTGGAACTTAATAACCCTGGTTACTATATGTAAGAGTGTGTAGAGAGTAAACTGTATGAGAGGTGTAAAAATTTGTTCTTGAAACTCATTTTTTACTTCCAGGCGCCTACCCTTTCAGTCAGTACAGTAATCTGTTTAAAGAAGACCCATTATTGGCATCGCTTCTAATACAAGAACCAAAGAACCCACTATAGCAAACAGTTACACTTCCACAGTCAAATCAGAGCCCACAAACTTCATCCAGCATCGCACTACTCCAATTCCGATTCAAGCCAGCCCGTATCAGTCATAATATTATGTGGGTATTAGTATTTATTTTTACTAGCTCTAGGTGTTCTTTGTGTTGTGTAGCTTATTGTACTTATATAACATTTTTATGTTTAAGGTTCTTCAAACACTGAAATGCACACATGACGGCAATTCAATACTAAACGAAGGCCTAAAAAAGGCAAATTGAATGACTCCATCCATCTTCATCAACTTCATCACAAACAAGATTTAGAAAAAAGAAAAATTTCACCCAGATGATCATCTGTTACTGATGCAAAAAACGATAGCGTCTACCCTTTTAATTTGCATGGTTATTTTTTAATAAATAAAATAGGAAAATTAAAAGAGTATTTCATTGCACGAACACAGTAGGTAAACACCTGCCATAATATAAAGTAATTATAAGTAAAGATTAAGAGATTTATGACATATCTATAAATAGGTAAAAAGTGATTTTTAGTTTATTTAGTTCTAGTAGTTTATATAGTTTAGCAATTATAAGTAAAGACCCATACATACTGTTGTAACAGATTCATTGAAAGAGGTTTATAAATCTCTTTTGATGCCTCTGTTACAAACAACAGCTTGTATGGGTCTTTACTTTTAATTGCTAAACTACATAAATTACTAAAACTAAATAAACTAAAAATCAGTATTTATCTATGACGTCATCATTCAGGATATTACTATTGAACTCTTAAAATTACAAAACGGTTAGTAATATTAATGACGTCATCATCCCCGATATTAATACTGAACTCTTAAAATTACAAAACAGTTTAGTATTTTTCAATGTCGTCATCATTCCCGATATTACTATTGAACTCTTAAAATTACAAAACAGTTTAGTATTTGTCTATGACGTCATCAATTCGTATATACTAAACCACTCTTGAAATTACAAAAATGTTACATGTAATATTTACTAACTGCATTTACAAAAATCGATTTACAATTATTACAAGACATTTGTTGTCCTCGGGTTTATGACAATTTTAGTAAAAAATAATGTTTTTTTGTCAGATTTTCGCTCCGTGTGACAAAGCAACCGGAATTGGACTTTATTTCCACGCAGAAAGGTTTATTTTTATTTGAATAAGCTTGCAGAGTGAGTCTTCTGTGCCTTAGCACTATTATTTATTCTGTGCCTATAGCATGCTATAGCCGTACGCTCGTCAAGTCTCTAATAATGGCGCATTTAGGATGTTGAGGATATTGGAAAGTCTAAACGGTTTGGATGGTGGTATTGAGTTATATCTTTGACAAACGAATTAGTTAGTATAATATGACTTAGGAAAAAGAAGAACAAATAACTAACAGTGAACAGAACCTATTTCTTAACAAATCACAAATCGTGGTAGTTTGCCACACAAGCTACCATGGTAGAGTAATTTTTACCCGACTGCCCAAAAAGGGACTGTATTGTGTTCAGGGTTAATTTTTATTTTATTTATTTATTTATTTTAAATAGGTACACTGACAGATTATGGTCAATACAAAAACAATAAAAAACACATTTTACAAAAAGATAAAAACAAGACAATAATCTAAATTTAGTGTACACAGCATGCTAACTTTGAACTTACTGCTAACTGAAAAATTATTCTAAATATTCAAACAAAGCAAAGAAAATATGAAATATAAGTAAAACTAAAAAATTAAAAAATTGGAGTAGAGTTCAATACTCAATTCTCTTCCGAGTTAAATATGTCTGACACAATTTTTTTAAAGTTTGAGTATTTATTATTGAAGACATCAATATTCTTATGAATACGATTCAGCTCATTATATGTGCGACACATTCTTACAATAGGGTTATAAAATGAGGTGTTGTTCTTATAAATCTGAATCAAAAAAGTATTCGGGCAACGAGACCTATGCCTGGTATTTATATTAATTATGGAAAGCAACTTAGCAGAGTCAATATTTGAATGCAGAATTTTGTGAAGGCAAAGCAGATCATACCTTTTGCGGCGGTTACTTAAAGAAATCATGTCAAATTTTGAGAGCCTCTCACTGTAGCTATTGAGACGCTTACCAAAGTTATATTTTCTCGAAACATACCTTAGGCAGCGTTTTTGGACTCTTTCTATGGCTTCTTCGTGAACATTGAAATATGGAGACCAAATTGGGCAGCAATATTCAAGCACACTTCTCACAAGGCTAGAGAAAAGGAATAATAAGCTGTTAGGCCTCTTAAAATCTTTAGTTGACCTAATTACAAAACCTAACAATTTATTAGCCCTCTTTGTGATATGTGAGTAATGAGGCCGAAAAGTTAATTGCTCATCAAAAAGCACGCCTAAATCCCTTACCACGTCTCTCCTATCCAAAATTTGATCCTGCAAGCAATATTCTTGGTTTATCTTGTTTTTCTTTCTAGTATAAGAAATAATACAGCACTTCTTCACGTTAAGGTTCATCATGTTGTATGAGCACCAGTCAGAGATGATATTGAGGTCATTTTGGAGAGCTATGCACTGCCTTACGTCTCTGACATCAGTGAAGACTTTGAGGTCATCAGCGTAAAGATCAGAGGTCATCATTTTTCAATTTGACGACTCTGTACGAAATAAAACAGGGAGAAAAAAACAACCCTTGGAGTTTCTTGCCGGTTCTTCTCCAAGGCCTCCCGCTGTAGGGTTTGCGAACCGATGGCGTAGCTTCTATGACGTTCACAAGTATTGTAAATAACAATCTAAATTGAATAAACAAATTTGAATCTTGAATCTTGAATCTAAAGAAGAGAGGGACATGATAACTGATAAATCAAATCGTTTATAAAAACGAGAAAAAGGAGTGGCCCTAGGTGTGACCCTTGTGGAACTCCCGAAGTAGCCTGCACAGATGCTGAAGAATAACCCTTCAAGGTAACGAGCTGAGTTCGATTGCTCAGATATGAAACAATCCATCTAAGCAGACAACCGTGGATCCCATAGTGCTCTAGCTTCAGGCTAAGCAGGTAATGGCTAACCTTATCAAATGTATGTATGTGTCGAAGTATGTGAGTTTCTTTATTCCACCATAACTTTTGAATGCCTTAACAGATTTTATTAACCACGTCGTAATAAATTTGTAGTAGGCGATCACACTTCCATGACAGAGTAAACACTAGCAAGCAGTATTCCATCTTCATATGAAAGGTCATTGTCACCATGGTTATACGAGATACTCGATCCTCGCGGCTTCACCCGCGTGGTACCCGTTCCCGTGGGAATATCGGGATAAAATATAGCCTATGTCACTCAGGAAGAATGTAGCTTTCTAATGGTCAAAGAATTTTCTAAATCGATCCAGTAGTTTCGGAGCCTATTCGATGCAAACAAACAATCAAATCTTTCCTCTTTATAATATTAGTACCTATAGAAGACTAGGTGCACTGCAATTCAGTTGTCGACTGAAAGCCGAGACGCCCGTACGCTAGTCAAGTTTAATAAAGGTCTCTTTGTCAGCCTTTATACGGAAACTGTTTGAAACCAGCTCCAAGCTTTTAAGCCTCGAACAATGGCCTGTTTTGACAACAGGATGTTGTGGAGATTGGAAACTATCTATCGTACTTTGATGATGGGTATTGAGTTAACCTTGTCAAATAAACTGCTTCGTTAAAATAACTTAGTGAACGTTACTTAGTAATAATAGTTATAAAATTTTAATTTTATTAATTAATAATAAGATAAATAAATTAACGACTCCGTAGCTCAGTGGTTAGAGCAGTCGCCCGGATAGCGAAAGGTCGTGGGTTCGAGTCCCATCGGAACGGGTTGTGAGACGGGTCGATTTTTTCTAAATACTTTATTTTCAATTTTTCAATAAGTAATTAAAATTGCATTGTGACTGCAAATAAAATAAAAACTTAAATAACTATAAATTACGATTTAATAACTTATTATTGTAATCTTATTGACATTCTGAATTAAATAGATTGCAGATTGCATTTTGTGACAATTAAATATTTGCACGTATTTATATATTCGACAGGATATGCTGGAGAATTTTATACTTAACACCTGTATTGTACCATATTTTTATGCAAATAAATGAAATTGAATTGAATGGAATTAACTGAGATGAGATTCTGAGGACCACACGTTCATGACCTAAAAATGCATTCTTATATTTTAAAAATGAATTTTTATTTTAAAAAAATATAAATTAATTTTTAAAATCTGATTCTTTATTAGCGCTTGGCTCATTTTCTGGGCTCCTGAAAAGCCAGAATATATGAAAATAAATGCTAGTAAAGCACCGTTCAAATGTAACGATATTTGAAACACAGGACTACATGGTGTTTCAATTCAATTAATAGATAAGTAAAAAAACAAATTAATAAAGTTGTTGTTAACTTATAAAAGAGTTATTTCCCAACTCCCAAATAAATGTGGTTTCCACTTTGCAGCTAATTTTTCCAACATTCGAAAACATTCCAACAAAATTACCTTGACAAATGGCTTCAAAGGATAAAACCAATTATCGTTACCACTTTTATAAACCTAATTGCTAATTAAATTAAAGCCTTAACAATACGGGCTGAGGGCGGTATTTAATTTAAAGTGAATCTACCTTCAACTTCAGAAAAGTCTGTTTCCTTTTGATATTACTGTTTAATTTTCTCTTAAGTGGTTTTATCCTGCAGTTTTTCACAATAAAGAAGTATTAAAGTGGATCGCAGCTGGAATAAGAATAAATATGTTTAATGCTGTTTTAATAATTCCGTATTTGCGTATTGGTTGGTAATATTTTTGAAATATTCTTTTATTCAAAATAGCACTTAAACCTCTTAGAGATTAATTATACCCCACTAATATTAAAAGACAGGACATATTTGATTTTCTGCTTTTATTATTGAAAATTAAATATTAGAAAAAAACGACCCATCCTCCAAGTAGCTCAGCCGGGAATCGAACCCTCGGTACCAATCGGTATTTTTTTAAACAACAGAACTAGGTGTTATTGTTGATCGAAGTTTTTTTATTAAAAATTGCATTGTGAATGCAAAAAAGTAAATTTAAATTTACGAAACCGATTTTAAAAATTCTATCAGCAGTAGAAGCTTCATTATTCCCGAGTGTCATAGGGTACCACGAGTGTAAAACCGAGGGAAACCACTAGTTTTAGCTACTATAATGAATTCCCTGACTGGTGTGAGTCACACCAACACATCAAAATATGACTATAAAAATTACTGCATTTAATGCGCGTACTCGTGCAAGTAATAACAGTTTTTGTTTCATCGAAATCTGTCCAGTATTTCTAAAGTTACAGCGTTGCAAAGTTTCGCATAGCATAATTTTTCCGAGCATCGCCTTAAGTTACCTACACAATTAGCCCCCTGGGTTTTACGTAAGTACATTTGCCATGAGCCTACACTGCGAAAATAACTTTTTATTAAAAATTATTATAAATACTTAACAAGAGAAAAGTGTCAGCTATAAAAAGATAAAACTAAGCATTGCATTTAAAATAATAAAATCTCATTAAAAACTGAAGGCAAATCTAAAAAGTCCATTAGTTACTTATGTTAGAAGCTCATTTAGAACATTTTAGAGTGGCTATTGTTTTCATTAAATAGCATTCATGTTGTCAAAATTAATCAACCAGAGTGACTATTGCAGTAGACTCAACGAAAAGGTATTTAAAAAACCGGCCAAGTGCGAGTCGTACTCGCGCACGAAAAGTTCCGTGCCAAAAAAGGCACAAAAAACATGGATGTTGTATGGGAGCCCCAAATTATTTATTTTATTCTGTTTTTAGTATTTGTTGTTACAGAAACAGAAATACACCATCTGTGAAAATTTCAACGGTCTAGCTATCACGGTTCATGAGATAAAGCCTGGTGACAGACAGACGGACAGTTGAGTTTTAGTAATAGAGTCCCGCTTTTACCCTTTGGGCGTTTGTGCACTACCACTGAATTTTACCGATCCGGAAAAAACGGATGCTTGTATTTTAATAATTAATCATTTATAATAGTAATTAATTAAATACAAGCATCCGTTTTTTTCCGGATCGGTAAAATTCAGTGGTAGTGCACAAACGCCCTTTGGGTACGGAACCTTAAAAATACCTAGTTTTACTCGGAAAGTGGAAAATATCGTCTGACACGAAAACCTTTTGAAGCTTTTTCGTCTGATTTTTTTAAATATATTCGGTGAGCGTACCATCACTGCCATCAATTTAAGTGACAGCATTTCACATCTATCCAAATATTATACAGAGAAAAGATTTGATTTTTTGTTTGTTTGTATGTTTGTAATGATTTTAACGTTAACGTTTTTGTTTGTTTTTTTTTATTTTTGTTTGTTTGTAATGGATAAACTCAAAAACCACTGACCCATTTAAAAAATTATTTCATCATTAGAAATCTTCATTGTTCGTGAGTGACACTACTGACACTCCTACTTCCCTAGTAATATTATAAATGCGAAAGTAACTCTGTCTGTCTGCTACGCTCTCACGCCTGTATAGGCGAACTTAACCGATTTTGATGAAATTTGGTAAAGATATAGTAGATAAAGTGTCGGCAAAGCGTACAGTAAGCGCTCGTTCAAGGAAAGGCGCCCGCGTCCATCAGGGCGTCGCGCGGCGCGCGCAAATTGTGCTAATTGCACAATGGGGAGGAAAACTAACTTTTTGTCACGACAGAGGGCGTAGGTGTTATTGGGGGGGTGTTTTGTTGATTGGTTGTTAAGGCGATACTCGGAAAATTATGCTGAAGCGAGATAGCAATGAAAACGACGCGCGCGAGCGCGAGACCGATTTTGCAGATTAGGCAAAAAAACACAAAATCACTTCGTATAAAAAAAACTACAGCGATTAAAAAAAAAATGCTTCTATACGATCCTAAATATTATAGGTGTCCACTAATTAAACCAATTTTCAATAGTGTAAGTAACCCCGCTTAAGAATAATCTTGAATTTTCGTATTTTTAGAGGTCTTTTCGAAAAGAAAAAGTGTCGAGGCAAAATCATAAAATCGTGTTTTTGAAACTATACGAATCTAGATAAAGGTATGAAGAAATATATACCTTACTAGCGGCCGCCCGCGGTTTCACCCGCGTGGTTCCCGTTCCCGTGGGAATATCGGGATAAAAAGTACATATAAACCTTCCTCTTGAATCACTCTATCTATTAAAAAAAAACGCATCAAAATCCGTTGCGTAGTTTCAAAGATTTAAGCATACAAAGGGACATAGGGACAGAGAAAGCGACTTTGTTTTATACTATGTAGTGATTACCAGATTTGTAACAACTGTAACCGTCCTATAGTTTTAAATCAAAAAGTCCATACTTTTTCCGAGTAGCGCCTTAATGTGACGATAACAGCTGTCAAAATCGATGAAATCTTATAACCAATCATCGACCAAAGAGTACATTATTACCCCACTGATTGACGCGCGCCGCCTCTCCTTGAATGGACTCTAGCGTCTCGCCGCGTCGCTGACGCTCCCACGTTGGCGACGCGTAGGTTAACTTTCATAAATGTCCACACAAACAGTTTTCCACAATGACGTTTTGTTATTTTCCACAGCAACGCTTGCTTGCAATTTTAATAAAAAAACATATTTCAAAAGTCAACCTCAAACATTTGCATCACAAACCGATTGTGTGTAGATAACAAGGGTTATTTATAGGATCCAATTATGCCCCAGGTAATAAATTTGCTGTACACTAATAAATTGTGGTCTAGAAAGGAGATCAGATGTTAACCCGTTGCGGTCTCGGCGGCCAAGATTTATTTTGCTCCGAAGTTGTTTAACCTTTAACTTGCTAGTTGGACAGCAGTTAGAATTGTTTGTCTACGAACAACACTAGCCATATGTAGCAGTGTGTAGTGCATATAAGTCATCAGTAAAGGATATGTATTCGGAAATAAGAGTATGTAGGTAGGTACTAGTTTAACGTACAAGCCATGACGATGTATATTGTATTCAAAAATACATACCGTCGTGGATAAAAAAAAACATATCGTCAATGGTTTTTGATTTTTTTGTGTTGTGTAGAATAAAAATAAAGTAAGCTACACTGCACGCACGTATAGCTACACTTATGTACCTACCTTAACAATGTAGTACTGGAAAGTGGGAGAAAAATACCAAGAAAATTAATGTGTTTCTTGACAGACAAATTAACCTAAAATAGAATGACTCAAAATTTATTTTAAAAGTTAAACCCAGAAATATCGTGTTTAAGACCTTAATCGTAATCCAATATAAAAAATCGTCAAACTAGAAGAAAAAACAAAATTAGGTATATCAAACGATATGATTACTAAACACTAGCTGTGCTCCGCAGTTTCACCTGCGATAGTTTGAGGAAAAGGAAAAACCTTCTAAGAAAGAAATTGTTCTGTTGGTCGTAGCGTAGCGTGATGTTATATAGCAGCCTTCCTCGATAAATGGACTATCCAACACAAAAATATTTTTTCAATTCGGTCCAGTACTTTCTTAACTCTGAGATTAGCGCGTTCAAACAAACAAACAAACAAAGTCTTCAGCTTTATAATATTATTTATATAACGGGTGTCCCAAAAGTAGGTAAAGGACGATTTGTCTCAATAAAACGCGAATGGATTGGAATTTCTTCGTAGTTTTATTTTATTTCAAAGAAGAGACTTGTACAATTTTATCTGAATAGAATATCTGCTAAATGGCCGCCACGGGCATTTTTGCTGTGTGCAAGTTTTTCATGACACTTTCACACATTTCGCTGCTAATTTCACACATTTCGGTACTTATTTCACCAATAACTCGGCGAATATTTTGTCTATGTTTTGTGGATCGTTGGCGTAGACTTTATCTTTGACGTAGCCCCAAAGAAAGAAATCCAGTGGCATCAGATGGCAAGATCTCGGTGGCCATTTGACATCACCTCTTCTTGAAATTACGAGATTTTTCGACCTTTCGACGAGTGTTTGTAATTGATCGTGAATTTTCGTTAAATATTTGTATAACTTCTATGCGCTGTTTTATTGTGAAACGCTCCACGATTAATTTTACATGTGTCAAGATGACGTATGTCAAATTTCAACCCGCCATCTTGAATATTTCGGAAATAGCGCGAAATTCAAATCCCATACGTACTTTTGAGACACCCTTTAGATATGGAAGAGGTGATGAAATGAAATAAAAGTCTGTTATTGCGCGTTAGCTGTGTGTTTAGTCAATTTTTTTATGAAACCTCAAGAAAGAGGTTTGCATTAGTAATACTTATCACAGCTTTGGACGTAAAGTACAAGAGAAAACCATTACCCAAAGACAAAACGCTTTTAGGTTTTCTTTATAACGAAATTGAACTTTGCGTCTTAACATTTACGATTCAATGTTTTTATCAATTCACTCGGTGCTCATTTCTTGAAGTTCTCAGAGCGAAATATTTTAATCATAATATTTCACGAGTTTCAGTCATCACTTCGAATACGAATGCAGGTCATGAATAATTGATCTAAAACAACATAATATATATATTATGTTGTTTTTGATCAAATATCATCAAAGATCATAGTACGTAATGTTATAACATAAATAGTGTGAGTTTATAAAATAAGGGTTAAATAAAATTTATTTCTAGGTTTGGTTCACAGCTTAAGTTTTGGAAATAAACTTATTTTGTTGAAATTCAATACATAGTTGACAGCAGCACTGACAGCTTTTGAAGGGCAGTATAGTTTACTAAGCGATTACCATAACGATAGTTCTTAATGCTAGGGGCACTGTAGGTATGTATAATTCAGTACCACAGCGCTTCCGACAGGGGCAAGAACTCAAATTTTCCTTTAAGTCCTATTAACTAATAACGTTATACTATTAAAATTAAAAGGTCCATTTTGAACAAAGGGTATTTACATTATGTAAGTCCCCTAATTTACGATTCAATTTTAAAAGGGGAAACAAAGGTGAAGCCCTTGATTGCGTTCCCAAACTAAATGTACTCACAAAGTTTAAGTCGCCCACTAACAATGGCCACCCATTGAATACAAGTAAACTAGATTTTATGGAATAATGGAGTTAGAAGACGCACAAAAGGCCTAATTGTTATTAAAATCCCGAAAAGCTACGTTGAAGCTCCAATTTACATTACTCAATTAGCATGAATACAAGAATACAACTTTGATAGTAAGATTTGAAATAAGGTATAATACTGGTTTAACAAAACCTTTTAGAAAACAAGCCAGTGCAACACGGGTAGCATGACGAACTCGAGAAAGGTTTTGTCTATATCGAAACGTCAAAAATGACATTTCATCGTAGACAAATCTATTGTTCGGCTATCAATTAGTCTTTCGAGGTAGACAAAACTCTTCTCGGGTTTGTCATGCTACGCGTGCTGGTGTAACAAAGATATAAGCATTTTGCAACTTAAAATCGGTGTGACACACCATTACGAAGTGTCTAGTTCCATCAACTCATTTTAATCGAAACAGGTCTTTTAATCGATTTTGTACACAAGTTAAGATTAGCAGTAACATGAATGGGGTGATCAACGTTTTGTGACTTATTTACATTGTAATTTGTTTATTCAGTACACAAAAACGTTACAGCCTAAACAGGCAAAACAGGAAAATAAAATTAGTAAGGACACTAGCATACACTAGACTCTTAGCTTAACCTTATAGTGTATAATCAGGGGCTAATTCGGTGAACCACATCTTACTTCTTTTGGTGTGGCTGATGCCTCACCATTCACGCGCACACCCTTTTACTATTTGAATATATATTAAACTAGGGTAGTACAATGCATAAGCAATTACGTATAGGAACTGCAAGTGAACAGCGAGACGCCGCCATGCGCCAGCCCAGCCACAATGAAAAGAAGTAATAGTTGGTTAACCGCATTTGTCCCTGGCTGTACCTATCAAACTTATAATAGGCGGGTTGAGTTCTACGTTGCTTTAAAAGTATGGTGCAGTGCAGTTACAGTGCCGTGTGGTGCCGGCACATAAATAGAATAGCACTACCCCCTCTCTTCCCGTGGGTGTCGTAAGAGGAGACAAAGGGAAAACTGCCATCAGGAGATAGGCAGCAGCGTCTCCAGGCTTCAACAGGCTATACTGCGATCGCCAACCCGCCTGCCAAGCGTGGCGATTATGGCAAACCCCCCCTGAATGCTTACACAAAAAATACATCGGCCCCCAGTCCCCGGCGGCCCCGCTATTCCTAGCTACGGTAGCAGCTATGGTAAAGGCGGGGCAGGGGGTGCTAAGAATCCCCGGGTAGGCTCCGGCTGCCAACACCGACGACTCGACCTGGCAACCTACAACACGCGCACATTGAGGCTCGACGCTAAGCTTGAAGAGTTGGAAGAGGCCATATGTAAGTTACATTGGGATATCATTGGGTTATCTGAAGTCCGAAGAGAGGGAGAGGACTCGATAACCCTGCAATCCGGTAACTTACTTCACCACCGGGAGGGCGACCAACAGTCCATTGGTGGTGTCGGGTTCATCGTCCATAAATCCCTTGTCAACAACGTGATCACCATCGGAAGTGTCTCGAGCAGGGTAGAGTACCTGATACTCAGATTATCGAAACGATATTCGCTGAATGTTATCCAGGTCTATGCTCCGACCTCGAAACACGACGATGTCGAAGTGGAGGCTATGTATGAGGAGATCGCTAAAGCCATGCATAGCTATAAAACCCACTACACGGTTGTGATGGGGGATTTCAATGCAAAGTTGGGGCAACGTTGCGGTGATGAGCTGAGAGTGGGGCAATTTGGATTTGGGCAACGGAACGATAGAGGCCAGATGCTGGCAGACTTCATTTTAATTTTAATTTTAATTTTATTTATTGTGACAACAACAGCCATACTTAAACTAGAAAGACAAACTTAACTAAAACAGTTACATCTTCGGCCAAAAAGTTGCCCACAGTGAAAAATAATAATACGCCTTTATGACAGTTTAAAGTAAGTACCTATCTTTAAAAATATGTAAAATTACAAGAGAGTGTTGAACCTCTATATGATGAACTCCTTCTTTAGGAAGCCCGTAAGCCGCAAAAGGACCTGGATCAGTACGGACGGTAAAGTCAAAAACGAGATCGATTTTATCATGTCGACGAAGAAGCACATATTCAATGATGTCAGTGTGATCAACGCTGTTAAGACAGGAAGCGATCACCGTATAGTGAGAGGCACATTGAATATCGATGTCAAGCTCGAAAGATCGCGACTGATAAAATCCACGCTCCGACCAATACCAGCTCAAATTCAAAACCCCGAGTGCTTTCAGCTCGAGCTTCAAAACCGCTTCGAAGCCCTTGAGAACAGCATAGACGTGGACAATCTATACAACATGGTGGTGGATACTGTCCGCACGGTAGGGTCTAAGTACTATAAAACCCGCTGTCCCAAATTGAAGAAACTCTCCAGTCAGACTCTCCTACTCATGGATCAGAGACACGAAATGAAGCTGCAGAACTCAGCGGATGCCCATCGTTATCGACAGCTCAATAGACAGATATCTAAGTCTTTGACACGCGACCTTCGCCAATTTAATACTGAGCGTATTAAGGAAGCCATTGAGCGGAACAAAGGCTCCAAAGTGTTCGCGAGAGATCTGTCTATCGGGCAAAGTCAATTGACGAGGCTGAAAACTGAGGAAGGCAGCATCGTTTCGTCAACACCTAAAATCCTGAGGGAGATTGAGAGTTTCTATGGGCAGCTATATTCCACGCAAACACCTGTTGAAAGCAAGGCTACAGACCCTAGAGCCAAGCTTACCCGACACCATACCGAAGATATCCCGGACGTCAGCCTGTACGAAATTAGAATGGCTCTCACGCAGCTTAAAAACAACAAGGCGGCGGGCGATGACGGAATCACAACAGAGCTTCTGAGAGCGGGCGGTAAGCCGATACTTTAGGTCTTCCAGAAGCTTTTCAACTCAGTCATCCTTGAGGGCAAAACGCCAAAGGCATGGGGCAGAAGCGATGTGATGCTGTTTTTCAAGAAGGGTGATAAAACTCTCTTGAAGAACTATAGACCCATCTCGCTTCTGAGCCATATCTATAAGTTGTTTTCGAGAGTCATTACGAATCGTCTCGCTCGCAGGTTCGACGACTTCCAACCTCCCGAACAAGCTGGGTTCCGGAAAGGCTACAGTACCATAGACTACATTCATACGCTGCGGCAAGTTATACAGAAAACCGAAGAGTATAACGTGCCACTTTGCTTGGCGTTCGTGGACTATGAGAAAGCCTTTGATTCGATTGAGACTTGGGCGGTGCTGCAGTCTCTCCAGAGGTGCCAAATAGACTACAGGTACATCGAGGTGCTGAGGTACTTATACCAAAACGCCACCATGTTGGTCCGATTACAGAACCAGAGCTCTAATTATATCCAACTACAGCGAGGTGTGAGACAGGGAGATGTCATCACTCCCAAACTGTTCACAGCTGCGTTGGAGGATATTTTTAAGCTGCTGGACTGAAAAGAATGCGGCATCAACATCAATGGCGAGTACCTAACACATCTACGGTTTGCCGATGATGTAGTTCTTATGGCTGAGACCTTGGAAGACCTGAACACAATGCTCGAAGATCTCGGTAATGCTTCGCAAAGAGTGGGTCTTAAGATGAACATGGACAAGACGAAAATCATCTTCAATGCCCATGTTGCACCGCTCCAATTAATGTTGGGAACATAACACTCGAAGTTGTTGACCACTATGTTTACCTAGAACAGACGGTCCAGTTAGGCAAGTCCAACTTTGAGAAAGAGATCTCTCGTCGAATCCAGCTCTATTTTCAAAACTTAAGCTGTGAGTCCCCTCCAAACCTAGAAATAAATTTTATTTAACCCTTATTTTTTAAACTCACACTATTAAAACATTACGTACTATGATCTTTGATGATACTTGATAACATAACATATATATTATGTTGTTTTTGAAAAACAACATTTTGAAAATACAGTGCCCCTAGCATTAAGAACTATCGTTATGGTAATCGAATAGTGAACTATACTGTCCTTCAAAAGCTGTCAAAGTGCTGCTGTCAACTATGTATAGTAGTTTCTTTCATACGACTGAAAGAGGCGCGCGCTGCTCTGGTTTTCATACAAAATAACGATTACTATAACGGTTACCATAACGACAGTTTTTCGTGCTAGGGCTGCTGATGATGCATTTCAGTATGCAGGGTCATGGGTTCGATCCTCATATGGTACACACATTCATGTGTCTAAAATAAGTGTTCTGTGCCGTTGTAGTCTCCGATGAAGACGAAGCCGAATAATCGACTACCACCACAGGCTTTTAGGCTCTAACTTATTCAAGGTTAGCTAAAAATTGTTAAACTTACTCTTTTTTAAGTCCCATAGGTGAATAAAATTAATTAGTAGTTTTCTGCGATTTCGTCCACGTTAGATAAATAATGTTGTCCAGTGTCCGGCCCCGAGACCTTTAAACGGTACCGAACCAATTTTCTGTTTAAAACCGTTCTCGAGAAAACATGACTGAGCCAAATCGAGTTACATAAATCATACACTTAATAAGGATTACCAAATGTGTTTGTAAGCATGACTCTGGACCAGCTAAATAGATGGATTGTGGGTGCATTTGGCCCAAAATTCCGTTTATTCCGAGTAGTCACCACCAATATATCAGTTAAAAAGTACAATAATGACAAAGAGAACATAAAGAACTAGTAAATCATTGTGAAGGCACAATATTTTTCACGGTCAGCTGTTCTTGATCCAGATAGAGCGTGCCGCGCCACAATAAAAGTAGTATACATAACTCTTATTACGAAGGCTTAAGTGTCAAATTAATATGGCTAGTTGAAGAGAGCAGTAGGCGTTATTACAACGGTGTGTATTAAACTTGTTGTCCAGTGAGATGCTTTAAATAACATATTGAAAATAAATCAGTGATATTTACAAATGGTTGTGTTCTATTAATGTGGCTATTTGAAACAAGCAGTTGGCGTTATTACAAAGGTGTATTAAACTTGTTGTCCAGTAAGATGATTTATATTAATTAAAATAAATCAGTGATATTTTTCGCGGTCAGCAAATTAAAGAGGTTTTGAGCAGCTTCAATATACATCAGCCAACAAAGTCATTTGATTAGACTCTAGTTACAAAACAGATAGGTACAGAAATTACTCCTGTTTCTCATTCTCAACAATAAATCAAACTAGATACGAGTGCCACTACCACGATAGTTTTTGTGCATAATCCAAAGTTGTCAACCCTAGCGCGACCGCTGAGCGTAGGTATGAAAATTATGTTTATAAAAAAATAAAACCGCCTTCAAAAAATGACATCAAAAAGTAAGAAATAATCCCTCACCAAATAACGTAAGTAGGTACTTTGAAGTCGGGCGTGAAACATGTACCTACAATTTTTTGTTGTTTTTGTTAAAACCCGCCCGACTTCAAAGTACCTACTTACGTTATTTGGTGAGGGATTATTTCTTACTTTTTGATGTCATTTTTTTGAAGGCGGTTTTATTTTTTTATAAAAATAATTTTTATTTCACTCTTTGTAAGGTATCCCCTTTTCAACAAAATAAGAATCATATAAATCGGTTTATAAACAAAGGAGTTATGCCTAAAGATACGTTATGAATTCACAAAGTGGTAACAAAAACGACAGTATTTTCAAAATTCCCTGAAAACTACAGAACCGATTTCAAAATTTCAAAAAATGGGACCAACTTGGGAACAAACCTGGTGTTATAACGTTTAAATCATTTCAATCGGTTCAGCCGTCTTCGAGTAATCGGTGTACTGTACATACATATAAAAAAAAATATACGCGACGAATAGATAACCTCCTCCTTTTCAATTTTTGAAGTAGGTTAAAAAGTGAAGTACATAGGTACATGAGATTGACTACTGTACTTATCGTTTTGTGATCTAGAGGTCACAAAAAAAAAATACCCCGCGGTTAGCGCGATTTTTCGTTATAACCGCGAATATAATTCCGATCTGAAACTTTGGTGCAAGTATTTAACGGTCTATCTTATCTTTAAAGTGAATGTCTTTTCTATTGATTTCACACCGTAATAGGCCTTTCTTGAACCTTTTATTTAAAAATAATACAATTTAATTTTGTACACGTATATTATAGCTTACATCTTCCTCTGGAATATCACCCTACTTGTGAACCGAGGAAAGTAAAAGTAGTATTTATATCGCGTGCGACATGCTATGCGATGCGCATATGCGGCTTTATGCGGAAGGGAACGACGAAGTGCGGTATGCCAACTATTGATATGACATCTGTAATTAGCCGTTTTATTCGAGAAGTTGTTATTAGTATGTAAATGTAGCGATGAATTTATTACTCACTTGGTTACACAATGACTTGAGTGACATAATATAAAACCGATTTGTTATCTTGGTCGAGGTAACAAAGACCGACTCAATTCTTTTTGTGCTACATTGAAAGGTTTGTGATCTAAAATACAGGGTTACATTTGTAAAACACCAGTAACCTCGCAAGAGCAGATTAAGTTCTGTAACATCATAAACAACAAGGTTTGTTCTCCGACTTTTCCAAAAAAAATATCGACTTTCCATATAAATTTCCCAATAGCTGATAGAATTTTGTATGAAAAGTCGTAAAACAAACGAGTATGCTTGTGTTTTATAATATAACCCTGTATGTATAATAATAAAATAAGCTTTAGTCTCAATTTAGTGACATTTTATCAATTATTAAATTGAAAAGATTTTGAATCAATATCATAATAATATACTAACTAATAGAAAATTTAACTACTAAGGTACTTTTTAATAAACTTATACCCCTTTATTACAAAACGTGGACTAAAGTTAGACCTGGTTTAAAATTGATGATAATTCTGTCTTTCATTTGGAAAATGAAAGTGACAGCACCAGTTTAGTACCAGTTTTAAACCGACTATTTTAGTCCACGTTTTATAATAAGGTGGAAAGAGTTTGTTGTAAATCTCTGGCACTACCAGTAAGATTTCGATTAATTTTGTTTTAGTGTTAGAAGTTTGGAAAAGGAAGAAAGGTGAAATTAAGGAATCAAAGTTATGAGTATCCAAAAGTCCATGCGATCGAAAACACAGACGACTGTTATTTTAAATAGGTATACATTGAATAAGTACATTCTGGAACAAATGGACAAAAACATAATGAATATAAAAAGCTAATATATTTTTTTAACAATTAAAACTGATAAAAAGTACTGTTGAATCTAATCTTGCGACCTCCATGTTTCACAGTAGGCGTATTATTTGACAATTGTATGCAATGCACAAGCGGTTTCAAGTGTAAAAACTGTTTGCCGGAATATTTTACAATAGAAACGGAATCGGCACTTATCAGAGTTGCACAATCCTACTAATATTAAAAATGTGAAAGTTTAGATGTTTGGATGTTTGTTGTTCAACCACAACAAAATGGCTGAATGGAGGTGGCTGAAATTTGGGACACAGATACATTGTAGCCTGGAGAGGAACATAGGATACTTTTTATCCCGGAAAAATATTAAATTCCCGCGGGATAACGTCATGTAGTACACACGGGCGAAGCCGAGGGCGGATAGCTAGTAATAAATAAATATTGGACACCATCACATACCTTGCTCCAATCCCAAGCTAAGTAGCTTAAAAACGATTGAAAAACGCATTGCTCAAAACAGCAAATCCCCAATTAATTTTACCTTTGTATGATTTTCAGTTTCTTCGGGTTGTCATGGGGGCTGTAAATTAATCACGTGTCAATCTCATCACTAATATTATTCTGTGATGAGGGTCAAAAGCTAATTAAATTAGATGCTGGATTAAGAAAACCGCGCTACTGCTACTATACAGGTGATCTGTGGCTACAAATAATCCGGCTCCATAGTATATTAATCGAGAACCTTTTAATACATAACAATCATGAAATATATAAAGTAGAAACCCTACATGTTTATAAGCTAGAACAAACAAACAACGCATGAAATAACCAAAGGCAATCGGATTACTGACCGCGATTGTAACCCACTTAGTAGCAGACTCGATCTAATCAATTGGACTGTATTCAAGGTTCCCTCGGGACGCTCTATAAAAGGAAAAGCATGTAGGTAAATAGATCGGGAGTTTCCCGATCCTAAGGGGTGACTGTTGCAGGAAAATATTTGGGTTCGGAGCATAGGAAGTAAATGATGTAACTAATCAAACTAAAACCACGCTATAAATAATCCTGCTCCATAAAAGATTTATCGAGAACCTTTTAATTACAATACAATCATGAAATATAGGAACCCTATATTTATAAGCTAGAACAAAGAACGCAACGCATGAAATAACAAAAACCAATCGGGTTACCGACCGTAATTGTAATTTACTTAGTAGCAGACTCGATCTAATCAATGGAACTGTATTCAAGGATCCCTTGGGATCCTCAATATAAAGGAAAATCGTGTAGGTAAGTAAACCGGAAGTTTCCCAAACCTAAGGGGTGAGTGTCATATTCGAAGAGAGTTTTCTAATCTTGCAGGAAAAGCTTGAATTCGGTGCTTTAGCATAGGAAGTAAATGATTAATCTAATCAAACTAGATTCTGGACTAAGACAACTCCGGTACAAATAATCTGGCTCCATATTAGATTCATCGAGAACCTTTTAATACAATAACGTAGAACAAGAACCCCTAAGTTTATAAGCTAGACCAAATAACGCATAAAATAACAAAAGCTAATCGGATTACCGACCGCGATCGTAACGTAACTCACTTAATAGCAAACTCGATCTAATCAATGGGCCTGTATTCAAGGTCCCTCGGGACCCTCAATAAAAAGGGAAATCGTGTAGGTAAATAGATCGGGAGTTTCCCGACTCAAAGGGGTGAGTGCCGAAGTTAAGCGAAGTTTGCTCTTTGTTTTAAATCATGTGTTCCGAAGCGATTTCGGCGACTTGAAAGGCGTGATTCGCATGTTCGATTTCTATTGGGTTGTCTTCCATTTATATTTTTTAGTTTTGTCTTTGTTTTGAAGTTATGTTTTTCGGCTACCTAGGATAGGACTTGGTAATTTTATAACATACATGCACTATTTAGCCTTATTATACAGGGTATTTTTTTTATCAGTGCACAAATTTTTAGGATCGACTCAGAATCGATAAGTGAACAACTTTCTCCTAGAAACATGGGTCGAAATACGACAAAAATTTTTGGACTTTCCATACTAATTCGATCACGTGATCAGTCCGATTTGTATGAAAGATCAAATTTTTTTTGTCATATTTCGACCTATGTTTCTAGGAGATAGTTGTTCACTTACCGATTCTGAGTCGATCCTAAAAATTTGTGCACTGATAAAAAAAATATCCTGTATATCAGTATGAATTTGGTACCTAGAAAATGATTCCTGATGATTCCAGTAGTAAAATTGCTATTTAACTCTGCTATCGTACTAAATGATTCGATTTTCCTTATGAAGGCATCAGAGATATTGAAGCGTAAACATTTGCCTCATTGCTCCTAACTTTAAATCTATACCGAGACCGTGACCTTAGTTCTGCTGTTGAAAGTCGAAACGTTGTTGTTACGAGATTAGGCAAAGATTTGATCGATCGCACTCTACAGCGAATGCTGGCTTCACCAAATCTTTGACGTCAAAAAAAGTGCAAATAGTACAATTTTCATTCTTTTCAAAAGTGATAAGTAATAAAAAGAAGAACGTTTAAGTCCGTAAAAGTTGTTTTGTTTCAAATAATAGTGCAATGATCGCCAATCGTCCTAAATATTGAACACCAGTGGACGCCCTCGGTTTCACACGCGTTTGCGTACGAACATTGGCACAAATATGCATCCTAACCTAGATTCAAGATTCAAATTTGTTTATTTAATTTAGATTGTTATTTAAAATACTTGTGAACGTCATAGAAGCTACGCCGTCGGTTCGCAAACCCTACAGCGGGAGGCCTTGGAGAAGAACCGGCAAGAAACTCCAAGGGTTGTTTTATTCTCCCTGTTTTATTTCAACAGAGTCGTCAAATTGAAAAATGACCTTAACATGGTATGACTAAGGTCAGTTTCCATCACAATTACACAATGGGTTATGATAAATACAGTTAAGTATAGGCGAACTAATGATCATAGCGGTGAACAATTTTCAATTACTTAGGAACTCTACTTAAAGCTTTAAAATTAGTTAAAAACAAAAGACAATTCTACTATATACCTACTGCAAGTTGCGCCATACATGTTTCAAATGTAATTCTTAATAAAATGAATAAAAACAAAAGAAAACACATTTTAAGGCAAGCAGATAAGAGCAGACCCATTCCCACTGGCAGCACCCGTTCACGAGCATGACGCATGAACCAGCCATCGCTTCGCTCAACCATATTTTAGGGAACGTAACGACCCGCCACCACCATAGAAATGTTTTAGTGAGCATGACATACTCAAACCTAGGTATCCTAACTCAAAGTCATATGTATGTAAAAATATCATCCGTCCAGTTAGTTATTCTCGGGATTTGTGTTGAGTAGCACATGTCACTGAATCATTTTAATTTATAGAAGACTAGCTTTTGACCGCATCTTTATTAGAGTTTTAACCGCCTCTGTGGTCTAGTGGTTCACACCACCGATTTCAGACCCAGAGGTCCCGGTTTCGCTTCCCAGTGGGGGTACATATTGTATTCGGTTTGGTTGGTGGTATGACTTGTTCTTAGTCCGCCTGGCTAGCTACCACCATCTTACCTGAGTCTGACACCATAACAATGATGTTTTCAGCATTATTGTGTTCCAGCAAAGATAAGATAGCTTCAGTCTGAGTTAAGATAGCCAGTTCCTCAGTGACTGAGGATTCCGGGAGTAGTGCGCTTCCACCTTCAGCCTTATCACCACTTAACATCAGGTGTGATGAAGGCTAAGTGCTACCCCGTATTGAATAAAAAAAATCTTTGCCCGCGTGAACTACACGATGATTTTACATGGGAATGAGATAGGTATTTCCCCGGGTAAAAAGGTGCAATGGCCTTTATGCTATTCTAGACTACAAAATCACTGTGGCAAATTTCTTTCAGCGTTTCACCATGATTGAGTAATAAACATCCAAACTATTACTATATATAAATAATTATGAAATTTTGTTTTATAATGTTCTCTGCCTTAACACGTTTCTGCCTTCCAGTTTCTGTCCATTCAAGTTACTGCCTTATCCCGAATCTGACGAAAGACGCGTAAGAGAGCTGTAACTACAACGATTCTGACAAGGTTTCAAAGTGTGTCACTGTTTTTGCATAAGATTTTCATAGAAGGTTAGATAAATTAATGCCGATGACGCCCGATAAGCTAAGCTGCACTGTCCTGCATGGGTAGCATGATCAACTCAAGAAAGGTTTTGTCTAGGTAGGTATATCGAAACGTCAAAAATGACATTTCATCGTAGACAAATCTATTGTTCGGCTGTCAATTATAAACTTTCGAGGTCTTCTCGGGTCTGTCATGCTACGCGTCCTGAAGGGTAATCGCATTCCAACGGCTTGCAGCTTTCCGCCAATTAACCTCTGTCTTTGAGTGGAAAGCGAATAACAATGGCGCCTCTAATTAGCAACGCACTCGACTCATCTCGAATTAGAACGCTAGTGATGTACCGAAATCGGATCGAGCTCTCGATATAGGTAGAGATATATTATAATGATGACCAATGAAAAATATTATTTGGTTCACCAATGAAATAATAGGCTGTTTACTAGTTATGTACCGAATCGAAAATAATTGCAATCGAGTTCTCGATAATTGGCGATTTAGTCGATAAACTTTAAGTGTTTGGTAATTGATTTTTGATGTTATCTCAAAAAAAAAATTTAAGATATTTAATAGAATTTGTAACGTATAAGTGAACATAAATGTTGATGATCATCACATTTACAGAAAATGTTTAAATATTCATAATCACAACTTATTTTTAATACTTAGGTAATGTTTTTCGCGGTGCTTCTAAAAGCAGGCTCTATAATACATACAATTTATAGGTTACTTACAAACTTTAATTTAATCGACAAAGTTTTACGACAAAACACATCACTTAACATTTTATAGCTATGTCAATGTTGGACAAGAATACTTTGTTCATAAACGCCATCTCACGCTTAATTAATTTGTTTTCTATGATAGCAAACAATGTTGTGGAATTAAAAGTTGGTGTTTTAGTGAACACTATTAGCTTATTTTTAACTAGCGGCCGCCCGCGGTTTCACCCGCGTGGTTCCTGTTCCCGTGGGAATATCGAGATAAAAAGTATCCTAAGTTACTCCTTGTTACATCCGCTACCTGCCAGTGAAAGTCCCGTCAAAATCGGTCCAGCCGTTCCAGAGATTAGCCGGAACAAACAGACAGACAGACAGACAGACAAAAATTTAAAAAAATGTTATTTTGGTATATGTACCGTATATATAATGATGTGCATGTAGTAAAAAGCGGTTATTTTCATATTACAAACAGACACTCCAATTTTATTTATTTGTACAGATGTATAGATTAGTGGAGAAGAAATGTGTTAAAAACCGAAACACACCATATACACATAACCTCATCTTTTGATGTTACGTGTTACATTACAACAGGCTGATGTGATGATACAGATGATCCTTACTTTATCCTTACTTATATTATAAATGCGTCTCTGTCTGTCTGTGTGTTACACAATCACACCTAAACTACTGAACCGATTTGAATGAATTTTTGTACAGAGATAGTCTAGAGCCTGAGAAAGGACATAGGCCACTTTTTATTCCTGAAAAATATCACCTTCCCGCGGGATAACGTCGTGTAGTACACGCGGGCGAAGCCGCGGGCGGAAGGCTAGTTACTTATAAAAACATCATTCGATACTACAGCCTATTAAGCGTTTATACTATGTTAAGGGTATTTTTCAATTTAATGAATCTGTATGTAATACAACACGGAGAAAAAAAACCCTTGACGAGTTTATTGCCGGATCTTCTCCAAGGTATCCCGCCGTAGGGTTTGCCGATGGCGTAGCTTCTTTGACGTTTATTATATCTTATCAATAAACAAATTTTAATTTTGAATTGTTTATTCTTTAATGTAGTACTTACTTACCTAATTACAAAATCAGTCTAGGTTTTTTTTTATTTAAACGGCAACGCAGACGAAGTCAAGGGCAAAAGCTAGCACCTTACAAAGCTGTCAGTTTCCACAGTTTTGTTCGGATCCTCTTTAGATAACACCAAAGTTATATCCCATTGTACTTTGCTACTTACTTACATTAAGATAGCGGGCGGGCACAATACAAAAAGAAATATTATAATACTTTCTTTTTCTTCACAACTTTCGCAGCTAAAGATAAAATAATAAACATTTATTTACTATTTTATTATCAGCGAAAACAATCTGACCTTCAAGGTAAGGTGTTATTAGAGAAGAAAAAACTACTTTAACCTAAGGAAGTAAAAATAAGAAAATATTGAAAATAAAGTATTTCAAAAAATCGACCCGTGTCACAACTAGCTCCGATGGGACTCGAACCCGCAACCTTTCAATGTAAGGGCGAATGCTCTAACCAGCGAGCTACGATGTCGCTAACAGAATCATCATCATGTTTATATGCAACGCATATATTTGTTTATCCAGAACGGGGTAGCACTTATAGCCATATTATCACACCTCTAAGCCTGCCTCTAAGCTTGACCGCCCAAAACGTGATATATATCGCATGATATAGCGATTTATCGACACTCAAACGTCAAAACCCATTGTTTATTGACACTTAAAGCGCTATATCATATAGCGTTTTCTTGGTCATGCTAGGGGGGTTGGTAGCCTTAAGGTCACAGCACACTTATCAACTCGTAAACGGAACGTAAACGTATCAACTCGAGTCCGAGTTGATAATGATTGCTGACTACACCGTCCTTGGAGCTAGACTTACTGGAGTTTTCACCCTGAATAAAAAAGGGTGCCCGCAAATTTGACATTTAGTATGTAGTGGATGTCAGTTGTCTCATATGACCATACGTATTTTTCAAAGTGTAGGTGAGACGGAAGACAGCCACAGTGTAATTTGTAGTCACAAAAAAGTGTTAGTACTGCACTCTCCAGTTACCTCAGTATTAAGTCTAGCTCCATGACACCGTCCTTCAAAAGCTGTCAAAGTGCGGCTGTCAAACATGTATTGAATTTCAATTCCATAAACGACCGAAGGAGGCGCTGCTCTGGTTTCCATACCAAATAATGCGATCACGTTATGTTACCATAGCGACATTATTTCGTGCTAGGGCTTGATGAAAGTGGAAGTGAAGCCGCGGTGAATTTTATTGAATACTAACGGATCCTCGATAAATGGACAATCAAACACAACAAGATTTTTTCAATTCGGTCCAGTACTGTCTGAACTCTAAGATTAACGTGTTAAAACAAACAAACAAACTCTTCAGTTTTAAATTGTAATTCTTATAAGTGCACAATTTTAATAAAACTTTACATGAAATTTTTAGGGCCCATATGCCCGAATACTCGTACGCTACTTATCTTTGGGAGCGTCTCAAACATCTCCCTGTCACTTTAAATGTCAAACGTATGAAAGAGATGCCATGATGTTTG
Source organism: Crambus lathoniellus (assembly GCA_949710035.1). Classification (NCBI taxonomy): domain Eukaryota; kingdom Metazoa; phylum Arthropoda; class Insecta; order Lepidoptera; family Crambidae; genus Crambus; species Crambus lathoniellus. The sequence goes on from OX453297.1 coordinate 33,881,529, forward strand.
AGACGCTCCCATAGATGATTTGCATAGATATAGTATATTAAAAAGGGGATGATTTGCGTTGCTAACAAAATTTTGCACTTTAAAGCTTAATAATCTACAAACGGATGCCTCAATCAAAAAACTGCCTTCACGAACCCACAACGTTTTTGAAATTGCTATCCAACGACATCCCACCCTATAGGGTAGACAAGAAAAAAGAATTACATACCCACTTCACGTGTAGGGGAGGTAACATAAAAATATATTTTTTTTTAATTTCGGACGGACGGACAAACGGACATGGCGAAACTATAAGGGTTCCTAGTTGAGTACGGAACCCTAAAAAGGAGGATGATCAGATGTTAGTCTATGGTTGTCGACGGGCAAATATAGTTGGTAGCATTTTTTTTCATTAGTTATTTTAAATAATATAATTCATTATTTCTCAATGTAAGTATTTCATTCCATATTTCTTCAGTCCACTCCTCGATTACTACCACTACCCATTTCCCAAATATTTATTAGTTAAGTACATAATACCTATTCAGAATCTCTCAAACGATACAAATCGCATCAAACTATTCGCGTAGGAATACGTTGATCCTATCTGTGCAAGTAACACGTTTTAAGTCATTGAGTGTTTAGTTATCTGAGCAAATTCATTGTTTCAGTGGGGGAAAGTAGATTATCGTCCCATTGTTGCCGGAACGCTTTCTCCAATTTGTTAAGTATATGAGATAAGATAGGCTGGACTGGAAGTTTACGAGATTAAGCCAGTGTATGGAAAAGTCAATATAGAATGCCTGTTATCCCATCCCAAAGAACCACACAAATTAGTAAGTTAGTACCGTTATGTTAGTACCCACCAACAGAAATCTAACGTATCTGAGTTTTTGCGTCTTGGCACGCTGATGATATTTTAATATGGCGACATTTGGCGCGGGACTGGGGATTTCTCACAAATCGCATTGGAAAAGTGGTACTTAAGGCGATAGTCGGAAAACATGTGCTGAAGCGAGATAGCAATGAGAAAACGACGCGCGCGGAAGCGAGACCGATTTAGCAGATTAGGCAAAAAAAACACAAAATCACTTCTTATTAAAAAACTACAGCGATTTTAAAAAAAATGCTTTTATACGATCCTCAATATTATTGGTGTCCACTAAATAAATCAATTTCCAACAGTGTAAGTAACCCCATTTAAGAATAATCTTCACTTTTCGTATTTTTTAGAGGTCTTTTCGAAAAGAAAAAGGTATAAAGAAATATATATCTTATTACGAGATTTGTAACAACTGTAACCGTCCTATAGTTTTAAATCAAAAAGTCCATATTTTTCCGAGTAGCGCCTTAACTAGTATGGAAACAATTGGGCACACTTTGGTATTAGATGTTAATGTTCATCATATTACTAGATGTTGATGATGGTTGATAGTAGATGTCAGGAAAAAAAATCAAAAATCTTTTTTCCCAAGCTATCTTATTTATAGGTAGGTACTATAGCAGTTTTCGATTGTTTTTTTACACCCTAGTTTCATACCTAATTAGCGTTTAAAAATACCCAATGTGTGCACGATTACCCGTGGTACCCACATAAAGCCAAACACGAGAAAATATAGAAAAGTTCGTTTTCTAATTTATTCGTCCGGGAATCGAACTGAGGTCCCTCAGAGAAGTGGCACGCTGAAACGCTCTCGACGAAGGAGGTCATTTTTTTCATTTTATAAAGTGTTTATAAAAAACAGAATTTCCTAAAACATATTTTTTTAAAGATGATCTTTCTAAGAATTTAATCAATTGAAGTACTTCTACATCGGGTCAATAGTTCAAATATAATTAATTTAAATTTGCCCTTCCTAGTATTTAAGTTAATAGTCAGAACAGAATACATAATCTCCACAAGAGCGATAATCTAGGGACCTGTTCGGAAAAGATCGACGTTTCTGAACGCATCTTTAATGTCACGTCAAATTGACATTTAGCTGTCACTTGAAGTTGACAGCCACTTGATTGGAATTCTTGTAGAAGAAAATGTCGGATTAATTTTGCTGATTTGTTAAAACCGCTCGCGTTGAATATGCCTGGCATATCGAGTTTGAATTGAATCCTGAATTATCTCTTTCATCCCGTTTTGTACGACCAAGATTTTGACGCCGTCTGATCGGGCCGGTCGCGATGTTTTGAAAGATAACCTTCTTCCACCACACGCGTTGTTGTCGGGACTGTAAATCGTAACAAAAAAAAAGCTCCCCCGTGTGTGTTGGTGTATATTGTATTGTCGCCCAGTGTCTTGGGAACGCTGTGGTGCTTGTTTTGTGAGTAAGGTGACGAATTGGTAAGGTCTGCAGAAGAAGAAGGAACCAGGGGCGCGCGCCCCCTCTCTCCGCAGCCGGAGACCTTTCGACACCACAGAACCGTATGTGAAATTCACCTTAATTTAAATTAAGTCGCTGTGTATCGCAGTTCAATTGTTCAGTTACATCCCGGCTGAAACCTAGTTTTTGTCCGGAGTCTATATTCATGATAACCTTCCACTGCGCTAAGCCGATTCCGCGGATCTAGGCAGGGGTGTACTGAACATTTTTTGGTAGCAGAGCGTAGTTTGAAGGCCTGAGAGGCCCACGCCAAAACTTTGTATTAATCAGTGCCGTTTGATGACCCAGTCTGGTCCGGACTAGATTAATTTGTACTTGTAAATGGTAATTAACTTGCATTTGAAAAGTAAAGGGCATTCCTTTGTTATTGGTTCCATGTCTTGTAATTAATTGTCATGTATTGAAGTTCCAAAATGTAAACAGATACCTTTCTTTGTTCATAATAATTATTATTTAGTTTTGTCAGCAAACTTGAGTTGTGAATATTGACAAGTTTGTTGCTAAAATAATAGCTAATAAAAGGTCAGCTAATAAGTTTGCACTCAATACTTAGTGAAACTTAAATGATTTGGGACATTGTTTACACATTGAAACTCATTGAAACTTGTGCTTTGAAATAATTGAAATTAACTTGTTGTTGTGTAACAGTATGTTGTGTTGATATCCAAGTGAATTTCAATAGTCAGTGAGTTTTGTTGTTTTCTGATAACCTCCAGATATTTAAGAGTTTGTGTCATTATAAATACTTTGTTGTTGTAATATTGGAATTTTGTGGTTAGTAATAACCTCCAAATATTGGAGATTTTGTGTTATAGTGAATATTTTGAATTTGTTGTTTTTGTTGATAAATTTGTGACGTTACAATGACGGCCTCCTCTGCTAAAGCCAAAATACGTTCTGAGTTACGGTGGTTGGCTTCTGCGGTCGCGTTGTTGGATCGACCGGATAGAACGGAGGCCTTGTTGAACAGATACGTAGATCTGCCCATACGTTTGGCTGTTGTTGATGAGCAGTATGCCTTATTTTTGGAAAGGACTGTTGAGGCCGAGGTGGAAATGCGACAAGAAGTCGGTTTGGATGTGGACCAGTGTTATGATTTTGCGGACAGAATTACCCAGGTGGCTCGACCTTTGCAAGTGGCAAGAGAGAATGAACCGAGCCCGTCCCCGGTCACATCTAAGAGTATGCCCCCTCTATTTGCTAGATTGGCCCCCTTAGACTTAAGGCGTTTTGCTGGTCGTCTAGAGGACTGGGAGGGCTTTATTAATATTTTTGATAGTCTGGTACATGCCCGGGATGATTTGACCCAGGGCCAGAAGTTAGCTTATTTGTTATCCGTGTTGGAAGGGGAGGCCCTTGAATCGGTTCAACATTTGGCCCCCTCGGATGAAAACTACCCTATTGCTAGGGATTTGATTGCCCGTCGGTACCAGAACGTACGACGTCTGGCGGACAACCATGTTGCCGCCATTTTGAATTTACCTCGCGTTGCCAGCGTGATGCACTTGAGAGTGGCTTTGTTGAATCCGCTGTTGGTTGCCTACAACGCATTAAAAAACTTAAAACTCCCAGTGGAGCAGTGGTCGTTTTTGTTACTGCACATTGTCCTGGGAAAGTTGCCGGACTCTGTTAAGGTCCGTTTTGAGCAGCAGTATGGTGGGGATAGTGCGACTTATCTGCCACCCTTCTCGGACCTCTTGACGTTCCTGGAAGGAGAGAGTAGACTGGCAGATAATTCCTCTCTGGCCGGTCCTATGGGACCCGAACGACCTGTGCCACAGAGTAGGTCCCCCACCGGACCCCCCCGTAGGGGGCGTATGGCCCCTCGCGCGCCCGGCCGCTATGCCGCCGTCCAGGAGACCGCCCGCTGCTTGTACTGTCGGGAACCGGGTCACAGTACGACCCGTTGTGATAAGTTCCTCGACCAGCGCGTCCAAGGCCGTCGAGCGATCGCGCGACAACGGACATGGTGCTACTCGTGCTTGGGCCTGCACATGCAGCGCGAATGTACCCAAGCGCACCCATGCCGCTTTTGTAAGGGCAACCACCATCCCCTCCTCTGCATGAACAGCCCAGAGGGCGGCGGAGCGCCGCAGCGCGTCGCTGCAGGATCACCTCGTATGGGTGGGGGCCTCGGACCCCCCGCGGTGTTTGCATCCCGCAGCAGTTCTAGTGGCCACCAGAGTGGCCCCAGACGCTCTCCGCCACGTTTGGACCCTCAAACGGGCGGGGGTCCCAGGGACCCCCCCATTGGAAACCGATCCCCAAGGATGGGGATGAGTTATGCGAGCGCTGCCGGAGGACGTAGAGGCCCCCAGCGACGTTTTGAGCCTCGCACGGGCGGGGGTCCCACGGACCCCCCCATGGGAAATCGGTCCCCAACTAGGGGGTTCGATTTTGCGAGCGTTGCCGGAGGTCGTAGAAGCCCCCCGCAACGTGTTGAGCCTCGCACAGCCGGGGGTCCCCGGGACCCCCCTTCTGAAAATCGGTCACCGTGCCCCCGCGACTATGGGGCGACGTACACGGTGGATGCTAGGCACCGATTCTCGCCGCCGCTCGCCGAATACCCGCGTTTGGAGCGGCGCCCGCCCCGTCTTCAAGGGGCCGGGAGATATAACCCGCCTGATACCGGGCGAATTGGACGTGGGCAGTATGTGGGAGATTGGGACCCACTGGATCGCTATGAGCGACCCCCTTACCATGGGGGGACGTCTGGGGACCCCACATACTAGCAATCAACGTGTTTACGGTCGATTGTAGCCACCCCTCCAGAGACCGTTTTGTTGCCCACGGCCTCTGTGCTTGTCAGGGGATTGAATGGCGACCTTGTGGAAGTTCGCGCCTTGTTGGATTCCGGTGCTCAGGGGTGTGTTGTGTCATCTTGGTTAGTTAGGCGGTTGGGCCTCAAGGTGCACCCCCACACGGAAGGCGTGAGAGGTGTTGGCGATGTGAAAGTCCCCGGGTTGTTAGGGCATGTTGACTTCACATTTACATCACGTAATAAGTCCACGCCAGGCATTAAGACCTCGGCGATTGTGTTGGACACAGTTGTTGGCCGTCAACCTTCAGTTGACTTGGGACCGAGTATGTTGTCTTTGGTGTCTGATTCCCCACTCGCCGATCCAAATTTCTTCCGCCCAGGCCCGATTGATGCTCTCCTTGGAGCCGATGTCCTGGGGCGAGTTTTGTTGACGGGGAAGCGAGTTTTGCAGCCAGATGGCTTGGTAGCTCTGCAGACGACACTCGGTACAGTTGTGATGGGCCCTGCTCGCCGCGTTTTGGATTCCCTCGATGAGGATCGCGGTCTTGTTTTTAATGTGTCTCTCTCCGAAGTGGTGCAGAAGTTTTGGGAGGTTGAGGAACCTCCACCAGCCCCGCGGGTTGACCCAGTAGCGGATGAATGCGAGTTGTATTACCAGAATAACACTGGTCGCCTCCGCTCTGGTCGTTTGATCACCCGTCTCCCCTTTCGTGCCGGCCGACCTCCTCTGGGCGAATCCCGACCGCTAGCGGAACGTAGGCTAGTGGCGATGGAGCGTCGCATGAGCAAGGATCCGGTCTTCCGCCAGAAGTATGTTGAATTCATGCGGGAGTATGAGGAGTTAGGGCACATGTCCGTGAGCGATTTGGATTGGCGCTCCGTTCAGCACTTCTTTTTGCCGCACCACGCCGTTTTGAAATCCGGAAAGATTCGGGTGGTCTTTGACGGTTCGGCTCCCACCTCTACTGGAGCGTCCTTGAACCAGTGTCTGCATGTAGGTCCCAAGCTGCACACGGAGATCTCAGACATTTTGACCAACTTCCGGCGGCACCAAATTGTATTTATGACTGACATCCGGATGATGTTCAGACAAACGGTCATCCATCCAGAGGATAGGAGGTACCAATTGATTTTGTGGAGAGAGAGTCCTAGGGACCCCTTGTTGATTTATGAATTGAATACGAATACGTACGGTTTGGCTTCGAGCCCGTTTGTTGCGATTCGTTCTTTGTTGGAGTTGGCCGAGAAGGAGCGCTTGAGATACCCTCGCGCCTCCGCCATTTTGGCCAGTGACGTCTATGTGGATGACATTTGCACGGGCGCCTCATCTGTCTCAGAGGCGATTGTCCTGAGAGACGAACTCACCGCCCTTTTGAAGTCGGGAGGTTACGAGTTGAGGAAATGGATATCCAACTCTCCTGATGTACTGGTAGGTTTGCCCGAAGAGCACCAGCAGGACCCCCACCTATTCGAAAATGTTGATAATCCCCACGTGGTGACCGTCCTTGGCGTACAGTACAAACCGGTCTCTGACACGTTCACTTATTGTGTGGATTTACGACCACCGAAAGTCTGGACCAAGCGTTTAGTATTGTCTACTGTCGCACGTACCTTTGACCCCAATGGGTGGATTTGCCCCGTGCTGTTTATGGCCAAGTGTTTCTTGCAACGGTTATGGGCTTCGGGTGTGTCGTGGGATGAACCCCTCTCGGACGAGTTACTCCGAGATTGGTCGAGCTTCGTTTCATCCCTCCCCGAGATTAATGAAGTGCATTTGCCGAGGCTATTCCTCCCTTCTGAAAATTGTAAAGTTACTCTTCACGGCTTTTCCGATGCCTCCGAACGCGGATTTGCTGCGGCCGTGTACCTCCGCACCGTTACTGTTGACGGAGTTGTTGCTGTGCATCTGGTGATAGCGAAAAGCAAAGTCGCTCCCCTTCGGACTCGTCATACGATCCCGAGGTTGGAATTGTGTGGAGCTGCCCTCCTAATGCGTTTGTTGAACCACGTATGGCTCACATTAGGTCGATCTATTAAGATACAAGAGGTTTATGCTTGGACGGACAGTCAGGTCGTCCTTTGTTGGTTGAAGGCTCCGGCGCACACCTTGGACGTGTTTGTGGCCAATCGAGTGTCGCAGATTTGTAATTCCGACATCGAGTTGATTTGGAGACACGTGCCGGGAACCATGAATCCCGCGGATTGTGCGTCTCGGGGTTGTGTAGCCCCAACCCTAATTAACCACCCCCTCTGGTGGGGCCCACAGTGGTTGATGCGGCCTGAGTCGGAGTGGCCGCCCTCTCCAGCGTTGTCGAACGTAGCCGTTCCTGATATGCGGGCATGCGTCCTGGAGACTAACCCCGCCGGGGAAAAGGATTTGTTGTTGGATCGGTACAGCTCCTTACAGAAGCTGCTTGGTGTTACCGCTTGGATCAGACGTTTTGTGTACAATTGCAGAAACCCACGCGCGAGGCGTGATTCGTCGGTTCTCACTCCGGACGAGCGTAGGGACGCGCTCTTGTTTTGGGTCCGGAGAGTACAAGCTGATAGTTTTGAGTCCGAGATTGAAATTTTGCGTTTAGGCCGTCGCAAGTTGAAGGGCGCGGTATCGCGATTGAATCCCTTCCTGGACGAGAGTGGGCTTTTGCGAGTCGGCGGAAGACTTCGAAATGCGAACCTGCCGTATGGAGCTCGTCACCCCCTTTTGTTACCTAAAGCCGGACATTTGACTCAACTGATAATAGCAGATCGCCATGTGAATGCACAACATGCTGGCTGTAATGCTTTGTTGGCCATTTTGCAGCGTGAATTTTGGATTTTGTCTGCTCGTCGAGCCATTCGCACTGTGGTTTTCCGTTGCCTGCCTTGTTATCGATTGAAGGCCGCGACCATGCAGCCCCAGATGGGTGATTTGCCTGCTGATCGCGTCACGGAATGTAGAGCTTTTGCCGGAGTCGCCACCGACTTCGCCGGTCCCTTTACTGTAAAGGCTTCGAGACTGCGTAATGCTAAAACCTATAAGGCGTACTTGTGCGTGTTTGTGTGTTTGTCCACCAAGGCTGTCCATTTGGAAATTGTCTCGGAATTGTCTACCGAAGCCTTTGTCGCCGCCTTGAGCAGATTTGTTTCCCGTAGAGGACTGCCGACATTGATACGTTCCGATTGTGGTACTAATTATAAGGGAACGTGTAATTATCTTAAGGAAGTAGTTAAGTTTTTTGTTGATAATAAAATAGACATTGGAACCACCCTCTCCCGGCGTGGGATAATCTGGAAGTTTAGCCCTCCAGCTTGTCCGACCTGGGGAGGAATTTTTGAAGCTTGTGTAAAGGCTGCCAAGACACACTTGCGTCGCGTGATTGGAGAAACTATTCTCACGTTTGAGGAACTTGATACGGTATTTTGTAAAATTGAGGCCGTCCTCAACTCGCGACCCTTGTGCCCGTTGTCTTCGGACCCGAATGACCTGGAAGCGTTGACCCCAGGTCATTTCTTGATCGGACAGCCCCTTTTGGCTTTGCCTGAATATCCGATTCAGGATGTAGGATCCCATCGTTTGTCGCGATACCAACTTTTGAAACAGATGTCCCAAAACTTCTGGGCACGTTGGTCGATGGAGTATTTGCATATCCTACAACAGCGCGTGAAGTGGACAGATAAAACCACCCCACCCCAGACTGGCGACCTCGTGTTGATTAAGGATGCTAACCTGCCGCCCCTATGTTGGCGAAGGGGGCGCATTGTTAAACTCTACCCCGGAACTGACGGAGTTCCTCGTTTTGCTGAGGTTTTGGTTCGAGATTCGGTTTTGAAGAGAGCAGTTAGTGGGCTCTCCCGATTACCCGTAGATTGACGTACCGTTCTTAACGGTCCGGGGCGGGGGGATGTTCGGAAAAGATCGACGTTTCTGAACGCATCTTTAATGTCACGTCAAATTGACATTTAGCTGTCACTTGAAGTTGACAGCCACTTGATTGGAATTCTTGTAGAAGAAAATGTCGGATTAATTTTGCTGATTTGTTAAAACCGCTCGCGTTGAATATGCCTGGCATATCGAGTTTGAATTGAATCCTGAATTATCTCTTTCATCCCGTTTTGTACGACCAAGATTTTGACGCCGTCTGATCGGGCCGGTCGCGATGTTTTGAAAGATAACCTTCTTCCACCACACGCGTTGTTGTCGGGACTGTAAATCGTAACAAAAAAAAAGCTCCCCCGTGTGTGTTGGTGTATATTGTATTGTCGCCCAGTGTCTTGGGAACGCTGTGGTGCTTGTTTTGTGAGTAAGGTGACGAATTGGTAAGGTCTGCAGAAGAAGAAGGAACCAGGGGCGCGCGCCCCCTCTCTCCGCAGCCGGAGACCTTTCGACACCACAGAACCGTATGTGAAATTCACCTTAATTTAAATTAAGTCGCTGTGTATCGCAGTTCAATTGTTCAGTTACATCCCGGCTGAAACCTAGTTTTTGTCCGGAGTCTATATTCATGATAACCTTCCACTGCGCTAAGCCGATTCCGCGGATCTAGGCAGGGGTGTACTGAACAGGACCTTTTATACAGTTCCCCACTTTAGCAAAAGGGCCCATTTAGAAGGTAAACTTTTACGCTTCCCTTACATTCAGGTGCGTGAAAGTGACAATATTTTTCTTCTCTATCCCTGTTTACCTACCTAGCCGTCACGTTTTAAAAGGCAATTTTTGATAACAATAGTTTCTTGACTACGTGGACTCTGATCCATTATGGACAAATTGTACCTATGTCAATGTCAGCTGAAGAGCTGTTATATACCTACTTAAATTATATTTTGCTGCTTTAGTCACTTGAAAACGGTGTAAAATAAACAATTTCTTACAATCACACCAATTATCTAAGCCCATGGAAACTTCATCAAGAAACAAGTGTCATGGAAAAGGATAAGTACATACACCACTACCTATTTGTTAATTGGTACAAGATTTTAAGGGATCAAAGTGTCCGATATTTATTTCCGTCCGATCTATGCGATATTTTTTTACTATGGGGCCATAGAAATCACCCAGACCAAGACAAATAGACATGTTCATGCACACAAAATATATTTGTCTAGTTCGGGAATCGAACCCAAGAGCTCTGGCCTGGAGCAGAAGGCAGATCCGTACCACTGCGCCAAATCGGTCGTCGAAAGAGTTTTTTTTATCGAAGGACTGATCGAAGCTAAAAAACCAAACTGGTAAACCAAAACCACCGTTAATAGTCAACATCATTAGCTCATTCATTCAGATTGTAAAAATAATAAACAAGAGACGAATTGTGAAATCATTAATTAGTTCGCTCCAAAACATAAAATTCATTTTGACAAAGATTAACAACATGTTACGTAATTTTTCTCGTTGAATTGCATTTCAGTAGGACTAACATACCACCTCTTTTAAATATTGTTTAACGCTATACGTTAATTACCTGCAACAAAAAATAAGCATTACTAAGTAATTAGATGACAAGAAATGTTCAACATTTAGGATAAAGTGATATCAATTAGGTAGGTACTGTGGAGCTCTGATGCTCCACCTCTGCTAATAGCTACAAATAAAGAGTATTATTTCACTATAACTTATTTTATTTATATTAATACCTATACTTTTATCACACGACTGGCTTAATATTATCTTAGGATCTTTCCGCAAGGGCGGTCTCTCTCTCTGAATGTGACAAAAATGTTTTCTAATAAAGTTTTGAAATAATCATACTTATTCTTTAAAGGCTTACCCATGAACCCATGAATGAATTTACTACATTATACCTACGTAGTATTTGTAAATTGTAATATCTACCTTCGTTGATTGGTTGCTCCGAAAGACAAGGGCTCATTTCGCAACCAGATCAATGTATTTGATATTGTCTGTTATTTATTTTTATTGTCGGTTTGTAATACCTGTTATTGATCGTAAAAGGAGTTACGTTTTCGGTTACAATTAGTTGTAAACGCAATGGACTTAAGCTTATTAAAAGGACTTAAGTAAGGCAACTTTCGTTATGTTACATAACATAGGTACTTATGAAATTACGTTACCCTTAACTTCCGGATATATTTGGATTTCTCGAAAACCAATAAACTTGAATCAAAATTATTGGTAATGTTCCTCGTAATATCGTATATCGTTATGTCCGCACTAGGGCATCGAACCCGGGTTTACCCGGTCCGGAAAAACCCGGGTTTACCCGGGTTTTAAGGAATACAAAAAACCCGGGTTTGATTTTTAAAACCCGGGTTTTTTCGGGTATTTTGAATACTTTGTGAAAAACGAAATATAGCTGAAATGTAGCTTACTTCCGCAAAAAAAACAACCAACAAACCAACACAAGCCAATACAAGCCCTTCGAATGCAATAATAAATGGAATAAAAACACACTTTGATAAATTATTACAATAAATGATGCTTTGTTGCTGCGTTCGTACCAAGAAAACAAGCAAAGCAAGTTAAATGGAACGCGCACGGTGCTTCCATCTTAGGACATGGAGAGGTTAAAATGTGGACTCCACATTTCACCCCTTGGAACCACATGAAATAAGAACTAGTTCTCGGATCTTTTCGACTAGTTTGTTATATATTGCTCATGAAGACGACCCCGAAAATATAGCATATTTTCGGTCTGTTTGCGTCTCTCTTTGCAGAGAATTCACGTCAAGATGTTACACGCCAAACTCCACCAAAGATACCTCGTGCTAGCTCTTCCATGGGTAATATTCACATTCGCCACAAAGAGGTTCTCAAAGCTCTCCTTGGTCTAGGAAATAAGGTTAGTGGTCCTAATGTGGAAATTCTTCTCCACATTAACGACTTGTTGGTGCCTGGTACATTTGGTTATGACGATGACACCAGTGTGTCTAGCAGATATTTTTCAGATGCAAGGGCTACTAGTGATGAAGTTCAGTCTTGTCGAGAGTCACTAGTTGAGCAAACGAACCTGGCACTTCAGGCACTTACGATTGGGGAAATGCCAACCGTGTCAGTTTCAACGGCTCGCCACGCAGGCGTGTCTTTTCTTAGATAAACGGAGTCCCTTTCAACTAGCTCCGACTTTCCTGGGCGTATCCTTACCAGTAACCGAGAACCTGCAACTTGGCGATACTATATAATCGGAATTGAACTTCGGTGAGTAAATCGACTCAATTGGTAAAACTGCTGCCAAAAAACTGGGCGTCCTCTCAAAGTTCTTTACAAAGTACAAATTCATCCGTGCATGGAGTACTGCTGTCACCTTTGAGATGGCTCCGCTAAAGTTTTAGTAGTAGTTTCACATGTATCTTATTGCATTACCCGTGTTTTCAAGCAAATAAACAATTTTGGTTAGATTTTTGAAGTACCAACTGACAGTTTTAGATGCGTTTGAAAACAGCGCAAACAAGTTCATTGGAGACACAACTTTAGAAAAAGCTAAACTTCAAAGTCTCAGTCATTGCCGTAGAGTTGCTATTGCTGGTCTGTCGGTGTTTTACCGGATTCACTTTTGAGAGTGCGCACAGGAACTGCACAATCTTGTTCCTCCAGCCCCTTTCCACCATGGGGTTACCAGATGCAGATCAGCTTACCATCCATACATCATAGACATACCACCTGTCCGTACTAAGCGCTTCGCCAGTACTTTTTTAATGCGAGCTGCTAAAGATTGGAATGCGCTACCTGCGAATGCGTTCCCCGATCATTCTTCTTCTTATCAATACGGGCGGTTTCTGCAACTCGACGTCTATTGCGCCAATTTTGCCTCTGGAGAGTGCGCGGCCAGATCACTCCAGCCAGCGCAGCTCAGCCAGGAACGTTCCAAGAGCTTTCACATTCGTGAACGCTTCCTGGACGCTGCCCGGCGAGCCGAGGTACCTCGCCCGGTAGGGACCACCCCCCTGCATTCCAGCAGTACGTGGGCAGCTGTTTCTTCTTCCTCCATGCACCCTCTGTCTGCATAGGGGACTGTCGGTGACATCTAAATTAATAAGATGTCTGTTAAATTGACCATGACCAGTAATAGCACCTGTTACCAGGCGAAGTTGCGGTCTGCACAGTTGTATCAGGGCCCTGAGGGCCTACTTTGAAACGCAAAACCCGAAACTTCGTTATACCCGTCCCTCTCACGCTCCAGTCATAACAGTATCGAGTGAAAGGGGCGGGGCTAACCGAAGTTTCGGATTTGCATTTCAGAGTACGGTCCCTGGATAGACGCACGTCCACGCGCGGTTGTGCGAGTTTCGCCTGTCTGCACGAATCCAGCGAGCTCCAGTCCAGTTCAGTTGGTGTGATTCTATAGTGCGTTCACGGATCTTATTTGCAAACCAGCTTGTCGGGATAGGCGCGATCGGCTCTGGGGCAACAGGGGTCGAGCCGGATGCGCGTCTGGCCATTATAACCTTGGCCTTTTCAAAGCAAGAGTGAATGGGCACCTCCTGGGTAAGCATACAACATCCTAGACTGCATACTGTCTGCTATGCTGGATGGTGGTCAAATGCATGCATACTGCATACCCTGTACAAATATAAAAAAAAATCGTCTGCAACCAGTCCCGAAATTTATGATGGCCAGTCCTGCAAGTCTGTGAAGGCGCTAAGTTAGTAATCTATACTAACTTAGTTTTAAGATATTCAGAAAAAATAAAAATCTGACTTTTTTATATTAGATACTGTTTTTGTAATTTGGAAAGTACTATTTTTCATTTATTTTAATCCTTCCACATTTTTAACATCTTGTACTCATTGTAATAATTGATATAATAACACAGTTTCTTGTATTTAATAAAATTATAACAAAAAGATCGAAAAGCTCGAAAAACCCGGTCTACCCGGGTTTTTATTACTCTTAGACCCGAAAACCCGGGTTTTCGAAATTGAACCGAGTTTCGATGCCCTAGTCCGCACGCAATCATATTTAAGACAAGCAAAGAGTGCTACTTTAAAATTTCGATGATAAAATGTAAGTTAAGATTTCATTAGGGTTGCCAACCGTCCTGTTTCCCAGGACACGTACTCGTTTTTGGGGTGTCCTGGGCTGTCCTGGATAGTATCTAATTGTCGTCCTGGGTTTTTGCTCGGGCCCCTTCTGTAGGCCACGGGCCCTCGAATCCAGCAAGCTAATTTCGATAAAGAAAGAATACGTATCCTGGGGGGAGTCCTGGCTTTAAACCGAAATGTCCAGGGTGCCTACCATCAACTCTTATTGCGGTTTTGTTTAGAACCTAAACTGATCCGCTTCGCTTATTCGTACCACGACAGCTTAATATTAATGACAGCGATTCAGTGATCAATTGATCATTCAATGACATTTCACAGCCGCTAAGCTGTCATGAACTCTTATTTGACTTATAACTCGGCCAAGCTAACATGACACCTGCAGGTTATACCCGTCCCTCTCACTCTCCGGGCATGACAGAATCGAGTAAAAGAGACGGGTAGAAGAAATAAGGACACAAATCGTTCTGTCATTCACATTTAGCAATTCATTTGCGATCCAGTTTTTAGAAGGTCATAGTACTAAAGAAAGCAATTCATTATTGATGTCTCATATTCTGAAAGTAACTGCTAACTTGCCTAAAATGCGGGTTGAACGTGGTATGTGGCGGCCCTAGGGCCGTTATGAAATTTAAAAAAGGAATAGGAGGTGTCATGTCAAAATCTGTAATAGCATCTACACACGTTCCGATCCGACAGCCGATTTGGTCTGACCCAGACCAAATCTGCGCTACACACGTTCCGATTTGGTCTGGGAGCAGACCGAATCGGAGGTCGGATAGGAACGTGTGTAGAGTCTTTAAGTATCTCTTTTTTTACATTTATTTACCAAAGGTATGCAGGCAAAGGCACAGCCATGTTTTGCTATTATATATAATAATCAATATCGTAGAATTATTATTTTAATATCTAAAACATTGTTTTTTTTTAAAGAATGCGTTTTTAGAAACAGATTGAAACCAAATTAGTTATTTGTAACATAAAAAATCAGGCTATTAATTTCATGGAATCGCATAGAGTACGGGTCGAACACCAAACAAGACTGTATGGACTTAGTTTCCCTTGCCTCCCCGAAAACAGAGAAAATGAACAAAAAAGTTATGGTCTTTCGAAAATTCCACGGCCATAGGAAAAATATTTTTTAGATTATTTCTGTTTATTTTTACTTTCCTCATATTCAAAATGAAAAGTAGAGTGTTTACTTCGGGCGTATGGACCCATAAAAGTCTCGAACTATCGGCGCCCTCACTTCGTTCGTGCGCCAAAACACTCGACTGTTATGGGTGCCATACATCCCTTGGTAAACAATCTACTATTAGGAACCTATTCTGCATCGCGCTATTTTTGAATCGCTGTCTTAAAGTTGATGGTAGGCACCCTGGTATTTTTACCTTCAAATCTTGGATTTCAAAGTTTGGAGATGGCAACCCTAGCTTTCATAGATGCTCTTATTATTATTAATATTTATTATATTAAAGAAAAAATACCATTAAAATTCAATAAAGTATTCAACAAACATTGCATGTTGAGTTTGACATTGAGTGCGTCGCCCTTATCTCGTAGGTACCTACGTAAATAAGCAAGGAGAATCTATCCGTAGAAGAATTTACTTAACCAAGTCAATGTATGAATTCGTGATATCACTATTAATTGTGTCAAAGCTCCATTAAGTACTACTGAGTACAACAGTCATCTCAAGAAAGTCAGTTTTAAAATAAGGTTAGAAGTTAGAATGAAGAATGAAGAAGAAATTTACATAAAAAGCAGCGCAATATTGTATTGCCTTCAAAGCATCCAAGTGGCTTCGTTCATTTTAAAAACAAATTTTTAAGTTTATGTAAAATGAAATTCTCCGAAAAATCAAAGGCACGTCATTCCTGCTAAATGTTGGAAGTCATATTAAAATCTTTTCTAGAACACAGAGACGTAAATGTAGATTGTTCTCAGGACTTCATCAACTTATACAAAGGAGGCTGCAAACTCGTTCACGATGCGTAACATAACAGCTTTTGCCAGGGCCTTGGTTAGCTCTAAGGGGGGCTCAGTATTTGGAGTACCGGGGGAAATAGTGTTGAAGTACTCTGAGCGTGTAAACGCTTACAAAACAGCTTTTGGTGTAGTGGCTTTTGGCTAGTAATTTGAAATTGCATGACAAAACACATGTCGAGAACTTTCGAGTATTCGTAGTTGGTAAGTAGTCTAATAGTTCTATAATTTATAAGTCGGATCTCATTTTCAAAAGGCAAAATATTTTATGTTTTAAGTACGTACGTCGGTAGGTATACATGCTGTTAGATCGAATCTTATGGACATAATATTTAGTTCGTGATTATTTTAATACAAATTATATTAGCAAGAGCAAGAGCTTTATTTATTTTGTGGTCAACTCTGTACCACTAGCAAATCACGCATATCATAACACTTGTTGTAATGTTCCATTACCAAAGTTACCAAAATCCACTAAATCTGCAAACATAATAAAAAAAAAACAGATTTTAACACAAAATGTTTCATAGCGTATACTTAAGAAATTAATAATAATATAGATAGAAATGTACACACTCCATATCTAACCCTCAAAACAGTCCTGAGCCGGGGTAGATACGGCCCTGCCCCGTTTCCCAGGGTAATAAAAGATAGACGCTACCCTGGAATGAAAGATGAGGTGTAAAAAGTAATTTACGACTTACACCACGACTTTTAAGATTTTTGGTACATTTCTTAAAATATTTAGGTATTTTTTTAGGAATATCGCTGCGGTGTAGCCGTTTTTGCGAGAGCAAACGACCTTTATTTTTTTATTCTTTGGAGGTTTTCTTGTACCGTGCGATAACTAATGTTTAAAGAAAATTTGAACATTGAGTGAGCGAAGTGGACATGCATCGTACGGACTCTTTTCGCCTCGAAACGTTGTTACGTTGCATTACTTTCGTGTTCACATGCCCGCATTGCACACATTATAATCTCCAACACAAACGCCCGAACGCATGACTTCTTTCTGTCTAGCAGATATCTCAGCCAACTGTACATGTGCACATGTGAAAAAAAGTCCACGTGTGAAGGTTTCCTATTTATCCAAGAACGACGTACTTCGTTTTATGCCAAGCCTATGAAAACAGTTGCATTATGAAAATCCGACGTATTAATTTAATATTATGTTAACCTTTCTTAGTAAGTAGGTAGGCGACTTGATGTGCTCTTGACGGTAAATAGTATACACTAGTTTATAAGTCCTTTGTCCTAATATCCGTCAAGATAGTTCTTGGCATATATTTTCAAAGTTGCTTTTCATCAATTAAATTGAATTTTTCACATAACTAGAAAAACATAGTTAATACTAAGTAGACCTCTTTTGACAATTTGGTTTTTGAATTTGAATAAGTATCTTAACCAAAACCTAAATACGTCTAAAGTTCTAAACCATTAAATCATAAAACCTCATAAAGGTCAGTTTTGTTGAAAGTTAGAACAACTTGCCAAAGCCATAATGCCGTTAATACTATCAAAAATATAATTTCTGTATTTCCTATTATTTTTACGAGAAAATAATAAATCAAAAGTAAACTATTACTTACATTCCAATGTTTCTGATAAAATCATAAATATTAAAAAATATACGGAAAAGGTTGCCGACAGTCATAACAGTAAATAAATTACATTTGAAATGAAACTGTTATTGGAAATCATAGGCCAAAATAATGATTTCGGGACTAAATCACATGGTCGGGCGCATTCCCATTCATATTCGATTACAAAAAGCATTATTGTATTGATCGAAAGCTTTCTGTGGTGAATTAAGTCTTAAATCATGATCATTTCATTTCCAGAAGCTTTTACTGTTCTGATATCAATAAATTTGAATCACTTAATTTTTAAACTGTTCTGATTGCATAACAAATTTTCATTCTGCTATTTTATTACAGATAATGGACTATTGATATCTTATTAGATGTAGAACAATCATAGTTGGATCACTTAACAGTTTTTTTTAGTAAACTAGACCAGACTGACTTTTGTTTTGAGTCTCAAGGAGAGTTGAACACTCTAAACACTTTGAGACAACGCTTTGAACTTCCCAGCGCCCCGATCGCATACGAAATTAGCTGTCAAAATAGACTGTCGTATGAAAACTGTTTTAGTTCCAAAGATTATAACCGGACCAGAAAACGTTGTCGCACTGTCAACTCCGCGCGTTATCAAAAACAGTATTGCACCTGTTGCACGTCGCGTGAACGTCAACTGCACGCACACCTGAATAATGCGTCATAAGATTACCGCGATCGGGGCGTAGCCTCCTACCCAGGGGCTAACTGACCTTACCTTGAGACGCAAATAAATCCAAAAGGCTAAATCCGTTGCACAGCCATACTTCACCGACCCTATTGCATAAAATATATCACAATCCACAAGAGACTTCTAAACTTGGCGACGTTATACAATACCGATCAATTAACAACATATCTGGGTCGCTGCGACAACCTGAAGTGCCGGCAACAGAAGTGGCCCGCCCGATTTATTATTAAATAACAATCAGGTTTGCAGAATTTTAATTATCTGACCAACAGCTCCTTCTACGGTGACAGTCTTTTTTGCTCCAGTTTCGATTAAAACGATGAATTGTATGAAGTAAGCAACAGGTACGGGATAATAAAGGACGTATGTATGTATATGACATGAATTGCTTGATAATTTTATCGAAGGACTAGATGATAATTAAACCATAATGAAATACCATACAAAACAAATTACAATATGGATAAAGTTAAAACACTACAAAATGCTTAAAAAATTAAGATATTCAATGATAGAAATGAAACGCACTTATGATTTAAACACTATTGTCTTAATTTACGAGTTCATTTGTAGTTTTTAAATATATTAAGTATTGTCGAGTTACCGTTACAGCACTATTATTTATTCTGTGCCGTTGCCGAGTCAAGAAATAAATATGTTTTTAATATACCTACCAAAACAAAAAAAGTTAAATCCAGTTACTTAGTCCTTAGTACTATCACAGAATAAGCAACTTAAGATTGCTTAAACTGTGGTACTATTATATATTCTGTGGTTGAATAGCATTGCTGACAGGTAGCTGTTACTGTGTCAAAAAGGTGAAGACGTTTTGAACACAACAAAATAACAAAGGCGCCGAAACCCTTTCCTGATCAAAGGTTCCGATAAAGGAACTGCATAAATATATCGAGTAAGACCTTTCTCCAAAAATAAAAGTCACTACACTACATTCTCATAACGGAGGGCCACATCTCATTATTCATCATACATAATATGAAAATTGAGTCCTAAGCCCCGAGGTTTGATGTTCTATACAATCGGGTCGTGGAGACCCTCGGCATTAAGGATAAAGCTTAAGATTTTAAAGGGTTGACATTTGACACGAGAGCCAATATACGAGTTCGGAATGCTATTATAACATTTATAAACGATAAAAGGAAAATAACGGTAAATAGCGTGGGCAGGCACTTTATAATGTGTTTTGGTATAGAAGATAAAATATGTTTACATTATATTGTCCCTTCATTGATATTACGTCAGCTAGATATTGCCCAAAGGGCAGAAATGGCTATCTCAAATTTATTTCAGTTTGTAAAATTGGTCCCACACTACAAGTTGCTAAGGATTTTGTTGATGTTTGAGCAACAGGATTTTAATAGCTGTGGAGACCGTATGTGTTGACCGAACTGCATGCAGCGGGCCAATCGCCGTAATTCTATGCAGCGCGTCTTCATCGCGTTTGGGTCTTGACATTTGACTTCGTATTGCCGTAATGACATAACGACGCACACGTCACGCAAACCTATAGTCTCCTACAATCCTGTCTGATCCGGTGACATCCGTGACAGAGGAACCACTTGCAATACGAAATGAGCTGTCAAAATAGACTGTCGTATGAAAACTGTTTTAGTTCCAAAGATTATAACCGTAAACGTTGTCGCACTGTCAAAGCCGCGCGTTATCAAAAATGATTTTGCACGTCAACTGCACTTCAACTGCACGTACACTTGACTAATGCGTCATAGAATTACCGCGATCGGGGCCCGGCTGATACACCGCCTTGCTTGGTTTTGTATTATTGAAAAATTAAGAAAAGAGTGCCCCCGGTCGTGCGGTGACATGCGCGGTCGCCTCGTCAATAAATAATAATATAAAAATGTAAAAATAATATTATCAATGATTATAAAATCAGTAAGGAGTGAAACTGGTGAAACTTCGTTTTATTTAATAATGTAGCGCTCCCGCCATACAGGGAGCGTTACATATAACTGTACATCTATTGCAAGCGACTTCTCAAACAAGGAATATTAATATTGGTAACGAGGGAATTAAATTAGCTCAAGTCAATCGTATCACATTTCCATCTGCTGCTACAATACCTATATTATACGCTCAGTCTATTTCCGGCTCTTAATTAAAAGGCGGCTTTCCACCAGGAGCGGATTAATAGTGTTAATAGTCGATGCGAATATGCGATAATTGAAATCCCATCCGCTCTTTTATCAATTAAGGTCCAATGCGCTGGCACATTAATCAAATCACTGATCACGATATCGTTAAAAATTATATAGAAAACCATCTTGATTTCTGGTCAATATTTATTAAATTAAAAATCTAATTTTAATTGAATTTCGATTGCATTTATTATTTATTTATTTATTAAATTGCATTTATTTCAAAGATGTAGCTAAACTAAATGTAAATTTTAGAAAAATATTTAACCGTTTCGTTTGAAACCGTAATGGTTTTTTTTTATATTTCTGTCATATATACGACTACTTTGAATGTTGGTAGATCGACGACGTTTATACGCAAACATTAATAAAAATCGAGTAGTATTGACTTATTTAGTTTCAGTTTGGGGTGGTCAGTCACGCTTTATGGTTTATATGGAAGTACCTACAGGTACTTATCGTAACGATAGTGAGAAAATGTAATATTTGATATTTCACCCATCGCATTCACTCTTCTCTCTACTACAGGCAAACCTACCTAACTTGCTATTCTGTAAGCCTGCGATGGCCACGTTGGAAATGCAATTAACGCGACTGCATCGAGCGTTGCATCGGAAACGTGCAAGTGATTCCCACCCAACGTGTTTCACGTGCAGTTGGTTACTAAAGAAGAGTGGAACGCAAACGGGTTTCGCAGGGATGTTCGTTGGGGCCATGCCTTTTTACTCATTAAGGAAAATTCGTAAATTGAATAATTGTATTGAGGAAGTGTAAGCCCTTGTTAAAGTTATTTTAAATTAAACCACATTGTTTAACATTAAAGTAGTAATTGTAAACTTTATAGAAGTTTAAAAAGTGAAAATTCAAATACATTATCACACGTTATTTCTTAAAACAAAGAACTGATTAGTAAACCAGTTAGTTTTATGTAAAATACCTTTTATATTAAGAAACTACGTTTCCCACATGTTTGCATTCTCACAGTAAATATTTTAAATCTCTAAAAACCGTCATAAATTATATTTATACGGCTCCTATAATTATCGTTCCTTGTTTTACCTGAACATCAAACAAATACTGTATTTTAATGGAGGCATAAATCATTGTACAGTCTTCGTTAGATCAATCTTCTCATGAAGATCGGAACACAACCTTATCGTTTAGGTAATTGGGTGGTTATCGTAATGCAAGTGCTGACGTTGAATTGACGTCGATTGTACAATCGAGGAACTTCCCGGTCGACCACGGTACGGCGATGTTCGCTTGTTCGCTTAAAGCCTCGTATCCACTAGGGCAAATTAGACGCGCATAATTTTGTGGAACTTTTGTTTAAGTTTAGGCGGGTCATTGGCTGGCATCGTCACGCAATGTTGTACAACGTTGTCGAACATGTTGGGTGTCACGTGTTGCAGGACAATCTCGCCTATTATAACGTACGCGTAGTCTCAGAGTAGCGCAAGTAAACATCGGCGTAAAGTGGTTGACCGGTAACTCCCTAAAGTACATTTTAGCACTTTCAATACGAAAATCACCAATTACCTAAACGATAAGGTTGAGTTCAAGGTCTTTATGTGTAGCCTTGTGCAGTGCATGCATTGCAATCATACATATTTGGTGCGTACATTGTAGTATGTCTACAGGCAGGGGCATAAAAACAGCAGCTCTCTTGGTTTCAGTGGGATTACTATCATAAGAGTAATATCAACAAGTATTGTTCATCACTATGTTATTGTTCGATCGTGCAATCCGCCTCAAGAAAATATCGCCGTGAAGTGGTCGACCGGAAACTCCCTCGACTATACATCGTATAAGCGTACAGGGGCATAAAAACGGCAGGTCTCATTGTTTCAGAGAGATTGCTCTCGTAGGAGTAATGTGAGTGAGTAATGAGCCAGGCTTTGAACCGCCACATATACACTGATACCTGAAGGGTAATATTTTACCTCGAATGTTTCAGACTTTTGCATATGCAATGCTTCTTTTGTCACATAGACGTTAATCACAATAACAAAATAGTAGATTGTACAACAAGTGCATAAAATGGGTTTTATGTACGAGTTATACACTCTGCTTTTCACTTTGAGTGTGAGGAAAATAAATAACAATATTGCAAAAAAGAAAAAAATAAAGACTTCGCCATTTTGGCGGAAAGACTTTCTTTTTCTTTTTTTTATACGTGGCAGTAGCAGCACAGTGACTTTAGCATAGATCGTAGTCCATAATGCTCTTGAAATACTTATTTCTTACAAAACTCATTAATTTTGCCTAGTTTTATTAATTTAGTAATTTTACATGGATTGTGTACAAAATTAAAGAAACAGAATGAAATACTGAACAAGTTTATTTAACGAAGTTTAATTTCGTGTGTGACTGTTTACCTGACGACCTTTGTCTTGAGTTTAAGACTTAGACGAAGATTTTACTTTATGCACTAGAGCATAAAAAGCGAATTTATGCAGCCTATATCCAACATAAACACGAACTTTACGAGCATGAGAAGTGAAAATACTATTACTAAATGGAGGAACATACACTTATCAAAACATACACGCTCGCAGCAAGCAACTTTCGCAATGGTCGGTCACGGGATGGGTATCCAAAATTTATCTCGAGATATTAAATATATATTTATATATATTGTAGTGAAAATCAAAGACCTCGAATACCTTCGAAAGAAACGAGCGCGTTTAGAAACATCTTTGATATTTTTAACGAAGTGTCGGGATAGTGAAGTGATACCTACGTGCGTTCGCATCAAACCTCGTAGTGATATCGCGCGTTCGCGAAGGATTCTTAATAACGCGAGTGTTCGTCTGTTGAAACAACTAATCAGGAACCGTCATAGTGAAGTGAATAAGGTAGTGAGTGAATTGTTTATTTTACATCAAGAATGCAGTAGGGGTTTGTCTAGTGAGGATTTTGATAAGTGTGATCGGTTAACGTATTTACAAGCTTCTCGAACGTACGAGCTGTGTCTGGCGAATCATGACCGCAAATTTAATCGTTTGTACAATCGCCAACGTCGTGAGCAGGAGCCTAGTATGACAACTAGTGATGTGACACACTCGATTTCGGATAACGAGCGTACGGTGATCAACTTATCGGATGAAGTTTTGGACGAACCTTCTATGAGTGTACTGGCAAAGGGTATGAATTTTGCGTTAACACCACAGCGAATACCGTATGAGAACATAGTGTGTGGTTTGGAGCAAGCGATTATCCGTAATAAAGTTCCACCCGCGGAAGCAGATATGCTGAGACAAGATGTAGCGGTAATATTACGGAAGTCAAAGCTACCGAAAAGTAACATTACTACAGAAGAGCGTCTAGCGCTGAAACAGTTGCGTAACAATAATGAAATTTTGGTGCTAAAGGCCGACAAGGGAAACGCCACTGTAGTAATGAACACTGAAGCATATGTCGAGAAAATAAGGTGTTTGCTGTCGAATACTAATGTCTACAAACTTGTAGCCTACAACCCTACGGCCAGAGTCACACGGCGTATTCGAGCCCTTATCGAACAGCACAAGGATATTTTCACGGAGGACGAGTACAATCATCTTCACAAGCCAAAAATCGTGCAACCTCCCAAACTTTATGGTCTGCCGAAGATACACAAAAGTAACATACCATTGCGCCCCATCATAAGTCAAATTGACTCACCTACATATGACTTGGCGAGACATGTTGCTGGAGTGCTGCAACCGTTAGTTGGGAATACACCGTCTTTCGTGAAAGACTCATACCATTTTAGGGATCTCGTAGGGAGCATTAAGTTGGAACCCGGAGATATTATGGTGAGTTTCGACGTGGAGTCACTCTTTACGAATGTCCCGCTTAAGGACTGTCTTGAGGTTATTAAGGGTAAACTTTACGATAATGAGCTACCGGAGGAGTATATTGTTCTAATTGAAAATTGCTTAGACGGAAATTATCTCCTGTTCAGAGATCAGTTTTACCTCCGGATCGATGGAGTTGCAATGGGTAGCCCTCTCGCGCCGGTCATTGCAAATATCTGGATGGAGCACTTTGAAGACATAGCATTAGCTACTGGACCCCAAACTGTCAAACTCTGGAAGAGGTACGTGGATGATATTTTTTGTGTAATCCACGGAGGTCAGCAGGAAGTCGAACAATATATAAATCACCTTAATTCCATCCACCCTAAAGTAAAGTTTACTTATGAGATGGAAAATAACAGAGCCTTGGCATTTCTAGACGTGCAGATCAGGGTAAGACACGACGGTACTTTATCTCACTCTGTTTACCGGAAACCTACACACACAGATAGATAGGTACCTACACGCCTCATCTCACCATCATCCTCGGCAACTTCAATCCGTGATGACGTCGTTGACCAACAGAGCTCATAACTTGTGTGACCCTGAACATCTTCAGTCGGAGCTTGCTCATGTTCAGGAGGTACTAAAACGAAACGGATACAAGGTGTCGCAGCGATACAATAGGCAAAAGAAAAGGGTAAAATATCCGGACGTGAGTCGTCAGGCAGCATTTTTGCCATATATCAAAGGCGTAACGGATAAAGTTGGAACAGTGCTCAGAAAATTCTCCATCAAGACTGTATATACTCCGTTATGTCAAATATCTAAGCAACTGCGATCGCCAAAGGACGTAATACCCTTTCAGACTCCGGGTGTATATAAAATCGATTGTAGTTGTGGTAGTTCATACATTGGACAAACAAAGCGGACCATCGCAGAACGTGTCAAAGAACATATCGCAGCTGTTAAAAATCGACAGACGAGTAAATCCGCGGTAGCTGAACATCTTCTGGAAGCTGGAGTTAATCATTGGATGGAGTTACATGATCCAAAAATCCTCTCCACCGATCGTCATTACCATACTAGGATGGTACGAGAAGCGATTGAAATCAAGAAGTATAAAAATTTCAATCGGGAGGACGGGTTTAAATTGTCATCAGCGTGGAATCCAGTGATTAACAAGTGTAAGCCGCGAGTTTTACCGTTCAAAACAAACCCCGATACTGTGAGTGTTGTGTGCCGTAATCCCATCACTAGCGATGACAAAAACAAAAAAAGTGACAATTTGAGGGTGGCCGAAGATCTCCAAGCCCGCCCGAACAGACGTCGTCGCGCACCGCCAGTCTGCTTGTGACCACGGTTGTTGCAACACAGCCGAAACGTCAAGCTGTAAGTACATAATAATATGTACTTCATAATAAATGTCGCGTTGAGTCCCGTTACTCTTGTTTATAATTATAATGGAACGCGAAAGTTTAAAATCTTATATATTTATATATTTAATATCTCGAGATCCTCCGTGCTTTGACAGGCACGTTAAGCCGTTGGTCCCGGCTGCGTTTGCAGTCGTTAATACCCACCAATACGCATTGGGCCCGCGTGGTGGGTCATGGCCCATTTTCCTTATCCAGCCTTAAGGAAGGCCTGTGCCCCAGGAGTGGGGACTTATAATAACCGATGATGATAATCTTCACATCTAGTTTTAAAATACTTAATTAAATCTTAATTTCAGAAGTGAAATTACTTTAAGTTGCAGGTAGGTAGGGCATCGGCCTCACGCGAGTGATGCGGTTCCTGGATCCGAGACCGAGCGCGTCCCCAAGGTGGTGGATAGGGGAACGGCCCCCAGTGGAAGGGGGTTACCGGCTTTGGCCGGCGCGAACCAAAACCAGGATTATACCGTAACCTTGTACCTAGTGCAAGAACGGGGGCCGCCGTGTTCTGTCACGGGGGCCACGGGGAGCGAAACCCCTTCAAAAATGCAAGATCAAACCGTAACCCTGTACGTAGTGCAGGAGCGGGGGCTGTCGTTGTATTAACACGGGGGCCGCGTGGAGTAAACCACTATATACAATCCTCAAAGGTCCGGCGTCGGGGACGTGGGCGTCGGTCCGCCTGAAGGTGGCAGGCAGAGGTGTCTGCCAAATACCGAACGGACCTGGGGTACCTCCCGCCCCCCCAGTGTATGTAGGGTTACCCGGGTAATGGGATCTCTGCCCGGGTGGACTGTCGATTCTCCCATTCTCGTGGGTTCAAATATGAATAGTAATAATAAAAACTTAAAAGTCGTTTCAGAGAGGATGGACATTGCCCAGGGTCCGACGGAAAACTGTGGCCATAAAGACAATCAGCAGAAGAAAGGTACTGTTGCCAGCACGTCAGGCGATAAAGAGGCGGATATCTCAATGGATCCCGAATACACGGAGAAGAAAGGTGAACTTTCCTATAAAATTAGCGAACAAATTAATCTGCTGAGGAAATGGGGACGAAGTATGAGACTCCAAAAACCGGACCTTGTCCGCTTAGATGATATTGGAGAGGGTTTTGGAATCTTGTGGGACGAACTCTGCTTGTCTTTTATTGAGACGGAAAAAAAACTTGAGGCGGTGCGCTTATTTGACCTGGAGCAGCAAGGCCAAGAATACTTACAGCAGATCGAGGCTCTGCGGAGGCAGACTGCCGCTTTACAGAAAGAAGTTGCTCTGCTAAAGGCGAATTGCCGTGAGCAAGAGAGCCGTGAACGTCAGGCGACTAAAGACCTCATGGAGGAGATGAAGAGCTCCCTTCTCTCCTCCATGAAGAGTATGTTGGACGAGGAGCTAAGAGGCCTTAAGACGGTTCCCCCCAAGGCCCCTACGCAGACGGGGGTGATAAGTCAAGCCGAGATAAGTGCGCAACTGTCTACAGGCCCCTCGGAGGAAACCTGGTCGCAGGCTGTCGGTAGGAAAAAGAAAAAAGCACAGGTGACAACCCCTGTTAAGCTGACACCATCCCTTGCTAAGCCCACACCAACCCCTGTGGAGCAACAGAAGAAGCATCCTCGTCAAAGTCGGCCAAACTTGAACCACCCAGGTACTTCAGCGGTGGTGCTGACCCTCCAGCCACATGCGGAGGCTAGAGGCGTAACTTATGCCGAGATTATGGCCAAAGCAAAGCGAGGCATCTCTCTCAAAGACGTAGGCTTAGAGGAAGGGGTGAGGATGAGGGAGTCGCAGACAGGGGCGCGGGTGATGCAGCTCGAAGACCCGTCTGGCACTAAAGCTGACGTCCTGGCCGAAAAGCTTCGCGAAATCTTCAAAGACGAGGTTGAAATTAGCCGCCCAGAGCTCACAGTTGGTGTGCAGATTTC
The DNA here is from genome assembly GCA_949710035.1 of Crambus lathoniellus. NCBI lineage: Eukaryota > Metazoa > Arthropoda > Insecta > Lepidoptera > Crambidae > Crambus > Crambus lathoniellus. The sequence continues at coordinate 33,909,215 of OX453297.1, forward strand.
GGGGCTTGACGAGTCAGTGACGAAGGAGGAGGTGGGTTCGGCTATAGCGGCTAAGACAAGTTGTGCGCCACATAGGCTAAAGACGACCGAGCTCATGGTAGCAAGGGACAGCACTCGATTCCTGCGTATCAGGTGCCCTCTGGATGTTGCAGGTGCACTGTGCCGGGATGGCAAGATACAGGTGGGTTGGAGTATTGCACACGTAAAGCTCCTTGCCTCTCCTCCGTTACGCTGTTATAAGTGTATGGGAGTGGGGCACACTAAGCCGAGATGTCCGGACGGGGCGGACAGGGGCCGCCTCTGTTTTAAGTGCGGCGAGCCTGGCCACACGACGGCCGGGTGCAAAGCAGTTGAGCCAAAATGCCTGGTCTGCGCCGCCAGTGGGCTGCCGGTCAGGCATATCATGGGGAGCCGGTGGTGTAACCCGCCACCTGTAATGGGCAAACGCCCGGAAGGAAAACCCTCGGAGAATGAGGGCAGACGGACTGAAGTAGGGAACTGTATTGGTGGGAATACTGTGCGCCGAGACCGAAGTCGTTCGGCGCACAGTGAAAAGGAGAGGGGGTCGTCCATGGAAGAGGCGTCCCCACAACACCCGGATGTGCAGCCCCCAAGGGAGCTGCGCCCTGTAGTTCGCCGCTCCGCACGCCTCTCGAGAGACAGGCGGCGCCAGGACGCGGTGCAGTAGGTTGGGTGGCCGGGCGGCGGAGCGGGGAACTTCGTCGTCCACCAAGGCTCCCGTGGTGGAGGAGCGCGCCAAGTGTTCTCGGCGCGCCACACCGGAGGTGGAACGTTCTGTCGTTCTAACGTGGAGGAGCGTCGGCCACGGACGCTAACACGGCGCGGAGGGCGCGGTGAATGACACATCTGTCCCGCAAACTCTGTCCGCATGTGTAGAGAACACCCCGGGGGTTTTAGTGGGTTCGAGCCCCACATATCCCCTTCGTCTCCCCGGGCGGGGGGGAATGCGACGGCATTTCCCCAGGGTAAAAAAAAAAAAAGGTAGGTAGGGCAGAGGTACCCTTTGTAGCCACTTTAAGGATTGTTTGACTTTTAAGCACTAAGTACTAAATGGTCTTAGGTATTTTAGACACAAACTATTTTTACTATCACACATTTTTCCTACACAAACTATATCTTAAATTATAGATAATTTATCTACCTTTAAAGGTACTTTTTTCAAATTTAAAAAAGTTAAGTAGTTTTTTGTATATATATAACACAAAATGTGTCAGAGGTGCCAAATGTACCGGTTTTGGCCACTTCTTGATGGTTAAACTTTTGTGAGTATAGCGAAAAATCAAAACCAAATCCAGGTTAAATCAATATATTCTAATGTATAGTATTATATTATCTGTGATTCTAATGCACTAGAAACCAATCAATTGCAAAACAATAATTTAATTGTAAAAAACAAAGGTTTATAAAGTATTTCATCCATAACATATTTCTTATTTTCATACAAAACACTTTTTAAAACAGAAAATGGGATTTATTGAAAAAAAATCGTATGACTTATGGAATTCTAACGGTTGTTATTATTACCATAAATACCTTATTTTAATTGCCTTTAGCAAAAATGGCGAAAAGTTGTTTAGAAAACTTTTAGAGCAAAAAGTGGCCAAAACCGGTACAGTGGCCAAAATCGGGGCTTCTGCCCTACTTGTGGTAGGTAACTGATCTCATTCTATAGAAGTTTACTGTAAATGTTTATGTTTCCGCACTAGGGATAACTTTGTTGTAGGTACTTAATTCAAGTTATGAAGGAAGTTTCGTCGCAGTGTGCCTGTTACTTAAAAGTTTGCTTGAGCTCGCTCAATGTTATCGCACTTAAACTTATCAAAAATATTTTAACATTGCGCTCACTCCGCTGTAACTAATTCCAAGTAGGCGCTACTAAATTCTTAGGCAGGTTCATCTGAAATTCAATACTGACAAGGGAGTCGCCAGCCAATCGTCCGGGGGGCAGGTTGAAACTCCGGAAGACGAAGTGTATGACAAAATTATGAATTTTACGTAATTTTGAGCCTCTGGAGGGGGGGCTAGTTTTTTTTTGTAGTGACGGGAATGCATTTACGCATTCGTCCGCGTGCGATGTACGACGACGTACGGCGAGACGCCTTGGAATACTAATAAGAAGTAGGTATAAATCGTGTTGTTACATTCTATAGAGTAATTTAACTTCTGATGGTGGTTTTTCAATGTCGATTGGAATTAAAAATTTTGTTCATCTATCTATGATCCCTTTAACAAAAAGTTGCTTAATAGCCGCAATAGCAGAATGCGCTAAGCATCTTCATATCATCGATCGCAAACATTGAGCTTTATTTAGACCCAAAAAAAAACGCTTGAAATTCAGAACGCTAGAAATTGTGGACGCTAAAAGAGACGTTGGGAGGTCATTCCTTCGCTTTAAAGACTACGGAAAGTGGGACATGATTATTTTTAAAATAAATCTACGGCGTTGTGTAGGCGGCGGCGGCAGAATGCTAGTTGACAGGATACTCACCTAGCTGGTAGCACGTAACAAATCTGCTACTGTACCAACCTGCAAGTGAGTACGGCTCGTCTGCGTTCACCGCGTACCTATCCAGCTACGATCTACGAGCCTTTGTGTTCGCAGTGATACTGACACTCGGCGAAACACTGGTCTGCGAGCTTACTGCGCTCCACGTGCGAGCGGCTCGCTGTCGATGTCACTGACTCTTTGCTGTCGATAAACTCGGGAGGGACGCTCAGCAGCACCCCTACTATAGTTTCGCGTCGGCGGGAAACTACCGGCGTGAATGATCTGCAATTGACGCCTAGCCAGGTGAGCAAAATATTAAATTGGTATTGGTACAGACAGACTATTTACAGACAAGAACAAAAGAATGTCTATGAAACCTACAATTTCAATTTTACTGCAACAAGGATTTTACAGCAATACAGAACAGAATATTTGCGTTGGAATGAATATGGAGGACTTACTAATTGACAAAATCTTTAATTACCTTCGATTTTTAAGACGCGAAACACTCATTTTTGAAATTATACGTGTTGTTTGTTACCTCAACAATGTCAGTATTGAAATGAAAAATGTGAAATTTTTGCGGGCGGACGGGCGGTGCATCTTGCATGTTGTGTTTATTGCGGAAGTAAGCTACATATATTTCGTTTTTCACAATCTCAGTATCTCTATTGGACAAATGTAAACGGCCTGATCCAGTGCCCCATGCAATCCAGTGACGCTGCATCCAGCTACTGGATCAATGTAAATCAGCCTTCAGGCCTTGATAAGCTCAATATATCTACGTCAGATAAATGAAGTGTCAACTGAAACCTTTGTGCTCGTCAGCAACTTCATTTCACTGTTTGAGGGAGTGCCGTAATGGGCTGTGTCAGGTAATTATTACAGTTGCAAACAAAACAGGAGCTAATGAAATTCGAGACGTGTGTGCTCGGCTAACGTTCGGTTAAGCGTAGGGTGGCAATGAGCAACGTCGCGCTAATTTGGGCAAAAAACTACAACTGAAACGTAAGCGTGGATGCGGGCAGCGCAGGACCGATCGTTGTGGAGATCCTTGGGGAGGCCTATGCCCAGCAGTGAGCGTCGTTTGGCTGACATGATGATGATGATGATGAAACGTAAGCAATTAGTATTTAGAAAAAATCGACCCGTCTCACAACCAGCTCCGATGGGACACGAACCCACGACCTTTCGCTTTCCGGGCGACTGCTCTAACCACTGAGCTACGGAGTCGTTACGAGAAGCGTCGAATTTATCCAATACCTCTTACGCGCTGTATAGCCAGCGTTAATTTCATCAATGTGAAGATATTATAATAATAATAATAATTAATAATAAGAATTTATGACAACAGGCATAACCCATCTGCTCCATAAATCTGGTAGTACTGCGGACCCCAAAAACTATAGACCTATCACCTGTCTGCCAACAATTTATAAAATTCTTACGTCCATTTTGAGGTCGAAGATTAATAAACACATTGATCAAAATTCTATTATGTTCGCCTCTCAAAATGGATGTAGGAATGGGGCCCGTGGTACTAAGGAGCTACTCCTCATTGACATGGCTATTAACCAACAGGTTCGTCGAAACCGGAAGAACCTATCGACTTCCTGGATAGATTATAAGAAGGCCTATGATTCCGTGCCGCATTCGTGGCTCATAGGGGTGCTGGAGTTGTATAAAATAAATACAACTCTACGCACTTTCTTGATATCGTGCATGCGAAAATGGAGAACGGTCCTTTTCTATCCAGGATCTCGACGGATTCTAGGTCAGGGCGATCCTATAAAAATAGAGCGAGGTATCTTCCAGGGTGACGGTTTGAGTCCATTGTGGTTCTGTCTGGCCTTGAACCCTCTGAGTACACTTCTCGAGAGTTCAGGGTTAGGCTATCGTTTACGGAGAAATGGTCAAGTAATATCACACCTGCTGTACATGGATGACCTGAAACTATTTGCCCATAGCAGTTCTCATTTGACAGCGTTACTGAAGGTTACTGAAGCTTTCAGTAATGCCATTAAAATGGAATTTGGTGTGGACAAATGTGCAGTCATGCATGTAAAGCGTGGTCAGATAATGGAATCTACGGGTAATCAACTCTCGGATTCTATTCATCTTAGATCTCTCTCCGTAAACGAAACCTATAAATATTTAGGTATGTCACAGGCATTAGGCATCAACGATGCTGACATGAAACAGTCGTTGCGTGAGCGTTTCTTGGGGCGCCTTTCAAAAGTACTTAAAAGTCTTTTGTCTGGCGGAAACAAGGTTCGCGCATACAATGGATGGGTCATGCCGGTACTGATGTATTCCTTTGGCATACTTAAATGGACTCAAACTGAACTGGATGCCCTGGATAGAAAAGTTCGTACATTGCTAACAGCACACCGCATGCATCACCCACGTTCATCGACCATGAGATTGTATATCCCGCGGAAGTGCGGTGGTCGTGGCTTCTTAAATGCTAAGACATTGCATAACCGCGAGATATGCAATCTTAGGGAGTATTTTCTCCAAGTCGATATGGGGTCTCATAGAGATGTAGTTGCTGTTGACAATGGACTGACTCCTCTATTTTTAGCAAAAGAAAACTGGCGCAAACCTGTAGTACTTAGTACGTCCGACCGCAGCACTGTGTGGCAAAGCAAGGAGTTACATGGCAGATTCTACCGGGCTCTCCATGGGCCCGACGTAGATTTATTAGCCTCAGTATCCTGGCTCCGTTTCGGTGATCTTTTTGGTGAAACCGAAGGTTTTGTCTGTGCAATTATGGATGAGGTTGTGATGACGAATAACTGCCGAAAGTATATCCTAAGGGATGGCACAGTGGATATTTGCCGAGCGTGCCATCGTCCGGGTGAATCCCTTAGGCATATAATCTCCGGTTGTTCTCGTCTCGCAAACGGCGAGTATTTGCATAGACATAACCAAGTGGCCAGGATAATACACCAACAACTTGCTCTAAAACATAGTCTTGTGGCATCCGAGGTGCCGTACTACAGGTATGCACCAGAACAGGTCCTTGAAAATAGCCATGCCACATTGTATTGGGATCGATCTATCATTACAGACAGGACTATTGTAGCTAATAAGCCTGATATTGTATTGATAGATCGACACGAACGCCGCGCAATAATTGTTGATGTCACTGTTCCCCATGACGACAACCTTGTGAAAGCTGAAAAAGATAAAGAAAACAAATATCTTGATTTAGCTCACGAGATTGTTGACATGTGGGACATTGATTCAGCAATTGTTGTTCCGATAGTCATATCTGCCCATGGGCTGATAGCCAAGAGCCTCGATAAACACCTTAAGAGGCTCGCGTTAGGTGGATGGATCGGGAGTCAGATGCAGAAGGCAGTACTTCTGGACACGGCCCGTATAGTGAGAAGGTTCCTGTCTCTGGATCCTTAACCATCGGTAGCCGGGACCTTGATCTTGCTGCCGTTGGGGAACTGCATTTTTGTATTTTTAAATGTTATATTTTTTAGTGTTATTCATTGTAAAAATTTAATGTTTAGAAATATAATTTTGTAAGTATTTAAAATGTAATAAAGGGAATAATAATTTTATTTATTTACCAGAAAAGATTTACATTTAAATACTTAAGCCTATAATAAATGCTATGTATAAGTATTTAACAATGTAGCATCTGCTGCCGAACTAGTGAAAACCTGTATTTCAGCATACAGCGCCTCTTGCCTCGATATAAAGGTACATTATTTTAAAAATATTACTACCCTCACATGCGAAAGAAATATCTTTCCAGATGTTTGACAATCGCTAAAGATGAAATTACTATTGCAAGTTATTTACATTTTTCCTTCATTTCCACAATGCAATTTTATTATTGAAAATGGAAAATGAAGTATTTAGAAAAAATCGACCCGTCTCACAAACAGAGTCCCATCGGAGCTGGCAAATTTAGGTGCAAAAAAGTCTGTCTGTCTGTCTGTTCCGATATTCGTAGTGCCTAAACGGATCAAGCGATTTCAATGCGGTTTTTTTTATTTTGTGTGTAATTTAAAAAAGGATGAAAAAAATAAAATTTTAAAATTTTAAAAACTCCGGGTAAATATACCGGTAAGGGAAATATACCCCCGGGTAAATATACCCCCCAATATACCGGTAAGGGAATATTATACGTTGACTTTTTTAATGTTTTCTTTGTGTCGGGGGGTTTTTAAAATTAAAAAAAAATTTAAGTAGTACCTGTAGTCCTTTTTCCTGAACCTTCACAGAATCTATTTTAAAGGTGACTTGAGTTTATGGTAGCATTTTCAGCAAAGATTACTAATCTTTGCTATCTAATGTTCACTGTTTATTGCATATTATCACATTACAATAGAGATGGAATATTTAATACAGGTAAGTATACTTACATGTGACACCCTGTAAGGGCAAAGAAAATTAATTTATTAATTATTGAATACAGGTATACTTACTTGTGACACCCTGCAAGGGCTAAGCCAATTAATTTATTAATTAACCAACGAACTTTAAATATTTTTAAAAAATAAACAGATTTCTAGCAACAGAGAAAATGTCACCCTCTCCAGCCTGATTTTGCATTCACTTCCAGTAAGGATCGTTCCTACAGCAAACTTCTCCAAGTCTCACGAACAAATGAAACTAGGATCTTCTGTAACGAGCGCAGTACTTTAGAAAGGTTTAGTCCATATAGTTTTATTGGGCAGCAGTTCCTTGCGGCACTTCGTAGTTAAGAAGGTACGTGCTTGGGTTTTAGATTAGGCCTCTTTTTGTTGAGTTGAAAATAATAGAGCAGAACTAGTAGGCTTTTGAAAGGAGTTTAGTCTATTTGCACGAAATTTCTTTAATATCTTTTACTTCCTTTGCAAAAGCACAGAAGACATGCATTTCATGCAAGATTAGGGTCGGGAAACTCCCGATCTATTTACCTACACGATTTTTCTTTTTATTGAGGGTCCCGAGGGAAAAACCCTGAATACAGTCTCAATGATTAGATCGTGACAGCTAATAAAATAAGTGAGTTGCGATCGGCGCCGGCGATCGGCAATACGATTGGCTTTTGTTGTTTCATGCGTTGTTTGTTCTAGCTTATCAACATATGGTTCCCTTATTTCGTTATTGTATTTAAAGGTTCTCGATAAATCGCATATGGGGCTGGATCATTTGTAGCGGGGTATTCCTTATCCACAACCAGATAAGTTTTAACCCTTTACTTCCTATGCAAAAGCACCGAATCCATGACTTTCCTGCAAGATTAGAAATCCCTCTCTCCGAATCCCACACTCACTCCTTAGGGTTAGGAAACTTGCTCGATCTATTTACCTTTACGATTTCCCTTTTAACACTTAAAATACATGACGTATCGTAGGAACATTTTTTGTATTTTTTAAAATTGATCCGAATATTTACCTATTGCAGATAGGAGGGACCCTATCTATCTATCTATATGGGTGGGAATATAGAGGTGGTCCTATATTCCAATTGTGAGCGTATTTTTTATGTAAGTGTATAAGCAAATGTAGCAGTCTGTTTGAAGTCCTTACAAGCTCTAACATCGAAGCCGTATATTTTGCAGGCAGATGCAGATGTTTTTTACCTTTCTGACCCGTGATCCACCTGACACCTTCACCTGGGTAGACTACGGGCACTTGTTCTGACCCTTGGTACACCTAGGTGGATTACGGACACAGACGCAGACCCGTGGTCCACCTGGGTGAGCTACGGATACCGACGTAGACCCGTGGTCCACCTGGATGGACCACGGATACGAAGATCCGTAGTCCACCCTCCACCGGGTCACCTCGTTATGTGAACATCTATTCATTCTTCGTCAAAACATGACAGGACAATTATAATAGACATGTAATAAAGAAAAACATTTTGTACTTGACTCTTACTTAATGATGGTCTATTATAAAGCCTAGGAAGACATTTCGTTTAATGATACGCGATAATCATTAATGCCCACTGCCTAACGGAAACGTAGATTTATTGCCTCCTTATTGGGAGGCGTTAGAGCTCAAAATGGCGTGACGTTAAATTGATATTTAATGTTCCTTCACACAGGAAGTTTGTTGATTTCAATGATCACACCCACTCTTAAAGGAATGAGTTGAATAAGTATAGTTAGAGGAGGATATGTAAGTAGGTACCTATTTGTTTAGAAAATACTGTTCTATTCTATTATAATACGCAACTAACTTCGATCGTCCTTTACGTTACCTTTGCCGAACTAATATTCAACTACTTATTTATAATTTCGACCAATTTTGGATTTCAGATCTTTAGCTTTAGTGCCGCCGCACACGAGCCGCACGCGACAGCCACAAACGCCGCCCCGCCACGCCACTTGAAGCTAGATAGCGGCTACAGCCAGGCGTCCGTCACTCGCTCAAGAACCCGAGATAAGTGCCTACCGCTTCGGGTATATCTCGGGATACCAATTCAATTCAATACAATTTACAGCGGGCCGCCCGCCCGAGCGCGATAGAATATATGCGATAGAAAGAGATGCAACGTCTAGCCGTTCGTAATTAGAGCCGTAGAAGCTGAATTCTACTTTATCGTGTTGAAGTTAGAGTTGATATTTGTTTAAATGGTCTCGAGTGCAGCTTCTGTTACTAGTAACTATTATTTATTCTGTGCTACAGCTACAAAGGTAGATTAGTAGACACTTGCGATCGGTGGCCGCTAATTATTTTAACCCATGAATTCGCTTGCATTATTTTGTATCGACGTTAGTGTGACCATAAGAAGCGAGTTTTGATGATTTATAGCATGTGGCGACCAACGGGGCGATGGCGTCATCGTAAGCGGCGAGTTCATATAAAATGTATGAAAACGACAGGAAAGAACAATTTACGAAATAAAAAAAAATCTCTTTCAGCTTGTTAGAACTATGTTTAGTAACCGGATAAAGTCGTCGGCAACCACTAGTAACTTTTTAAATGAAGTCTTTCTATCTATACTAATATTTTATACAGGAAAGATTTGTATTTTTGTATGTAACGAATAAACTCAAAAAGTACTATACCGATTTAAAAAATTCTTTCACCGTTAGAAAGCTACAGTCTTCCCGAGTGACATGGGCTATATTTTATCCTAATATTCCCACGGGAACGGGTACCACGCGGGTGAAACCGCGGGCGGCCGCTAGTTATTAATAATTGCGATGTAATGTAACCAATACAAATCTTTCATGCCTACCCGAACCGTTTTTCAATAGAGAATATTATTATGATTATTACCATGCACTGTTTCAATTAGGGTTGTCAACAACATTATTATGTCACTATGACATTTTAATACTTTGAGTACGTAGGTATGTTGTTTTTAAGATTGAACACAAGATGTTAGAGCATTTTGGTATCATCATTTCAGCCGTGCGACGCCCACTGCTGGGCAAAGGCCTCCCCCAAGGATCTCCACAACGATCGGTCCTGCGCTGCACGCATCCAGCGGCTTCCCGCGACCTTGACCAGATCGTCGGTCCACCTTGTAGGGGGTCTGCCCACGGAACGTCGTCCGGTTCGCGGTCGCCATTCGAGAACCTTTCCGCCCCAACGGCCATCGGTTCTCCGCGCTATGTGTCCCGCCCACTGCCACTTCAACTGAGCAATCCTTCGAGCGATTTCGGTCGTTTTAGTTCTCATTTTGGTATCATAGACACTAATTGACACAATATCTCCAGCTTTACCAAATGAATCGCTTATGGCGATAGTACTCGTTAGAGAGCAGGTACATAATCCGTATAGTAACCAAAATGTTGTTATTCTATTAATTAATCCGGGTTCACCAACAGTCGGTTACGTTAACCGTTGATTAACCGTTGGTTAGCCCATACGAACACCAATCACGTGCGTTAACCAACCAACAAATCGTTAACTGTAAAAGCTACAATGGGTTTGACATATCCTCCAGGATAAAAACCCTTTAAATTTATTGAGAGTAAAAAAAAACAACAAACCAACGGTTAACGTAACCGACTGTTGGTGAACTCGGGCCTTAATAATATCTTCATTATATTTAACCTATCATAAGCAATGGTGTCATATACGTGCGTCAGACAGATTGTGCCAATGAATTCAAAAATAAAAAAGGCATTCTTAATTTATTATTGGCACATTTTAACATTTGTTCTTACTAATAAACATACGTTTGATTGATTGCTAATGAACCGATAAAATTTAAAACAAATAGTAGGTACCACTTACAAAATTTAACGCTTCTTAGAGCTTCGCTTTCTACACTAATGAGTGACAACCCTAAAAGCTATTCACGCACGAACGGTAATGATAGCTGGTGGCCTTTAGGGTCGTTATAAAGCTGTTATGTAACCTATTCGGTAATGAAACAATTAAATTACTATTTTCCTTCTATTCTACATATTTTCATAGACTTTGCTGGATTAGTTCGCTCGCTTATTTCTCTACTAGCGTCACAAAAAAGGAAGGAATAACTCTTCTAATCAATGCTTCTAGCAGTCTTATTTTGGCTTTCTCATAATAGCAATAAGACATTTACCTTTTTATTTAATACTAGCATTCTCCTCGTGGCTTTGCCCGAGAGAGCTAGACGATATTTTTCCATGGAAATAGGATATTTTTCTGGGGTAAAAAGTAGCCTATATGATATTCTTGACTAGATTCAGATTCAGATTTATTGCAAGTCACAAGTTTTATAAGGTGTTACAATTTTGGATTATTGTACAAGTGCAAGACTAAAATCTGTCACTGTGCCAAAATTCATCCAAATACGTTAAGGCGTTTCGCCGTAATTGAGGAACAAAGATCCAAACTAGCGCAAACTATCGAAGAATACTTACAAAAATTTTCAAACGCCTCTCAATTTTCAAAATAAATGAAAAATAATAAATCGCAACTCGCGTCTACAGCTTGGAGTTCGTTCAAATGTTTTTTTTTTTGGGAAGGACAGTATTTATTAATTTAAGTAACCCTATGGTAGTAGTAAGTACACAAACTACAAGACAACCAGGGAAAATATCCTTTATTTTTGAAACAAACTTTATGAAATGAACCGTGGATAGCAGATAATGTGGATAATGTCGGATCATGGCGGATCTGAGGATCGGAGCTAACCTTCACGACTAGTTTACCCGCTTAATGTCGAATTCACAGGTCTCGAGGGTGATGCAATGGCCTTTGAAAGTGGCGACGTGAGAAGTAAGCAATTAGCGATTTTAGAATAGAATAAGACTTTATTTTGCTTGACAAGAGGTACAAAAGGTAGTAAAAAAAGCTAAAAATTAAATTACACTCATCGTCAGTCACTGATGACATACAAAATTATTAAAACAATTAGCAAAATTCTATTAATTTAACAATTTCCATCCATAGTACCTAGTAAATTCAATGACAACAATAAAGTATGAAAGAAGAATGAAGAATAATTTAAAAATGTTACAGTGCGATTCCATCTCATTGGCGGTCGTGTCGTGAAGTTAGCTCTCCACTTTCGGAGACGTCAAAATGTTTGAATCGGGTTGTAGAGCCTGACCAGAAAAATTAAAAACCTCGCCATGTTGCGGAAATTTGTCGAACTAAATTTTTCTATAGAATTTGACATTTGTAACAATGAAGATGCGAAAGTGAAGCCTCAAGCCAAGATTTTAATTCTGGTCAGGCATTAACTTACTAAAGTAGATTGCGGAGTACGAAGAATCCCGTACAACATGATGGATTGGATGACGAGTCGAGTCGATGTTATATTTTTTTATGGAAAAGTTGTATGTTTTGCTAAAAAATCCATCTATGCAGTTGTGTTTCTTTTTAAAAATAAAAGAATGGTATTTTTCTGTAAAATAAGTCAACTAAAAGATTAGTTTCCGTCCAGTAAGCCTAGCATGACAGCCCAAAACGTAATATATATCGCATGATCGATTTTCAAACGACAAAACCCATAGTCTTTTGTCAGTTAAACGGGATAAAGCGATTTATCATATCGCGTTTAGTTGGACATCTAACATGCATGACCCATAATTCAGGGCCCATAATTCTTTTCCACCCTGTATAAATATTATTAGACTATTTTGTGTCATAAAACGCTTGCACCTCCAACTTGCACCAAACGCAAAGTTCATGAGGCGACCTCGTAATTATAGTTTTTTTAGATGAACTCAGTGAAAGTCATCATCATGTCTAATGTTAGCAATTTGGACAATATGGAAATTGTCGTTACGCGTGTACCAAGCATTGTTCCGGTATGGGAACTTTGGAGATAGTCGCTTGGGTCCAATTTTATTCAAATAGCCATATTACAAGAATAGTTAGTTTTAAGATTGTGTATTATTTATACCTACTTATATTTCGAAGGCGAAAGTATTGTGATACGTTACGTATAGTAAGTATATAGAATATAAAGCGTGGAATCGGAAACAAGTGAAATGCCATGACCATGAAAAACTAAACAGTTTTTGGTTCCAATTCTCCCATTGCAAGACTCAGCAAATTGGTAAATAAATATGGCACCGAGGTTGATATCCTTACAGATATGGATGAAGATTCGTGCTCACATAATTAAATTAATTAAATATATTTTTTTTATTATATTCTTTATTGCACAAATAACATAATAACATATTACAGTCTTAAAGTTTATATGGCAAAGGTGATTAATGGACAAACAAAATCAGTTTCTTTCTATACTTACTTCTTTTGGTTTGCATTTCATTAAACTTTGGTTAAGTTATTAATAAATAAAGATCATATTGTTACTGATCACGAGTTATTTATCTGTAATTGTTTTTGCACTTCGTTTATAACTCTTGGCATGCTTTGAAAATTAATGTAATAGTGTACCTTTACAAATGATGAGATACCAATAAATAAAATAAAATAAAAATAAACAATGGTAAAATATTTGAAGAGTAGGTACGCAATTTTTTAAATCCTTTGTTTAAAGCAAAGGATAAATACGGAATTGCTCACTTACTTTTATCTCCAAAAAAATGCAGCCCAACAAATCTCAATCTACTTGAAAATAGTTGTCTCAACAAACAGCAATACTTATGAATCTATTTATTCTCTCAATAGAATAATTCTTTCTTTAAATTATTTTTGCATGTTTAACAGAAGCCTGAGATAAGAATATCACAGCGCATTCCTTGTACAGTCACGGAATTTAATTTCCAACCCACCTAAGGTTCAATATCGTAGAGCAAACTGACTGACACCATATGAGCAAGCTAGATTAATTTCCAACCCACCTAAAGCTCAATATCGTAAGGCAAAATGATACCATATGAGCTAGCTAGATCACGACACGTTGCTTTGATAATATCGCAAGCATTGTTTAATGTTATGGCCTAGTAACAAACATAACTCTGTTACCTATTTACTTACATCGTTGACTAGCATATGTATTTCAAAAGGATTAATTAAATATCTGACAAATTAAAACGACATTAAAGTTTGACAAATAATATTATTTGACGTTTTAATAAGTACTAATATTGAAATAGAATTTTCGACCATACTGCATTGCGAATGTTTATTATATTTTATTTTATTTATATTTAATAACATTTTATTATTTATATTTAAGGGACGATCTTCCAAATGATCGAAATCCACCTATTTTTGATTCAAAAGTAAACAACCAAATATTCTTTATTTTGAGCAGATAAAAATATATGTTGAAGTTTCATAAACGATCTTGATTATTTTGTGGCAAGAAACACGATATTCGTATCTTATCTCGACTATAAAAAATTTCAAAAACAAAGAAAATTTTAATTATTTTTACATTTATTTGGTTTAAGACTTAAATTATTAATATCTAATTCACGAATAATATACTCATAGAAAAATAGGTAATGACATTTAGTAGATTATTCTCAGGCTACTTTTTCAAAAAGTGAACTTATGCTCAAAATAACAACAAAAACGTTGAAAAAATGAAAAAGTAAGGTTATTTTCATTACTCTTTACACATAAATAAAAAGACAAGGCAGAGTTTTTGGAAGACCCTTAATAACATTTTAACAAGTTGGGTAGGAATTTAAATTTCTTTACTGTACTGCGTGACTGTTTCACTGCGGAATGGAATAGAATGGAATGGAACGTAGGTAATAGAAATAGCAAGCTAGTCATTATATTTTGATGGAATTTTTTGTGAGCATATTTTTGTTCAATGCCGTTTTTCAGAGATTGGGATGCTTCGAATGTTTATTTTCAGTTTCGTAACCTTAGAATAATAACAAAGTTCGTAACATACTTTTAGGGAATAACGACAGTTTCATCAATCCTACTAATATTGTAAATGGGCCTTTGGCGTCTTCATTGACGCAAAAATCATTGCAGAGATGCAAATAAACAATCCCATCTATGAGAGCTAGAGCAGTAAGCACGTTTGTATAAAAATTGTACAGTCGCGGAATCTGAATGTTTAGCAAATAGATAGCAGTACTTACTTACATAATATAACATCAACAGCTCTCAACGTCACACGAGCGATGACAAATAATGACATACTTACCTATGTTCGTGAATGAAGGGAAAGAAGAACACTATTTCTTTCTATATCTGTATTTCCATGTATGGTATCAGTGCTAACGAAATGTCATTAATTTGTTTTATTTGGATGTGGAATTACTATTTATAATTTCATGGAATTTCCTGAAATGACAACTGTCACATTAAAATTTATTTAAAATGGTTTTTTTATATATTACCAACGTCTTGAAGCCTATGGGAGTTCACTTAAGAACATCTTAGATTCAACTCAACCAAAACTTAACAAAATGTGAATAAACGCGTGATTGAATGCGTGAAAGAGTGTTTTATTTCTATGGGAGTTCATTAAAATTTTTTTTGAAAATCGAACGTTCAATTTCAGTAACGAGACTCTTTCAAAACTCTTACAAAACTTCGTGATATCGTTCTTCACTTCACGTCATCAATGTTTTATGATATGATAGTATTATATGATTTGAAACCTAATATCTCTACATGGTAAACATTTAAATTCCGCGACATTACATCGGCCAAGCTTCGGTGCCGGTGCGTGAATATACATATTTTAAAACCATAAATGAAATCAGTAAATCTATTAAAGTTTTACTTTTTTGCATTCACAATGCAATTTTTACCGTTGAAAAATTGAAAATGAAGTAAGTATTTAGAAAAAATCGAACCGTCTCACAACGTCACAACCAGCTCCGATGGGACTCGAACCCACGACCATTCGCTATCAGGGCGACTGCTCTAACCACTAACGACTCAGTAGCTCAGTGGTTAAAGCAGTCGCCCGGATAGCGAATGGTCGTGGGTTCGAGTCCCATCGGAGCTGGTCGTGACACGGGTCGATTTTGTCTAAATACTTCATTTTAAATTTTTCTATCAGTAAATCTACTATTTCACTAGCCTGCGAAAGTAACCAAACCAGTAAACCTAGCATGACCACCCAAAACGCAATATGTATCGAATGATAAAGAGACTTATCGACATTCAAACGTCAAAACCCACAGTCTTTTGACAGTTAAACCGGATAACTTATCATATCATATCCCATTTTGTTGGTCATGCTAGGGGGGCAGGCGCGATTTTCTGATGCGCCGTATTACGCCATTATCTTGTATCCACGGTTCATTTCACAAAAGAATTACCACTGGGAACGTGTGGAAACGTAATATTTCTCGATAGTTAAGTTTTAGTTGGTATTTATGAAGAAATGTACATAATATATACATTACAACAACGTTATTTATGTACAAAAACATGGTTTTTGTACATAATATTTCAGTTTAAGCACGTTTGAGTAATAATGATAGAGACAGCTGAAACTTAATTAAAAACAAAGGAACAATATAATTGTGATAGTAAAACACCACTATCCCTGCAAGTTAACCCCTTAACCACCTCTGTGGTCTAGTGGTACACACCACCGATTTCAGACCAAGAGGTCCCGGGTTCGATTCCAGTGGGGGTACATATTGTATTCGGTTTGGTTGGTGGTAGGACTTGTTCTTAGTCCGCCTGGCTAGCTAAAGCTACCACCATCTTATCTAAGTCTGACGCCATAACAATTTTGTTTTCAGCATTATTGTGTTCCGGCAGTTAGAGATAAGATAGCCAGTTCCTCAGTGATTGAGGATTCCGGGAGTAGTGCGCTTCCACCTTAAGCCTTATCACCACTTAACATTAGGTGCGATGAAGGCTAAGTGCTACCCCGTTGTGGATTAAAAAAAAGTAACTTTCAGGCGGGATTCGAAACAGTGCCCCAGGGAATCCGGCTCGAAGGACCAAGCTACCGAAAGGCTTACGAGACTCTTCGAATTTTTGCTAGACCAGCGCCGCGCCGCTTCATCAATGTAAGGAAACCTTCGCATTTGAAAGAAACATTTTTACAAATGTTTAACAATCGATTAAGATATAACAACCAATTAATTAAGATTTTAAATTATTTTTATACATTCACAATGCTATTCTGTAAGTTAAGAAAAAAATATGATAGGTAGCACAGGTGAGAATAAAAAACTATCAACGCTACAAGTAACTTTCAGGCGGGATTGGAACCCGCCGCGGCCCCGGGAATCCAGCCCGATGCTCTGACTGACCAACTAAAGGACTTATTGCACTTATCCTAATTAGGATCCTAATTAAGCATCATCATGTCAGCCGAACGACGCCCACTGCTGGGCAAAGGCCTCCCCCAAGGATCTCCACAACGATCGGTCCTGCGCTGCCCGCATCCAGCGGCTTCCGGCGACCTTGACCAGATCGTCGGTCCACCTTGAAGGGGGCCTGCCCACGGAACGTCGTCCGGCACGCGGTCGCCATTCGAGAACCTTTCCGCCCCAACGGCAAAAATTAAGCATACAATGCATGTTTTGATTGCATTACTTGCTAAAAATGAGCTCAAAGAAAGCAATGTATGCTTAATTAGGATCCTAATTAGGATAAGTGTATCCCATAAGCTACCGAAAGGCTTACAAGACTCGTCGAATTTCCCGGTGGCGCGGGTTCGAATACCGCCTGAAGTTACTTGCACGGCTGGTGGTTTTGTACGGTCGCCAGCACGTCACTGTACCTAATATTAGTACGGAATATGAACAGGGGCAACGAACAGGCGACCTTCGCCCATCTTCTTTACGAAGTGAAACATATCCTACTATATGTGAATGTTTAGATGTTTGGATGTTTGTTACTCAATCACGCCAAAACGGCTGAACGGATTTGGCTGAAATTTGGGACACATATACTTTTTAGCCTGGAGAGGAACTTTTTATCTCGGAAAAATATCACATTCCCGCGGTATAACATCGTGTAGGTAATCCACGCGGGTGAAGCCGCGGGCGGAGAGCTTTTTTTTTTCTTATTTTTTTTTATAGTGAGGGCAAATACTGTCTTTACGTATACAACACTATTCTGTGACGGCATGTTGGACTCGGTCAGACTCAGGGCCTGTCCCTTGCCGCGCCCAGCCCTCCCACCAAGCCTAATAGGCTTCGCGTCAGGGCTGGGCGGTTCTAACCCCTGCTCCGGCCCCCTACCGAGCTCGAAAGCTTGAGAGGGGGCAGGACAGAGGGAGGGAGCCTCCTCACAATCTCCCCATAAGGTTACCCACTCAAGGTGGGCTGACCAGATGGAGCGATCGAGAGCAGGCACCACTACCAACTAAACCCCTCACTACTTGCTATCCGCCGTTAGTTTTAGGTACACCGACTGTGGGGGGGTCGTGGTGAGAAGCACCCCCTGACGCGGGCGGAGAGCTAGTTTTTTATATATTTTCATACATAGACGAAAACATCTCTCTCTACAGATGGGCTAAGGTCTATCCCTATTCGTGTCATAGACCATATCACATTTTTTCCTTTACTTGCAGAATAGCATTGTGAATGCATAAAAATAATTTAAAATTATAATTGTTTTCGTGGTTAAACATAAAATGCCTTTACATGGTGTTGCGGAAAGGGTATATGTATAAGTACATCCGAAAGGGGGTGATAGGTAGGTTTGGAAACTCTCCAACTGAGACGGACTTTGCAGACGATATTGCATTATTTATCGATCATCCACAACAAAATAGATAGTCCCGGAGTTCTGAGTAGGATAGGGCTACTGGTTCCCAAACGCCTGAGCTGGGATGAGGAGGGGACGGTCGCTCCGCGGCGGCGGCCACGCCTGCTGTGGCAGCCATCGACGCGCACTAGCTACGCCGCGCACGCGCCTACCGTTCGCGCTTTACGGCTCATAAATGATATGCTCATGCACAATCACGACGTCGACATATTTGCTGACAGCCTTCCGCAGTTACATAGGGATGTGCTGATTTTTGTAAATAAATTGGTAATTTACTGACTGACACTTTTTAATATAAATTTGACCTATACATATGTACCTTATTGTAATAGCTGACTCTGGATTATTGTAATTGTTTTGTTTTTCGTACCTGTTTTGACGCTTTATTTTTGACATGTTATTTCAATTTATATTTCAATTTAATTTGACATTAGCATGTAGGTACTGTACTTATACAATTAATATTTAATATCCTAATAATTTTTAAATGCACTGTGTAATTTCAATTTATTTCTTTATATGTAATTGACTTGCTAGCGCCTTGGAGCAATCTGTTAGCTAGTTAAGTAAACCTTTAATAATAAATAATAATAGTACCCAGCAATACGAACAACTTTTACTAAGAAACCAACTCTGAAATAGTGAAAAGATATCGGCGGTTCCATACAAAGTTCAATAAGTACTTATACAAATGTATGGAGCAGCCGATTTTTTTTACGACTATACCCAACTAGCACATTAGTGGAAATAGCAGCCTATTTTGCAACTTTTAGCTGTACAGTAGCGCTTTAGGGGTTCAGAAAGTGGTTTTAAGTTCTATTATTGCTTCCGTAACTGCTCATAGCTGTAAATATCACTAGGGGTAGTAGAAACTGAACCAAATGCCACTCTAGGCCTTATAAGAGTTCCTTTTTCAATCCATTTGCCGACTATAGCTTTAAAACAGAGTTAAAACATTTATGTTAAAGCTTAAAGCTGCTAAAAAGCTTCTTTTGCAGCTGCTGTACGCTTCAAAACTGCATAAAGACTTTAATTGCAGACTTTTTAACGGAACTGTATAAAAGATATATTTATCACTGTTCTGCCACTGAAAGTTTCATTGCAGAAGTAATTTGTACTTTTGCACAGACATAAGTAGCAATTTGATCGACTGTTTTACTAATAGCGACATTAAGGCTTCACAATAAAAGCAGGAGCGTAATGGACATTGCCTACACATTTGGATACATTCTGCTATTTTTATTGTAGAAATCTTTATAAAATATTTGAGCCAGCTTAAAAAAAATATGGATATGAAAGCATGGAAGTTCAAACTAAGAACACTAGTTCTTAGTTTGAACTTCCATGCTTTCATATCCATATTTTTTATGGATCATATCGCAAGAAAGTACGAAGTTTATCGAAGAGTTTATCAGAATATGCAGAAATTAAAAAAGACAACAGTTGAAACTATTGAAATATTAAATAACACGTACCTAAGTTTTAAGCTTAAAAACTCTATTCATTTAATTTATTCTTTAAGGGATTCATTGCAAAGAAACAAAAATAATGCACCAAGTTCGAGTTCAACAAACACAAGCGAGGGTCCCGTAGATTTTGTTTCCTCAATTAGTGATAACGGACCAGTTACAGAGGAAAAGTAAGTTATAGCTTGGTGTGGCATATTATAAAAATAAAGTAATATAACCTTCTTTGCGTAATTCTTTGTTTCTTTATTCTAGATGCAATCATGTGTTTCTTTTATTCTTTAAGGGATTCATTGGAAACAAACAAAAATAATGCGCCAAGTTCGAGTTCAACAAACACAAGCGAGTAACTAGTACAATCGAAGCGCCTCTTGTAGAATTGTATTGGTGAATTGATTTAAAAAAATATTTGAGATAAAATCAACTTGTTTTATTGACAAATTGGCCCATAATTGACATTATTAAAATAAAACAATTAAACTAAGTAAATTCTAAAATAACAACAGTTTAAACAATATTTGCACAACATTGTGTCTGACATGGTGAATCGGAATATACCAAATATTTGAATCAAAATCAACGTTTCTTTGGCAAATTGGCCCTAAATTACTTAATTGAAATAATCAACACGTTTAATAAGAGCGTGCAGTATGCACACTAGCGCCGCCATTGGAAAAAAATCATAGTGTAAATAAATAAATTAATTAATTAATAAACGAATTATCTCTCTGTAGTGCACTCCGAAAAAGCTTTGTGGTACTTTATATTGCTTTATCTATATTTTCTAGCTTGTCGTTTAATTAAATAAAGTTTTATTGCTAAAAGTGGCCACTTTTCGCAAAAAAAAACTGAATTAAACTAAACGACAGGCTAACAAATATCCTTTAAGCGATAAAAAGTACCACAAAGCTTCTTTGGAGTGCACTACAAAGTGATAATTTACAATTTCTTTGTCTTTATTTAAGCACTATGATTCGAAACTAATTGATTTGACTATAATGTTGAAATTTTCAAGTTGGTTGGTTGGTCCGATAAGGTGTGGTGAGAGCGTTGGTAAGAGTTCTGTGGCTTCTTGTTCTGTTGTCGAACCATCTAACATTTCTGTCAAGTGCTTGTCAGCAATTTCGTACGACATAATATTGTTCCTTTTAACTATGCAGTTTATTTGTCCAGTTTGGTTGTGGAGTTGAATCTTCTATTTTACATAATTTTTTACTTTTTTTGTTCGGCCAGTGTAACACTCCATGTTTTTCCCACGTAGATGGACAGATGCAAAGTTCTTGTTTATTTTGTTGTTCATTATAAGTTTGAATTATTTTGAAGGGCATTCTGAAAACATGGTAAGACATAAAGTGTTAAACAATTGAAAGAGCGAAATATATAGAAGCTGCTACAAACGATCATCGTATTTTAGGGTTTTCAACGAGTTCTACGGATCTCTAAACAACTAACCATTAGTGTGGTTCGATACCTGCAGTAAGTGCGAAATAAAAGTGATTGTAAAGACTTGAACTGCGTTAGTGGTACAGGTATTACTTGGCCCTTCAGAGGAGTGAAACTTAACGCTTTGACGCGCAGAGAGGAAGTATTAAGGTTGAAGTTGCAAGTTAAAGCTGCTTCTCATAGACGCCATGTTTACAAGACAATTATTTATCATTACTTTTGAAATTCATAGGTTTTTATCACAATTTGTAGTAAAATATAACTAAATATAGAACCAGCAACTTATTAAATACAAATGTTGTCAAGTATTTAATTTCAATATCGTGTAGGTATGTGATATAATATTATTTATATAATAATATTTTACATATTTAACGATATTCTGAGGTAATTATTGAGGCGCGTTAAAAATACTCCAATAATATCAACTATATGCACGATAAACTGATCGGCGTTTTAGCCACTTGCTTATAATACAAAATATAGCTCAATAACACTTACCTTCACTTCACTTATGATTTAATGGTATTCAGTAATGTCTGACTCAGGAACAACAGAATTGTATTTAATAAATGAGAGACCAGGTGAACAATCAGTGATCCTTTATTCGTTCAGTTAAACCTGTCCTTCATTCAATAAGCGCCACAAGAGCTTTAGTGTGGTGTTAATTATTAGTTGCACCTCCTGTAGCGCTTTTATGCCGCTATTGTGAAGTTCTAATGGAACTGTAGGTTGCAAAAAGTTGTGCCCCTTTGGCTGCAAATCGGCTGCATAAGGTCTGCAGTGCACGCTCTGGCGCTTGAGCTTGGCGCCTTTGGGAATAATCGGATTGGCTCCAAAGCTCTTAAGCAACTAGTTTGTGCTAGTTGGGTATATACCCTTTCCGTAACACTATATTATACTGTATTTATTGTTGCGTAATCAAAGACCTCCGCAGCCACAATTCTTTCGCAGAGAAGCGGAAAACGTCAATCTACGTCAGAAACTTTTTTATCCTTTCCTTTCTTTCAACTCCGTTTCAGTGCCATTTCCAAACGTCATTTTGTTTTGACGGACACAATGGATACGTGAAAGTGACCTACTTAGCTTTTAAATTCATCCTTTAGTAATGTATCAAATAAATAAGTAGTTGGTATTATAATATCAATAACTACCTCTTACCTGTAATGGCGATTATTAAGTCTTAGAACTTTGTGGTACTTATGCTGTTTACCTGAAACAAAAACATAAGAAATTAGACTAATGAAATCACGATACCTTTAAAATATTATTATTTTAGTAAACAAACCAAGAAGATCCGAAGATCAATCCGAAATATCTTAAGAACCTATTGATTAAGATTATATTAATGGTTATTTACTTGCTAAATATTAATTTGAAAGGCCTTAGACCAGTTAAAAGGTTAAGGTCGCGACTGCTATTAAAACCGGAACAATAGCTTTGTTTATTCTGGACACTAGCATAGAATAAATAATAGTATCTAATAACTATTTTATTTCGATTGCGTAACTCAATTTTTTACAGTTTACCAATAATAAGTTAAATAAAATTCAAGAATACTTAAGTACTTAATTATCGAAAGTATTTAAAATGAAGTTTTATAAAAAATCGACCCGTCTCACAGCCAGCTCCGATGGGACTCGAACCCACGAATTTTCACTGTCCGGGCGAATCCTCACTAATACTAATAAGTACTTCATTTTCAACAATGAAAATTGGATTGTGAATGCAAAAAAGTAAAAATAATAAGTAGGTAAGTACTTAATTATTTTTCATAAGTATTTCGTACCTACGTCTTTTTCAGCTAATCCAAGTTATGCCTAACTTCCTACTTAATTGAATATTCATATCAGCTCCAATCTAGTGCAGTCTAAATAAGGTGCTGTATGTAAAATCTAGGAAATCTAAGTATCTAGTCTATTGTCTATTCAAGACCTAAAATGTGCTGAAAGCGAGTGGGTATACTGTCTATATTTAGAATGGCAGCACAAACTACGTGGGCAGGCACTGCACTTGCAAAGACTAATTAATACTTTACCAATCGACTACTTGAGCCTTTGATGCAAGTCTCTTGTTTGTATTTTATCTCTGAAATCCGTAGGCCAAGGTAGGTACTTAGTATTGAATGTCAATAGTTAGAATAAAAAAAGCTAGGGAAATTAGAGACAAAAAAATGATTTAAAATTCAAAACGCCGCCGCCCGATAGACCGGAATTCGGGTATATGTATAAAATTGTTTCGGATTAGAACAGTTTTGAGTTTCTTTGGTTACATAATTTTTTAAAGTTGTAACAATTTGGTTCTGAGCTACTAGCCTGAGATACGAATACACGGATAGGGTACACTACTTCACCCATCTGTTTAATGGATAAAAAGTATTTAATAAGAAATTAAGTACCATTTAAAATAACATATCGCGAGTTGGTTGGCTAAGATTCTCCTGGCTAGACTAATAATTATGTTAAATCGACGGACGATTGCAATCGAATTGAATTGCACATCTGACAATTTTTACACCAATCAATAGAATGAAGTCTACAGAATGTAAAAATAATGGTTTGGCTACTAGTGTAGGCAATGAACAGATTCTTTGTATGGAGACCCATACACTAATTCCTCAGTCGATGAAACTTTGCTGAGTTATAAAATAGCATGAGCCATAAACTTTTAAATGATTATCCAAAAAAAACTCACACGGAAGTTAGGTATTTATACATAAATATACAAATCTGTTTATATATTGAACCGAGTAATTTCTCAGTCCAAATCTATTTTACCAAATGAGTTATTTATAATAGTATGTGATACTTGATGAAAATCCAAAACTTTTTTCAAACATGAGTATGCTTGGCAAAATGGTATAATTCCGTTAAAAAGTTCGACAGAGACATTTTCAGTCCAAGTCACCCCATTTTGTTTTATTAAAATTTGGTGTTTCTGCAGGGTAAAGTTTGGTGTTTCTGCAGGGATATTTTTTTTGGATATTTCATGTTATTGTTTTTATACGTTACATGAATATGTCCGGTTAAGAAAGTTTAGACGGAGCATTTTTCCTAAAAATGATATCAATGAAATAAGACTTTCATTAAAAAAGACCTAATCTTCTATTATTATTTTTTGGAAATTTATACCATACTTTTAATTTATTGATACTTTATCATGATGTAAAGTTAAATTACTGTGGGGGTCAACTAGCTTCATTGACTACACTATACGTTTTTCTTGGCAAAACAAAGGGTTGGCAGCGATTGAAAGTTAAAATAAAAAAAACGTAGAAAAAAAACGTTAAGTACGAAAAAATTAAAAAGTAATTTTAGCCATCCCACTCGCGAATATTATTTAGCATTAGTACCTACTTAATTTGATGTAAAACACATTTCATCAATTAAACAGATGGGTTGAAGGTCGCACGCACCTTATTCGTATCTTAAACCATACCAATTTGTAAGAATAGGTAGGGAATGCTTCATGGCATTAAGTCCGCCATTTGTCCGCCTTTTTTTTGCCCCAGCAGTGGGGACATTAAATGGCTGATGATGATGATGATGATGCAATAAAAATATATAAAGAATCTTATTTTCAAAATCAAAACAAACAAGTGAAGCTCGAGCGACAGATTCTTGAAATGCTGGAATATTGTATGACATCTGAGATGATATCATTTTTATGATAATTTTAACTAACAAAATCTCACACTCCTCCGTGCGCAATCTGCTAAAGACAGACGGCTAAAGAGGGAGAGGTGAGGAGAAAGTGGGTTCTATTTTTTCCTCCACGTATTAACTATATATTGCAACGGAGCACGATAACGTATATGTTAAGTTTCACGTGTCGTTAAACCGAATGCTATGATCGCACGCATTCGTCTATGGAGCGAGACACGCAATGTTATGTGAAGTGTGATTTATATTTTGAATGTTTAGGTAACTTTATGTCTGAAAAAAAGGGTAATCTGCTTACCATTGGTTCTAAATGCAAAAAAAAGAGTGTAAGTATATACTATACTTATATAATATTCAGTTTTACAAAATGGTAAATAAAACGAAAGCTTCCTAACAAAATCTTCAGATTTCAGAGAAACTTAATTTTCCGAGAGATTTTACCTAAGCATTGCTTGGAAAATATAAACGCCTGCATTCATCAATCGTCGTCGGACGAGTAACGACGTTATCTGCCGTTCCTAAGAAATAGATAGAATAACCATTTAGTTTCGCCAGAAAACCCCGTTCCAATTTTCAGCCAGACCTAAGCATTTCAATTTGCAATGCCAGCCATGGCCGTCGGAGAGATCACGATCACGACGTTATCTGCCGTTCCGGAACATCAAAGCTGCAAAAATGAAAAATAAAAAGAAACCTCCATCCCAAAACTCCCTTCTAATTTCCAGAGAGATTTCACCTAAGTATTGCTAGCTAGGTAAATATCAGAGCTTGTTGCATTCATCGGTAGTCGGCGGACGGGTCACGACGTTATCTGCCGTACCCGAGCACCAACGCAGAAAAAGTATTCGGTTTTTAACTAGGTACATATCAAAAAATGATAAATAAAAAGCTAGAAGTACCCGATTCCAATATTCAGAGGATTATTACCTAAAAGTTGGTAAATATGTATAAAAATGCACCCGTCCAGGCTGCCTGCATTTATCAATGGGCGTTGGACGGGTCCAAAACCAAAGTAGAATATTTCGTTTTTCCTGAAAATATCGTCACAATATTTATCAGTTCGTCAGTGATTAAGTAGTGCGCTTCCACCTTCAGCCATCACCACTTAACATCAGGTGTGATGCTACCCCGTTGTGGATAAAAAAAAAACAGAATTTAGCCAAAGCGAGGTAAGTTCAGAGATGCTAGGTCAATAAAAATGCCTGGAGCATTCATCAATGGCCGTTGGACGGGTCACGACGCTATTTGCCGTACCTAAGCACTAAAGCAGTATTTTTGCACTACAGACGCGCCGGAATGGGAATCACGACCTGGCGTCACGTGGAACGAGGTGCCTACTATTGATCACTAACTGATATAATAAATAATATTTAAATACACGATTTTATACACTATGCTCCGGGGTTAGGGCGAAACACGTATCATCATTTCAGCCGTACGACGCCCACTGCTGGGCATAGGCCTCCCCCAAGGATATCCACAACGATAGAAGATAAGAAACACGTATAGAGTAAAAATCATGACGCACTTTTGAGATTGACCCATACACTATGCTCCGGGGTTAGGGCGAAACACGTATCATCATTTCAGCCGTACGATGCCCACTGCTGGGCATAGGCCTCCCACAAAGATCTCCACAACGATAGAAGATTAGAAACACGTATAGAGTAGTCTAATTGGAGAAGATGCAAGGTGTGTTGCTGTTGCATGATGCAGGTATTGTGCACTGGTATTTTCGTGGTGTGCATGTACATTTTTTTTGCTGGCGGGCGGTGCATCTTGCATGTTGTGTCTTTGCTAAGTAAGCTATATTTTTTTTCACAATGGATAGTGACTTCCGCCAGATGACGTCTGATTTAATCAAATATCTTAAATTTTAAAAATTAACAGTCAGTCAGTGTTTGGTGCAAGGTGAGCAGAGCAGATACGTTGTATTCATTTGCGAGCGTTCGGTGCATCTTGCATGTGTTTTGTGGACAGCTAGTTTATTAAACTATATTTTATACTATAGTTTACTATATTTAGATTTAGGTTTCAGGACACCAAAGCGCTGCACACTATCCAAGTAAAAAATACACTAACACCACGAATGCACAGGACCACAGTACGGATGGATTGGCGACCGATTGTGGAGCAAGTCACGTCATACAGAATCGCAAGAGTTTCTCGAAGAACGAAGAAAGAGGCGATCTCACAAGAGATCTTTTCTTGAGATAAGAGAGAATAATACTCACAAAAGTAAAAATACAATTCAAGCGTGAAATAAACACACTACTCCATGCCATATTCTAATAAACGTTCGAAATACTAAAGTTAACATAGTGCATTTTATAGAATTATACAATGTGTTCTTGCATACGTAGTTTCCAATTAATTTAGGCGAAGTTAGTAGGTACAGGTGCTAAAACAAAGCGTGAGAACTTCTATCTCTAACAAATTCAATTAGCTCGAGCACTTAACAGAAACCAAGAGGTACTATGCTATTGTTCGAGTTCAATGGGAAATCTGAACTGCAATACGAGTATTTATATTTCTCGGGTTAGAGAAGAGAACAGTACAGTATTTATATTTGTCGGGTTAGAGGATACAGTAGGTAGGTACTAGGTACCTACCTGATATAACAAGATAGGATAAAATTTTGTTAAAATTTTAGAATTAAAAAGGAATATGCGAACTTTTATAATAAATGTACCTAGTAGAAGAATTAATCATATTATCAAGTAGCCTTGCCTGTTTTTAATTACAAAAAAAAACAACGGAAAAAAGCACGTAGACCAACAATACGTAATTAGGAAAATTCTAATTGGATGCCGGGGCAACATGTAACTACCTAGCAACGGCTAAAGACAATACCTTACCTAAAGATAAAGTTGTTTGTTATTTTATGGAAAATTTTGTACCGAGTTGAAATTCTAAATGAATCTAGTATATACTTACCCAAAAATAAGTAAGATGGGAATATGTCTTTAGCGGATTAAAGAAAATCTAAGTTTTCAATTTCGGAAAATATTTTTCCGTCACTACCTTTAAGCGAAATTGAAAATAAACAGTAAACTTTCTCAAGCAAAATAGATAGTCTCAAGCGAGAACCAAATATTATATAACAGTAACAAAACATAAGCTGTAATGTTTCCAAAACTTAGTGGAGAAAATGTCTTTAGCTGATTAAAGGATCTTTTCAATTTCGGAAACTATGTTTTCCATTACTTTACGTGAAATTCAAAATAACCATACAGTCAATTTCTATCAAACAACGAAGAAAACAAGCCTTAAACGAGATGCCTTCGAAGTAAATTGTCACTTCTGCGAAAAAATATAACTCATTTTATAGATTTAGGCTCGGGGGTTAACAAGGTAATAAAACCAATGGTAGGGGCAAACCGTCCTTATCTATGAGAGGGATCTTGAAGGGACCTGTTGCTAGCAAGCAAGTAAACTCTAAATGGCCGACGTAAAATTAAATATGAAAGCTTGGAATCAACAGAACCTTCTACTCCAGCAATAGGGTCCAAATTCCAGTGATGCAGTTACAATTGTCGAGTAAGGTTGGGTAAGGCAAGTTCAACTTTGTTGGTGCTTTTCTTTTGTTCGCTATTTGTGTGTCGCTTCTGCTATGATGAGTTTTGCTTCAGTGCCATATAAAACTGTACGTGACGAAGAGGCTTTAGGGAAAATCATTAAGCATGGTAAATTTTATGTGTGAATAAATTTTGTGCTTAAAGCGATATTTCATCAGATCAAGATATATTTATTTATGTTTGGTCCCTTTCCTTAACTTTCTCGGTAGTGTAATGTTACCGAGAAGTTCTGTAAAAATGTCTATTCTATGTCCTAGAATTATTTTCATACTTAATTAAAAGTAAAAAATATGTTAAAATAATACCAATGTGAAAAGTAAGAGTGTGAAATGCTATACCAAAATACGAATGATAAAATCACTGAAGGCCAAATGAACGAAATCCCAAATCACATTTTACCAAAAACATTTTAAGCCGAATCACGTTAATCCAAATGCACGAAATCCCAAATCACGTTTTACCAAAAACATCTTTAATCAAATCACGTTAACCCAAATGAACGAAATCCCAAATTACATTTTACCAAAAACATTTTAGTTGAAATCAAGGTACATAATCCAAAAAAAACGATCGAAACCACAAATAACCAAAAAATTATCCATGCGAAAGTTTATGAGGATGTTTGGATGGACGGATGTTTGTTACTCTTTCATGCAATAACTACAAAACGGATTTGGTTGAAATTTGGCACACAGATACCAAGTAGATAGCCTGGATTAAAATATAGGATACTTTTTATTCCTACGGGAACGGGAACCACGCGGGTGTAATCTTATTTTTAACAGGTATATCGCAGGTTCAATCTATAAATAAATATCAGAACCCTAAAAAATCCGTAAGAAAATCATCATCATCATCCACTGCTGTACATAAGCTTTCCCCAAATTATATACCTAGGTACGTATTATTGCAATTACCTGCAAGTAAGCTGGGCAAAGCTAACAAGGCATTAGGGTTCATGGTTATTTCTTACTGTAGTTATGAACAACTAATATAAATTTAAAATGCAATTTGAACAAAATAAACGATTTTTATTTACAACAATTAAATTAACATAAAAAGGTTTTGTTCATACAGCTGTATTAATCTGATTACATACATTATGTATTTTTTAATGTTTTTATGTTTATTATAAATATATTTGTCTTTATTTCATATAATTATATAATAATACATAATATCAAAAAATTGGGGAATGCTTATGTACAGCAGTGGATGATGATGATGATTTTCTTACGGATTTTTTAATTTAAGGTTCTGATATTTATTTATAGCTTGAACCTGCGATATACCTGTAAAAATAAGATTACACCCGCGTGGTTCCCGTTCACGTAGGAATGAAAAGTATCCTATATTTGGTATCTGTGTTCCAAACATCCTCATAAACTTTCGCATGGATCATTTTTTGGCTATTTGTGGTTTCGATCGTTTTTTTTGGATTATGTACCGTGATTTCAACTAAAATGTTTTTGGTAAAATGTGATTTGGGATTTCGTTCATTTGGGTTAACGTGATTTGATTAAAGATGTTTTTGGTAAAACGTGATTTGGGATTTCGTGCATTTGGATTAACGTGATTCGGCTTAAAATGTTTTTGGTAAAATGTGATTTGGGATTTCGTTCATTTGGCCTTCAGTGATTTTACCATTCGTATTTTGGGATAGCATTTCACACTCGAAAAGTAAGTATGAAATGATCACATAAACATCAACCAAACCAATTCATAATAGGGGTTAAACTAAAGTATTAAATTACCGTTTTGTATGGTGATTTTCGACAATGTTTTTTCATTTATTTAACGACTAATAGGTACTACTTATCTAACTTTACAAAATTTTCATGATTATCATCATCAGCCCGTTTCCGTCCACTGCTGGACATAGGCCTCTCCTAGTTCACGTCATTGTGCACGGTTTTCAGCTCCTCGCATCCAGCCCCCACCTGCCATCTTTCGCAGGTTGTCACTCCACCTGGCAGCGGGGCGCCCTACGCCACGTTTGCCTAAGCGCGGTCACCACTCCAGAACTCGTTTGCCCCAATGGCCGTTCGGTTCTTTGCGCGATGTGAATGTGACCGCCCATTGCCACTTCAGCTTGCTTTTTCTTTGGGCTATGTCGGTGACATTGGTTCTCTGTCGAATGAATTCGTTTCTTATCTTATACTATCAAAATGTTACAGACGTATTTATGGACATTTTAAGTACTAAATGATACATTCGTTAAGAGCAAGAAAATTATGTTCACTTAACTAATAAAGTACTTATGAAATTTTGGAAACAAAAATAGTCGATATACTTAACTTACGACATTTGATTAGGTAACTAATCAAATGTCGTGGTTATTAAATTATCAAAAGGTTTAAACGGTCAGGTCTTAACTTAAGGCAATATTAAAAAAGTTGTTAAGAAAGAAAAAAACAGCATACTACCCCTATTATAACACTACTGTGTTATAACACTACTTAAAAACTTTAGTATCAGTAAAAAACACTGTAATCCAATGAATAAATGGATGAGCTGAGTTAGTAGATAGAATTTTCATTTTTTTCTCGTACAGAACAATCATAAAACAAGCAAAACACACACGAGGTGAGGACGACGACATTCTTTATTCATTGGACCGCCACGCCATCCAAATGAGATGAGAATTTTATTCCTCCCGTTCCCGTGCCTTAGTGATATATCGGTATTACCAGGTAAAGTGTAATCAAGCCATTCCCCGGTCGACCACGTTACAGCAATATTTGCTTGCACTTCATCCCGAACGCGCGTACGTACAAGTATAGTCCATTCTAAAACCAGTTGTCGCTGGATGAAGATGAATCAAATAAGAAGTTCGTCAGCTTACCTTGGATTCTAGAGACTGATCAGTGATCTGAAACTTTGATAGTGGATATCGAACTTTTTTTTTTTATCAAACAGTATTTTATGACGCGAGTTCTCACAAATATTCACATACTCTGAGCATAATCACGGAATAAGTACGTAAGAAAGTATATATAATAGTACGCATAATGAAGTTTAGTTTCACGTCTCTAATCAGCCTCTCAAGTCCTTGTCAAGATGACGAACTTCTTGTTTGAATTGAGTATAGGTACCTAATATAGTAGCGTGCGCGTAGATTGTATACAAGCTAATATCGCCAGAAAGTGGTCGACCGGAAAGTTTCCCGTTGGAACACTTGAGCCTTCATCCTAAGCAAACGTGCTCTACGCGGAATATTAAAGGGATGATAATTCAAGGTAAGGTAACATGGAGACAGTACAATCCGTTTTCTACTTACTTTTCGTAGGAAGTTCTTTTATGAGTCTTGATGTAGACGATAACATCTAAATATGATGTATTGTCTTGTCCCAAATAAATGTTTTTTTTTTCTTTCTTTAAATATTTAACTAACGAAGATCAAAACCAACGAGACGTGTTGTCTATCTATTGAAGGTGATTGTAGTAGGTGATTGTAGTCCCAAAGAAATAAATAAAGTTTATGAATCGGATTCTCCAATTTAATCTCTATCATCATCATCATCAGCCATTTAATGTCCTCACTGCTGGGGCACTGGCCTTCCTTATGGATGAATAATAATAATCTTTATATCGACTAGCAAATAAAAGTGCTATGAGCAGATGCAGAACTAATATGTAGTGTTAAGAGCAGAGCTAAATTAAGTACCTATAATCCTAATCTATACCTAAGAGAACACCAATTGATTGTAGTTTCAATATATCATAGAAAATCTAGAATCCTATTGAAATGCATGCGTCACCATGTGATTGAGTCAAATTAACACTTCCGGTCTGTCCCCACCGACCACAGAGCCTGTTGTTTGAGCAAACAATCCACTCTGTTAGTTGACGGATCCAATCAGAGTAATGCCATTTCGGCCGCTGGCTGTGAGGATAGGATTCTATCAGGAATATGGATTTTAAGCACTTAGGTCGGAATGGAATGGAATACAATCTGTGAAAGTGTCATTACTTGATTGAAAATTGCTGAAATTAATAGTCGGAACTATTTTGTATGAAAACCAGAGCAGCAGGTCGTTTCATCATCATCATCATCATCATGTCAGCCGAACGACGCCCACTGCTGGGCATAGGCCTCCCCCAAGGATCTCCACAACGATCGGTCCTGCGCTGCGTCGTTTAAAGAACAGGGTGCCTACCATCAACTCTTATTGCGGTTTTGTTTAGAACCTAAACTGATCTGCTTCGCTTATTCGTACCACGACAGCTTAATATCAATGACAGCGATTCAGTGATCATTTAATGACGTTTCACAGCCGCTGAGCTGTCATCAACTCTTATTTGACTTATAACTCGGCCTAGCTAACATGACACCTGCATGTTATACCCGTCCCTTTCACTCTCCGGGCATGACAGAATCGAGTGAAAGAGACGGGTAGAAGAAATAAGGACACAAATCGTTCGGTCATTCACATTTAGCAATTCATTTGCGATCCAGTTTTTAGAAGGTTATAGTACGAAAGAAAGCAATTCATTTTAGGAACCTATTCTGCATCGCGCTATTTTTGAATCGCTGTCTTAAAGTTGATGGTAGGCACCCTGAAATTCAAAACATATTTGACAGCAGTACTTTGACATCTTTTGAGAGACGGTATTTATCACTAGTTATTCAATTTAGTTTATGCTAGGGGCAAAGAATAATATAATATTCTAGGGGTAGGGGTACAGACGGCTTCGCGGCTGGGCGCGACGTGGATGAAAATGTGCAGGCTATTTACAATTATTAGCAAAAAGGTTCATGATTCAATTGATTCGACTCTGTACTATGTAGAGGTTTTTTTTTTATGTCAATACATCAAGAGGCGAGAAAAACAAGTGTTTTGTTGTTGTTTTTCAACAAATAATGTTCTCAAGATTGAGTAAACAAGTATCTTGTTGCCTTCCAACAAATGTGTAGAGCGACGTGCCAACATTACAGTAATGTTAGATATCATTAGGGCTCGACTTGTTTTTCTTTTTTCAGACTCACTAACAAAGTGGTTTTCTTCAATACGAAGAGAATAGAAAATTGGGTAGACATTCGAATAGTGAGCACGTCTAGAAGTTTATTTATTTGATTTTTGGCTTAGAACTAGTTTTTACTTATAAATTATTTAGCATTAAGTAAGTACTAGTGTTTATGAGATACTCTTGAGATTGTAACCTAACCTTCGGTTAATTGTCCAATCAAAATATTTTGAATCATAACATAACATAATACCTACAACATGTTGCGTTTTTTATAAAACACCTAGTTTTCATGTTTTGTTTTTTTCAAATGCTTACAGATAGATTTTTATTTGAATTCACTCCCTTTTTATTGCTTTTTTACCTCCCACTTTATTAACATAATAATATTTTATATTGACTCCATATCATCGGTTCTTCGATCCCTTCAGTTGGCTTAGGAATATTCGAAATGGTTTGGGTAAATATTTTTATTGTTCTTTGTTGTTATTCCCGTTTTATGAACCGGGCAAATAGGATAAAGTGGATTCGATCAAGTAGCCAACACTTTACGAAGGTCTTTTCATATATGATTTTCATTGTTATTCCAATAAAATCGTATTGAGAGATTTTGTTATTAAGAGTCATACTTTTTTACGTCTTTTTAGAAGCAATTTTGATTAGAATAAAACATTAGAATATGTAGAATGCAAAACCCGAGGGCCTAGACAAGTGCATAACAAAAGACAAATTACAGAAAGACATAATGTTTATTTTTAAATTTTTGTTTTAATCTAAGTACTAACATTATACATATAAGATTTATTGTAATTTACTAACAAAAATGGAACCAGTTTTCTGAATAAAAAATTATATTATTATTATTATAAACATTATGATAAAATTAAACTACTAGGTAAGTACAATATGTATGTATGTATGTAATGTATAGTCCATTCGCTTAGATAGTGTCGCCCTTTTATTTGTAAATCACTTACTTAAATTCCTTTTATATAAAAATATCCAAATTTTCATAATATATTGACTTTGGTACCCAACTTGTGTGTATTAGCGTATTAGTTATATCTGCATTAGTAAGGATTTTATAGCAAGAGCCACAATGCCATGCGGGTACCGACACTATCTAACCGAACGGACTATAACTGAACTGACATGACGTTACTACGACCACTACGACCCTTAGATGAATATAAATATTGAATTAAAAATTGCTAACAAAGACCTAATGTAGGTAACTAAAAATTTGGTCGTTAGCATTTTTGTACTGTATTATAGGCATTTTAAAAATTAAACTCGATTCTTAAACGCTCGGTACTAAATAAAATATGTTATCTTTTTCTTATCCACAATGGGGTAGCACTTAGTCTTTATCACGCCTGATGTTGAATGAAGATACGGCTGAAGGTGGAAGCGTGATACTCCCGGAATCCTCAACGACTGAGGAACTTACTACCTTATCTCTAACTGCCGGAACACAACAATACTGAAAACATGGTTGTCGCGGCGTCTGACTTAGATAAGATGGTAGCAACTAACCAGGCGGACTTAAAACAAGTACTTACCTACTTACTAACATCAACCAAACCGAATACAATATGTACCCTCACTTAGACCACAGAAGCGGTTTAATACTACACGATTATAGTCCATTCGCTTAGATAGTGTCGCTCTGCCACAATGCCGTGCGGGTGTACCGACACTATCTAACCGAACGGACTATACTACCTACTTTACTTTCCTCCAAACACAAGTAAAAACGATAATAGCATGAATACATAATGAAAGGTAATGACAATATAACTTGAAGTAAAAGGGAATATACTGTAGGAATAAAGTCTTGCTAAACGAACCATCTTTGTTCGGTACATTCTATCGCTTCAAAGGATGCAAAATTAATTTACCGTTCGATCAGGCAGGAAATGGCATATAACAAGACGTACAACTTGGCAGATTGGCTTACGAGCGAGGGGAGACAACACATGTTCAGAGATAGATAAGAAACTGGTGTGTGAAGTAGACAACTAGACACTCGTTAAATTTTATTTAATTATGGAGCAGTCACAGTTAAGATAGCCAGTTCCTCAAAAGTTGAGGTTTCCGGGAGTATTGACTTCCTATCTTCAGCCTTATTTTCACTTAACATCAGGTTAGTGTGAATAAATAAATATTTATCATGCAACATCGTGTAAATTGGTCTGCTTACGATTATGACATAATTAGCTTTAGTAAACACTAGAGTAGCAGATGACAGGAACAAACACACAAATTTTGATCCCGTTAAGGCGCTACTAGGAAAAAGGGGTCCTTCCACATTCTACCGGCGCTTTTTCTACCGGATATAAAACTATAGGACGGTTAGAGTTATTATAAATCTGGTAATAACATATATATTTCTTCATTTCATACCTTTATCTAGAATAGTATAGTTTCAAAAACACGATTTTATGATTTTGCCTCGACACTTTTTCTTTTCGAAAATACCTCTAAAAATACGAAATATCAAGATTATTCTTAAATGGGGTTACATATGCTATTGAAAATTGGTTTAATTAGTGGACACCATAAATATTAAGGATCGTGTAGTTTTTTTTTTTTTTTAATCGCTATAGTTTTTTAATACGAAGTGATTTTGTGTTTTTTTTTTGCGTAATTTGCAAAATCGGTCTCGCTCCCGCGCGCGTCGTTTTCTCATTGCTATCTCGCTTTAGCATAATTTTTCCGAGTATCGCCGTAATGCTCGCTACGAATCCATGACCTTTGCCTTTGTTGGCATGATCAGTATCTATCATGTCATGTATGTCAGCGATGCGCCAGGCGAGTTATAAAGTTAAAGTTCAGATATGAGAGAACTTCACTGAAATAAACTCAAAACTTTGAAATCACCCAACATTTTTCCTGCCACAGCGACGAAGCGAAGTCAAGCAACTACTGACAAACTGCATAACTACAAGATAACTTAAAATTGTGTTGCAGCAATGTTGTAGGCAACGGCTAGGTATATTGAAAGTTGCCAGTTTTTGCACTTGTAAGGACTTTTTATAACGTCACTCACGCGACCGACGCACGACGCGGTCTCCCGACGAGACGACAGTATGAATACGAATGGAAGATAAAACGGTCTTAAACTCATTAAAACAGTCTTTTAAGCCCTACTGATTTTGTATAGGGACTAAATGCAGACCGCATACCATAATAACTACCTACATAACCTACTTAGTTAACGAAAGTATCTATCTCTAGCAAAGCAACCCTTGTAGCGTCCGTCTTCGGACATAGTCCTCCTCTCTCATTTCCCATTCCTGATGGTGGTCTGCTGCCACGCGCTCCAGTCAGTGCCAACTTGCTGCCGGATGTCATCTCTATCCACTACGAAAGTAAATTATAAATTAATTCAAAAGTTCGACTAGTTCTAAAAACTCTGTTTAATGAAAACTAGTACCTAAACACACCTAAATCTGCTTTAAAAAAATAATAATATTATTCGACACAGTTATCGCTAAATTTGATTTTGCTATAGTAACAAAATTTCGAGCTTTGGATCTTGCCCTCATCTCAAATACCAAAAGATGCTAAAGTCGCACTACCAAAGAAAAAACAATAGGTACGTAAGTCAAGAACAGATAAAAAACTAAAGTCATGGTTCTGTACTTGAAACTTTCAGGGAGAGGGCCTTCAAACTCATGAGAATTGCATTTCCCACAACTGCCGAGTATTCTAAGACAACGGAGTGGTCTCGAGTTGGAACAAAAAGTTGGAATTGCAAGTCTTATCTTATTCCAACGTCTCGTTTGTAGGAGCTAAGTTTGTAATTAGATTAGAATTAGAAACCTTAGATTAATAACGCTACGTTTGAAACCTTATTCACATATTTTTCGACACTTATACTAAGAGATACTTAATTTAAAAGTTAAAATTACATAATTTTTCACTAAAACAATTATGTGCTATGCACTGAACTTCAAACTTCAAAATATTTATTGCTTTTCTTGAACTATAAGAGCATATTAAGCTTTTTTCCATTGTGGATAATTTAAGGCCCACCCTAAATAGTGCCAAAACACAGCTGAACTGAACTATAAGAACATGTCTTTGGAAGAAAAATTGTGTGGTTTTTCACCAAATTAATAGGTCTTTACATATGAAATTGCCGTTTTTTTATTTTGTACATATAACTTAACAACTTTTATAATATTAGAAATATATAATTTCTTTAATATTGCGTTACATTAAGACCGTATCGAGCAACTTTTGATAATTTAATAACCACGATATTTGATTGTTTACATAGAAAAAACTTATTCCGAAAGTTACGACTATTTTTGTTTCCAGAATTTCGTATTTTATTAGTTGTAACTTAGTGAAAAAAAAATTTTTTTCTCTTAACGAATGTGTCATTTAGTAGTTAAAATGTCCATAAATACGTGTGTAAAATTTTGTAAATTTACATAATATTAGTCGTTAATTAATAACAAAAAAGTTAGTATGGAAAAAAAATAATTACAGAAATGTCCATACAAAACGGCAATTTCATAGGTAAAGACCTATTATTTAAACTTCTTTGCATTCACAATGCAATTTTTATTATTGAAAATGCAGTATTAAGATAACTCGACGAGTCTCATTTGTGTGGGTTTCTTATAAAAAAATGTTTTGTAATGTTGTAATAAAAAATATTTCTTATTAAAGTTTCGAGTCCAAATGAAATCCATAATTACCTACACTCAGCAAGGAGTCTCCACATATATTTTTACAATCATCAGAACAGTTGACAGCGCACCCAGGTTAACAAAATGCTAACCAAAAACAGTTCTTATCTCGTAGGGGATAAGACCGGTCAAGGTCAACATTTGTGATGTCCACGTTTGAACGTCTGCTACTTTGTATTTACCAAGCAACAATGTTGCTAGTTGCTTCTTAACTAAGTTCAAGTCATTAACCCTGAGGCCCTAGATGAGAACCTTCCGATTAAATAAAACGACTATATCTATGACAACCTGTATATCGCAAGGGTAACCTTTCTTCTATGTAGAGTTCGCGGTTTCGATCCCGCGCAATATAACGACTATGACTAACCTACTACGTATACAGGGTGTTAGGGGCGCCTTTGCAAAAACTTTGACCATGGCTTGCCCATCATGCTGAACAACGTACAGCAAGAATTTTTTGTCGGAAATGAAAAAAAATGTGTATGTTCATTCGCACGGGAAAACATCATGTAGTTTACGCGGGCAAAGATGCGGGCCAAGATATAAGTATGTTTTCCCTTACCTAGTATTGGGCTTGTTAATATTGATTGATAAAAAAAAAATTATTTTATTTTATTGTTGATATTGTTCTACGGTGGAACTAACGTAAAGAAAGATATAAGTCCCTCATTCATATCTATCCCGGTGACAGCCGTGACGTGACAGAGGAGCCACTTGCAATACAAAATTTGCTGTCAATATGGACTGTCGAATGAAAAATGTTTTAGGTCCAATATCACCGGAATAGATAATATGCTTGTCGCTCTATGGTTTTGTTGTGCAAATTAATTCGAAAATCAAAATTAAAATTGCTCACATTAGGATGTAGGTACGAAATATGATGAAAAATAAAGGTCGCCTCGTATCGTTTACATCTTGTTTAGACCTTAAGGTTGTTTGTTGAGCTAAGTTAAAGTCATTGTTGGTTGTTCGTTAAGCTAAGTTAAAGTCATTACCCCTGTTCCGAGCTAAGCATCAATACTTAGCGAGTAAGCAGATTAATTTGCTAGATTCATTGTTCTGCCACCGCGCCACCACCATTGTTTGAGCTTCAATACGGTATTTTACTGATTTTTTTTTATTTCTTTAAAATGTTTTTCGAAATATTAGCTACACAAAACAAGTTTTCATTTTGAATTATCTTGAATATTTTCAAAGATATAGGACTTCAAACTTTATAATTAGACAAGGACAGGACGCTATCTTAGTGACGTCAGTGGGTTAGTAGCGTCATAGTCACGCCATAGAAGATTTCTTTTTAGAAAGAGACAGCTATAGTCAAAATCAAACAGACTATAATTCTTTTATTATAAAACAGATTCAAATTATTTTTTCACATTTGGTATTCTTAATTGCAATATTTTTTAACGTCATCATTAAATATCTACATTTCAACAATAGTAAAATACCCTATTGGCGAACTTTGGAAATTGTTTAGGAAAATAGAATGTTGATTCTTTGGAGTAACTTTTGCGTAAGTATATTCTTGATATTTAAAAGGTAAGGTACCAGGTTTTTGACGATCTCGTTGAGATATAACAATCTCTATTAAATTATTTTTGTGGATTCTTAAATTTCAAACATGTACAAGGTGTTCCATTTCCATTTGATATGTCATATCATAACTCTAGGGTTGTATTCTGTTATCAAAAAGAAATCAAAAAGTCCGAAGAACCTACCTATGTTGCTAGAATTTTTCGAACTATGTTCTAGAACTACTCAGAACAGAATATAACCCTAGAGTCATGGGATATCAATAGGAACAAGTTGTATAAATACAATGATATTTTTACCGAAAAAGTTATAATGCAAACACTTTCAATGCTAGAATAATCTGATAAATAAACATAACCCTTACATGTTTATTTTAGCCCGAGAGCCAAACTAATTCGCTCTATGGAGACTCAACAATAATTCTATATCAGTAATTTCTTAACATTGAAAATTAGATTATCTAGTTTAATAAATAATTCATTAGTAATCCACCAATATTTATGACAGCGACATAAAAAAAAGGAAATACAAAGCTTTAAAAAATCTATAAAAAATAGGCAAAAATGGTATAAGTGTTATTCACTTTACATTTGAATACATTTATTATTATCTTTCGTAAAAGTATATAATCCCCCTATATTTGTAAATGAAAAACAAATAAACTTAAAAAAAAACTCTCTACGTAAACTCAAATTGGGATTACACCTATGTTAAAAATGCTATCAGAAACAACCGACTTCTTCCTAAAGTATTAGTTTCCCGTTTTATATGTTTATGGATTTCGACTTTGGTGCTTAGATATGGTTAACATAAACACATGTTAACGATAAAATTGGTGATAGCATATTTGCTGAAAGAATTGCTCCATTTTCGGAGTATAACTTTTTTTTTATACCTTCCAATGCGATATTATGTTGGATTCCAAAATATAGTCTCTTAAAATTATATTTAAGGGCCGTTTACAAAAATTTGGCCTGTTATTGAATTTTTGACAAAAATATCGGATAGCTCTTGGGGTATTTCTTGATTTCGTGAACTCATTTTTAATTATTTTAATCGATTAGATCTTCAAAAAAAAATTACTTATCTAAACTTGAATAATTTTAATAATGATTCAAAACCATTCCATATTTTATAGAGTAAACAAGGTGTTTTCTCCTTATCCATCCTTAAGGAAGGCCAGTGCCCCACCAGTTCCACTGATGATGATGAAACAAGGCTTTTTTGTTTTATCAGGAAATGCCGTTCAAGCTTGTAGCCGTGTTATTGTGTTACATTTTTTGTGTTTCATCTAATTTATCCACAAAATGTAACCGATGCTCGCCAAACAGCCTACATCCATCCCATCCATCAATCATACGATATCAGCGGCCAACAAATCTTTCGGATAAATTGAAAGGCACAATATTTTACATACAATATTTTTTATTGACAGAACTGATAACGCAGTGGTTTTAGAGTGCCTAGCGCTGGAGGTCGTGATTTCGATTTCCAACCGAGACAAAAGTTCATGATGATGATGATGAGTTTGTGTTGTGCCCAAATGAACATTCGTTATTTACACTAATTTGGTTCTGAAAGACTTTTTCTGAAAGCCAAGAGCTTTCTTATAAATAAGCTTTTGACTTGGAATAAAAATGCTTAAAAAATAAGCACACCTTAGGTTTTGTTTCAATGCTTTAAAAAAGTGTGGTGTGTGATTTATAACTTTGCATTTGCAATGCTATTTTATAAATGGTTGTAATTTACAAAAAAAGGGTTTTGCCTCCCAATTATATTTCCTGCAAGAATCGAATAACCTGCAACCATTCGATGTTGGGAGGACTTCGGTGCTAGTGGGTGGCAAATCACATTTTTCTAGTACCTAATTAGAAATAATTTTAAACTCTTGTCTTTTCTCAAGACCAACATAACACGTTATGCTGATCTTTGGTGACTAATAATAAATGTTATCTCTTTCTCTCTTAAGTGAAACCTATTACTGAATGTCGATGTCGTGACGTCTACATAGAGTGCCTAAGTACTTAGCTCTTAACTAGAAATACATACTCTAGGTAACGCAATTTATTCTCTATCAACTTAATAAATTATTTGATAGAAAGTTTGCTGAAGTAGCTAAAGGTACGAAAAGTAAAATAGATAGGTAAGTATTAAAAAGGTGATTTAAAAAAAAATAAAGACCGTGTCTATAACCCAGAGACTAATTAAGGGGGGTTCTCTTACAAGTGGTCCGGTAGTTCTGAATTTTTGATATGTTGTATAGGATGGTTAGTGAGTATTAAAAATGCAAAATGCATGCATTTTTTTAAATGTAATATGTTTTTGTATGTAATATCTTCGAAACTATCTGTCCTAGAAACAAAATATAAACCGTTAATTATAGAAATTTTAATTCTCTACAACATTGTCAACAATCGTTTCAGGCTCAAATGCACTTAAACGAAGAATTAAGCGAAAATCTAAAAAAACTTCAGATTTTATCAATATGACGGCGGGGGCGGAGGCCGAGGAATTGTGCATTTTGCATTTTATATACTCACTAACCATCCTAGACAACATATCAAAAATTCAAAACTACCGGACCACTTCTAAGCTAAAAACCCTCTATTCACTGAACTACTACCTTTTGGAGCGAATATGGTGTTGATAATAATAAAAGCCTATTACAGAAACTTATAAATATATACAAATACTGAATATCTTTGCTATATGTGCCTGTTGGCATAGGTCTCCTCCTATGCCTATTTCTCCAGTGATTGTTCGAGACAAGACTAGTGTTCTCACGAGTTTCTTATGTTTTAGTAAGTTTTCTACTGCTTTAGTATTTTTTTTTACTTATTTAGTAAGTTATCTTCCGTTTTTAGAAATTTTCCTTCTGTTTTAGTATGTTTTGCTCTGTATGTAGTAAGTTGTCTTCTGTTTTAGTAACTTTTCTTCAGTTTTCTTTGGTTTATGTATTGTTTTGCGTTGGAGGGTGTGGGTCATACTTCTCCACGTTGGCCAGACGGCTTGGGGAAGGATGTTGATAAGTATGTAGACAAATGCCATTCAAACCAAAGTTCTTTAAAGTAAGTATAAATAAATAAGAAAACTGTCGAGACAGATGCGAGGAACAAAAATAATTTTAAGTATAAAAATAAAGCTAACCCGCTTACAAAACATCGAAACATTCAAAAATAACACCCACCTACCATCTTATTGTGACAACTTTTGTAATCATTCAGTGTTGGATCCTTGCAGTGATCACGTACCTACTCATCATAATTTATTCCAAAACGTGCGAGCTTACCTGAAACAAAATAACAAAGTTTTATTGGCTATTTAAACATAATTAATTAGTTAAGTTAAGACTGATTTATCCTTGTAAGTAGATTTTCCAATAGCTCGCCGCCTGAAAGCTACTTATAGGGCTCGTGGTTTTTTACTATCACATTTTTCCTATACTTACAAAATTGCATTGTGAATGCATAAAAATAATATAAAATCTGATTTATTCTTATTTTTCGAGTGAATAAATGGTCTTATTGTCGCGTATAGTAACCCTATCTGTAATACAGTAAAAGAAAGGTTTTTGAAGAAAAACTTTAGGCATAAGTATCTTCTCAATATAAAAAAGTTTTGATTTTGAATAAGGTTTATTATTTATATTTTTTTGTACTTACAATCCTATTTTTATTTCACAATTATATTGAAAAATACTAGTGTAGAGACGGGTCGATTTTTTTCTAGTTTTTCAATACAAAAATTTGTTAAATATCCATTCTTTATATTTATGATTTGAATTTTTGCATACTAAATTTTTGACGACCGATTTGGCGCAGGGGTAAACTACCTGCCTTCTGCGCCAGAGGTCTCGGGTTTGATTCCCGAACAAGACAAATATTTGTGTGCATGAATGAACATGTCTATTTGTCTTGGTCTGGGTGTTTTCTATGTATATTAAGTATGTATTTACAAACAAAAAGTATATAACTATATATTTATCCGTTAAATCAAGTTCACGTAGACACAGTTTCTTAAGAAATTAACTACGGGCTTAGATAATTGGTGTGATTGTAAAAAATATTTATTTATTTAAATTCTTTTTATGCTAAAATGGCAGTAGTATACATTACCAAAGTATACCTACTGGTTGGTAGGGAAAAAGTTTTATTAGTAGATCATTAAAAATTCCCTTATAAATATGTAACTTTCTTGAGCATTCTCCGTTTAGTAGATCGCTTTAAGTAGATCTTTTAAAATGCTCCTTATAAATAATGTAAATATTCGAGTAGAACCTTCCCACAGAGGAAAATCTACAGAGCAGCGTTCTTACCAATTAGCAAATCGTCCCAGCCTTTATCTTAGCTTGCCACGGATAAAATAGTAGGTACTGCTATTTGTGGTAAATGAATTGCCTTCCGCCAGAAATTCCTCTAACACACAATGTAGGTACCTATGTAATTATTACTGAAAATATACTGACTGTCGTGATTTGAATTAAAAACTTCTTTATTCAGATTAGATCATTCGTCATTGGTTCGCAAATTCTAAGGCCCTTATGCCCGAATACTCGTACGTTACTTATCTTTGGGAGCGTCTCACACATCGCCCTGTCACTTTAATGCCCGAATACTCGTACCTACGCTACTTATCTTTGGGAGCGTCTCAAACATCGCCCTGTCACTTTAAATGTCAAACGTGTGAAAGAGATGCCATGATGATTGAGACGCTCCCAAAGATGATTTGCGTTCAAGAATTCGGGCGTAAATGTCAAACGTATGAAAGAGATGCCATGATGTTTGAGACGCTCCCAAAGATGATTTGCGTACGAGAATTCGGGCGTTATGCCCGAATACTCGTACGCTACTTATCTTAGGGAGCGTCTTACACATCGCCCTGTCACTTTAAATGTCAAACGTATGAAAGGGATGCCATGATGTTTGAGACGCTCGAGAATTCGGGCGTTAGAATGGCCGCTGGCGGGAGACCTTTTCGCCATGTTTTTTTTTAGATTTCTAAACAAACCAATAGGTGC
The DNA here is from genome assembly GCA_949710035.1 of Crambus lathoniellus. Lineage (NCBI taxonomy): Eukaryota > Metazoa > Arthropoda > Insecta > Lepidoptera > Crambidae > Crambus > Crambus lathoniellus. The sequence goes on from OX453297.1 coordinate 33,954,134, forward strand.
CACAAAAGTCGTCCAATATAGTAATATGACATAGTCTTATGTCGTTTACTTATTATTGCTCGTGACTGTACAGATCGCGCAAAATAACTTAGCGTGTGTCAGAGGGCGCTGATCGTCAAAAATAAGCCTTATTCCCATGTCATAACTTAGTTCCAGATATCGACACGCGCCAAGTTATTTTGCGCGCACTGTACACGCGGCGTAATCTCTTGGAGAGCCCTAATATTTGTAGAAGACACACAAAGCTGAGTATCACTTACATTATCTGAAGTAAACCGGCCCGCTGTCAAAGCATATTGTGAGCTTAATTAAGGAATTTGTAGGTGACAATGTAGAGAACTGGGAATGTTCAAAACATCTTAGACCTAGTTAGGTACACACTCATTGCCTAGCAGGAAAACTTTCGTTTTGAAAATCGTAATAGTAAACTGTACCACAGATTACTTAATAGTTACTACGTAGTACTATGCCTACTATCCGTCGTAAGCGGTCAAAGTGCTGAGGGCCTAGACAAGTAAGCTTTCTATAATCGATATCGTTAGAAGAAAATGTATAGGATTGACATTAGCTATTTAAATGTTACGTGACCGCTAATGTCAATCTAATACATTTTGCCCTTCGAGCAACGCGGGCCTTCCGTTCCGGGACGGAAGACCCGCGTTGCTCGAAGCATTTTGCCACTTGCCACTTGTCTAGCTAGGCTAGGCCCTCTGCTGTCAAATACGAGTATTATCTGGTATTATCATGGCCCGCTATTATTTCTCGGCTGCTTGCGCTCCTACTGCAACGAGTGAGATAGAAGATAGCTTTGGTATTATGGAATTTCTATCCTTTAAACGACTGAAAGAGGCGCTCATATGGTTTTCATACAATTGAATACGATCACGCTAATAGTACCGACCGATTTTTGTGCTATAGGCTTTTTACACGACTACCCAAAAAGGGAGTGTATTGTAAGGATAATGTTTGTATGTGAGTCTTCATTCCGCCATAACTTTTGAATTATCGATGGATTTTAATGTATGAGGTATCATTAGAAATTATATTATCAAACATTCGACAAGTTTCCACGTACGGAATTCTGCCATTGTAAATTCGATTTTCAAATTCGTTTCCTAGACCACGAGACTTTACATCAATTCCATCCATCTACTAAAAAGTCGTTTAACTACATCGAATGCAACTAAAACAAACCAAGAACGAAGAAAATGTGGATTTTAGCGGACAGCGCATAACAACCTTTTCAATAGAATCATCGATTATTATCATGATAATCCAAATATTACAAAGTTCCCGTATCCTTCAGACCTATTGATGCCGCCGGCAAGGGTAATCTCGTCAGTAATCCATCAATATAGGATTGATGGCAGTGCGATGACAACAATGTCTGTATCGAGGCATTGAGTTTGATGTAAACTTAGGTAAAGTGGGCAAAGAAAATGACGGGGCACTTTAGTTAAGTAGCTTTGTATTCCGGGCGACCAAGGCTATAAAAAGCTAACTTTTCACAATAAGTGCGCTTACAAGGGCAACTAAATGTGCGCATTTCCTGTCAATCTCCGCCAAATATGAGGTCACGCACGACCACATCAAGCAATTAAAGGCGATGACAAAATGTCAAAATGCAGCAACCTGTTGCTGCGATACGGCCACACAATACCATGAAATATGGAGCAACATCGCTCCACTTAATTGCTCCAGATTGATCATACAAATGCCTGTGTACGCGCGCCTTAAGGCTGAGGCTGCATTGAAACAACAAACGACTACGACGTGACGGCGAGTATAAGAACAAATTAATTTCGCTTGTCTCTTACGCAGTGCAGCCACAGACGGACATACATAGGTTTATACATAAATTATGTTTGTTTTCACAACATTGCCTTTGTGTCGCAGTTACCTTAGTAACGCTGCCTCGGGTTAAGTCTAATATTGTTGAGTCCTATGAACTGACGAAACTCATGGTACATGGTAGTACATTGGTAGGCCTAGTGGCCTATAGATAACCTTCTTCATTGAATTAACTGTACTTGACTATGTTTTGGTCATCACAAATAAGTTAATATATAGGCTTAATTCAAATAATATCGTAGCTGCAAACAGTAAGAAGTTTTGGGGTAAGTATTTCCATTAATGGGGTAAAACCAATGACGTTTTATAAAACCATATTTTTGAGTAATCTATTAAACGCACCCATTTCTCTCCATTTCATAAACCTTGTTTATGAGTCATCTGCTTATGTGTGTGTAGAGTAGAAAAATGGGTACCTTTAGTAGATTTCTCAAAGAAAAATGGATTTACCCCATTAACGCAAAGACAATTAATAACTAATTATTTACATTTAAGTAAGTTTAAACTTTGACTGGTGTAGCTTTTTAAAAGGACGTTAAAGTAAGGCTTAATAAATACACAACTTTATCAGAATAAGTTTTGTAACCAAACAACTTCAATATCCTAAGTAGGTATTAAAAACTACGATGTTAAATCTAAGTTACAACGACACTTGTTTTGGAACGAAAATGTTATTTTAATAAATGTGTTTTGTATGATTTTTTACGTTTTAAGTTCTACATCTTTGTTTATTGTGACCATTGAGTTATATTGTAGGTACTCAATGATTGTGACCGAGTTTATCGTAACGAACGAATATTCAAACTCCCATTAAAACGACCATGACCAAAACATTGTGCAACCAATATTCTACAACAGTCGTGTAGTGTAGGAACAAAGATCCACTACATTTAGCGAACATTGCGACATATTATTATTTTGTTTCAAAACGTCTTCGCCCACTTATAGTTTGTGCTGGTGACCTTTCGAACCTGGAGGTAGTAAAACTAGTAAATAACCAAAGCTGGCTAAATCGGCTCTACTTATGAATTAACAATCTCGAAAGCTAAGAAATGTTCGCAATGATCGGTCATCATGAGATAGGTGCCTGAAAAGTAATTTTCGCGAGATGCAGAAGCCGTGTTCAATCCCTTAGTCTTCGAAAGATTGAACTTTCGTTACTATTTTAACCTGCCTTATCTTTCGTTACTGTTTAAAGAATGGCACAATTTTAATATAACGTTATTTACGTATTTTGTATGATTGGGCATCATCACCCCCAAATGTAAATGTATAATTTATGTTTTAGGCGTTTGAAGAACATAAAACAATTCTTACTTAAGAAATGGACATTAACGAACTTTCACAGTTCAAAGTGAAAGTGAAAATCAAAAATAGATTAAATAAAATCAATGTTTATGAATCGTCACACTTTTTTTACCTACGTTATGGACATGGTTCAAATTGAATTAATGTAGGTAGGATATGTATTTTTTATATTATTTTTATGCATTCACAATCCCGCCTGAAAGCTACTTATAGGGCTCGTGGTTTTTTACTATCACATTTTTCCTATAGGATATGTACTGTTATATGAAATGTATAGCAAAGATAGACCATCCTTAAGTGACTAACGGGCTAATAACTCAGTGCACTAACAGCCGTGAGAGTATCGAGAGCTATTTATGAAGCTTTGCTGGTCAGCATCGTGATCTGCCGTATTTATCGTGGAGCAGCACCGCGGGGTTGGTTCCCAGACAGAACGGGAATAGGGTATTTTACTGTTATCTTTTTATTTATTTAAAATGTTTTGTTACATAATACAAGATTTTTATTTTGAAAAACGGAACCCTTATAGATTCGTCATGTCTGTCTGTCTGATTGTCCGTCCGTCCGTCCTTATGTCACAGCCGCTTTATTCCAAAACTATTAAGACTACACAGTTGAAACTTGGTAAGTAAAATATGATTTGATTGATGTATTTTGTGAACCTAAATAACCTGTAATTTAACTTCATCATCAAATATAAATATTTCAACAACAGTAAAATACCCCATTAGTGATTTTATTAGCGAGATATGTGTTCAAGTCAAAGGTCAGAGGGACTGTTAATAAGATTAAGCAACTTTCGCAATGGTCGGTCACGCAAGCTCCTCCGGGCTTCGGAATTCTCGATAAACCGTTGGTACCGGCTGCAATTGGAGTTGCTAAGCCAACCTTCCTACCCTTATCGAGCCCGCGTGGTGGGTGATGTACTATTCTGCTTATACGTGCTTATACATCCATAAAGGTACCTAGGATTTTTTTTCCACAACGGGGTAGCACTTAGCCTTCATCACACCTGATGTTAAGTGGTGATAAGGCTGAAGGTGGAAGCGCACTACTCCCGGCATCCTCAATCACTGCCCAGAAGCGAGCAATTAAAATGGCTGATGATGATGATGACGAAATTTGGAAACGAAGTAGTTTTAATAAGCACACTGATTGTAATACATTATCCACAATGGGGTAGCACTTAGCCTTCAGACCTGATGTTAAGTGATAATAAGGCTGAAGGTGGAAGCGCACTACTCCCGGAATCCTCAAATTACTTACTGACGAACTGGATCATACTTATCTATAATGTGCCAGAACACAATTATCTAAGCCCGTAGTTTATTTCCTAAAAACTGTGTTTACGTGAACTTGATTTTTAACGTGACTTTTTGCCTTACTCCTAAAAATGAGTGTCATGGTGATACTCGATCTGGTAGGATTACTGACGGTCGCCTTCTGGTCTATACCGCTTCCAAATGCCGAATCCTAGCCTCCTAGTACTTAGGGTAACTGTCCTAATTATTGTCATTTAAAAATAAACGAAAAGGTAGCTTGCTAAAAAAGAGTTCGAGACGTGGTGACTTATGAAACTAATTGTTTTATTTGGTGATCTGGCTGATCATAGTATGTGGGGTGGTATTTCATGTTTCGTAATTAATTGAAGGACTAATCAATTAAAATAATAATACCTCCTTAGATTGAGTTTGGAATAGGATAATATTTATTTTCTATACTTGAGTTTTTTTCCAAATAGTTCTGAATTGATTCATAGTCTTGAACAACTTGCATAAAGTTCGACCTTTTTCTATCGAAAATTTCAATCAAATGCAACATACGAACTGACAAATATGTGTATGAAATACCGTAGTGCCCTATTTCTGCATATTTGCCTATTCGTCATAATTATGTTTGCCAAATATTAACAAGTACCAATTAAATAGCAAAGATAGTCCACTGTTGGACAAGAGGTATCCCTCACAGTCCCACAATTGGTTCGTACTGGGAATTAAACCCCGGATCTCACAATAACTGTGAGCCGAATTTCGGAGGTTGTCGAAATACTTACTTACATATTGAAAAAAAAATAACATTTATTTTTTAACACTTGAATTATTGCCATTTTTTGGCTCGCTTACCCTAGGGTCCCACCCCGCAAATATGGCGGATGACATTTGATTGGTGGGTCGGCGGATCTTTGATCGTAATTGGTCACAGATCACCTGTAGTAGCAAGTGTAATTGGTTATCGATTTGATATTATTGTTATTGGACAGGGTGGGTGGGATCAAAAATTAGGGTTCAATTTTAAAATGGATGCATAGCCGGTTTCGAACTCTTTCATACTCATGCATGTATTCCTGGTGGTGATCTGTACCCCTAGTGTAAGTTTTTATGTCAAGCAAACGCAAACTATTTCGAATGCGTATTAATGTCAATTTGTATGAAAACTATATAAACGCGCTACTCGCCGCTAGAGGCGCTTATACAGTTTTCATACAAATTGACATTAATACGCATTCGAAATAGTTTGCGTTTTTTGACATAAAAACTTACACTACGGGCACTGTAAAAAAGAACTTTGTAATGGTGCGCAAGCACAGCGGTGACACTCCGTGTCCGTGAGAGTTCGAGCGCCGGTGACGTTTAGCCGACGCTAGGGTTGATACCGAAATTGAATATATTATGCCAAAGAAGGTTACGTGTAGGATGTTATATAATTTGTGTAAGAATATTTAGGTAATGAAAGACACGTTCAATTTTCAATCAACTTTTATAGATATTTTTATTAAATATCTTTACAACTGGGAAATAATAAAATTTCCGACAAAATAAAATATGAACGACATTGAATATAAAACCGCCTTCAAAAAAACCACATAAAAAAAGAAGGAAATAATTCCTCACCAAATAAATAACGTAAGTACTTTGAAGTCGGGCGTGAAACATGTAAAATTTTTTGTTGTTTTTGTTAAAACCCGCCCGACTTCAAAGTACTTACGTTATTTATTTGGTGAGGAATTATTTCTTACTTTTTTGATGTGGTTTTTTTGAAGGCGGTTTAATTTTTTTTATAAAAATAATTTTTATTTCACTCTTTTTAGTGCATCGTGCAGGCAATTTACGTGTTTTCTGGTAAATAGGTATGTGATCAAACTGAAAACCTCCTTTTTCGAAGTCGGTTAAAATACCTTGAGGTATCCTCTTTTTAACAAAACAAGAATCATCTAAATCGGTTTATAAACAAAGGAGTTATGCCTAAAGATACGTATTAAATTCACATTAAGTGGTAATGAAAACGACAGTATTTTCAAGATTTCCTGAAAACTACTGAACCGATTTCAAAATTTCAAAAAATGGGACCAACTTGGAAACCAACCTGATGTAATAACGTTTGAACCATTTCAATCGGTTCAGCCGTCTTCGAGTAATCGGTGGACATACACAAAAAAAAAAAAAACATACATACAGACGAATAGAGAACCTCCTCCTTTTTGATTTAGAAGTCGGTTAAAAATACTTGTACGGGACCGGCCGTTTATGAGCGGTAGCAGCCCCGGTGTACATTAACTGTGCGGAGACGGAGAGGTTCCGGACGGTGAAGAAAACCACTGGTTGTTGATGCTCGTTCGGGCAGAGTGACTTTATTGTTCTTCTTACAATATCTGGATGCGAATGAATCTTAATGCGAGGGCACGCGATATTTATAGCGACTCTAATTGTTTCCGCGTATTTTCTCACAAAAGAATTCAAGGAATTGGCTTACACGCGCGACGCTAAATCAGTTCTCGGAACTGTGGCAGTCTGCGTGTAAGGGAGTTCCGAGATGTGCCGCTAGAGGCGCGGTTGTGCTAGAAGAGCATATCCCGCGAGTGAGCGAGATAGCGAATCGGACCTTAGGTACGTCGAGGCAATACCGTATCGAGAGCCCTTTGCATTTTACAAATTATTTTAACATTATAAACGATTTATATACAACACAAATAAAACTTATCTAATTTATCTCAACCTAGCAGAGGGAGTAAAACACACACAAAAATATCATTTTATTGTACAACGGTCAACTCAAGGAATTTTATATACATCTTATTTCTAAACATAATAAATCGTAATAATCTGTCCCGCACATATCTCCCGCCGTACATAAGCCCGGCGGCTTATGTAGTTCAATCCGGTGCGGGCGCCGTCGGTAGCACGATGAGCTTCTTCACAGGCCGTCGTAGCACGCCGCCTCGGGTACGCACGTCGACCACGCGCGTCACGCCGTCGGGTCCCGGGTGCAGCTCGGTGACTAGGCCTCTGGGCCATACGTTGCGGGGCAGGTTGCCGTCGGCGATGAGGACCACGTCGTCCACCCTGATGGCCGGCCCACGGCCGTGGGGCTCCCGCCGGTGTTGAAGCTCGGGCAGGTACTCGCGCACCCAGCGCGCCCAGAAGTGGTCGGCGAGGCGCTGTGCGCGGCGCCAGGTGGCGCGGCCGCTCAGGTCAGCGTCGGTGCAGGTGCCCGTCGGTGGTGTGCGCGCTGATCCCCCCAACGGGAAGTGGTTAGGGGTCAACGCCTCTTCGTCGGTAGCTTCGACGGACACGTGGGTGAGCGGGCGGCTGTTGACCACGTACTCGGTTTCGGCCAGTAGCGTGTGCAGGCATTCTTCAGTCGGTTGCTGCTCGGTTTCGTCTACGTAAACGGTGAGTTTCTTCAATCTGTCGGTCGGTAACACTTGTTTTCTTCGTAGCGCGGCGATCTCTTTTCCAAACGAATCGTGTTGCGATTGCGTCACCCACAGCTGTTCGGCGCGACGGATAAAATCAGCGCTCAATGTTTTGAACGCGCACTCGTTCGTCAGTGGGCGTGGCTTCTGCCGGGCGGAGCTTATCTTGTTATTAGCTCGCGATTGTAGATCGGCTTCCGCGCGCGGTTTTGTCCGTTTGTGCTGGACGCGTTGTTTTCTGGTTTTCAGCGCTTCGATGTATTGAAGTACTCGTGCGGTCGTGCGGATAAGTCGTTGCCATGAAGAAAAGCGTGTTATGACGGGTAACGCTTTCGCGACGTCCGACGTTGCGGTGGCGACGGCGACAGGCGTTGCTATTAAAAACGCGTCAGGCGTTTTCTCTTCGACCGTCGTTGCTTCGAGTTTCGTCATTGTTTCTCGCGGCCATTCTTCTTCGGGTGGGAACGGCGACCCGGTAAATGAACTTTGCGCTTCGTGCGGGTTCTCCCGCCGGTCGTTGCGCCACGGAAACTGTAAGGCGCTTCGGATGTCGATGCGGCGGCGGAAAGTTTCTTCATCGTCGGCGACCGCGGTGGCTTCGTGCTGGCTGAAGCGCACAGGTACCTCCGGTAGTGACTGACGGAGGTCGGGACCGCTGATCAGCTGGTCGTTGAGCGATGTATCGGAGTAACGGGCGGCGGCTTCGGACGCAGGGCGAAACTTGGCGGAGTGCAGCTGTAGGTACCGGGTGCGGCCGGGGTCAGTGACCGGCGGGCCCGGTTCGGTTTCGTAGCCTTTTCTCAGGAGCGCTTCTCTCGGTTGTTTTAGTGCGAGTTCTTCTGTTGGCGACGTCGGTTTCTGCGGTGGTATACAGCGCGATTCGGGTGTGAAGTCTTGTTTCGTTGCTTCGTCGGTGGCGCGGTCTGTATCTTCGTTTCGAACTTCGTTTCGAACTTCGTTTCGAACTTCGTTTCGATATTCGATTCGATTTTCGTTTACGGTGCGGACGTTCACGTGAGCGACGTAGTGTACACGTTGGTCGCGACTTCTGTTGGTGGCGCCGTGTAGAACCCAACCCAGCGGCGTAAGAGATGCCGCCGGTTGGTTTTCGCGCCCTCTTCTCACTTCTTCGGCTAACAATAAGTGCGAGTTGTCTTGGCCAATGAGTAGGGTCGGCGTGGCTCGCTCGTAGTATACGTGGGCTTCGATGTCACGTAGGTGCGGTGCGTTGACTACGTCGGTCTTCATTACGGTTTGTGGCGCCAGTTTCAACTTTTCGATCGTGCGGGCTTGAACGGTGAACACATTGTTGTTCCCTTGCAGCTGTAGAGTGACGCGTCGAGAGTTTCTGTCTTCTTCCCTCCCTGAGACTGTTTCGATAGCGAGTATGTCGGCGGGTCCGTCGGCTCCTATTTTTGCGGCGATGGCGGCGTCTATCAGTGTGACGGTAGACCCGTCGTCCAGGAGTGCATGCGTGTCAATGAACCCGCTCTGCCCGGTGACTCGTACTGGTATGATTTTCAGGTAGGTACTTGTGGCTCGGCGTGACTTCGTGGTTGCAACTATCTCGGGTTCGAAGTCGTCGTCAGCTGGCGGCGGCGATGGCGGCGGCGACGGCGGTGGCGTCATCGTGCTCTCGGTACGCCTCTCGAAGTGCAGCAATCGGTGGTGTGACTTAGCGCAGCCGTTTTCCCCGCATCTTCGCAGTTTGCATCGGTGTGAATACGATCTCGATCCTAGGCAACGGAAACAGAGTCGCTTTTCCCTTGCCAGTCTCCACTTCTCGTCGTTGCTCGCCCTCTTGAATGTTGCGCACGCGTAGGCTGAGTGGTTAGGTTGTGCGCACACAGCGCAGGTTCGTTGTCTCTCCGGCGCGCGTGTTTCGGTTTCTGTTTCTGTTCGGTGCGCCGAGTACGTTCGCTGTGGCTGATGCGTGCGTTGCGGGTGAGTTCGGTGCGTTGGTTGCGGCGGTTGACGCGTAGACGGGCGTTCGTCGGACGTGATGTTTTCGGGCGGCGCAAACTCTCTGCAGTTCTCGGCTTCGGCGACGATAAACTTGCGGAACATGTCGAGGCTTGCTTTCTTCGCTGTTTTCGTTTTGAAGTCGTACCATCTGTATCGCAGGCTCGGCGTAAGTTTCTCGACTAGCGTCTTGAGTACTTTCGGGTTCTGGCAGTACCCTTCTTCCCCCAACGTGTAGAGCACGGTCACGGCATTTTGGATCTTATTGGCGAAGGCGCAGACGTCTTTTGGTGCGTCGGTCACTCGTTGAATATTTTCGATTTTCTCGAGCTCTAGTTCTGCGATGACTTGCGGTCGGCCGAAACGGTTTTCAAGTGCCTTCATTATGACTTCAGGTTTCGATACGACGGCGAGTAGGTCTTCGACCTCTTCTTTGGCTCTTCCCCGTAGCGCTCGGCGTAGGCGGGCGGTATTTTCTCTCGCGGAGCCGTAGACTGTTAAATCTTCGTAAGCCATCTTGAAGTTCAGCCAGTCGGCGTGTGCGCCGTTGAAGGTCGGTAACTCGACGCTCGAACTGTGTCTGATCACTTCAGTCTTCGGTTGAAAGGCTCTGGCTGCTTCCATAATCGCCGCAGTTAGCTCGCTCACTTCTATTGCCGTCTCTTTCTTCGGTGTCGCCCCGGCAGGCGTGGTATGTAGAGACGGTGCTGGCGCCTTCGTGACGTCTTCGGTGGTTGTGAGCGGCTTCGTGGCTTGTATCCATTCTTCTGTTCTGTTTCTGGAATTGGCTTCCGCTTCGTCGTCTTGGCTTAGTTCCGTGGTTTCGGATTCTGCGTCGCTGTCGGCTTCGATTCTTGCTAACCGGGCCTTGGCGAGGTTTAGCTCTTTTTCGGCTATCTCTTCTCTGGCTTCTGCGAGGAGGCGCGCTCGTTCGGACTTCGTGGTGATGGCGCGCGACTCCCTCGTACTCGTTGCTCGGCTGGGCGGTGCGGTGCGACGGTGTGACGGTGGTTTTCTTTGCTCCTGTTCCTTTTTCTGTGTGCTGGACGCGTGGCGTGGCGGTGACTCATAGTGGCGTGATGGCGACTCGTAGCGGCGTGGTGGCGACTCATGGCGACGCGGAGACGGCGAAGGTTGACGGAGCACCGGTTGGCGCAGCTCTCGGTGAAGCGATGAACTTCTTGAAACGTGGCGCCTCGGCGGCGGGCGTGACGTTGGGCTGTGCTGGCTTCGTCGTTGCGGAGGTTCGTCTGGGCGTGCTTGATGGTTCGGTGATGAGACGCGTCGGTGTGGCTGCGAGACGTCGGGGCGCTGAGGTGAGCCGCGTTGGTTCGGCGGTGAAGCGTGGCGACGTGGCGGCGAGGCTTCTTGACGCGGCTCCCTCACGCGTCCTCGTGACGGGGAAACAGGAGGTTCTTCGTGGGTGATTCGCTCGGCGATTCTTCTTTCTTTTTCACTTCTAGTGAGCACCATCTTGACGGTAGTTTTCGATCCGGTAGCGAAGGACCAATATGGTGGTCCAAGCTGTCTTCAGTAGGTATCTTCTTATCCGGTTACGAAGGACCAATATGTACGGGACCGGCCGTTTATGAGCGGTAGCAGCCCCGGTGTACATTAACTGTGCGGAGACGGAGAGGTTCCGGACGGTGAAGAAAACCACTGGTTGTTGATGCTCGTTCGGGCAGAGTGACTTTATTGTTCTTCTTACAATATCTGGATGCGAATGAATCTTAATGCGAGGGCACGCGATATTTATAGCGACTCTAATTGTTTCCGCGTATTTTCTCACAAAAGAATTCAAGGAATTGGCTTACACGCGCGACGCTAAATCAGTTCTCGGAACTGTGGCAGTCTGCGTGTAAGGGAGTTCCGAGATGTGCCGCTAGAGGCGCGGTTGTGCTAGAAGAGCATATCCCGCGAGTGAGCGAGATAGCGAATCGGACCTTAGGTACGTCGAGGCAATACCGTATCGAGAGCCCTTTGCATCTTACAAATTATTTTAACATTATAAACGATTTATATACAACACAAATAAAACTTATCTAATTTATCTCAACCTAGCAGAGGGAGTAAAATACACACAAAAATATCATTTTATTGTACAACGGTCAACTCAAGGAATTTTATATACATCTTATTTCTAAACATAATAAATCGTAATAATCTGTCCCGCACAATACTCAAATAAGAAACCGAGCAGCGTTATATTTTGTTTGCGAAAAATTAACTAAGCTAGCGACAATTTACGAATGACTAATTTCGAGTCGAAAATACTTTATTAGAATATGTTCAGGAATACGTAGGTATATCTCGGTAAACAAGTATCATTTTGGTGAAACCGCAGGTTTTGTCTGTGCAGTTATGGATAAGGTTGTGATGACGAATAACTACCGAAAGTATATCCTAAGGGATGGCACAGTGGATATATTTTGCCTAGCGTGCCATCGTCCGGGTGAATCCCTTAGACATATAATCTCCGGTTGTTCTCGTCTCGCAAACAGCGAGTATTTGCATAGACATAACCAAGGATAATACACCAACAACTTGCTCTGAAACATAATCTTGCGGCATCCGAGGTGCCCTACTACAAGTATGCACCAGAACAGGTTCTTGAAAATAGCCATGCTACATTGTATTGGGATCGATCTATCATAACAGACAGGCAGGACTATTGTAGCATTAGCTACAATACAACAATATCAGGCTTATTAAAAGCCTGATATTGTATTGATAGATCGACATGAACGCCACGCAATAATTGTTTATGTCGCTGTTCCCCATGACATGACAAGTTGACGACAACCTTGGGAAAGCTGAAAAAGATAAAGAAAACAAATATCTTCATTTAGCTCACGAGATTGTTGACATGTGAGACATTGATTCAGCAATTGTTGTTCCGATAGTCATATCTGCCCATGGTCTGATAGCCAAGAGCCTCGATAAACACCTTAAGAGGCTTGCGTTAGGTGGATGGATCGGGAGTCAAATGCAGAAGGCAGTACCTACTTCTGTACACGGCCCGTATCTGTCTCTGGATCCTTAACCATCGGTAGCCGGGACCCTGATCTTGTTACCGTTGGGGAACTGCATTTTTGTATTTTTAAATGTTTTAGATGTAAAAAAAATTATGTTTAGAAATATAATTTTGTAAGTATTTTAAATGTAATAAAGGGAATAATAACAATAATATATGTACGTAAAATAAGCTACTAACAGTGGGACACAGTTAATGTGTTCGAATAAAATACTAAATCGTCCAAAGAAAATACTAAGTTAGCGACAAAAATACTGAGTAAGTGAATCAATAATCGCCCAAATAAAAATTAGTCCTCTCAATAATTATTTATTATCGACTGAATTTTAACAACTTTCGCATTTTTTGGCTTCCTAGTAGTTCCTATTTGAATGTATGAAGATTGCGCCAGCCCTCGGCCAAGGCATTCACCCGACTGCCCGTTCCCCGCCCCGCGCGCCTCTCACGGCCCCCGCTCACATCCAGACACCCACACATAGCCGCAAGCGATTTTACGTGCACACATGCTTAAGTGTCGTTTCTTTTCGCGTAAGTGTATATATTCTTTGGCGCAAGTTTACATGTTGGGAGAGCCTAGGCGAGCCATCACGAGCGGCTAGCATAGCATGTAAACATCGGTTTGTGATGGCTCGCCTTGGCTCATCCTTTGTTCTCGGCTCATGTAGACGCGCCAAGCCACGGCCAACATGTAAACGCACCATTAGACCGCTTTTTACGAAGCGATTTTGCCCAGCCGCATCCGCATATTATCAGAATACTCGCCGGAAGGCACTCGGTGCATACCGCCTTTTCTGATGCAATCCGGAATTTTTCTTACAGAAATTTCTGATAAATGTATGGATTCGGGTCCGGTTGTGTAGTTCACGATTCGGAGGTTGTCTCGCAAATCTGATGTAGCAACAACTTTTCAGATAATGAAAATAATCGTACGCAGGTTTGATACGGCTTGACGTGCTTTCCGAAGCACGGAATCATTTATTTTCTTGAAGAATAAGGCGATTCTGCTTCTTTGCCAACAAACCACAACCAACCAAAACAAACCACGCTTTTCAGGATTCATATTTTTTTGTGAAATCCGTTGTGTCTTTGCTTGTCATACCTACCAACAATCGTTCGTGTTCGTAGGTATGGAATTTGCCGGTTAAGACCACTCCTTTCACGCGCATTTTTCGTGCATGATTAAAACTAACAATTAAAACAGAAAATAATAAATAAATATTGGACACCATCACATACATACATTGTTCGAATGTCAAAATGTAGTAGCTTGAGCTAACTAGCATTATGAAAATTGGAAACAACGACGGGTATTATCACATAAACCCAGACCCGAGTAAATATTGAAATGTTCGTTATCAATATTTACCCTACCGGGAATCAAACCCGGGACCTCTCGAGATAACGGCACATTGAACACCGGTGCGACCACTCGGCAGTGGAGCTCACGGTCGTCAACAGTGATCCTAATGTTTTAATTAAACATGTAAAAACGAAATTTCACTCTTCTACTTTTTTATTATTATTGTTTTAAATCACAATTAAAACAGTGACACCAATGTTTTAATTAAACCTGTAAAAACGAAATTTCACTTTAACAAAAAAAGTTTGTAATAAAATTTCGGATGTCCGGAACCCATTTCAATAATGTGTTCAATAACCAGGAGCACAGCTAGGAGTGAAAGGGGTGGTAACTATTTCGAAAGGAGCGGTCAAAGGTCAATACTCCTTAACAGCTGATTACTCGCTAGTGATGTGCGAATTTAAATTAAATCCATGAAGAAATCGAATTCAATTATTTATTAATAATTAAAACATGAACTTTGAAGGTTAAATGCTCTAGCATGTAACCACATGCTAGAGCATGTGGTTACATGCTAGCATGCATGCATGCATGCATGGTTTGTAAGCTGTGTCAGAATCGGTACACTTCGGCATGATACCCCCTTTCGGTAACACGCTGTATACTTCAATACTTTTTGTTTGTAAATACATACTTATATACATAGAAAACACCCAGACCAAGACAAATAGACATATTCAATATTCATGCACACAAATATTTGTCTTGTTCGGGATTCGAACCCGAGACCTCTGGCGCAGAAGTCAGGTAGTTTACCCCTGCGCCAAATCGGTCGTCAAAGATGGTGGTAGTTAGCCAGGCGGACTTTAAACAGGTACCTACTACCAACAACAAAACCGAATAAAATGAGTACCCCCCACTGGGTGTCGAACCCTGGACCTCTGGATCTGATACCAGTCCTGTGTACTGTTATGTCTCCTAATTTCTTCTATCAGCTACTGGAGCTAATTAAAAGATGCGGCTTCGTTCTGTTTCTTTTTATTCCACTTTTAGGATAACTAGGTTACACGCTAGTATGAAAGCTTATTTTTATACTACGGAACACCTATTCCAAATCACGGCTAAGCATTCACCATAGATAAGACACTTTAAATGGCATTCACTGCGTCAAATATTATACTATATCTATGCGTCACATCCATCTTTTCTTTTTAAAATAATATTTCTAGAGTGCTCGTCAGATAAGTCTGTGCGCGGTAAAAATCGAATAAGTACTAATCATTTCTATAACATTAGAACAAAAAAATGCACTGTAACTAGCGCCAAAAACGCGCCAGTCACGCGCAGAGTTATCTGACACACACTCTAAAGATAAATTTAAGAATATGTTTCTATTCATTTTTAAAAACCTAACTGCTACAGCCTACAATTCCATCTATCGGCTGCACACAGTATACATACTCTACAGTACCTACCACTAGCTAGACCACAGAGGCGGATAAATACAGATTTTAAGATGTCGAAGGTTATTTTATGAAGCAAAGCTGGTCGTGTCGTCATGTCGTGATCAGCCGTACTTATCATGGAGCAGCGCCGTTGAGTCGGCTCCCAGACGCTCGCTTTGGTATCAAATTAGTGAGTTTATTACTGAGAACCGTCTTCGAGTCAAAGGTTAGTAGATTCTGTTAATTTGATTAAGCAAAAGATGAAGTTTTGAAGGCAGTTTTCTATTGTTCTTACTTTTTGCATTCACAATGCAATTTTTATTATTGAAAATGAAGTATTAGAAAAAATATCAACCCGTTTCACAATAATTAGCTCCGATAGGATGCAAACCCACGGCCTTACACTGTCCGGGCGAATGCTCTAACTAATGCTATGTGATGTGAATGCTTCAGTCCCATCGGAGCTTCTTGTGGTCTCGTGGCGAGAGACGGTTCGATTTTTTCTAATACCTGCCTACCTACTTCGTTTCCAATGACAGTTTTCTATGTTGTACTGTGGGGGTCAACCTGTCGACACTATAATATAAATTTCGCACGCTAAACGACGATTAGAAAAGAATTTTAACTGTGAGAGTCATTAAACTCATAACCGGTCAGTGAATTATACAATTTTATCTTATAAATTGAAAGTTTTGGTCTAGTGCAAAGACAAACAACATGTGTCCACTTTTTACTGAAATTTCAGTTAATCCTAAACAAAGAGCTTACCATGGAAAGCGCATACCTAGTGATGTACGCCTGGGAATATTGCCACTGCCGGCAATTTTCCACTCCCAATGTGCCCGGGAAATTTCCGGGCACATTGGGAATATTGCCCAAAATTCCCAGTAGACTTTTTGTCGTTTTGTTAAATTATATAAATAAATAATGTATTTTTCTTCTGTGCCTTACAATTTTATAATTTGTTGATAATTATGGCAAGATTATTTTGTTTTATTTTCTTAGTTTGTTGAATAAAAAAATAAACCATTTTATATCAAACTGTTTTTCATTTCATATGTGCTTACCTCTGATGTTGGTGGCTATTTATTACGTAATTCAATATAATCAAACAGTTTTAAAGTCTTATTTTAAATTGTCTTGCATGGTAAAATATTCATCTACAAAATGCTGCTTGGGAATATTGCTGGGAACTTTGGGACACTGCCGGCAACGCTGCCGGCAAAATTTCCAGTCCTTGGGAACGTGCCCGGGCACGGTACATCACTACGCATACCTAGTTAGTTTTACCAGAACCAACTAATGTGAACAAACACAAAATGTTTTAATAATCTAATTTACTCTTGTCTCCATCCATACTAACACAAGTTTACGATCCTTTTGTAATAACGGATAAGGTAACTTAGGCTCGGCACTATCTGCTCAGAAGAAATTGGAAGTAATTGGACCCAAGAAAGGTAAAGAAAATCTTTACCTTTCGTATTTATTTGCTACCTTTTCACTAAACCTTCTTGTTAATTTTGCTAATACAGTTAAACGGACGGCCGTTGAAAATTATTGAATTAGAAATAAAGTCAGAAAATTTTTGGTAGCTGTACGTAAATGGCGTGATTAAAAATTTTATGAAAAGAAAAATTTTACCCGTTTTTAATTAAGTAGAACTAGAAACTCGATTACCGTGCTTGAGCTGTTGGAAAAGTTAAAACATTCTTCACGTTTGAGAAAAGGTCAGAAAACGAATAAAACTCGAGTTTATTAAATATTTGAATGCTAACTACTCGGAAATGAATCAAAATCTCTCTCAAATTTTAATTGGGATCACGTGTTTTACTAATTATTTGTTTTTTTATCAAGTTTTATTTACAATCGAAAATATATTTTCCGATTCTTAGTGCCTATAAATCTAAAGAAGGGACTCAATTTTCTAAGAGACGAAAATATAGTTTATTGCACACAAATGCAGTTTCAATTAATTGTATATTGTAACGGCAATTTGTAAGACTGATAATAATAATTTTGTTTTGTAAAACATTGATACAGTGTGGTATCTCATCAATAAATTTCAAACAGATCAAATATCGATTTAAATTTTTTAACCACAGTCATACTCGTAAACTATTGTGCTCGTACTAAATTTCTAGACCTCAATACATGATTAAAGCGTGAGTAGCAACAACATTCAATTCTCTCATGCTCATAAAGTATCAGGTCTAGATTTCACAGATAAATCTCAAAGTGTCAGTATCGCGATACAATTGGCGCTAATCCGTTAATAATTCTCACGCGCAAGTCGTAGTGCGCATGATCGTGCGAATATAAAACGAGTAGGTGTCATGTTTACCAATATAATATTATGAACTTTACTTAGTTAAACTTAAACATACTAGTACACATGGTTTTAAAATATTATTATCGCGATAATTATCAAACAAATTTCATATCAAAATTTATTTAACTATGCCAGCAAGTTTAGTAGATGAATAAATTATACACATATCGAATCTTAATCTTGTACTGTACTCATATTTAATTAATTTAGCTACTTTTGGTAACATCTAGCCGCTCTTGTTCTTGGTTTATGGTATAAGCATATTACTAATAGGTGCTAATAGTTACTACGGTATAAGCTAGTTCTTCAGGCAAGGTGGCAATACAGGCACGTATTCCGTTCCGAATTCCGATACACGCAGTTTTTATCTGCGACAAATTAATCAATGGCAAATTTCGATTCTATTTAACATAGGCATTGATCAACCTAATTTATCTTGATAATTATCCCTGCCAGTAGGTACTTATATAAAATAACAGTTACAAAATAGCATTGTTAATGCAAAAACTTACTTCCTAACGAAATAAAACTTAGGAGACTTTTCAAAAGTACCTATGTAAATATTATGGTTATTATAATTAAGTATACAATATATTTAAATTTTTACTTTTTTGCATTCACAATGCAATTTTTATCATAGAAAAATGGAAAATAATGTATTTAGAAAAAATCGACCCGTCTCACAACTTGTGAGACGGGTCGATTTTTTCTAAATACATTATTTTCCATTTTTCTAAGTATACAATACTTATGTCGACTATTTTACGTTCCATAGCTACAGAGTTTGATGCAATATTTTATTATTATTTCTGAAATTGGCCTACTAAATAAGCCGGCCAGTGTATCTTTAATGAAAACTTTTTTCATAACTTGAAAGGGACTTACAAACTTTATAAATGTGGCATTAATTCGCGTTTAAGCTACGAAACGAATTCAAGTAACAAGTTTTAAAAATACTTAAAGTACTTCGTTTTCAATCGCACAAAGAGGGCATCGTGCATTGATATATTATGTAATATATGTCACCGGAAAATAACAAGAACCGCAAATTTATAAATTTCCTAGGAAAATTATAAATTTACGGAAGTTCTGTAGAACACGTGATAGGTTAGAAATTTAAATTTCTAGATATATATAGGTTTGAAACTTAAATTTCGTGGTAATTTTTTTAGGAAATTTATAAATTTACGGTTTTTGTTATTTTCCGGTGACATATATATCGCGTCACCGAATAATATGATCGTGTGCAAAAGACCAATCTATACTTCGATACTTACTATAACTACCCTACTAATATTTGAAATTTAGCACACAGTAAGTCGTGATAGATATATAGATAGCCTGGATCAAACCATAGGATACTTTTTATCCCGATATTGCCACGGGAACTGGAACCACGCGGGTGAAACGACGGGCGGCCACTATATTATAGTACCTAATACCTACATATTATACAAGAAGAGATATGATTTTTTGTTTGTTTGTTTGTTATGTTTGCAATGCAAATAGAAAAAAGCCCGATTTTGAAAGATCTTTCACCAGTAGAAAGGTATTATAGCCATTATTCCTGAGTTATAGGGCTACTTATTATCCCGATATTCCACGGGAGCGGGTACTACGTGGATAAAACCGCTGGGAGCCTATATAGTATATTGATATAAAATTTGTTACTCATGTCATGGACCAAGCTTTCACAGATGCAATATAGACAAACAATAAAACAATGACCTAAAGTTTTGAAGTCTGATGCAATTTTCATACGATAAGATTGCAAACAAGATTTCCCAAGAGATTAGGTCAGAATCGTAATATCGGAAATAGGGATGAATAAATACTGAACTGTCAGATGCGATTCGGAAAATTGACCAACGGATTTCTATGTAGGTTAGGTAGGTTGTTTTTATCCACAACGGTGTAGCACTTCGCCTTCATCACATGTTAAGTGGTGATAAAGCCGAAGGTAGAAGCGCACTAATCTCGGAATCCTCAATCACTGAGGAACTGGCTATCTCATCTCTAACTGCCGGAACACAATAATGCTGAAAACATCATTCCAACAAATCCTACCACCATCCAAACCGAATACAATAAGTACCCCCACTGGGAATCGAACCCGGGATCTCTGGGTCTGAAAACGGTGGTGTGAACCACTAGCTAGACCACAGAGGCGATTAAAATTTAATAATGATAAAAAAACGTATGCAAGTAAAAAAAATAAGTCTTGGCAAGGGTGATGTGGTGGGTTCGATCCCCCAAGCAGAACAAACATACATGATCGTATTTGAAGAAAACATTAAGAAAACTGATACTAAGTTTATTTGCAAAAAGTTGATCGACTTTGAAACAGTCGTTTTTATCTTTCGGCATTATAATAAAAATCCAGTTTAACCTATATAACTTATCCGCAACTTTTTAAAATACGTTTGACGTATAAAAGCGTCCCTTAATCGCCTGAGGGAATATATCTTTTTGGGAAATAACGTAACAAATCTTGTGCTGAAAAGGGCCCATCTATCACTCGGCGAAATGGGACGAAATGGGACCGTGTGCCTAACTAACCCGACCAACTGGGAATGTTAACTTTTATACCTTTGGCACATTCGCAAAATTGTGCTTTCGTGTTATGATGAAGTTTATGGTTAATCAATGCGATTTAAAAAGAAAACATATTGGTGGCGTATTTCGCTTATGAAGTGTTGTTACCCGACTACGGCAAAGCTAAAAAAGGAGGGTTGTGATTTTGACCGGTATGTATGTATGTAAGTATGTATGTTTGTCACGACATAAAATTGTGAACTAAAAAAACCATTATTTTAAGAAATGCGTGTTTGGTATTAATGATTAAGTAAATGAAAGCTCTTGGTGAGCACGTGTCAAAAATATATATTTTATCTTTGATTAAGGATTTAATTTTTTGTTTGTATGTTTGTTTCTAATAGATAAACACAAAACTACTGGAACGATTAAAAAAAGGATTCACCAATAGAAAGCTACATTATTTCCGAGTAATTTTATCCCGTGACAGGTAAGCTGGCACGCTAAAGGATATAATATTTTTATCCAACTATTCCTTTGGAAACGGGTATTACGCGGATAAAACCGCGGGGAGCCACTATCTATACTAATATTATAAAGAGGAAAGATTAGATTGTTTGTTCCGAAACTACTGGACCGATTTAGAAATTCTTTGACCATTATAGAAAGCTACAGTCTTCCCGAGTGACATAGGCTTTATTTTATCCCGATATTCCCACGGGAACGGGTACCACGCGGGTAAAACCGTGGGGTGTCACTATATTTATATAATTTAATCGAAAGGTTTTATATTCAAACTTTGTTTTTTTTTCAAAGTTCATACCACGTTACTGAACTTTTAAGAGCTGCTAAACATCATCTCGTCTTTTTTCTCGTCACCTTTGAAATTTTAAAAAGTAGCTCTTATAGTTAAGTAACGATCGAGTACGACATGTAGGTACCTAGTACCTATACGCAGATGAAGTCACAGATAGGGCGCTTGTGCACTACACGGAATTTTACCGTCCGGTCGTCCAATTTTGTAGGCAGGACCGTAAAAAAACGGACTGCGCCGGACGGTAAAATTCCGTCACTGAATTTTACCGATCCGGGAAAAAACGGATGAGTGTATTTTAATAATTAGTTAATCATTTAAAATAGTAAGAATTTATTTATTTCGTGTAGTTTAGGGTTTGAAACATTGAAACTGTACGAAATAAATAATTTCTTACTATTTTAAATGATTAATTATCAAAATACAAGCATCTGTTTTTTTTCCGGATCGGTAAAATTCAGTGTAGTGCACAAACGCCCATAGTCGTTGATGAAATTATCAGGGTATTGTACAAACATAACACCTACAACAAAATCATGCCATTCCATCTCAAGTTATCGTAACGAATAATAGTTACGTTATTTGTTAACCATTATCTATTAGATGAGCAGATTAGTTAGATAGCACCTTCAACATTGACACATCAATTAAGTTGTTACACCTTATACTTGTTTGTTGAAACATCAAGTTACATCACAAAAGTAATTATAAGATTAGCTTGTGCTATACAGGCACCGTCTCATACCAAAATAGGTAGAAACATCTTTTTATGTAGGTAAACCAAAAGCTGTCTGTGTACCATATGGAGCCTTACTTTGGACATCCCTAATAAATCAACGTATTTTACTTTACTTTTAATTTAAACAGACGTACAGAGAAAGAAGCATAAAAAAAAATCAATCGTGAATATGGGTTTAAATTATCGAATATTTGGAATAGTGGTTCTCGGAGGTGTAAAAGGCGTAAATATCATAAAAATGTTTCGCAGAGTAAGAGGTAGGTACTACGGCGAGTTTTGTGTGTCGTGATACTCGTATCGTGATCGTGAACAAGTTTGTGTTGAGTATGAGAACGAAAACAGTGTGGGTACGGGTGTCAAGCGCAATAAAAGACGTTTCGTCTGCTCTTGCCAGCCATCCAACCGCATTAAGGCGATACTCGGAAAAATTATGCTAAAGCGAGATAGCAATGAGAAAACGAAACGCGCGGGAGCGAGACCGATTTTGCCGATTACGCAAAAAAAACACAAAATCACTTCGTATTCAAAAATTATATCGATTTTTAAAAATGCTTCTATACGATCCTAAATATTATTGGTGTCCACTAATTACACCAATTTTCAATAGTATATGTATCCCCATTTAAGAATAATCTTGATATTTCTTATTTTTTAGAGGTATTTTCGAAAATAAAAAGAGTCGAGCCAAAATCATAAAATCGTGTTTCTGAAACTATACGATTCTAGATAAAGGTATGAAGAAATATATATCGTATTACCAGAATTATAACAACTCCAACCGGCCTATAGTTTTATATCAAAGAGTCCATACTTTTTCCGAGTAGCGCCTTAACTTTATTCTTCACCATTTATTGTCAATTACAAGAAGCCGCACAAGTAAAGTCTTAGCATATTATATTACATAGCAGAAACCTTATTATATTTCTCCCATTAGGTAAGTAAACAATAATTTACAGTGATCAGTGTTTTGCTGGATGTGACTGGAACTGCTGTAGGGACATTAACTTTATTCTTTACTATTTATTGTCAATTACAAGAAGCTGCACAAGTAAAGTCTTAGCATATTATACCTATTACATAGCAGAAACCTTATTAGGTATATTTCTCCCATTAGGTAAGTAAACAATAATTTACAGTGATCGGTGTTTTGCTGGATGTGACTGGACTGCTGTAGGGAGGGACCACTGATTTTAACTAAGTACGGAGGACTAAAAATAAGTAATAATTTTTTGGTCACCCATCCCGTGACCTGGCATTACGAATCATAAGCAATCATAAACTTCTGCGTCATCAAAGTCCTCGCAGTCTCAATGTCATGGTTAAAATCACTTCATTCGCTCGATGTTTACTAACATTAACCCATTCAATAAACATTTTATGGCGAATAAAACCGGGGAAATCAGAAGCCAAGCACTTGATCTTGAAATTGATACCCTTATAGGCTATATCGGGCGAAGTGCCTTGGTACTCAATAATATTGCCTGTCCAGAAGTTTAATATCTTCCTTGAGTAGGTATCTCGTTATGGTGGTATCAAATTTTATAGTTAGTTCGCTTTCTTTTTGAGATTTATATTACAATAATAAAGTTTTAATTCCTCTAAAAAGGGTTATGATGAAACTCCTTGGAAAAATAAACTCCTTTTAAAATGAGAACATTTTTAAATGGGTAGGTAAGTACCTAATTAAAATATTAATTACCTACCTAGGTACTCTTTTCTTAAAAAACTATTATTTAATTACCGTAAACTGCTGCAACTTTGCACGAAATTTATGGTTTTTTGAAAATATCTCTTCAAGTATTTATTATCTGTGTCCATGTTTACATTAGCGGTCTAATTGGAGATCTATGCCATAAATCTTAAGGTTCATAACGCCGAAACTGCTGTTAAATTGATCACCAGAAACCGTCAAAGTTGTAGGCAAAATTGTGATGAAAAGCCTCAACTTTGCCTAGAAGATTATTAGCAAAAATACGAGCCGCATTTAAAAACTGATCTTAATTATAGAGCCATAAAGAATGTGTTACCATAAAGATGTGCATGGGTTACCACATAGAACCATCAATTTAGTTTTCTGGCAAGCAGGCAAAGTTGGCCACAAGCAGGCACAGTTTGAGCAGTATCAGTAAATATTTTCATAGTAAGTTTTAAGAATGGTTAGGGTTGCTCCAAATAGAAAAACACAAAATGTAAAAGACTAAGTAGGTATATTCAATAAAAACAATTAAAGTTTTTTTGTACCATCATGTGGAATACTCTTTTAACCAAAACAAACGTTATAATAGGGTCAATCAAACAAATCTGACAGGAATAAACTAGTTTTCTTTATTTAAGTTTTAATAAGTCAAATTAAAATCACAAAACAAAAGTAACAAATAATAGTATATTAATATACCTTATATGCCACTATGGACACCAACAAAAGATGTATAATTCTATATAATATAAATTATTTTTGCAAAAAGTGAAATAAAATGGTAAGTATAACAAAACCTACACGGACCAAGTAGGAGGTTTAATAAAAAAGACTGGTGTACGCAGTGACAAAAATCGCCGGGCATGTATGAAATAAAAAGATTGATGGATGTGAATGAAGCGAAAGAATTGTGCAAGGATCGTAGCAGTTGGCGATCCATAGTTTCTGCCTACCCCGTGGGAAATAGGCGTAAGTATATATATGTAATAGATGTAAATATATCTTTTTTTTTAAATAACTAAACAAAACATACCTATATGTACTGCTAAAATCAAAACCCTCCAAACGCTTCACTGTAGTTGAGTAACTAGTGACAACCCTAGGACTAGGCAAACTTGAGTCACTAAGTGACCGAGAAGCCTTCACAACATTGCCTACCATCGTTCTAGTCGTAAATGATCACATTTACAAGAATAACCATTATAAACATGAGAAAGAGCACATTTGCTTACCCCGTAAACACTAAGAAAGCTGAAAATCTCGATTTTTCCAATGAAAAACAAAAAGTTTTGCACTGACTTAAAAAACGTGCACACTTCTTGTGACCGTTGAAAGGTGCCAGACAAAAAAGTGACGGTGTAGCCACAACGAATAATAATGAAATGGGTTGCCATTAAAACGAAGGTTTTTCTCCCATTATCAAAAGTAAAAAATAGATGGCGGTGGTGAAGTTATGTTAGTTTTAATAGATTAGGCAAAGTTGAAGCTAAGGGGCAAAATTGCAGCAGTTTACGGTACTCTTATGAAAACTTTTTGTTTTTGTTGATACTTTTTGTGCCAGTCATTGTCCCAGATAGGTTTGCCGTTTCATTACTCTCAGTTACATTTTACCTATCGAAGCCTTCTACAGACGCAAAAAAGCAAAAAACAAACAGAGTTAGGTTCATCTCTGTCAGGTTCTGGCCCCAGTTACCGTTGATTTATTAACTTTACCATTCTGGTTACAGATTGTGTTGTATTCCCAAGTCCCAACTGGTGGTGCCACTTATGGCTGAAAATTTAGGACTATTACATTAACTTGAAAACCTAATAAGATTTGTTACTTAGGTACCTACATGAGTGAGGTTTCATAAATTTAATTATTGTAATTGTTAATTGCTTTGCTAGAACATGTAAACTTAATCGCCACTCAGGCAACCCACTAATTATTTATATCTATCACTTCCTTCCTTTCCTGTCTTTCCTATTTTCTGTCTTTCTTTAATATCTCCGTCCTCTACCCTCCTTCCACAATCCACCCTGAGGTTCGGCCGGAATGAATGGAAACGGAATTCCGGTTCCGAGGGGTGAAAAACCCAAAAACCTGGGACACCTTTCAGTCCCAATAGGTACACTCAATTCGGTCAACAAAACAAATCTTATAAAGACTCTTTATTAAATTTTCCACATTCGGGCAACAATGTAAATATTAAAAAAAATATACAAGAACACCTATAATAATGAGAAAATATACCTATAATTACTTACCTTTATTCTATTGACCTAAAGATTTAACTATTTTTTTATTTAATGAAAGAATTTGTGTCGTGTGTAATGTGGGTAACTATAAGTTCGATTGTTTTATCCACACTTAGCCTTCATCACACCTAATGTTTAAGTGGTGATGTGCCGGTGGCACAACTAGTTGTGCAATGCGGTTGGTCCATGGGGACAACGGGAGGCTGAAGGTGGAAGCGCACTCGCCTTGTGTTCCCGGCGCGCCCACGCCACACCGGAGGTGGGACGTTTTGTCATCCCGGGACTAAAAGAGGGTGCGTCAACCACAGACGCGGACACAGGGCGGAAGGCGCGGCGATTGCTACTCTTGTCCCGTAGCCTCCGTCCGCGTGTGGAAGGAACATTCTGGGGGTTTTAGTGGGTTCGAGCCCCACATAATCCCCTCGTCTCCCCGGGCGGGGGATATACGACGGCATTTCCCCCGGGTAAACAAAAATAACGCTAAAAACATCATTGTTATGGCGTCAGACTTAAATAAGATGGTGTGGCTAGCCAGAGGGACTAAGAACAAGTTTTACCACCAACCAAACCGAATACAATATGTACCCCCACTGGGAATCGAACTCGGGACCTCTAGGTCTGAAACCGGTGGTGTAAAGCACTAGACCAAAGAGGCGGTTAAATCAATTCGACTTCCAAATACTAATCCCAGTAAGTAGGTCAAATGTGAAAAAGAACTGAAACTGCCACAATAACAGAATAAAGACGCGGACAAGCCCATAATAGCCATAATCTGGCATAGCTTTTCGTTTGCGCCGTGCACGTAACAATTAGGTACCTACAATGGAAAAACGACGGAAGTCGCGAGACGTGACACACTACAGTCATCTACAGTGATGCAAGCGACGCGAATCAGAGCTACTTCTGAGCTAGTAGGGCTGCTATCAAGCGAAAGATAGAATATTATACATCTTAAAGTGGGTTAAATGCGACTATAAGCTTTATAGAGGCGCACAGACCCATAGCAAATAATCTGGCATAGCTTGCCGTTCGCACGTAACAATAGCATAACCTGGCATAACGGACGACGGAAGTCGCGAGACGTGACACACTGCAGGCGCAGTGGTGCAAGCGACGCGAATCAGAGCTACTTCTGAGCTAGTACGGCTGCTCTGCTATCAAGCGAAAGATAGAATATTAAACATCTTTAAGTGGGTTAAATGCCACTATAAGCTTTATAGAGGCGCACAGACCCATAGCAAATAATCTGGCATAGCTTGCCGTTCGCACGTAACAATAGCATAACTTGGCATAACGGACGACGGAAGTCGCTAGACGTGTCACACTACAGGCGCAGTGATGCAAGCGACGCGAATCAGAGCTACTTCTGAGCTAGTAGGGCTGCTATCAAGCGAAAGATAGAATATTAAGCATCTTTAAGTGGGTTATAAATGCCACTATAAGGTTTATAGAGGCGCACAGATCCATAGCCATAATCTGGCATAGCTTGCCGTTCGCACGTAACAATAGCATAACCTGGCATAAGGAAGTCACTAGACGTGACACTCTGAAGGCGCAGTGATGCAAGCGACGCGAATCAAAGCTAGTTCTGAGCTAGTAAGGCTGCTAAAGAAATGCTCTTACATTCGCAGATCTAGAATCAAAATATCGCCAAACTCAAGCTTGCCAAAGCCAGTATTTGGAGCTTCAGGCTTGCATAATGCCTACATGCACAGCCAGCTGTTGAAGCTAAGTGGAAGAAATAAATAAGTGAAAGAAAAATAGAGATGATTTTTTGGCAGCCCTACGATACAATGAAAAGACATTGACGTTGAAAACATCAGTTTCTTCGTAAAACTTAAGTTATATGGATTATGGCTTTAGAACTAATAATTAATATTGAAAAGATTGTAAAGTTATATCCACAGAACACGGAAAGATTTTTTTCTCTATCGTAGTTACTAGCAGGAAAAATATTCCAATAGTAATCAATCTCATTTTCCACATGCTGCAATAAAATTGCCACAAATACTCTGGCACCGACACTTGTTTTTATTGAAAATGTATTACATACCTATTTAGAAAAGATATTTTTATTTACTTTTTAGAATAAAATACCAGGAGGTACCTACTATTTTTAAACCTCTTAATAACCATTAACCAGCCTGTGTTGCAAGCTTGCAAAAGGTAATTTACTACCACGGTCATTCGGATTCGCTGAGCTGTCTTCGCGAGTAATCTACATCGATCTTCATTTGTCATCCGTTCTCCCTTTCTACGGTGTTGCAAGACTGGACTATAATCTGTGCTATAATAATGGTCAATTAAATATAACTAAAAACGACTACTTATTTATTATGTTACAATTATTTCTCGTGGCAAGATTGAAAACTGGCAGTTGAAAAATTGGTAACTTTCGCCAGTGTCTTTCAAAATATTGTTTTGTTTCTTGTAGCAATATTTTGATAGATTTATTCATAGATTATTAGATTTAAATCAGATTATAAGTAGAATGTTGCGTGAATTTAATACATTAGTTTGTTAATCACTACATAGTATAAAACAAAGTCGCTTTCTCTGTCCCTATGTCCCTTTGTATGCTTAAATCTTTGAAACTACGCAACGGATTTTGATGCGTTTTTTTTTAAAGATAGAGTGATTCAAGAGGAAGGTTTATATGTACTTTTTATCCCGATATTCCCACGGGAACGGGAACCACGCGGGTGAAACCGCGGGCGGCCGCTAGTATTTTGATAAGTAGATTAATTATTCATAGATTATTAGATTTAAATTAGATTTTAGGTAGGATTTTGCGTGAATTTAATACTTACATTAGTTTGTTAATACATACTTATATTAAAAAAATTAAAGTGTGTTTGTTTGACTGTTTATTTGTTTGTTTGTCAGTCACGTCAAAACGAAGCAACGGATCGTCATGATTTTTGGTATGGGGATAGCTTGGGAGCTGGAGAGTGACATAGGATAGACATAGGCTACTTTCTTTAAAAAATATAACTATAAAATAAACAAATAATGTTTTATCTAGCTAACGTCGCGATGGGAAAGATCTCAGGATGGAAACCATCACTTAGGTAAATAAAGCCGGAATAACATTTCAAAATAATAACCATCTACTGCTGCACACAAACTAAAACAAAATGTAAACAAAACAGAAAAAGTTTAGCTTTTTAAGTATTTGTTTTAATGAAACCACCAATATGTTTATCTTCAAAGCATTAATTCTAAACACAGTCTAAATCAGTCGAATACGTATCTACTTTTGTTTAACAACTAACATTTTGAATGAACTTCGATCAAAAATACCACTAGATAACCGGTTGGAGTATCAAAAACGGCCGAGCGAATAAGGGTGCGCTCTTATTTCTTATTGATTCCTGTAATTTTTGACGTATGGTCGTAACATTTGTTACCTTTTTCTCCGCTAAAAAAAAGTCATTCGGTGCCATACCTTTTTGCGTTTTATTTTAGTTCGTGAGGCGTTCTCTGTTGTCTGTGTCTAGTAGTGTTGTCTTGTTGATTGAAGTTGCCCAATTAGGTACATATTCCACTCGGTTACCAAATACCAAATGGGGGACAATTGATTTTCTATTGTCTTTTTACAATAGCGGGTAAAGCTTAAACCGTGTAGACTACAAACAACAATGTTTTGACCATTGTCTTTTGGAAGAAAGCAAATAAGTTTAAGGAAGTTGCTAAATATAGGTACTTGTCTACTTAGTCTAATTTAAATATACTTAATTGCCTCGTAACATGGCAAACTCATTAAAGTACATTTGAGAAGCAAAAATGCAGCTAACTTTTCATCGCAGATAAATCATTTCAGTAGGTACCCGATTCCCGAAGCACGAATGGCACGAATCCTTTAGCCAAAAGCAGTGATCAGATCACGAAACTAAAGTTCATTAACCTATTCTTGCCTGCCTTGCCAATCTGGAAACACCTTTAACTATTATGAAAACGGGATTTTCACAAAATTAAAGATTGTAAAAATCCCGTTTCTTATAATAGTTATAGGTACTTATATTCTAAATTGGCACGGTGGGTAAGAATGGGTTAAGCAACATTTTGGCGGATGGAATATTCTCAGGTCCTACTACGGCGTCAGAGAATTGATATCCCATAAATAACCAAAAGAGCTTTAAATTGAATAAAATTACATTTCCTATAAGTAAGTACCTGCTTTTTATTGGGAAATACTAAAAAAAGGGAAAGCTAATTTACCATCAACATCTTCTATCTTTACTTTTACCACCAATAGCTCTTGTATGCAGTTCGTCCGACATCTTACAATTGTAGATTATTCAAATTAGTACTACTGAGGTACTTCCACGTTACGTCCGGCTACCCAAAGTGTTTACCAAATAGGTTTTACTTCTCATTCCGCTATCTTTGTTTACCAATTATAATCCTTTGAAAGACAACCAGGAACCAGTTACACCATCAGTCTCGTTACGTGCTGTGATGCAACATGCAACTCACGAGGAGGACGCGCGTTGATTACCGTTCGGTGTGAGCGTGTGATTAGCATGTCGAGTGCGAGCCATCAACTAGCTGACAAGCGTGAGGCGTCCTTTCACACCATGTTTTTGTTTTAAGGTGCATGTAGTCGTGAAACGATCATTTTTGAGGCCCTAAAACTCATAAATTAGCCTACTGATGAATCCAGAATTAATATATATTAAATATTGATATATGAGCCGAGCCGACTCTTATTTGTGATACTAATACCAGCCCACTCACAAATCTGGTACTTGATGAACAGAAGATTGAGAAGGAGCTGACTTTACTGGATCCTTCCAAAGGGGCAGGTCCTGATGGTTATCCATCAGCTTTCTTTAAGAATACTGCTGAAAGCATATGTAAGCCGCTTTTCATAATTTATAATAAATGCCTTCAAAATGGTGTATTTCCGGATTTGTTGAAGCGAGCTAATATTGTGCCAGTACATAAAGGAGGATCGAGACACGATATAGAGCAGTATCGGCCTATCTCAATTCTTTCTATCTTGTCGAGCCTTTTTGAAAGGCTGGTACATAACGAAATTTACCCTATCTTGCATCGAAATATTATAGCTCAACAACACGGGTTTGTCAAAGGTCGTTCTACTATCACAAATCTATTAGTGTTTGCAAGCTACCTTTTTAAAAATGTAGATAGCCGTGTACAAATTGATGCTGTTTACACAGATTTCAAAAAAGCTTTCGACAAGGTAGATCATGAAATACTTCTCAATAAAATTGCTTTTAACGGCATCCGGGGTAACTTGCTGCGATGGTTTAGCTCTTACATTCAGAACAGAACACAGAAGGTGGTTGTTAACGGCTATCAATCGGAAAATATATGCATAACATCGGGTGTACCACAAGGCTCTATCTTAGGACCGCTCCTTTTTATTCTTTATGTTAACGACATTGCATCTTGCTTTCAGAATTCTACTTTTATTATGTACGCTGACGATCTTAAGATCTACAAGTGCATAAACTCACTTGAGGACGGGCAGTTGTTCCAGGAGGACCTTGATAGACTTACTGCCTACTGCGATCGTAATAAACTTCAGTTCAGTATTCCAAAGTGCAACTATATTCACTTTACCAAAAATGTTAATATTATCCGCTATAACTATCAGCTTTGTAATACTGACTTGAATAATGTTGCAACTGTTAAAGATCTGGGCGTGATGTTTGATAGCAGGCTGCTAATGGATCAACATGTTCAAAGCATCGTTAATAAGGCATTTAAAATGTTCGGTTTCGTGATGAGATCCTCTACTGAGTTTAAACGAGCTTCAACCTACCTATATTTGTATAAAACACTTATTCGTGCGCAGCTCGAATATGCTGTTGTTGTTTGGAACCCTTTTTATGAGAAGTACAGAGAGCAAATTGAGAAGGTCCAACGTAAATTTTTGCGCTCAATGCACTATAGGTGCTGCAGGCATTATTTGTCGTATTCTCAATTGTGCAGAAAATATAATATGTTGTCCTTAGAGAACCGACGCAAGTATCTAGAAGTTAGTGTATTGTATAGTATTGTTAATAACAAATTTGATTGTATTGACCTAACCGATGGGATACATTACGCTGTTCCTCGATCTGTCAACAAACGTAAGGTTCGTGGTGAAACTTTATTTGCCATTAGGGCTTGTCGCACTAATACTGGATTGCGTTGTCCTTTGCGTAGACTGACTGAGTCTTATAATATCACATTTATAACTGTTGATATTTTTTCTACTTCAAAATGGAAATTTAAATCTGATACACTTAAGATTTTGTTTGCAAAAGCTGAAGATAATCATAGAAGTCAATAAAATAAAATAAAAAAAAAAACTCGTTGAATAAGGTTGGTTAATACATTGCGAGAAACAAGGCAAAATTTTAAATTTAAATCATTTTTTTTCTTTTATTTTACTATCTACCCTACTTTTAATTGTAAGTACTTACTTGTTTGTTTGTTGTTTTTTTTGTTTTTTCAAAGCTGTGAATTGTTGTAAATTATATACGATGTCATATGGCACAATTATATACGATGTCATATGGCTCAATATGTCCAGTGGCACAAGATCCACAGGTGCACACTCTTTATTGTTAATATGTGGATAATGTCGTGGGTTACAATATTGTCCCTCTTGATGTGGTATGTAATACCAGATGTGTAAAATTTTAAATTTAGATTTTATATTGTAACTGTTTGTTATCCCGCAATAAATAAAATAAAATAAAATAAAATAAAAAACTTCAATCTGAGCATTTAAAAAAACATAGTCTTTAAGATACTATTAAAAAAAAACATTGAAATGAAGCTGTTTTCAACTTGAAATACGCTACTGCTTCTAAACTACAAGTGATATTTTCACGTTTCTTTCAGGAAAAGATTGCTAACTTGTTTAACTTAAAACTGAGCATTTTTCGTTTTAAAATAATACATAGTTTTGACGAAACTTGTGTTTAACCTGTTTTGGTGCGGGAAGCGGGCGGGAAAATTAGGCCACTTTTCTATGCCCAAGGTCGTTGGTGATACCACGGGCCTTAAAGGTCTGGTTACGAGGTGTGACGTCAGAAGAAGAATCGTATGATACAAAATAAAGTAACGAGCCCCGAAACTCGATCAACGCACAATTTTTATATAAACGTAGCCTCACTTTAGCCGCTAAACGCCGCTGATAAAAATCTGAACTGATAAAAAAGTTCAGAAATCAGCAATCAAATAATCTTTATTCAAGTTGTCTTCCACAAGCGCTTTTGAATCGTCAGGTTTGCCATACCACCCATTCAAGTCTCTTTGAAAATGAAAATTAATAACTTACATCTTTCAGTCTAGGCCGATTGATACAGCACTTGGGAACGTCAAAGAAGCTACGCCATCGGTTCGCAAACCGTACAGCGGGAGGCCTTGGAGAAGAACCGGCAAGAAACTCGTCAAAGTAGGTAAATTTTATTGCTTTCTCACTGTTTTATTTCATACGTCAGAATCATTCATTTAATGAAATAAATTGTGACGATAAATAGGATGAAGCTAAAGAAATCTTTTTAACAATAGCGTACAACATAATACTCGCCATTTACTAATGTTCGTGTTAGGTATTAGTTATTTCAATAATAACTAAGGCTAAAAAATCAATAGATAGAATTTCCCTTCCGAACGTAAGTAATTGAAGGCTTACAGAAGCACGTACCTAATAGCCCAGAATTATTGAATCGTACAAAAGCATAATACTGTACATTATCAAAGCTGCGATTACACCACTGAATAAGTAATGGCTACTAAATATGCAAATCGCCATTGTCAAAGTTGCCGACCGTATATGATGTAGTGGTATAATGTCTTGTTGGACGCTAATCTTAAGGTAATGCGTACAGCGGGCGATGAACTCAATTGGTTATATAAAATTTATATTTAAATGTAACTACAGTACAGACGTATCTTAAGCTGTTGTGATAAATTTATTTATTTAAACACTAGCGGATCCTCGCGGTTTCACCCGCGTGGTACCCGTTCCCGTGGGAATATCGGGATAAAATATAGCCTATGTCACTCGGGAAGAATGTTGTTTAGAACAGGAATGTCGTCCCGCGGAGGAAGTTACGTAGAACCGCTATGGAACTGAAAAAGTACTCAATCATAATAAAACGGGGCCATCTTTAAACCGTTCACCTATTAGAACGAATTCGTGACTTGGCTTTTGCGATGAATCACCTGCGTTTGTGCTGCGAATCTCGTGGGTTAGGTAAGGCCGCTTATACACGCAAAAAATTTATGTGTCTTTGACAAACATGTACCATCCCATCCACCACTTGTTGGTGAGGACAGTTTTTATCCACTGCGGGGTAGCACTTAGCTTTCACCACACCTGATGTTAAGTGGTGATAAGGCTAAAGGTGGAAGCGCACTACTCCTGGAATCCTGTATCACTGAGGAACTGGCTATCTTATCTCTAACTGCCGGAACACAACAATGCAATAATATTTGAATTACTGCAGCAATTATCGCACAATATCTTTCGAAGTGAAAACGATAGAACGATAGCGATAGATGGTGAGTTAGACAATTGCCCCCCAGTCTGTCTGCACCAGACACGGTGTGTCAGACCAGCCCCCGAACTCCAGACGGAATCGAGTTGATCAAAATCGAATCAAGATCGAAAATCACTATTCTAGTGACGAATGTAGCGCCAATCGAGTGGGTGGTTGAAACCGAACTAAATGAAATCGAAACCTGCCGTTACACAAAAAAGTAGCTTGTTGCAGATCGAGAGTTTTGACATGTTTTTACTCCTATTGTATCAATAAATTCGACTCGGTGGCGTCAGTGGTACTAACTATTTAGTAATCTGTGGTGGTACCTATAACGGCAGGATTTGATTTCATTTAGTTCGGTATTCGACCACTACTGGATTGGCGCTACAATCGTTCCAAGTACTGAACGACGCATCGTAGACGGCCTTTTACTATATAGGTGTACCTATGATCTAATATATAAATTGATTCACTTTGGTTGAAAGGCGCAGAAATACAGGCGCACATTGACATTGAATAATTCACTTTTACGTTTACATTGTTCAATTTGGTTGCTTCATCCAAATTAAAACGCAAAAGTGAACCGCGTATTTCCGCTATAATGAAGGTTGCGGGAAGCCGATGGCTGCAAATAGACCTCAGCCGCTGTGGAGGTCATAGGAGGAGGGCTATGTTTAGCAGTGGAGTGGACTCAAAATGGTTGATGATGGTGGGTCAGACAGGAAAACGAAAATTTAGTCGGCTCTATGCACTAATGTTTAATTACCGTAGGTACAATTGTTCCTAGGGCAGCCCGCAGCATTAAACGAATGTACACAGTTCGTGTAAGTACTCGTAGAAACGACACTTGCGCAGGCCTGGCGTCTTTTCTTAGCGTTTGCAAGCGGCCTTAAACTCGGCATTTACCGAGATATCGAATTTATCGCTAGTCACAATTAATTTACTACGATCGCCATGGACGACTAAATTAACCCTTGGTGAAAGTAATGGCCGCCATTTGTGGATAACTTCAGTCTTAGCCGAGTCTCGCTAATCGACCATAAAAGGGGAGAGGGATGAAAAATCACCCTGTCCTTTTCATTTGCCGCACTGGTTTAATAAATTATTAGCATAAATTGCAGAATCGATCATTTAATCAATACCTATGCATTAATTACCTACCCTTTAGTTATATGTATATTTAATTCATTCATTTCATATTACTATGAAACGTTAGTTCATAATATATAGTTTTTAAGTAAGTAGGTATTTATGATGATGATGCTGATGTATGCAGTGACAAAAATCGCCGGGCATGTATGAAAAGATTGAGTGCAAGGATCGTAGCAGGTGGCGATCCATAGTCTCTGCCTAATACCCCCGTGGGAAATAGGCGTGAGTATATGTATTTATGATTATTAAATAAGTAGTAAGTAGTAAGTCAACCGCCTCTGTGGTCTAGACTCTAGTGGTTCACACCACCGATTTCAGACCAAGAGGTCCCGGGTTCGATTCCCAGTGGGGGTACATATTGTATTCGGTTTGGTTGGTGGTAGGACTTGTTCTTAGTCCGCCTGGCTAGCTACCACCATCTTATCTAAGTCTGACGCCATAACAATGATGTTTTCAGCATTATTGTGTTCCGGCAGTTAGAGATAAGATAGCCAGTTCCTCAGTGATTGAGGATTCCGGGAGTAGTGCGCTTCCATCTTCAGCCTTATCACCACTTAACATCAGGTGTGATGAAGGCTAAGTGCTACCCCG
Organism: Crambus lathoniellus; assembly: GCA_949710035.1. Classification (NCBI taxonomy): domain Eukaryota; kingdom Metazoa; phylum Arthropoda; class Insecta; order Lepidoptera; family Crambidae; genus Crambus; species Crambus lathoniellus. Next base: position 33,990,334 of record OX453297.1, read on the forward strand.
TTGTGGAAAAAAAAAAAAGTACCTGCAAGTAGTTAACATAAGTGACTTTGCGATAGATAGGATAGGTCCATAAAGTTCATAAGTAAGTAAGATACGAAAATAATAAAACCAACTTTGTTTGTTACGTCGTACTTTGATGCTTTGCTGTAAATACGAAAGGACATCGTTGAAATTCTTGATTCAAAATTGCCTCGATATTGTTTTTTTTTTTTATAAATAATAATCTCGCCGAAAGTACAAGTTATTATATAGGAAAAACAGTACTGTTCTAAATTGTTTTAATTAAGTACGTAGGTAAGTACATTATTTTCGTAGTTATAGATTTTGCAATCAACCATATAGGTATTTTATAGATAATTTCCTGCTATAATACTACACGCTATGTATCATAGCAACGGAACGGACACAAACAAACAAATTACAATAACTTCATTAATGATAAAGACAATTATGTTAATTACACTACCTGTCCTTTGATTTTGTATCAGAAGTACCTACCTACTTACATCATAAAAATGACAAATATAATGTTCAATTTATGAAAAGTTCAAATAAATAAAAAATTATGTTGTTTTGTTTACATCAAAGAAAAACCATAAAACTAGGCACCTATATATCTTCTTTACAAGTATGTATCCATTCTAATATTATAAATGTGAAAGTGTGTTTGTTTGTCAGTCTAGATTTGACCTTTGAATCACCAAAATGAATTTGTATTTGCCTTTCTGAAAGGAGGTTAATGATAAAATTACTTAATAGGTGGGGGACCTGAAGCTTATCTAATTTATCTTTAAGAAGCTGTAAATCGACATTGTCATATGCTGCAGAAATGTCCAAGAAAGCTGCAAGTAAAAACTCGTTATTTGAAAAGGCTAATCTTATATCAGTAGTGATAATGCCTAGGCTGTCCATAGTGCTCTTTCCTTTTCTGAATCCATATTGGCTCGGAGCCAGCAGGCCCTGGCTTTCTACATACCACTCCAGTCTGTTCTTAGCCAAGTGTTCAGCCAACTTAGATAGGACTGACGAGAGAGCTATAGGTCTATATGAATGAGGATCTAATGAAGGCTTATTAAATTTCAAAATAGGAATAATTTCCTGAATTTTCCATGAAGGAGGGACTTCACCAGACATCACAACACAATTAATGAGATTTAACAAATAAATTAAACTATTATCATTTAAATGAGTTAGGAAGGAGTATGGAATACCATCAGTACCAGGAGCTGAATCTTTAACATAGGACAGCACACCTTTCAACTCAGTCAAAGTGAATGGCGAGTTAAGATTATTTAAGTCCTCTATACTATTGCGTCAGGGTAACTGAGGTGATGATGATAGTATAAGTTCTTGAGGAACAAATGGCGGGGCTAATTTGTCCAGTAATTTTTCGGCTACACCCTCATCAATACATTTTGGGACTCGTACTTTAAAGGCAGATCTAAATCTACGAATGTTATTCCAAACCTCGGAAGCAGAAATGTCAGGTGATATAGATGAACAAAAGGTCCTCCAACCTTCCCATTTCTTTTTTTTTTAAAAGACTGCGGATTTGATTCATTATTTGTATCAATTTATCATAATTTTCGGAAGAACTAATATCGTTATAATTTATTTCGGCCACTTTTCTCTCTTTTATTGCTCTTGTACATTCACTGTCCCACCACGGGGGAGAAGGAACATACCCATTTGTTTTTTTCCTTGGGAAAACTTCGTCAGCTGCTTCTAACAAAACTGAGGCAAAAGCCTCGGCACTCTGTGTCCGGTTGTTTTCTTGTATAGAAGGAAGGGCGGAAACCTTTAGTTCAACTTGCTCCCTAAACATTTCCCATCTGTCACTGTCACTGTCATTATTTTGGTTAAGTTTATATTTCAAACGGGGTGGGCGTCTACTTTGATTTTTTATCATAGTTGAAGGAAATTCAATTAAAATGGGAAAGTGGTCACTACCAAACGTCGAAGATAGTGGACTCCAAGTCAAGGTGGAAGCTAGATTGGGACTACAAATTTTAAGGTCGGGCGCACTGTCGCCTTCATGAGGCAATGTTCGCCGTGTTGGAAGTCCTGTATTAAGGATGCAAAAGTTATTTAGTTCCGAAAAATCTAAAATTCTGGAACCATAACAGCTAGATTTGGCACTGCCCCATGCTTGGTGTTGAGCATTAAAATCTCCCATTATAAAAATGGGTTTTGGAAGTTGAGAGATGATGGTATCTAGTTCATTGTACACAGAGGATGTTGGATGAGGTATGTATAGTGAAACAAAACAGATATTGTTAATGGAAGCGGCTATGATTGACATGTTAACACTATGAGTAATAGGAATGTGCTGAAAGGAAACAGAATCATTAACTAGTAGAGCTACACCACCATAGGAGTCAGAACGATCTTCTCTTAAAGGAAAATAATGAGAAACATTAAAAATACTATTTGGTTTAATCCATGTTTCTTGTAATGCTATAATTACAGGTTTATATACATTGATTAAGTGAAGTAAATCACTTTTTTTATTATTAATACTTTGGCAATTCCACTGAAGGGTTAATGCCAGATGATCCATTTTGTTTTTTATTTACAGTATTTATATTTACAGGTGCAGCGTTGGACGGTCCAGACAGGTTTTCTGTTTGGGACAAAAAATTTATCAAGGCAATAATAAGGTCTCTAGTCGTCATATTGGAGAAAGGGTTATTTTCATTTAAAGTACCTACTGTTGGCAATGGAATACTACCCAACAAACATTTAGGCGACGATTAGAGCTTGTTTTGTTACTTAGTGGGCTACAAAGGCATTACAGTAGCAGCACTTATGACTATTGGCGATAAAGTGGCGTAAGCAAGTAACGTATATCACTTCTACTTATAATACAGAGTTACAAGGGCGACAATTAGGCGAGCCTAAAGGTTATGGACGTATTATGGCAAATCTATAACACTGTTGTACATGCACAGCATTTTGTGTTATAGCTTTAAGTGAATCTTAGAACTCCAAGATCTAAATAAGAATAAGAATTAGCTACTACCTCCAAAAGTGCTATGCAGGTGATATTAAACTCTTTACAAGAACCTAAAGTTGCACAATAGCGTTAATAAGCGCTACCAGCTTTACAATGGTGTTTATTTAATCTTATATAGAACCAGATCCTTGAAGTTATACAAAACTCTCTTGCATTACCTTAAGTCAAATAGGAGTATAATTTTTCGCTATATCAGATCCTCTAGCGTCTATTGTTACTTCTTTGTGACTAAAGGTAAAGTAATAACGCTTAAGGTCACTACTGTATTTCTTATATTGAGCACTTGTTTTTGACAATGGCGTCGCAACAAAAAAAAAACTGTTGTAAATACTTGGAAAAATCAATGAGGACTGGTGGAAATAGACAGAAATTGATCAGAGAATATTATCGCATTTTGAACTCCTCTATTTGAAAATACGTCCTCTATTCCTATGCAAAGCAGTGAAGCGCGAGTTTCCTGTGAGCCTGAAGGTTCCGTACATGCTTTTCAAAATGATAGCTAGTTAGTAATGGCAGCTAGTTTTCTACAATCTAAAACCTTTTTTGGATAAAAATAACGATGCAAAAGTGAATTTGTGTATCTGTTTATTATAGGAGATGTAGAGGAAAAAGAAATTAATAAAAAAATACTGTACTGAACTGTACAGTTTATTTTCATAATATAAATACTTTACTAATGGAAACTCTAGTAATGGAAAGATAATAAAACGAAAATCAGTTTATTTTTACTTTTATGTTTAAAACAAATTTACATCTTCTCAATCTTACTTAATTATTATTACAATTATATATGTCGCAGCCAAATGGTTGAATTCGCCATTCAATTAAACGCCTACTAGGCCGATAATTTTTTCCGTAAACTATTTTATCTTCCCACAAGTTAACGGAGTCACAAAAAAACCACGAAATTTAAGACGATCGCTTCGTTGCGCTTCGCGATCGCCTTAAATTTCTAACTAACCTATCACGTGTTCTACAGGACTTCCGAGAGGTACATGCTGCCATACTTAACCATCCGGCGGATTCAACCATCCGCCTGCGCCATATACATTATATGAAATGTCTCTGAATGGGTCCGCTTTTTAGGTTTGTTATATAAAAAGTAAAATACATAAGTTTAAAAAGAAGTTTGTGAGCAAACATTAACAAAATTTTATTCATAAGAAACGAATTAGAATCTTTCTGGGGCTTGCTTGACTATGTGAAGAAAATCTGGTAGGTTTCGAGATGGTCGATGTCAAAGTTCTCATTGATCGTGTTACTCGTGATCGTGTGTCATTATGTTTCCTGTTAACAGAAAAAGTTAGACATAAGTATAAATAAAACATGTTACAAAATTAACCAAAAATAAAAAATTGCAGTTACCTACACTCTTTAATAAAATCATTGCAACAGCGGATCGACTGACTGAACGAGCGTTTTTGTTTTGACTGATTTAGATAAGTACTTACTTGCACATTCATTGGCTGGCTGCGCGTGTGAGCGAGATGAGATATAAAGCCGAGAATATGGCATTTTGGTCTAATCTGTAAACAAACACGATATTTAATAGTCTTATAGACAGGTTTATAAACCTAATATTGTATTTAAATCATAATATAATATTAATTGTTAATCTTCTTTGTATTCTACTCGTCCAAAACAGTTAACAGGTAAAAAATAACATCAATACATGGTTTAAAGTTTTGAGCACTACGGATCCCTAAATTCGTTTGCTCGCCATGTTGAGATAATGAAATATTAGATTATGGTTATAAAAAAAATATTTACAAGGTTGTTGTAAGGAAGTATTTTGCTTTAGTATGTACTTATATTACTAGTACAGTATTATAAGATCAATAAGGCAATTTTTTTGTACTTTTTTACATGAAAAATTGTGTCACTCCATATTAAACAAAACATTTGTTTTCAGTAAATAGACAACATACATCGGGCGCTCGAATTATTTACCAATAAATATGTAACTTATTCACAGTGTACTTACCTTCGCAGCAAAAATACGCTTCCTTTCGCACCATAAAACAATTTCACTTTTATTGATTAATATAAACCATCTTGAGGTTACCGACTATATAGCCATTGAAAATAATATTATTTATTGTTAGATCGCAAAATTAGAAAATATATTTTCCGGGTATCAAAAACTCTTGCGGGAGAGACCTTTATCGCCTTTGTGGATCTTGAATAGCGTTCAGACCGTTACAAATCACTTATTTACCTCCCTTTTAGCGCTTGAAAATATAATTAACGCCTTTGTATCTCTACTGTATCGCTTAAGGAGTCAGTTGACGGCTACCTGTAGCCCGCTTAGCACCCATAGAGGTAATATAAAACCATTTTTGCCATTTTACCGCTAACAGAGTTAATTTTTGCTTATTTACCCCTCTTGTATCGCTAAGAGATCCTGTTACCGCTATCATAACTCTCTTATAGCATTGATTGTACCTCTTAGCCAGTTACCATAACTCTTGTATACCGTCATTATACAACCTTAAGTAATATAAAAATTGTGCCTAATTCGGGGGTAAAGTAGGGTTAGAGCGCGCTCTAACACCAATTTGTAACACCCATAAACCACTTTAGACTCTAGTTAGCGCTTTTATAGACTTATTATAACTCTTACTTCAGCGCCTAAATGTTACTTGGGTATAATCTTTAGTTAACACATCATGAGTTTCTTTGTCATAGCCCTTAGAACTAATTTTGTGTAATTTAGGTTGAATAAAAACTGTTTTTCTGTAAGATGTAGTTTTGTTGGGGGAGTTATACTTTTGTGATTGGGGAGCAATGGAGGATGTAAGAACTTCAGAATACGATTTTGTGATTGGAGGGTGAAGCTTAAGGGCTTCAGCATAAGAAATGCAGTTATTGGCCTTAGTCTCTTTAATTGATTTTTGTCTGGCAAATTCGGGACACTTCCGGTTGGTGGCATAGTGAGATCCAGTGCATAGGCAGCAAGTTACATCATCATCATTGATTTGACAACTCTCACCCGAGTGGTCATTTCCACACTTAAAACATTTAGGCTTTGACCTACATTGACTTTTTATATGGCCAAAGCGGCAGCAATTAAAGCATTGGACAGTGGGAAAAATATATAGGTCTACAGGAAGAGAGTTATAACACAGGAACACTCTTTTCGGTAGAACCTGTCCATCAAAGGTGAGGACTACTGTCTCTATAGGAGTGAAAGTGACCTTACCATCTACAGAATTTTTCCTGTTAATGCGTCTAACTTTTAAAATATTTCCACAGCCCATAGGAACAGAAACGTTTTGTTAGATTTCCTCTTCAGCCCAATCTATCGGTACACCCCTTACAACACCCATGCGAGTAACAGAAAAAGTGGGTATAAATGCTTTGAAATTACTATTCTTTAAGGCTTGGTTAGTGATAAATTTATTTGCATCTTCATACTTAACGAATGAAATTACCAGTCTATTTCTACCAATTTTTTTGAGAGATCCATTTACAATGTTTTGGATACTATGTTTTTTTAAGAAACGACCAAAAGAGATTGGATGCAAAGTTACATTTTCATCTGGTGTAGACTGTATTTTTTGAATGTGAACGTTGTATGGAGATGCATCAGTTGCCTCATATATTTCCCTACCAACTACAGGGCGCGTCATAGACTTATTTGATGTATCAAGAGTTGGGTTAATTGTTTGTGTTTGTGGTGCTGGGGACATAGTAGTAGGAATCTTAAACATTTTTGGTGAATTATTTTCGCTAATCTCGCAATGGCAGTCAACTTCAGTCAAAACATTAGAAGCAGATTTGTGATGCCTCCTCTTTTTGTGACAGTGTTTGCAAACTTTACGTGTCGCTACTCTTTTACGTTTTGTTTGGTTAGAAACAGAAGTGTCCGAGTCAAAAAGAGAACCATCAGTGTCCATTCCTCCTACACTTTCATTGAATGGTATAATTACATTATGAGAAACCTGGGGGACTGTCCCCCCAGGGTCCTCCGGATCAGTCATAAAAGTACGGATCTAATAACTCACCAGATCGCTGTCAATATGATACAAAAACACTAATACTAAATATATACAGAATATAAACAATATTTACACTATCTGATCCTACTATTAACAAAGAATTAAGTGAAAAAAATCTAAAAAAGCCAAAAGACGCAACCGCTTCGTTGAAGGTTTCCCGCGCTTTTCTCGCCAAATTATCTGACACTCACTCTACTTCACAGAGTAATTTTTTATATGTAAGAAATAGAGACCAATCTTGGGCCCCTTTATTGGCAGTGTATAACTAGCGCTATCTGTTGTCTGGTCTAGGCAACTTTTGGTGATGATAATTTATATGGCAAAACAACATTTGCCGGGTCAGCTAGTGTATGTATAAATATCAAATAATTTAGACGAAAGCAGATTCGACAGAACCGATATTAAAGTTCAGTCAACGAAATAATAGTATATATATTTTATAACGAGGGACTAAACGAAGCCATTATGAAAAATGAAAAATATTTATTTGTTTACAGTTTTTTTAATTATACACCGAGGGTGTATTAAGTTGGCGTTGGCGACCTACTACTAATGGCGACAGATTTAGGTAAGTTGGTGATGGCAGCTAGTCAGGCGGACCTACAACAAGTCCTACCAATGGCGACAGATTTAGGTAAGTTGGTGATGGTAGCTAGTCAGGCGGAACTAGAACAAGTCCTACCAATGGCGACAGATTTAGGTAAGTTGGTGATGGTAGCTAGTCAGGCGGACCTACAACAAGTCTTACCAATGGCGACAGATTTAAGTAAGGTGGTGATGGTAGCTAGTCAGGCGGACCTAGAACAAGTCTTAGCAATGGCGACAGATTTAGGTAAGTTGGTGATGGTAGCTAGTCAGGCGGACCTACAACAAGTCCTACCAATGGCGACAGATTTAGGTAAGTTGGTGATGGTAGCTAGTCAGGCGGAACTAGAACAAGTCCTACCAATGGCGACAGATTTAGGTAAGTTGGTGATGGTAGCTAGTCAGGCGGACCTACAACAAGTCTTACCAATGGCGACAGATTTAGGTAAGTTTGTGATGGTAGCTAGTCAGGCGGACCTACAACAAGTCTTAGCAATGGCGACAGATTTAGGTAAGTTGGTGATGGTAGCTAGTCAGGCGGACCTACAACAAGTCCTACCAATGGCGACAGATTTAGGTAAGTTGGTGATGGTAGCTAGTCAGGCGGACCTACAACAAGTCCTACCAATGGTGACAGATTTAGGTAAGTTTGTGATGGTAGCTAGTCAGGCGGACCTACAACAAGTCCTACCAATGGCGACAGATTTAGGTAAGTTGGTGATGGTAGCTAGTCAGGCTGACCTACAACAAGTCCTACCAATGGCGACAGATTTAGGTAAGTTGGTGATGGTAGCTAGTCAGGCGGAACTAGAACAAGTCCTACCAATGGCGACAGATTTAGGTAAGTTGGTGATGGTAGCTAGTCAGGCGGACCTACAACAAGTCTTACCAATGGCGACAGATTTAGGTAAGTTTGTGATGGTAGCTAGTCAGGCGGACCTACAACAAGTCTTAGCAATGGCGACAGATTTAGGTAAGTTGGTGATGGTAGCTAGTCAGGCGGACCTACAACAAGTCCTACCAATGGCGACAGATTTAGGTAAGTTGGTGATGGTAGCTAGTCAGGCGGAGCTACAACAAGTCCTACCAATGGTGACAGATTTAGGTAAGTTTGTGATGGTAGCTAGTCAGGCGGACCTACAACAAGTCTTGCCAATGGCGACAGATTTAGGTAAGTTGGTGATGGTAGCGAGTCAGGCGGAACTAAAACAAGTACTACCAATGGCGACAGATTTAGGTAAGTTGGTGATGGTAGCTAGTCAGGCGGACCTACAACAAGTCCTACCAATGGTGACAGATTTAGGTAAGTTGGTGATGGTAGCTAGTCAGGCGGAACTAGAACAAGTCCTACCAATGGCGACAGATTTAGGCAAGTTGGTGATGGTAGCTAGTCAGGCGGACCTACAACAAGTCCTACCAATGGCGACAGATTTAGGTAAGTTGGTGATGGCCTAGCTAGTCAGGCGGACCTACAACAAGTCCTACCAATGGCGACAGATTTAGGTAAGTTGGTGATGGTAGCTAGTCAGGCGGACCTACAACAAGTCCTACCAATGGCGACAGATTTAGGGAAGTTGGTGATGGTAGCTAGTCAGGCGGAACTAGAACAAGTCCTACCAATGGCGACAGATTTAGGTAAGTTGGTGATGGTAGCGAGTCAGGCGGAACTAAAACAAGTACTACCAATGGCGACAGATTTAGGTAAGTTGGTGATGGTAGCTAGTCAGGCGGACCTACAACAAGTCCTACCAATGGTGACAGATTTAGGTAAGTTTGTGATGGTAGCTAGTCAGGCGGACCTACAACAAGTCTTGCCAATGGCGACAGATTTAGGTAAGTTGGTGATGGTAGCGAGTCAGGCGGAACTAAAACAAGTACTACCAATGGCGACAGATTTAGGTAAGTTGGTGATGGTAGCTAGTCAGGCGGACCTACAACAAGTCTTACCAATGGCGACATATTTAGGTAAGTTAGTGATGGTAGCTAGTCAGGCGGACCTAGAACAAGTCCTACCAATGGCGACAGATTTAGGTAAGTTGGTGATGGTAGCTAGTCAGGCGGAACTAGAACAAGTCTTACCAATGGCGACAGATTTAGGTAAGGTGGTGATGGTAGCTAGTCAGGCGGACCTAGAACAAACAAGTCCTACCAATGGCGACAGATTTAGGCAAGTTGGTGATGGTAGCTAGTCAGGCGGACCTACAACAAGTCCTACCAATGGTGACAGATTTAGGTAAGTTGGTGATGGTAGCTAGTCAGGCGGAACTAGAACAAGTCCTACCAATGGCGACAGATTTAGGCAAGTTGGTGATGGTAGCTAGTCAGGCGGACCTACAACAAGTCCTACCAATGGCGACAGATTTAGGTAAGTTGGTGATGGCCTAGCTAGTCAGGCGGACCTACAACAAGTCCTACCAATGGCGACAGATTTAGGTAAGTTGGTGATGGTAGCTAGTCAGGCGGACCTACAACAAGTCCTACCAATGGCGACAGATTTAGGTAAGTTGGTGATGGTAGCTAGTCAGGCGGAACTAGAACAAGTCCTACCAATGGCGACAGATTTAGGTAAGTTGGTGATGGTAGCTAGTCAGGCGGACCTACAACAAGTCTTACCAATGGCGACAGATTTAGGTAAGTTTGTGATGGTAGCTAGTCAGGCGGACCTACAACAAGTCTTAGCAATGGCGACAGATTTAGGTAAGTTGGTGATGGTAGCTAGTCAGGCGGACCTACAACCAGTCCTACCAATGGCGACAGATTTAGGTAAGTTGGTGATGGTAGCTAGTCAGGCGGACCTACAACAAGTCCTACCAATGGTGACAGATTTAGGTAAGTTTGTGATGGTAGCTAGTCAGGCGGACCTACAACAAGTCTTGCCAATGGCGACAGATTTAGGTAAGTTGGTGATGGTAGCGAGTCAGGCGGAACTAAAACAAGTACTACCAATGGCGACAGATTTAGGTAAGTTGGTGATGGTAGCTAGTCAGGCGGACCTACAACTAGTCTTGCCAATGGCGACAGATTTAGGTAAATTGGTGATGGTAGCGAGTCAGGCGGAACTAAAACAAGTACTACCAATGGCGACAGATTTAGGTAAGTTGGTGATGGTAGCTAGTCAGGCGGACCTACAACAAGTCTTACCAATGGCGACATATTTAGGTAAGTTAGTGATGGTAGCTAGTCAGGCGGACCTAGAACAAGTCCTACCAATGGCGACAGATTTAGGTAAGTTGGTGATGGTAGCTAGTCAGGCGGACCTACAACAAGTCTTACCAATGGCGACAGATTTAGGTAAGTTTGTGATGGTAGCTAGTCAGGCGGACCTACAACAAGTCTTAGCAATGGCGACAGATTTAGGTAAGTTGGTGATGGTAGCTAGTCAGGCGGACCTACAACAAGTCCTAATAATGGCGACAGATTTAGGTAAGTTGGTGATGGTAGCTAGTCAGGCGGACCTACAACAAGTCCTACCAATGGTGACAGATTTAGGTAAGTTTGTGATGGTAGCTAGTCAGGCGGACCTACAACAAGTCTTGCCAATGGCGACAGATTTAGGTAAGTTGGTGATGGTAGCGAGTCAGGCGGAACTAAAACAAGTACTACCAATGGCGACAGATTTAGGTAAGTTGGTGATGGTAGCTAGTCAGGCGGACCTACAACAAGTCCTACCAATGGTGACAGATTTAGGTAAGTTGGTGATGGTAGCTAGTCAGGCGGAACTAGAACAAGTCCTACCAATGGCGACAGATTTAGGCAAGTTGGTGATGGTAGCTAGTCAGGCGGACCTACAACAAGTCCTACCAATGGCGACAGATTTAGGTAAGTTGGTGATGGCCTAGCTAGTCAGGCGGACCTAGAACAAGTCCTACCAATGGCGACAGATTTAGGTAAGTTGGTGATGGCCTAGCTAGTCAGGCGGAACTAGAACAAGTCCTACCAATGGCGACAGATTTAGGCAAGTTGGTGATGGTAGCTAGTCAGGCGGACCTAGAACAAGTCCTACCAACCAAACCGAATACATTATGTAGGTACCAACCAGTGTGAATCGAACCCGGGACCTCTGGGTCCGATACCGGTCGGTGGTGTGTACCACAAGACAAGACTATGGAATCCCTTCTACACTCCATCCATACACAAGACCTTGCATAATTTATGTAACAGAAAATGATTAAATTGAAGTAGAAACCTACAGCAACAACGTATTGTTCCGCGGGTGAACGTCCAGTGTTACCAGCGTTCCGTTAAATAAACGTTGCCATTAAAGTTTATGAACCTCGATACTCTTGTTCATTAAGTACCTCCCCCGTACCATGAGTTCTGTAATTATTTTAACGTCGCATCGTTACACGAACGATCCTTCTTCAGTTTTCTTGGTAGAAGCTTTAATGAGGTGTCTCGCTTGCATTCTTTGTAGTGTTGTTTTGTTTAAGAAAATGACAAAAAACAGTAGAGTACCTACGTTGCTTTTTTGTACCGAAAGTACCTAAATATCTCATCATGTCATACGGCTAGTAAAGTCATTTTATACATCTACAATGCAAGAATAGGAAAAAATATAAGAAAAAACCACCAGCCCCACACGTAATTTTTTTTCTTTTTCAAGGTAAGTATTTAAGATAAATGGTTATGAAATAATTAAAATATATACTCTTAAGCGCTGTCGGTGTCGGGTGACAGAGAACTAATTTAAGTCACCGACAGCGGCATAGCTCGAAGAATAAGCATGCTAAAGTGGCGGTGGGCTGGTTACATCGCTCGAGGTACCGGCGGCCGTGTTGGTGTTGGCGCAAACAAGCAAAGGGGATCGCGTTTAGGCAAGCGTAGCGTAGGACACCCTGCTACAGGTGGAGCGACGACCTGCGAAAGATAGCAGGCGGGGGCTGGGGAAGACCTGGAGGACGGGCTCAGTGGCAGCGTGATCACACGCGGTTATTTTCTACTTTTTTAGTAGAATTAAGACGTAGTTTTTTGAAAACGCCACCAAAAGGTAGATTTTCAGGTTAGTAATTGCCAATTGGCTAATATCTAAGAGGTTTTTTGCTTAAAACATGCAGTTTTTTTTATTTTACACGTTTTTGGTAGATATAGTAGATTTTGACTATACTTAAAAGTAGTTTTAAATACTAAAATAAATGTGGTCACACTGCTCAGTGTGCGAATAAGGAGACGCGACCGCAGCCTGATGATTATGATGATGATATTAGCACTTATTACCGTATGACATAACATAAATAACCTATGTAGGAGAATAAAAACAAAAATACGGTAACTTTGTATTTCTATCGTTGTTAACTCCACTTGAGACCAGTTTTCCAACAAATTGTGTGCCAACGCTGCCGTTCATGAAATAAAAAAAAGAATAAATCGAATGTAGGTCAATACTGAGTACGTTAAAAGACGCAGCTGACAGTATACAGGATGCTCGCAGTAAACGTTTGTTCATATTATCTAAGAGCACTCCGAAAATAAAAATTTGAATGTAATGCAAAGAATAGAGTGTATAAATAAAGTATCAGCTGGAGCTTTTGGACTTGATTGAAAACCGTGCCAGGAAGCTCATCGGGAACTCGGCGTTGGCCACGGCGAAACTTCAAAGCCTCAGCCACCGCTGAAAAGTTGCATGCTTATCGGTTTTTTATACAATACTTACACTTTGGTGAGTGCGCGAGCGAGCTGCACGACCTTGTGCCTCCAGATCCTTCCCACCATCGGGGTAGGTACCAGACGCAGACTAGCCTAGCACCCTTTACATCGTTGACACTCCAGCTGTCCGTACCAAACGCTTTGCCAATTGATTCCTCATACGAAGCGCTAAAGAATGGAATGAGCTGCCTGTGTGTTCCCTGACACTTAATCCGTCTCTGTGGTCTAGTGGTTCACACCCCCGATTTTCCGACCCAGAGGTCCCGGGTTCGATTCCCAGTGGAGGTACATATTGTATTCGGTTTGGTTGGTGGTAGGACTTGTTCTTAGTCCGCCTGACTAGCTACCACCATCTTATCTAAGTCTGACGCCATAACAATGATGTTTTACTGTGCATTTATTGTGCATAACAGCATTATTGTGTTCCGGCAGTTTAGAGATAAGATAGCCAGTTCCTCAGTGATTGAGGATTCCGGTAGTAGTGCACTTCAACCTTCAGCCTTATCACCACTTAACATCAGGTGTGATGAAGACTAAGTGCTACAGAGTTGTAAATAAAAAAAAATAAAAAACTTACAACCCAGGTCTCTCAAGTCGAGAGTGAATAGGCTTCTCCTGGGCAGGCATGTTGTAACATCCTAGACTGCATTCTGTTAGCCAAACAAGATGGCGGACAAATGCTTGCCTGGTTTTTAATAAAAAGAAAATAGGTTTTGGTACGTTTTGGTACTTTTACAAACTCGAACATTCAATAATTTTATGGTTAGTCTCTACAAATACTTTGTTTTCAGGCAGCCTGCAGTGCAGCCTAAAATGATTTTTTCATTAATACTGATTAAGCATTTGACCGCCATTTTGCTCAACAAACAGGATGCATGCTTGTATAGTAGGGAAGGGAAATATATATAGACTGTGCTTGTAGCATGCTTACCCAGTAGGTGGTAGGTAGTTATTTACTTGCTTATCCCCTCTAACCTAGCCCAAAACGTAGTTTTTAATATAAAATAAATAATAATAAAAAATAAATAACTTCTTACATTCACACCAATTATCTAAGCCCCATTTTAATTTCATTACGAAAATGTATCATGGAAACTTGATAACGGATAAATATATACTTAAATACTTTCTGTTTGTAAATACATACTTAATATACATAGTAAACACCCAGACCAAGACAAATAGACAGGTTCATGCACACAAATATTTGTCTTGTTCGGGAATCCAACCCAAGACCACTGGCGCAGAAGGTGGGTAGCCTAGCCTACCCCTGCGCCAAATCGGTCGTCCAAAATCAATGTACTTACCTACCTATCTTGTGAAAATGCATCAACTTATTGAAAGCCTATAATTAAAGGATAGGTAAGGTATAAGTATTTACTACCTTTTTTTTTATTAAGTACCTACTTATACCTTACCGATGTCCTTAGGTACGAGTAATGTTGTTCTTTTATTTTTTGGTTAGAATATCTTAATATATTTAATAAGTACTATACATGTACTTAATCAGCATTTCAACTTCATCAATGAAATACCTACATTACATTTAAGTATCGAAATTTTTTCATCATTCTTTGGGTAAACCTGCTAAGTAGGTACCTACTAATTACGTACCTTAACTATAAAGTTTCAGTAAGTACCTATCAAAGTTCAAGTAAAATTTTATGTAAATTTTATTTGGGCTGGGGAATATCAACAGAATCACACAATTTAACTAAGTTACTCGAGTTAAGTGTTATTAAAGGTATATTTATGTACAATTAACTTCATACATTTTTAGGGTAAAAAGGAACCCATAGGGCGCTTGTGCACTACACTGAATTGTCCCGGAAAAAACGGATGGTTGTATTTTAATAATTAATCATTTTTAATAGTAAGAATTTATTTATTTCGTGTATGTAGTTTCAACGTTATTTAAATTTTTAGTTTCAACGTTTCAAACCCTAAACTACACGAAATGAATAAATTCTATAATTTATTATTAAAATACAAGCATCCTTTTTTTTCGGAAAGGTAAAATTCAGTGTAGTGCAATATTATTATCTCCGAAGTTTGCAAAGAAAAAAACAGAAATTATTTTATCTGATAGAAGTTTATGTAAAGATAACTTACAGAAAATAAAACGATGTCTCTAAATAGTAAACTTTTTTCAGAAATCATCAACAAAAATTACGTTATCGGTCAACCTAAAACTGCAATATTCTACACCGCAAATTCTCTGACGAATATAGTCTTGCCGATTAAAACGTTTTCACGTTTCATTATTTATATTTATGATGGTACGGAACCCTCGGTTCGCGAGTCCGAATGACTCTTGCCGGTCTTTTTTAATAATTAATTAACAGCCTATATGAAGTCCCTCAAAGTAAAGTCCATTGAATATACAATTTTTAATTGAATATATTTCGAACTTTAAAAGTTTTTTTGCTATCATTACAAACGTTAAATTAGTGTATTTTTCATTCAAGTAATTTATTAGGTTTTTAATTCAAAATATCTTAGATTCGCCGTTAATTGGCTGGCTGGAGAGAAGAATGATGATGACCGTTGTTACTATTAACCCATATCTTGCAATTCCCGGAAATCAATTTGTAGTCGTGAATGAGTACACGTCCGAAGCTTATTCGTTTAAATAGTGTTAACAGCTTTTTACAGATTTAATAAAAAAAAACAGTAGCCCAAACAACGCATACAGACAGTCATAAAGACACTTTAATACGGTATCTTATCAAACCCCTTTACAGCCCGTATGCAGTACCTAACGGTGCTTTGTGGGCACGCAGAAACAACGAACGTCCGCCAAAGCCGCGCCGAAACTACCGAACTCGTTTCTCTAGACTCGTTTGCATATTGATACCATTGATACATGTATATTTGGTCTTATTGCTGTCCTGATTCGGTTACATCTGTATTTAGTATAGCGACAGATCTATTGATCGACAGTTTTTATGAATGGGAATTAATATGCTTCATTCTTAATTCTTACATAATATGCTCACTCAAAGGACAAGCGAAAAATTTTAAAATATGTTTAAATCACTTGTATTTATTTTTATTTAAAATGTTACACTGTCAATTTACAGAATTAAGGTTATACTTAATAATAACAATGCTTAAAAAGTTTTAAATCTTAATTAACTATAATACCTACTTTTGAATCGTTCAATGTTCTATCCAACCACTCATTCAGGTCTTTTAAAAAAATCACTACCGATATTATTATATAATATAATAGCTAATAGCCGCATAATTAAGTATGGCATTAAGATCGCCATTTAGTATTTTGATAGAGTTAGACTTCACGTTTCGGAAGTCCAAATGCAACTATTAAATCAAGATTATCTGGTTTACTTCCTTCTCGCAAAAGTAAAATAGATTTAGCAGATTTATAGTTTTATAATCTTTGTCTAGCCTACCTATGTATCTACTTATAAAGTAATATGCACATCTTAAGTTTTGACTCGTACTTACTGTAAATATTTTTACTGATTAGTAAAAATGGATATTAATATGTTTTTTTTTATATTTCTTTAATCTCTAAAGTACTGACAAATTTTTGCTATCGGCACCGCGTATTAGAGACTTAATTTCTATAGAAATAAGGCAGCATTCAGTTTGGCTTTGGCGGGGGCCGCTGGGTCCAGCTATGCTTCACAGGTACAAAGCACCAATTTCATAAAATTTCACAGCATTTATTCAGGACGGTTATATAAAGGACCGAATAGAGACATCCTGTATTTTCTCAGCTTACATCGAAGTAATTGCAGGGTTTGTTTTGAAAGACCCCTTGTACAAAATTGATTATTCGGTAATTAATGAAATTCTCGTCGACATCAAAATTAATTTTAAACTATGTACTATAAGAAGCTGTCCTGTCATGGCCGTTGATTAATGAGCTGATCAGTAAAAACAACGTTTATTTCTAGACATTGTGGTAGATACGATACGATACGATAAGAAACTTGTTCTATCGTCCACTTTAAAAGTTTTAAGCGTGTTGCATGCATGCAACTAATTTACATTGACCAAAATACTTAGCTCAGTCATCTTTCGCATTCTCGACTTGTGTAATACATAAACAAAACAAGTCGTTTAGGTCTCAAACAATAGAGATTGTATTACAAGGGAGCAGAATAACATAAAGTAGAATCCTGAACGCAGCGAGGGATTCAATATACGTCGCCCGAGGTGAAAATAATTTTGCGGCCGAGTAATACACTGTACTTTTCATTTCGAATATAAGGAAATTAAATACACTCTGCTTTTCATACCTATAAGAAAAGCAATAAAGACAACTAAAACTACCTAGAAAATAAAAGAAAGTTGGCGGGGGGCCTCGCCTTCTCTGCCTCTGTTTTCTATTACCTACTTATAATATATGTCACCGGAAAATAACAAGAACCGCAAATTTATAAATTTTCTAGGTAATTTATAATTTTACGGAAGTCCTGTAGAACACGTGATAGGTTAGAATGATTATTTTTTTCTGGAAATTTATAAATTTGCTGTTTTTGTTATTTTCCGGTAACATATATAAAAAATTTGAACTGCATTTGCATGTTAACGGCATCTCCTTCATCAGACTCATCATCGTCATTTTAAATATCCTAACTCTGTTTTTTTTTTTTAATAAACACCCTACATATATTTTTTGTTTTATTGTTTAATCTCAGATATAAAAAAGGTTACTTAAAACTTAACCCAACTTAAATCCAGCTAAAAGTTTGATTATCTCCACAAAAAATATATTTTCACATAGACCTTTTTAAGAGGCACCCATTCAATTAATGATCTGCATAGTCACAGCCGTCTCTATCGTCTTTACCCCAAGAGCTATCCGATATTTTTGTAAAAAATTCAATAACAGTCCAAATTTTTGTAAACGGCCCTTAAATATAATTTTAAGAGACTATATTTTGGAATCCAACGTAATACCGTAAACTGCTGCAATTTTGCCCCTTAGCTTCAACTTTGCCTAATCTATTAAAACTAACATAACTTCACCACCGCCATCTATTTTTTACTTTTGATAATGGGAGAAAAACCTTCGTTTTAATGGCAACCCATTTCATTATTATTCGTTGTGGCAACACCGTCACTTTTTTGTCTGGCACCTTTCAACGGTCACAAGAAGTGTGCACGTTTTTTAAGTCAGTGCAAAACTTTTTGTTTTTCATTGGAAAAATCGAGAATTTCAGCTTTCTTAGTGTTTACGGGGTAAGCAAATGTGCTCTTTCTCATGTTTATAATGGTTATTCTTGTAAATGTAATCATTTACGACTAGAACGATGGTAGGCAATGTTGTGAAGGCTTCTCGGTCACTTAGTGACTCAAGTTTGCCTAGTCCTAGGGTTGTCACTAGTTACTCAACTACAGTGAAGCGTTTGGAGGGTTTTGATTTTAGCAGTACATATAGGTATGTTTTATTTAGTTATTTAAAAAAAAAGATATATTTACATCTATTACATAGATATACTTACGCCTATTTCCCACGGGGTAGGCAGAGACTATGGATCGCCAACTGCTACGATCCTTGCACAATTCTTTCGCTTCATTCACATCCATCAATCTTTTCATTTCATACATGCCCGGCGATTTTTGTCACTGCGTACACCAGTCTTTTTTATTAAACCTCCTACTTGGTCCGTGTAGGTTTTGTTATAC
Source organism: Crambus lathoniellus (assembly GCA_949710035.1). Taxonomy (NCBI): domain Eukaryota; kingdom Metazoa; phylum Arthropoda; class Insecta; order Lepidoptera; family Crambidae; genus Crambus; species Crambus lathoniellus. The sequence goes on from OX453297.1 coordinate 34,009,243, forward strand.
TTACCATTTTATTTCACTTTTTGCAAAAATAATTTATATTATTTAGAATTATACATCTTTTGTTGGTGTCCCCCTCCATAGTGGGTTATTCCACTTATCCCCATCGACTTCCCCCATCAATGGGGGATTGTGAACTTTTCTTCCACAAATCCCCATTCAGTACTAAACAAATTGACAATGGGGATTTGTGGACAAAAACAGTTCACACAACCCCATCAGTTGAAAATAAAAAACTATTTATTATAATAATAAAATAATATAAAAATAAAATAAAAATAAAATAATAAAATAAAATAATCAGATAAACAATAATGTTAATTACTTATATTGATGTTTGCTGCTGTGTATGCATTTAAAAAACATTTTAAATAATAAAATGAATAAATATATAATGACACTCACATCAATTAGGTATCCAAATTTATTTCATGTGTTGTCTGGAAATTGTGCTTTAACTAAAAAAATAAAATAAAATAAAATCATGGATACTAGACAACGGACGTTTTGAATTATAATAGAAGTATAAATATTTGAAAATATACTTAACCCGGCGTCATGGGGGTGGAAAATTGTAACATGGACGTGGGGGTTGGGTCATTATTACCCATGTAGATACTGTTATAAGTCAGTATATATTTAAGAATATAGTAAATATTTGTTTTGGGCCTCAATTTAATTTTATTAAGGCAATAAAACACAGAAAAAATAAAATGAAGACACTATAGGAAACAAGGCTTTGAAACAAATACTCTAAAAATCAATAAAGTTTGCTTCATCTAGCTAACTCCAAGTTATTTCTTAACTTCCATGACTCGTTCACACAAAATAATAATCTGTAATAATAACAGGTAAAAGTACCGGCCCACCCGTAACAATACGTCATAAATAAAGTAACGACACTTTGAAATACTGATCTTAAGGTAATGACAATAAGTACCACAATTTCTGTACGAAACAGTTACTCCATGTAACTAATTTAATGTAAAATGGAAAATGAAGTATTGGGCGACTGCTCTAACCACTGAGCTGTCGCCCGGAAAGCGAAAGGTCGTGGGTTCGAGTCCCATCGGAGCTGGTTGTGAGACGGGTCGATTTTTTCTAACTACTTCATTTTCCATTTTACAATAATAATAATTGCATTGTGAATGCAAAAAACTAAAAATTAAAATAACTTGCAATAGTAATTTCATCTTTAGCGATTGCCAAATACCTGGAAAGGTATTTCTTTCGCGTGTGAGGGTAGTAATATCTCCACATTGATGAAAATAACGCTGACTATACAGCGCGTAAGTAATGGATAAATTCGACGCTTCCCGTAACGACTCCGTAGCTCAGTGGTTAGAGCAGTCGCCCGGAAAGCGAAAGGTCGTGGGTTCGAGTCCCATCAGAGCTGGTTGTGAGACGGGTCGATTTTTTCTAAATACTTCATTTTCTATTTTTCAATAATAAAAATTGCATTGTGAATGCAAAAAACTAAAAATTAAAATAATTTTATGTATGCTGATATGTATGTATGCATTGTATGATAAAATAAAAGAATACCTTTATTACTATTTACATAACATTATTTAATGTTTTTCATATAAGAATATAATATAAAAGTAACACTTAAAAAATTCAAAGACTGGTTATTATAGAAATAACTTGGATTTAGCTAGATGAAGCAAACTTTATTGATTTTTAGAGTATTTGTTTCAAAGCCTTGTTTCCTATAGTATAAAGTGTCTTCATTTTATTTTTTCTGTGTTTTATTGCCTTAATAAAATTAAAATGAGGCCCAAAACAAATATTTACTATATTCTTAAATATATATTGACTTATAACAGTATCTACATGGGTAATAATGACCCAACCCCCACGTCCATGTTACAATTTTCCACCCCCATGACGCCGGGTTAAGTATATTTTCAAATATTTATACTTCTATTATAATTTAAAACGTCCGTTGTCTAGTATCCATGATTTTATTTTATTTTATTTTTTTATTTAAAGCACAATTTCCAGACAACGTGTAAATTACACATGAAATAAATTTGGATATAATTGATTTGAGTGTCAAAATATATTTATTCATTTTATTATTTAAAATGTTTTTAAATGCATACACAGCAGCAAACATCAATTTAAGTAATTAGCATTATTGTTTATCTAATTATTATAATAAATCGTTTTTTATTTTCAACTGATGGGGTTGTGTGAACTGTTTTTGTCCACAAATCCCCATTGTCAATTTGTTTAGTACTGAATGGGGATTTGTGGAAGAAAAGTTCACAATCCCCCATTGATGGGGCAAGTCGATGGGGATAAGTGGAATAACCCTCCATGGCATATAAGGTATATTAATATACTATTATTTGTTACTTTTGTTTTGTGATTTTAATTTGATTTATTAAAACTTAAATAAAGAAAACTAGTTTATTCCTGTCAGATTTGTTTGATTGACCCTATTATAACGTTTGTCTTGGTTAAAAGAGTATTCCACATGATGGTACAAAAAAACTTTAATTGTTTTTATTGAATATACCTACTTAGTCTTTTACATTTTGTGTTTTTCTATTTGGAGCAACCCTAACCATGCTTAAAACTTACTATGAAAATATTTACTGATACTGCTCAAACTGTGCCTGCTTGTGGCCAACTTTGCCTGCTTGCCAGAAAACTAAATTGATGGTTTTATGTGGTAACCCATGCACATCTTTATGGTAACACATTCTTTATGGCTCTATAATTAAGATCAGTTTTTAAATGCGGCTCGTATTTTTGCTAATAATCTTCTAGGCAAAGTTGAGGCTTTTCATCACAATTTTGCCTACAACTTTGACGGTTTCTGGTGATCAATTTAACAGCAGTTTCGGCGTTATGAACCTTAAGATTTATGGCATAGATCTCCAATTAGACCGCTAATGTAAACATGGACACAGATAATAAATACTTGAAGAGATATTTTCAAAAAACCATAAATTTCGTGCAAAGTTGCAGCAGTTTACGGTATCGCATTGGAAGGTACAAAAAAAAAGTTATACCCCGAAAATGGTGCAATTCTTTCAGCAAATATGCTATCACTAATTTTATCGTTAACATGTGTTTATGTTCACCATATCTAAGCACCAAAGTCGAAATCCATAAAGATATAAAACGGGAAACTAATACTTTAGGAAGAAGTCGGTTGTTTCTGATAGCATTTTTAACATAGGTGTAATGCCAATTTGAGTTTACGTAGAGAGTTTTTTTAAAAGTTTTTTTGTTTTTCATTTACAAATATAGGGGGATTATATACTTTTACGAAAGATAATAATAAATGTATTCAAGTGTAAAGTGAATTACACTTATACCATTTTTGCTTATTTTTTATAGATTTTTTAAAGCTTTGTATTTGTTTTTTTTTTAATGTCGCTGTCATAAATATTGGTGGATTACTAATGAATTATTAATTAAACTAGATAATCTAATTTTCAATGTTAAGAAATTACTGATATAGAATTATTGTTGAGTCTCCATAGAGCGCATTAGTTTGGCTCTCGGGCTACTTCTACAAGCCATGCTATGATACGGAACGGCAACATTGCTGTGAACCGGTTTACTCCTCTGAGTACGAAATCCTATGGAGGTGGCATACCTACGAAAAAGTGAGGTGTAACTAGGTCACAATGTAAGAAAATCTTGGAATTCAATTTTAAACTACTTCTAATTGTCGTATTAATCGGTCCGTCAAAATCGGTCCAGCCGTTTCAGAGATTAACCGGAACAAACAGACAGACAGACGAAAATTGTAAAACATGTCATTTTGGTATATGTACCGTATATTTCATCATATGCACGTAGTAAGAAGCGGTTATTTAATGTTACAAACAGACACTCCAATTTTATTTATTTGTATAGATGTATAGAAGATATGCCATCTCCATAGGATTCAGTACTCGAGGTTTACTCGCTGTTTACCTGTCAAACGGCGCAAACGGTGTCAAATCGGTTCACTTAAAACTACGTTGCCAACTTTATGCGCATGGCTTGTAGAAGACGATAGAGATGGCTGTGGCATAGTGGATCGGTTGGGTGGATCTTTTAAGGATTTTAAAAAGGGAAGCCGCTGGGAAGCCGTCATGTATGAATGAACCCTTCGCCACTGCTAGGTTTGGTATAGAGACAAATAAGATCACGGGAAAGGACACTAAGCTTTAGATCACAAAAATTAAATCTTATAGGGGTTGACATACGGATGCAAGATGCAAGTTGGTCTTACTGAATAACCCTCCTTTTGGTAGTGCAAATAAAATTTTAATGCAGTTCTGCTGGTAACCTTGAGGCTTGACCTGACTGAATTGATGCTACAATGAAGTTATGCCTTTACTAACCATAGGTTATGCTTATGTATGATATTATAACTGTGAAATTGTATTTGTTTGTTTGTTCGTCTTTCACGTCAAAACGGAGCAACGTATCGACGTGATTTTTGGTAGGTATGGGGATAATGATATCTAGGCTACTTTTTTATCCCGGAAAATTTACACACTCCCGCGATTATTTTATTCTGAGGTAACGTTGCGTATAATACCTAGGGTAAAAACCACCTTGTATCGGCCACGTCAACAATATTTCACATTGATTTGCTTCCTATTCTCACATTTATTACCCTAGCTTTCTAGGAGATATTTTTTAATAAACTGTTGTTATTTGACTTTCCTTTGAACTAATAAAATATTTGAAATTTGGATAAAAAGAAAATTATATTGATGTTTTTCTTTGTAGACACCCAATTTCCCTAATATCGGCCACTTGCGCCCAAAAATCGCCCACCTGTTTGCCTTGTATCGGCCTAGGCTAACATTATGAGCAATACAAATATACTTCGAATTAATAAAGAAAGATAAAGATATACAAAGATATACATAGAGATGTATAAAAAACATACATTTACCGTGTTTTTTTTTAACAATCCCAACTTAATTTAATGTTGAGAAAAATAAAATAAAAAAATGATTTTGTTTTTTTCTAGCATAAAGATATTCTGACCTAATAGTAACAAATAAATTTTGAAGTCGGAATTTTTATTTTAGATATTTTAGATTATTTTACTTTAATATGTTTAATATTAAAGTAAAATGATCTAATAATCTAATTTAATATGTTTTAACTTTAACTTTAATATGTCTTAAAGGAAAGTCTATAAATCAAATACTATTAACAAGTTATTAGAAATTTAATATTACAGTTTGCACATCAACAATGATACTTCCACATAAAAGTAACTAAACAAAAAATCGAAATTTATTAAATATTTTTTTTTAAACATTTCACGTAACTAGAAACGTAGGTGACACTGTCATTAAATTATCGCACACAATAGTCTTACAATGAGTCACACCAACACATCAAAATATGACTATAAAAGTTACTGCATTTTATGCGCGAACTCGTGCAAGTACTAATAGTTTTTGTTTCATCGAAATCTGGCCAGGATTTCCAAAGATACAGCAGCGTTGTAAAGTTTCACCAGCTTTTGAAAATTTGCTTTCCTTGCGCGCTATTGCGATAACGTCATGTCGCACTGACATCTCCGTTTGCGGCTGTTGCAGGTGATTTCCGTCTAACTGTACCTACATAGAGTTTGTCTGTGCGCAATCTTCGCGCAACTCGTGCGTTTTTGACGCTAGTTACAGTACATTTTCTTCGTTCTAAGGTTATGGTAAATGATTAGTATTCAATTTCGACCGCGCGCAGGCGCACTCTAAAACTGTCACCTACTGTCGATACCGAAAGACATTTATCTCACAAACTTATCTGACCCAGTGGTGGAGGCGCCACTAGCAGTATAAAATTATCGAAATGGCTGTCAGTTTTTAGGGTGCATATTTAACTACCAAGTCAGTTAAGGTTGTAAGTACATTTTGTTTTGACGGTTGCCATATGTATTATATACACAGAATATGTATATGTATATATACAGAATCCCGCCCGCCATTACGAAAGTTGATTTAATTTATTATTCACGAAAATAAAACATTATTTGAAGGTGTTTTTTCACATGGGCTCAATACAAAATAACTTAAACATTTCATTGATCGACTATAAGAAAAATAAATAAATATATTACGAAACCGTGAGAGCGCAACTATATAGGGTAAAACCACCTTGTATCGGCCACCTCAACAATATTTCACATTGATTTGCTTCCTATTCTCACATTTATTAGCCTAGCTTTCTAGGAGGTATTTTTTAATAAACTGTTATTATTTGACTTTCCTATGAACTAATAAAGTATTTGAAATTTGAATAACATTTTTATATATTGATGTTTTTCTTTGTACACACCCAATTTCCCTAATATCGGCCACTTGCGCCCAAAAATCGCCCACCTGTTTGCCTTGTATCGGCCTAGGCTTACATTATGAGCAATACAAATATACTTCGAATTAATAAAGAAAGATATAGATATACAAAGATATACATAGATATATATAAAAAACATACATAATATACCGTGATTTTTTTTAACAATCCAAACATAATTTAACGTGTTTAGAATAAATAAAAAAAATATGATTTAGTTTTTTTCTTGCATAAAGATATTCTTACCTAATAGTAACAAATAAATTTTGAAGTCGGATTTTTTTTTTTAGAGATTTTAGATTATTTTACAAACTTTAATAAAGGAAAGTCTATAAATCAAATACTATTAACAATTTATTTTAAATTTAATATTACAGTTTGCACATCAACAATGATACTTCCACATAAAAGTAACTAAACAAAAAATCGAGATTTTTTAAATATTTTTTTATTATAATTAAGTACCTAAATTAAGTATCTAATCTAGTGTACCTAGATTTGTATGAAGTAACATTTGTATCGTCCATGACTTAATGTTTAGTGGCCGATATCAGGATTTTGACTCGCCTTGTATCGGCCATCACCATTTTTAACGGCCGATATCAGGCGTTTTTATGAAATAATCAACCCTAAATCCGGCCATTCGATTTTTTATTAAAATTTAAAAAAAAACATAAAAAAATTAATCAATAATGTTGCGTTATAATCTCTTTAACCTTCACAAGCAAAAATCAACGTTTTAAACCTCCTAGATAAGTTGCAAACCCTTTCCCCCGTAACCTCGAACTCGTCATTTTTGACTAGAAAATGGCGTGAATTTCGACACGAATGCGCAGGTTACAACATCCAATGCCACTGAACTGTCAAATGAACTTTGATCACCACCTCATTTAATTCATTTAAAGACAACAATATAATGTTCATTATAGAGCAAAATTTGTGCAAGTATATCGAATATTAAATAGTTTTTGATCAAATTCGTAGGAAGTGACCGATACCAGGACGTGGCCGATACAAGGCGGTTTTACCCTAGCCAAAGGATTCTATGTAGGTATACGGAAGTGCGAAGTGACGTCCCACGTTAATGCCATAGGTTCACCCAAATTTTCCTCGGAGGCCGTACTTTAACGTTTAATATCTCAGTCATTTTTGAAGATAGGAAAAAAATAAAAACAGATTCTTTTTTCTCGAGTTACATATTTTTTAGATATGCTGATAACAAAAATCATTGGTGTGACTCATTATCTAAATTAATTATCTAATTTAGTGTACCTAGATTTGTTGTTGTTGGATCGAATATTTAATAGTTTTTGATCAAATTCCTAGGAAGTGGCCGATACCAGGACCTGGCCGATACAAGGCGGTTTTACCCTACCTAGTCCACGGGCGAAGCCTTTTTAAATGCAAGTCTTGCACATAACTGTAATTGTTGGATCTAAAAAGGTAACTGACTCAATGGTGTCCGTCTACAACAGCTTTTTAGCTTTTGCTCTCGAAAATTTTAAAATGTAGGTAGGTAGGTAATTTAATTTGTACATTTTGATGACCAAGAAGGCTCAAAGTCACCCAGCGAGCAATGGAGAGAGCGATGCTTGGTATTTCCCTGCTCGATCGAATGATGATCGAAAGAAATGATGAGATCCGCAGGAGAACTAAAACAACCGACATAGCTCGAAGGATTGCATCATTGAAGTGGCAGTGGGCGGGACACATAGCGCGGAGAACCGATGGCCGTTGGGGCGGAAATGTTCTCGAATGGCGACCGCGTACCGGACGACGTTCCGTGGGCAGGCCCCCTACAAGGTGGACCGACGATCTGGTCAAGATCGCGGGAAGCCGCTGGATGCGGGCAGCGCAGGACCGATCGTTGTGGAGATCCTTGGGGGAGGCCTATGCCCAGCAGTGGGGTGGGCGTCGTTCGGCTGACATGATGATGATGATGATGATGATGATGACCAAGGGCTCTTAGTCAGTGAAAACGCCAAAATTGCCTATTTTCTATTAGCTGTCATTTGAAACATTGAAGATTATTCGCTTTGAAATTTCCAATAGGTATGTATTATTATAGAACGTATAGGGTAAAACCGCCTTGTATCGGCCACGTCCTGGTATCGGTCACTTCCTACGAATTTGATCAAAAACTATTTAATATTCGATATACTTGCACAAATTTTGCTCTATAATGAACATTATATTGTTGTCTTTAAATGAATTAAATGAGGTGGCAATCAAAGTTCATTTGACAGTTCAGTAGCATTGGATGTTGTAACCTGCGCAGTCGTGTTGAAATTCAAGCCATTTTCTAGTCAAAATTGACGAGTTCGAGGTTACGGGGGAAAGGGTTTGCAACTTATCTAGGAGGTTTAAAACGTTGATTTTTGCTTGTGAAGGTTAAAGAGATTATAACGCAACATTATTGATAATTTTTTTTGGTTTTTTTTTTAAATTTTAATAAAAAATCGAATGGCCGGATTTAGGGTTGATTATTTCATAAAAACGCCTGATATCGGCCGTTAAAAATGGTGATGGCCGATACAAGGCGAGTCAAAATCCTGATATCGGCCACTAAACATTAAGTCATGGACGATACAAATGTTACTTCATACAAATCTAGGTACACTAGATTAGATACTTAATTTAGGTACTTAATTATAATAAAAAAATATTTAAAAAAATCTCGATTTTTTGTTTAGTTACTTTTATGTGGAAGTATCATTGTTGATGTGCAAACTGTAATATTAAATTTAAAATAAATTGTTAATAGTATTTGATTTATAGACTTTCCTTTATTAAAGTTTGTAAAATAATCTAAAATCTCTAAAAAAAAAATCCGACTTCAAAATTTATTTGTTACTATTAGGTAAGAATATCTTTATGCAAGAAAAAAACTAAATCATATTTTTTTTTGAAATTTATTCTAAACAAGTTTAATTATGTTTGGATTGTTAAAAAAAATCACGGTAAGTATATTATGTATGTTTTTTATATATATCTATGTATATCTTTGTATATCTTTATCTTTCTTTATTAATTCGAAGTATATTTGTATTGCTCATAATGTAAGCCTAGGCCGATACAAGGCAAACAGGTGGGCGATTTTTGGGCGCAAGTGGCCGATATTAGGGAAATTGGGTGTGTATAAAGAAAAACATCAATATAAAAAAATGTTATTCAAATTTCAAATACTTTATTAGTTCATAGGAAAGTCAAATAATAACAGTTTATTAAAAAATACCTCCTAGAAAGCTAGGCTAATAAATGTGAGAATAGGAAGCAAATAAATGTGAAATATTGTTGAGGTGGCCGATACAAGGTGGTTTTACCCTATGTGATGGGAGGAATGTTTCGAAAACACGATTGGAAAAATTTTGCTCGATAGAAAAAAATCCTGAAGTTACCTCTAAAATTTGATATAAATGCACATAACGACCGTCTTTTACAATAATAATTCCTATAAAATCACAAACACATAGGTATGTAGGTACCTTTTCTATTTCGTGACTGTTTAAGATTTAAAAAAAACTAAACATTTTTATTAATTTTTTGCTATAAGTGTGAATTTCGCTTACGATTTTTAGATTTGAGCTCGTCGATTCCATAGTAACCCCCCTAATGAACTTCTTGAGTCTTGAGCGCTATCAACATTGAATCTCCATGGCTTATGGAAAACATTTCCATGGAGATATTGAACCTGACCGACCTGACAGCGGTCAGGTTTATTTGGTTCATTTTATTTTTACTTGGCTTTTGAAAGCACTTTAAGTTATCCAGACACAGACTGAATATCCAGATCAGAAAGATCGTTTTAAGCTGGGAAGCCTATAGCTCCTTTATATACTTAACCTATTTTGCATTAGGTAAGTAAAACGAAAACGATAACATCAAACTTCGTATCTCGTTAGGGCGTTTGTGCACTACACTGAATTTTACCGATCCGGCGATCCGGTTTTTTCCGGACCGATATGGCAGCAATGAAAAACATATGGGCGCTTGTGCACCACACTGAATTTTACCGTCCGTCATTTTACTTTTCCCCATTCCGGACCGTTTTTTTCAGTTCCGAGATGACGGCAATGAAAAACATATGTACGCTTGTGCACTACACTGAATTTTACCGTCCGGAAAAAAACGGATGGTTGTATTTTAATCATAAATCACTACATAGTATAAAACAAAGTCGCTTCCCGTCTGTCTTTCTTTAAAACTACGAAACAGATTTTCATGCGGTTTTCACTAATAGGTAGCGTGGTTCTTCAGGAAGGTTTTAATATATAATTTATGAAAGTTTTGTGTAAATTGGTAGAAATATAACGATAATTGTCGAAAGTGCCGGCAAACGGCAAGCCGCCCGGGAGCTTTCAGCAAAAACGCTGCCTAATCCTTTCGAGGTTTAAAAAAATAATGCATATTAAGATATTTCTCTTCTATAGATCTACAAAAAAGTCCGCGATAGCATATGTCTATCTTTTAAGGATAGCATATTATAGCCATATTATCTCTTAAAAAATGGTTACGAACAATACGGTAATTTGGAAAGCTATTTAAACGGATACAGTATTAACCCTTATCAATCTAAATACGTTAGTTGCTTTCAGCATTTCATGCACATTATTTTACTGTTTTACACCATATAATATAAATGAATATCTTAGGAGTTATCGCAAATAAATTAACGCACGCCAAAATGAATTTAAGCGCCTTTCTCACCAATAACACGTAATATATCTAGCACCAAAAATATGGTTTTTGAAATTTTTGTTTGTCTGTCTGTCTGTCTGTTGTCCGTGTTTCACGCAAAAACTACTAAGCGGATTTTGATGAAACTTTTTTTGTTATATAGCTAGCCGTAGACATTCGATAGTAGTTAAAAAATAATTTTTCATCCTGCCTCAATTTATTGTGATTTCGGTAAAATGACCCCGCAGGTACCTTTCACTGATAAGAGGATGAACCCAAAATTCTTTCTGTCTTCTACGTCTTCGTACATAAAGCAATAAAGCAAGTAATTGCCGACGTTCCAAGGAACTCATTATTCCTCTCGTTTAAAACGCGTCCGTAGAGTGTAGTTTCAAAGAGATCACTGCGCTGCCCCGGCCAGTAAAAAACCGGACAAGTGCACAAGCTAACCATCCGTGTTTTTCATGCCACGCCGCTCCGTAAAAACACGGACCGCCGGATCGGTAAAATTCAGTGTAGTGCACAAACGCCCTTAGTTGGTTGGTAGATACACTCAGGGACAAAGTCGGTGAGCCACTTGTCTTCGGGTGGCTGGTGCGGTGCCTCTCTATTCTCGCAGAGACCCTTTTACTATTTGGTTATGTATTAAACTAGGGAAGTACAAAGCATAACCAATTAGGGATAGGGACTACAAGTGAACGGTGGCGGTGAGACGCCATCCAGTCACACGAAAAGAAGTAGGTACCTACCTACTTAAAAGGCGGTTCACCGAATTTGACCCTGAGTGTACCTTGTTTAGTACAGGTAGGTACACCGACCCACACAGTCTGTTTATTCACACAGTCGATTGATATCGAAGTTGGAACTTGGAAGTAAACATTAAACGTAGTGATTACATGCTCTTTGGTAAACATTACCCGATTCCTTTAGCTCAAGGTGGGTAGGCAAGTCTACCTTAGCCTATAAGTGGATTAGAAGCGTATGTTGTAAGTTACTCAATACATGTTGCCATCATACTCGGGATAAAGTACCTACAGTATAATAATAAGTACATCACAAACTAAAGAAAAACAGTTGGTAACACAAAATAAATAAAAGAAAAACTAACCTTATAGAATTCTTAGTCAGCCTCCAAACCGCGCGAAAAAGATTAAAAGCAGTCCACTGGGTCCAATGAGAATCCAATTCGACAGGCCTTTACAAGAACAAATCACTGTTTACCTAGAATAACGTTTCCAGACGGAACGCGGCGAAACCAACGAACTTTTCGACGGTGTCTACAGAAATTGCAACACAACTTTTTAACACCTTTTTAATGGCAATTTTTCACATTCACTGTCGTAAATAGCCGTTTTGACACTGTTTCCTACAACATAGAATTAATTTTCAACATTTTTTGAGCACATAATGTTGTAAGTCACGATCGTAACGGTGCAGCGGAGCTCGATCGACACGTGCTGCTCGCAAGAAGCGCATAACAGGACTGCCGCGTTTTGCTCTTTTCTTTTGGCCGTCTCTGCGGGCGAAAATGAAATGGCGGAGCTGGCTTGCTGTCTAGTGCTGTGTGGCTCGCCGCAATCGGATCGGACATCATGCGGTATTCTACAGGTGCGACTAGTGCCAGATTCGCCTGCACTGTTGTGGTACACCAGAACTACTAGAAAGGCTTAATAAGAACAAATAGTGTACCTAGGTCTTCGATCAACAATTACACCTAGGTCTAGATACAATAGTTGGAGTGACAAACACGGCTGATAAAATATGCGCCCACTGAGCCAATTGAGCGTCATTTATGGCATAAATAAATAAATATTTTTCTTACAATCACACCAATTATCTAAGCCCGTAGTTAATTTCTTAAGAAACTGTGTCTACGTGAACTTGATAACGGATAACTATATACTGATATACTTTTTGTTTGTAAATACATACTTAATATACATAGAAAACACCCAGACCAAGACAAATAGACATGTTCATGCACACAAATATTTGTCTTGGTCGGGAATCGAACCCGAGACCTCTGGCGCAGAAGGCAGGTAGTTTACCCCTTGCGCCAAATCGGTCGTCAAAACATATAGCATATAGCATAGCACAGGAAGGATCGTACATTAATAACCCTTTTTCTCAGCCATAATAAGTTTTGATTTAGTTCGTGAGCCTTCATCTAGTCAAAGAATACTATAATATTGATCTAGTACTATTGTAGATCGAAGACCTACCTAGCCTGGGTAACCCAGGTAGGGCAGGCGTACCGGTTTTGGCCACTGTACCGGTTTTGGCCACTGTACCGGTTTTGGCCACTTTTTGCTCTAAAAGTTTTCTAAACAACTTTTTGCCATTTTTGATAAAGACAATTAAAATAAAGTATTTTAAGGTAATAATAACAATCGTTAGAATTCCTTATGTCATAAGATTTTTTTTCAATAAATTCCATTTTCTGTTTGAAAAAATGTTTTGTATGAAAATTTTGATGAAATACTTTATAAACCTTTGTTTTTTACAATTAAATTGTTGTTTTGCAATTGACTGGTTTCTAGCGCATTAGAATATAGGTATTGATTTTACCTGGGTTTGGTTTTGATTTTTCGCAATACTTACAAAAGTTTAACTATCAGTAAGTGGCCAAAACCGGTACATTTGGCACCTCTCACACATTGTGTGTAATATAAAAAAAAACTATTTTACTTTTATACTTAAATTTGAAAAATGTACTTACTTACCTTTAATGGTAGATAAATTATCTATAATTTAAGATATAATTTGTGTCTTAAATACCTAAGACCATTTAGTACTTAGTGCTTAAAAGTCAAAAAATCCTTAAAGTGGCCACAAAGGGTACCTCTGCCCTACTTCTTCAAAAGCCGCCCGCTTTACAGGATCCCGTGGCTCGGCCTGCGAAGTGTAGCCAACGGTCTCCATACAAACGGCGATGACGTTTTCCACCCTTCACAGAATACTACAGTGCCACAAACTTTGCTGTGCCGGTGGCCAAAATGTGAAACTAACGTGATTTTTTTTAATGTCATTTTGCTGTCATCTTGATGTCCAACCATAGCGCTGCTGGCGGCTGAAGTTCTTAGAAGTCAGGGCCGGTTAAATTACTACAAAAAAAAAGAAAAACGTACGTAGCGCCGCTAGGGCATCGAACCCGGGTTTACCCGGTCCGGAAAAACCCGGGTTTTCCCGGGTTTTAAGGAATACAAAAAACCCGGGTTTGATTTTTAAAACCCGGGTTTTTTCGGGTTTTTCGGGTATTTTTAATACTATGTGAAAAACGAAATATAGCTGAAATGTAGCTTACTTCCGCAAAAAAACTACCAACAAACCAACACCAAAATTTGGTGTTGGTTCTCGCACGAACTATCTCCTGAGGATGCCCCGGGTTGGGGCGAAATACGTGTAGAGTAGTCTAATCGGTGAAGGTGCAAGGTGTATTGCTGTCTTGCTAAATGCAGGTATTGTGCACTGGTATTTTAGTGGTGTGTATGTGCAATTTTTTGCGGGCGGACGGGCGGTGCATCTTGCATATTGTGTTTTTTTGCGGAAGTAAGCTACTCATATAGTTTGTTTTTCACAATGGTTAGGGACTTCCGCCAAGTGACGCCTGATTGAATCAAAAAATTTTAATACTTTTCTTTTTGTTATTTATTAAGTACAAGCCACTTCGAATGCAATAATAAATGGAATAAAAACACACTTTGATAAATTATTACAATAAAAGATGCTTTGTTGCTGCGTTCGTACCAAGAAAACAAGCAAAGCAAGTTAAATGGAACGCGCACGGTGCATCCATCTTAGGACATGGAGAGGGTAAAATGTGGAATCCACATTTCACCCCATGGAACCACATGGAATTAGAACTAGTTCTCCGATCTTTTCGACTAGTTTGTCATATATTGCACATGAAGACGACCCCGAAAATATAGCATATTTTCGGTCTGTTTGGGTCTCTCTTTGCAGAGAATTCACGTCGACTGGAGATCTTCTCGTGTACGCCACCCACCTTTGGAATCAAGCGTTCGATAGACATGGCGAAGCACTTGCTGTCTCACTTGATATTTCCAAAGCATTTGATAGGGCCTGGCATGATAGCCGAATTGGCAAGCTTCCCTCATATGGAATCTCTGACGGCCTCTGCATCTGGATCACCGACTTCCTTAGGAACCGTTCAATTCGAGTCGTTGTGGATGGTCAGACATCTGACTTGAAGAACATCAACGCTGGAGTTCCCCAAGTTTCGGTATTATCTGCAACACTATTTCTTCTCCACATTAACGACTTGTTGGTGCCTGGTACTTTTGGTTATGACGATGACACCAGTGTGTCTAGCAGATATCTTTCAGATGCAAGGGCTTAGTGATGAAGTTCAGTCTTGTCGAGAGTCACTAGTTAAGCAAACGAACCTGGCACTTCAGGCACTTCCGATTGGGGAAATGCCAACCTTGCCAGTTTCAACGCCTCGCCACGCAGGCGTGTCTTTTCTCAGATAAACGCAGTCCCTTTCAACTAGCTCCGACTTTCCTGGGCGTATCCTTACCAGTAACCGAGAACCTGCAACTTGGCGTTACTCTATAATCGGAGCTGAACTTCGGTGAGTAAATCGACTCAATTGGTAAAACTGCTGCCAAAAAGCTGGACGTCCTCTCAAAGTTCTTTTCAAAGTACAAGTACTGCTGTCACCTTTGAGATGGCTCCGCTAAAGTTTTAGTAGTAGTTTCACATGTATCTTATTGCATTACTCGTGTTTTCAAGCAAATAAACAATTTTGATTAGATTTTTGAAGTACCAACTGGCAGTTTTAGATGCGTTTGAAAACCGCGCAAAGAAGTTCATTGGAGACAACTTTAGAAAAAGCTAAACTTCAAAGTCTCAGTCATCGCCGTAGTGTTGCTGTTGCTGGTCTGTCGGTGTTTTGCCGGATTCACTTTTGAGAGTGCGCACAGGAACTGCACAATCTTGTTCCCCCAGCCCCTTTCCACCATGGGGTTACCAGATGCAGGTCAGCTTACCATCCATACATCGTAGACATACCACCTGTCCGTACTAAGCGCTTCGCCAGTACTTTTTTAATGCGAGCTGCTAAAGATTAGAATGCGCTACCTGCGAATGCGTTCCCCGATCATTCTTCTTCTTCTTATCAATACGGGCGGTTTCTGCAACTCGACGTCTATTGCGCCAATTTTGCGTCTGGAGGGTGCGCGGCCAGATCACTCCAGCCAGCGCAGCTCAGCCAGGAACGCTCCAAGAGCTTTCACATTCGTGATCGCTTCCTGGACGCTGCCCGGTAAGCCGAGGTACCTCACCCGGTAGGGGCCACCCCCCTGCATTCCAGCAGTACGTGGGCAGCTGTTTCTTCTTCCTCAATGCACCCTCTGCATAGGGGACTGTCGGTGACATCTAAATTAATAAGATGTCTGTTAAATTGTCCATGACCTGTAATAGCACCTGTTACCAGGCGAAGTTGCGGTCTGCACAGTTGTATCAGGGCCCTGGATAGACGCGCGTCCACGCGCGGTTGTGTTAGTTTTGCCTGTCTGCACGAATCCAGCGAGCTCCAGTTCAGTTTTATGTAATTCTATAGTGCGTTCACGGATCTTATTTGCAAACCAGCTTGTCGGGACGGGATAGGCGCGATCGGCTCTGGGCCAACAGGGGTCGAGCCGGATGCGCGTCTGGCCATTATAACCTTGGCATTTTCAAAGCAAGAGTCAAGACATCCTAGACAGCATACTGTCTGCTATGCTGGATGGTGGTCACATGCATGCATACTGCATACCCTGTACAAATATATAAAAAAAATCGTCTGCAACCAGTTCCGAAATTTATGATGGCCAGTCCTGCAAGTCTGTGAAGGCGCTAAGTTAGTAATCTATACTTACTTAATTTTAAGATATTCTGAAAAAATAAAAATCTACTTATGACTTTTTTATATTAGATAACTGTTTTTGTAATTTGGAAAGTACTATTTTTCATTTATTTTAATCCTTCCACATTCTTAACATCTTGTACTCATTGTAAAAATTGCTATAATAACACAGTTTCTTGTATTTAATAAAATTATAACAAAAAGATCGAAAAGCTCGAAAAACCCGGTCTACCCGGGTTTTGATTACTCTTAGACCCGAAAACCCGGGTTTTCAAAAGTGAACCGAGTTTCGATGCCCTAAGCGCCGCTGTCACCGGCACAGAAAAGGTTGTGGCACTGTAAATAGTACAAGTCCTATAACTAAACCGTATACAACAATGAATTTTCACTATGTTGTTGAAATGCATAGGAACTAGTACGTTTTGTTTTTTTTAATACATAGCATAAATTTTGAAATATTTGCACTTTAGTGAACTAAGAAGGTGTTATGGTTGATCGAAGACTAAAGGTCATAGTCCATTTAGACCGCACCGCTCCCACCCAACCAAAGTATGAGCAGCCAAATATGGACTTAATATCGTTCAATGTAGATGCATTTTACAGTAACAATATAAAATAGCGGACAGCGCGCGGTCCGCGAGCTTACCGCCGTCAGTCAGACTGCTCGGTAGTTGACGCCTCGCTGACGCTGCGCTGTCCGCGCGCTGTCTTTAGTGATTGATTTCATACAAAACAAAAAATCTAAAATTTATCTCTGTGTAGCACAACATTTTGCACTTCTATCTAAGCTTAATAATTCACAGACGGTTAAAATCAAAAACTGTTTCTGCAAACCCGCAATATTTTTGAAATTGCTATCCAACGACAACCTCACTATGTGGTAGACAAGGAAAAAAATTATATCCCCACTTTACGTGTAGACGTACCAAACTTATCCTAAAATAATAAAAAAAAAACAAAATTTTACTTCATCATTTGTCGGCGTGATTAATATTATGTAGGTACCTATATAATCGCAGGCAGGTCGCAATTGATCGTGAATTTTCCTTAAATATTTGTATAACTTCTATGCGCTGTTTTATTGTGAAACGCTCCACGATTAATTTTACATGTGTCATGATGACGTATGTCAAATTTCAACCCGCCATCTTGAATATTTCGGAAATAGCGCGAAATTCAAATCCTATACGTACTTTTGAGACACCCTTTATTTATCCGTTATCAAGTTTTCCGTGACAGTTTCTTAATGAAATTTACATTGTAAAAAGTTATTAATTTTTTTTTTATATTACGGCTATAACTAGGTATATTACTACGACATATCCATGCCAAATTACAGCTTTACTAAGCGGTACTAATAGTCTATGAGCTAGGCTGGGGACGGACAGACAGACATGGCGAAACTATAAGGATTCCTTGTTGGCTACGGAACCCTAAAAACGATCGAGGACTGCGGGTGGGTGGCCTCACAGAACAGAAATCTGTTCTGTGGGTGGCCTGCCGGCGGGGAGCGGCGGACTGACAGTGTGTGGACTGTGGGACCCTTAAATGCATGCCTGGGATTCGAACTCGTGTTTAGCAACTCGGTGATTACAAAGTATTCATGTGCTTCTGATCTGAACATCAAACTGGTTATGCCTTTGGAATTAATGACTTTTTCTCGACGATTTGCTATGAAGCTCATATAACTTTGATTAAATGATTGCTTGATACCCTATCTGTCGCATAAGCTAATCGCCTCTGTGGTCTAGTGGTATACATATACACCACCGGTATCAGTCCCAGAGGTCCCGGGTTCGATTCCCAGTGGGGGTGCAAATTGTATTCGGTTTGGTTGGTGGCTTGTTCAAAATCCGCCTGGCTAGCTACCACCATTTTAGCTAACTCTGTCGCCATAACAATGATGTTTTCAGCATTATTGTGTACCGCAAGCAGGCCTATTTCACTCCCCGTGTCGGCTCGAAAACGCGGCGGCAACGCCGGCGTTGTAAATCCATAGAAATTAGGTCCGCAAAAGAGCTAGAATACCTATATGCGATAGAAAGAGATGCAACGACAACAAGTGGCCGTTCGTAATTTGCCTGCGCCGTACAAGCTGAATTCTACTTTATTGCGTTATAGTTAGAGTTTCTATTTATTTAAATGACTTAGCGGAGTGAACTATCTGTTACATAGTAACTATTTAGTAATCTGTGCCGGAAGTTAGAGATAATTGGGGATTCCAGTGGGAGTAGTGCGCTTCCACCTTCAGTCTTAACATCAGATGTGATTAAGGCTGTGTTGAGGTTGTGGTTGAGGATAAAAAAAAATTACCTATAATTCAATGCTATTTTTATAAGATACATACGATACACATTAAGGTCCGGTTGCTCGAAGCTTGGTTAGGGTTAAATTATGGTTAAAGTAAAATTAACCGGCGGTCAAATTTAAAAAGCGTTGTTGAAGCAGCGGTTACTTTAACGAGCAGTCAAATTACAGTTTTAACGGCGGTCAAAATAACCGACAGGGTGGGGGTGGTTTAAATTTTGCCATTAGTAATTAAGGGAAGGTTAATAAAATAGTACAGACAACACTTTTAACCCTAAAATAACCAATGTATTTTTCTTTTACCGATGTCAAAATTGACATCAGTTAAATTTTAACTTTTGTCAATTTTAACAAAAGTTAAATGTACGAGCAACCGGACCTAAGTAAGTAGATATATAAAAAAACTACTGTTTCGGTTTTCTTACCACTTTTGACGTTAATCAAAGCATATAGGCCCTTTGATCTAGAACTATGAAATATGGCAAGATGTAATGTAAGGTCTCACTTTTGAGTAGGTACCTATTTAAAACAGTCTCACACACAACACAACTAGAGAGATTGCCTAAAATTATTGTCTATGCTCCTCCACTGAAACAGTAAATATATATGCTGACTGAAACATTATTTTTTACCCATTGGTTGCCTGAACGAAAGTTCTTTATTTAACTTTTAACTGTATTTAATTTTTGACTTTTAGTAATGTTTGTCTAGTATATTCTTGTCGCGGCAAAATAAGGTCTCACGTGGCACCCCGGAAAATCCATTATGGCACTAAACTTGAAAACCTCCACCTTTCTTTTTTGAAGTCGGTTAAAAATGGAGATTGTACCTCCCTAACTGACGAACAAACTAGTAAGTAACTACTTAGTGACAAAAAATATACATTCGCGCAAATGTCCACTCGCGCAAGTGTCCATTTGCGCTAGTGGCTTTCGCACAAGTGTACCAGACCCCGTAGCTTCATTGACGTTCAAAAGTGCTGTATCAGCCTAAAATGAATAAATGGTTTTGAATTTTTTATCAACAAACTAACACCTTCAATCGATTTTATTTAATTTCTTCTAAGCCCAATTTCTTAAAAAAGGAATCTGCCAAGTTCTTGAAAAAAGTCTTATACTTATAATTGAAAAACTTTATTACACATTCTAAAAAGCATTCAAACAGTTTTAACAGTTTTTTTTAAAGTGGCCACTTTTGGCTCAAACCCATTAACCCATTTTAAAAATAAAAGACTTTGATTAATTCCTTTTTATTAATTTGGCTTATCCATACTAATATTATAAATGTGAAAGTGTGTTTGTTTGTTTGTTTGTTTGTCCTTCTTTCACGTCTAAACGAAGCAACGGATTGACGTGATATTTCGTATGGGGATAGTTTGGAAGCTGGAGAGTAACATAGGCTACTTATTATTCCGGAAAATTGTAATTTTCTACGTAAAGTCGTTTAACTTTCGTAGCCATGAAGCTCGACTTAATACTGAGGTAACTGGAGAGTGCAGTACGAACAATTTTTTGAATACCACAAATAACACAGTGGCTGTCTTCCGTCTCACCTACACTTTAAAAAAATACGTATGGTCATATGAGACAGCTGACAGCCACTACATACATAAATGTCAAATTTGCTGGCGACACTTTTTTATTCAGGGTGAGAGCTCCAGTTACCTCAGAGTATTAAGTCAAACTTCATGGTCGTAGCTGTACCTTCGATACCAAACTGACATTTTTTCCATTGCCGTTTCCAAAGAGTATGTAATCACTGACGTCTGCGCGGTCAAAATCGAATACTAATATTTTCCATTACAATAAAAAAATGTAGGTACTGTAACTAGCGTCAAAAATGCCCCAGTCGCGCATGCGCGCAGAGTTATCTGACACTCACTGTACTTCACAGAGTAATTTTTTATATGTAGGAAATAGAGACCAAGTTTGGGCCACTTTCTTGGTAGTGTGTAACTAGCACTATCTGTTGTAGGCAACTTTTGGTGTATAAACACCACTAATAAACAATAGAGGTCAGTGATAAACACACACACAAGATGATGGTGTCCACTATTATATGGCAAAACAACGTTTGCCGGGTCAGCTAGTTTAGAAATAAAATTCGATTGGAGGCGCTATTTGGCTCATGACAGCCCCTTAGCGAACACAAATGTTTTGCGCTGGAGTGGGCGATAAAGAGCAAAAAAGCTGATGATGTAGTAACTATGCATCTTTAAAGTATTTATGTTTTTCACTAGAATAATAGAATAGAAGAAATAAATAATACAAGTTTATAACTGTAATATAAACTTATATTAATATATTATTTTAATTAATACAAAGATTCTTTAAGAACTATGGTGGTACTTCCACTTCAATTATATTATCAGGACAGTATTGATTCACAGATGAACACGAACTTTCTGTTGTTTCTTGCTTAATTGGCTTATTAATTAAAAATGTACACTTGTGAACTTTTCTCACATGTTGGCTTAGCGACTTTCTGTTCAAGAATCTTTTCTCACAATGTGGACATGGATAATTCCTTTCTCCATGTCTCCATTGTTGATGCACAACCAACGTTTGAGCATCCTCGAAAAACATACCACACTCCAGGCATGGCACATTAGTACTGGTATGTCTAGATTTGTGTTTTTTAAGGGTTTGTGATCTAAATGCTTCATAGCCACAAGTATCACATTTATAAATGTGCTTTCCCCTCTCGTGAATCATACGTCTATGATTGCACAGCTCTGCCATCACATAAAATGTTTTTGCACATTGGTCACAAGTGAAAGATTTAACACCAGAATGTCGTTTTAAGTGCTCAATTAGGTTATGTTTACTCTTTAGAAATTTTTTACAAATGTCACACTGCAAGTAGTTTGTGTTGTGAGTTTTCATATGGGAATATATTTTACCGCGACCTTTGAGATGTTTGCCACAGTACATACACATTGTTTCTGCTCGGTAGATTTGATGTGCTACTTCTTTATGGCCTTGCAATGCACTGTGTTGACTAAATCCTTTAGAGCATATATTACAAACATATGGTCGCTCTCCTGTGTGGATGACTACGTGAGCTTGTAGAGATTTCACTCTTCTAGAAGAGTAGCTACATCTTTTGCAATGAAACACCCTTGTCTTACCAACTCCTTCAACATGAATTTTAGAAGCTGCGAGACAGGTTTTAAATTTTTTCTCTGTATGGAGGTTAAATGCTTTGAAGGATTTAAATGCACGCTTACATGTTGGGCATATCAATGACTCATACATATGCACTTTTTTCCAGTGTACTCTCATTTTGCATTTGCTTTTGAAGAAGCCTCCACACTCATTGCATTCGAGTTTCAAATCTATAGCTTTGCTTTTCTTAACAATGATTGTGTTTTCATTAAGACTTTGTTCTGGTTTTGGTTCAAAGTCTATGTTTATTTCAGTTTGATGGATAATATCTTTATCGGGATACTGGTAATCTTCTTCCAAGAACTCAGCCTCTAGATATTCCTCTGGTTCTTCAGGTTCTTCTTTTTTGATTTCCTCTGAAGATTTAATAGGTGAAGACTCATGTTTTACCAGCTGCTGGTTGCTTGAAATTGTAGTCTTCAACAATATATTTGAACTTTCACATTTTGTTTTGAAACCAACAACTGTATTGAGCTCCAATAAACAATCTGGACAAATCTTACTTGGCAGTCCATCACCTTGCTGTATTTCAACATCTGCTATTGAATTAATGATTTCATAAATCGCGAGATCGTTGTGTTTGGCGAAAACTGATGTACATTTCTTTTTAACTTTAGGGTCAGTTCGAAGACATACGCGACAGTAAATCGATTTCCATAACTTATCCATCTTCATTAGTCATTTAAGCAGAAAGAAACTTGAATGAAATAGAAATAACAACACTTTCCCTAAACTAATACATTACCTACACCAAGAGACATTACACAAGCTAAACCAAGAGATAAAAGCAACGAGTTTATTTATACAAAACAAATTTCTCGTCAGTCTCGTCGGCCAGACACTTATTCAGTAAAAATATTACAAATTTTATTTTACAAATTGAAAAACAACCGGTTGTTTGGTTGCTGCACTCTGAGCCACAGAACGGGTGAAACCATAGTGTGACAGCTGTCAGAGTAAAAGGAAATAATTGAAATACTATGAAGCGTGGTATATTATTAAAATTACCTTTAACCATACATATGTGATATATCAATTGAAAGAGAAAAAAAAATACTTCGTTAAAATGAAATCAGTTATTCTATCTATCCCTTCACATTTATTATTTTATTTTATAACTATTGGTTAGCTGGATTTTAAAATCGTAAGATTGCAACACTTAGAGTTCTTGACAACACTATTTTTGACGTTCCGTTTCGCTGATTTTAATTTGTACATTATTGTCAAATACAGCACAAAAACAACTTGACAACAAACAATGATTTGAAATACATTCTATTTATTAAACATTCTATTGTATGTAAAATATATCTTGATTTTTGTTACTCAACGCGAGCCTTTTCTTAAAAATATAAAATCTGGCGACAAATACAAAGAAGCGTGATACGGAAGGCACTATCTGTCAATCTGTTCGTCTGTTAAGCCCCCAGTACAAGATGGCCGATCATGTTGGCCGACCATGATGGGCCATCGTGTAGGGGCAGTTTGCGGTGCTCGCAGACGGCAATCACACGCAAACCGCCCCACAGATGGTCAGTTCGCCTGCCTGTCGGCAACGGCCTGTCAGTTGGCCGCAATGATGGCCCACCATGGTCGGCCAACATGATCGGCCATCCTGTACTGGGGGCTTAAGGTTTAGAACTGACGGCTAATGCGCTTGTGGCCGCTGGGGGTCGTCGGGGCCAATGTTATGAACGTCATTTCGTGTGTACCTTACTCCTTCTGGCTTATGAGCTGTAAAATCCTTCAGTGACGGATAAACCATTTCTTATTTTAGTATTCAGAACAAACGTAACGCAAGAGTTTATGAATTATTGACGTTTGAACAAGGGCCACACGACCTGACGCTTCTGATTATGGATGCTGAAAATAACAAAAACTAGCTAACGAAAGTCCAGTTTCACTCCCTGGCTGCTCAGTGACGCAAAAATAAATAAGATTTAACACACAAACATCATTCAAAACAGAATAGATCTCTTATAATCGTTGTTCAAACAAGGGCCACACGAAACTGTGTGTACCAGATTTAATTTGTCAAAATATCGATAGTCATACCATTTGGAGCCAAATAAAGCAGTCTAGCAGCGTCACGTTTGATATGTGACAGCATACAACACTTCAAATCCGTTCGCATAACAACACATCAATAGAAAAAGCAAAAACAATATTTTGACCCGTCAGACTGTGTGGCCCTTATTTAAAACCGTCACATTACGTGAATTTAGCGTTACGAATGTTGTAAAGCACTTAATAGTCAAGGGAATTTCCGTCACTGAGGATCTAGCTTTACCTGGGACCAATCACTGCAGTACTTACGATGCAATTCAAGTTTAAAATTAGTATGAAAATAAGCTAGGGTGACCACGAAGTAATTTTTTGAGGACATCGTATTGAAGTTTACTGAGAATGTATGTAGCTTACCTATTGTAGCATTAGGATTTTAAGCAAATAAAACTACAGTAAATTGTTCAACAATTTATGATTTAGGTAAGTATTAACGCTAAAGTGTGACACATTAAAAAAAGTTATGTTGTTATTTTAATTTTTAGTTTTTTGCATTCACAATGAAATTTTTATTATTGAAAAATGGAAAATGAAGTATTTGTATTGATAAATAATGATTGAAATATTTTATAGAATAAAGAACGACTCCGTAGCTCAGTGGTTAGAGCAATCGCCCGGAAAACGAAAGGTCGTGGGTTCGAGTCCCATTGGAGCTGGTTGTGAGACGGGTAGATTTTTTCTAAATACTTCATTTTCCATTTTTAGGGTTCCGTAGTCAACAAGGAACCCTTATAGTTTCGCCATGTCCGTCTGTCCGTCCGTCTGACCCCAGTCTAGCTCATAGACTCTTAGTACTAGAAAGCTGTAATTTGGCATGAATATACATATTTATCACGCCATTAATATGGGCGTCCCCAAGGTTCAATATTGGGCCCTTTATTATTTTTGATTTACGTAAATGAGCCACCTTGCTACGCGAATAATTTGTGTAAGACAGTGACAGTGCTATTTGCCGATGATACCTCATTAATTTTCAAAGTTGATAGAGGTAATAATTGTTCTGGCGACGTAAATAGTGCTCTTTCTAAAGTTGCTCATTCAACATTAATAATATGGCCTTAAATTCTAGAAAACTAAATGTGTTAAATTTTCCTTACCTAATGTAAGGGAGGTTGATTTGGATATTATGTTTAACGCAGACGTAGACGAGTTAATTGAAAGCACTAAATTTCTTAGTGTTACATTAGACTCACGACTTTAATGGGATCTACATATTAAAGCCTTGTTGAGTAGACTCAGTTCTGCAGCTTTTGCAGTAAAAAAAAGGCAATTAACTGATATTGAAACGGCAACACTAGTATACTTTAGCTATTTTCATAGAGTAATGTCCTATGGCCTTTTGTTGTGGGGTTCAGCAGCTAATGCTGGAAATATCTTTATACTCCAAAAGAGAGCTGTTCGCGCCATATACAATCCGGTCAGGTCCCGGGTTCGATCCCCGGTCGGGTAAATGTTGAAAACGAACTTTTCAATATTTCCTCGGGTCTGGGTGTATGTGTTTCCAATTTCCATAATACTAGTGCTCAAGCTACTATACCTTGGTATTGGAACAATGTATGTGATGGTGTCCAATATTTATTTATTTATATCTAGGTAACTTTAGTCGCTAGAAGGCAAAGCTGTGAAACTAACTAACTAACAGGACAATTATAGGCTTTTTGTCCATTAATGTACGTATATTGTTGTCACCCTGTTTTAAAAATCTCATACAAATTTTATCAAGGATTGCATCGTAACTACTGCAGTGATTGGTTCCAGGTAAAGCTAGATCCTCAGTGACGGAAATTCTTTTGACTATTTAGTGCTTTACAACATTCGTAACGCCAAATTTGCGTAATGTGACGGTTTTAAATAAGGGCCACACAGTCTGACGGGTCGAAATATTGTTGTTGCTTTTTCTATTGATGTGTTGTAATGCGAACGGATTTGAAGTGTTGTATGCTGTCACATATCAAACGTGACGCTGCTAGACTACTTTATTTGGCTCCAAATGGTATGGTTATCGATATTTTGACAAAATAAATCTGGTACACACAGTTTCGTGTGGCCCTTGTTTGAACAACGATTATAAGAGATCTATTCTGTTTTGAATGATGTTTGTGTGTTAAATCTTATTTATTTTTGCGTCACTGAGCAGCCAGGGAGTGAAACTGGACTTTCGTTAGCTAGTTTTTGTTATTTTCAGCATCCATAATCTGAAGCGTCAGGTCGTGTGGCCCTTGTTCAAACGTCAATAATTCATAAACTCTTGCGTTACGTTTGTTCTGAATACTAAAATAAGAAATGGTTTATCCGTCACTGAAGGATTTTACAGCTCATAAGCCAGAAGGAGTAAGGTACACACGAAATGACGTTCATCCAATGTTGACACTTATCGGCCGGACAGAAACTAAAACTAGGCTATCAACCTATCAACTGCTAGTGTGTGGCCTCAAAGTCGGTCTTCGATTATGATCGGTCGAGTGTGGTCGATGGAGGTCTCGTACGTCAGACGGCCGATCCGGGGGTCTACCGGCTAAAAATTATGGGTATGGATATAGGCTTCATTTGACATTTGAAGCCCATATTATGCCCATATACAGTGCCACAAACTTTGCTGTGCCGGTGGCCAAAATGTGAAACTAACGTGATTTTTTTTAATGTCATTTTACTGTCAAGTTGATGTCCAACCATAGCGCTGCTGGCGGCTGAAGTTCTTAGAAGTCAGGGCCGGTTAAATTACTACAAAAAAAAGAAAAACGTACGTAGCGCCGCTGTCACCGGCACAGAAAAGGTTGTGGCACTGTAAGGACATAATATGGGCTTCAAATGTCAAATGAAGACCATGACCATACCCATATTTTTTGCCGGTACGGTGGCCGGTCTTGGACCGTCTGTGGGCTCCTTTAAGGAGTCAGGTCGCCTGTCGTATGGAGTTTGCCAAACAATACACTACTACCGCGTTAGTGTACTTATATATTATTTGCTACTACTTGTATTGTATTGTTGTTTTGTGTAGGGACTCCTTTGTTTGCGATGCTGACCGAACTTTTAATTGATCTGTCAAAAACTCGCGCCAATAGATAGCCCAACATGGCCGCCATCGGCTGTCAAAGATACTTTGGTGATATTGAAAAACTCTTTAATCCATATAAAAATTTGAAGGGATAAATAAAATAATTCATATTATTTTATTAAGGTTTAAAATATGCTCTTTCTATTTACATTTAAATACCCGTGGTTAATGATAATAGGAATAATATACCAATATTAATAATGTCCTTTCACCGAGCCACGGAACGGCTAGAGCGCTCATATAACTCAACTCGATCGTACATACCAGAATTTAATCCCCATTTTAATATGAACTTATCACCAATAAACGTAAATTCTGCTAACCTAAAAAAGCCAAGTATCTTCAGAATAATCGCTGAGCTACCCAAAAAGGCCACGCATGCACCAAATATGTACTCGCATTTTATTTAAAAATTTCATCCAGATATGTTACACAATAGGGTATTTTACTGTTGTTGAAATCTGCCCCAATACAGGTTTGCCGACCATGGTCGGCGACCATGACCGGCGATCATTTAGTGACAGTGTTCACACGATCGCCGGTTTCATTCTGCCATTCTGCGTTGGACTGGCCGTGAGGATGGATGTGTATGCAATGACGGCTTATGCAATTTACATTTACAGCGATTTTAATTTATTACGAGAATTTTTCTATATTAATAGAGTCTAGATCTTGAATAATATGTCTAGATAAATGTAATTATGCATTAAAGTAATAATAGACATATTTATCATAACACCCAGACACAGAAAAAACAAATACTTACATCATATCAATATTTCTTGGGCGGGGATTGAACCAAGATAATAATAATAATGTATTAAAAACGTTTTATTCATTTTATTTTTATTTACTTAATTTTAGATAACTAAACAGAATACTCCTATACATCTTGTGAATTTAAGTGTTTTTTATTATCATTTGAATAAAAAATATATTTTATCAAAGATATACAACATCAAGGATATTTTTGACAATGAAATATGCTCCACAAAATGGCCTGATTGCGAAAAAAATAATAAATTAAAATAGCCTACACGTCAGTCAACGCAGAAATATTCAGATGAACTGAATGATCGGCCAACGTGTGAACGCTCTTTGTGGCCTGCGACAAACTCTCTTTGAACCGTGCACGAAAAACCGACACGGGACGGATCGCCGGCGATCATTGCCCACAGTCAACAATCACACGCAAACCGGCCCTGGTGGCTTACCACAAGCTCTTAGCAAACAGAACAAATGCAGGGCAGTTTTATTGCAAGGTTTAAAATAAACTTCTTGCTAATCGTACCATAAGCCAAAATTAGCAGTCTTTTAGCAGGCCTGCTGATGTGTGGGTCATCAGCTTCCTCATAAGACATAGAGAAATTCTAAGCATGCACTATTTTGATGCAAAATTGATGCAATCAAACGTGTCAGTAATAATATTAGTGCAACCACAAGTTCGTTACTATGAGTTGTTTTTTGTGTGTTAGCTGGAGAAATGTGTCACCAGCTTACACATGCCGTTAAGGAAAACCAGTGAGGTTAGGGTTTTAGACTATAGTCCAAAAGTTAATGCACAATTGGTGCAATTAGAACCAGAAAAACTAACCGTCACACTCTAATACTGTTGAAACTACGATCATAAAAGTGTGTGCGAGCTGGAGTACCGTGTCTCCGGCTTGCACATCTGTATCTTCGTAATTATATAAGGTACGATGATGTGTTATACCTCAAAAGTTGCTGCAAAATTGATGCAATAAGAACCAAATTTATCAAATCTTTAGGTAAAATAGTTTTGGAGCTACGAACCGATAAGTATGTGTAAGCTGGTGACACGTAACACGGGCTGACACATAGTGAATCACTGTAACTGTATAAGTAAGAGTTTCGTATTATATATAAAAAAAAACCTTATAGTTGGTGCAAACACGAGGCATAATTTCAAATCTCTGGGAGTCTTAGTTTCAAAATTATAGGCAAAAGATTGTTTTCCCGCCAAAAAATTCAAAATAATGGTCTTGGACGCAGCTAAGTGCGGCGTTGCCGTTCCGTGCGCTACACTGTTGCAAACGAGTTTGAACTTAAGAGCTGGTGTTATTAAGAGTCACTTTAATTGCGCTTTCGATCGTTTTCATTTCTGTTCTGAAAATTTTAGGCCAGGAGCCGTCTGATATAAGTACGCTGATTCCTAAAGCTGCGTCCAGACTTGTGTCATGACATCGGACCGGACTCCGTGTCATCGTACAAGACTTGTTACGCTCAATGTGGACGGTCTAGGTTGTGCTGCCGTAACATTTTGGCGTGTCAGAACCAGAACACCGTGTCTTTATCATGCATCGCTAGTTTTGTTGGGCATGCGCTGTGGTAATACTGTATCAAAGAGACAATGTATTATAAAGACACGGTGTTCAGACACGCCAAAATGTTACAAGTGTAGACGCATGGTGTCAATCGAACAAGACTGCGTGGCAAGGCACCAGAACTGTTGAGTTCAAAGATGGAATAAAAAATAAAGATTATAAGTATTTAATACCTACTAGCTGTGCCCCCGACTTCGTCCGCGTGGAATTGTGACTTTCAGCAGCATTTTAAATTTTTAAGGCTAATTATTTTGCATATACATTTGACGACTGATTTGGCGCAGGGGTAGGCTACCCACCTGCTGCGCCAGTGGTCTCGGGTTCGATTCCCGAACAAGACAAATAGTTGTGTGCATGAACATGTCTATTTGTCTTGGTCTGGGTGTTTTCTATGTATATTAAGTATGTATTCACAAACAAAAAGTATTTAAGTATATATTTATCCGTTATCAAGTTTTCCATGATACAGTTTCGTAATGAAATTAAAATGGGCTTAGATAATTGGTGTGAATGTAAGAAGTTATTTATTTATTTATTAGTTATTTATATACGCTTTAGGCCGTCCAGGTCTCGCAAAGGGGGTGCATAAAAATAACACTAACTTTTTTTTCAAAAAGTGAAAAAAATCATAGCTTTCGAAAAAAGATCTAAGACGAAAAAACAAAAAGTTATCTTTATTTTGGAAAAAAAAAGTTTTTTCTGCCGCTTCGCCGGCCGCTGCCTTCGCTCGCTCGGCTTGCGCTGCGTTTTGGTCACAGTTCTAACTTAACCTAACCTGAAACGACTGTTAGGATCTCTTGGGCTCGGGGGGCGGCGGCGGGGGGCTTAGCCCCCCTGAGCCCTCTTGGTGGGGGGGCTGCGGCCCCGTCCCCCTGCTCCTCTGTTTTCATCCATTTGAACTGAATTCAGAACTTATAAAGTAAAAAAAAAATTTTTTGAGTCAACAGATCCTAAAAAAAATTTTTTGTTTACCATTGGATGTCCCTCAAATACCTTCGGGGACTGAATTCAGAACTTATAAAGTAAAAAAAAATTTTTTGAGTTAACAGATCCAAAAAAAAAAATTTTCTTTTTACCATTCGATGTCTCTCAAATACCTCCGGGGTTATTAAAAGGGTATCAAAAATTTCAATAGATTTTGGCTGCGACGCACCGTTTTCGAGATATTGACATTTTCATAAAATAATCATCTTCTGTACTTGTATTTATTCTGTGATGCCGGCACATGTCACGACCTGATCCATTCCTATCCCGTGTCTGTCACAAATTATATAGACTAGTACAGATAGATGTGTGGGTCATCAGCTTCCTCATAAGACATAGAGAAATTCTAAGCATGCACTATTTTGATGCAAAATTGATGCAATCAAACGTGTCAGTAATAATATTAGTGCAACCACAAGTTCGTTACTATGAGTTGTTTTTTGTGTGTTAGCTGGAGAAATGTGTCACCAGCTTACACATGCCGTTAAGGAAAACCAGTGAGGTTAGGGTTTTAGACTAAAGTCCAAAAGTTAATGCACAATTGGTGCAATTAGAACCAGAAAAACTAACCGTCACACTCTAATACTGTTGAAACTACGATCATAAAAGTGTGTGCGAGCTGGAGTACCGTGTCTCCGGCTTGCACATCTGTATCTTCGTAATTATATAAGGTACGATGATGTGTTATACCTCAAAAGTTGCTGCAAAATTGATGCAATAAGAACCAAATTTATCAAATCTTTAGGTAAAATAGTTTTGGAGCTACGAACCGATAAGTATGTGTAAGCTGGTGACACGTAACACGGGCTGACACATAGTGAATCACTGTAACTGTATAAGTAAGAGTTTCGTATTATATATAAAAAAAAACCTTATAGTTGGTGCAAACACGAGGCATAATTTCAAATCTCTGGGAGTCTTAGTTTCAAAATTATAGGCAAAAGATTGTTTTCCCGCCAAAAAATTCAAAATAATGGTCTTGGACGCAGCTAAGTGCGGCGTTGCCGTTCCGTGCGCTACACTGTTGCAAACGAGTTTGAACTTAAGAGCTGGTGTTATTAAGAGTCACTTTAATTGCGCTTTCGATCGTTTTCATTTCTGTTCTGAAAATTTTAGGCCAGGAGCCGTCTGATATAAGTACGCTGATTCCTAACCTTTTTATGAGAAACAGATAGTTTCATTACAAGTATTTTTTTAATTTTGGCGTTAGAAACTTCACACTCGTTTGTTGATAAAGCAAAGAAATAACTAGATTTGGCACAATAATAAACATAGAGGAATGCAGAAAGGTAAAATTTATGTAGGTACCTATAAAAACTACTACATATTTATTACAGAGAGAAACCTTCATTCATAGAACGGTGCGAAATGATTACACTACTACTGTCCACTGGCCGCTTGTCACTGGCTTGCCATTGTCACGTACTAGTTTACGACAGCTCAGCCAGTGGACAAGCTCGGTCAACGCAAAGCACGTATGAGCAGTTTTCAGGCTACGCTTTTGCATTAACTCTCGAGAGATGGCGCTAGTTAAAATTTGAGAAATGCATTTTAGAAGAATTTAACCGACCATGGCTTCTGAGTAGTATTCCCGAAGACTATAGGCTTTTAGCCCAAAATTTTAACATATTGGTCCTTGTCTAGGGCTATGCTAAATGCTAATGAGGTAGCCTTCCCTTGCTCGCATCTTAAAATACAACAATTGAATTTTATTGTATTTTTCGCACATGTGAGCACGCTCCAAATATAAGCTTGATGCTAGCCATTTTAAAAAGGCTATAGGCCTAAAGGAGCCCCCACACGGTCAGTTCGACTGTCGGCCTAGAACGGATCGGCCGTCTGACGTACGAGACCTCCATCGGCCACACTAGACTAGACCGGTCATTGCCTGTCGGCAATAGTCGAAAGCCGGCTTTGAGGCCACACACGAGCAGTTGATAGCCGTCAGTTTTAGTACTAATCGGTAGTTTCTGCCCGGCTGATAACTGTCAATATTGGCCGCGACCACACACTATACCTGCGCATTAGCTGTCAGTTCTATACCTTTTACGAAACTGTGATTGCGGCCAACTGACAGGCCGTTGCCGACAGGCGAACTGACCATGTGTGGGGCGCTTAAAACCGCCTTTAGGCCTTTAGGCGACTGTAGCCTTTTTTCTAATAATAGGTTTATATTAAGGAAGGCTAAAGCTTCTTTTAGGCTAGGCCTGAGTACGCCGTCATAATAATTAACTATGCCACGCAATGTTAAAATATTAAAAAATCCAAGATGGCTGCCTTTTTTGTTTGTGAGCCGATTTTGATGAAACTTAGTTTTTGGCACTATTTTGAGAAGAAAACAGCAACGCAATGTTTAAAATATTAAAAAATCCAAGATGGCGCCCAACTTTTTCTTTGTGGGCAGATTTCGATGAAACTCGATTTTCAGTACTATTTTGACAGTAAAAGAGCAACGCAATGTTGAAAAAATCAAAAATTGAAAATGGTGGCCTATTTTTTTGTTTTTGGGCTGATTTTGATGAAACTTGGTTTTTGGCACTATTTTGAGAAGAAAACAGCAACGCAATGTTTAAAATATTAAAAAATCCAAGAAGCGCCCAACTTTTTCTTTGTGGGCAGATTTCGATGAAACTCGATTTTCAGTACTATTTTGACAGTAAAAGAGCAACGCAATGTTGAAAAAATCAAAAATTTAAAATGGTGGTCTATTTTTTTGTTTTTGGGCTGATTTTGATGAAACTTGGTTTTTGGCACTATTTTGAGAAGAAAACAGCAACGCAATGTTTAAAATATTAAAAAATCCAAGATGGCGCCCAACTTTTTCTTTGTGGGCAGATTTCGATGTAACTCGATTTTTAGTACTATTTTGACAGTAAAAGAGCAACGCAATGTTGAAAAAAATCAGAAATTGCAAATGGTGGCCTATTTTTTTTTTGGGCTGATTTTGATGAAACTTGGTTTTTGGTACTATTTTGACAAGAAAACAGCAACGCAATGTTAAAAATATTTAAAAAATCCAAGATGGCGTCCAAATTTTTTGTTTGCTGGCCGATTTTGATGAAACTCATTTTTTGGTACTATTTTGACAAGAAAAGAGCATCGCAATGTTAAAAATATTAAAAAATCCAAGATGGCGGCCTACTTTTTTGTTTTTGGGCTGATTTTGTTGAAACTCGGTTCTAGGTACTATTTTGACAAGAAAACGGTAACACAATGTTAAAAATATAAAAAACTAAGATGGTGGGCAACTTTTTTGTTTGCGGGCCAATTTTGATAAAACTCGGTTTTTGGTACTATTTTGACTAGAAAACAGCAACTCAATGTTTAAAAATTCAAGATCGCGGCCAACTTTTTGTTTGTGGACCGATTTTGTTGAAATTCGTTCGGTACTATTTTTACAAGAAATAAGTTACGCAATGTTAAAATTGTATGAAGAACCGATAGTTTGATTACAAGTAATATTTAAATGGTGTTAGAAACTTTACTCACTCACATTTGTTGATAAAGCAATGAAATAGTAGATTTGGCACAATAATAAACATATAATAGTGCAGACAGATTAGATTTATGTACCTAGGTATACTTAATACGAAAGACCTTTCTAAAATGTAAAATATTCCTCTGATCGCTACAAATTACAGGGATAATCTAAAACTATGAATAAGTAATTTGTTAACAAGTAGGTACACTTTCATTAACGTAATTTTACGCATTCAATAAGCGATTTTCTGACAGGCCATTTAAAAAAAAGCTTCCAAAAGCTTCACTAGATGGCGTTGAACGAAGTATGTACATGTCTATGGTATATTTTGGTATGAATCATATTTAATTTAATTACTTTTTAAAAAAGCTAATAATAATTAAATAAATGCACTAAGACAGTTGAAAAAAAGAGACAAATCATCAAAATTATTTCACAATAATGTATTGCTGTCGTTATGGATTATGAGTGCAACGCCTCCTTTTAAAGATTTTATAAAGTCTATATCATTGTGCCCTTTTATTTTGTACTACTGGAACAACTTGCAAACAACTTTTTTTTTTAATATTTAGAACTTAACGATAGTATTATAATTTCTATAGATGCAACTGGATCCATATTTAAAATGTTATGTCCACCAAAAGTAAATGATTTCATAAAAAATATGAAGAAAAAACATTTATTCTTATATATAGTAATGGCTTACAATAATTTTGGTAGTAGTGTGCCAATCTGTCAAATGATTTCAACTTCGCATACGGCAGATAGTATAGCAACTTGGTTGCAGACTTGGAGAAAAAGTTTATGTAAATATCCTAATGAAATAATAACAGATGATTCTAGTGCTTTAATAAAAGCTGTCGTTGAAACATTCACTCAATTCCAAAATACTGAAAGTTACTTACATAATTGTTTTAAAATATTAGAAGGCATAGAGGCCGAACGTCCAAAATCTTTTTTACGTCTCGACACCTCCCATTTCATTAAAACTTTACATAATCAAACGATTTTTGATTATGTTGAAAAAAATGTTAAGTACTTTTATATTAAATGTATCATCGCCATTAAAAACAGCTCGGAATACTTAGAAGTGAAATTTTTTTTAACCAATATTGTTATCATTGCACTGAACAATTTCGAAGACAATCGATGTCAAAAAGCTATTCTTGCCTTAAACTAATATCATAATTCTGAAAAAGAAGATATAATAATCGATTCAACTCAATCAGATAAAAATAATAACAATGAAGATGATGAAATTTATAATGAGACATTACTCGATTCTTGGTTTTTAAAGGAGATAAACAAAGAAAAGCTTTATGTCGGTCTAACAGAAAACAAAGATAATAAAAACCCTGCTAATCCATATTTTTTCCCTCTTATTATAAAATTACTTACGCGTTTACTAAAAAAGTTGCCCATGTGGTCTAATGTTTTAATCGCATATTTCAATTCTAATAATGTACGACCGTCATCTAGCAATTCAGAGAGCTACTTCAAAAATCTTAAATCTTTGGTTTTAAATAATAGCCGTGAACGAATAGATGTATTCCTTATGCGACATTTTCAGTATCTTTCGGGGGAAGTAAAGTTAGCTTTAACAAATATGACACAAAAAAATGTTTCAAGTATAAATAAATCAAAAAAACAAAAAAATAATACTATAGCACGATCTCGACATACAAAAAGGAAAAATACAGACCGCGATTCGTTTTCAGAAGATTCTATTTTTTCAGATAAACCATCTTATACAGAAAACTGGAGAGGGTACGTAAAAAAAAGTGCAGAACTACAAAAGAAATAAAAGGAGTGGGAGAAGAAAACCAAAATTGCGATATTGAATTTTTATCTGAAAATTTAATTAAAAACCAACAAGTCGAAATCCAGAACGAAGAAAAAAAAGAAATATTCTTGTCATTAAAACCTCAAGATATATGTTTACTCAGGAACGGCTCCAACATAGGAAAACATGTTTTGTATAACACTTGTGGGTTTGACAGTGTAGCACATTTGTTTGCAGTTATATGCACTTTAAAGAAAAAAATACTGCAGGCTCTAAAAACTAGTAACGACTTATTTGCTAATTTAATAATATCAATGACTCTAAATAGACCTGATATTTATGAAACAAGGGATAAACTTCTAAATTTGCATTTTGAACTTGCAATAAACGCTTCAGTTATCAATTGTGAATGCAACGTTACTTATATTATTGATAAATATCTTAGTTCTAGTTATTGCAAAACAATATGGAGTAAAAACTGCACAGAGATGACATGCTCTGTAAACCATGCGAATATTACAAGATCTACAGGGTTTGTGCCAATCAATATACAGTTAATACAAAAATTAGGGCCACAGGTCTTACAAGATTCTGCTCTTGGATGCATGACAAACATGTTTAAGTGCAAGGAAAAATCTTGTGAAGGCTACAATTTTTACGTGTATCAATTTTCAGAGTTTATTGCAATAGAACTCAATTATGACTCTCCAAACCCAGAACATAGCCTCAAATGCGAACTTGAAAAATTTCCAAAAGAACTCACATTTTTTGACAAAACTTTTTCTCATCCATGGGTAATTGAATTTTTAGAAAATAAAAAACATTATAGAGTACACTGCTATGTAGGAAACTCAGATTGGTTAACTTACGATGATTTGGAAGTAAGTATTGAAAAACAAAACGGTAAAACTATAGTAATACCACACTGTGTTATTAATTCAATAATTTAAAAAATGTCAAGATGGGTTTTAGAACCTAACTGATGATTATTATCATAATTTGTACGTAAGCAATTAAAATGTGATTGATCTGTGATAACTTAACTGTTTAAATTAGATTTAAGAAATATTGTATTTGATTGTTATTTTTTGATAAAAGTTGTCTATTGAGACCTATTTGTCTCTAAACTATAATTTTATTTATAATGAGTGAAACCTGCCGAGGCCCGGCCGCGGTGCACAAGTCCATCGGAATGGTTAGCGTCTCTATGCATCCATATTATCTTGGAAGTTTATGTACAGTTTGATTGATGTACTTAATAAAAAATTCAAACGGCAAAAAATGAGGCCTTAGTTCCACTGGATTTTTTATTCAATCTTTTTCATTATGCCGTATACTGATCTGTGATTGAACCTATATTTAAGTACCTACCTAATTTAAATTTGAATGATCTGTGATAATTGAACTGTTAAAATTGGTTTTAAAAATGTATTTGATAGTTATTTTAATAAGTAATTCCTTAAATATTTGTCTTTTAACTATAATTTTATTTATAATGAGTAAAACCCGACCGAGGCCCGACCACGGTGCGCCAGTCTATCAGAATGATCAGAATAGTTAGCGGAGTCATCAGGACTCCACTTACTATTCTTAATCGAAAATTAAAACGACAAAAATCTTGCCTTATATCCACTGAGGTTTTCATTCAATCGTTTAGAAAAAGCCTAAGGCCCGATTTCTACTATCCGAACAACGTCACAGTCGCAATCGAAGCTCAGCTGTACAAAGTCGTTTAACTGGACATTGTTTTCCATAGAGTAAGAATAATTACTTTATGGCAAACAGTCAATGGTCGTTAAAAGGCTGCGTTTCAGTTACGATTATGACGTTATTTAAATACCTACCGGAGTTATTGGCCTTCTCGTGAATATATAAGACTATTATTTTGTGAAACTTTCACTAAGAGATATATTGATCTGTGGTTGTGAAAGTACTAAATTTGATTATTCTGTGATAATTGAACTATTCTAATTTGTTCTACTTGCCTTAGTTTTTAGAAAAAATACTTGTATTTTATTCCCAAAGGTACACTATTGAAGGTACCTAGAATTTCTACGTTCTACTGCTTACCTATACATAACCTTCTTTGTTAGTTAATAAGTTCTTGTACATTACAGATCACCTGGATTCAATAAAAGGCGTAGGTACGTTTGATACGTATAAGTATAAGCGTTATTTCAAATTCCAAACCGTTTCTTCTACTCGACACCACCAAAACTATAGGTGCCACCGGTGGTGACGTTTGGAATCACTATTCCGTACGACACTATCCTAGTGATGTCGAACGTAGTAACCACTCATAAGTACCTAGTCTGTGATACTGCCATTAATAAAGAAGACAATTTCATGTTATTATTTAATTGTAAGTTGTAAACATATGAACATAGGGGCTGAGAATAAAGAAAATACTTAAACCTACATTACATACCTACCTATGAATAGTGATTTTAGACGACACCATCGGTGGTATAGTCCTGGTGGTCTCGAGTGGAAGGAACGTGCCAAGCCACATATTATAACGAAGTAACTTTATTTATATTCTTATTAATAAAGCTCCTATTTCAAACTTTAAAACGTTTTTATTTTACCAATCAAGTTGTTTAAACTGTAGTAATTTTTACTGATTTTAGTATGGCCTAATGATTGAAAAGGTGCTGCTGCCCATCTTCTAATAGCGATTTCCCTTAGTTGACTTTTACGACACCCACGGGATGATAGGGGGTAGTGTTATTCTAGGCCGGCACCTACACGGCCTTATAATTTATTAGGGGTGGCATATTAGGGGCAAGAAGTATCAAAATAAAATATTTTACAAGCTTTTATTAAGTTTTAATTTGTCAATTTTAACATTGCGTTACTTATTTCTTGTAAAAATAGTACCGAAAACCGAGTTTAAACAAAATCAGCCCACAAACAAAAAAGTTAGCCGCCATCTTAGATTTTTATAATTTTTAACACTGCGTTGCTGTTTTGTGTCAAAATAGCACCAAAAACCGAGTTTCTTAAAAATCGGCCCACAAACAAAAGATTTGGGCGCCATCTAGTATTTTTTTATATTTTTAACAGTCCGTTGCTGTTTTACTGTCAAAATAGTACAAAAACCGAGTTTCATCGAAATCGGCCAGCAAACCAAAAAGTTGGCCGCCATCTTGGGTTCTTAATATTTTAAACGGTGCATTGCCATTTTCTTGTCAATATAGTTCCAAAAACCAATTTTATCAAAATCAGCCCAAAAACAAGAAAATAGGCCGCCAATTTGAATTTTTGAATTTTTTAACATTGCGTTGCTCTTTTACTGTCAAAATAGTACTAAAAATCGAGTTTCATCGAAATCTGCCTACAAAGAAAATTTAGGCGCCATCTTGTTTTTTTTTAAATATTTTTAACATTGCGTAAATTGCGTTGCTGTTTTCTTCTCAAAATAGTGCCAAAAACCGAGTTTCATCAAAATCGGCCGCCATCTTGGATTTTTAATATTTTTAACATTGCGTGGCAAAATAATTATTATGACGGCGTACTCAGGCCTAGCCTAAAAGAGGCCTTAGCCTTCCTTTATATAAACCTACTAGCTTTCCGCCCGCGGCTTCGCCCGCGTGGACTTCAGGACGTTATCCCGCGGGAATATGATATATTTCCGGGATAAAAAGTAGCCTGTGTTCCTCTACAGGCTACAAAGTATCTGTTTTCACAATTTCAGCCAAATCCGTTCAGCCGTTTTGGCGTGATTGAGTAACAAACATACATACATCCAAACATCTAAACTTTCACATTTATAATATTTAGTAGGATTATTAGAAAAAAGGCTACAGTCGCCTAAAGGCCTAAAGGCGGTTTTAAGCCCATAGCCTTTTTAAAATGGCTAGCATCAAGCTTATACTTGGAGCGTGCTCACATGTGCGAAAAATACAATAGAATTCAATTGTTGTATTTTAAGATGCGAGCAAGGGAAGGCTACCTCATTAGCATTTAGCATAGCCCTAGACAAGGACCAAAATGTTAAAATTTTGGGCTAAAAGCCTATAGTCTTCGGGAATACTACTACTCAGAAGCCATGGTCGGTTAAATTCTTCTAAAATACATTTCTCAAATTTTAACTAGCGCCATCTCTCGAGAGTTAATGCAAAAGCGTAGCCTGAAAACTGCTCATACGTGCTTTGCGTTGACCGAGCTTGTCCACTGGCTGAGCTGTCGTAAACTAGTACGTGACAATGGCAAGCCAGTGACAAGCGGCCAGTGGACAGTAGTAGTGTAATCATTTCGCACCGTTCTATGAATGAAGGTTTCTCTCTGTAATAAATATGTAGTAGTTTTTATAGGTACCTACATAAATTTTACCTTTCTGCATTCCTCTATGTTTATTATTGTGCCAAATCTAATTATTTCTTTGCTTTATCAACAAATGAGTGTGAAGTTTCTAACGCCAAAATCAAAAAAATTACTTGTAATGAAACTATCTGTTTCTCATAAAAAGGTTAGGAATCAGCGTACTTATATCAGACGGCTCCTGGCCTAAAATTTTCAGAACAGAAATGAAAACGATCGAAAGCGCAATTAAAGTGACTCTTAATAACACCAGCTCTTAAGTTCAAACTCGTTTGCAACAGTGTAGCGCACGGAACGGCAACGCCGCACTTAGCTGCGTCCAAGACCATTATTTTGAATTTTTTGGCGGGAAAACAATCTTTTGCCTATAATTTTGAAACTAAGACTCCCAGAGATTTGAAATTATGCCTCGTGTTTGCACCAACTATAAGGTTTTTTTTGATATATAATACGAAACTCTTACTTATACAGTTACAGTGATTCACTATGTGTCAGCCCGTGTTACGTGTCACCAGCTTACACATACTTATCGGTTCGTAGCTCCAAAACTATTTTACCTAAAGATTTGATAAATTTGGCTCTTATTGCATCAATTTTGCAGCAACTTTTGAGGTATAACACATCATCGTACCTTATATAATTACGAAGATACAGATGTGCAAGCCGGAGACACGGTACTCCAGCTCGCACACACTTTTATGATCGTAGTTTCAACAGTATTAGAGTGTGACGGCTAGTTTTTCTGGTTCTAATTGCACCAATTGTGCATTAACTTTTGGACTATAGTCTAAAACCCTAACCTCACTGGTTTTCCTTAACGGCATGTGTAAGCTGGTGACACATTTCTCCAGCTAACACACAAAAAACAACTCATAGTAACGAACTTGTGGTTGCACTAATATTATTACTGACACGTTTGATTGCATCAATTTTGCATCAAAATAGTGCATGCTTAGAATTTCTCTATGTCTTATGAGGAAGCTGATGACCCACACATTACAGATAGGAATCAAGCCTTATAGCGGCCGTTTGTTAGTGAATGACGGACCCCGATTAGATTTTGACAACATAGTGCTGCCAGAACTATCGACCCTTGATTCGTTATCGATAGTTGTGCAAATCATCGACGTTTGGTACAACCCTAGTAATATACTATTTTAAATTCTGCTCAAATAAAAAACACATTTGCTGAAAGAAGGCATTTATTACTTGACATTATAATTTTATCAAATACCAAGTACATAAGTATAAGTTGAGATTTATACAAGACAAAGAATGAGAGTAATGAAATTACTTACTAAATTGACTTTATAGATAAACTAAGAAATATAAATACTTTATCAGCTACAAGAAAAATTAAACTGCTTGCAAATATTTATTATGCACAAATGCTAATGCTATTTTTCCTAGTAGTTTTATTTAGTATCTGCCATTTCATTATTCACTGTTAATATCACTTTAGTTTCAATGCAAGACGCAATAACCTAATTCTAATAGTTAAACATTTAATGCAGAAAGTAATCAATATAGCAACTAACAGCAGTAATTTGCACCATAATTCTGATTTGATAACTTATAACCGCAAGAATAGGCAGACACGGGCATCTTCGCAGCACTCCATGAACCTCGTTGAGACTCAAGTTATCTGAAAAGATTAGATTTGGTTAGTATAGATTCTACATATTGTTACTATAATCTGCCATAACATTTTATAAACAAATAAGTGATAGTTGAACTGAAAAGTTTGTAAATCAAGAAAGAGTAGTGTGTATATT
Source organism: Crambus lathoniellus (assembly GCA_949710035.1). Lineage (NCBI taxonomy): Eukaryota > Metazoa > Arthropoda > Insecta > Lepidoptera > Crambidae > Crambus > Crambus lathoniellus. The sequence goes on from OX453297.1 coordinate 34,051,400, forward strand.
TCAGATTTCATATAAAGCACATTTTGTTTGTTGTGCCGCTATGCACAAGTTATAGATAATCAATGTTTATAGTTAATAACTGTTATTAAGTAGATAAGCTTTGTACATAGACTGATGAGAAGTAGTATATATAATTAAGTAAGATCTAAGATAGTAGGTAGCAGTAACAGTTATAACATACCTAGTCATAAGACAATCACAATAAACCATCATTCGTACCGACAACAATCATATATTATCCCACCGGTACATTTGTTATAATTCTGTTCTGTTTGTCAGAATCAGAAATATGAATTTGATGATAAGGCATTTTAAATGTTTTGACAATGTTATTGAATTACTTACACTGTTATTTTCTCTTGACTTGAACAACTTCACTAAATTGAAACTTGTTAAATGTGACAACTGATTATTTAAATTTAATCCCAAGTAATCTACTGTGCTTTATCATTATCACCATATGATATCACTTCTAAATGTATATTGAAAATGTATATTTTTTAACAAAACTAATCAATAATTAATTACACATACCTACTTACATTCATATAAAAAGAATAAACAAACATTACCTACCTTTCAATCATAACTTCTTCTTCAACATGTCAATGACAAGTACAAAATCATATGTTGTTGGCCCAAAACTGTGCCACTCTCACCGCATTATCTGCAGCCAACATGAGGTCCTCACGAGTGCAGGTGTCCGGGCATGCATGCAGAGCAATCAATGAGGTGGGCCATGGTCTGTGGAGTGTAACCACACCTGCACGCGAGATCCGTGTTACTGGTGAAGCCCCACCTGGACAGGTTGTCTTTACTTCGACCAACTTGGGTACGGAGTCTATTTAAAGATCTCCATAATGATCTGGGAAGTTCAAGGCCAGGAGGGAGCTTTTCCTGGATGAGCACATATGGGTGTGGAAGGGTAGCAGAGTTTTCCCACAGTTTAACTTTGGTTAAAGAGGCCTCCGTGGTGCCAGGCATGACGCACTTGTAAAAACTATTGCGACTCTTTAGCCTATGATAAATTTCATAACTTTTTGAGAAACCGAATCTTCTTTACTCCGGTTAAGTTGTGAACTGTATTTTCTTTTGTTTTGGTTAGTTTTAAGAAATACAAAGTTGCCTCTTGGAATTACCTAAAACAACAAAACTCAAATTTAGGTTAATGTAATAAATAATTGATACATAAAACTACGTAAATAGATTTACTTACGTGTACCGAAGGCATCTTCGAATAATGTATCCATATTTCTGTAAAGAAATATCTGAGAAAAAGTGGAAAAACATCTAAAGAATACTAGAAAACTGAAATGAGTAAAAAAACACAAACTAAATAAACGTCATCTTGAAATTCTTCAAAAAAGTGACAGCCTTAATTTTAGCCAATGGGGGCACCCCAACAAAATGGCGGTCTTAATTATAGCCAATGAATGGGTATCGGGGCTACCGGCCACTAAGTTTAGACCTATTCTATGGGTGATTCCAACGCCCTATATAATTTGTGGTGTCTGTATCTGTGTCATCTGGCGTACTTCGACGCGTGTCATAAACACAAGTGTGGACGTCTCCTTGACACGCGAACAATTGCGAAATCCTTTGATAAAAACCGACTCTCGATGGATCGGCTCGTAACACGTAACTTCGATGCGTAACAGCACACAGACCAGCGTCCACACTGCACCTTCGTAACTCCGTACATTGTCCGTACATTTATCTGTGTCTAGCAGTTTCTTCCAGTGTTCGGAATGGATTTGAAGCTTGTAACATGTACGCGAACTTGTTCGCGTGTCAAAAGACGTCCACATTATCCGTTCTGACACGCGTGTCTGACACGGTACGGGGTAATGTGAAGGTAATGTGAACTGAAGCGTTTATTGCAAGTTCAAAATGCAAATTTAGAAGTTTATCCCTTGTTTCATAAATATCAGGTCTATTTAGAGTCATTGAAATTATTAAATTAGCAAATAAGTCGTTACTAGTTTTTAGAGCCTGCAGTATTTTTTTCTTTAAAGTGCATATAACTGCAAACAAATGTGCTACACTGTCAAACCCACAAGTGTTATACAAAACATGTTTTCCTATGTTGGAGCCGTTCCTGAGTAAACATATATCTTGAGGTTTTAATGACAAGAATATTTCTTTTTTTTCTTCGTTCTGGATTTCGACTTGTTGGTTTTTAATTAAATTTTCAGATAAAAATTCAATATCGCAATTTTGGTTTTCTTCTCCCACTCCTTTTATTTCTTTTGTAGTTCTGCACTTTTTTTTACGTACCCTCTCCAGTTTTCTGTATAAGATGGTTTATCTGAAAAAATAGAATCTTCTTAAAACGAATCGCGGTCTGTATTTTTCCTTTTTGTATGTCGAGATCGTGCTATAGTATTATTTTTTTGTTTTTTTAATTTATTTATACTTGAAACATTTTTTTGTGTCATATTTGTTAAAGCTAACTTTACTTCCCCCGAAAGATACTGAAAATGTCGCATAAGGAATACATCTATTCGTTCACGGCTATTATTTAAAACCAAAGATTTAAGATTTTTGAAGTAGCTCTCTGAATTGCTAGATGACGGTCGTACATTATTAGAATTGAAATATGCGATTAAAACATTAGACCACATGGGCAACTTTTTTAGTAAACGCGTAAGTAATTTTATAATAAGAGGGAAAAAATATGGATTAGCAGGGTTTTTATTATCTTTGTTTTCTGTTAGACCGACATAAAGCTTTTCTTTGTTTATCTCCTTCAAAAACCAAGAATCGAGTAATGTCTCATTATAAATTTCATCATCTTCATTGTTATTATTTTTATCTGATTGAGTTGAATCGATTATTATATCTTCTTTTTCAGAATTATGATATTAGTTTAAGGCAAGAATAGCTTTTTGACATCGATTGTCTTCGAAATTGTTCAGTGCAATGATAACAATATTGGTTAAAAAATTTTTCACTTCTAAGTATTCCGAGCTGTTTTTAATGGCGATGATACATTTAATATAAAAGTACTTAACATTTTTTTCAACATAATCAAAAATCGTTTGATTATGTAAAGTTTTAATGAAATGGGAGGTGTCGAGACGTAAAAAAGATTTTGAACGTTCGGCCTCTATGCCTTCTAATATTTTAAAACAATTATGTAAGTAACTTTCAGTATTTTGGAATTGAGTGAATGTTTCAACGACAGCTTTTATTAAAGCACTAGAATCATCTGTTATTATTTCATTAGGATATTTACATAAACTTTTTCTCCAAGTCTGCAACCAAGTTGCTATACTATCTGCCGTATGCGAAGTTGAAATCATTTGACAGATTGGCACACTACTACCAAAATTATTGTAAGCCATTACTATATATAAGAATAAATGTTTTTTCTTCATATTTTTTATGAAATCATTTACTTTTGGTGGACATAACATTTTAAATATGGATCCAGTTGCATCTATAGAAATTATAATACTATCGTTAAGTTCTAAATATTTAAAAAAAAAGTTGTTTGCAAGTTGTTTCAGTAGTACAAAATAAAAGGGCACAATGATATAGACTTTATAAAATCTTTAAAAGGAGGCGTTGCACTCATAATCCATAACGACAGCAATACATTATTGTGAAATAATTTTGATGATTTGTCTCTTTTTTACAACTGTCTTAGTGCATTTATTTAATTATTATTAGCTTTTTTAAAAAGTAATTAAATTAAATATGATTCATACCAAAATATACCATAGACATGTACATACTTCGTTCAACGCCATCTAGTGAAGCTTTTGGAAGCTTTTTTTTAAATGGCCTGTCAGAAAATCGCTTATTGAATGCGTAAAATTACGTTAATGAAAGTGTACCTACTTGTTAACAAATTACTTATTCATAGTTTTAGATTATCCCTGTAATTTGTAGCGATCAGAGGAATATTTTACATTTTAGAAAGGTCTTTCGTATTAAGTATACCTAGGTACATAAATCTAATCTGTCTGCACTATTATATGTTTATTATTGTGCCAAATCTACTATTTCATTGCTTTATCAACAAATGTGAGTGAGTAAAGTTTCTAACACCATTTAAATATTACTTGTAATCAAACTATCGGTTCTTCATACAATTTTAACATTGCGTAACTTATTTCTTGTAAAAATAGTACCGAACGAATTTCAACAAAATCGGTCCACAAACAAAAAGTTGGCCGCGATCTTGAATTTTTAAACATTGAGTTGCTGTTTTCTAGTCAAAATAGTACCAAAAACCGAGTTTTATCAAAATTGGCCCGCAAACAAAAAAGTTGCCCACCATCTTAGTTTTTTATATTTTTAACATTGTGTTACCGTTTTCTTGTCAAAATAGTACCAAGAACCGAGTTTCAACAAAATCAGCCCAAAAACAAAAAAGTAGGCCGCCATCTTGGATTTTTTAATATTTTTAACATTGCGATGCTCTTTTCTTGTCAAAATAGTACCAAAAAACGAGTTTCATCGAAATCGGCCAGCAAACAAAAAATTTGGACGCCATCTTGGATTTTTTAAATATTTTTAACATTGCGTTGCTGTTTTCTTGTCAAAATAGTACCAAAAACCAAGTTTCATCAAAATCAGCCCAAAAACAAAAAAATAGGCCACCATTTGCAATTTCTGATTTTTTTCAACATTGCGTTGCTCTTTTACTGTCAAAATAGTACTAAAAATCGAGTTACATCGAAATCTGCCCACAAAGAAAAAGTTGGGCGCCATCTTGGATTTTTTAATATTTTAAACATTGCGTTGCTGTTTTCTTCTCAAAATAGTGCCAAAAACCAAGTTTCATCAAAATCAGCCCAAAAACAAAAAAATAGGCCACCATTTTAAATTTTTGATTTTTTCAACATTGCGTTGCTCTTTTACTGTCAAAATAGTACTGAAAATCGAGTTTCATCGAAATCTGCCCACAAAGAAAAAGTTGGGCGCTTCTTGGATTTTTTAATATTTTAAACATTGCGTTGCTGTTTTCTTCTCAAAATAGTGCCAAAAACCAAGTTTCATCAAAATCAGCCCAAAAACAAAAAAATAGGCCACCATTTTCAATTTTTGATTTTTTCAACATTGCGTTGCTCTTTTACTGTCAAAATAGTACTGAAAATCGAGTTTCATCGAAATCTGCCCACAAAGAAAAAGTTGGGCGCCATCTTGGATTTTTTAATATTTTAAACATTGCGTTGCTGTTTTCTTCTCAAAATAGTGCCAAAAACTAAGTTTCATCAAAATCGGCTCACAAACAAAAAAGGCAGCCATATTGGATTTTTTAATATTTTAACATTGCGTGGCATAGTTAATTATTATGACGGCGTACTCAGGCCTAGCCTAAAAGAAGCTTTAGCCTTCCTTAATATAAACCTATTATTAGAAAAAAGGCTACAGTCGCCTAAAGGCCTAAAGGCGGTTTTAAGCGCCCCACACATGGTCAGTTCGCCTGTCGGCAACGGCCTGTCAGTTGGCCGCAATCACAGTTTCGTAAAAGGTATAGAACTGACAGCTAATGCGCAGGTATAGTGTGTGGTCGCGGCCAATATTGACAGTTATCAGCCGGGCAGAAACTACCGATTAGTACTAAAACTGACGGCTATCAACTGCTCGTGTGTGGCCTCAAAGCCGGCTTTCGACTATTGCCGACAGGCAATGACCGGTCTAGTCTAGTGTGGCCGATGGAGGTCTCGTACGTCAGACGGCCGATCCGTTCTAGGCCGACAGTCGAACTGACCGTGTGGGGGCTCCTTTAGGCCTATAGCCTTTTTAAAATGGCTAGCATCAAGCTTATATTTGGAGCGTGCTCACATGTGCGAAAAATACAATAAAATTCAATTGTTGTATTTTAAGATGCGAGCAAGGGAAGGAGCTACCTCATTAGCATTTAGCATAGCCCTAGACAAGGACCAATATGTTAAAATTTTGGGCTAAAAGCCTATAGTCTTCGGGAATACTACTCAGAAGCCATGGTCGGTTAAATTCTTCTAAAATACATTTCTCAAATTTTAACTAGCGCCATCTCTCGAGAGTTAATGCAAAAGCGTAGCCTGAAAACTGCTCATACGTGCTTTGCGTTGACCGAGCTTGTCCACTGGCTGAGCTGTCGTAAACTAGTACGTGACAATGGCAAGCCAGTGACAAGCGGCCAGTGGACAGTAGTAGTGTAATCATTTCGCACCGTTCTATGAATGAAGGTTTCTCTCTGTAATAAATATGTAGTAGTTTTTATAGGTACCTACATAAATTTTACCTTTCTGCATTCCTCTATGTTTATTATTGTGCCAAATCTAGTTATTTCTTTGCTTTATCAACAAACGAGTGTGAAGTTTCTAACGCCAAAATTAAAAAATTACTTGTAATGAAACTATCTGTTTCTCATAAAAAGGTTAGGAATCAGCGTACTTATATCAGACGGCTCCTGGCCTAAAATTTTTAGAACAGAAATGAAAACGATCGAAAGCGCAATTAAAGTGACTCTTAATAACACCAGCTCTTAAGTTCAAACTCGTTTGCAACAGTGTAGCGCACGGAACGGCAACGCCGCACTTAGCTGCGTCCAAGACCATTATTTTGAATTTTTTGGCGGGAAAACAATCTTTTGCCTATAATTTTGAAACTAAGACTCCCAGAGATTTGAAATTATGCCTCGTGTTTGCACCAACTATAAGGTTTTTTTTGATATATAATACGAAACTCTTACTTATACAGTTACAGTGATTCACTATGTGTCAGCCCGTGTTACGTGTCACCAGCTTACACATACTTATCGGTTCGTAGCTCCAAAACTATTTTACCTAAAGATTTGATAAATTTGGTTCTTATTGCATCAATTTTGCAGCAACTTTTGAGGTATAACACATCATCGTACCTTATATAATTACGAAGATACAGATGTGCAAGCCGGAGACACGGTACTCCAGCTCGCACACACTTTTATGATCGTAGTTTCAACAGTATTAGAGTGTGACGGTTAGTTTTTCTGGTTCTAATTGCACCAATTGTGCATTAACTTTTGGACTATAGTCTAAAACCCTAACCTCACTGGTTTTCCTTAACGGCATGTGTAAGCTGGTGACACATTTCTCCAGCTAACACACAAAAAACAACTCATAGTAACGAACTTGTGGTTGCACTAATATTATTACTGACACGTTTGATTGCATCAATTTTGCATCAAAATAGTGCATGCTTAGAATTTCTCTATGTCTTATGAGGAAGCTGATGACCCACACATGGCCTGCTGCACTGCTGTTGCTATTGAATGATTGTCTCTGGCCTGTCGAGCCAAAATGTTGTTTGCGTTCGAAAACTAAATATGATTTTTACCGGTAAATACCGTTTCGTATTAAAGTAACATTTTATAAATAAAATACAATAACAATGCAAAGGAAAACCTAAAACAAGATGTTTTTATGGACATAAAATTGAACGGCAGTGTAAAAAAATGGTTTTAAATATTATTCTTGACAGAGTTTTATAAACAAGCGTCACTTCTAGTTTCCGAACGTTACTCGCAACTAATGTTTTTTTTTACAAATGTGTTTGACGCTTTGGTTTCAAGTTGGAAAAGTGACTAATTTCAACAAACAAAGTTAACACAGTTACTTAGACCCGTATTCTAGTACGATACTCAAGTGGAGATCTCTTCTCAAGCTTAGTTAGAAAGGGATGCGAAAACATGCACCGAATACATTCATCCCTTGCTAAATACTTGAGAAGAGATCTCCACTTGAGTGAATGTCGTTCTTTAATACGGACTTCTCCACGAACGCAGCGTTCGTGGAGAAGTTCGTATTAAAGAAAAAAGCGCTCGGAACGCTTCACAATAATGCAGCAGTAACCTACTTGACACGGTTTGTTGTGCCATGGAATGCCCCCAATGTCCCCCACAGCCACAGAGAAGCCGGATCAGAGAGAACCGATTGATCAGAGAAGCCGGTGGCAAAAAAGGACAAAGCAGACAATACCTAAAATAAATAATTTAAATGTTACAAAGTTCGAGAAAATAAGAATCTTGTAAGATTCTTGTTTTAATTTTTGAATGGGTAGAACTCACTCACTCTTGCCTGAACGGATTAATCTATAGATTTCGTTGCTGCTGCAGTATCAGCCCCCGGATTCACAAACCGTTGGAAACGCTCCCGACAGCGGAATGTATGCACTGTCTCTGTCACTCACTATAGAATAGGCAAAGACAAAGCACAGAATTCAAATCAGATTCTGTTTCCGGTGGTTCGTGAATCGGGGGGCATCAGAGGTCTAAAGGGCCCCGAAACCAAAACCAAAACCTCCGAATAAAATCCATTTTGTCGTAAACTTCCAATTGATTGCTTTGTTCTCGTATTAGTTTACGCCACGCTTTTTTCTTTCTATTGCGGAAAGCTTTCGTCCTCCAAATCATTCATTTAATACCGAACAAAATTATCAGTGGTATTCCACTTATCAAAGATCTTTAATCGTCCTCGTCCAATTTCTTTGATCAAATATTTGAGATAAGTGGAATACCACCCTTAGCAGGCTTTATAAAGCTGCTTGAGACCAACTTTTTAAAAACTGCTAATTATGACAGTTTGGCAGGCCTGCTGGCGTGCTAAAGTGAGCTCATGGTACGTTTAGCAACGCTGTTTGACCGGTGAACGTCTAGGACTAGCAGCGCTGCTATTGTTATGGTTCATGGTACCGATAAGCAGGGCAGTTTTTTTTAAGGCTTAAAAATAACTGCTATAAGAGCTTGTGGTAAGCCCCCTGGAGGCTTACTACAAGCTCTTAGCAAACAGAACAAATGCAGGGCAGTTTTAACTTTTATTGCAAGGTTTAAAATAAACTTCTTGCTAATCGTACCATAAGCCAAAATTAGCAGTCTTTTAGCAGGCCTGCTGATGAACGTCATTTCGTGTGTACCTTACTCCTTCTGGCTTATGAGCTGTAAAATCCTTCAGTGACGGATAAACCATTTCTTATTTTAGTATTCAGAACAAACGTAACGCAAGAGTTTATGAATTATTGACGTTTGAACAAGGGCCACACGACCTGACGCTTCAGATTATGGATGCTGAAAATAACAAAACTAGCTAACGAAAGTCCAGTTTCACTCCCTAGCTGCTCAGTGACGCAAAAATAAATAAGATTGAACAAACAAACAACATTCAAAACAGAATAGATCTCTTATAATCGTTGTTCAAACAAGGGCCACACGAAACTGTGTGTACCAGATTTAATTTGTCAAAATATCGATAACCATACCATTTGGAGCCAAATAAAGCAGTCTAGCAGCGTCACGTTTGATATGTGACAGTATACAACACTTCAAATCCGTTCGCATAACAACACATCAATAGAAAAAGCAAAAACAATATTTCGACCCGTCAGACTGTGTGGCCCTTATTTAAAACCGTCACATTACGTAAATTTGGCGTTACGAATGTTGTAAAGCACATATTAGTCAAAAGAATTTCCGTCACTGAGGATCTAGCTTTACCTGGAACCAATCACTGCAGTAGTTACGATGCAATCCTTGATAAAATTTGTATGAGATTTTTAAAACAGGGTGACAACAATGTACGTACATTAATGGACAAAAAGCCTATAATTGTCCTGTTAGTTAGTTAGTTTCACAGCTTTGCATTCTAGCGACTAAAGTTTCCTAAATATAAATAAATAAATATTTGTAACATTGTAAGGTAATTTCAGTTAATATTACACATAAAATCTATATTTTATTAAAATAAAATAAAAGAAATGAAAACAAAACATTTTTGATAACAAACAAAACACAACGACTCCGTAGCTCAGTGGTTAGAGATGTCGCCCGGAAAGCGAAAGGTCATGGGTTCGAGTCCCATCGGAGCTAGTTGTGAGACGGGTCGATTTTTTCTAAATACTTCATTTTCCATTTTTCTATTATGAAAATTGCTTTGTGAATGCAAAAAACTTAAAATTAAAATAACCTGCAATAGTAATTTCATCTTTAGCGATTGCCAAATACCTGGAAAGTTATTTCTTTTGCGTGTGAGGGTAGTAATATCGCCACATTGATGAAATTGACGCTGACTATACAGCGCGTAAGAAGTATTGTACAAATTCGACGCTTCTCGTAACGACTCCGTAGCTCAGTGGTTAGAGCAGTCGCCCGGAAAGCGAAAGGTCGTGGGTTCGAGTCCCATCGGAGCTAGTTGTGAGACGGATCGATTTTTCTAAATACTTCATTTTCCATTTGTCAACTTTGTATAAGTTTATTTGTAGGTACATAAAATGATTGACCTGTGATGAACAAAAGAATATTTTAGAATACCTAGTTGGTACCTATAGTACTAGTCTGATTTTCAATAAATCATTTGTACATATTGTGATTGAACTGTGATATCTTTGACATTATTGACATACTTGACACAAAATAACTTGAAAAATGGAAAATGAAGTATTTAAAGAAAATCGACCCGTCTCACAACTAGCTCCGATGGGACTCGAACCCACGACGTTTCGCTTTCCGGGCGACTGCTCTAACCACTGAGCTACGGAGTCGTTCTTTATTCTATAAAATATTTCAATCATTATATATCAATAGAAATACTTCATTTTCCTTTTTTCAATAATAAAAATTGCATTGTGGATGCAAAAAACTAAAAATTAAAATAACAAAATAACTTTTTTTTAATATGTCACACTTTAGCGTTAATACTTACCTAAATCATAAATTGTTGAACAATTTACAGTAGTTTTATTTGCTTAAAATCCTAATGCTACGATAGGTAAGCTACATACATTCTCAGTAAACTTCAATACGATGTCCGCAAAAAATTACTTCGTGGTCACCCTAGCTTATTTTCATACTAATTTTAAACTTGAATTGCATCGTAAGTTCTGCAGTGATTGGATCCAGGTAAAGCTAGATCCTCAGTGACGGAAATTCTTTTGACTATTATGTTCTTAACAACATTCGTAACGCTAAATTCACGTAATGTGACGGTTTTAAATAAGGGCCACACAGTCTGACGGGTCAAAATATTGTTTTTGCTTTTTCTATTGATGTGTTGTTACGCGAACGGATTTGAAGTGTTGTATACTGTCACATATCAAACGTAACGCTGCTAGACTGCTTTATTTGGCTCCAAATGGTATGGTTATCGATATTTTGACAAATTAAATCTGGTACACACAGTTTCGTGTGGCCCTTGTTTGAACAACGATTATAAGAGATCTATTCTGTTTTGAATGATGTTTGTGTGTTCAATCTTATTTATTTTTGCGTCACTGAGCATCTAGGGTGTGAAACTAGACTTTCGTTAGCTAGTTTTTGTTATTTTCAGCATCCATAATCTGAAGCGTCAGGTCGTGTGGTCCTTGTTCAAACGTCAATAATTCATAAACTCTTGCGTTACGTTTGTTCTGAATACTAAAATAAGAAATGGTTTTTCCGTCACTGAAGGATTTTACAGCTCACAAGCCAGAAGGAGTAAGGTACACACGAAATGACGTTCATGGCCTGCTGCACTGCTGTTGCTATTGAATGATTGTCTCTGGCCTGTCGAGCCAAAATGTTGTTTGCGTTCGAAAACTAAATATGATTTTTACCGGTAAATACCGTTTCGTATTAAAGTAACATTTTATAAATAAAATACAATAACAATGCAAAGGAAAACCTAAAACAAGATGTTTTTATGGAAATAAAATTGAACGGCAGTGTAAAAAAATGGTTTTAAATATTATTCTTGACAGAGTTTTATAAACAAGCGTCACTTCTAGTTTTCGAACGTTACTCGCAACTAATGTTTTTTTTTTACAAATGTGTTTGAAGCTTTGGTTTCAAGTTGGAAAAGTGACTAATTTCAACAAACAAAGTTAACACAGTTACTTAGACCCGTATTCTAGAACGATACTCAAGTTTCGCGTAAGTGTACCTATATATTCTTTGCTCAAGTGGAGATCTCTTCTTAAGCTTAGTTAGAAAGGGATGCGAAAACATGCACCGAATACATTCATTCATCCCTTGCTAACTATACTTGAGAAGAGATCTACACTTGAGTGAGTGTCGTTCTTTAATACGGACTTCTCCACGAACGCATGTCCCCCACAGCCACAGGTTTTTCAGAGAAGCCGGTGGCAAAAAAGGACAAAGCAGACAATACCTAAAGTAAATAATTTAAATGTTACAAAGTTCGAGACAATAAGAATCTTGTAAGACTCTTGTTTTAATTTTTGAATGGGTAGAACTCACTCACTCTTGCCTGAACGGATTAATCTATAGATTTCGTTGCTGCTGCAGTATCAGCCCCCGGATTCACAAACCGTTGGAAACGCTCCCGACAGCGGAATGTATGCACTGTCTCTGTCACTCACTATAGAGAAGGCAAAGACAAAGCACAGAATTCAAATCAGGTTCTATTTCCGGTGGTTTGTAAATCAGGGGGCATCAGAGCAGAGGTCTAAAGGGCCCCCAAACCAAAACCAAAACCTCCGATTAAAATCCATTTTGTCATAAACTTCCAATGGATTGCTTTGTTCTCGTATTAGTTTACGCCACGCTTTTTTCTTTCTATTGCGGAAAGCTTTCCTTGATCATTCATTTAATAACGAACAAAATTATCAGTGGTATTCCACTTATCAAAGATCTTTAATCGTCCTCGTCCAATTTCTTTGATCAAATATTTAAGATAAGTGGAATGCCACCCTTAGCAGGCTTTTTATAGCTGCTTGAGACCAACTTTTTAAGCCCCCAGTACACGATGGCCGATCATGGTCGGCGACCATGACCAATACATCGTACATTGACACTTTTGAAAGAACCTTTTTAAACTTGTTCGTTCAAAAGTGTCAATGTACGATGTATTGGTCATGGTCGCCGACCATGATCGGCCATCGTGTACTGGGGACTTTAAAAACTGCTAATTATGACAGTTTGGCAGGCCTGCTGGCGTGCTAAAGTGAGCTCATGGTACGTTTAGCAACGCTGTTTGACCGGTGAACGTCTAGGACTAACAGCGCTGCTATTGTTATGGTTCATGGTACCGATAAGCAGGGCAGTTTTTTTTAAGGCTTAAAAATAACTGCTTTATGAGCTTGTGGTAAGCCCCCAGTACACCAAAGATGCTGTACACGATGGCCCAACATGGTCGCCGACCATGATCGGCCATCGTGTACTGGGGGCTTTAGAAAATCGCTCATTGTGAGTGCATAAAAATCTCTGAGTATTCAGTACTCAGAGATAAAAACTCTGAGTACTGAATCCTATGGAGATGGCATACCTACGAAAAATTGAAGCATACACACACACACAAGCACACATACCGAGAAACCAAAATGGCGCCTTTCCGTAGTGCTGCCCTATTTGTACATCGATATATTTATTGATGAAGTTATAGATCAAGTATTTTTGTGACTACCTACCTATATTACCCTATATTTTATAAAAGCAGTTTCGTAATCACCTCGATAATTTAAAACGGAATTATAGTGTATAATTATAAACCTAGTTTTTTTGAAAAATAATTCTTAATAATGTGCTTTCTTTATGACAATGACACAATGTGTATGTGTTTGTGCATGTACGCACACAATCATTGGCCCGACCGCGCGCGTGAGACGCAACAACTGTAAAGCCCCCAGTACAGGATGGCCGATCATGTTGGCCGACCATGATGGGCCATCGTGTACAGGGGCGGCTTGCGTGTGATTGCCGTCTGCGAGTAACGCAAACCGGCCCTGTACACGATGGCCAACATGGTCGGCCAACTTGATCGGCCATGGCCTGTACTGGGGGCTTAAAGCCCCCGGTGTGAGAGTTTGCGTGTGATTGCCGCCTGCGAGCAACGCAAACCGCCCCTGTACATGATGGCCCATCATGGTCGACGAACATGAGTAGCCATCCTGTACTGGGGGCTTCAAGGTGAGAAGAGCCGCCAAGTGCTTCCTCATCTATAGTAATATCGTAAACAGGAAAGATTTGATTGGTTGTTGTTTGAATTTAATAGGTTCCAAAACTACTAGACTAATTTAGAAATTTCTTTGACCATTAGAAAGCTACATTCTTTCCGAGTGACATAAGCTATATTTTATCGTGATATTCCCATGAGAACGAGTACCATGCGGGTAAAACCGCGAGGATCCGCATGTTATTCAATTTATTATAAAATTTATTGCTTGTTAAGTACATAATGTATCAAAAATTCTAACGCAGATTCAGATTAAAAATAAGGTCCTGTAGTTTATTTACAAACTAACCTTAGTAAAATACAGTTCATGTTGCAGTAGTAGTAGCTAAAAGACCAACCTACTATATTTTACTGAGGTTATAGTTTGTAAATAAACTACACGACCTTAGCTTCAATCTATACGATTGTAGATACATTAATACTTAGCGAGCAATAAATTTGATTGAGGGCGCCCCACTTGTCGGCTCTACTCGCCTTTACTTAGCAACTGCAATTTTATGATCAAATTTTTTATGTTTTCCGAGTCACGCGTCTATACACATGCGAGACCTCCATAGAATTCCAGATCAAAGGTCGCGAGAACCAGTTTAAGTAAAAAAAGGTAATGAAATAAAACAAAAAGCTCCATATTATAAAAACCTATTATGTTTATACAACAAGGATTGTTTTTTTTTACATAACACACATTACAATATAAATCACAAAGGAGAATGCCTACTAAGTACCTACCTACCATAGAAAAAAGAAATGTCTCAAAAAAAAAACAAGCATTATTAAGTAATAAAATAATAAACAGTTTGAATCGAGATCTTTACTAGCAATCATATTTTTTATATATTTAGAATATAGCGAAGCTACATCTAGTGGTAAAAAATATACTTACTTTTAATGTGCTAGAATGAATGAAAGTTGGACAACAACTTTACAGCAAAATGACATTAAAAAAACACGTTATATATAAGTATCCAGTTTTTGGCAACCGGAACAGAAAACGTTGTCGCACTATAATTTCGATTTTGCCAGTGGCCTAATTAACGTTCTTTTCAAAACTTAAACTGTCGTTGACGTTTGAAACTGTTCTTCAAAATGAAAAGAGCACATAAAAATAGTTTTCGTACGAGTCTTTAAATTTTCCTTTTGCATTGTTCCAGCCATATTTTTCTTTTTTTGTTATTTTTAGGCAACCTAAAACAATAAAAACAGTTTAAAATTAATACACTCAATTTACACTTGAAATTTGAAAACATCGATAATTCGATAAGAAAAATGCTATAAGGGCAACCCTAGCGCAAAACAAACAAATTTATATTTTCTTGAAATACACCAACAAAACTCACCAAAATAAGTAGTAAGCTACATTTGGTATGAATTCTAAGTAAACTATTCACAGGAAAACCAAAACACAAGGCATTTATTGTATTGTTTTGGTGTTTTTGCAAAATAAATAGTACGTACCGGTGTAATGTAATGTTTGGACGATTTTAACTTTTTTTGATGCCACAAACTACCACACTGCAATTAGACATGTTCCTTGTTGCTTTCTCTCACTTATTAATACCTTTTATTCACATGAAAGTCTCAAATTAAAAGACTTTTATCACAAAACACTGCAAATACAACTCGCGTTGACAGCTCACATACTGAGAAACCTAAATGGCGACCGGCTTCAATCATGCATTACGATGACGTCACGTTTCAATGTTGCCAAAAAATAGGTCGAATAAATA
The DNA here is from genome assembly GCA_949710035.1 of Crambus lathoniellus. Classification (NCBI taxonomy): domain Eukaryota; kingdom Metazoa; phylum Arthropoda; class Insecta; order Lepidoptera; family Crambidae; genus Crambus; species Crambus lathoniellus. Next base: position 34,067,046 of record OX453297.1, read on the forward strand.
TATTGCTGTCTCTTTTTACATGAAGTATTGGAGGTAAGATAGAACGAGATGGCTACAGGTTTATGAGTACAATGTCGATTTAGCTCATATTTGTATAACCGATAGTTCATATAGATCAATATGCCATCTCCATAGGATTCAGTACTCAGAGGATAAAAATAATATAAAATCTCAATATGACACCTGTCAGTGTCAGATCAACAATACGTTCCGTTTTAGGTAGCATAGTTGTTGAGTTTAGTTGTTCAGAAAATAAATGATAAGATATTGTGTTAGTAAGTCTTCAAAAAATGTTAAATGTATTTCATGTAATGGTGATGCTTCCTAGAATTAATATGAAATCATTGTTTGAAGCAGACGTTATAAGCATCACATTATCGAATAAAGATCAAAAGTGTAACGGAACACCATCGGAACACTTTGACCGGTAGAGTGCGTTCATAATCCTTAACTTTGTCACTATTTTATGAAGAAAACACAATAATGTATTTTTCGTTGTTGGCCTTGAATGGGAACATAAATAGCATGGTTCGATTTGTTGATTTATTAGCTATTTTATCCAATAGCATTTATTATTATACAATCTAAAAAATATCAGGGATATAATGGCCATTGTTCTTTACCTATTTCGTTTCTGTTCCTCACAGTAGTACTTATTTAATATATTATTAGCACAGAATAAGCAACTTTTCATACAGTAGGCCGACGGAGACGTCTAGACAGGTCAATCGTGCGGGGCTTGCGGGGTGAGACGGGGGAGTGGTTGTCCCGAGTTACATACAACGCCGTTCATAGTAACTCGGGACAAGTCTTCCAGGGCTATCACGTCTAGTGATGTACGCCTGGGAATATTGCCACTGCCGGCAATTTTCCACTCCCAATGTGCCCGGGAAATTTCCGGGCACATTGGGAATATTGCCCAAAATTCCCAGTAGACTTTTTGCCGTTTTGTTAAATTATATAAATAAATAATGTATTTTTCTTCTGTGTCTTACAATTTTATAATTTGTTGATAATTATGGCAAGGTTATTTTGTTATGTTTTCTTAGTTTGTTGAATAAAAAAATAAACCATTTTATATCAAACTGTTTTTCATTTCATATGTGCTTACCTCTGATGTTGGTGGCTATTTATTACGTAATTCAATATAATCAAACAGTTTTAAAGTCTTATTTTAAATTGTCTTGCATGGTAAAATATTCATCTACAAAGTGCTGCTTGGGAATATTGCTGGGAACTTTGGGACACTGCCGGCAACGCTGCCGGCAAAATTTCCAGTCCTTGGGAACGTGCCCGGGCACGGTACATCACTAATCACGTCCTTATCGTTATAATTTATTTTTAAATTAATATTATGGTGCATACGACATGTAGTGTGAGTGAGTGCGTGCAAATCTTCATCTCGCTTATTAAAAAAAGGCAATTTCCAAAATCCAAGATGGCGACCAACTTTTTTGTTTGCGGGCCCCGACTTTGATGAAACTTGGTTTTTGGTACAATTTTTACAAGAAAACAACAACACAATGTCAAAAATAAAAATAAACAAGATGGCGGCCAACTTTTTTTTTGTAAGCCGATTTTGATGAAATTTAGTTTCTGGTACTATTTTGACACGAAAACAACAACGCAATGATAAAAGTATAAAAAATCCAAGATGGCGGCCAACTTTTTTGTAAGCAGGCCGATTTCGATGAAACTCAGTTTCTGGTACTATTTTGACAAGAAAACAGCAACGCAATGTTAAAAATATTAAAAATCCAAGATGGCGGCCAACTTTGTTGTTTGTGAGCCCATTTTGATGAAACTTGGTTTTTAGTACTGTTAAGAGATCATTGTTTGTTATTAATATTAGTTAGTTTAGTTACCGATAGATGGCGCTGTAGGTACTGTTTACGTATGTTCTGAACGGCGGTGTTATGATTTTTTGTCTTATATGTATATTCTAAAATTTAGTTTGAATAAATAACTTTCGCTATTGCGTGAATCTGTTGTTTGATTTACCTAATCAACACGGACTTTTTTGGGATTTGTTCATGGTCCTTCGTTAGCCGGTAAATCACGGCACGGAGTTGACTTGTGTCCTATATCCATCGAGGCACCGAACGGACAGCGGATTGCTGTCAATGGTGCAGTCGTTAACGCAGCTGAAGAAGTCACGACGGTTTCGGCGCGGGGGGAGAGCACCCCCGAAAACTGAAACTATCATCGGAGAGCAAATCTGGCAGCGGGGGGAGCACCCCCTGGGAAAAACTTCAGGAAAATTGCAGATTATCCGGAGCAGGCTGAAGGGGACCACCACTGAAACATCCAAAACAGTGTGAGTGAAAAGAAGAAACAATTGTGAGTACGATTTTGAACCTTATTCTCAAGAAGTGATTAACTTTGAAAAATCCAAGTTTAGTGCATCTGAAATTGGCAAAGTGTTTTAGACTTAGAATAATTTTAATAAAAGTGTTACAACGGGGAACCTATGCCGGTTTTCTGAGCGAAGTTACAAGTTCTAAACACTTAGAAGAATTTGCCGAACTTTCAACTTGTAATATTTACGCTTACCTGGGACTTAGAAAAATTCTCAACAATTTCGGACTTAGAATATTTTGCTACAATTTGGACGGTGTTCATTCAACTTGGTCTTAGAAGATTATTGAAGTGAAAACTTGGACTTTAATTTTTGTAATAATTGATGAAAGTTGATGTTTACTGTTGTTACCGAACTTGTATAAAACTTGTTAATTTTATTTGAAATTTAAGTTGTATTTCTATAGTTTCCTTGTTCAAATTGAATCAGTTCTTTTTCACGATGACTGAAAAGTACTTTAAACTTCAAGAAGATATTTCGAATAAAATAAATAAATCTAAAGGTAATTTTAAGAAAAGTCCTAAAGAAAGAATCACTATAGCTTATGTAGAAGCACGCTTAGAGGCTTTAGAGCAAAGTTGGTCTTCATTTAATAATAACCATAACAAAATTGTATTAGAGTTGGACTCAAAGGTGGTCCAAGAATCCAATTATGAATCTGTTGGTCTATATGAGCAAACGGAAGAGTTATACTATGAGTACAAGTCATTGTTGAAAGGTATATTGTCGAAATTAGCTTTAGAGAATAAGGAAGTAATTAAGGAAAGTAGAGGTAGTGAACAATCTGCTGTAAAATTGCCAAAGATATCAATTCCTAAGTTTTCAGGTAAATATTCGGAGTGGGTAAGCTTTCGAGACTTGTTCACATCTCTAATTCATAAGAACTCTGGTATCGATGACGTGCAAAAGCTCCAATTTAAAAAGTTCAGTAACTGGTTAAGCAGAACAGCTTTTACGGTACATACCAGTCACTGCAGACAATTATAGTGTTTGTTGGAATCAATTAGAGAGTCGATACAATAATAAGAGATACCTTGCCAACAACATTTTGAAAAAGTTAACTAACCAAAAATGATTAACATCTGAGACGGCTAGTTGCATTAAACAATTGTTAGACACTACCAAGGAGTGTTTGTCTGCATTGACTAATATAGGCATTGATGTCAGTAGCTGGGATACTATCATAATTTATTTAATTAGTCAGAAGTTAGATCCCGAGTCGCGTAAACAATGGGAACAACGAATTAGCGACTCTGTTCAGGATTTGCCTACCTTTGTGCAATTTGAAGAGTTTTTACACGGTAGATTTAGAGCGTTGGAATTCATCGATACTAAAGTTCAAAAATCTGAAAAACAAAACTGTACTCATGTTGCCACTACAATAATAAATTGTATTTTCTGCTCGGAGGGCCATAAATTGGCTAACTGTAAAGGGTTTGCTAAAGAACACGTTGACGCGCGACGTAATTTTGTCCAAACAAACCACTTATGTTTCAACTGCCTTGGATCTAGTCATTCGGTGTATCAGTGTACATTGTCAACGAGGTGCCGTCTTTGTAAAAAGAAACACCACTCATTACTTCATCCCAGAAGTCCTAAATCAATCAATGAAGTTAAATCGGATCAGTCTGTGAATAGTGAGGCCGTAGAGTCTCCCGGTCCCTCACACTCACATTCCCATTCCCATAGCGAAGTTCAAAAATCACACGTAGTTGCTTCCTGCTTTACAAATGCAATAGGGCAGGTACTATTGGCTACCGCCTTAGTAAAGGTAGAGTCACCTTAAACAAACTCCGTATTCATGTTGAGAGCTCTACTTGACCAGGGCTCTCAGGCTTCATTTATAACTGAAGCCGCCGTTCAACTAATTGGGCTCAAGAAAATACCAGGCACTAGTCTGGTATCAGGTTTGGGCGGCGACCAAGCGACTTTGTCCTCAAGGTCGTCAGTAATAGTGAAAATTCAGTCCCGCCTCGACCCCAGCTTTACCACAACGGTTAAAGCTCATGTCTTGAGTCGACTTACAACCTTACTACCGACTAGTACGGTCCCTATCCAAGTGTTACCAACACTTTCGCCTACGGAATTAGCAGATCCGTCGTTTGAAACACCCAACAAAATAGATCTGCTTTTAGGCGCTGATGTTTACAGTCATATATTATTAGACGGATTGATCAAGGATCCTCAGGGTGCAGTCATTGCACAACGCACAACCTTAGGTTGAATCCTTTCTGGTAAGATACGGGCTTCGGGCAACGACAGCCACAGCGAGTCTTGCCATAATATAATCAGCTTGCACTTAACGCAACCTAGTGAGAATGAACTTCTCAAAAGGTTTTGGGAGCTAGAGTCGGAACCATCATTCGACAAGTCAAAACATCTAACTCCCGATGAGAAATTGTGCGAGAATATTTTCACTCAAACCACTAGGCGTGATGATTCTGGTCGGTTCATTGTGAAACTACCATTTAAAACACAAGATCCAGCTTGTTTATATGGTAATTTAAACGATATTGCACTAAAACGCTTTCTAATGTTAGAAAAACGATTGTTGAAAAATCCCGAGCTTAAGCTGGAGTACTCAAAGGTTTTGGCAGAGTACTTAAGCTCAGGTCATATGGAAATTGTAAGGCCACAAGCCATAGGGACTAACAGAGCAGTATATTTGCCTCACCATGCAGTAGTTCGTCAAGATAAACCCACTACTAAGATACGAATGGTGGTGGACGCATCTTGTAGTGACTCTAATGGAGCATCACTTAATAGTGATTTGTTAGTTGGTCCTAAGTTACAACTAGAGCTACGACACTTGATTATGAAGTGGCGGCGCTATAAAATAGGGTTAGTTGCCGACATTGTTAAAATGTATAGGCAGATAAGAGTCGCTGATGAAGATGCTGATTTTCAGCGCATATACTGGCGCGAAAATCCTGATAGTGAATTACAGCATCTTCGGTTCTTGCGTGTAACCTTTGGAACCTCATCGGCGCCTTATCTAGCCGTACGTTGCCTTCAACAGCTAGCCTATAAAGATGGTGATAATCTTCCTTTGGCGGTGCCCAGAGTCCTTGACTCATTTTACATGGATGACCTTATGACCGGGTGTTACTCTGTAGCTGAGGGACTCCAGGTTCACGAACAAGTTACAGCTCTGCTAAACCGTGGTGGATTCCCTCTTCAAAGGTGGTCGAGCAACTCTAAGGAACTTATGAACAAACTCAGTAAAGAATCAAGAGACTTAAATCAGAATGTAGAGTTTAAATCTGATGATATTGTAAAGATTCTTGGATTGACATGGAATCAAGATACTGATGAGTTCCGATGTACTGTCAATCTCCCACCTTTACAACTTCCAGTCACGAAAAGAAAAATGATTTCGGATATCGCCCGGCTATTCGACCCTTTAGGCTGGTTAGCTCCCGCTGTAACTACAGCTAAAGTCTTTATACAAAGAGCATGGTTGGCTGGCATAAGCTGGGATATAGAGCTTCCATCCGAATTACTGAAGGATTGGATTGCCTTTCGCAACGACCTTCACCATCTCTCTGAAATTCGGATTCCGCGATGGATACAAAGCGATAGAGATGAGAGACTGTTTGAGCTCCATGGGTTTTCGGATGCGTCCAACGTCGCTTACGCTGCCGTAGTGAATGCACGTATCGTTGACAAACAAGGGCAGATTCACGTCCATTTGGTTACCTCCAAAACCAGAGTTGCTCCAGTCAAGCAAATCTCAATCCCACGCCTTGAATTGTGCGGTGCAGTTCTGCTAGCCAAACTTTTGAAAGAGGTTGCTGAAACTTTGGAAGTTCCAAAAGAAAGATGGCATGCTTGGACTGACTCGTCAATAGTCCTGGCATGGCTGAGGAGCCATCCCAGCCGCTGGAAAACGTTCGTGGCCAATCGGGTAACAGAAATACTTACCGTTTTAGACGGCGAACAATGGTCCCACGTTATTTCTAAGGATAATCCTGCAGACCCAGCCTCACGAGGATTGCAGCCTTCTGAGTGTGTTCAAAATACACACTGGCGCCAAGGTCCTAAGTGGTTACATCTGGAAAATATAAAGTTTAATAAGGGAGAATTGGAGAATACAGATATGGAAGAGAAAAAGAGTAAGATAAAATGTCACACAACAACAGTAAATAATGGAATTGACGACATATTATCACGATTTTCAAAACTGAGGAAACTTACCCGTGTTTTGTCCTTCTGCCGTAGAGTTCTGCGCTGGAAGACACCTGTAAAAGAAAGCACAAATACAATTAATACATGGTTATCAGCAAAAGAAATAAATAAAACACTACTTACCTGTATTAAAGCCTGTCAAAGAGAAAACTTTCATGAAGATATTGACTGCCTACAAAAAACGGGAAATTTACCAAAGAAAAGCAAACTTACCTCCTTATGTCCATTCTTAGACGCAGATCAAATTCTTAGAGTAGGCGGGAGGATTCAAAATGCTCAAGTCAGTGATGACGTAAAGCATTCTATCATCCTTCCCCATAACTCTCATCTTACAAAGTTGATAGTGGATGATGCACACGAGAACACTATGCACGGGGGCCCTCAAATTATGTTGAACTACCTAAGGAGCAAATATTGGATTATTGGAGCTAAAGATGCTGTTCGTCAATTCGTGCATAAGTGTATTTCGTGCGTCCGTCAAAAGGCAGCAGTAAGTCAACAACTTATGGGTCAGCTGCCTACAGCGAGGGTAACCCCAACTAGACCGTTTCTCAGCAGCGGCGTCGATTACGCCGGTCCAATCAGTATTAGAGCTACAAAGGGCCGGGGCCATCACTCAACAAAGGGTTACATATGTTTGTTCGTATGTATGGCCACTAAGGCCATTCATCTCGAAGTGGTGAGCGACATGACCTCTCAAAGTTTTATAGCTGCATTTAAACGGTTTGTTGCACGGAGAGGCCATGTCGCTGATTTGTGGAGTGATAATGGCACCACCTTTGTAGGAAGCGCGAGAGAGCTTCGAGAACTGTTCGCTGCGGAAAATTCAGGGTATGCATCTGAATTAGCAGATTGGATGGCTTCCAATGGTACCAATTGGCACTTCATCCCTCCCCATTCTCCAAATTTTGGAGGATTGTGGGAAGCGGGTGTTAAGTCGACCAAGTACCATTTAAAAAGGGTCATAGGTAACAGCACCCTCACGTTTGAGGAAATGACAACCACCTTGTCACAAATTGAGGCGTGTTTAAATTCAAGACCCATTTGCCAATTGTCGAATAACCCAGAAGATCCGACACCACTGACGCCGGGTCATTTTTTGGTAGGAGAGCCGTTAGTACTTGCTCCAGACATAAATTACGAAAACGCCAATATTAGCAGCCTAAAAAGATGGCACCTGACGCAACGAATGATTCAGGACTTCTGGCGTAAATGGTCCCATGAGTATCTCACTCAACTTCAGCACAGATACAAATGGTCACAACAAGTTCCCGAACCCGAAGTAGGAAGAGTAGTGTTAGTGAAGGAGGACGACCTTCCACCCTCCAGATGGCTGTTCGGAGTCATAACCGAAAAACATCCCGGTTCGGACAAACTTACGCGTGTCGTTACATTACGCTACAAGGGCAACAACATTAAACGACCTGTATCCAAATTAATTTTATTACCTATAGATACTAAAGGTGTGCGTTATATTCGATAACGCATATAGCATAACGTTATAAAAATATAACCATCGCACCTAATATAAAAATATAACTTATTCTGCTATTGCTATATTAAATTATATCAAGCAGGGCGCCCGCCGCACGCCATCTAGTGTATTCGAAATGAACAAATGAAATGACAGAACTGAACGAATGAACTGTGTTCTCCTTCTCTATCCAGCCGTTATTCCAGCCGCACGCGATGCAAGTATTGCTCTCTCTTTTCTTGGTAATCAAATCTCTCAAAATTCAACTCTATCAAATAGAAATAGAGTTGAATTTTGAAAGATGGAAAACCAAATAACGCGTTATATTTGAAACAGTTGAGACAGACTCTAATGTCTTATCAATACGGACTAATATCATAAATCACGTACGACATGCGATTTGAACGAACATGTTATTTTTCTGCTATAACATTTATTACTGTTATTAGAATATTTAACTAATGCTGTCCTGTGGAATTCTTGAACGCGAACTCGCGCTCGCTCGGGGCATAAAAAGTACTTAAGAATTCTGTTTTTAATAGCGTAATATGAATTTATTCGTGTTGTTGTTTGTAAAATAGTGGAAAAAAGAATAAAGAATTGGTTTATTAATAGTAAGTAATTGATCATTAAGTAGTGTAAAAAACATTAATAAGTAACTACTTTTAACACAGGTTATAATAGGTTATTTATTATATTAGGTACTTAATACTAATATATTATAGCATTAAAAATAACCTAATATTTTAATGTAGCATAACGATATGCTATAATATACGAATATAACATAATATCACACCTTTAATAGATACCTAGGATAAGCAGACACTTTTGCAGTGTCACATTGTAATTTCTAGTTATTATTATTATTTTTAGTTAAGCATGTTACTTGTTGTTTTTATTTTAGTTGTTTGGCTCTATCAACCGTTTATGGACTATGTCCATGGCGGCCGGAATGTTAAGAGATCATTGTTTGTTATTAATATTAGTTAGTTTAGTTACCGATAGATGGCGCTGTAGGTACTGTTTACGTATGTTCTGAACGGCGGTGTTATGATTTTTTGTCTTATATGTATATTCTAAAATTTAGTTTGAATAAATAACTTTCGCTATTGCGTGAATCTGTTGTTTGATTTACCTAATCAACACGGACTTTTTTGGGATTTGTTCAAGTACAATTTTGTCAAGAAAACAACAACTAAATAAAAATAAACCAAGATGGCGGTCAACTTTTTTTTTTGTAAGCCGATTTTGATGAAACTTAATTTCTGGTACTATTTTGACAAAAAAACAACAACACAATGTTAAAAGTATAAAAAATCCAAGATGGCGGCCAACTTTTTTGTTTACAGGCAGATTTTGATGAAACTCAGTTTCTGGTAAGTACTATTTTGACAAGAAAACAGCAAAGTAATGTTAAAAATATTAAAAATCCAAGATGGCGGCCAACTTTTTTGTTTGTGAGCCGATTTTGATGAAACTTGGTTTTTAGTACAATTTTGACAAGAAAACAACAACACAATGTTAAAATTATTAAAAAATACAAGATGGCGGCTAGCTTTACTGTTTGCAGGCCGATTACAATGAAACTCAGTTACTGATTCTATTTTGACAAGAAAACAGCAACGCAATGTTAAAAATATAAAAATTCAAGATGGCGGCCAAATTTTTTGTTTGCTGGTCGATATCGATGAAATTTAGTTTCTGGTACTATTTTAACAAGAAAACAGCAACGAAATGTTAAATATATTAAATATCCAAGATGGCGGCCGACTTTTTGTTTGTAGGCCGATTTTGATAAAACTCGGTTTTTTGTACTATTTTGACAAGAAAACAGCAACGCAATGTTAAAAATATTAAAAATCCAAGATGGCGGCCAACTTTTTTGATTGTGAGCCGATTTTGATGAAACTTGGTTTTTAGTACAATTTTGACAAGAAAACAACAACACAAAGTTAAAAGTATAAAAAATCCAAGATGGCGGCAAACTTTTTTGTTTACAGGCAGATTTTGATGAAACTCAGTTTCTGGTACTATTTTGACAAGAAAACAGCAACGTAATGTTAAAAATATTAAAAATTCAAGATGGCGCCCAACTTTTTTGTTTGTGAGCCGATTTTGATGAAACTTGGTTTTTAGTACAATTTTGACAAGAAAACAACAACACAATGTTAAAATTATTAAAAAATCCAAGATGGCGGCTAACTTTTTTATTTGCAGGCCGATTTCAATGAAACTCAGTTTCTGATTCTATTTTGACAAGAAAACAGCAACGCAATGTTAAAAATATAAAAATTCAAGATGGCGGCCAAATTTTTTGTTTGCTGGCCGATTTCGATGAAATTCAGTTTCTGGTACTATTTTAACAAGAAAACAGCAACGAAATGTTAAATATATTAAAAATCCAAGATGGCGGCCGACTTTTTTGTTTGCAGGCCGATTTCAATGAAACTCAGTTTGTGGTTCTATTTTGACCAGAAAACAGCAACGCAATGTTAAAAATATAAAAATCCAAGATGGCGGAAAAAATTTTTGTTTGCTGGCCGATTTGGATTAAATTCAGTTTCTGTTACTATTTTGACAAGAAAACAACAACGCAATGTTAAAAGTATAAAAAAATCCAAGATGGCGGCCTACTTTTTTGTTTGCAGGCTGATTTCGATAAAACTCAGTTTCTAGTACTATTTTGACAAGAAAACAGCAACGCAATGTTAAAAATATTAAAAATCCAAGATGGCGGCCAACTTTTTTGTTTGTGAGCCAATTTTGATGAAACATGGTTTTTAAGACAATTTTGTCAAGAAAACAACAACACAATGTCAAAAAAAAACAAGATGGCCGCCAACTTTTTTTTTTGTAATCCGATTTTGATGAAACTTAGTTTCTGGTACTATTTTGACAAGAAAACAACAACGCAATGTTAAAGGTATAAAAAATCAAAGATGGCGGCCAAAGTTTTTGTTTATGAGCCAATTTTGATGAAACTTGGTTTTTAGTACAATTTTGTCAAGAAAACAACAACGCAGTGTCAAAAATAAAAAAACCTAAAATGTACCAGAAACTGAATTTCATCGAAATCGGCCAGCAAACAAAAAATTTGGCCGCTATCTTGAATTTTTATATTTTTGACATTGTGTTGTTGTTTTCTTGTCAAAATTGTACTAAAAACCAAGTTTCATCAACATCGGCTCACAAACAAAAAAGTTGGCCGCCATCTTGGATTTTTAATATTTTTAACATTGCGTTGCTGTTTTCTTGTCAAAATAGTACTAGAAACTGAGTTTCATCGAAATCAGCCTGCAAACAAAAAAGTTGCCCGCCATCTTGGATTTTTTAATACTTTTTACATTTCGTTGTTGTTTTTTTGTCAAAATAGTACCAGAAACTGGATTTAATCGAAATCAGCCTAAAAACAAAAAAGTCGGCCGCCATCTTGAATTTATAAATAATTTTGACATTGCATTTGCATTATTAAATTATTTTATTAATTTAATATCGCAATACCAATGTACCCACCCGGGGTCGTAAAAGGTCCACCGTCACATTTTAAAGTGACAACCCTTACGTACTTAAATACCTATAACGCCCAACTTCAAGGGCGTCGTCCAACTGTATAGAAAGATTGCTTAAACTGTGTTATTAGTGTCCTTTGGGTTTTTAAAAAGTAATTAATTTAAATATGTTTCATACCAAAATATACCATAGACATGTACATACTTCGTTCAACGCCATCTAGTGAAGCAATTGGAAGCTTTTTTTTTTAAATGGCCTCAGAAAATTTAGTTTGGTAGGTACTTTCCAACTTCTTTAAATTAGTGCGTTCACATGCGAACTAAAAGCAAGTTTAGTAAAGACCACGCCTACCGGGGAATACGCGCGCGGTGCGGGAGGGGGGGTTACTTAAGCAAAAATAGACTCGATTCTATTCTACTTACTCAATTATTTACTAAATCGTTTACTTAGCTAGCACTTGTGACTAAAGAGCTGTTAAGTGACTGTTTACACGCGTGAATTTAGTTAAAATTAACTTAAAATTTAGTTAATTACTTCGTCACTTACATGTAAACAAACAACCCATATCGTCCAACATTCCAACCATTCAAACCATGGTAACTGGAGTTCTCACCCTGAATAAAAAAGTGTATACCAGCAAATTTGACATTTAGTATGTAGTGGCTGTCAGTTGTCTCATATGACCATGAAGTTTGACTTAATATTCTGAGGTAACTGGAGCTCTCACACTGAATAAAAAAGTGTCACCAGCAAATTTGACATTTATGTATGTAGTGGCTGTCAGCTGTCTCATATGACCATACGATTTTTTTTAAAGTGTATGTGAGACGGAAGACAGCCACTGTGTTATTTGTGGTATTCAAAAAATTGTTCGTACTGCACTCTCCAGTTACCTCAGTATTAAGTCGAGCTTCATGCATATGACCATGAAGTTTGACTTAATTCTCTGAGGTAACTGGAGCTCTCACCCTGAATAAAAAAGTGTCGCCAGCAAATTTGACATTTATGTATGTAGTGGCTGTCAGCTGTCTCATATGACCATACGTATTTTTTTAAAGTGTAGGTGAGACGGAAGACAACCACTGTGTTATTTGTGGTATTCAAAAAATTGTTCGTACTGCACTCTCCAGTTACCTCAGTAGTAAGTCGAGCTTCATGCATATGACCATACATATTTTTTTAAAGTGTAGGTGAGACGGTGTAATTTTTGGTCACAAAAAAGTGTTAGTAGGTACCTACTGCACTCTCCACTTACCTCAGTATTAAGTCTATCTCCATGATTCCAACACTCCAACATCCTTCAATCTTGTCCCAAACTCACGATCGATCAAAACAGACTCTCCACACATAGGCTAATCTTCCGCCAACCTCATTCACTATTAGGACGTTGAAGTGATAGGTGCTTCTAGTGTAGGCAATGAACAGATTCTTTGTATGGAGACCCATACATTAATTCCTCAGTCGATGAAACATTGCTGGGTTATAAAATAGCATGAGCCAGCATAAACTTTTGAATGCTTATCCAAAGAAAAAACTCACACGGAAGTTAGGTATTTATACCTAAATATACAAATATGTTTTCATCCCATCATCGATTCGAAAAGCGATGATTGTTTATCTAATAACAGGGGAGCTACCGCGTAACTTTATGGGTATGAACTTCATACGTTTTTTGGGAACTTTAAGTCAATTTTACGAAGAAAGTAGCCGCTATCAGTACCCCGAGTGTAAGTTTTTATGTCAAGCAAACGCAAACTATTTCGAATGCGTATTAATGTCAATTTGTATGAAAACTATATAAGCGCGCTACTCGCCGCTAGAGGCGCTAATACAGTTTTCATACAAATTGACATTAATACGCATTCGAAATAGTTTGCGTTTTTTGACATAAAAACTTACACTACGGGCACAGTTACTTGTTTTGTGTCGTCGGGTATAACGATAACTAGCTAGCAACGTTCAACAGAACAAAGCAGCAAAAATTTATTAAAATAAGGAATTCAAATGACAGTTGAAGCCCATACCCATATCCATATTTTTTAGCCGGTAGCTCCCCTGGGCGCAAAACGATTCATTGTTTACCTGTTATGACAAGAGGGTAAAAATGAGATTTGAATTTTGAACACCTTCATAACAGGGTCCAAAACGATATGAGATTTGAATTTAGAACTTAATTAAAGAATTGGTTGGAGTGCAGCAAAGAGTGTGCAGTACTTAAAAAAAAAATCAGCTGACTTTTTAAGGGCAGGTATGGGGCCGGGACTTTTTTTTTGAGAACGGGAAATTTTCAAAGAAGGAATTTTATTAAATTGAGAATATCTCGTAAACGGTGAGTCGTAGCTAAAATCTAACAAAATTTTTAACCCCCCCTAAGATGCCCTCGGAGATACTTATAAGGAATCCGATGGACATACATTTTTTTTATTCAATACTTCATTATTTTTTCTTGCCCGACTAGCGCTATGATCTATCCAAACGCCAAAGATAGGTAGGTAGTTTGAGTTGTCTTTATTGCTTTTTTTATAGAGGGGGGATGAAAAGCAGAGTGTATTACTCGGCCGCAAAATTATTTTCACCTCTGGCAGCGTATATTGAATCCCTCGCTGCGTTCAGGATTCTACTTTAGAATCCCTCGCTGCACTCGAGATTCTACTCTAGAATCCTTCACTGCGCTCTGGATTCAAAATAGCGCCCTCGCCGTAAATATATTATTTTGCTCCCTTGTAATACAATCTACTATTATGTTTCACGGCTTCATTCTCTGCGATTTTGTTTACAAATGTAGTTGCGCCCCCAAGCGACAGCCTTGCACGGTAGTTTAAAGTTTTTTTTTTTTTTTGTATTGGCAACACTGATTTCCCGCCAATTTATACATTCCTCTACTCTGTGGTCCCTAACTCTCAGAACAATAACTAAAGCTATAGAAACCGTGCTAAAATAACAACAAAATACATTACTTCGTACTCTTTTATCTTATGCAGTAGTACATGTGTAAGAAAGAGATAGTATACAGTCTAATGTTTCTTAATTTATAAGGTTGTCACAAGTTTTATTTACGCCAGTGATGCAACGTCATCGACATTAATATCGATAAATTAAAAATAGATTTTACATACATTACATTTTTTAAATCTCTATGTATGTCAATGACAATGTGTCGACGCACACGTAACTACCACAAACAACCACACCACATCGCAGCGACAAAATGTGGTGTCGATACAGCTTTTCGCAGTTGCATTGTGGTTGTGGGACAAAATGTCAATGTGATTGCGTTGTCGCCAGTAGTTGTGATGTGGATACGTCGTATCGTATGCGGTGTGGCCGGCTGCTAGTTCACAGCGTCGTCGCTGGTGGTGGTCGGTATTACTTACGTACGCGGTCGATAATGACGGCAAAATGTGGTACTTACGGGTAAATTGTACTAGGTATTCATTTCCAATACAAAATACACCCGCCCACAGTTGTGTGGTTGTGGTACGTGTGAGTAGACCCAATGAATAATTAAGTATAGCACCTGCAATACTATAAATGCAGTACCATTTTCTTTTATAAAAATTTGCAGTCTTCAGTAATCTATACTAATATTATAATAAAGCTGAAGAGTTTGGTTGAACGTGCTAATCTCAGTAACTACTGCACTGACTTAGAAAATTCTTTCTACTACCTATTAGAAAGTTACATCCTTCCCGAGTGACACAGGCTATCTTTTATCCCGGGGACGGATCTTTTATCCCGGGGACGGGTACCACGCGGGTAAAACCGCGAGGATCCGCTAGTTGATAATATAATAAGTAAAAAAATTGCACATAGTAATGCTGGTTCCTTCGCCTACTTTTATTGCAAACATTAGAGTGAATTAAGCTGAAAAGGAAAGCTCAATTAATTAAAATAAAGAAACCATTTTTTCTTTTAAACACATCTTTAATGTTCTCATTTGGCTCAAATGATTGTAGTCCAAAGTGTTACGCATAACGTGACTGTTCACTTTTGCTGTCCAGTTGATTTTTGAAATACGGCTTATACAATCATTTATAATAGTTTTATCTTTGGAAAATCTGAAAGAAGTAATAATTGTTAACATCGATAAAGAAAAATCACAGCACTATCATAACCTTAACAACTTTAACAGAAATGCAAGAAAATATAAAAAATAGACCAAAACTCACGTACATTTCTATTGATAATATTAATTTATTAAAATTTTCGGATAATACTGATGTTAAAATCTTAAAAATATTTTAATTTTGAAACAAAACTTACCGATGAAATGATTCAATCTCATCCGAATTTTCTTTCCGTGATATATTAGACTAACAGTCTAGAACAACACAAACCATCCTAGACACGGAATGCAAGCTCTCTAGAGAGCCTGTATCACCGAATTCCTTGTAAATTAATAAATTTTCACTTTAGCTGCCAGCGAAGCTGTTCGACCATTGTAATACGTTCGTATTAAATTGGTCATACCTCAGAAGCTACGTGAGTACGATAGCTGATACACAGTTTTTATTTTAGTACGGTTTCTATAGCTTTAGTTATTGTTCTGAGCCCTAACTTACCTGTTTGGTTACCTGTCACATTCGAATCATTCAGCGTTTCCGTGCTCAAGCCTTCGCACGTCTACTCTACTCGCTGCGAGATACTTTGAACATTGGGGAAGAAAAGGAAACACCATGAAGATAGTGAAGAAGAAAACGTCGTTGTGCGGTACCAGTGCATTACTGAAGTGATCCCAGGTCAGATACTATTATGTTATTGGGCTACTAAGCCACTGAAATTTGCTTGAGGAGCAAGAAAGATACTCGTTCTAAAAAGAACTACTTATGTATTTCCGGATGGTTGCAATTATTGGTCACTAAGTGATGCGTTACTGTCATACCCAGGACAGATAGGTACTGTCACGTCATTGAGCTACTTAGCCACTTAATTTGCTCACCGAGCAAGAAAATTACTAAAGAACTATGTGTTCCCGGGTTGCTGCAATTGCTAAGTGATGCGTTACTGTCATACCCAGGACAGATACTGTCACGTTATTGGGCTACTTAGCCACTGTATTTGCTTGACGAGCAAGCAAAGTACTCGTTCTTAAAAGAACTATGTTGTCCCGGATGGCTGCAATTACTAAGTGATGCGTTACTGTCATACCCAGGACAGATACCGTCACGTTATTGGGCTACTTAGTCACTGTTTGCAACCCAGTTCAGTTGCTATATATTCGTATTCGAGAAGTCGAATCGGCGTCGCAGCTCTCGGGATTGTCACCGGTATCGCCGTACCCACTTCCGGCCGCAGCATCACCACATCAGGACGAGGCAGCACCAACGGCCACAAAACAAGGGTTAGCATCAGTTGTCTCGACTGTTCACTGCTCTTCAGCCGAGGGAAAAAACCGTATGTAACAATATAAAGCTGAAGGTCAAAGATAGACTTTTTAAAAATTAAATAGTTCCAAACTATTGTGGCCTTTTAGCAGCTCCTACCCTCAATCCCGAAGCAAAAGCCGCTGTTTCAAAGCTGCTTGTCAAAGAGAAACTACAATATTGCTAAAGAAAAGCAGATTGGGATAGCTTTAAAAAAAAAACCTGGCCATAGCCATGGAATCTATATTTATCTTTATTCTATTTGCCTTCGTGGTCAAGTGGGGTATGCATCAGTTTTCAGGGTGCCACTATGCGTGAAGTACCGGGTTCGATTCCCGGTCGGATAAAGGTCGAAAACTTAATTTCGATAGTGTTGGTTTCCCAATATTTATACTAAATGACGAAGCATCCAAAAATAAAAGCCTATTAGGCTATACATATACCTATTGTAAATTGATGTATGTAGCATTTTCTGTGATAGTAATTTCATAAAAACTAAAACGCTATGAAATTTGAGATTAATTTAAAGAATAAATCTAGACCTAAAATACACCTAAATAGATATGATTAGAATCAATCAGGTTTTTGGTGAAAATGTCTCCAAAAACCGAATCCAGTTTTGAGAAATAGGTAGGTACTCCAAAACTGAAATCCTTCATGGAAAGGACACTGTCAACAAGAATCCTTAACAGTTTAAGCCACAGCATTGGAAACCAGCCTATAGGGCGAATACCATCTCCGATGCTGCAAGAGGTCACCCAGCGCCTGACACACCCGCCAGTCACATCAAGACGTCGACATCACGCGCCGCTATCCAGCATCCAGAACTTACCGGTAGTAGACCACGAGGTAATACGTAAGTCGCCTGCATTATTTTACTAATGCATGGTTGGACATTAGTACATTACCGATGACCCTAAATATCATTGTAGATAAAAAAGGCAGAAAAATACTATGCAAATTTATTGCTCATTGCAATGAGCGATTTTCTGAGAGGCCATTTAAAAAAAAAAGCTTCCAATTGCTTCACTAGATGGCGTTGAATAAGTATGTACATGTCTATGGTATATTTTGGTATGAAACAAATTTAAATTAATTACTTTTTAAAAACCCAAAGGAAACTAATAATATAATAAATAAGTACTACTGTGAGGAACAGAAACGAAATAGGTAAATTTAAAGATTTAGGTAAATAAATAACATCTGTCTGACGTTCCGTTTTACGTAAAAAAGTCGCGTCAAGGTAAAATTTATAACGTTCCGTTCCTTCTAACTGCATAGGTGGGACAGCGCCATCTAGTGACTGAGCTTTCAGAAAATCGCCCATTACAAAATGAATAATGACAGACCCAAAAACCGTTGTTGTCACCAAAAACCGACAAAGCTACCAATGCTAAAAAGCTACCGGCTAAAAATAGATATGGACATGGGTTTCATTTGACATTTGAAGCCCATATTTTGTCCTTATATGGGTATAGGGAGGGACGGGTACAAAGTACAACCAAACGGTATTTAAATACTCTTTGGGTACAACACTACTCAAGCGCTAGCGCTATTCATAAAAAAATTAGTTGTCAATGTCAAATTAATTTCAACGTCACAGTCAACGTTCGGTTTTTGCCTTTGGGTTCGGCTACTACAGTCGTCACAAAATAAGATGCCCGTTTTGACACATGCTAAAGTGACGTGATTAGGCATGTAACCATACGAGTCTGTGATCGATTCTCGCGATTAATCGATTAAGGTTCTGAGTAACTAATCGATTATAGTAGGTTTGCAACTTATGTGCATTAAGACTAAAGTTATAATTATAAAATGTGAAACTTACTAAATAGGTACTTATACTTTGAATAAACATATTATTAAAGTATAAATTGACCTTTTATGTTATATAAACTTGAATCGAATCCACTTAAATTGCATAATTTATATAAGATCGAACGCGCACTTGTGATTTTTAATCGGGCGATAGTTTGGTCGTTCTCGGATTCAGTATATAGTTATATGGCAGTGGCAATCGTCAGTGCGCTTAAACTATGGACCGATTAAAGTATCGAAAACGACTGGCCGATAGTTGTACGATCAAACTATCGCACAACTATCGGCCGGGCGGTAATGTGCATGAAGGACTATGTGAGCGCGCGCACTGCATTCAACTAGACTATCAACCAACTATCGGTAGACTGCGCATTCAGTATCGAACTCTCTAAAATGACTGGCCAATAGTTACTACAACTATAGTTATAATTACAGTTATACAACTATCGGCCTGTGCATGAAGGACTATGTGAGTGCGCGCCCGGATTCAACTAAACTATCGACCAACTATCGGTCGACTAAAAATCACAAGTTCTCGCAGGTTCTCAAAACCAAACTATCGGCCGACAGTTTGATCACGATCGTCTTATGATTCCGACTAAACTATCGGTCGACTAAAAATCAGAAGTGCGCGTTGGCTCTAAAAGTGCAAGTATTTTAACTACAGCTCACAGCATAGACATGGTCATAGAGTAGCTACATTACTTATTATAGCGGCCTGTACACGTTGGCCCAACCATTGGCCAATACGTCGTATATTAATTAACACTTTTGAAAGAACCTTTTTAAACGTTTTGTTCGTTCAAAGTGTCAATGTACGATGTATTGGCCAGTGGTTGGACCCACGTGTACAGACCGCTTATGGTGAACGCACGCTTGTCCGATGCGAACGCTTCGAACAAGCCAAACGAAACATGTTTAAAGAAATCTCTGGAAAGGTGAACGTGACGATGCGACATGGTGAGGTGAGCAAGGTTGTCTAGGTTCTATTTAAAGAATTTTAATTTTTTTCATTCGGTTTATTCGAAACGTTCTCCTTGGATAACTAACGTTTGCCTAGAAGCCGTTTTATCGAAATCATTGTTGCCAATTCATAATTTCACTAATGCTTTAAACGCCAATCTAGTTTTCACACAAAAAAGATCAATTTTACAAATTAATCTATTAAAGTGGTTATAACGATTATTTCGATATAATGAGCGATTTTCTAAGAGGCCATTTAAAAAAAAAAAGTTTTCAATTCCTTCACTAGATGGCGTTGAATAAGTATGTACATGTCTATGGTATATTTTGGTATGAAACATATTTAATTAATTACTTTTTAAAAACCCAAAGGAAACTAATAATATATTAAATAAGTACTACTGTGAGGAACAGAAACGAAATAGGTAAATTTAAAAATTTAGGTAAATAAATAACATCTGTCTGACGTTCCGTTTTACGTAAAAAAGTCGCGTCAAAGTAAAATTTATAACGTTCCGTTCCTTCTAACTGCATAGGTGGGACAGCGCCATCTAGTGACTGAGCTTTCAGAAAATCGCCCATTATAGTTCCAGTGTTTAACCTATGAACTAACTTAACCTTGTATACGAGAATTATGTTCAATCTAGATAAATAAATATAAGTAAAAAAGGAAAACAATATCATTTTAAAATGTCACTTTGGGTTACTTAGTACAGAAACCAAATAGTGATAATCGCTTTATACTTAATCTCGGGCAACTAGGACTACCGCGTGACATACCTACTCTAAGTAATTACTAAAAACTGTAACATGACGTCTAGATATAGACCTCAAAGACGCTTACATGTTTATTCCAATACATAGCTCGCATTGAATAAGTACCTTTAACTTCGTTAAAAATACAATTCTTTATGAATTTCAAATTCTTCATGAATCCAATCACCTAGTTCCTTTAGTCACTATACAGTTCCGTTTGTCTATACTTAAATAATAAAATAAATTATATAATGTTTGAGATTTCGTGAACTACCACCAGTAATATATTAAAACGACATAAGTATACCTAATTAATCCTTTTGACACTGGTTGCCTTCATGACACGTTTAGTTCACCAAGGATATACTAACTTCTCACTAACTTTTCTACTAAACAAATAGACAAAAGTGGTTTAGTATAACATAGAAAAAAGAAAATGTAAATTTCTTGCGATTTATTTTAAAAAGTATTAGGTTTTTTCAATGACGTTTTATTAATAGACACGTTACACTCGAATAAATTGCATTTTAAAATGGCGAATTTGTTTTTCATGACGTACAAGAAACAAAAAACAAGCACAAGTAGTCAAAATATATTTATCTCTTCCTAACAATAGGCATTTCCGCATATCTATCTCTTTTTCACCAAAAATAATGTTAGTCAGAGACATATATACACAACCCCCACTGTCAAAAAGAGATAAACAATTATTGCAAGCACTGTCTTATGTGTCAGTTTTCTGTCTCTTTCATGCGTTCACAAAACTTTACAAGCTTACTCGCTCATGCATGTCGAACTGGCAACAGCGCAAAAGTCATCACTAATTATTTAATTTTTAATTTAAATTTATAATTTCAATAACTACGTATGAAATGAATCAATTTTCTTGTCTTTTAAAGATCCGGCATAGATTTTGCAACTTCTCTAAACACAGGAAGGCATTAAGTTTATTATTTGAGGCATAATCGAAAAATTGTTACAGCGCGTTGACACGACAAGGGTCTGTGTGTGACTGAGTAAACTTCGGGCAATTACCTTACTTTTTCGTCGCCACTTTTTAGTTCAGATAACGTATCTACATATAAAACATCATTGGGTTTTTTGGGATTATTTTACGTTTATTTTTGGGAAGTTCAATAAATGTAAATTGCAAGACTTCACAAAGTTCCTCGGGCTTATAGCGTTTACTCTTGGCCTGCCTGCCACCTATTATTCCTGGCTTGAATATTTTAAATGTTTGTGTATTATTAATTATCCTAATTATGAACAAAACATACTTATCCCAAAGATCGTAGCCGATAAACGTTCCCGTCTTAGACTCTACCGCTCCTCAGTAGAAGCAACCCCAGCCAGTTAGTCTGGCTAGGATTCATTTTGCAATAACCAGAGTCTTGTCAGAGCCATTTGAAAGAAAATAAAGCTTCATTGCACATTAATTCACTCACGTTAATAACCAAAGTTACGATTGCTATAAGTTTTATATTACGCATACCTATGTGTAAAACAAAACAGCTATAAATATTTTATAATAATATTTTTTGGAAATATAATTGTTCGCATCTTACAAACACAAAAGATGAAAGTGAAGCTGTCTTACTTATGAGCGAAAAGTTCGGCAATAGAGAATAACTACTAAATGACAACTTGGACATTTCTGAATAATAAGATTGCAAGCCATTGTAACCAAAATTTTCTACTTAAATAACTTGAAAACCGGTCCAGAAGCACAGGCAGTCGACGCTTACATAATATCCTGTAAAAATACTAGTTCCATTCTCATGCTCGCGTCATGAATTATAACAATTGAATTTTATTGTTTGCATTACAAATGTGTGCATGTTTCAGAGTTTAAATGTATATTATATAAACATATTGATATTATATACTTAGATGTAATAAATAAAAATAAAAATAATCCTATTTTAAGCATTAGTGCCATTTTCATGAAATTATTATATTATTAGACATTTTCAAATCTTGGAAGACATTGTGATTCTCATGTTGGACGACACTGCCGTGGTGCCATTGGTTAGAAAATTATACATTTATGATAATATACGTATTTTGAACGAAATATTTACTTATTAGAATCTCTTTTGGTGTTTGCGTTACACCCAGACCTAATATTTTAGGTGCTAATAAATTAAAGAAGTATATAAATATTCGAAAATTTATAAAGAAAACTGGAAGGTTAATTAAGAAAAATAATTGTTTTTATAAAAATATTGCTTTGCGGAAAGAAAGAATTAGTCTTTTGGATTCAATGGAAATTTACAGTAATAAATTAACTGAAAGCAGGCAAATGTATGACCGGGACACTAAACAATTGCAATTAAATATAATAAATTTGCATGAGTCACTTGAGTCAATGCAAAATAAATATTGTACTGCGCAGAAACAAATTGATGAACACATCAAATCTGCCACAGAGTTAGTTGAACTCTGCAAATATAACGCGGAGAGATATGACTCTTTAATAAATAGTCAAATTGATACTTGTAATGATTTCTCTAAAGAGGAAAACATAATTCGGACACCTCAGAGCCCCTGTCATTCATTAACCTGCATAGAGACCTTAAAAAGTAACTATTGCAAACAGTCATTTAAACCAGCTACCTCATGCAAGTCAAAAGACACAAAAACTATTGTTTTCTCAGATAAACTGGGACAAGGTCTAGGAGTAACGATGAAAAATATATATAATAGAAATGTTATAAATGTATGTACACCTGGGAAGTCTTTTGAAGATATTGTGCATAGTTTATCTTTGTATGAAATAGATAGTTTGACCAACATAATTATTTTATGTGGCGACAGCTCCCAAGTTAGGAAACGTGAAATCTTGATGAATATTAACTTTTTATTGAAACTACAGTCTGAAACCGGCTGTAAATTAGTAATTAGCTCGTTTCCTTACGCGAAAAACCTAACTAGGGAGCAGAATCAGCATATATATGAGTTAAACTCATATTTGTTCAACTTGATAAATTGTCATAGTGACAAGGTTTTATATTTTGATATTAATAATTTTATTAATAATTTTATTTTGACATCGGATACTATGTATCTTGCAAATAGGTTTAGGACAAAAATAGCTAAATTGTTAGCTTTTAATTTACAAGACACCTTTCAAGGTGGCAAGCCAAAGTCTTTTGACTCTGATTTTAGTAGCTTACCTACTAATAATAATTTAATTAATTTAAATAATATAAACACTTCTTTACAAAGTGAAAACGTCTCTAAATCGACTTTAAACTAAAACATAAGACAACAGCCAAGCCCTCTTGCCTTAACTTATTATGTCAAAACATTCAGGGCCTGTCTGGCAAAGTTTTAGAGTTAGAATTATTTGCAGAATGTAATGACATTCATGTCATTTGTATAACTGAGCACTGGCTGAATCATTGTGATTTGTCATGTAGTGTGAATAATTTTCAGTTAGCAAATATATTATCTAGGAAGACAACAACGCGTGGCGGCTCTCTAATTTTCGTAAAAAATAATATAAGCTACAGAGAAAGAAAGGATATTGTAAACCTTTCTATAGAACGTCATGTCGAGCTGTCATGTGTAGAATTAAAAAGCTTAGTCATTGTATGTGTATACCGACCACCTAAAGGTAATTTTGAAACATTTGAATCGGTGATGGAGGATGTGTTGAATAAGTTAAAGTTAAAAAATAAACCAATAGCAGTATGTGGCGATTTTAATGTTGATATTCTCGAAAGCTGTGCATTGACTACACGAATATTAACTTTGTTCAATTCTTTTAATTTAATTAATCAGTTCTTGGAGCCCACAAGGGTAACATCTCATTCAGCCACTTGCATAGATAATGTTTTTTCGGAGTCTGATCCGACTAACAAACTAGTCGTTAAAAATATTATATCCGACCATTACGGATTAAAGGTATCCTATGAATTAGATATTGTTGATGCGCCTAAAAGTGTACAATGCAGGCCCGTTACAAAAACGCGACTACGTAATTTTGAAAATAATGTAGCTGATAAAGTTTCTATGATGCCATATGTGCATGATGATCCTAATGCGCTTTATGGAACCCTTTTTGAATTAGTAACGAATGAGTTCAATAATATCTTTAAGTCTAAAACGATTAAATGCACCCAGAAGTTAAAGTTTTGCGAATGGGCTACGACAGGTATTTATAAAAGTAGAAACAGGCTGTATGAACTATATAAATTAAGAGAAACTAATCACAGCCCTCGTTTCGTAGAACATGTAAAACAATATTCTAAGATTTTCAAAAAAGCATGTTCTAAAGCAAAGTCTATATTTTTAAAGGATAAAATTAAAAAGTCAAATAATAAAATCAAAACAACTTGGGATATTATTAAGCGTGAAACCGGAAAAGGTAAACAACATGACAACAGTCTAGCGCTTAACATTAATAACGCAAGAATAAACTCTGAAACAGAAATTGCTAATATTTTTGATAACTTTTTTGTAAATATACCATTAGTAACCACCTCTAATTTGAATTCTTCACCAGCTTCTGCTGTCTCGGTTCTTGAAAAACATGTGTCTGAGTGTAGTTCATTATTTAATTTTAAAGAAATTAATTCGAGCGATATAATCAAAACATTTAATTTACTTAAAATGAAAACTACCACTGATTTATGGGGCATATCTGTTACTGTACTTAAAAACGTTATTCATGCTATTGCCCCTTATCTTGCTATTATATTTAATCAGTGTATCGCTCAAGGAATTTTTCCTGATTTAATGAAATTTAGCAAAGTGATACCTTTATTTAAATCAGGAAACAAAGAAGACCCAAGCAATTACAGACCAATATCAATATTACCCGCCTTAAGCAAAATATTTGAAAAAATAATACTAGAGCAATTATTGTCTCATTTCTCATTAAACAATCTCATGCATAGCAAACAATTCGGATTTATGAAGGGTCAGTCAACCACGGATGCTGGGGTTGCACTTTTAAAGCATGTGTTTGATGCCTGGGAAAAGTCGCAAAATACTCTTGGAATATTTTGCGACTTATCCAAGGCTTTTGATTGTGTTGATCACCGGACGCTGCTGTTGAAGCTAAATCATTACGGTGTAAAAAATAATGCCCAGAAACTAATACTGTCATATCTCAGTTCCAGAACTCAGACAGTTGACATTAATGGAGTGAAATCAAACGGCTCTCAGATTAAACTAGGCGTACCTCAAGGCTCTATTTTAGGCCCTTTTCTATTTTTGGTTTATATTAATGATTTGCCTTTCTTTGCCAAAAACTTCTGTGATATTGTGTTGTTTGCAGATGGTACTTCTTTAATATTTAACATAGACAGAAACAAAACCAATTTTGACGATGTAAACAAAGCACTGTCACAAGTACTCGGTTGGTTTAATTCTAACAATTTGCAGCTTAATGCAAAGAAAACAAAGTGCGTACTTTTTTCTCTGCCAAATGTACAGACGGTACCTGTAGAAATTGTAATCAACAACGAAAAACTGGATTTAGTACAATCAACGATCTTTCTGGGTGTAACTTTAGACTCGAAACTTCAATGGCATGCGCATATCGCAACATTAGCTGGTAAGCTTAGTTCTGCTTCCTACGCTATTAGAAAAGTACGACAGCTAACAGATGTTGATACTGCTAGAACTGTATACTTTAGTTATTTCCATAGCATCATGTCATATGGCATTCTTTTGTGGGGATTAGCGGCTGGCATTAATGCTATATTCATCTTGCAACTCATCATCATCTTGCAAAAACGAGCAATCAGAGCCATCTATAAACTAGGCTCCAAAACTTCGCTTAGAGACAAGTTCAAGGAAATAGGTATACTGACAGCTGCATCTCAATTTATATTAAATTGCATTCTTTTTGTACGTCGCAATATTAACTTGTATACCAAACATGGTGATTTACACAATCGTAATACTAGAAATAGAAACAAGCTCGTAATGCCTCGGTACCGTTTAGAAAAGGTGCACGGATCTTTCGTTGGTCAAGGTATACACATATATAACAAAATCCCAAGTGATATCTTGGATTTACCATATCTAGAGTTTAAGAATCATATAAAGAGTGGCCTCCTCAAAAAAGGCTATTACACTGTAAATGATTATTTGAACGACAAAACACCTTGGTCGTAACACTCGTAACAAATGTTCCTAGTATGATATTGTGAGTCGTGTCCTATATTTTATATTATTAGCGTTTATATTAGTTAAGCTTTTAATTCGGTCATTTAAGGTAGGCAGTTTGAGTATGTCATGCTCACTAAAACATTTCTACGGTGGTGGCGTGTGAGGCGGGTCGTTACGTTCCCTAAAATATGGTTGAGCGAAGCGATGGCTGGTTCATGCGTCATGCTCGTGAACGGGTGCTGCCAGTGGGAATGGGTCTGCTCTTATCTGCTTGCCTTAAAATGTGTTTTCTTTTGTTTTTATTCATTTTATTAAGAATTACATTTGAAACATGTATGGCGCAACTTGCAGTATATAGTAGAATTGTCTTTTGTTTTAAACTAATATTAAAGCTTTAAGTAGAGTTCCTAAGTAACTGAAAATTGTTCACCGCTATGATCATTAGTTCGCCTATACTTAACTGTATTTATCATAACCCATTGTGTAATTGTGATGGAAACTGACCTTAGTCATACCATGTTAAGGTCATTTTTCAATTTGACGACTCTGTATGAAATAAGACAGGGAAAAAAAACAACCCTTGGAGTTTCTTGCCGGTTCTTCTCCAAGGCCTCCCGCTGTAGGGTTTGCGAACCGATGGCGTAGCTTCTATGACGTTCACAAGTATTGTAAATAACAATCTAAATTGAATAAACAGATTTGAATCTTTGAATCTTGAATCTTTTCACATGAACACACATCTTACAAGTTATCAGGCAAGCATTACTCCAAGAACTATAGATATTATTTAAGCCACTTTGTCACGAAACATGTATAAACAATACGATAGACGTATCAAAGCCTGGTTAGCCTATGACATCAAATATAGTAAATATATGGTCAGAACTAACAAAATATTTATTTTGAACACACAATTTTGTCAATCAATTCAAATATGGTACAATAATATTAAATCTAATCTAATATTATTATACTCAATTTTAATGTTTAAATAATACTTATGATGATCAGATCACTGAATCGAGCTATTTATGAAAGGAATATTCAGATAGACCCACAAGGCCTAAGTACCTACAACTTAACTGAGATACTAAATACATTACTTAACTATTTGGCACAAAAGGTTCCAAATGAAGATCTAGATCTTGGAAGTCAAAAAATATAATATTAAACTTTCTGTCAATAAAGGTCGTTAACTCTGATGGCTTTGTTTACTGCTCATTACAAGCAATCATTTCTTTGTGAAAGAATAAATAATCTATACCATAGCACAAACAGAAATTGTAATACAATCATCATCATCATGTCAGCCGAACGACGCCCACTGCTGGGCATAGGCCTCCCCCAAGGATCTCCACAACGATCGGTCCTGCGCTGCCCGCATCCAGCGGCTTCCCGCGATCTTGGCCAGATCGTCGGTCCACCTTGTAGGGGGCCTGCCCACGGAACGTCGTCCGGTACGCGGTCGCCATTCGAGAACCTTTCCGCCCCAACGGCCATCGGTTCTCCGCGCTATGTGTCCCGCCCACTGCCACTTCAATGATGCAATCCTTCGAGCTATGTCGGTTGTTTTAGTTCTCCTGCGGATCTCATCATTTCTGATTCGATCGAGCAGGGAAATACCAAGCATCGCTCTCTCCATTGCTCGCTGGGTGACTTTGAGCCTTCTTATGAGACCCATAGTAAAAGACCACGTCTCACTTCCATAGGTCATTACTGGCAACACACACTGGTCAAAGACTTTCGTCTTGAGACATTGAGGTATTTCGGACGCGAATATATGTCGGAGCTTCCCAAACGCTGCCCATCCGAGCTGGATTCGACGAGAGATCTCTTTCTCAAAGTTGGACTTACCTAACTGGACCGTCTGTCCTAGGTAAACATAGTGGTCAACAACTTCGAGTGTAATGTTCCCAACATTAACTGGAGCGGGTGCAACATGGGCATTGAACATGATTTTCGTCTTGTCCATGTTCATCTTAAAACAAAAACTAATCGTAATACAAATCCAGACCTAATTCATTCCAACCATGATAAAAAGACCTTTTTATAACACACTCTGATTTCTGTCAAGCAAAGTGCATTGAGGAATATTTAAATAAAACACCAGTTACACTATTTTTATTCGTTACAAACAATGTTGGAAACGTCCTCATTTATAGGAAAATTCACAAGCAAACAATAGTACCTACCTGACAAAAAAATATTCTTCGTTGTAATAGTCTTCCTGTATTTACTGCACATCTGCACTGCACATAGCAAACGCCATGCGGCGACTTCCACTACCAGCAGGGCTGGTGTTAATATTAATTTAAGTGATAGGAATGCCGCTCCATGCTGGATGGAGCGAACCTTCATCCGCTTTTTCGCCTATGTTTACAATAGAGTAATTATCTAAAGCACTGATCAATTTGGTAGATCAGTATTGTTTTTATTTGATTTGTGAATTATTCTGTAAGAAAAATACAATAATTTAAGATAATAATGTAGTACCCACGTTGATGATTAAAAACCAAAGATCATAAGAAACTTGATGTTATGACAATATTTTCTTAAAACAATGTCATTACATACTTATCTTTTTACAAATTTTTATCACTTTCTCTAAACATCCTACATTTGTAAACAAAATCGCAGAGAATGAAGCCGTGAAACATAATTGAATATCAAACGAACTTACCAAGTGAAGTTCGATCACAATTATGTGAACGGCTTCATTCGACGCGATTTATATACACCCTCCCTATTCTATAATTAATAATATCAAGTATTTATTACTTACCCTTCCCTCTATTTGATAAAAATCTATAAAAAGTGCTTTAAACATAATGATTCGAATGTGACAGGTAACCAAACAGGTAAGTTAGGGACCACAGAGTAGAGGAATGTATAAATTGGCGGGAAATCAGTGTTGCCAATACAAAAAAAAAACTTTAAACTACCGTGCAAGGCTGTCGCTTGGGGGCGCAACTACATTTGTAAACAAAATCGCGTCGAATGAAGCCGTCCACATAATGGGCGATTTTCCGAAAGCTCAGTCACTAGATGGCGCTGTCCCACCTATGCAGTTAGAAGGAACGGAACGTTATAAATTTTACTTTGACGCGACTTTTTTACGTAAAACGGAACGTCAGACAGATGTTATTTATTTACCTAAGTCTTTAAATTTACCTATTTCGTTTCTGTTCCTCACAGTAGTACTTATTTAATATATTATTAGTTTCCTTTGGGTTTTTAAAAAGTAATTAAATTAAATATGTTTCATACCAAAATATACCATAGACATGTACATACTTATTCAACGCCATCTAGTGAAGCAATTGGAAGCTTGTTTTTTTTTAAATGGCCTCTCAGAAAATCGCTCATTGTGATCGAACTTCACTTGGTAAGTTCGTTTGATGTTCAATTATATATTGAACCGAGTAATTTCTCAGCCCAAATTTATTTTACCAAATGAGTTATTTATACTAGTATGTGATACTTGATAAAAATCCAAAAACTTTTTTCAAACATGAGTAGGTGCTACTGCTACCTACTGCTTTTGAATGATAATTCCTTTTTTGAATCTCATTTTCATTGAAAAATTGCTCAGTCGCTTTTTTAACTTAAATGACATTAGAATGTAATTTGACGTTACGAGTAAGAATATCCAAAAAAAAAAGATTACCAATCAATATTGATTTATTTTAAACTATGAATAATTCAGTATGGAAAATTGCTCATCATTATTTATCTTTAGAATTATGTTAAAAAGTCACATACACAAATCTAAAATATCCAAAAGAAATATCATCCGGAACACCAAAATTTTGAAAGCGAAGATAAATCTATCCCCTGTTACGCAATAATGTACCGTCTTTCGTTACCAGTTGGGTGCAGATTAGCGTCCTCGTGCTAATAGTACGACCTTCAACGCGTGACCCTGTGACTGATGGCACAACTGGGGGCCGGCCGTGTTCGTTTCGTCGGTCGCTGTGTGATTCTTTCTTTTTTGTTTTCTTTGTACAATCAGGGACAAATTTGGTGAACCACTTCCTGCTTATTTTTGTGTAGCTAGTGTGACTTCAAAAAAAAGTAGCTTCTCAGTTTGACCATATTATGGCATTCTTTGGTTTGGT
This sequence comes from Crambus lathoniellus, assembly GCA_949710035.1. Lineage (NCBI taxonomy): Eukaryota > Metazoa > Arthropoda > Insecta > Lepidoptera > Crambidae > Crambus > Crambus lathoniellus. Next base: position 34,097,724 of record OX453297.1, read on the forward strand.
TTGACTATGTTTGTATGTATGTTTAGCCGATTATCTCGCGTTTGGCTGAACCGATTTTTATGTGGTTTTTAGAATAGTAGATTTCATTACAAGTGTGGAAAGCCTGTCATTGCAAAGAGTTCCGACAAATGTCTACCCGAGCCGAGGCGCAGCCGAAGGTGAGGGTTGACAGTCGGAACAAGTTGCAATGACGGTTCCGCACGTGTACTGAACAACTTTTTTTAATACAGTTGCGAAAAATGAAGCAATTTAATAAAATAATAAAACACAATAAACTCAACTAACTAATCGTAAAAGAATATAAGCAGAGACTTTTTTTTTGTTTTCTTCACCCATTCTGGGTTGGCAAAGGAAACTATGATCATACAGCCAAGGCTTCAGTAGAATTTTTTTATTGATATGAAATGAAAATTAAATTAAATGAGATGAAATGAAATGAAACCTAACAAAAGCAATCCGAATCCTACAGGAGCGCCTTTCCTTATTTCTCTCTTTTACCACATCGTTTTCCATTAAAGCCACATTATTGCACTAATTCCACCATACTAAGTACCTACCACAATAAAAACCAGAAAAAACTAATTTAGAAAATTAAGAAATAAGGTCCCTCATTTTCTTTTCACTTACTTGCGCAAACTCCTATAAGCAGATACTATGGTAAATAGTGCGCATCATACCATATTTAGTAATCTGTGGTCATACAGCCAATTTTGTGTATTTTTTATATTCATAAATTTAATTTGGCCGATACTAATATTAATTTAATGTATAATTAAAATTACTTTTAAATCTGATATTGAAACAAATTAGTAGCTTCTTTTTAGAAATATTTGCATGAATCATAAAAACTTCTATGATTTTTTTTAGTAAAAACTTCGTGGTTGGTTTTTTCTTTTTAATAGACAATATTTTGACAGTTGGGAAAGAAAACGCACGAGTTCGGGAAAGGTAAAGAAAAAGTTCGAGTGTGTAATAGCCCACATCCCGAACGCTATACGTCCCTGCAATACGCCACTTTTTGAGCAACTGTATTAAAAAAGTATTTTTAACATTTAGGAGAAAGTTTTGGTATTTTAACCGCCTTCGAAGAAGAAGGTTCTCAGTTTGACTCGTATGTTTGTATGTTTGTCTCCGAGATGCGGTTTTCAGAAAAGTATTTGTTACATTTAGGAGAACGTTTCGGAATTTTAACCGCCTGCGAAGAAGAGGGTTCTCAGTTTTACTCGTATGTTTGTATGTTTGACTTTGAGATGCGGTTTTCAGAAAAGTATTTATTACATTTAGAAGGTTTTGGCATTTTAACTGACTTTAAAAAAGGAGATGCTCAGTTTGACCCGTATGAATGTATGTTTGTCTTTGAGTTGAGATGCGGTTTTCATAAAATTATTTGTTTACATTAAGGAGAAGGTTTTGGTATTATAATATAACCTACTTCAAAAAAGGAGGTTTTCAGTTTGACCCGTTTGTATGTATGTTTGTCCGCGATTATATCATGTTTTCTGAACCGTTTTTGATGCTTTTTTCAACAGGCAAGTATTTTTGATTAATGCGGTTTATGTATACATCCTACTAACATAGCTATTTACCAGCATACACGAAAATTGCCTGCATGTTGCACTAAAAAGAGTGAAATAGAAAATGTTTTTTTTAATACAGTTGCTCAAAAAGTGGCGTATTGCAGGGACGTATAGCGTTCGGGATGTGGGCTATTACACACGCGAGCTTTTTCTTTACCTTTCCCGAACTCGTGCTTTTTCTTTCCCAACTGTCAAAATAATGTCTATTAAAAAGAAAAAACCAACCACGAAGTTTTTACTAAAAAATATTCATGGAAGTTTTTATGACTCATGCAAATATTTCTAAAAAGAAGCTACCTACTAATTTGTTTCAATATCAGATTTAAAAGTAATTTTAATTAAAATTAAAACTTTAAATTAATATTAGTATCGGCCAAATTAAATTTATAAATATAAAAAAGTTAGCTGTATGACGTGCACTGCCATAGGGCGTTTGTGCACTACACTGAATTTTATCGATCCGGAAAAAACGGATGCTAATCATTTATAATAATAATAAAGGGAATAATACATTGTAGCTAATAAGCCTGATATTGTATTGATAGATCGACACGAACGCCGCGCGATAATTGTTGATGTCACTGTTCCCCATGACGACAACCTTTTGAAAGCTGAAAAAGATAAAGAAAACAAATATCTTGATTTAGCTCACGAGATTGTTGACATGTGGGACATTGATTCAGCAATTATTGTTCCGATAGTCATATCTGCCCATGGTCTGATAGCCAAGAGCCTCGATAAACACCTTAAGAGGCTTGCGTTAGGTGGATGGATCGGGAGTCAAATGCAGAAGGCAGTACTTCTGGACACGGCCCGTATTGTGAGAAGGTTCCTGTCTCTGGATCCTTAACCATCGGTAGCCGGGACCTTGATCTTGCTGCCGTTGGGGAACTGCATTTTTGTATTTTTAAATGTTATATTTTTTAGTGTTATACATTGTAAAAATTTAGTGTTTAGAAATATAATTTTGTAAGTATTTAAAATGTAATAAAGGGAATAATAATAATAATATGTTTATTTTTTCACAATAAGTAAAGACATAAAACATACACAAAAACAAATCAATTACAGCTACCTATGTTTACAAATAGAAATAATCGTCTGTGTCTGAAATGGGATTACAAAGAATCCTGTATCTCAGACAACAGCGCTCTCTTCCCTAGGAGCTAAATTTTACAAACTAATAAGTAGGTAAGTACATAAATTTACATTGTTAGAAAAACAAAACATATATATAAGTACCTACATGAAAGTTATAACAAAAAAAATATATAAATACAAAAACGCAAAAATTTAAGTGAGTGAATGGGGGTACCTCCTTTTGTGTGTTATGATAGTGAATGAGTGTGTGTAGGAGGATGTGTGAAGTATGATAGTAAAATGAAATACTTAAATAGTAAAATATTACGTTTTATGAAAATAAATATGGAAATAATGTATTTATAAATTAACTTTTTTAAATTTGAATTTTTAATAAATTTTCAGTTTGGTCATAATTTAATTGCTTTAACCAGCCGCCAATTGTTGATTTACATTGTGTTTTATTTAGAGGATAAATATTTAAAAGCTTATTTATCTTATTATAAAGATAAGGACCAAGAAAACAGTGGAAATTATTCACGTAAGCGTGTTTGAAGGAAGGCATAGAACAAACTCTATCACAGCGTCTTTTATCTGTTAACTTTGGATCATATTTTATACACGAATGTTGTTTTAAAATACAAGTTAAATGAATATCTGTCGCACAGTTAATACGTCGCAAGACTGATATAGAAGCTGAGTTGGAAAGTAAGTTGGTTTAAAAGTGGAGACTTTAAGAATTGCCCTTTGGGAAATTTCAAGCTTAATTAAAGAAGACTTATCAGCTCCACCCCAAACAGATACACAGTATGATAAAATTGATTCAGCCAACGCAACATACACCCGCTTAACGATAAGGCCATCAGCAATGTTCCGAAGTTTTTTAAATATAAAAACGAGCTTACGTAATCTACTACACAATAATTCAATATGGTTTTTAAAATATAGTTTACTATCGAGCATTATACCAAGATATTTTAAAGATTCTGTTTTGGTTAAAGAAAGAAAAGTACCAGAGCATCCAGTACCATCGACATAATTTTGGATGTTTAAATTAATGTGGTCAGTCGCTTTATTGGAATTACATGCCGAAAAGCACATATACTGTGTTTTTGTAGGGTTTAATGTCAAACAATTGTCCCTTAGCCATTTTGATACTACATCAAAACCAGTTTGTGCGCTCTCATAAGCTTTAGTCCAACTGTCGGCTGAAAACAAAAGAGCAGTATCATCAGCGTATGAGACAAGCTTCCCTGAGTTTAACTGAAGTTTGCAAAGATCGTTCACGTAAACCAGAAAAAGCGTCGGCCCCAAAGTGCTCCCCTGTGGTACACCAATGGAAATAGGTAATTCTTCACTAATTTGCTCGTTAATTTTAACAAGCTGGGTACGGTTAGACAGTAATCAGTTAGCAATTTTAGTTCAGTACCACGCACTCCTAGAAATTCAAGCTTACTCAAAAGTTTCGGTATAGAGACCGTGTCGAAAGCCTTAGCCAGATCTAAGAAAATACCCATTGTTTTTTTGCCTTTGTCCATATTTTTAATGACCTAATCAGTTAACTCAAATACTGCATCCTCTGCAGATTTACCATTACGAAAACCAAATTGACTTTCTGAGAGAAGGTTATAGTGCTCAAGATAGCACTATAACCTCTCGCTTTAGTCGATCATTTATAATTTTTTCTAATATTTTAGATATTACCGGGAGTAGAGAGATAGGCCTATAGTTTTCGATACGGTCCCCATCACCGGACTTATGAATTGGGTGGATCACCGCTTTTTTCAAAACATTAGGAAATATACCATTTTTGAGGCAGAGTTGAAATATGTGCGTCAACGGAGGAATAAAAATATCTTTAAATTCCTTGAGGATTTTACTTGATATGAGATCCCAACCCACAGAGCATGTGTTTTTAATTCCCATGATCAACCTTTCAATCTCATCTGAGTCAGTCTCTAGGAGCACAAAAGAAGAGCTATGACGAGTGATATCAGTCTGATTCGGAATTAAATTTGAAGAAGAAGAAAATTTTGAGGCCAAAGTTAAGCCTATGTTGGAGAAATAGTTATTCATTTTATTAATTGTGTCACTCGAATTAAAAGAATTCAACAAATCCTTTGCTAAATTTGCATCCCTATTTTTTCTGTATGTCGTATTATTGACAGCGGCCCAAATTTTTTTGGAGTTGTTGCCGGCATTCTGAAATTGTTTTTTGTCATAAGCTAGTTTTGATTTTTTTATAATAGAATTGCAATAGTTTCTGTACCTTGTGTAAGTGATTTTAAGTATATTATTTTCAGGATTTTGTTTTAACTTTTTGTGCATCTTATCTCTATTACGAAGGCATCTCAAAAGTCCAGGTGTTATCCACGGTTTAATTATACGTTGCCTTCGGGGTATTTTTATTAAAGTTGAATTTGCGATGATAGCACGTCTTACACTGGTTAAAAAATATTGCATAGAGTAGTTAACGTCAGAAGATGAAAAAATTGTGCTAAAATCCATGTTACCTAAATCGGTTTTAAGTCCTACGTAGTTAATTTTGTTGTTATATGACTGGACAGGTTTTTTAGTTGGAATTACTTGTAAGCACAATAAAACAGCCTGATGGTCCGTGATAGAACAATTTAAAACAAGAGTATTTGCTTTATTGTGAGATTTCATTTGATGATTGTGATTGGATTGTGAATAGTAAGAATATATTTATTTCGTGTAGTTTAGGGTTTTAAACATTGAAACAACACGAAATAAATAAATTCTTACAATTACAAATGATTAATTATTAAAATACAAACATCCGTATTTTTCCGGATCGGTAAAATTCTGTGTAGTGCACAAACGCCCATAGTCTCTGCTTATATAGGAGTTTGCGCGAGTTAAGTGAAAAGAAAATGACGGACCTTATTTCTTAATTTTCTAAATTAGTTTTTCCAGGTTTTTATTGTGGTACTGTATGGTAGAATTAGTGCAATAATGTGCCTTTAATGGAAAACGATGTACATCGTATGGAAAGGCGCTCCTGTAGGATTCGGATTGCTTTTGTTAGGTTAGGTTTCACTTCATTTCATCTCATTTAATTTCATTTTCATTTCATATCAATAAAAAAAATCTACTGAGGACTTGGCTGTTTAGGCATAGTTCTTTGCCTACCCAGAATAGGCGAAGAAAACAAAAAAAATCTCTGCTTATATTATTTTACGATTAGCTAGGTTGAGTTTATTGTGTCTTTATTATTTTATTAAATTGCTTCATTTTTTCGCAACTGTATTAAAAATAGTTGTTCAGTACACGTGCGGAACCGTCATTGCAACTGGTTCCGACTGTCAACCCTCACCTTCGGCTGCGTCTCGGCTCGGGTAGACATTTGTCGGAACTTCAAAATAATGCCACAAAAAAGTTAGAAATAATAGCTCTAATAGGTAGGTACTGTATTCACACCAAACAACGTAAGTACCTACTTTGAAGTCGGGCGGGATTAAACAAAAACACCAAAACGTGTAGGTACACTCGACAGCACATCAGGTTAAACAGTTGAACTGCGATAACAGCTTTTATTACGTAGGGCATAAAGGCGTTCTCAAGGTCAACATGTATAGTCTGATGTGCCGCCGCGACATATACATCTATGCCACCTATGCTATCAGCCGATTCCGCCGATTCACAGCCTTCTCTATTGTCTTCTGCCGATTACGACGCATCGTGCCGTCCAAATAGTAAAATAAATATAAGGTACCTATGCCGTCCCCTTGTCATTCATGCCATAAAAGTGCTGTCAATGTAAATTGCATAAGCCGTCATTGCATACACATCACATACACATCCATCCTCACGGCCAGTCCAACGCAGAATGAAACCGGCGATCGTGTGAACACTGTCACTAAGTGATCGCCGGTCATGGTCGCCGACCATGGTCGGCGACCATGACCAATACATCGTACATTGACACTTTTGAAAGAACCTTTTTAAACTTGTTCGTTCAAAAGTGTCAATGTACGATGTATTGGTCATGGTCGCCGACCATGGTCGGCCAACCTGTACTGGGGGCTCAACACTGGGGCCATTAAATTTCGTGTTTTTTTTTTTTTGACTCCGTCAACCTAATGGGAAGATAAAATAGCTTACGGAAAAAATTATCGGCCTAGGCGTTTAATTGAATGGCGGATTTAACCAGTTGGCTGCGACATATGCTTCTATGTCACCTATGCTATCAGCCGATTCCGCCGATTCACAGCCTTCTCTATTGTCTTCTGCCGATTACGACGCATATCGTGCCGTCCAAATAGTAAAATAAATTGAATATCATTACGTTTACATACATCTGCGATTCTCATGGCCGTAATCTTCGATCATCCGATTCATTAGCACTATCTACTCCTCTCTACAATTCTGGCTATATGGCCGATTCTTTTACAATGCAAGCCATCCGCCTTTGGAATAGTCTCCCAGAGACCGTAAGGAGATCTCAATCCAAGCTCTCGTTTAAAAGGAATGCTCATGCTTTCCTTCTTGAAGGATCGATTTAACCGCCTCTGTGGTCTAGTGGTTCATACCACCGATTTCAGACCCAGAGGTCCCGGGTTCGATTCCCAGTGGGGGTACATATTGTATTCGGTTTGGTTGGTGGTAGGACTTGTTCTTAGTCCGCCTGGCTAGCTACCACCATCTTATCTAAGTCTGACGCCATAACAATGATGTTTTCAGCATTATTGTGTTCCGGCAATTAGAGATAAGATAGCCAGTTCCTCAGTTATTGAGGATTCCGGGAGTAGTGCGCTTCCACCTTCAGCCTTATCACCACTTATCATTAGGTGTGATGAAGGCTAAGTGCTACCCCGTTGTGAATAAATAAATAAATCTCGTGTTTGACGTGGAATATCATTATGGTTTATCATCACTATCTGTGTTCATTGTTATTATTTATATATGTTTATATAAGTATATGTATATATTCAAAATATTTATATGTATGTAGGTATATTGTGTATTATTATATTTATGTGTATGTATTTACCTATTTTTAGACAAATTATTATTTTATTTCATTAGTTTTTTCTTCTTCTTTGTTTGTACCGCATTCGCTGATTTCTTTTTCCTAAAGGTTGACTGGCAGAGAATGCTTTAAGCGTTAAGTCCGCCTATTGTACTTTACAAAATTATTATAATAAGTATAGTCACATAAAGCAAGAACGTAAGCAACTTTTAGAACAATTAAATATGATAAACATGGAAACATGTAATAAGAACAAAGAAAGTGAATTATTAGGTAGTCAATTATGTTATAAGATTGACAATTTAGAACTTTCACTTAGGGAAATGTACTCCAACTTGTGTGAGTTTTCTAAAAAACAATTGAATAATCAAAAAATGGCTGCATATAATATGGTTGACTTTTGTAATTTTAATTCAGACCGGTTCGAATCATTAGGGAAAAAATGCAGATGCAGTTGTAACACAGTATGCAATGACTTCTGTCAAAAGGAGTCATTAGGCCAAGCGGCTCAGGAGGTCTATTTACCAACCAAACCTGAAGTCTCTAACATTTGTGATAGTTTATTATTAAATAATAAAAGTAAATCCCCCACTAAAACTACTGACACCAAAACAATTATGTTCAGTGATGAGATTGGGAAGAATTTAGGCCAATTTTTACAGAAAGATTCAAAGGAAAATGTTATTAATTATTGCATGCCTGGTTCCAGTATAAACAAGATCATGAAAATAGTTGTTAAAAAATCCTTAAGTGAAAACACAAACTTGATAATTTTAATTGGGAACAGGGATAACTTAAATAAAAACCAGTTGATAGCCTATTGCAACACATTATGTTCATTAAATGTAAGGAAGGTTGTTATGTTTACATTTCCCTACAGTAAAAGTTTTTCACCGTTAGAAAATAAAATAAGGTATAATCTAAACTTAACTATGAACACATTAGCCTGTCATAATAAAGAGTTGCATATTATTGATATCAATATGTTGTTGAATAATGTATACTTGACTAAAGATAAATATTATCTGCCTAATTATCTTAAGCGACAAATAGCGGTATCGCTATCATTTTATTTTAAACAATTAGCCAACAACTTGGCTAGTATAACCTCTGCTTCTATTGAGCAGTTTAACTTTGATACTTCTAATGTAACTTTGGAATCTGTTCCAAATAATTCGATTCTTTTGAATCCAAATACTGACATGGTTAATTTAAATTACCATTAGAGACAACGGAGGCATACTCTAGCCCAGTATTGACAAGAGGAAGGCCTAAATGTTTAAAAATAGTACACTAGAATATCCAAGGCTTTTCTGCTGGCAAAGACCTAGAAATAAGTTTATTTTTAAATTGTGAAAATATTGATGTGTTATGTGTTACTGAACATTGGTTAAAAGAATATGAATTATTGTTAAATTTGGATAATTATAGTGTTGTAAGTTCATTTAATAGAAAAACTACAATAAGGGGGGGTTCTTTAATAATTTTACCTAATAACACACAATATAAAGAGCGAAAGGATATAGTATCCCTCTCTGTTGAACGAATTTGTGAGATATCATGCATGGAACTTGAACAAATAATTATAATCTGTGTATATAGCCCCCCTGGAGCAAATTACACAGTCTTTGAGTCCACTATGGAGGATGTTTTGAAAATATGCTGTCGTAAGAATAAAAAAATTGTAGTTTGTGGAGATTTTAATATAGACATCTTAGATATTAAATTAGCACAACTCTCCAGTAAATTCCTTAATCTTTTTAAATCATTTAATTTGCTTCACACTTTTAATGAACCGACGCGAATTACGCCAACATCGGCTACTTGCTTAGATAACATCTTTTCCAACTGTAACTTAATTGAGAAATCGGTAATTAATATTATTAAATCCGACCACAGTGGACAACTAGCTTCTTTTGAGCACTATAATGTTATTCCTAAACGCGAAGTAATTTGCAGGCCAATACCGAAACGTGGTATTAATAAATTTAGAAATAATGTACAAGATAAAATTCAATGTTTGCCAGCTTCTGCTGACGCTAATAACTCTTATCAATCATTATTTGATATTGTTGAAAAAGAATTTAGTAACAATTTTAAACAAAAAGTTATAAAGTGTAATGATCGTAAGAAGTTTAGTGACTGGGCCACACCTGGTATTTATAATAGCAGAAGAAAGTTATTTGAACTCTATGCACAAAAAACGACTTCCTGTGATCCTAGCTTCATTGAATATGTCAAGAAATATTCAATAACATTTAGGAAAGTATGTGCTTTGGCAAAATCTAGGTATATTTCAAATAAAATTAAATCATCTGAAAATAAAATAAAAGCTACCTGGAGTATTATAAACCAAGAAACTGGCAAAACAAAAAGCAAAATTAATTCATTTAACTTAAAAATTAGTGATCAGACTTTTGAATCAGATATTGAGGTGGCTAGTGCTTTTGAAGGTTTCTTTGCTCGAATACCGTTAGAAACTACTAGCAGACTTAATTCTTGCCCCAACACCGCTGTCTCTCTTATGGAATCTAGTGTGAACAAGTGCCAGGAAACATTTAGTTTTAGCTATGTCACTACCGAAGATATTATTAAAGCATTCAAAGCAATAAATATTAAGAAAACAAGATCTCTGGGGCATATCTACAAGTATCATCAAATCAATAATTGATGTGATAGCTCCATCATTAGCAATAATTTTTAACCAATGTATAAGTGAAGGGGTCTTTCCTTATTTAATGAAGAATAGTAAAATTATTCCTCTGTTTAAAGCTGGTGACAAAAGTGACCCAGCAAATTTTAGACCTATATCCATACTACCAGCAATAAGTAAAATATTTGAGAAATTAATTTATGCTCAACTTTTAGAATATTTTAAATTAAATAGTATACTGCATGAGAAACAGTTTGGTTTTTCAAAAGGTAAAAGTACAACTGATGCTGGGGTTGCATTTCTAAAACATGTACTTGATGCCTGGGAGGACAAGCAGGATGTAATCGCTATTTTTTGTGACCTTTCCAAGGCATTCGATTGTGTTGATCACCAAACACTATTAAGGAAGTTAAAACATTATGGTGTTTCTGAATTGTCAGTAAGCCTTATGCATTCATATCTGTATGAAAGAACTCAGAAGGTAGTTATTAATAAAACTGAGTCTACCATACGGAGCTCCCATTACTATGGGCGTACCCCAAGGATCAATATTGGGCCCGCTGTTGTTTTTAATATACATAAATGACCTTCCTTACTACGCGAAGAATTTATGTGAGACGGTGCTATTTGCCGATGATACATCTCTAGTCTTTAAAGTAGATAGAGGTGATGACTGTTCTGACGAAGTAAATAGTGCTCTTTCAAAAGTGTCACATTGGTTTAATAGTAATAATTTATCATTAAACTCAAAGAAAACTAAGTGTTTAAAATTTTCGTTACCTAATGTAAGACAAGTTGATTTTCATATTAGACTAGACGGCGATACGGTCGAATTCATTAACAATACAAAATTTCTAGGTATTATATTAGACTCGCGACTACAATGGGATCCTCATATCGAAGCCTTGGCGGGTAGACTCAGTTCGGCTGCATTCGCAGTTAAGAAAATAAGGCTCTTAACCGATATTGAAACGGCTAGAATAGTCTATTTTAGTTATTTTCATAGTGTTATGTCCTACGGCCTTTTGTTGTGGGGCTCAGCCGCTAACATTCAAAGTATATTCGTGCTCCAAAAAAGGGCTATTCGCGCCATTTACAACCTCCGATCGAGAGATTCTTTAAGAGATCTATTTAAAGAAATAAACATTTTAACTGTTGCAGGACATTACATCTATGAAAATATAATTTATGTGAAAAAGTATTATAATACATTTGTAAAGCAGAGCGATATTCATCGCTTTAACACAAGAAATAAAGATAAACTTGTCGTTCCCAAGTTTAGGCTAGAAAAATCCAGAGCCTCATTTCTGGGGAAAAGCATAGCCTTTTTTAATAAAGTTCCACAGCATATAATTGAACTACCATTGCATAAATTTAAATGTTACATTAAAGAGTCGCTGATGAGCAAAGGATACTATAAAGTAGACGATTATTTGAATGACCGCAATGCATGGTCATGATGTAACACATAACATAATCACTGTTTAATATGATGTATTTTTATACTAAGCAATTGTTGTATTAGTAACGATATGTTTTTTTTTGTAAATGTCGTTACCTAACTAAGAAACGCTGGCAAGTTTCTTGCGCCCATTCTTCTTGTCAGTTAAAAAAGTCTTGAATGGGTGGTAGGAAAATATTGACGATTCATAAGTACATATTTATTATGTCTAAGTGAATAAAGAATATTTTTATCTTATCTTTATCTTTATCAGATGTATTTTGTGCAATAAAGTTATATAAAATAAAATAAAATAAATATCAAACGAACTTACCAAGTGAAGTTCGATCACAATTATGTGAACGGCTTCATTCGACGCGATTTGGTTTACAAATGTAGTTGCGCCCCCAAGCGACAGCCTTGCACGGTGGTTTAAAGTTTTGTTTTTTTTTTTGTGTGTTGGCAACATTGATTTCCCGCCAATTCATACAATTCTCTACTCTGTGGTCCCTAACTTACCTGTTTGGTTACCTGTCAAATTCGAATCATAATGCCTCCAGTACACGATGGCCGATCATGGTCGGCGACCATGACCAATACATCGTACATTGACACTTTTGAAAGAACCTTTTTAAACTTGTTCGTTCAAAAGTGTCAATGTACGATGTATTGGTCATGGTCGCCGAGGGCGGGGTTGGATGTGGTCTCATGGGGTTTGCCCCATGGCCTTTGATCGCCGAGAGCAGATCCAACCCTAGTCTGCCCTCCTGTCCGGAGAGCTGACATGGCGAATGGCCATGGGAGGAGTGCAACAGTCGCTGATCCCCATGGCAAGTCTAGCTGATTATCCTTCCCGCGGTTGCTGCCTGTTATTGGTCTGGTTCCTCTGAAACAGACGTAACTGAAACGGCTTAGACGTTCCCACCCGACCTTTCCCATCCTTCCATCCTACCCTAACACCTTACTGCGGGTAATATGTGGTTGGTACTTGCGGCCTCATCATCAAACATGACTGATGGTGAGGGGGGGGGGGGGGGGGCAACCACCCGCGTGTTTGTGCCGTGCGCGGGGACCCGTACGGGGGGATGAAGGTGTCCTGGTGATTGAGTCGATGGAGTGTAGGTTGTTTAAACATTCCTGAGACAACACATCACTTTGGCCCGGATTTCCTCTCACACGGGAGGCCTAGGACTAGCCATCCAAGGTCAATCGGCTGGGACTTCCCGTCAGAGGGCTGTCAGGCAAGAGTCCTGATATGGTGGGAGTGAACGACGGGCGGGACGACTTGTCTTCCGGCTCTGTTCGGCTCACTTCCTGCTATATTGGGGCTCTATATCTTTGCTGTAATTCTGGCGTTTGTGTGCCTTTTGCCGCAGCGTCCCCATTTGAGGGCTCCAAGGAGGGTGGAAAACAGCAAAGACGAATATCACAATCACCAACTCATGGCTAGTAAAACAAAAAAACAAAAACCTACGCACACCAAGGCTGCACCTCAGGTGAATAACCCGAGTGTTGCGCCAAATAACATACCGGCAGCTCCTCAGGTGCACAACCCGAGTGTAGCGCCACAAAACAACACACCGGCAGCTCCTCAGGTGCACAACCCGAGTGCAGCGCCACATTACAACACACCGGTAGCTCCTCGGGTGCAAAACCCGAGTGTAGCGCCACAAAACACACCGGCAGCTCCTCGGGTGCACAACCCAAGTGTAGCGCCGCCAACACAACACAGTTTGGACCTCTCCTCTCTGAAGGCAGCAATGCCGACGACGTCTGTACCCCAACAGGAGGAATCCGGTTGGAGCACAGTAGTCGTTAAGAAGCAGAAGCCCAAACAGACACCCAACCCGCCTGGCCAATCACGCAAGGCCAAACGAGCGGAGTCCCGGTTGGAAGCGAGGAAGGCGCGGCGACAGGCTACGGATGGTAGTAGGCCGCGTGAAGCTGCCGAAGGGACTGCAAAGCCCCGCGATGCTCCCATTAGTGATGCGCTGACTCCTCACGTGGACAACAGTCCTGTCGAGGAGAAAGATGCACCTAAAGGGGCACCATCTGACGCCTCGAAGCCAGCTGCCGACAACGCATCTGAGAGACGTAAACCCGCCAGGCGGGGTAACCGTGGGAAAGGGATTACCGCCACGCCCGCCAAGCCCGTAAAGAGAAATCGCCCCGACGATTCCTTTACTCCGCGAGGCGAGGGCAAGCGTAGTAAGCCCCATCCCACCACCACCAGCTCCATTGCATATGCCGATGCGTTGAAATCAGACCTAAGCGTCGCGATCATGGTGGAGCCCTACCATGACCTTACCAAGGAGCAGGCCGAAGTCGTCAAGAGGCAGGTGGATGGTTTGCTGGACGAGGAGATTTTTGCTCCGAGTTCATCAAACCATCCATATGTCGGACCGGCTTTTAAGGCGAACGCCTTCTATAGTGAGGGCGTCCTTAAATTCTGGTGCAGGGACGACTTCTCGCTCCAGTGGCTCCATCGCACAACAGCGAAAATCGGTTCGCCGCGTCCTGGCACCAAACTGGTTGTCAAGCGACAGTTGGAGATCCCCAAACGCGTCAAAACGGGGCTCTTGGTGCCACAATATGGACCGGACGACACACCAGACCGGGTACGTAGACGCCTCACGTGCCAGAACACCCATCTTAACGTCTCCAACTGGGCTGTTTACCACGCCGAGGAGCAGGAGGAGAAACAATGCCTGTTCCTCGTGCTTGGAATCCCAGAAGAAGACGTCGAGATACTCAAGGCAAGCGAGCGTAGAGTTTACTACAAGCTGGGTAACATCTACGCCCGCTTCCTTGATACCAACACCATCACGCCCCCGCCGAACCCCAATGCACCTGGGGAGGTCACTAGTGACCCAGGCAGCGGCACACTCCACCACAGTACACACCAAAGCCCTCCACAACCACCACACACGACCGACGACGCTAAGCCGCCCATAGTCAACCCCAGGGAAGTCCCCCAGGAGGAGGGAATGGGGGTTGACGAAGACGAGAGCGGTGAGAGCGACGTAGACGAGGAGGTTATGCTTGACAGCGACGATGGCGCTGCCAGCACCCCTCAGCAATAACCTCCCCGTCCTCCAAGCCAACCTCCAGCACAGCCAGACTGCAACAGCCACTATACGCAGAATGCTGGAGGTCAATCCCAAGACCGTGGCCCTAATCCAGGAACCGTGGATTAGGAAGGGCAGAATATGCGGTCTAAACAACATCGGAGGTAAGCTACTCCTAGACACTACCACTGACAACCCGCGTACATGTATCTACACACCTAAACACGCAAACACAACCTTAATGACCGAGTTCTGTTCCAGAGACCTGACCACCATCAGGCTCCGTAATGACCCCTCCCCAGGCCTGCCTGACGTGGTGATGGCGTCCGCCTACCTGCCGGGCGACGCGGATATCCCCACACCTGAACTGGCCGCGCTGGTTCAACACTGCGAGCGCGAGGGACTAGAACTGATCATATCAGCTGACTCCAACGCACACCATGTGCTATGGGGCAGCAAAGAAAACAACACGCGAGGTGAGGAATTCGTTTCTTTTTTACTCGCGACTAATATGAATACAATCAACAGGGGCTCGGAACCGACTTTCGTAACATCACGAGCCCAGACAATCGTTGACATTACTTTAGCAAGTGAGCACGCGTCTCATCACATTTCTGATTGGCATGTCTCTGATGAGGCGTCGTGCTCCGATCATCGCTGGATCAAATACAACCTAAATACGACTCTCACACCGCCTAAGCCCCGACGTAATCCACGCAAGATGGACCGACGTAAGTATGAGCTTATGACCGCTGAGAAGCTAAGGTGTCTAGACACACCTACAACTCACGCGGTTAAAGCGGATATTGATAACCACGTTGATCGCTTAACAACAACATTAATTACCAGCTTTGAAGAAACATGCCCACTTTCTGCTCCCAGCTCCCGGCCAGGCAACAAACATCACTGGTGGGTACCTGACCTGGAGAAATTACGCCGGAAGGTAAGAAAGTTGTTCAACAAAGCAAAGAACTCTCGAGAAGCGCATGACTGGGACGCCTATAAACAAGCCCAATATGACTACAGGAAGCGTATTCGCCTCAGTAAAAGAGAATGCTGGAGACGCTACTGCACCAATATTGAAAGCAACAACGAGGCTAACAGAGTGAAAAACATTCTGTGCAGCGAACCAGTACACAATCTTGGTTTTCTGAAAAAGCCTGACGGAACATACACCAAAACAGATCAAGAGACCTCAGAACTGTTAATGACCACTCACTTCCCAGGATGCCGCATAACAGAAAGTCGCACATGGGAAGAAAGAGAGGAGATTTCACCTGTTGAAACCGACTGGATCACCGCCCACAAGGTTGTCAACTCAGAGAAAGTAAGATGGGCAATCAACAGCTTCCTTCCATTCAAATCAGCGGGACTAGACGGAATCTTTCCAGGGCTGATGAGGTGGAGCGACGGAGGTCTCATTGACCACCTCGTAGCCATTTACAGAAGCTGCCTAGCACACCGCCATATTCCTATGAAATGGAGGGAAGTCAAAGTAGTCTTTATCCCTAAGCCCGGCAAAGGAGACTACACTCAACCTAAATCATTCAGACCAATTAGCCTCACATCATTCCTTTTAAAGGTGTTGGAGAGACTAATAGACAGGGAGATAAGGAGCACTGTATTGGTCAGGAACCCCTTAAATCCAAACCAACACGCCTACTCTGCAGGCAAATCAACAGAGTCCGCCCTACATAAGGTGGTTTCTTATATAGAAGACAATCTCAAACACAAAATATCAACACTAGGCACCTTCATCGACATAGAAGGAGCTTTTGACAAAACTAACTTTACCAGCATAAGCCAGGCCCTCTCCAGACATGGTGTCGATCCTACTATTGCCGGGTGGATTGACAGCATGTTAAGAGACAGAGCCATACAATTTACTGTGAATGATACTACCAGAGGAGTAGTGGCCAAAGGATGTCCCCAAGGGGGTGTCCTCTCACCTCTCTTATGGAATATCGTGGTCAATGAGCTGATTAGTAGGCTCAACGACCGCAACTTTCTCACAGTAGGCTATGCAGACGACCTGACCATACTCATCAGCGGGCGAGTTGAGAGCGTGATATGTGACCGAATGAGGTCCGCTCTAAAGGTCGTCGAACAGTGGTGCACTAAACACAATCTAACAGTGAACCCAACAAAGACAGAATTGATCATGTTCACAAACAAACGGAGTCTAGGAAATCTTAAACTCCCAAAACTTTTTAATACTAGTCTGTCCCTAAGCAAGGAAGTCAAGTATCTAGGAGTGATACTAGATAACAAACTCCTCTGGAATAGACATCTCGAAAGTAAACTAAACAAAGCCACAATCATCTTCTGCCAATGTAAAAGACTACTCGGCAAAAGTTGGGGACTATCACCGAAAATAACGATGTGGCTGTATAAAACCGTTATACGTCCCATAATCACATACGGAGCCGTTGCCTGGTGGTCCAAAACAGAGCAAAGCACCGTCATCAACAAACTGCAGAAATTCCAAAGATTGGCATGCTCTGCGACAACCGGATGCATGCGAACCACCCCCACAGCCGCCCTAGAAGTAGCCCTGGATTTAACACCCTTGGATCTGTTTATACAACAGGAAGCCTCCATGGCTGCTATAAGGCTTAAACACCTGGGTCTGTGGTACAATCGAGAGGGTCCTCACTCCACATTGTGGAATGATTTAGTGAAACATGAGTCACTAATCGCTGCCCCATGCGATAGGATACCCAAGCAATACACTTTCGAAAAGAAATACCAAATACAGTTATTTGAAAATGACCGAGATCACTCTGGCATACATGAAGTCCGAATCTATACGGACGGCTCCAAGATGGGGACTGGAACTGGAGCTGGAGTATTCTCACAAGATCTGAATATCAAAATATCACTAGCGCTGGGCCAACACAGTTCGATATTTCAATGCGAATGTGTTGCAATAATAAACGCCGCTACCACGGCCCTGTCCAGAGGTATGAAGGAACTAAACATCCGCATACTGACTGACAGCATGGCCGTCCTAACAGCACTGGAGGCCAACACGATCAACTCCAGTATCGTCTACGAATGCCACAAAGTTTTGGATCGTTTAGCATCCAACAACGGAGTAATCCTACAATGGATTAAAGGGCACAGTGGATCACACGGGAATGACGCCGCCGATGAGCTGGCTAGAATGGGATCCTCCACAATAGTGGCAGGACCTACACCCATTCTGCCACTCCCATTCAGCCAACTGCGCTCATGGGTAAGGCAACGAACTCGTGCTGCACATAATACTCGTTGGGTAGCTCTAACAAGCTGTAGACAGTCTAAGATGGCGATGACTGCAGTCTCGCCGCGTTTGACCTGCAGGCTGCTCAGCCTTAATCGTCCAGACCTCCGGATACTCAATACTCAATACTCAATACTTTATTGCTTCAACCATATTAGTTACAAAGGTGTTAACAAAATATGAACAGTTAAATATGGACCCTGTCGGGCACAGCAACTAGAAGGGTGAGGGGGGAAGACCTTTCCTTTGGCTAATAACATTAATTGATGATGTTATAGTTTACATTTAATTTTATTATAATAATATATAATATATATATAATTTTATTATAATATTTTAGTTAATTGAAGCTTTTTGTATAACTTATGTTCACAAAATTTTATCATTTAAATATTCTTGTATAGTGTAATATTGTTTTTTTATCAATAGAGCTTTTATCTGTTTAATGAAGTCTTTTTCTTTTGGTAAATCCTTTATTTTATTTGGCAGGTTATTGAATATTTTTATGGACATCACTAGAGGCCCGGAAGAGTGCATTTTTATACGAGATGTTGGTAACGTTAGATTATTCCGGTGTCGTAGTTTATATCTTGTTATAGTTTCATCTCGCCGTTTGTAGAATTCTGGATATTTTCTGACGAACTTGCATGCTTCTAAAATATAAATACAGGGTAATGTAAGGATTTGAAAATTTATAAATATATAGTTGATAGTGGATAGTTGTTGGTACACTTACAGGTCACCTAACCTTAAACCGACAACTATTTATTATGAATGCGACGGACAGTCCTCTATGTAGAGGTTTGCCTGAACGCAGAGGAAACAGCCGCCCACGTGATCCTGGAGTGCGTGGGTTTGGCCGCACAACGAACAGAAATTCTCACAGAGGTGGGGTCGCTCCTAGAAGCCTGTGAACGCCCCAGGAGGCTTCTGCGCTTCTGGAAGGAGCTAGGATGGCTCGACTAGCCATGTTCACGCATAACGGACCAAATATGAGTCTAAATGCGGAAAAGTGTCAATACCAAATACCAAATACCATGGTCGCCGACCATGGTCGGCCAACCTGTACTGGGGGCTTTATGTTTAAAGCACTTTTTATAGATTTTTATCAAATAGAGGGAAGGGTAAGTAATAAATACTTGATATTATTAATTATAGAATAGGGAGGGTGTATGTAAATCGCGTCGAATGAAGCCGTTCACATAATTGTGATCGAACTTCACTTGGTAAGTTCGTTTGATATTCAATTATGTATCACGGCTTCATTCTTAGCGATTTGGTTTACAAATGTAGGATGTTTAGAGAAAGTGATAAAAATTTGTAAAAATATAAGTATGTAATGACATAGTTTTAAGAAAATATTGTCATAACATCAAGTTTCTTATGATCTTTGGTTTTTAATCATTAATGTAGGTACTACATTTATATCTTAAGTTATTGTATTTTTTCTTACAGAATAATTCACAAATCAAAGAAAAACAATATTGATCTACCAAATTCATCAGTGCTTTGGATTATTACTCTTTTGTAAACAGGCAAAAAACAGATGAAGGTTCGCTCTATCCAGCAATCCTATCAATCAAAATAATATCGCCGCATGGCGTGTGCTATGTGCAGTGCAGATGTGCAGTAAATACAGGATATATTCTACTACCTACAACGAAGAGTATTTTTAGTCAGGTACTTATTGTTTGTAAATTGTCCTATAAATGAGGACGTTTCCAACATTGTTTGTAACTAATAAAAAGAGTGTAACTGGTGTTTTATTTAAATATTCCTCAATACACTTTGCTCGACAGATATCAGAGTGTGTTATAAAAAGGTCTTTTTAATCATAGTTGGAATGAATTAGGTCTGGATTTGTATTACAACTTCTGTTTGTGCTAGATTGTACAGATTATTTATTTTTTCACAAGGAAATGATTGCTTGCAATGAGCAGTAAACAAAGTTAGCAGAGTTAACGACCTTTATTGACAGAAAGTTTAATATCTTATTTTTTGACTTCCAAGCTCTAGATCTTCATTTGGAACCTTTTGTGCTAAATAGTTAAATAATATATTTAGTATCTCAGTTTAGTTGTAGGTACTTAGGCCTTGTGGGTCTATCTGAAAATTCCTTTCATAAATAGCTTGATTCAGTGATCTGATCATCTTAAGTATTATTTAACATTAAAATTGAGTATAATAATATTAAATTAGATTTAAAAGTTTGTACAATAATTTGAATCGTTTGTCAAAATTGTTTGTTCAAAATAAATATTTTGTTGGTTCTGACAATATTCACTATATTTGATGTAATATGCTAACCAGGCTTTGATATGTCTATCGTATTCTTTATACATGCTTCGTGACAAAGTGGTTAAAATAATATCTATAGTTCTTGGATATATATATTTATTTATTTTCATTTTAGTAATGCTTGCCTGATAACTTGTAAGATGTGTGTTCATGTGAAAAGAGATTCAAATAAGTAAATATTTAGTTCAAAATACGTATATTATCAGAAATGTATAATTTTCTAACCAATGGGGACCACGGCAGTGTCGTCCTACATAAGACAATCACAATGTCTTCCATTTAAAGACTTTTATTTTATTTAAGTATCTAATATCAATATATGTATATTTAATATATATTTAAACTCTAAAACATGCACACATTTGTAATGCAAACAATAAAATTCAATTTTTATAACTAATGACGCGAGCATGAGAATGAAACTAGTATTATTCCATGATATTATGTAAGCCTCGACTGCCTGTGCTTCTGGAACGGTTTTCAAGTAAAATTTTGGTTACAATGGCTAACAATCTTATTATTCAGAAATGTACAAGTTGTCATAGTAGTTATTCTCTATTGTCAAACTTTTCCCTTATATATAAGTAAGACAGCGTCACTTTCATATTTTGTGTTTCTATGATGCGAACATAATATTTCCAAAAATTATTATTGTAAAATATAGCTATTTTGTTTTACACATAGGTTTGCGTAATATAATATTTCAATCGTAACTTTGGTTATTAACTCGAGTGAATTAATGTGCAATAATGCTTTATTTTCTTTCAAATGGCTCTAACAAGACTCTGGTGTGCTCTGGTTCATTGCATTCATTGCAAAATGAGCAAAATGAATCCTAGCCAGACTAACTAGCTGGGGTTGCTTCTATTGAGGATCGGTCGAGTCTAAGACGGGAACGTTTATCGGCTACGTTCTTTGGGATAACTATGTTTTATTCGTAACTAGGATAATTAATAATATAACTGTTTTGCATTCCAACAAAACAGATATTATGTGTGTGGGAAAATACATAGCGTTGGTAGAAGAAGCATCTATAGATCTCGTCTTATAAACGTCAATCAGTGTTCACTTACCGAGATAGAGTTCATACTTTCCTGTCTTTCACCTCAAGCTAGGGCTGAATGGCTTCACTTCCTTTGCCAATGAAGCTCCTACGAGACAAACTGCTTGTCAATGTCATAGTGTCTTCACCTGCAAGCAACTTGCTCAACGCTATGTATTTTCCCACACACATAATATCTGTTTTGTTGGAATGCAAAACAGTTATATTATATGTGACTTGAAAATACATAGCGTTGGTAGAAGACCTGTTTGATATCTGCTGGTGAAAGAAATACAGACGCTATGTGATTATGAATTTCCCACCATAATGAACCAATTAAATGAATTTCTTATGATTATGCATAAATATTGTAAGTACAATCAGTGACTAAAATACTGACTGTCGATATGATCAACAAAAAATAAAATAAAAAGTCTAAGTAATATCTTAACTCATAAACTTCTTGTAAGTTGTTATTAATTTAACCAAAATAAACCTTTTTCTTACTGACAGTCTTGCATAAACTAATGCTTAGACACTATCATATGCAACTGAAATTAAATAATAGTGCGATTATTCTTCTCAAGACTAATCAATATAACATGTGGTATAATAAAATGTTTAGTATACCTTACTAAACTTTTAAATTATAAAATGCTTGTGCATCCATTATGTAAGTAGTTAGATTATTATATTTTCAAGATAAGGGTTATCTGTCCAACTTATAGCATGGAATGTTACCCTTGAACATCTGTTTGAAAAAGATGATTGATTATAGGCTTCATTAAGTACTGGTGTGATACTTTCTCCAATCAGTCTCTGCAGCTGGTGTTTTTCCAGTCCCGAAAGGGCAGTGAACTGACCTGAAATATCTGAATTAGAGCTTCTGCCCATAGTAAGTTAAATGAACTTCACTTGTCCTTTGCCCAGATTTGGTCATAATAAGCGACTCATCACTATCCCTCTTCTGGCAGTTCTAGTAAGGTAATGTGACAACAAGCACTCCTTTTCAGATGGCAACCATTTGATTGTCACAGGCGTAGAAAAGACCCAAAAAATATTCTTGAAGCGATTATATTATTCATTAAGCTTAATGTCTCACCGTGAGACATTTTATGTTTATTTATTTAAACTTTATTTGCAATCGTTTACACAGACAACGTGACCACGTGATAATATGTCAATTCCGTAATCTAAAAATTTATTGATTTAAGTATTAAGTACATTATAAATAAACCAAGAAAGTTATAAATCTCATATTCAATAACATCCACAGAACGAGTGATCTCACCGAATGCAACTTGTATAGACTCTCTGAGGGCTTAGTACCTACGACTCTGAGTCTTGTATGGTCTGTCTTATGACGCTCAGTCAGGCATGCGTCAAACATTGTGTGGTGTTGATGTATTATATATATGTGCTCATGAGCATAATTACTATATTCAATAGATCTGCAAGATACCGTGCTACCTGATTTCCTGTAGAGCCCACTGGTTAATATTGAAATCCTTGCAGGCTGTGTTTAGGGTTGCTACCCATACTTTATAATAAAGTATTATACTTTATTTCGAGGTAATTGTACTTTATACTTTATGAGGGAAATAGAGAACATGAAAGTACTTAATTTTTCCAAAAAAAAAGGTGGCAACCCTAGCTGTGTCCTACATATTTTTGATGGAGCTGTCAAAAATTGTATGAGAAGTATGACAGCAGCTGTTTACAGAAGGTTTCTCTTTTGAGTAAACCTCCTGTTCCACATGTCCTTGCTGGAGCTATATGCTATTCTGTCCATTAGGACATGGGGGATTACCCCCCCCCCCCCCAATTTTGTACCAAAAATTCTATTTGCGGGGGACGGTCCGGTGGGGGTGCAGTGGATTGAATGGTCTGCTGTTCAAAAAACACTGGGGGCTCGTTGGCGAAAACCCACGCCAGTATGGATTGCCCAGAACAGGTGATAGCGCAACAAAACATTGGCGAGCTATTAGCGTGCCAGGTAACGTAGTGGGAAACAACACGGCAACTCGATTCACCTGACATGGGACGCCCCACTTTTGATTATAGCCTCCGAGGCCTGGGGCATGAACTGCCATTCCGGCACAGGTCGTTCTCGTGATAGGCGGTCGGCAGTGCCGTAGTACCTCCCCGAGAGGTACGCCGCCGACAGCGTGATGGTAAGCCATTTAGCTGTTGTTACTGAGAGCTTTGCTGTAATTCGAGAAGCGCTATTGGGAGAGTATCGGCTTCGTTTCAGAGGTGGGCAAATAAAGCTCAGATGTCTGACTAGGCGTGATGATGCGCATGATGCAAATAGTCTTGTCATTAAGTAATCTTAAGAAGGACTTTTAAAAACACCCTTGTTCCGGAGACAGCTAACCAAAGTACAGGTGCGAGATTACGCCACAAGTAGATCTCCTTGCTGTTAATTCGAGAACGGTTATTCAGATATGCGACTGGATGTGTAAGTGCGTATGACGCAGATTCAGACCTTAAGTACGTTAGTAATATTATAGTATTCTTTGCCTTAAGTGATAGGCGAGCAATGCAAACATCTATTTTAGGTCCCAAATTTCTTGTCTCAGGGACCATTTCCCTGACAAATAACTTCCGCCTTTAAGAAGGTAAGCATCCCAACCTGCATCTGATATTTCAAAAGTTCATCACTTTCTCTTTACTATAAAGAGTTCCTAGTCCACCTTGTGGAGTTAACTATAGCTTTCAGTAACTGAACTAGCTCCTGATGAAATGCAGAAGGTATGTTTTGTTTTTACCTCAAAGAATTATTAATTAATTATTTTTTATGTTTGCAAGATTAAATAGTCCAAACATGTTCTGATCGCTCATAGAGTAACCTACTCTCTGTTTAATGGTCGGTAACAAACTAGACTGGTATGTTTACTAATTTGAACAGAATTATGTTTTAACCAAAGAAACCTCTCTTAGGTTATACTCCTGTTAGATCATACTCATGTATAGTCACTATTAGATATGAGTTTCATCTATTTTAGTTCTGTACATATAATTAGAGCATTTAGACTGTAAAAAGAAATGTTTAATGCAATCTGTGGTTAACATAAATTACCTAGCTGAAAACGTCTGTGGCAACAGTAAATATTATTATATTACATACACTGCCTTGTTTGAATATTTTACAAACTGAATGCAATGTTTTGTATAATGAAATACATTTATTTTAACTTGAGAGTAAAAACTCGTCTTACACTATTCACAAGAGGGACAATATTTGTGTATCAGTCTCATTGAGTTAAACATTATACTTAGAACTCAATGACCAGTTCAAATAATAGTGTAAAGCACTATTCCTATTCCCAGGGTGTCCATTGCAAGGCATTGCAAGGTATAGACGCATAGACATGAACTGAGATGAAAGATTTTAGACAACTTTTAACACAAGCCACTCAGTGGTTTGAGCACACAGTTCAAACTGATACAATTGATCAGTAACAGCACTGGCTCTTTAGATGCACTTGTTGAATGACAAAAACTTTCTCAATGAGCTGAAGGTTTCCAAATTAGAGTACTTAAATGTTTTTACTTACATGACATGTAATGTAATTTAATATTAGCTTCTTGTAAGAATAGTTTACTGTGTAAACTCACATTGAATATTTGTATCTGAAATTTCCGATAGCATTGTAATGTAGAAATTATTTTATTTTGCCATCTTCAAGCAAATAACAATAAATTACTATTTATCATTCGGTATTTATTATTGTAGCTGTGAAGTCCCTTTTTAGTAGGTATTTATCTTATGGTTTCATTCTAAATTGCAAAAGTTAGTAGAGTTAGGTACTGAACAGTGTTCTACCCATTTTTATATGATAACTCAGCTTGGTTCAGTCAAGATTTCCCGAAAGTGGTCTGACACCGAAAATTGTTTCAAGTAGACACTGCACAAATTTCAGACTGAACCGATTTTGATAAAATTTGGCATAGATAGATAGATATAAGTAACTGAATTTAAGCAAGTAAAGCCACTTACAAAGGCTAGGGTTCTTTATTTATAGAGCTCTAATAGCTCTTAAATTGACTTTGTATCTTTTCCTTACAATCAAGATTAATTGCGAAGGCCTCACACGAGGGATACATTACAGGTTATAATGCTTTCTTACAAAGCAAATCTTCAACTATCTAAAGTATTTTTATATTAATAAGTTATTTATACCTGTAATCATCCTTAAATAATTATTTTTGGTCCCTTTGTATGATTTTCTTTCTTAATAGTTTCATTTATGAAATAAAATCTGTCACCGCAGTACCGTGACAGGGTCATGTACTCATGATACCTCTGGTACTATTTAGTCACTTATTTTTACATCATATTCTCAGCACATGTCATGATGCAATTGATTATGATTATGTTAACTTTAGGTACATATTAAGATGGAAGCTGGATTTAATTCACTTGGCTGCACTGCGGCCCAATTGGAATTCATGAGCTCCCAATGCCAAGTTGCCTCCGAGGCACTGTTTAAAATTGTCTGCGGTAGACACAAAGGCATACATAATATAGGTACTTAATAAAGTGGCACAGTACATCCTTCTCTCTTAAGCTAACATGTAGAAAAACCTACTCAACCTTTTCGTGAGTAAAATCCCTTTTCAAGATTAGCCAACAAACTGTTTGTTGTTATTTATCTATCCAAGTCTTTCTTTAACCACCTTTGGGTTATTTAACACTTGACAGGTAGGGTAGGGATTAACCAAAACTGATATTTTGATCTTGAAATGTATAAATTTAACCAGGTGTGAGTATCAACGGTCATAGAATTGGTATTGACCGTATATTGTAGCAATTTAGCTGTTAACCTAGAAATACAATGTTGTGGCAAAAACACTACTGAGTTTGTAAGTCTTTTGTTCGAGGCCGCTTTGCACGCTTCTTTAGCGGCGGCTGAGGGGCGAAACCTTCCTGATTATCCGATAATAGGAAGATGATTCGACTAAAACATGCATCAAACACGCTCTTCCTCCGAAGCAGCGGTTTTCGCGAACATCAAAACTCGTTGTTTTTGTCACATAAATTATCAATAAACTTACCCACTGGTATGTTTCGTAATATATTTTCTTATTTTTAACTTCACATTATGTTAAAAACGAACTTAAACCTTTTTTATGTTATGTGAAAAGATTTTGACGTGTTTATCGCGCGAAATCTAAAAGACGCTATGACATTGACAAGCAGTTTGTCTCGTAGGAGCTTCATTGGCAAAGGAAGTGAAGCCATTCAGCCCTAGCTTGAGGTGAAAGACAGGAAAGTATGAACTCTATCTCGGTAAGTGAACACTGATTGACGTTTATAAGACGAGATCTATAGATGCTTCTTCTACCAACGCTATGTATTTTCAAGTCACATATAATACACAGGCATTTAAAATATTCAAGCCAGGAATAATAGGTGGCAGGCAGGCCAAGAGTAAACGTTGTAAGCCCGAGGAACTTTGTGAAGTCTCGCAATTTACATTTATCGAACTTCTTAAAAGAAATCGCAAGAATTTTACATTTTCTTTTTTCGATACTATACTTAACCACTTTTGTCTATTTGTTTATTAGAAAAGTTAGTGAGAAGTTAGTATATCCTTGGTGAACAAAACGTCTCATGAAGGCAACCAGTGTTAAAAGGATTAATTAGGTATACTTAAGTCGTTTTAATATATTACTGTGGTAGTTTATGAAATCTCAAAAATGATTTAATTTATTTTATTATTTAAGTACAGACAAACGGAACTGTATAGTGACCAAAGGAAGGTGATTGAATTCATAAAGAATAATATCATTGTATTTTTAACGAAGTTAACAAGTAATCGTCTTTGAGGTCTATATCTAGACGTCATGTTACAGTTTTTAGTAATTACTTAGAGTATGTCACGTAGTCCTAGTTGCCTGAGATTAAGTATAAAGCAATTAGGTATCACTATTTGGTTTCTGTACTAACTAAGTAACCCACAGTGACATTTTAAAATGATATTGTTTTCCTTTTTTACTTATATTTAGATAAATATCTAGATTGAATATAATTTTCTTATACGAGGTTAGTTAGTTCATAGGTTAAACACTGGAACTATAAATTGCAATGAGCGATCGAATAGTACTATTTTTTTTTTTGCCTTTTTATCCACAATGATATTATAGCGTCATCGGTAACGGCAGAAATACACGGTTCTCTTTTGCCTTACAATTTGGATGAAGCAACCAAATTCAACAATGTAAAAGTGAATCATTCAATGTCAATGTGCGCCTGTATTTTTGCGCCTTTCAACCAAAGTGAATCAATTTGGTTGAACCGTGTGATATTAGCATAATGTCCAACTATGCATTAGTAAAATAATGCACGCGACTTACGTATTACCTCATGGTCTACTACCGGTAAGTTCTGGATGCTAGATAGCGGCGCGTGATGTCGACGTCTTGACGTGAGCCGGCCGGCGCGTCAGGCGCTGAGTGACCTCTTGCAGCATCGGAGATGGTATTCGCCCCGTAGGCTGGTTTCCAATGCTGTGGCTTAAAGTCTTAAGGATTCTTGTTGACAGTGTTCTTTCCATGAAAGATTTCAGTTTTGGAGTAGCTATTTCTCAAAACTGGCTTTGGTTTTTGGAGACATTTTCACCAAAAACCTGATTGATTCTTATCTTATCTATTTAGGTGCCTTTTAGGTTTATAAATATAATTATATATAAATTCATTTTTATTTCGACCAAATTGATCATAATAATATACAATTAAACAGAAAAACATAAATTAAATATAAAATGGCATGTCACAATAATCAAATAATAAAATTATAAATTAATCAATAACACACAAAATAATAATACATACAATTTATTATGCAGTCACTACATGAATCATGGCTGCATGGTTCAGGTAGTGACAGTCAAATCAGTACCCCGAGTGTAAGTTTTTATGTCAAGCAAACGCAAACTATTTCGATTACGTATGTATGTCAATTTGTATGAAAACTATAAAAGCGCGCTACTCGCCGCTAGAGGCGCTAATACAGTTTTCATACAAATTGACATAAATACGGAGTCGAAATAGTTTGCGTTTTTTGACATAAAAACTTACACTAGGGGCACTGTTCGAAAACACATTCACATTCACACAATTTTATATTTATTCTTTAAATTTAGTTTTAGTTTTTATGAATTTACTATCACACAGAATGCGACATACATCACTTTATATATGTATAGCCTAATAGGCTTTTATTTTTGGATGCTTCATCATTTTAGTATAAATATTGTGAAACCAACATAATCGAAATTTAGTTTTCGACCTTTATCCGACCGGGAATCGAACCTGGGACCATAGCGGCACCCTGAAAACTGATGCATACCCCACGTGACCACGCAAGCAAATACAATAAAGATAAATATAGATTCCATGGCTATGACCAGGTTTTTTAAAGCAATCCCAATCTGCTTTTGCTTAAGCATTATTGTTATATCTCTTTGCCAAGCGGCTTTGAAACAGCGGCTTTTGCTTCGGGGTTGAGGGTAGGAGCTGCTAAAAGTTCACAATAATTTGGAACTATTTAATCTTTAAAAAGTCTATCTTTGACCTTCAGCATTATATTGTTACATACGGTGAAGAGCAGTGACCAGTTGAGACGATTGATGGCAACCCTTGTGTTGTGGCCGTTGCCGCTGCCTCGTTCTGATGTGGCCATGCTGCGGCCGGAAGTGGGCACGGCGATACCGGTGACAATCCCGAGAGCTGCGACGCTGATTCGACTTTTCGAATACGAATATATAGCAACTGAACTGGGTTTCAAACAGTGGCTAAGTAGCCCAATAACGTGACAGTATCTGTACTGGGTATGACAGTAACGCATCACTTAGTAATTGCAGCCATCCGGGACCGGGACAACATAGTCCTTTTAAGAACGAGTACCTTTATTGCTCGTCAAGCAAATACAGTGGCTAAGTAGCCCAATAACGTGACGGTATCTGTCCTGGGTATGACAGTAACGCATCACTTAGTAATTGCAGCAACCCGGGAATACATAGTTCTTTAGTAATTTTCTTGCTCGTTGAGCAAATTCAGTGGCTAAGTAGCTCAATGACGTGACAGTTAGGGCTTGCAAATATTCGACAAATTTAGGTATTCGAATATTCGAATATTTTGTCTCAGACATTCGAATATTCGAATATTATTCGAAATATTATAAAGTCAAATAAAACAGGGTTTTAAGTGGTAAGAACACTCTTTTGCAATGAAATGAAAAATGCTCAGTAAGTTTTTGAGAATATTTATTGCGACAAAATGTTATAAAATCATAAAATCAAACAACTTCTAATGAACCCTGCCATCATTGAGATCATCATTCATCATTTATCTAATTAAGTTACGTATATAAAACTTAACAATTTCTGTTAACTGGGCAGTAACTAAAATATATAAAAAATCTCTGAGATGCATTTGCATAAAAATAGTCCTATAATCCTTTGGGGAGGCCTATGCCCAGCAGTGGGCGTCATTCGGCTGACATGATGATGATGACGAAAAATAGTTCTTAATGGAAAAATATACAAATGAAAATGTTACGCTAAGTAAATTGTTAGCGTAATACACATTTCTCCAATATTTTGAATCAGGGCTATAAGCAATAAAAAGAAACTATTAAAATTATTAGTTAGTTTTAACTTTCTGAATAAACCACATCAATGAGATCGTTAATTCGTCACGTCATTTGTTATCTATTAACTTGGCACTAGCTAATGTAAAAAAACATCTCTCTTTGAGATCAGTTTCATAGTTAGAATTAAAATATTAAAAAAAAATCAATGAAAACAATTAACTTAATGAAATTACTAGTACAGGACACGCCCCACAGGCATTCCCCGAGACGTGGGTTCGAATCCCACCTGAAAGCTACTTATAGGGCTCGTGGTTTTTACTATCACATTTTTCCTATAGTACAGGACAGTTACGATATACAGGTAGTAAAACAAAAAACAGTACAGAGATTTTAGGGGATGATAGTGTCCATCAATACGAACTATTTTTACTATGAGGGCTGACCACGGAATCGCGAAAAAAAAATCAGCTGTTCCATACATTTCAATCGAGTCGATGTTGTACTTTTGTATGGAACAGCTGACATTTTTTTCGTGATTTCGTGGTCGGTCCCATAGTAAAAATTGATCGTGTTGATGGACACTATCATCCTCTAAAATCTCTGTACTGTTTTTTTATACTATCTGTATGCTATGAAATAAATGCAACTATTTCTTGCTTGGTTTTCTTTGGTAATGAGATCTCAAGAAACTTAATGCATCCAGCGAATTATCTTTTAGGGAGTTGGGTGATTACATAAATATTTGCATGAGGAAAATACTCTCTCACATTCTACACTTGTAGGTGGTATACAAAGCAAGAAATTATAACTTTGTTCTAAGTGAACTTGCACTTGGACCCCCTCTATGATTTAAGACCATTTGCATACAAACTGATACTTCAAGTTCTACGTTATCAGAATAATTTGCAGTAGACGTAGACGAAGCTGATGAAATGGTATCAGCAATTCTTTTTTGCAGCTGTTCCTGAAGACTTTGCGGTATCTGTGGTTTCATGTTGCTGACTCATTTGAATTAAAGGCACATTATCATCTTCCTCGTGAGATTGAATATGATTGCTAAAATATTTGCTATTATGTTTCACAGCTTCATACAAAGTTCACCTGGTCTACTATAATTTATATGGCAAAATAACACAGCAACTTGAAATGTTTACACAATTCTGAGCTTTGATAGATTGATAGTTCCATTGTTATCATGCAATGCAACTAATACAAGCAAGGAAACACAACACTTATCCATTTTAACTTATAAATGTACGCATACTATGATTTGCATATTCTTAAATAAAAAATATTTGAGGTAAGATTTTGATGCGATGTAAAATAACACAAAACCAACAAGTAATTATAAAA
Source organism: Crambus lathoniellus (assembly GCA_949710035.1). NCBI lineage: Eukaryota > Metazoa > Arthropoda > Insecta > Lepidoptera > Crambidae > Crambus > Crambus lathoniellus. The sequence goes on from OX453297.1 coordinate 34,129,096, forward strand.
ATATACTTACTTACATGAATAAGAGCCAACGCGCACTTGTCATTTTTAATCGGGCGATAGTTTAGTAGGAATCGTAAGACGTTCGTGATCAAACTATCGGCCGATAGTTTGGTTTTGAGAGCCTGCGCGCACTTTTGATTTTTAGTCGACCGATAGTTGGTCGATAGTGTAGTTGAATCCGGATTCAACTACACTATCGACCAACTATCGGTCGACTACGCGCCCGGGCGCGCGCTCACATAGTCCTTCATCTACTGGCCGATAGTTGTGCGATAGTTGTCCGATAGTTGTGCGATAGTTGTCCGATAGTTGTGCGATAGTTGTCCGATAGTTGTGCGATAGTTGTCCGATAGTTGTACAACTATTGGCCAGTCATTTTCGATAGTTCGATACTGAATGCGCAGTCTACCGATAGTTAGTTTAATCGTCAGTGCGCGGACTGCCATATAACTCTATTCTGAATCCGAGAACGCTCAAACTATCGCCCGATTAAAAATCACAAGTGCGCGTTCGCTCTAAAACACAGAATTCGATAAAATTCTCATATAAATAACAGTTTTTTAATACACTGCACTGCAATCGGACTTAAAAGTCTGCCGGCCGGTTGATGTAAACAAACAATGGCGTCGATCGAGTGGCACGAGTGGGTTGACCGAAGTGAGCGCGAGCGATCGCTTCCGAGAGTAGATCCGAGAGTTTCCGAATGACAGCGTACACTAACGAGCCTTCTTTTGATACGTTCACGCAAGATAAGTTTGATTAAATTTGACGAGTTAAAAAAAAACGAATATTCGAATATTCGTAAATATTATTCGAATATTAAAATGGGGCGAATATTCGAATTATTCGAATATTCGAATATTCGATTGCAAGCCCTAGTGACAGTATTTGTCCTGGGTATGACCGTAACGCATCACTTGGTGACCAATAATTGCAACCATCCGAAAATACATGTAAGTAGTTCTTTTTGAACGAGTATCTTTCTTGCTCTTCAAGCAAATTTCAGTGGCTTAGTAGCCCAATAACATGATAGTATCTGACCTGGGGTAACACATGACTTCAGTAATGCACTGGTACAACACGACGACGTTTTCTTCTTCACTATCTTCATGGTGTTTCCTTTTCTTCCCCAATGTTCAAAGTATCTCGCAGCGAGTAGAGTAGACGTGCGAAGGCTTGAGCACGGAAACGCTGAATGATTCGAATTTGACAGGTAACCAAACAGGTAAGTTAGGGACCACAGAGTAGAGAATTGTATGAATTGGCGGGAAATCAATGTTGCCAACACACACAAAAAAAAAACTTTAAACCACCGTGCAAGGCTGTCGCTTGGGGGCGCAACTACATTTGTAAACCAAATCGCTAAGAATGAAGCCGTGAAACATAATATAAGGTATGCCGTCCCCTTGTCATTCATGCCATACCTACCAAATGTGTTAACCAATATATTTTTATTTCTCTTATTTGCAAAATAGTTGGGCAAACATCATAAACTATTCCACCAGTTGATAGCATTCTTTATAGGGGGGACGCCAGCGAAGCCGGACGGGTGATCATCAGTCAGTTGTTAGGATTAGTAGTTCTCGAGATATCCAGCTGTGTGTGACAGACAGACTGAGTCGCACCATAAGAGTTCCTTTTTACCATTTTGGTAGGAAACCCTAAAAATATACTTAATCATCATCACTACATAGTATAAAACAAAGTCGCTTTCTCTGTCCCTATGTCCCTTTGTATGCTTAAATCTTTGAAACTACGCAACGGATTTTGATGCGTTTTTTTTAATAGATAGAGTGATTCAAGAGGAAGGTTTATATGTACTTTTTATCCCGATATTCCCACGGGAACGGGGACCACGCGGGTGAAACCGCGGGCGGCCGCTAGTATAAGTATAAATAAATAGGGAACTGAAAGCTGCCCAAATCTAGGAATACTGGTAATCCAAAAGAACAGCAACAATAATTGTGTATTTACATTCTAAATGAAAGACGAAGAAAATCCGACATAGACATATAATGTAACGGAAATACTTTTTTACTTTACCCATTTATAGCGGCTGATCATTATAAAGATAAAAAAAATATATTAATATAACCCTCAGTTCAAACTTATGTACGTATGAGTGGTCATTTTATTCTTCGTTTTCTTTTCAACGTTAAAAAAGTTAGTTTCAGTAACAACTGGGTTAAGCTAGAAACACATTTCGCTGGCGCAGCGCAGCGCAGCTTCGACCCGGGTGTGCACACTTAGGTAGAAACACATTTCGCTGGCGCAGCGCAGCGCAGCGCAGCGCAGCGCGATCGGTTTCATACATTTAGTATGGCTAGAAACACATTTCCCTAGCGCAGCGCAGCGTTTCCGCTCGGCTCCGATTGCGCCAGGCCCCCCACCACTTTCTAGCATTGTATCGTCAGATGGCTCGGTAGCGGACTGCGCAGCGGAGCTCTGCATTTTGCTTTTTACTACTTATGTTCTCCGATTTCTCCGTCAATAATGGGCCAATTTAAAAAATATTTTTTTTTGTTTAGAAGAGTCACCTATACATTATCATGTAGGGTTGTTAATTATACTGTTAAAACAGTATTAAAGTGTTTTTAGTACACTATACTTTTTAATTTTATAACAAAAATAATGTATAATTCTGATTTGAAAATAAATTACACTAAATATTTCTAAAATCGGTTCAGTCTTTTTTGAGTTTATCTATTACTAGCGGCCGCCCGCGGTTTCACCCGCGTGGTTCCCGTTCCTAATTATAAACCTTCCTCTTCAATCACTCTATCTATTAAAAAAAAACGCATCAAAATCCGTTGCGTAGTTTCAAAGATTTAAGCATACAAAGGGACATAGGGACAGAGAAAGCGACTTTGTTTTATACTATGTAGTGACAAACAAACAAAGTGTATTTATAGTATTAGTATAGATATAAATTGCATCTCGTAATCATTCATCATCATCTCATCATCGTAATCATCAACATATTTTTTTTTGGTTTTAATATGTTTAAGTAAGAACAGAAATTGTTTTCAAAATTAGAAGAAAACATAATGCAGATGTTAGCTCGGCAATGACTCGATTGACACTGATCAAAAATTTCGTCAGGAAACGCTGCGCCACGCTAGTAAAGTGTGCACACCCGGGTCGACGCTGCGCTGCGCTGCGCTGCGCCAGCGAAATGTGTTTCTAGTTGACTAGCGTGGCGCAGTGTTTCCTGACGAAATTTTTGATCAGTGTCAATCGAGTCGTTGCCGAGCTAACATCTGCATTATGTTTTCTTCTAATTTTGAAAACAATTTCTGTTCTTACTTGAACATATTAAATCCAAAAAAAAATATGTTGATGATTACGATGATAATATGATGATGGATGAAGACGAGATGCAATTTATATCTATACTAATACTATAAATACACTTTGTTTGTTTGTAATAGATAAACTCAAAAAATTCTGAACCGATTTTAGAAATATATAGTGTAATTTATTTTCAAATCAGAATTATACATTATTTTTGTTATAAAATTAAAAAGTATAGTGTACTAAAAACACTTTAATACTGTTTTAACAGTATAATTAACAACCCTACATGATAATGAATTGGTGACTCTTCTAAACAAAAAAAATATTTTTTAAATTGGCCCATTATTGACGGAGAAATCGGAGAACATAAGTAGTAAAAAGCAAAATGCGGAGCTCCGCTGCGCAGTCCGCCACCGAGCCATCTGACGATACAAACAATGCTAGAAAGTGGTGGGGGGTCTGGCGCAATCGGAGCCGAGCGGAAACGCTGCGCTGCGCCAGGGAAATGTGTTTCTAGCCATACTAAATGTATGAAACCGATCGCGCTGCGCTGCGCTGCGCCAGCGAAATGTGTTTCTAGCTTTAATCCATACTATCCATACTAATATTATAAATGTGAATGTGTGTTTGTTTGTTTGTTTGTCCGTCTTTCACGTCAAAACGGAGCAACGGATCGACTCGATTTTTGGTATGGGGTTAGTTTGGGAGCTGGAGAATAGCATAGGCTACTTTTTATTCCGGAAAATTATAAAATAAAAATGATTATTTTGTATACAAAATCGATAAACTGTCATTTTTTCCATAGCCGCTTCCAAAGAGGTATGTCAAAGAGTATTGTAATCACTGACGTTTTAGCCGCTTTGGATTACAGCTACTTTTTAATAAGTGACATTTGTGGCAGGCAGTGTATAAAACTTCTTCGCAATTATATATTTTCATCCATCTATCTATCTATCCACCATAATTATTATTGCAAAACAATGTTTGCCAGGTCAGCTAGTAAATAATAAAGTTAATTTAATAACTTATATTAATATATTAAGTAAGTATATTTAATTAATACAAACATTTTTTAAGAACTATGGTGGTACTTCTACATCAATTATATTATCAGGACAGTATTGATTTACAGATGAACACAAACTTTCAGTTGTTTCTTGCTTAATTGGCTTATTAATTAAAAATGTACACTTGTGAACTTTTCTCACATGTTGGCTTTGTGACTTTCTGTTCAAGAATCTCTTCTCACAATGTGGACATGGATAATTCCTTTCTCCAAAATGTCTCCATTGTTGATGCACAACCAACTTCTGAGCATTCTCGAAAAACATACCACACTCCAGGCATGGCACATTAGTACTAGTATGTCTAGATTTATGTTTTTTAAGGGTTTCTGATCTCAATGCGTTATAGCCACAAATATCACATTTATAAATGTGCTTTCCTCTCTCGTGAATCATACGTCTATGATTGCACAGCTCTGACATCACATAAAATGTTTTCGCACATTGGTCACAAGTGTAAGATTTAACACCAGAATGTCGTTTTAAGTGTTCAATTAAACTCAATTTACTCTTCAAACTTTTTTTACAAATGTCACACTGAAAGAAGTCATTTCTGTGAGTTTTCATATGTTTATATATTTTATGGCGACCTTTGAGATGTTTGCCACAGTACATACACATTGTTTCTGCTCGGTAGATTTGATGTGCTGCTTCCTGATGGCCTTGCAATGAACTTTGTTGACTAAATCCTCTAGAGCATATTTTACAAACATATGGTCGTTCTCCTGTGTGGATGACTGAATGAGATCGTAGAGATTCCACTCTTCTAGAAGAGTAGTTACATTTTTTGCAATGAAACACCCTTGTCTTACCAACTCCTTCAACATGAATTTTAGAAGCTGTGAGACAGGTCCTAACTTTTTTCTCTTTATGGAGATTAAATGCTTTATAAGACTTAAATGCACGCTTACATAGCGGGCATATCAATGACTCATACATATGCACTTTTTTCCAGTGTACTCTCATTTTGCATTTGCTTTTGAAGAAGCCTCCACACTCATTGCACTCAAGTTTCAAATCTATAGCTTTGCTTTTCTTAACAATGATTGTGTTTTCATTAAGACTTTCTTCTGGTTTTGGTTCAAAGTCTATGTTTATTTCAGTTTGATGGATAATATCTTTATCTGGATACTGGTAATCTTCATCCAAGTAATCAGTCTCTAGATATTCCTCTGGTTCTTCAGGTTCCTCTTTTTTGATTTCCTCTGAAGATTTAATAGGTGAAGACTCATGTTTTATCAGTTGCTGGTTGCTTGGAATTGTAGTCTTCAACAAGATATTTGAACTTTCACATTTTGTTTTGAAACCAACAACTGTATTGAGCTCCAATAAACAATCTGGACAAATCTTACTTGGCAGTCCATCACCTTGCTGTATTTTAACATCTGCTATTGAATTAATGATTTCATAAATCGCGAGATCGTTGTGTTTGGCGAAAACTGATGTACATTTCTTTTTAACTTTAGGGTCAGTTCGAAGACATACGCGACAGTAAATCGACTTCCCTTTCTTATTCATCTTCATTAGTCATTTAAGCAGAAACTCGAATGAAATAGAAATGAGGAAGGAACACTTTCCCTAAACTAAAACATTACATACAATACACCACATCACAATACACCAAGAGACATTACGCAAACGAGTTTATGTACTTAAACAAAACAAAATTCTCGTTTTAATATATCACTTCGATCAACAATAACACCTATTTTATAACTATTGAATTGAATATGAATAGGTACCGACTGACTTCCTACAAACAAGATCAACAAGAAAAAATGAAATGACATCCCAAACAGTGCTGCCAATAAAAAAATCTCCATTCCCCGCATCAGTTTTGCCAATTCCCCGAAATTCCCCGCTCTCTTTGATTAATTTCTTACAAATTCCTTCAAATATATATTTTTGGAATAAAAACACTGTTTTTATCGCAAAACATGCAACTTAGCTACATGTTTTTAACAGTAGCTGCACTTTTTAACAGGTTTTCCATAATTTTATTGAAAATGTCAACCGGTACATACGCGTCAAGAAAACATTTAAATACTTTTAAATGAAGGGTAAGTAGAGGTAATTTGTATACAAAAATTGTTAGTATCGTATTAAATAAAAAAATATCGTGGTTCCCCGAAATTCCTCGATTTTTGTCATTCCCCGCGCTCTCCCCGCGTCAACCCTCAATTCCCCGAAAATCGGGGATTTTCCCCGCAATTGGCAGCACTGATCCCAAAGAGCATATAATCACTATGACATCCATCCATAGAATATAGTAAGTAAAATTCGTCCTTTTGGACAGGCGAAGACATTAAGCCGTTCTGCCAATTCTTGAGTATTATGATGTAACTATAATTTCTTATGTTTTCATTAGAACGTAGGTGTTAGGGCCTAAACTGCGCCCCGGGCCTGCGCCTTGTGGCCCGTTTCCCCGCGACGGGGCCCGCCAGCGGGCCAGCGGTAGCACGCACAGGCTTGTTCAGTCAATAGCGCTATGTGATGCGGTTCCACGGAGCCCGCGCGCGTTTCCACGGAGCCCGAGCGCGTGTCCACGGACGGAGACACGCGACGTGGCCCGTCGCGGGCGCCCGCTTTACTCAGTTTAGGCCCTTACATTCCAATGCTTCTTGGAGTATTTGGCGTCAAGTACGTCGAGTCGGTCTTCTCGGTAGTTCTTGCTGAGGTAGTCACCACTACAATAAAACACTCGGTATCACGTTACCGAGATAGCGCATATTTTAATCATTCCACACATCGTCCAGTTGCGTAGATACTTGGGGCGCAAAACCACACCTATCTTGAGTCACAAAGTCCACTATGAAACAAATTGCGATTAATTAAAATATTCACTTAACCACAGCCTTCTCTATCGTCTTCAACGTAGTACTTATTACTTATTACTCCTTGATCGTCTTCTACAAGCCATGCTATGAAGCGGAACGGCAACATTGCAGTGAACCTCTTATTGTAAATGTGCCTTAAACATTATTTCCGTAATGACAACACTATTTCTTGTCTATGACGAAGATCCGTATTTGGACTGATTTGTTTTTGCTCTTCCCTCTTCGCTCCTACAATGTCGCCATGCTTGATTGCTATATTGTTCTAATAAATAATTTAGATATCATTTCCTGTGAGATTTGTACTCGTGTTATTGTGTTACGTTTGACCAAGTTATTACTGTATTTATTCTGTGAAATAAAAGACTGTAATAACTACGCCGTGTTTTCATATCGCTGCAAGCCCCGTTCTCCACCACTGCTGATCCACGTGCCTCTCCACATCAAAACCTCTGAGTACGAATCCTATGGTACGTCGTCGTCGTGGCGCGCCGGAAACACGCGACACGCTCCTCACCACAGGGACCCTAGTGGACGACGAAGTTCCCCGCTCCGCCGCCCGGCCCCCCTACCTACTGCGCCGCGTCCTGACGCTGCCTCTCCCTCGAGAGGCGTGCAGAGCGGCGAACCTCTGGGCGCTGCCCCTTAGGGTGCTGCACCTCCGGGTGATGCGGGGACGTTACCACAATGGCCAACCCCCTTTCCTTGTCACTGTGCGCCGAGCGACTCCTGTCCCGGCGCACGGTGTGCCCTCCGTCGTCTTCCGTCCTACCCTCAGGCCGACTGTCCCCTCCTTCCACAGATTTAGCTTCTGGCCGCTTTCCTTTGTCGGCGGTGGGTTGCACCACCGGCTTCCCGTCACATGCCTGGCTGGTTTACCGTCCTCAACGCAGACCAGGCATTTCGGCTCCACGACTTTGCACCCGACCGCCATATGGCCAGGCTCCCCGCAACGGAAACATAAGCTTCCCCTGTCCTCCTCAAATGGGCACATCGGCTTAGTGTGCCCCACACCCATGCACTTAAAGCAGCGCAGTGGGGGAGGGGCAAGAAGTTTTGTGTGGGCGATGCTCCACCCGACCTTTAGTTTGCCCTCCTGGCACAGCACGCTCGTCACTTCTATTGGGCACCTAGCCCGAAGGAAACGCGTGCCGTTTCTCGCAGCCATCAACTCGGTCGTTCTCACTCTTTGAGGCGCGCAGGACGTTTTCGCCACTATTGCCGCCACGACCTCTTCCTTGGTTATGGTCTCGTCAAGGCCAGAGATATGGACCCCAACCGTCAATTCCGGGCGTTTGATATCTGCCACATCTTTTAAAACTCCGCGGAGCTTGTTTGCCAGGGCGTCCGCTTTAGTGCCGCTCGGGTCCTGCAGTTGTAGCACCCGTGCCCCTGTCTGTGACTCTTTCATCATCACTTCCTCCTCCAGACCCACGTCCTCGAGGGAGACTTCGGCTCTCGCTTTCGCCATAACACCGGCGTATGTGATGCCTCTGGCCTCTGCACCTGGCAAGAGTGTTAGCACTACCGCGGATGTGCCCGGATGGGTCAGGTTTGGTAGCTTCCGGGTGGGCTTTTTGGTCGGCTTTGTCGGCGGCTTGATTGTAGGAGTCAGCTCAGGGGGCTTATCACAAGCTCTTATAGCAGTTATTTTTAAGCCTTAAAAAAAACTGCCCTGCTTATCGGTACCATGAACCATAACAATAGCAGCGCTGTTAGTCCTAGACGTTCACCGGTCAAACAACGTTGCTAAACGTACCATGAGCTCACTTTAGCACGCCAGCAGGCCTGCCAAACTGTCATAATTAGCAGTTTTTAAAAAGTTGGTCTCAAGCAGCTTTATAAAGCCTGCTAAGGGTGGTATTCCACTTATCTCAAATATTTGATCAAAGAAATTGGACGAGGACGATTAAAGATCTTTGATAAGTGGAATATCACTGATAATTTTGTTCGTTATTAAATGAATGATCAAGCAATTCTGTGGTTTTTGGAGGACGAAAGCTTTCCGCAATAGAAAGAAAAAAGTGTGGCGTAAACTAATACGAGAACAAAGCAATCCATTGGAAGTTTACGACAAAATGGATTTTATTCGGAGGTTTTGGTTTTGGTTTCGGGGCCCTTTAGACCTCTGATGCCCCCTGATTCACGAACCACCGGAAACAATCTGATTTGAATTCTGTGCTTTGTCTTTGCCTATTCTATAGTGAGTGACAGAGACAGTGCATACATTCCGCTGTCGGGAGCGTTTCCAACGGTTTGTGAATCCGGGGGCTGATACTGTAGAAGCAACAAAATCTATAGATTAATCCGTTCAGGCAAGAGTGAGTGAGTTCTACCCATTCAAAAATTAAAACAAGAGTCTTACAAGATTCTTATTTTCTCGAACTTTGTAACATTTAAATTATTTATTTTAGGTATTGTCTGCTTTAGTGCTTTGTCCTTTTGCCACCGGCTTCTCTGAAAAACCTGTGGCTGTGGGGGACATTGGGGGCATTCCATGGCACAACAAACCGTGTCAAGTAGGTTACTGCTGCATTATTGTGAAGCGTTCCGAGCGCTTTTTTCTTTAATACGAACTTCTCCGTATTAAAGAACGACACTCACTCAAGTGGAGATTTCTTCTCAAGTATAGTTAGCAAGGGATGAAGGGATGAATGTATTCGGTGCATGTTTTCGCATCCCTTTCTAACTAATCTTAGAAGAGATCTCCACTTGAGTATCGTTCTAGAATACGGGTTTAAGTAACTGTGTTAACTTTGTTTGTTGAAATTAGTCACTTTTCCAACTTGAAACCAAAGCTTCAAACACATTTGTAAAAAAAAACATTAGTTGCGAGTAACGTTCGGAAACTAGAAGTGACGCTTGTTCATAAAACTCTGTCTAGAATAATATTTAAAACCATTTTTTTACACTGCCGTTCAATTTTATTTCCATAAAAACATCTTGTTTTTGGGTTTTCCTTTGCATTGTTATTGTATTTTATTTATAAAATGATACTTTAATACGAAACGGTATTTACCGGTAAAAATCATATTTAGTTTTCGAACGCAAACAACATTTTGACTCGACAGGCCAGAGACAATCATTCAATAGCAACAGCAGTGCAGCAGGCCTGCTAAAAGACTGCTAATGTTGGCTTATGGTACGATTAGCAAGAAGTTTAATTTAAACCTTGCAATAAAACTGCCCTGCATTTGTTCTGTTTGCTAAGAGCTTGTGGTAGGCCACCAGGTGGTGGCGGTTTTTCCTGGGGAATCGCTCGTCCCTTCCGCTTTCCCCGCGCGACTTGTGACCAAGTGACGCCCGAGGAGACTGTGGGGGATGATGAACTTGTCTCGGCTGGAACCACTGACTCTGTTGGGGCTGCAAGGAGCTGAGCCTCGGTTTTCTTTAGGCGCTCGTCTATCATCGCCTCCATAGATGTCAGCAGGTTGCTCTGCACATTTGCCATGAGCTTCTCTATGTGGTCACGCGTCTCGTACCGGTTCGCCTTAATAGTAGTGAGCTCCTTTTGCGCCACCTTGACCTTTTCGGCAGCGGCCTTATGAAGACGCCTTTCCTCCAACCTAAACGTCTCGACCAGATCGTCCCACAAGCTTGCGAAATGACCAATAAATTCGTCCAACCTATCCAACTCTGAAGCCTCTAGCCTCACTTTGGTCGCCCATTCCCTGACTCCAGAAACATGTTCGGCCATTCCGGAACGCAGAGACTTAATCCTCCTCTTGCACATATCGACTGTAAACTCCGCCTCTTTTTCGCCTGTTGGGCTGGAAGTCGTTGTAGTTGCAGCGCCTTCAGCGCTCGACGCATCATCAAAATGCTGGCCACAGTTTTTTTCCGGACTCTGGGCAATGTCCATCCTGTCCAAAACGACTTTTAAATTTTTGCTAGTTGTATTCATAATTGAACCCACGAGTATGGGAGAATCGACGGTCCACCCGGGCAGTGATCCCAGTACCCGAGTAACCCTACATACACTGGTGGGGCGGGAGGTACCCCAGGTTTGTTCGGTAGTTGGCAGACACCTCTGCCTGCCACCTTCAGGCGGTCCGACGCCCACGTCCCCGACGCCGGGCCTTTGAGGATTATTTTATAGTGGTTTACTCCACACGGCCCCCGTGTTAGTACAACGACGGCCCCCGTTCCTGCACTACGTACAGGGTTACGGTTTGATTTTGCATTTTTGAAGGGGTTTCGCTCCCCGCGGCTCCCGTGACAGAACACGGCAGCCCCCGTTCCTGCGTACAGGGTTACGGTATAATCCTGGTTTTGGTTCATGCCGGCCGAAGCCGGTAACCCCCTTCCACTGGGGGCCGTTCCCCTATCCACCACCTTGGGGACGCGCTCGGTCTCGGATCCAGGAACCGCATCACTCGCGTGAGGCCGAGTGGACTGACCATCCTGCAAATAAATATAATAAAAATACTAGGTAAGTACTTCTATACTCGGATTTTTATTTCGAGAGACTAATTCTACAGTTTAAAACATTTCAAATAAAAAATACAACACATAGGTGTAGTGTGGTGCACAACGTCATGTCCACAGTCATGTCAATGACGTATAGAAATGAAGATTGTTTTTATTATAAATTAATATTCTATTTTCTTTAAGGTAAATAATATGTAACATGTAATCGGATACTTTTCTAAACAAGCTAAATGTCATTGTAGAACATTAACGTATTGACCTACTTAAAAATACTATATAAACCCTGTTTTTCTCAATAAATAATCAGTTAAGGCGTCCAACACACTGCCTCCGGTTTCCGCACTACCGGACGGAGATGCGGCGTGATTTTTCATACACTGCGGGTTTTGTATGCACATCAAGATTCTACAGCCATAGTTAAGAAGCGCACTACCACAAACCGGAGCGTCGTGCGGTGCAGTGTGGGATCCACCTTAGACTCGACTTTTCTTGTGTTATTACGTCTCCCGACGCCGCACATCGCATGGCGACCCTGCCAGTGCTGCCTTGCGGCAGCGTTGAGCTGATGGTACAAGAATAACGTTGCATCTAAAATTTAAAATTTCAAAACGTAGACCGCGTTGTTTGACAGTGCATCAAAAATTAAAATTTCTAAAAGTGGACCGCGCACATAAACTCTGCAATGTTTGCTTGACATGGTGGACATGGAAGACAGGCGACGTAAAGACAAAGTTGGTGCTGGGCGTAAAGTTGGTTTTGAGGACGCCACCACCAGTGAGATGAGAGGTAAGAGCTGGGCGCTGTAATAAAAAATTTTTTTTTGAATAAAAAAAAGCGTCAACGTGACAGGACATTCATTCCCCATTTTATATCTAATATTTTATTCAGAGATCGAAATTCTCAAATTTTCTGTAATACTTCGATCAACAATAGCATCCAGTTTGTAATACCACAATTATTTCATATTTATTAGACCTAAAATACCAAAAACAAATAGAAAATTTACTATGACATTTGAGAATGTCATCACCAGTCATCATCATATTGCCAAACTACGAAATAAACAAATGGGATAACGAATGAAGAAATAGATGTTGACGAGAAGCCGAGCAGCACGTCTTCCACCTCCGGGCTCGTCACCTCGCTCCGCCTCGCAGTTGTCGGCAACTGCCTCAGTGCCGTGTGTTCAGCTGACATCTGCAGTTGCGTCGAGTGATAGTGACGAGTACTTCTCTCCGCCGACGTCGCCACCGCCTGTACGCCGGAGGAGGGGCCGGCCACCGAAGAGTTTGGGGCTTCTGGGGCAAACGGCTCCGGTCAGGGCCCCCGCTCCCGGTGGAGTGCAGCGCATGCGATGGACAATTTCCATTAATGAAAATGTCATGCGCGCATATTTTGAGGCAACAGAGGCAGGAACTAATCTTACTGCGTATCGTGTTCGGATGCTTTCTCTGTTTCAGGCTCTCGAACCATTAATCAACGTTTCGGCTCAACGACTGTCGGATCAGGTGCGAGCCATTCAACGGGGTCACTTGTTGGATGACTCGGTACTTGATCGGCTCCGTACAGAGGTGCAACGTAACCGTATCATTACTACTGCATCGCAGGCGGCAACTCAAGCTTCTGCCGCGGCCACATTGCAAGCTGGCGTTGCTGATAGTGATCGTGGAGATGATATGGTTACTACTGTAAGTCCCCAATACAATGATATATTGAGGAGTACTCTTGAAGATGTAGTTCGGGAATTTCGATCGACTTCGGTTCACCTTAGACCTCGGCTTCCACGTTTTCCCATGCACAAAAAAAAATAGGGCGCTGATGTGTGCTTTAGATTTGCTACTACCAAATTACTTTGATAGTAGTGAAGACCTGGCTGATACTCATTCGATCCTGTACTGTGCGGCTATTACAGCTTGTCGTGTTGCTCATGTCAAATTTCCAAATACTGACACAGCAACACGCCCTCGCCTGGCTGTACCAGTCTGGCAGTGTAGGATTGAGCGTCGTATCGGTGAGGCTAGGGTACTCATCGGTAAGCTCAGCTGCTTTAGGGAGGGCAACATGCGCCCTAGGGTCATGCGCTTTGTGAAACGTGCATTCTTGGGGACTGGTATTAGTCCTCAAAATTATATTTCATGTGTCACAGAGCGCATCGACTTCCTGAAGCAGAAAATTTGTGCATGGGCTAATCGTATTCGAAGGTATAGGGTGCGAGTCGATCGCTTTACTCAGAACCGCATGTTCGAGAGAGATCAACGATGTGTTTATGCATCCTGGGAGCGATCGGATCAGAGTGATACTGATATGCATCGGCCGGATGATGATGCCATGATTTCTTTTTGGCACAACATCTGGTCCGTGCCTGTCACTCACTCTGAAGGCGCGTGGATGGAGGATGTTGAGCGTTCGTGTGAGCTTATACCTGATATGAATGAAGTAACCATTGACTACCAAGACGTAGTTTGTGCAGTTCGTTCCTTACCCAACTGGAAATCTCCAGGCCCGGATGGACTGCACAATTTCTGGTATAAATGGTTACTGTCAGCGACGTCTAAGGAAAACACGGAATTCAAACATACGCGCCACTACGGGGTCAAAGAAGGCCTAAGAAAAAATCCTGGGTCCGCGCCACTGCAATGCTACGCAGCAAAAAGCCCGCGAAATCATTTCGCTGCCTTATATAGGTAAGGATATTGCCAGAATATTCGCCCGCCGAAACATCGCGCGCGAGTGATGCGCCGCGCGGGGCCCGCAGGGTCGGGAACAATCGAGCATAAGTGTCGCGAACGTTCCAAAGGACTCTCGACTCTCCGCGGACAGTATAAAAGCGAGTCGGCTGGCACATGGCATGCAGTTGAAAAATAGTCAAAATCGGAATACGACTTCGAGAGCAAAGGAAGAAATCTAAGTGCGAAGTGTTAAAATAAGTGTTCTTAAGTATTAAGAAAAGTTTCTAAGTGCCTGTTTTGAAGTGTTTATGCAGTAATTCAGTATTAATCACAGTTTTAAGTGCCGGATTAATTAATAGTGGTCGCGTTTTTAACCTATAGTTAAATTAGTGTTTTTGCCATCCATAGTTTTCCTTAATAGTAGTTTCAGTCATTTTAAATTCTTTGTAAATTAGTTTTGCCGTGAAATAAAAATCCACAGTGATTTTAAGAAGTGTTTTTTGTTTATCTAGACGACATCATATCGGACAGTTTTCTCCAGACCTACCTTTTGACGTCATATCCAACCAGCAACATCTTTAAGTGCCGTTGTGCGACTAAGCGTCCGTCCACAACAGTTACCTAGCTCGCACGTTTGCTTAGCATCTCAATTTCAATGTGCTTTATTATCTCAATCGCTTCCAGAATTCATGACAACAGGCATAACCCATCTGCTCCATAAATCTGGTAGTACTGCGGACCCCAAAAACTATAGACCTATCACCTGTCTGCCACCAATTTATAAAATTCTTACGTCCATTTTGAGGTCGAAGATTAATAAACACATTAATCAAAATTCTATTATGGTCGCCTCTCAGAATGGATGTAGGAATGGGGCCCGTGGTACTAAGAAGCTACTCCTCATTGACATGGCTATTAACCAACAGGTTCGTCGAAACCGAAAGAACCTGTCGACTTCCTGGATAGATTATAAGAAGGCCTATGATTCCGTGCCGCATTCGTGGCTCATGAGGGTGCTGGAGTTGTATAAAATAAATACAACTCTACGCACTTTCTTGATATCGTGCATGCGAAAATGGAGAACGGTCCTTTTCTATCCATGATCTCGACGGATTCTAGGTCAGGGCGATCCTATAAAAATAGAGCGAGGTATCTTCCAGGGTGACGGTTTGAGTCCATTGTGGTTCTGTCTGGCCTTGAACCCTCTGAATACACTTCTCGAGAGTTCAGGGTTAGGCTATCGTTTACGGAGAAATGGTCAAGTAATATCACACCTGCTGTACATGGATGACCTGAAACTATTTGCCCATAGCA
Source organism: Crambus lathoniellus (assembly GCA_949710035.1). Taxonomy (NCBI): domain Eukaryota; kingdom Metazoa; phylum Arthropoda; class Insecta; order Lepidoptera; family Crambidae; genus Crambus; species Crambus lathoniellus. The sequence continues at coordinate 34,144,705 of OX453297.1, forward strand.
GTTCTCATTTGACAGCGTTACTGAAGGTTACTGAAGCTTTCAGTAATGCCATTAAAATGGAATTTGGTGTGGACAAATGTGCAGTCATGCATGTAAAGCGTGGTCAGATAATGGAATCTACGGGTATACAACTCTCGGATTCTATTCATCTTAGATCTCTCTCCGTAAACGAAACCTATAAATATTTAGGCATGTCACAGGCATTAGACATCAACGATGCTGACATGAAACAGTCGTTGCGTGAGCGTTTCTTGGGGCGCCTTTCAAAAGTCCTTAAAAGTCTTTTGTCTGGCGGAAACAAGGTTCGCGCATACAATGGATGGGTCATGCCGGTACTGATGTATTCCTTCGGCATACTTAAATGGACCCAAACTGAACTGGATGCCCTGGATAGAAAAGTTCGTACATTGCTAACAGCACACCGCATACATCACCCACGTTCATCGACCATGAGATTGTATATCCCACGGAAGTGCGGTGGTCGTGGCTTCGTAAATGCTAAGACATTGCATAACCGCGAGATATGCAATCTTAGGGAGTATTTTCTCCAAGTCGATATGGGGTCTCATAGAGATGTAGTTGCTGTTGACAATGGACTGACTCCTCTATTTTTAGCAAAAGAAAACTGGCGCAAACCTGTAGTACTTAGTACTTCCGACCGCAGCACTGTGTGGCAAAGCAAGGAGTTACATGGCAGATTCTACCGGGCTCTCCATGGGCCCGACGTAGATTTATTAGCCTCAGTATCCTGGCTCCGTTTCGGTGATCTTTTTGGTGAAACCGAAGGTTTTGTCTGTGCAATTATGGATGAGGTTGTGATGACGAATAACTACCGAAAGTATATCCTAAGGGATGGCACAGTGGATATTTGCCGAGCGTGTCATCGTCCGGGTGAATCCCTTAGGCATATAATCTCCGGTTGTTCTCGTCTCGCAAACGGCGAGTATTTGCATAGACATAACCAAGTGGCCAGGATAATACACCAACAACTTGCTCTGAAACATTGTCTTGTGGCATCCGAGGTGCCGTACTACAGGTATGCACCAGAACAGGTCCTTGAAAATAGCCATGCCACATTGTATTGGGATCGATCTATCATTACAGACAGGACTATTGTAGCTAATAAGCCTGATATCGTATTGATAGATCGACACGAACGCCGCGCGATAATTGTTGATGTCACTGTTCCCCATGACGACAACCTTGTGAAAGCTGAAAAAGATAAAGAAAACAAATATCTTGATTTAGCTCACGAGATTGTGGACATGTGGGACATTGATTCAGCAATTATTGTTCCGATAGTCATATCTGCCCATGGTCTGATAGTCAAGAGCCTCGATAAACACCTTAAGAGGCTTGCGTTAGGTGGATGGATCGGGAGTCAGATGCAGAAGGCAGTACTTCTGGACACGGCCCGTATAGTGAGAAGGTTCCTGTCTCTGGATCCTTAACCATCGGTAGCCGGTGTAACTACCCCTTTACATACTTTCTATCTGCTTAACCTAAATAATAGAAATAGATGACCTAAATATACTAACAAACCATTCTAGTATTTACTCTATGCTAATACTGAACCTCTGTCAAGGATTCCATTAGTTACAAAAAATACCTAGCTAGTTTGAACGCTGTAATACCTAACTGTTGTCCGATTAATATATAGATAACTACTATGGATGCTCTGAATCAAATCTGAAGTGGCCTGTGATGTCATAATGGAGAACCCTGGTTGTAAGGCGTAGACCCATGATCTTTTAAATGAAGCGACAAAGACTAACCTTACTACTAACTAACTCATACTTTGAACTGCCTATATGCCTACATCAACTTAACAGCTGTTCATATTACATGGCCGTTGCTTCTAATTTTCTAACCTCATTTATAGCGACCAAGACACTCAAAATAAGTTAATACTCTTGTATAAATCTAACATTAGTTTACCCCTACATTGCTTGGACATTTAACAGTTAGGTCCTAACCGATTCCTAGGTCCAATATACCTTGAAAACCTGGTGAGTTATTTTGCTGAGTCCACCGTGCTAATTCTCTGGTTACTGACCCAAGGTTAACTGTCCATTAAAACTGGTGGAATTTAATAATTTAGGTTACCATGGAACTGAAACTAGTCACAGCATCCGGATTTGCTTGCAAGGACTAAGGTGAAATTGGCATGTGTGGTTTGAAATGAAATTTGATATACCTATATGAAGATGGAGACACCATTGCTATAATAGTACCTATTAGCTTAACATATATGGCTTTGCTTGCAAATTAGAAATGAAAATTTGTTATATCTATTGGAAGACTGAGTCACTATATCTGATCTATAACCGTACCTACTAGCTTAGGCATATGGCCTTGCTTGCAAAGTTAGAGATGAAAATTTGTTATATCTATTGGAAGATGGAAACACTATATCTATAATAGTACCTATTAGCTTCAGCATATGGTTTTGCTTGCAAAGTCAGAGATGGAAATTGGTATAATAATTAGGGTGAAGAGAGTCTATTGATCTTAATCACCATCTTGGCCTAATACAAATGCTCCAGCAATATTATTTAACCGGTAAAGTCATGGGCACCGCCCCGCCCATAACGATGGAACTCGTCGCCTGACTGGGACATTCCTCTCCCGGCGCTGCTTTATTTAATTTTTATATAAGAAACAAACTTCAACATATAAAGTCAAGCTGTCATGTTCGTTAATTCTTTCTGTATATATAAATAAAAGAGGACCAAGCTAAATGCTTCAAAGCGACTTGCTGGTCTACATGAAGAGATCTTTCTCCTTCATGGCAGCAGCAGTTAAAAGTTAATGTTAATTGACATATTCTTTTCCTTTTGTTGAATAATCCTTATAGGGATAAATCCAACAGGTTGAGTGCTTAAATTAGGAGCACCAGCAAGTCTGACTCCTGAGAGAAGAGAACTCAAATCTAATTCATAGTAAGTACATATAAATATAGACTCTCCTAACCTTTTCTATGACCAAGTTTCCCCGTAGAACTAAATTCCCTAGTTATGTCTACGTGTCTGACTCGGATCTTATTGAACTCTTGCAACTTGTTGGTTAAAATTTGTCTCTAAAGAATCTCACTCATGGTAATATATCCTTAATCTCACCATTGGACTGGTCTTGGAAATAACTTAAGAATCCAACCAAATTGGACAGAAGCTTTCGCCTCACCCCGATAGCTTTACATAATTTATGGCTAAAATAGAACCATGTTCCAACTCAATAGGTTAGTATCTGGAAAAACCTTGAATCCACATCAGCTTCCATAAGACACTGGTCAACATTACACCGAGTTCCTTCGAGTTTAAACATCTTCTCCCGCCACCGAACAAAATCCTTTTCATACATTAATATAGCAGTAGTCTGATCCAGAGAACTCTTCCGCAACCAGCTCAATTTATAGATTATTATAGGTGCCTTTTGCATCATAGGAATATATTACCTTTTGTCAAGCCAAATATATAGGTAAATTTAGATTCTCCACTTATGTTTGATAGATTATTTCAACCTTCATATCTTTGCAATGCGTGAACCTATAAAGATTACTCTAATCAAGCTCTTTGGACTGTTCCACTAGCACTGTTACTTCACAAATCATTTCCCAAATACTGAAAGCACTAGTTTACCTAATCTCTCTTCTTAAGATGTAACATTATTTTGTTTGATAAAAGACAGCCATTTTGCTGGAAACTGTCAATCGGACTTTTCCCCACTATCTATAATCATTCTGTCAAATTGCCCGGGTTTGTTCGTCTGTCACAAGAATCTATGGCTAGGGATGTCAACAAAATTCGGATTTGATCGTAGATATATTTGTGATTTTAGGAGAACCAAAACGACCGACATCGCTCGAAGGATTGCATCATTGAAGTTGCAGTGGGCGGGACACATAGCGCGGAGAACTGATGGCCGTTGGGGCGGAAAGGTTCTCGAATGGCGACCGCGTACCGGACGACGTTCCGTGGGCAGGCCCCCTACAAGGTGGACCGACGATCTGGTCAAGGTCGCGGGAAGCCGCTGGATGCGGGCAGCGCAGGACCGATCGTTGTGGAGATCCTTGGGGGAGGCCTATGCCCAGCAGTGGGCGTCGTACGGCTGACATGATGATATTTGTGATAACACATAATGCTACTTATAGACCTACAGCGACTCTACTCTTTCTACCTACTCTGTATACCAGACTCCCCTCGTAGCCTTGCCCCAGCAGACCTCCCCCTTTCTGCCAGAACAAAGGTCTTCGAGTTACCTAGCTCGTGATTCTAAGTAGGTACCTACCTGCTTAATTTCCGACTAAATGCGACTTTCCTAACAAACACAAACCTGGCGCCTGTATCGCCAGTTCTGACGCCCCAATTCTGTCAAGTTTGGGTGAGTGGGCCCCCTAAAATCCTATCGCTCATGCCGTGGTCCATCTGCTTGGGAAGGGAACAGATAGACACCCTACAGGTAGGTATGGTTCAATCAGGCCGCAACTGCCTCCAAATCTGGGGCATACGCCCCGCGCCATCAGACGTGTTAACTGAAAAACTGTCAATGAAAACAGCCCGCCTGATCAAACCATGTGGAAATTACTAAGCGTTATCCATTGAACGCTCATCTGACACTCCACAATGCCAGACTTTCTTTACCTATCGACCTCCCGTGAGCCTTGCCTGGAGCCCGGAGACATAAACATGTACTCCTGAAGAAACAAACTCTATGCTTCCACCCCTCTCTGACTCAAATTAAGCCCATTTTCTAGGATTTTACTTGGGAATAATTTACTTTAATTGAAATGCTTTCTGTAAACAAACTAGACCTTTTAATTTCGGATCCAATTTACCAGTCAGAATTCCAAAATTAAAACGTTTAAAAGATCGCGAACCCAATAAACGCCCTATGGTGCAAGGACTCACTGTACACTTGCTTGAAGACTACTTCTCGCTTGATTTAAAATGAAAACTTCTTCAAACAGTGCTTCGTCTTCCATACGTGTTGCCTCGAAGTCTATCCCGGAGAAATAAGGCCGGGCGTCGCGTCCCTCTTGCTTATATAGACCTACTCAAACCGCGCCAAAAGTTAGCGTCCTTTTTCTTTTTTTTTTCTTTTACATCCTAGAAATTCGCTATTTTTTGTGACCTTTCCAAGGCATTCGATTGTGTTGATCACCAAACACTATTAAGGAAGTTAAAACATTATGGTGTTTCTGAAATGTCAGTAAGCCTTATGCATTCATATCTGTATGAAAGAACTCAGAAGGTAGTTATTAATAAAACTGAGTCTACCGGAGCTCCCATTACTATGGGCGTACCCCAAGGATCAATATTGGGCCCGCTGTTGTTTTTAATATACATAAATGACCTTCCTTACTACGCGAAGAATTTATGTGAGACGGTGCTATTTGCCGATGATACATCTCTAGTCTTTAAAGTAGATAGAGGTGATGACTGTTCTGACGAAGTAAATAGTGCTCTTTCAAAAGTGTCACATTGGTTTAATAGTAATAATTTATCATTAAACTCAAAGAAAACTAAGTGTTTAAAATTTTCGTTACCTAATGTAAGACAAGTTGATTTTCATATTAGACTAGACGGCGATACGGTCGAATTCATTAACAATACAAAATTTCTAGGTATTATATTAGACTCGCGACTACAATGGGATCCTCATATCGAAGCCTTGGCGAGTAGACTCAGTTCGGCTGCATTCGCAGTTAAGAAAATAAGGCTCTTAACCGATATTGAAACGGCTAGAATAGTCTATTTTAGTTACTTTCATAGTGTTATGTCCTACGGCCTTTTGTTGTGGGGCTCAGCCGCTAACATCCAAAGTATATTCGTGCTCCAAAAAAGGGCTATTCGCGCCATTTACAACCTCCGATCGAGAGATTCTTTAAGAGATCTATTTAAAGAAATAAACATTTTAACTGTTGCAGGACATTACATCTATGAAAATATAATTTATGTGAAAAAGCATTATAATACATTTGTAAAGCAGAGCGATATTCATCGCTTTAACACAAGAAATAAAGATAAACTTGTCGTTCCCAAGTTTAGGCTAGAAAAATCCAGAGCCTCATTTCTGGGGAAAAGCATAGCCTTTTTTAATAAAGTTCCACAGCATATAATTGAACTACCATTGCATAAATTTAAATGTTACATTAAAGAGTCGCTGATGAGCAAAGGATACTATAAAGTAGACGATTATTTGAATGACCGCAATGCATGGTCATGATGTAACACATAACATAATCACTGTTTAATATGATGTATTTTTATACTAAGCAATTGTTGTATTAGTAACGATATGTTTTTTTTTTTTGTAAATGTCGTTACCTAACTAAGAAACGCTGGCAAGTTTCTTGCGCCCATTCTTCTTGTCAGTTAAAAAAGTCTTGAATGGGTGGTAGGAAAATATTGACGATTCATAAGTACATATTTATTATGTCTAAGTGAATAAAGAATATTTTTATCTTTATCTATCTTTATCTTATTCTCCCCACTCTCAGGGAAATTTTACCCCTATGTTTAATGGAAACTTTTCAGTATATTTCTAATCCGTCTCTTAAATGTCTCATGTCTAATTATTTAACTTTGAAATACTAATTTGACTAAGGTTTATTAGTTTTAATGTCTTAATTGTACATTCTAGAATAATTATTATTCATTTTTCCAAATTTTATTTCCTATAAATATTTCTTTTTCCCCTTTACAACAATTAAAGTATTTTACTTTTAATCTTGTGTGAATACCACACATCAATAATTACCCCCTCTCCCTGTTTTATAAATAAGGTATTTATTTCTCACAACATGGCAACCCAACTATTCCTGCCTACCCAATAGGAGACAGTTTCATTGAAAATCCCTATTCACCCCCCACAATCTCATCGGCCACCTTGCGTCTAACGCTAAACCATTTCAAACATCCTGAACGCCCAGCTTGGCTTTCGTTCAGAAACCTTTGATAGTTAAGTTATAGAATTTACTAAACTATTCAAAATATTACCTTCTCACATAATATAAACACATTATTTTGTATGATCCCTTTTTTTTATTATTTATGAATGAAAACTATTATCAAAATGGTAATTGTTCGAACATAATTTCCGAACGAATCACCTCTAGCCAATATACATTCCCCATATTTGAAACTTTGAACCTTATCTAAGATAGAAACCAATATTCTGTACTTTTGATTATTTAACCCATATTTTTATTTAAGTTATACATAATGTTAATTTAACATTCTGTGAGTAAAAACTTCTCGCTATATTTATGTGATGTCATTTGACTTGTCTTAGTTCTCAACTCTGCCGCTAGTTGTCGTTGCACTTGGACAGGATTATTCCATTTTGACATGACATTTGTTTACAACAAGATTTATAATTTTACTAACTAATAACAGTTCGTGTCGATTATTTCGTGAACCAATATCGAAATACAAGTATTGTCCACACTCCCGTGAAGCAAATTCGATTGACAAAACCCTCAACAAAGTGCATCTTCTTATATGAAATAATTTGTCACAGAGTCCAACTGTTGTGAAACATCATTGTTTCAATCCCTGAATCTCAGGTATTTATTAACTATATTTTCTCGCTAATTCAAACAAATTTACTGTATCTAACTTCCTCAGATTAATCATAAAAATTTTAAGTGTTAACTTCCAAATTAAATGCAAATGACCACAGTTGCTCTACTAGTACTAACCCATTTCTTTTTCAGTGTTTACCTCAAGTAATCTGAAACCACTAAACAAGCCCCAAGCCTTATAGACAGAATCTATCACCTATCTACACTGTGTTGGCAAAGTATGAAGCAAATTCTCAGCGCAATAACATGGTAAATGGCTAATTTTGTTCAATACAACCCAGTTGACACAACCCAATTTGATTTCGTGATTTATTCCTACACCAGGATCTATTTATACTATTAAAAAGTTATTGAGGTAAGTAACATTAATATATTTCGACTTTAAGAAATATTCGAGATAGTTCAGGTGCGATTCTGAACCGTTACACCGGGACCTTGATCTTGCTGCCGTTGGGGAACTGCATTTTTGTATTTTTAAATGTTATATTTTTTAGTGTTATACATTGTAAAAATTTAATGTTTAGAAATATAATTTTGTAAGTATTTAAAATGTAATAAAGGGAATAATAATAATAAATAATAATAATATTTGAGAGTGGATTATTGTATTAATAAAGGAAAAAAGGGCGTACCTACGGATAATATATCTTTACCCACCCTGTGACACTGAAGTGAAAAGGTAACAATGATGATATTTCTTTTTTTCTTTGTAAACTTTGACTGGAAATAGATGAATATTTGATGACAAAATTATTCATAGACATATGTTTGGCCTATTATGGTTAGAAGTACTTACCTCATTAAAGGTAAATTCCTTGTTCGCTCATTATTATGTTTAATAAGTAAACTTTGATGAGAAAGTTTTGAAAGTTTCATCCGACCTGACTGTGTTGAATAATAGTACATAGAGTTTTGATTATCAAGTGTAGATAAGAACAAGAATAAAATATAACAGTTTACCAGTGAATTTAGAAATAAAAGATTATACCTTTCAAGTGCAAATAGCGATTCCTTATAAATAGAGGTCTAAATTAAAGTTTATAATCCGTTGAATGTACCAAGGGAAGTGAAGTGACCTTTTTGTTTTGAAATTGCTTGCCCTTTGATAAGGTGTTATAGAAAAGTTAATAAAATTCTGGTTTTATCTTAAAACTTTGCTTTCAGAGATATTGTTAAACACAATATGGAGGATATATTACTGGAAAGAATAAGGAAATTTATTCTGCAAATTAAGGTCCTAGCAGATGAAGCTAAGAGTCTGTGTAACATCCTAGGGAACGATAATTTGGAAACAGCCCGAGTGGTGAAATCAAAACTAACATCTTTATTAGCACACCTTTCGTCAGAATTCAACTATTACTTTAGTACAAGTAATAACCCCGACGCCGATCAGATATCTAACTACACTACGGATCAAATACAAGCCGAAGAGGTGTTAGCGGAACTGGAGACTAAATTGAAATTGTTTAGTGAACACCACACCTCACCTCCCATTAGGGAAGGTACGGCAGGGTACTGTAAACTACCGGATCTGAAGCTGCCCGAGTTCGGGGGTAATATTTTGGAATGGCATCAATTTTGGGATCAATTCTCTTCAAACATAACCCGTAGGGGTTTGAATGATGTGGATAAATTATTATATTTGAAAAGTTCACTTAAGGGTGAAGCAGCAAGACTTGTCGATGGATTTGATACTACAAACAGAAGTTATCAAATAGCTGTGAAACGTTGAAAGCAAGATATGGGAAGGACAGCGAAATTATATCACCATAAAGCACTGAACCAAGTCAAACGAGCAGAAAAAATAGAAGACTGTCGTAGTACTCTAGATGAAATTGCTAGACACTTGCGAGTACTCCAGTCCATGAATGAGAACACCAACACCATTCAGACACAATACTTAATCATTGAGAAGTTCCCGACCGAGATTATCTATGAAATCAAAATGAGGTACAACGAACTCACATCTGTCGAGGAGATTATGAATCACCTCTCAACGGTGATTTCCACAAAGGAAGAAGCGAAGAGGATTACACATCAAGGTGCAGGGGGTGAACAGACTCTAAGTACTTAGTGTTAAGTAAACCAAATTCAGAGTAGAAATCATAAATTTCCTGCCAGGGATCGCGTCGATAAAAGACGATGGAAATTGTAGGCCCACGAAACTCACTGAGCTGATTGGGACCAGCTGCAAGTTCCATCGTATAGGGAGACAATGTCGTTGCAGGTATGATTGTGTTGTGTCAAAGGTGGATGTAAATCCGTCCCTGCTCAGGGAACTAAGATCTGATAAGTAACCGCACAGGGCCAACAGCTCCTCGAAGGAGCTGGCCTACGTAGATACCTGAAAGTCATGACTGTGCAATCCTCTCGAAAGGTATGAAAGTCGGTCTGATGGGACCGTGGTAGTTATCGGGGCACGTGTGATGAGTTTGCACTGGTGCGCCCATAGAGGTACCTCTCACGAGGTACGAAAGTTGGTCCGTAGGGACCGTGGTCGACAACAGGGCGTGTGCGACGACTTCGCGCTAGGACACCTATGTTGACTCCTTGACACAACACACTCATCTCATGTAGATATGCTTAACCTCATTGATTGTATGTATTACTTTAAGGAGAATTTTTAGGCTGAGTACTTGGTGATCGTAATAGTATGATTATGTGAATATTTAAACCGCAGGGGCCCGATTCTCACGCATTCGAACCTTTTCAGTGTGGTAATTCGAGTACGAACATTTTGTTTGTGGTTTCTATTGAAAGGTTAGAACGTTTCAAACAAACTAAATTGTCCCGCATGTCAACAAATTCATATTGACAGCTAAGTCTGTATACGAACAGCTATTGGTCTGTACCACTCTCAGAACAATAACTAAAGCTATAGAAACGGTGCTAAAATAACAACAAAATACATTAGTTCGTACTCTTTTATTTTATGCAGTAGTACATGTGTAAGAAAGAGATGTATACAGTCTAATGTTTCTTAATTTACAAGTGTGAAGAAAACGCAGACTCCAGATAACACTCATATTATTCTTGGTTACTACTTACATAGATTCAGATACAACAATCGAGAGATACAACAGTCGTCTTAGAGATCTTATTTCCTCGAGGCCAGGTTGAAGACTGAGCCCGACTCGTCAATCCGACTCAAGTCTGGCCATACCGATTTTACCACACAGATTAGCCTCTTAAACTTAACAAAAATGGCGTCAAGAGACGGCTATTACAGTGTTGCCCTTAAAATATATGAAAAATCTTCTAGAATCATGACATTCGGCCATCTGATAACGTGCTGTCTCCCGACGCACATATAAAAATTATTTAGAATCAATTAATTATACAGCTAATATACTGATACACAACTATTCTCGATAGTAAAGTCTTAGAACTATGTACCTATTTTAGGTTAATCTGAGTGACAAAAACCTTAAGTTAAAACGTAATTGAAACAAATACAATAAATTACACATTGCTCAACAATAAACTTTAAATGATGCCGATGACTTGTTAAGAATACCTATAGATATTATCGTGAAATTATTATAAATTATAAATAGAAAATCGTAGGCGTAAATTGTAAATTAATACATAATCAAATCAAATAAATTATCAACAACAAACTATTCTGTAACTATTCGAATCAATGTATAAATTAACATAATCATGACATTCGTTAACAAGCGACTATTATCAATACTTTACTTATTTTGGAACTAAACTTGTTACTATGGAATGGTTAAAGTCTGGTTATAGTCATGGGTAATAAAAGAGAAATAGATTAGCAAGTAATACTAGTATACATCAATGCATTGTCAAGGGCTACATAGTATAAGAAGGTGTCAGAAGCAAAATCCCCAAGGATGCTACAATGGAATAGGTACAGAATGTAGCCTTGGCCTAACTAAAAACTCTTATAAATGACTTCGCCCAAATGGTGGAAAAGCAACTACGAGTCATGAAAGCCTCAAAGTCCTAAAATTAGATGAAATTAATTATCGCTAAGTTCGACATAGTTTAGTCCTTACAATTTTTTTTACCAGATATGAGTAACAAGCCAAGTATTATACGTATTTGCTCTAGTGCACAATTTGTATTTATCAAGATATTAAGTAGGACAACTAAAGGAGTTATAAGTTAAGGCATGTTTGTGATAGGCATTATTACCAATCAAATTAAATATTCTTACAAGGAAGTTACATTATTAATGGAGATGCCTTAGGTACAATTTGAACGGTCATAACGATCTGCTTTTTCAACTTCTTTTACAAATCGTCCAGGGTTTCCATAGCATAGGTACTCCTTCCGCACCAAATCTTAAATGCATGTATTCTTTGCCTCTTTTAGAATAGTATAATACACGGCTCCACTCCGTACATGAAATCAAAAGATTATATTATTATCATTTCTAACGAATCAGTAAATTATTTTAAACAAGTTCCTAATTCAATACCAAAACTTAGAGGTGTCTTAAAGTTATACTCGTATGAGCATGACCCAGATTCTTATCAGCAATTTATTCATATCACTAGGTATGAATATTATTAGTGAAAATAGATTGATCAATTAATTACAATTGGAATATGGAGAAGTAGGTTACGATGGATAGCAATAGGATAAATAAAATCATAAACAGCTTTTCACCCACGTGAACTACGCGATGTTTTCCCGTGGATATAAAATATTTCCCCGGGGTTAAAACTAGCCAGTATGCTATTCTCGAAATTCTAGAGACAAGAGATACCAAAATTCATCAAGATCCGTTCAGCCGATTGCCGTGATTGGGGAACAAACATTCAAACATTTGCAATTATAATATTAGTAAAATAAGGTAAGATACATGACATGATATAATATACTTCAATATAATTTAACTCCACACCATCCAGTATCGGCAATCCACACGTCTCAATATCTGACTTACAACCACATCCCACGGGCGCGGCACGATCACCCCAGGGTCTGTAGCTTCAGTACCTATCTTATTACCTCCTCTCATTACCACAGCACGTACACTCTGTTGCCTCCAGTACGTATGCGGTGTTGGTTCGTACGTTAATCGGTATTTTCTAAACTTGATGCTAGCTCATGATAAGTACTGGATAATTACTAAAATTGGTATCTGGAAGCAGTAAACTCACAACACACATAATAAACCAAAACAAATTATCATTCAAAAGAAATAAATGTACTTATATGAAATCTCATATTTTTAATAAATATCGGAAAGTAGTTCAACTGACCAGATCTAAACATTTACGGAAATGATTACTTCAAAATTATGTCAAGGAACTTCAAAGGCTCGTGAGAATGGTAAACTGCTACTTTAAAGGTTCGTGAGAATGGTAAACTGCTAAGAATTTTAATATCACGAGCCTGCCTAATGAGACGGATTTGGCAGATCTACTTGGTTTGTGATTTAATTAAGGCATTAATTCTCATTAACAATCACAATAAATTAAATTCACTTAATGACAAATCACAATTACATATGTTGACAATACGTGCATAAGGACGGTAGTATTAGAATAACTTTAATTCACACCGCCCGCCATTAACAACAAAGACACAGAAGGTGCGGCGATAGCAAAAACGTAGATGTAAAAACTAACTTGGTAGGTAGGTATGCTCACAGCGGCTACTAGAGGTGGCTTTATTTGTTATAACAAGCTTAAGACATGAATGGAAATGTTGCATGAAGTTGAATAGGTAGAACATTTTAGTAATTGAGGGAAGTGATTGAGCAACACTCGTTTTACTTTATTTTACTCAATTACGTATAGGAAAACATTAGCTACAACTTGGCAGTGTAATAAACACGGTCTACTCAAATGCACTATGAACTGTTTTCACATTTTTGCATTAGAATCATCATTTCATTACAATGTTAATGAAAAGAACTAGGATATCAGTGGATGCTTATCTATCAAAACTAGGTACAGAAAGGATATTTGACGATCCAGAAAAATGAAAAATATAATTATTTTTATTCAGTCTTATGGCTTTATTGTCTCATTATGTAAAAGACTCGGAAATGTATATTCCTGATAAACTTTCTCTAGCACTTGTCCAAAATTCGGTATTAAACCCAAATTTAACGCCGACTATAGTTAGGTATTTCTTTCAAACTGAGCTACATCCAAAATAATAATAGATGAAATGTTCACTTGAACCAAGGCAATAATAATAAATAATAGAAATGGTAAATAAACATCTTCCCATACCTACATTGCCCCAATTCCGAAATAGGTAACTTAAGCACTTGTGTGTGTTATGGCATTTGGAAACAACGACGGGCATTACCACATACAACCAGGCAAAATGAAAAAATTAAAATGAATTGAACCTGGGACCACAGAGATAGCGGCATCCCGAAACCTCTGGGTACGCCACCGACATGTACGTCGTTAAACTAGTACCATAGTTAAAGAAAGGTATGCAAAAATCTAAGTGATACGGATCCTATTGTATTACCCAATTGCCATCTTGGGAGACAAAATTTGCGACTTTAATAGTGTGCTCTATAACAATTCGAAAAAACGATCCGAAATAACGATTCAAATGTAAATCGTTATCTATGTCATCTTATTAAGATCAAAAATACATCCGTTCTGCGTGAAGGTCACCTGGGCATAGACCTGGGCATTAAAAAATAACAAACCTCGCTCATTATATTGGTTCACTGACCAATCATAAGAATCAAGGTATGGTATGGATTTTGTATAAATAGAGACTAAGGTGAATGCCATGGCAGAAACTAACTCTGCTTGTGTTAACTAATCTTAAAATGAAAGTGATAATCTTAACAAACATATTTTAAAGACTTATAAAATGTTAGTTGTATGTTAGACAATAACCTCTATTCAAATTGTGATGCATGTACTCAATATGTAAGGAAAAACAGATGCATATAAATAATTTATTAAAATGCAAAAAAATAATAAATATTTTTATAGGTAAGATGTGACTATTATGGCACTTAATAACAATACTTAAAGGTAACTAGATATACTATACCTGTAGTACTAGTACTGTAATTTCATTGAAGGAAATGAAAATGAAATCATTCTGGTGTAATGTCAAGTATGTAGGCAACTGTAGGTTTTAAGACTTTTCATTGTTTTCTTATAATATAGATATGTATGTTTAGTAAGTTTATAAATTGATATGCCCCACAGGGTTCTATGTAACAACTGTGTGTAATTTATGGAATGCAATAAATCATTTGATTTGAACTATATAAACAAAATGTATCGTGGTTTTTTTTTGACCTAGAACCTCAATGTTTAAGTAATGATTGCAAGAAGTGAAATAGTTAAATTTCCATTTAGTGCAGGCATGGAATTCCATCGCACCTACCTACTACTACCTACCTAATCAAGGTAGGAAACCGATTAGGGTAGTTGATAATATCTAAATGATTCTATGAACAGAGAATCTTATATATATAGTTTTGTCTTATTTTAGGTAGACCCTTACAAACTTATTTTAAAGGGGTGCTTCAATCGATTTCGAAAATTAAATTTGAAATAGCTGCACTTGATATGCAAGTAAATAGACATGAAACCTTTCAATCAAAACAACTTCAAAACTTTCTCGAAAACAGAATGCCCCATACATCATTTCAAATCCTCTCACCAGATTCAGCTACGAATAAGAAGTATTCCTCCTTCGTTCAGACTCGCTGGGCCGGCCATGTCATCCTGGAGTCTTACCAAGCGTCGCACCGGGCGGTGGACAGTATTCGTCCCCAGATGCTATTTGCCTTGGAATTTATACACCATGGATCGGCAAAAGACCGTTGCATATGTCATTCTATAATAAAATCATTGGGTTATTAATGCAATATATCCACTTAATAGTTAAACATATTCCGACGAGTGTATGCAACAAACATAGTACATACACCGCCCGCTTGTATCCGACGAGTGTATGCAACAAACATAGTGCATACACCGCCCCCTTGTATCCGGCGAGTGAAACATACACCGCCCCTTAGTATCCGACGAGTGTATGCAACAAACATAGTGCATACACCGCCCCCCTTGTATCCGGCGAGTGAAACATACACCGCCCCTTAGTATCCGACGAGCGTATGCAACAAACATAGTGCATACACCGCCCCTTAGTATCCGACGAGTGTATGCAACAAACATAGTGCATACACCGCCCCTTTGTATCTGGCGAGTGAAACATACACCGCCCCTTAGTATCTGACGAGTGTATGCAACAAACATAGTGCATACACCGCCCCTTTGTATCCGGCGAGTGAAACATACACTGCCCATTAGTATCCGACTAGTGTATGCAACAAACATAGTGCATACACCGCCTCTTTGTATCCGGCGAGTGAAACATACACCGCCTCTTTGTATCCGACGAGTGTATGCAACAAACATAGTGCATACACCGCCTCTTTGTATCCGGCGCGTGAAACATACACCGCCCCTTAGTATCCGACGAGTGAAACATACACCGTCCCCTAATATCCGAATACTGAAACATAACAACTAAGCAATCATCATCATCTTATATTAGTAATCTCAACAGAACAAACTTGCTTGCTCACAAAGTCTTGTCTGTTAAACTCATGTCTCCTCACTCACGCACTCACGTGGTCTCGCGCTTAACTTTCATTATCAAACCCAGCAATGAACTCGCTCGCTCGCGAAGTCTCGTGCATCTCTGTTTAGAACGGCAGGAACCCGCTCGCTTACGAGTCTCATGACCGTCCATCATCATCTATCTCAAAACAGGGTGAGTGCTGGGTGAGCACTCACTAAACCAAGCGAACACCTCATTCGTTGGCACAACATTAAAATTAGAGATATCCCAATTCAAAATTCACATTTAAACATTTCATTTAAATTCATATTAAAGAACAGTAAATATTTATTTATTTGTATTTTATTTATTATATAGGTATAATTATGCAGATTTATATTGCAAATATTCGTATTCATTTAATCCACAAAATTAATACCAATTAACTAGTATTAATATATCAATAAATAAAAAGCCAGAATTAAATTTTAAATTATAGGTATTCAACCAATCTTAAATTTATTCTTCTTAAATAAATTATGAGGTTGGTAAAGCCCATAACTTATCGTTTTCTTTTATGGACAGTTGGTTTTAGATATAGACGTCATATATCGTGGATTATATGCGATATAGTAACCAGTGATTTAACACTGTACAAAAGTAAAGACTATCAAAAATTTGCTCCCATCTAAACATTAAAATTAAAATTTTAAAACAAATTATCAGATAGGCAGACTTTAAAGCGTTACTTTTCTTTTTAGCGAAATAATTACTTATACATGAAAAAAACATGTTTTAATCATGGAATCTAATGTGTGTATTACAACTGATAAAAAAAATGATATTACAATCATTGCTACTTGAAAACAAAAGATAAGGACTATTAAATAATAGCTCCAATCTAGCATTAATTGATTAGAACCTTATATGGTGTAGGTACACAGGCAAAACTGCCAGTCCTAGCTCCATGTGTACGATTATACACAACATAAATAGCATATAATAAAAACCAACTCTATATTATAATAATGCCAATCAATTTTATTAATTCTGTACAATACAATCCACATTTAATAGGTACACCATGTAAATTAAACAGAATCAAGATATTATTCCAGATTCAAGGCACGCTATGATCGTGCCATACGAAAATATTTACTACATACTCGCGTTTAAAATTATGTCAGTGTAATCGGAGGGTAGCTCCGACCGTACACGAACACAAATAATCAATTCAAATATAAGTGCGATCTAGTTTATGTCCGCTCCGTCGGAGAGTAGCCCCGACCATGTACGAAACACAATCCGCCACTCAAATATCAGGGGCCCGATTCTCAGGCATTCGAATTTTTTTCAGTGTGGTAATTCGCATGTCGAACATTTTGTTTGTGGTTTCTATTCAAAAGTTAGACGTTAGGACGTTTCAAACAAACTAGGCTGTCCCACATGTCAACAAATTCATTTTGACAGCTAAGTTCGTATACGAACATCTATTGGTTTGTACCACTCGTAGCGTTCGACTGGTTTACGATAGAACTTTTTCGATTGTAAAACTCTGCCAATACAAAAACTGTGTTAAATATTTGAATATCGAGCTTATAAATGTGAACTTTTCTCGATTGCCTGAGAATCGGCCCCCAGAGAGTAGCCCCGATCACGAATTAGTAAAATCTCAGTATTAAGCTACATTATAAACCTCATGAATTATGTTAGAATAGCCGGAGGGTAGTTCCGACCGTATAGGTACGAACACAATCAATTAAAACACAAATGCGATCTAGATTATGTCCGTTTCACCGGAGAATAGCCCCGACCATATACGAAACACAATCCGCCGCAAATGTATTCAAAATGTCAGCGTGTATATACAAAAATTATACATTAACATGGAATCTGGAACATTTATCTTTTCTCTGCGTAAAAGAGAATAACGTTACGCGTTTGGCATTATTATAGAAAAGAATAAGCAAATTGTTCTTATTAACAGGTTAAAATAAACGTGGGTAGGAACATACCGCTTCTGAGATGTGAAGAAAACGCAGACTCCAGATAACACTCATATAATTCTTGGTTACTACTTACATAGATTCAGATACAACAATCGAGAGATACAACAGTCGTCTTAGAGATCTTATTTCCTCGAGGCCAGGTTGAAGACTGAGCCCGACTCGTCAATCCGACTCAAGTCTGGCCATACCGATTTTACCACACAGATTAGCCTCTTAAACTTAACAAAAATGGCGTCAAGAGACGGCTATTACAGTGTTGCCCTTAAAATATATGAAAAATCTTCTAGAATCATGACACAAGGTTGTCACAAGTTTTTTTTACGCCAGTGATGCAACGTCATCGACATTAATATCGATAAATTAAAAATAGATTTTACATACATTACATTTTTAAAATCTCTATGTATGTCAATGACACTAGTAAGTACGGTATGGTAATGTGTCGACGCACACGTACCTACCACAAACAACCACACCACATCGCAGCGACAAAATGTGATGTCGATGCAGCTTTTAGCAGTTGCGTTGTGGCTGTGCGACAAAATGTCAATGTGATTGCTTTGTCGCCAGTAGTTGTGATGTGGATACGTCGTATGCGGTGTGGGCGGCTGCTAGTTCACAGCGTCGTCGCTGGTGGTGATCGGTATTACTTACGCACGCGGTCGATAATGACGGCAAAATGTGGTACCTACGTGTAAATTGTACTAGGTATTCATTTCCAATACAAAATACACCCCGCCCACATGTTGTGTGGTTGTGGTACGTGTAAGTAGACCCAATGAATAATTAAGTATAGCACCTGCAATATTATAAATGCAGTAAGTACTTACCACTTTCTTTTCTTCTTCTTCTTTTGACGACCGATTTGGCGCAGGGGTAGGCTACCCACCTTCTGCGCCAGTGGTCTCGGGTTCGATTCCCGAACAAGACAAATAGTTGTGTGCATGAACATGTCTATTTGTCTTGGTCTGGGTGTTTTCTATGTATATTAAGTATGTATTTACAAACAAAAAGTATTTAAGTATATATTTATCCGTTATCAAGTTTTCCATGATACAGTTTCGTAATGAAATTAAAATGGGCTTAGATAATTGGTGTGAATGTAAGAAGTTATTTATTTATTATTTATTTATTATTTTATAAAAATTTGCAGTCTTCAGTAGTCTATACTAATGTTATAATAAAGCTGAAGAGTTTGTTTGGTTGAACGTGCTAACCTCAGTAACTACTGCACTGACTTAGAAAATTCTTTCTACTATTAGAAAGTTACATCCTTCCTGAGTGACACAGGCTATCTTTTATCCCGGGGACGGGTACCACGCGGGTAAAACCGCGAGGATCCGCTAGTTGATAATATAATTAGTAAAACATTGCACATAGTAATGCTGGTTCCTTCGCCTACTTTTATTGCAAACATTAGAGTGAATTAAGCTGAAAAGGAAATTAATCAATTAATTAAAATAAAGAAACCATTTTTTCTTTTAAACACATCTTTAATGTTCTCATTTGGCTCAAATGATTGTAGTCCAAAGTTTTACGCATAACGTGACTGTTCACTTTTGCTGTCCAGTTGATTTTTGAAATACGGCGTATACAATCATTTATAATAGTTTCATCTTTGGGAAATCTGAAAGAAGTAAAAATTGTTAACATCGATAAAGAAAAATCACAGCACTATCAAAACCTTAACAACTTTAACAGAAATGCAAGAAAATATAAAAAATAGACCAAAACTCACGTACATTTCTATTGATAATATTAATTTATTAAAATTTTCGTATAATACTGATGTTAAAATCTTAAAAATATTTGAATTTTGAAACAAAACTTACCGATGAAATGATTCAATCTCATCCGAATTTTCTTTCCGTGATATATTAGACTAACAGTCTAGAACAACACAAACCATCCTAGACACGGAATGCAAGCTCTCTAGAGAGCCTGTATGCACACTTTCCTGTTGTTTTATCACCGAATTCCTTGTAAATTAATAAATTTTCACATTGGCTGCCAGCGAAGCTGTTCGACCATTGTAATACGTTCGTATTAAATTGGTCATACCTCAGAAGCTACGTTCTCAAAAAAGACGTATTTTTATTTTGGTAGTATTATAATACAATCAATTAGAACCATTTGACATTTATACTTTACGAGCTTGTGACAATGACAGAAACAATAGAAACTCACAAAGATTGTCTATTTCACTCTTACTCATGTATGCTGAATTACTTAAAGTGAGTACGATAGCTGATACACAGTTTTTATTTTAGTACGGTTTCTATAGCTTTAGTTATTGTTCTGAGGTACCACTCGTTGTGTTCGACTGGTTTTTGATCGAACTTTTTTGATTGAATGTGTTTATCTTCGTAAAATATTTGAATTTCGAGCTATAAAAGTGAACTTTTCTCGATTGCCTGAGAATCAGCCCCCAGGTGCGACAATTTGAGTCAAGGGGATAGAGGCCCGATTATGTTAGAAGATCTTACCGGCTTGATTATTAATTTCAGAATAAATGAAATAGCCATTACAGCTGATGTGGAAAAGGCCTTTCTACAAGTGGGACTCCAAGCAGAAGATAGAGACGTAACGAGATTCCTATGGGTCAAGGATCCGAGTAAAGAAATAAGTGATGATAATATAATCGAGTATAGGTTCTGTCGAGTTCCATTTGGTATAATCTCAAGCCCGTTCATTTTGAACGCTACTATTAAACATCATCTATCAAAGACTGACAACGAAGACATTAGAAGACTAGCAAATTTTATTTATGTGGACAATGTTGTAACTGGCGCCAACAGTACAGAAGATGCCCTAACACTATACTACAACTCAAAAGAAGTTTTCCAACAGATATCTATGAACCTGAGAGAATGGTGTTCCAATTCAGACGAATTTATGGAAAGTATACGCGACACTTGTCCAGACCAGGTAGTCAAAGTGCTGGGTTTGGACTGGCATCTGAAGGAAGACACACTTAACTTACGGTCAAACGATCTGCAAGGCGACAATACGAAGAGAGGTATCTTGAAGAGTGTAGCATCCATCTACGATCCGTGTGGCTACGCCGTACCCATACTTTTACCCGCGAAGATACTGCTGCAAGACTTGTGGAAGATGAAGCTGAAGTGGGACGCGCCTGCCTGACGATATGATCGATAGATGGAACGACATCAAACAAGATCTATATGAGACAATGAAGGTTAGTTTACCTAGACGTTACCTGAGAAGTCACCAGAGCGACTGTGAAATCCATTGCTTCACAGATTCCTCAATGAGAGCCTACGCCGCTGTAGTATACCTAGTGGGAAAATTCGATATAAGCTTCGTCATTGGAAAATCACGTCTTGTTCCATTGAAAGATCAAGAGCATCTGAAGATACCAAGACTTGAGCTTCTAGGAGTATTGATTGGATCCCGTCTCGTAAAATATGTGCTTAGATTCATTAATCTAAATGTAACCAAACAGGTGTTGTGGACAGACAGCCAGATTGTCATTGATTGGATCAACTCAAGTAAGCTACTGACTCCATTTGTTACAAGACGAGTCGAAGAAATAAGAAGAAATAAGGATTTGACAATTAGGTACGTTCCGTCGGAATTAAATCCAGCGGACACTGCTACTAGACCAACAAGCTCGAGAGAAGAGCGAGAGAACTGGCTCAAGGGACCAGATTTTCTCCTTCAAGATCCTATTAACTGGCCAGCTAGAACGATATCAGACAGCACTCTTTTAGTTGGGGAGGTTCCGAAGGAATCTACGGAACCAGGAGAACCTTTAAAGGAACCGGAACCGGGTTCCGATAACGTCCTCTCTAAAGGACATTTAGAAGAACAGGAGTTGAAGACTGATTCTAGAGACAGTACACTCAAAGAAATCAAGAGAATACAAGAGGAATATTTTAAAGAAGAAAGTGAAGGTAAAGAAACTAATCTTACCCGAAATTTAGGATTATTTAAAGACATTGATGGTATTTTACGATGCAAGGGAAGATTTAAGTATGCAGATTGGTCCTTTGATAAGAGATATCCTATTATCCTACCCAAAGATTGTGACTTTACAAAAACAATAATCAGAGAAACACACGAGAAGAACTACCATGTCGGTGCCAACCATACATCACTATCACTACATAGTATAAAACAAAGTCGCTTTCTCTGTCCCTATGTCCCTTTGTATGCTTAAATCTTTGAAACTACGCAACGGATTTTGATGCGTTTTTTTTTAATAGATAGAGTGATTCAAGAGGAAGGTTTATATGTACTTTTTATCCCGATATTCCCACGGGAACGGGAACCACGCGGGTGAAACCGCGGGCGGCCGCTAGTTAAGTATAATCCGTCAGTCTTACTGGATACCGCATGGGAAACGGCAAGTTATGAAGATACTGAGAACGTGTCCACGCTGTGTGAAACACGGCGGAGGACCCTTTAAACTACCACCTACACCTGCCTTACCACATGAAAGAGTCAACTATAGTAAACCATTTAACTTCACTGGAATCGACTATCTTGGACCTGTACTAGTTAAAACCGAGACAGGAACGAGTAAAAGATGGATATATTTATTTACATGCTTGGCAGTCAGAGCAGTACACCTAGAAGTAGTTCAGGATTTGTCAGCGGAAGAAGGTCTACTCGCCTTAAGACGTATGATCGCTACAAGAGGTATACCGACGCTCATTACTTCAGATAACGCTTTACATTTTAAACTAATAGCGGATATAATATCCAAACCTTACTGTGTCGAGAATAAGATAAAATGGCGTTTCATACCTGCATTATCACCGTGGTTCGGCGGTTTCTACGAACGACTAGTAGCTCTGGTTAAGCACTGTATGAAGATGACGCTACAGAAACACCTTCTTAAGGATTGTCAACTTGCGACAATCATTAAGGAAATAGAAGCCGTATTAAATTCGCGACCTCTAACGAACATTGATACAGAACCCGAGCACATTCTGAAGCCGTCGGATTTTCTTCAGGCAAGTAGATGTTTTACCTTGAACACCTCTAACGACGAACTAACGTTAACAAACACTTCGACCAGATCTAAATTAATCCAAGGATGGAAGAAAGCACGCATAATACTTGATGAATTTGAAGACATGTTTCGCAACCAATACTTACCCAGTCTACGCGAAAGATACAATCACGCATACAAACAGCCACGCGTAATCTCTAAGCTGATCCCGAGGGAAGGTCAAGTAGTGCAGATTAAAGGAGACAAAAATCGAGAAGGCTGGAAGGTTGGAAAGATAACAACATTGATTAAAGGCTCCGATGGTATGGTCAGAGTAGCCCAAGTGAAAGTGGGAGACACTATCTTCACGAGGTCGATTGCACACCTGTACCCTCTGGAAGTAGAAGAAGACGAATGTTATATTCCAATCTCGCAGCCCCAGGAATCCGAAGGGACCGGTGAGAACCTCCAGCCCCGCGGATCTTCTATTTATCCCCATGACATACCTCGCGTGGAACCAGTTAGTGCTAATGAGATGAGTAGAGAAACCCTACGTACCGAAAGCGATTCGGGAAACGTCAAAGATCTAATTTCGATAGACGAGGCAATGGATGTTACAACCAAAGATACAGACTTAGCGATTGACGATACGGACAACCATATGAATCACCCGTCCGACAGTAATATATATTTTCCAGATCTCTCTGAAAGCAATAGACCCCGACGTTTGGCTGCAGTCCGAGCCCTCGAAAAAATAAGGGAATGGACGCAGTGCTTGGTGGCGATCCTATCTTAATTTTCCCGGCGGGAGTGTCGCGGCACTACCGCGAGATGTAAATATTATGTACATAGCCATACCGGAAGCGATACTGGTAAGCCAATATTGTCTATTACCAATACTAGTAGCTCTCACGTTTCCGCCCGTTTTTCTATTGTGAGATATGACACGCCATTTTGGCATGTGAGCTTAATATAATTCTGAAGTGTTGTGCTTGGATCCCGCAGAGCCTGGACTGAAAGCTAAGTGCCTAGGGAGTAATGAGTACCAACGTAGAAATTAGGATCTTGTAGTGCATGTCCTAGGGAGCTCCCAGACTTGATCGCTTTATCGTGCGTCACGGGTTGAGTCGCGTCCTCATGTAATGTATGACGGTATAGTAAGACGTGGGACTGCCCACGCCCTCCAAGAGAGGAAGACGTGATGCCACCTTGGGCGAATCACGCCACGTAAGAAGCGGGTCCCACTCCCGTTCAGTGAGTTGTAAGTCGTGGGACTGCCCACGCCCTCCAAGAGAGGAAGACGTGATGCCACCTTGGGCGAATCACGCCACGTAAGAAGCGGGTCCCACTCCCGTTCAGTGAGTTGTAAGTCGTGGGACTGCCCACGCCCTCCAAGAGAGGAAGTCGTGATGCCACTTCGGGCGAATCACGCCACGTAAGAAGCGGGTCCCACTCCCGTTCAGTGAGTAGTAGGGAACAGGGACGCGGTAACCTAGGAACCTAGTCGAGCTACGTCTAAGACATCCCGTACCTAATGTGCTGATATCCATTGTTATGTGTTCATGTAAACGCCTTGGGCGCTTAGAGATTCCGTGCAGGAGAATCATACCCACCTTTTATAATTATAGATCGTGGAATGCGAAGCAGACACAATGAGACCTGTAAGATATGACAAGTGAAGCGAGGCAACATGACACCCGGCGCGCACGGCACGCCAAGGAGTAATTTAAGGTATGGATTCCCGTACGGGCACAATATCCTATTTTCCACGGTCGACACTTCATAGCATACATCCTAGACGTAAGTTCCCACTTCTCGCGTTACGTATCTTATGTTAATGTATTTAGATGCATATCGCGACATCGTCCAGTTGCGTAGATTCTTGGGGCACAAAACCACACCTATCTTGAGTCACAAAGTCCACTATGAAACAAATTGCGATTAATTAAAATATCCACTTAACCACAGCCTTCTCTATCGTCTTCTACAAGCCATGCTATGAAGCGGAACGGCAACATTGCTGTGAACCGGTTTACTCCTCTGAGTACGAATCCTATGGAGATGGCATGGCATACCTACGAAAAAGCGAGGCATACCTACACATACCGAGAAACAAAATGGTGAACGGCCTCAATCATGCATTACTATGACGTCACGTTTTAATCCTGCCAAAAATAAAAATAGGTCGAATAAATATAATGCTGTCTCTTTATTTTATGGAGTATTGGAGGTAAGATAGAACAAGATGGCTACAGGTTTATGAGTACAATGACGATTTAGCTTAGGCGATCCCCACACTGCACCGGACACCGCTCCGGTATGCGGTAGTGCGGTTCTTAACTTTGTATGTAGAATCTTGATTTGCATAGAAAAACCGGAGGGTACAACACACTGACACGGTGACACCGCATCTCCGTACGGAGATGCGGCCACGCGGTGGCGCCGCGACGGATCCGCACTACCGGACGGAGGTGCGGTGCGGTCCGCAGGGTATGCCACACTGAGCTCCGCAGTACCGTACGGATTTTTGTGTAGAAAGGACCCGAAAGACATGAACCACAAAATAAAAATGCAATGTTTATTATTGAAAATTAAATTTAGAATAATAATAATTCACGACTCTGTAGCTCAGCGGTTAGAGCATACGCCCGGACAGTGAAAAGTCCCGGGTTCGATTCCTAGCGGTGCTTTTTACAAGATCAGCCGTTTTAATCTTATATTTCATTTTAAATACTTTCTAATAGCTTTTAAATATTAGTGCACATTTTATAGGTTGCAAAAATAAATAAATTAGTTTTAACAAGAAAACAGTTTTTAACTTCAACGCAATGTTAAAAATATAAAAAATCCAAGATGGCGGCCAACTTTTTTGTTTGTGGGCCGATCTTGATGAAACTTGGTTTTTCGTACTATTTTGACAAGAAAACAGCAACGCAATGTTAAAAATATTAAAAATCCAAGATGGCGGCCAAATTTTTTTGTTTGTCGGCCGATTTCGATGAAACTCAGTTTTTGGTACTATTTTAAAAAGAAAACAGCAACGCAATGATAAAAAATAAAAAAATCCAAGATAGCGGCCAACTTTTTTGTCTGTTGGCCGATTTCGATGAAACTCGATTTTTCGTACTATTTTGAATAGAAAACAACAACACAATGTTAAAAATATTAAAATCCAAGATGGCGGCAACTTTTTTGTTTGCAGGCCGATTTCGATGAAACTCAGTCTCTGGTACTGTTTTGACAAGAAAACAGCAACGCAATGTTAAAAATATCAAAAATCCAAGATGGCGGCCAACTTTTTTGTTTGTGGGCCGATATTGATGAAACTCAGTTTCTTGTACTATTTTGACACAAAAACAACAACGCAATGTTAAAAATATAAAAATCCAACAACCAACAACAACAATCCAATCCAACAATCCAAGGCCAACAAACAAAAAATTTAGGCGCCATCTTAGATTTTTAATATTTTTATCATTGCGTTGCGTTGCTGTTTTCTTGTCAAAATAGTACCAGAAACCAAGTTTCATCGAAATCGGCCTGCAAACAAAAAAGTTGGCCGCCATCTTGTATTTTTTTATTTTTAACATTGTGTTACTGTTTTCTTGTCAAAATAGTACCAGAATCCAAGTTTCATCAAGATCGGTCTACAAACAAAAAAGTTGGCCGCCATCTTGGATTTTTAATATTTTATCGTTGCGTTGCTGTTTTCTTGTCAAAATAGTACCAGAAACTGAGTTTCATCGAAATCGGCCTGCAAACAAAAAAGTTGGCCGCCATAACATTGCGTTGCTGTTTTCTTGTCAAAATAGTACCAAAAACCAAGTTTCATCAAAATCGGCTCACAAACAAAAAAGTTGGCCGCCATCTTGGATTTTTTATATTTTTAACATTGTGTTGCTGTTTTCTTGTCAAAGTAGTACCAAAAATAGAGTTTCATCGAAATCGGCCCACAAACAAAGAAGTTGGTCGCCATCTTGGACTTTTATGTTTTTAACATTGCGTTGCTGTTTTCTTGTCAAAGTAGCACCAAAAACCGAGTTTCATCAAAATCGGCCCACGAACAAAAAAGTTGGCCGCCATCTTGGGTTGCTGTTTTCTTGTCAAATTAGTGCCAAAACCGAGCTTCAACAAAATCGGCCCACAAACTTATTATCTTATCTTATTTATTTTACTACTACTACCTACTACACAAGTACCTACTTAGGTACTATACAAGTGTATACAACAAACGTGAGTTTTTTGATGTACTGAACCTTTTGTGTGCGAGTCCGATTCGCACTTAGCTGGTTTTTTTCTAATATTTCATTTTAAATACTTTCAAATTATCATTTTACTTATAAATATTAATCATTATTAATCATGTAGGTAATAGGATTTATTTAATCAAAGTTCTAGTAAAAATAAATACTCAGACAAGCACCAACCTCCAACAGCTTTTAACTGTTATGCAGTTTCTTAACCTTCCACCATCAGCTATCCTAAATAACCTGAAAGAATACAACTAAAAATCTTTTCGCATTAACGATATTTTAAAGAATTAGGTGTAATGTAACTCCTAACCATTGAGAAATTGGTACCTTCCATCATCAGCTCATCAGCATAAGATAATGACTACCAGCAAATACTTAAAAAAACTTTAGAAAATCTATAAAACACGTAAACTACATATAAAACTAACGACGACGCGGTGCCATAAAGTTACAATTAGTAATATGTAAATTTGGTTATAACAGGGCCGTAATGAATGCCGGGCGTCGTGCACCGCAGCTCCGGACGGAGATGCGGATTAAACCGTATGGTTGTGCGGATCCGTGCCTCCGCAGCCGCATGCGGAATCCGTACCTCCGTACGCCGGAGCGGGATGCGGCGGCAGTGTGGGATCCGCCTTATATTTGTATAACGGATAGTATAGTTTTATCTAGAACAACTTGTTTTCCGCTTCGCCCGCGTGGCTTACATGACGTTATGCCGAGGGAATGTGATATTTTTCCGGGATAAAAAGTAGCCTAAGTTACTCCTTATTACACCAGGAGGGCTACCGCGTAACTTTATGGGTAGGGTGCAGTGTGCAACAATGAAACACCAAAAATTCTGAGTCGCGTATTTCTTTCATTTTTGTAGATGTGGATTCCGTTTTTTACAGGAACGGAGTCTACTTAATTAAGTATAATATGCAATTTATAGTTTCATAAATAAACAGACACATAATCTTTAAGAAGGTTTTTTTCTTAAAATGGGAATTGTTTCATTGTGTCCACCTGGGTGGACACAATGAAACACCCTGTGTCCTACAATAAAACACTGTTATTTTTAGCAATGAAAACATAACAAATCACAACTTTTAGCAATCAAATCTTAAGAAATCACAATTAATGCTAAGCTACATAACATACTTACCTAAAATGTTTATTAAAAAGTAAAATTATAGGTACCTAATGATTCAACCACATTGATAAGTAGGCAGGCGTACCGGTTTTGGCCACTTTAAGGATTTTTTCACTTTTAACCGCTTAGTGCTTAATGATCTTAAGTATTTTAGAGAAAATTTATAATGTAGAGTTATAGATAATTTATCGACCTTTAAGGGTACAATCTACAAAGTAAAAAAAAACAATAGTTTTTTTTATTTAGAACAAATTCTGCGGAGGGGGCCAAATACACCGTTTGCATTGGTTTTGGCCACTTTCATAAAATTACTATATTTATAAGTTGAGTTTATGCTTAATTGATGTTTTATTAGAGTTCTGGACTAAAACACTACATGAAATAGTATTTCAATCACAGCTAGCTCCTTACTACAATTTTATAAGTATACTTTATCACTTGATTAAAAGAAAATTAGCGGATTGAGTCTAGTGTAGGCTAGTGCCTACACTAGACTACAGAGCCTCAATCCGCTAATTTTCTAGTACGTTAGCTAACAAAAGTGAGTTGTGAGTCTTTTAAAATAAATGAACCTTATGATAGGTTGGAAACTTTCTACTAATGCCAAAGTGGCCAAAGGTGGCACAATGCTAAAATTTCTAGCCCCACTTTTGGCCACTTATTGTTTTCCAACTTTTTGTAAGAACAGTTAAAAAACAACACTTAATCCATCTAGAAAAAACATATTCCAATATGATATAAAATATTAAATAACCATAAAATAATTTTATTGTAGAAAAAAAAATGATTTTACAAAACCTTACCCTTAACATTTTGCTTAAGAATTTTACGAAATGTTAACTTTGAAACATAACACGTGTTTATTTCTAAAATATCGTACTACATAAAAAAGCTAAGTGCTGTAATTATTAACTAAAAGTCCAATCTTTTATTCGCCATTAATAAATATAAGCAATAATTATTTAATTCCTATTTATATAACTTTAAAGTGAAAAGTGACCAAAACCGGTACAGTGGCCAAAACCGGTACGCCTGCCCTATATCATGACATGGTATTCTATAGAAAGTGGTACACTATTGAAACACAGTGGTACACTATGAAACAGTGTTTCACTGTGTCCACCCTTAAACTGTGTCACTGTTGGACACCTTGGGCATTTTACAATAACCTCAAAAATAACCTACCAAAGTCAAACAATTGAATAGGTTATCTAGTCCGTGTGAGGCAATGATACATGTACGAAGTGACTTAATACTGAGAAAAACGAAATTTATTGTAGTATTAAATAGAAAAATCAAATAAATCTGAAAAAAATATTTACTTTTTTGCCAAAAAATCCAGTATTGCTCCACAGACACGTTGTTTCACTACCGCCGTGAACGCAAAGTGGGAAGAAGCGGGGGGTGTATGAGGCTGTCTCGCCTAGCCATACTGCATTATCTGGTAACGTCGCTTTTCAAAAATATGGCGCCGTTTCATTGTGTACGACTGTTTCAACGTTGAACACTCGACCCTACCTATGAACTTCATACGTGTTTGGGAACTTTGAGCCGCTATCAGTTCTTTGTTTTGTGACGTCGGGTATAACCATGAAGCTCGACTTAATACTCTGAGGTAACTGGAGTTCTCACCCTGAATAAAAAAGTGTACCCAGCAAATTTGACATTTATGTATGTAGTGGCTGTCAGTTGTCTCAAGCCCCCAGTACAGGATGGCCGATCATAGTCGGCGACCATGACCAATACATCGTACATTGACACTTTTGAAAGAACCTTTTTAAACTTGTTCGTTCAAAAGTGTCAATGTACGATGTATGTATTGGTCATGGTCGCCGACCATGATCGGCCATCCTGTACTGGGGGCTTCATATGACCATACGAATTTTTTTTAAATGTAGGTGAGACGGAAGACAGCCACTGTGTAATTTTTGGTGACAAAAAAGTGTTAGTACTGCACTCTCCAGTTACCTCAGTATTAAGTCGAGCTTCATGGTTATAACGATAACTAGCTAGCAACGTTCAACAGAACAAAGCAGCAAAAATCGATTAAGATAAGGAATTCAAATGACAGTTGAAGCCCATACCCATATCCATATTTCTTAGCCGGTAGCCCACTAGCCCCCCGCTGCGTGGCTTAGGGATCCTAGATGTGGTTGAAGGCAACTTAGTACCGCCTAAGAAACTAGAAAAGGACGCAAAACCCGCTGAAGTACAGCAGTACAATGACGAACAAAAGACGTATTTGACAGCAGACAGCGCAGCCTTACTGCTCATTACTACGAATTTGTCACAAGACAAATGTGAAAAAATTTTACGATATTCTACAGCAAGGGAAGTATGGCTAGAACTACACCGCCTGTATGATGGCATGCAAGAAAGTAAAGCCTATGACCTGTGCATGAAATTCTTCAGCTACACAATGCAATCCGGTGGTGAAGTGTCAGTACATATTAGCAAATTGAAGAACATCTGGTCTGAACTTACCAGGGAACTCCAGAAGGAACACCTGCCGGCCTAGCATGAGCGGCTTATAACGCGCGATATGATATGGTACGGCAAGTTGTCTTGCTTACCCCTCTAAGGTGTAAGCAAGACGGCATGCCGTACCATATCATATCGCGCGTTATAAGCCGCTCATGCTAGGCCGGCTGAAGGAAGAGCTGCCAGAACTATTTCTAATCTGCAAGATACTTGACATACTACCAGAAGAGTACTTCTCATTCAAATCGAGCTGGATGATGATGTCCAAGGAAGACAGAACTGTAGAAAATCTGACTACTCAGTTGTGCAATCACGAAAGAGCTTTATCTACTAAACACGAGGAGAAGGTAGAAGCACTAGTAGTGAGAGGAATTAGAGAAATGGCAAATAAGAAGAGTAAAGCGAATAAGTATTCCGAAAAGAGTAAGGTGTATGTGAGTTCAGATAAATGTCATTACTGTGGCGTAATCGGACATAGAGTCAAAGGGTGCTCAAAGTGGATTTCCGACGGACGACCACCTAAACAAAAGCCAACAACATCAAAGCAAAAGGACCCACTACGAGTGTGAACATGAACATTATGGCAGTGAATCCGAATGATTCTGCAGATAGAGACCATTGGTATGTCGATAATAGTGCGACTAACCATGTATCGAACAGGGGGGATCTATTCCAGACATTTGAGAGATTTGGTACTGCACACACAGTGACTACAGCCAATGGAGATACTGTTGAGGCAGTCGGAAAAGGAACTGTATACATAGAAGCTGAAGTAAAGGGTCACAAGAAGCACATAACGCTTAATGATGTTTGGTACGTGCCTACAATATACAAAAACCTATTTTCAATACTGTCAGCTCAAGACAAGCTAACAAATAGCCTTTTCATGTCAACAACTACAGAATGCAAGCTTTCACAGAATGGAAAAGTTTTACTCATTGGCGAAAGAGAGAAAGAAGGAGGGCTTTTCAAGTTAAAAGTTAAAAGTATCAGACCTGAAACTCCAAATGAGGTAAACAACATTTCACAAGAGAATAAGTTGCAACTATACCACGAGAGGTTGGCTCATCAGAGCAAAGCACATGTGAAAAAGGTGATTGAGAGAGAGCTTGGTATAAAGGTAAAGCTAGACAGGGAACTGTGTGAAGGTTGTGTATTTGGAAAAGCACACAAGTTGAAATTTGGTACAAGAGAAAGAGCAACTGAACCAGGAGAGTTAATACATGCCGATGTATGTGGGCCATTCACGAACTCTTTATCCAAATTCAAGTATTTCGTAGGTACTCTTCAAAGATGATTTCAGCAAATTCCGTCATGTCTATTTTCTGAGAGAGAAATCAGAAGTTCACAAGAAACTTGAACTAATGTTGGCTGAAGTGAGGACTGCAGACCATACGGTAAGAGAGTTATTAAGTGACAATGGAGGAGAATTTGATAACGGAAATGTCAGAAGAATACTAGAGAGGCTTGGCATAAAACAGAGATTGACGATGCCACACACGCCGAACCAGAATGGATGCGTTGAAAGAGATAACCGGACCGTTGTAGAAGCTATGAGAACGCTAATGCATGCAAATAACTTACCTGAAATTCTGTGGGCTGAGCTAGTGGCGACTGCAGTCTATGTACTGAACAGAACGGGTCCTACTACACTAGATAAGTCACCGTACGAGATCTGGTATAACAAGAAGCCCAGGATCAAGCATTTGAGAGTGATAGGTAGTACATGCTATGCACATGTTCCAAAAGTGACTAGGAAGAAGCTGGACAAGAAAGCTATTAGAGGAGTCCTGGTTGGCTATGATTGTGACGAGGGTTACAGAATTTGGGTTGAAGAGAAGAACAAGATAGTTCGCTCCAGAGACGTAATCTTTGAAGAAAAGCCTTTGAAGTCTAAGGAAGAGACGAAGGAAAGTATTCAAATCCCAAATGCCCAGAAAGGTCCAAATTTCGCCAGTAAAATAGTAATTCCAGAACTGACAGCTAAATTAGTAAATCCAGATCCAGTCAACTATGAAGAAGTCTTACCAGAGCCAGACGTAGAGGAAGAGACAGGCTCTGGTGAGAGGATTGAAAGGATGGAGTCAAGAGAAGAGACGGCACAAGGTATGAGACTAAGAGACCGATCCACATTAAAGGTACCTGAAAGGTTTGAGAGTTTTGTAATGACAGCGGTTGCAGAGTTAAATGATATTAAAGAACCTCAAACATTCAGAGAAGCTATGGAATCTAAAGATAAAGAAAGGTGGATAATAGCCATGTATGAAGAAATGAAGTCATTGAAAGAAAACGAGACTTGGGAAATGGTACCTTTACCGAAAGGAAGAAAAGCTATACCGTGTAAATGGATTTATAAAGTAAAAATGAATCCAGACAGAAGCGTAGATCGTTATAAAGCACGACTGGTGATTAAAGGGTATTCCCAAAAGAAAGGAGTGGACTATTTCGATACTTTCAGTCCAGTAGCAAGGATGAGCACGATTCGGACTATTTTGAGCATTGCTGCAAGAGAAGACATGCATCTTATGCAGTTCGATGTATCCACAGCTTTCCTTTATGGAAGTCTAGATGAAGATATTTTCATGAGACCACCAGAAGGGTATGACAATCATACGAACTTAGTTTGCAAGTTGAAAAGGAGCCTCTATGGACTAAAACAAGCTCCTAGATGCTGGAACAACTGCATGCAAGACTTTCTATTAAAAGTTGGATTCAAACAGAGTGAAGCAGATCCATGCCTCTTCGTGAGGAGGAGAGGAGAGAAGAAGCTTATATTGGCACTCTACGTCGATGATGGACTCCTAGCATCCACTCATGTAGACGAATCAAAAAAGTTTATGAGTGAATTAAAAGACAGATTCAAAATCAAAGAGAAGCCTGCAAACTACTATCTTGGTATAGAGATATCAAGAAGAGAAGATGGCTCAATTGTTGTGAATCAGACGGATTATACAAAGAAGATTCTAGAGAGATTCGGAATGGACGAGTGTAAGTCAGTTGGGACACCAATTATCAAAGATGATACGAAGTCGGAAAAAAGAGAAGATAGTGAGAGTACATCTACAAAGTTTCCGTATAGACAAGTTGTTGGTGCTCTGGCTTATCTAATGGTCGGAACAAGGCCCGACATAGCCTATGCCATTGGAGTTGCTTCTAGAAAACTAGATAACCCATCAAATGAAGATATATTGATGGTGAAACGAATCCTTAAATATCTGAAAGGCACAGTAGATTGGGGGTTAATTTATAGAAAGAATTCTAATTCAAAGTTAGTATGCTACAGCGACTCAGACCACGGTGGAGATTTAGACACAGGGAGGTCTACATCGGGAATGGTCTGCATGTACGCAGGGGGGATTGTTTCGTGGAAGAGCAGCAGGCAAACATCCGTAGCTATTTCAAGCACCGAGGCGGAAGTTGTTGCTGCGAGTGAAACTGCTCGAGAAATAATCTGGCTTAAGACACTGCTTCAGGACATTGAACAAACGAAGGATGTTCCTGAGCTGTACATTGACAACGAGTCGGCTATCAAGTTGGCAAGCAACCCACCTTACGAGTTTCATAGCCGAACTAAACACATCAGGATCCGCCAGTTCTTCATAAGAGAAGCTGTAACGAATGGTGTGCTTCAAGTGAAGAAAGTTTCTTCAGAGATGCAGTTGGCTGACATGATGACTAAGCCACTGTTTAGGCCCAGACTGACGATGCTGTGCAAGTGTATAGGAATGTGCAGTGAGAGAGAAGACACTGGCTAAACTAAACAAAGAGAGAAGATGTTAAGAAACCTGCTTTGTATAGTTATTTAAAACTGTACTCTTTTTGTATAGAAAACTCATGTCAATGTCTGGTCTGTCACTTGATTCAGCCTTGCGGTTTTTAATATAGTATTTTTCCGATTTAATTATATTTGTTTTTGTTTCCCAAGATCTTTTATTATCAGTGCTTTAACAACTTTATGTCAATTTTATAAAGAAAATAGCCGCTATCAGTTCCTTGTTTTGTGATTTCGGTTATAATGATAACTAGCTAGCAACGTTCAACAGAACAAAGCAGCAAAAATCTATCAGAATAAGGAATTCAAATGACAGTTGAAGCCCATACCCATATCCAGATTTCTTAGCCGGTAGCCCCCCAGGTGACATAATTCTTAATAGATTCTGAGAAAAAAACAAAAGTAGACGCGGGCAAAGTTATCTCCACTTTCTTACATCTTTGCTCAACCTAAATTTCTCAGCAACAAGCTCTATGACTTTGATTATAAGATATATTGTAAGCAAACGGGTAAAATTGTATTACATTTCTATTTCAAATAAATATAAGTCTTTTTAAAGTCTTTATGGTGATGGGCAATCTTATCATCACATTTAGTCACAGTTTCATACAATGGGATTTGAGGTGCCAGGGTTCTGCATCAGATGAAAGGAAAATAATAAACAGATTTTGAGGCAAATCATAATTTAATGTCATTAGTATAGTTTTTGTACAGTCGTCACAAAATAAGATGCCCGTTTTGACACATGCCAAAGTGACGTGATTAGGCATGTAACCATACGAGCCTGTGATCGATTCTCGCGATTTATCGATTAAGGTACTGAGTAATTAATCGATTATAGTAGGTTTGCAACTTATATGGATTAAGACTAAAGTTATTATAATAAAATGTTAAACTTACTATATAGGTAAGTACTTATACTTTTATTAAACATATTATTAAAGTATAAATTGACCTTTTATGGTATATAAACTTGAATCGAATCCACTTAAATTGCATAATTTACATAAAAGTGCGAGACTTGCACTTAGTATTTAATATACATAAAATACTTAGTATTTTATCTACAGCTCACAGCATAGACATACTCATAAAGTAGGTACATTACTTATAGCGGCCTGTACACATTGGCCCAACCATTGGCCAATACGTCGTACAGTGACCCAAGCTTTTCTGTTCCGGTGACAGCCGTGACAGAGGAGCCACTTGCAATTCAAAATTAGCTGTCAAAATGGACTGTCGTATGAAAACTGTTTTAGTTTCAAAGATAATCACCGGAACAGAAAAGCTTGTCGCACTATACATTGACACTTTTGAAAGAACCTTTTTAACTTGTTGTACTATGTATTGGCCAATGGTTGGGCCAACGTGTACAGGCCGCTTATGGTGAACGCAAGCTTGTACGATGCGAACGCATCGAACGAGCCGAACGAAACGTAGGTATTTTAAAGCCCCCAGTACAGGATGGCCAATCATGTTGGCCGACCATCGTGTACAGGCCGTGTGTGAGCAACGCAAACTGCCCCTGTACACGATGGCTCATCATTGTTGGCCAACATGATCAGCCATCCTGTACCGGGGGCTTTAAAAATCTCTAGAAACGTGAACGTGATGATTCGACATGGTGAGGTGTGCAAGGTTGTCTAGGTAAATTTTTTTTCATTCGGTTCGTTCGAAACGTTCTCCTTGGATAAGTGTGCGTTTACCTAGAAACCGTTTTAGCGAAATCATTGTTGCCAATTCATAATTTCACTAATGCTTTAAGCGCCAATATAGTTTTCACACAAAAAAAGATCAATTTTACAAATTAATCTATAATAGTGGTTATAACGATTATTTCGATAAAATTGAATGAAGCTTGAGAAATTCTGCACACAACGGTTACAACACTAGTATTTAAAAAAATAAAGACTGAGAACGTAACTGTTTTTCGAGACGTTTCGTAGTTAATCGAATCTGAGTTTACTTTAGAATACACGCAAAAATAATACGCGGAATATACTTTGCCCTAATTTATGATGCGTTAAAAAATGTACCATATTATTTTCAAACACCTTTGATAAGTAATCAGCATTTAATAGATTTTTTGGTTTTCGTAACAAGTTACATTATAGGGCCATTACCATGTGTCAAAACGGGCATCTTAATTTGTGACGACTATAATACCTGGCACCGAGGCGTCTTCTGCTTTTTTTTTGGACTGACCACCCTGCAAATAAATATAATAAAAATACTAGGTAAGTACTTCTATACTAGGATTTTTATTTCGAGAGACTAATTTTACAGTTTAAAAACATTTCAAATAAAAAATACAACACATACACCCACTTGCAAGAAGCTCCATTAAAGTTAATGCTTCATTAAGTCTATCGCTGTCACTTTTCGTTGACAAGAAATAAAAAGTGACAGCAATAGATTTAATGAAGCTTTAACTTTAATGGAGCTTCCTGCAATTGGGCGATAGGTAATCTGGAACCAACTAATTTTAATTAAGATAAATCTTAAGATTTTAGTAGGTATGACTGACACGAGCAGTGGTGGAGGCGGTAGCGATCAGTTAAAAACAATCGAGATCATGACACCGCAACACATGGCGCCTCAGTACATGTACATGTTTCCTTGTTTTTTGTTCTCAGTGGTGTCAACCCTAATAACATTTTTGAGATGGGCAATATTGTCTACCTCAGTCTATAAAGCCCCCAGTACAGGTTGGCCGACCATGGTCGGCGACCATGACCAATACATCGTACATTGACACTTTTGAACGAACAAGTTTAAAAAGGTTCTTTCAAAAGTGACGATGTACGATGTATTGATCATGGTCGCCGACCATGATCGGCCATCGTGTACTGGGGGCTTCAAATTGCTTACAACATTACCCACACAATTTTCTCGCTAACTTAGACGAGTTTAAGAAGAAGACCACGATTAAAAGCAGCAACAATTAATGCCGTAGGTACCCGTAAATAATAACGAATCTTACCTGCGCAGCGCAGCGTTTCTTGGCAATGCGGGACGAAAAACTCAGATAGTATTTTTGCACCACCTTCGACAAACTTCGCAACTGTGACGGTAGCTGACAGATGACTGAATGAAGTTAGCTGCGATTGTATTAGTCAGTGTTGCCAAACAGATATTCTAGTTTTTCATAGACATCAAACAAAGTTGCAATTTCTTAAAATACAAAATTTATCTGTAGGTAGTAGTTATAGTTAATTTTCGTGTTTGGGCAAAGTAGTAAGGAAGGACCGTATATTTAAATAGCTTTATAATAAGAGCTTCGGGAAGGTTCAACCGTGCGTTCAATATTACTTTTAATTCAAGACCTACTTCGATCAACTACTTAGGTGTTATTATTAATCGAAGTTTTAATATTAAAAATGTGAAATTTTAGATTTGGATGTTTGTTGCTCAATCACGCCAAAACGGCTGAACGGATTTGGCTGAAAATTGGGACACAGACACTTTGTTGCCTGGAGAGGGACATAGGCTACTTTTTATTCCAGATAAATATCACATTCCCGCGGGATAACGTCGGGTAAGTAAGTCGCGGGCAGAAAGCTAGTATTATTATCTAATTCCAACAATATCTCATACATACAGGTCACACTGATCTTCTTTTTTGAAGTCGGTTAAAAAGGATAAAAGTAATGAAAATATTATTTCCTTTAGAAATAATACAGCTGTTAAGTACCTAAGTATGTAGCATTAATACTTTTATTTTAATTAACTTTATGATAGATACCTACAAGTATTCTATTTCAAACTAGCGAATCCTCGCAGTTTTACCCGCGTGGTACACGTTTGTCGTGGGAATATCGGAATGAAATATAGCCTATGTCACTCAGGAAGAATGTAGCTTTCTAATTTTGAAGCCTATTCAATTCAAACAAACGATCAAATCTTTCCTCTGTACAATTAGTATAGAATATAGATAATAATAATTTTAAAGAAGATTTATGGTACTTCCACTTTTATTTTATCAGGACAGTATTGATTTACAGTTGAACACTTAACTTTCAGTTTTTTGCTTTTAATTGGCTTATTAATTAAAAATGTACACTTGTGAACATTTCTCACATGTTGGCTTTGTGAATCTCTGTTGAAGAAACTCTTCTCGCAATGTGGACATGGATAATTCCTTTCACCAAAATGTCTCTGTTGTTGATGCACAGCCAAATTCTGAGCATTCTCGAAAAACTTACCACACTCCGGGCATGGCACATTAGTACTTGCATGTCTAGATTTGTGTTTTTTAAGGGTGTCTAATCTGAATGCTTTATAGCCACAAATATCACATTTATAAATGGTCTTTCGTCTCTCGTGAATAATACGTCTATGATTGCACAGCTCTGCCATCACATAAAATGTTTTTGCACATTTATCACAAGTGTAAGATTTAACACCAGAATGTCGTTTTAAGTGCCCAATTAGGTTATCTTTATTTTTTAGAAATTTTTTACAAATGTCACACTGTAAGTAGTTTGTGTTGTGAGTTTTCATATGGCAATATATTTGACGTCGACCTTTGAGATGTTTGCCACAGTATATACATATTGTTTCTGCTTTGTAGATTTTATGCACTGATTCCTGATGGTCTTGCAATGAAGTTAGCTGACCAAATCCTTTCGAGCATATATTACAAATATGTGGTCTTTCTCCGGTATGAATGACTAAGTGAGATTGTAAACATTTCACTGTTCTAGTAGAGTAGCTACATTTATTGCAATGAAACACCCTTGCCTTACCAACTCCTTCAACATGAACTTTAGAAGCTGTGAGACAAGCCATTGACTGTTTCTTTTTATGGAGATTTAATGCATTATATGATTTGAAGGCACATTTACATAATGGGCATATCAATGACTCACACATGTGCACTTTTTTCCAGTGCACTCTCATTTTACATTTGCTTTTGAAGAAGCCTCCACACTCATTGCATTCGAGTTTCAAATCTATAGCTTTGCTTTTCTTAACAATTGTGTTTTCATTTAGACTTTGTTCTGGTTTTAGTTGAAAGTCTATGTTTTTTTCTGTTTTCAGGTTAATATCTTTATCGAGATACTCATCCTCATCCAAGTACTCAGCCTCTAGGTATTCTTCTAGTTTTTCCTCCTTTTTTATTTCATCTGAAGATAATAAAGGTGTTGTTACATGTTCTATCAACTGCTGGTTGCATAAAATTGTACTTT
Organism: Crambus lathoniellus; assembly: GCA_949710035.1. Lineage (NCBI taxonomy): Eukaryota > Metazoa > Arthropoda > Insecta > Lepidoptera > Crambidae > Crambus > Crambus lathoniellus. Next base: position 34,184,633 of record OX453297.1, read on the forward strand.
TCAACAAGGTATTTGACCTTTCGCATTTTAATTTGAAACCAACAACTGTATCGAGCTCTAGCAAACAATCTGGACAAATCATACTTGGCAGTCCATCGCCTTGTAGTATTTTAACATCTGCTATTGAATTAATGATTTCATTTAGTGAGCAATTGTTGTGTTTGGCGAAAACTGATGTACATTTCTTTTCTACTTTAGGGTCAGTTTGAAGACATACGCGACAGTAAATCGTCTTCCCTATCTTATTCATCTTCCTTAGTCATTTATGTTGAAACTTGAATGAAATAGAAATGAGGATCGCTTTCCACTAATACATTATTTACACCAAGAGACTTTACACAAACTACACACACCAACCAACCAAGAGATAAAAACAACGAACGAGTTTGTTTATGTTTAGTTAGACCCTAAAAACACGCTAAAACACAAACAGGGTTGCCAACTCAATACCACAAATTGGTGCTAAACGTCATCTAAAATAGTGCTAGATAAGTATGGATTTCGAAAAATAGTGCTAGATAATTTAAAAAAACAAAATTATAAAAAAAAATTTTTTGATTGTGAATGACGCTTATTTCGATTATTTTAGCATTCATTTCTGTTTTGCAAAATATACACATTGCTTTCAAGCTATTACCGAGTGGTCTATCTAAGCCATTTCTTGTATTTGGGATCGAACGATCCGATCCCACTTTTTTCTGAAACTTTGAGCATACCTGACTTTTTTGACTGAATATCCATTTTTAGAAGCAAATCATCAATCAACAAACAAGACAAAGAAAGACATAACTATCTTAAGAAAGAAAATATAGTCAGGCAGGTCAAATTATATCAGATTGCCGTTGCATAAAGCGTTTTGTTACTGACCGCGTGAGTGCATTTTGTTCTGCGGTAACCAGAAAATAATCAGCATGAGTAGGTACTATTTAGTGCTAGATTTGGTGCTAGGTGCTATATGCCGTTTTTTTGTGCTGGACTTATGAAAATAGTGCTAAATCTAGCACCGAAAGTGCTAAGTTGGCAACACTGAACACAAATCTTGTTACGAAAACCAAAAAATCAAATATATGCTGATTACTTATCAAAGGTGTATGAAAATAATATGTTACATTTTTTAACGCATCATAAATTAAGGCAAAGTGTATTCCGCGTATTATTTTTGCGTTTATTCTAAAGTAAACGCTGATTCGATTAACTACGAAACGTTTCGAAAAACAGTTACGTTCTCAGTCTTTATTTTTTTAAATACTAGTGTTGTAACCGTGTTATGCAGGATTTCTCCAGCTTCATTCAATTTTATCGAAATAATCGTTATAACCACTTTGATAGATTAATTTGTAAAATTGATCTTTTTTGTGTGAAAACTAGATTGGCGCTTAACCTCTTGCGGACCTATGGCGGCTTATGCCGCGGATCTGAAGAAAAAAAAGAGTAGGGGACTCTTTTTTTTCTAACTATTGCAGTTTTTTGATTTTTTGAATGCGGTTTTCGATGTTCAAAAGAGAGATAAACTCGTCGTACTGTAAAAATAAACTATAATATGTGATCCGGAAAAAAAAAAAAAAAAATTTTTGAATTTTGAGTTTTTTTCAAAACGGAAGTAATTAAATTTTTGAAAATTTGGAAAAAAATCAAAAACATTGTTTATCCTTTTATTATATTCTTATTCGATAGGTTTTTTTATGTAGATTCTAAATATATATACTTTTTATATGTTATTTCATCGATAACTATGTGAAAAAAATTGATTTCGAATGTACCGCACTATTGTCATTTGTTTACACAAAGGTAGAGTTTGAACGACGATTATAAAAACAAAACATGTCGTAAAACTGTCCATTAGCTTAACTTTATTGCTTTTGCTAAACAGCTACTCATAAATGTAACCAAAGACCTCGTAAGTATAATAAGATGTTCGGGAGTGCGATAGCGCGCTCTTAAGTGCTTTGTTTACATAAAAAAATGGGCCATATAAAAAAACCCAGGTCCGCCCAAGGTTAAAGCATTAGTGAAATTATGAATTGGCAACTATGATTTCGATAAAACGGTTTCTAGGCAAACGCACACTTATCCAAGGAGAACGTTTCGAGTGAACCGAATGAAAAAATAAATTCTTTAAATAAAACCTAGACAACCTTGCACACCTCACCATGTCGAATCGTCACGTTCACCTTTCCATAGATTTCTTAAAACACGTTACGTTCGGCTTGTTCGAAGCGTCGGACGAGCGTGCGTTCACCATAAGCGGCCTGTACACGTTGGTCCAACCACTAGCCAATACATCGTATACATTGACACTTTTGAACGGACAAGACGTTTAAAAAGGTTCTTTCAAAAGTGTTAATATACGTATCGGCCAATGGTTGGGCCAACGTGTAGAGGCCGTTAAAATAAGTAATGTAGCTACTCTATGACCATGTCTATACTGTGAGCTGTAGTTAAAATACTTGCACTTTTAGAGCCAACGCGCACTTGTGATTTTTAGTCGACCGATAGTTTAGTCGAAATCGTAAGACGATCGTGATCAAACTGTCGGCCTATAGTTTAGTTTTGAGAACCTGCGAGCACTTGTGATTTTTAGTCGACCGATAGTTGGTCGATAGTTTAGTTTAATGCAGTGAGCACGCTCACATAGTCCTTCATGCACATTACCGCCCGGCCGATAGTTGTGCGATAGTTTGATCGTACAACTATCGGATAGTCATTTTCGATAGTTTGATCGGTCGATAGTTTAAGCGCACTGACGATTGCCACTGCCATATAACTCTATACTAAATCCGAGAACGACCAAACTATCGCCCGATTAAAAATCACAAGTGCGCTTTCGGTCTTATATAAATTATGCAATTTAAGTGGATTCGATTCAAGTTTATATAACATAAAAGGTCAATTTGTACTTAAATAATATGTTTATTAAAAGTATAAGTACCTATTTAGTAAGTTTAACGTTTTGTAATAATAACTTTAGTCTTAATCCACTTATGTTGCAAACCTACTATAATCGATTAGTTACTCAGAACCTTAATCGATTAATCGCGAGAATCGATCACAGATTCGTATGGTTACATGCCTAATCACGTCACTTTAGCATGTGTCAAAACGGGCATCTTATTTTGTGACGACTGTAGTCGCTAAAAACCAATAAAGACATTACAAGTACTGAACATAACATAGAGTATTTAACTGCAACAGCAACTGTCAGCAACCACACAAAATACTAGTGTTGCCAATCGAAGGTCCACTCCACTATCGATAGCATTTCGATAGTCTATCGATAGTTTAAGCAAAAACAATAGTATCGATAGTTTTCGATAGTATCGATCGCACTACTATCGGTAAGCAGCAATACTATCGATAGTTTCGATCCCTGACGGCGAATAAAATAGTATTGATTGCATTTACACTGACCCATCTTCCAGTGTAAATGCAATCAATACTATTGAAATAAAGGTAACAATCGATTGTCCAAAGCTATCGATAGTATTGATACTATCGATAGTTAATTACTATTCAAAAGCAATACTATCGATAGTTTATTCGCCGTCAGGGATCCATACTATCGATAGTATTGCTGCTTACCGATAGTATTGCACTAAAAGAGAGATCGATACTATCGATAGGCCTATCGATAGTTTGGCATTTTTCGATTAAAACTATCGATAGTAAAACTATCGATAGTTCGGCAACACTACATAATACGCAAAATACACTGATATCTATTATACCACTGGATAGGCTGTCTCCATACAAATGACAGCTAATTTTGTGTAACAATTTGAAGCGCTACTAGTGTCACTACGATGGTACTGAGAACTAATTTTGACGTGAGATTGTGACAGCCGCGAGTATTTTAAAAGTCTTTATTTTATTTTGTGTTATTTTGGTGTGATTTCATATTTAATTCTAAAAGTTATTGTGAAAGTTAAGCTCATAAACATGAGGAAATGTGTGTTTGTAAAACTCGGTACGAAAAAAGGGAGTAAAAGGTTATTTCACAGGTGAGTGCTTCGAGCAACGCGGGTCTTCCGTCCCGGAAGGGAGTAGCCTTAGCGAGTTTACTCTATTCAAATAGTTCTGTCGTTTTTGGGGGGGGGGGAAATGTGCACACAAGTGCAATTCCGTATACTTACATACAAAAACAATACTGTAAAGACGACACTAACACATAGAAAATGAAACAATACAGCGACAATTCGTGTACGGATGAGTCACAACTCACTCACACATTGCCTCGATTTCAACGTAAATAGGGCTGGACTCAACTGTCGATGCAGCAATATCGATAAATTTCAATTTCGGAAGAAGGACTAATAAAGGTAACAAACTGAAACATATTACTAATATTATTTTTATTTATCGGTTAAACAATTATTGCTTAACTAGTGGATCCTCGCGGTTTTACCCGTATGGTACCCGTTCCCGTGGGAATGGGGAATTTATACAACCTATTTCAAGCGCCAGTCTTCACAAATAAAATGTGTTTACCTAAATTAACTGTAAGTAGTTTATAAGTACTTTTGTTTGTGTAATTAGAAAATTAGCTTCATTGTAGTTACTTTACTTTAATACCTGTCTTTGTTTGTGAAGAAAAAAAAAATGTCGGGATAAAATATAGTCTATAGCCTTCCTCTCTAAATGGACTATCCAACAATAAAAGAATTTTTCAATTCGGTTCAGTAGTTTCTGAGATTAGCGCGTTTAAACAAACAAACTCTTCAGCTTTATAATATTAGTTAAGATTTCTTATAATTATTATTAGGTATTTTTGTAGGATCTTACTAACAGTTTTTGATATTCTATTATATAAAAATCTCTTGTCACGGTTTTTGTGGTTGCGCTTCTCCAAAACGGTTTGAACGATTTTGTAGTAATGTTTTTTTTTCTTGGTAGGTACGAGAATAGTAATAAGACTTAATATTATACCGCTATTTCTAAGAGCTGATGATTTTATACCGCAATCGCTACTGATGATCTGTTTTGTAAGAGTGCGACCACATACGCGCTGTGACACGAGATATTAAAATTCAAAATTGCTATTTAGGTTAAGATTACAACACTCGTGAACGTCAAAGCAGCTACGCCATCAGTTCGCAAATCCTACGGCGGGAGACCTTGCAAGAAGAACCGGCAAGAAAACCTTTAAGGGCAATCTTTTTCTCCCTGTTATATTTTATACAGAGTCGTCAAATTGAAATTGAATTCCATCACAATAGAATACTTAATTTAAGTAGTAACATTTGCTCTTAATCTATATATATAAAATCGAGGGGACATAACTCACTCATCACGAAATCTCGAAAACTACTGTACCAACTAAGATGTAATTTGGCAGGAAGGTAGATTATGACTAGGAGACGTCCGCTAAGAACGGATTTTGGGAAACTCCCCCCTGAAGGGGTAAAATGGGGGGGTTAACGTTATATGGAACTTCCTCATTTATGGATTTAGAAGCATGAAAATTAGTACCTTGGATATTGGTTATGATTGAAAATGATTGGCGTTAGCGAAGTTAAAAACCTCCCCCCTAATGGGGTAAAATGGGGGGTTAAAGTTTATATGGAACTTCCTCATTTCTGAACTTAGAAGTATGAAAGTCGGTATGTTTGATACTGATCACGATTGAAAATGATCTGCGCAGGGGAAGTTAAAAAATCTCCCCCCAAATGGGGTAAAAAGTGGGTTTCAAGTTAATATGGAAATTCCTCATTTTTAGAATTAGAATTATAAAAATTGGTATGTAGGGTACTGGTCACAATTGAAAATTATCTCTCAGCCAAGTTTAAAAAAATCTCCCACATAATGGGGTAAAATGGGGAGACTAAGCTTATATGGAACTTCCTCATTTCTGAAATTAGAAGTATGAAAATTGGTATATTGGATACTGGTCAGGATTAAAATGATCTGCGTAGGTGAAGTTAAAAAAACCTCCCCTAATGGGGTAGAAAGGGGGGGTTGAAGTTTATATGGCTAAGGAGTATGGAAATTGATATGTAGGACAATGGTTCGGATTAAAAATGATACGCGCAGGCGAAGTCAAAAAAACCCTCAATGGGGTAGAAAGGAGGCATTAGGCTTATATAAAAACTTCCTTATTTCTGGACTTCGGAGTATGGAAATTAATATGAAGGATACTGGTCATGATTAAAAATTATCTTCTTAGAAAAAGTAAAAAAACCCTAATAAGGTAGAGGGGGGGTTAAAGTTTATATATGGAGGGGTATTAAAGATACAGAGTTTGAATGTTTGTGGTTCAATCACAACAAAACGCTCTTGCCTGGACAATTTCATACGGTTTTATTAACTCGGGAAAAAGTACGATTCCCGTGGGATACAGTTTTTTTTCTCACTTTACTTTGTTAAATTTAGCATGGGTTCTATGCAAATCATTTTCATGCAAAGCAAATTGTGGTTTGGTTTCTCAAAAAGAAATAAGGTCTAACTTTCTAGCCTAAACTGCATAAAAAAATGTGTAATACTGATTTTATTGAGTTTTATTCCAATGCATAAAGAACTTTTTGCTTTGCACGAATGAGCTGTCCGAATGATAGGACCCATGCTACATTAAAAGTACCTATTAGCAGAGTATTGATATTTTTTTTTTGCATTTTGGTAGTTCAAGAGTAGGAATGTCCGAATATTTTTTCATGCGAAAGTAGCTCCTGTCTGTTTGTCTAAATATCGTTACCTTCTCATGCCTAAAGAACTGATCTGACTTTCATGAAATTTGGTACCTATATAGAGCAGTGGGTAGAGAAGCGTGCTCGGCCTGCGATCGCTGAGGTTATGTGACTTTCGTTATGGTTTATCACGGGATGGCTGTTCAAAAATATATGGTGCTTCGGAAGACACGATAAGCCGAAGGTTTTGGCTGCATTTAGATTGGTTTAGAAAATAAGTTTAGCGCGGGCGAAGCTGTGGTGTGGAATGGAATTGGTATTTAAGGTGGAAGTTTGAGTTCATGGGAAGGATTATATTTAGAATAGAGATAGTTAAGGCCCTGGGAAGGACAAAACTTAATTTTTACCGCGGGAAAAATAACTTTAAGCGCGGGTAAATTTGCGGGCAGAAATTGGTATTTCAGTAAATAGTTTGAACCCTGCTGGGAAGGATTATGATAGGCTTCTTTTACTTTTTACCACAGGAAAGTATCATATTCCCACGGGAAAATCAGTGGGTATTAATTGTTTGTCCGTCTTCTACGTCAAAACAGTGCAACGGATCAATGTGATTTTTGGTACGGGGGTAGATCAGCTGGAGAGTGACATAGGCTACTGTTCATTCCGGAAAAATATCACATTCCCTCAAGATAATGTCGTGTAGAACACGCGGGCGAAGCCGCGGGCGGAAAGCTAGTATTATATAATGTAACAGTAAACCATTTTCAACTAAACAAGAAATCAAATATGTCAACATGTTAGGCATAGCTTAACTTGTAGATCCAGCACTATTGTAAGATGGTTCAATGGGTTATGAATGGCTCTGGAAAATAAGTATAACAGTGAGATGCAATTTTGTTACTTTATTAAAACACCGAGAATACTTAGAAGACTTGCGGCAAAAATGCAGTCTGTTATTAAATTTGGTACATATTGAATTCTCCGTTATTATTCTCCTTTTCTTTGGAAGGGCTTGAAAATCGGATGACATGAAATGGGTCGAGCAAATTACACTGCTCCGCTTGAGATCCCAGGTTTGCTTATTATTGCAAAAACTTTTCCATGAATTCTTTAATTCAGGATTTTTATGGAAGCTGTAAACACAAAAAGTGCGATAAATAAACAATGAAATTATAATGCTTTCATCATATTTGATCCAAAAAAAAAATAGGCCGCCGTGGATAATCGATCGGACGGGCCTATTATTTTTATAACGTATATTCTACACCGCCGTGTCTTCATTCATACTTGATGTTACGGCACCCTCAGTGCGCGAGTCTGACTTGCTCTTGATCGGTTTTTGTTTATTCTAATTACATGCTAGGTAACCCAATAATAATAACGTACTATAGTTCATATAAAACCATGATAACAATCATTTGTACATATGAATAAATAACGTCTCGTCGCGTCGCCAACTGCCACTCAAATTTATCGACAAACATTATGACATGTAACGGTAACATCACTGTGTTGCCCATCGTCGGCGAGAAGTCGGATTTATCGCGCGACCGATCTGAAATTTGTATAAACCGGTCGAGCTAACATGACAGCTGCAGGTTATACCCGTCCTTCTCACTCTCCGGGCATGCGGAATCGAGTGAAAGAGAAGAGTATAAACTGCAGGCGTCATGTTTGCTCGACAGAGTTATATGGGCTAGCGGACTTGATGTTGCTGAACAAATCCGTCAACAATTTAAGAATAAAATATGCGAATTTGGTATTTAAATGTAATTAAATAGCAATAATATGATTAGAATTTACTTGCATGTGAAATGTTACACCATCTTTTTGTTAACTTGATGTTCCAGACCTTTTTTCTACAGCAAAAAACTGAGCAATTCGGCATTTTTAATACTGCGGCGTTCACTTGCGCGACTGGACTCGGTCTAGTAAAAAATCTGAGTGCAACTAGTTTTTGCCCACTTGGGCTAGTACTTTGACAGAGGGGAAATGCTTCGTATGCCTACTCCCTTCCGAGACGGAAGGCCCGCGTTGCTCGAAGGGTGAGTGTATTAAATTGTTGTTTTTAGTCAAAATTGACCTAAAACTGTGTGTAAAGCATTTGATTACTATCTGAAAATTGTTTGTAATGATATCTTACCAATATCTAGGCATTATAATGATGAATTTTGAGAGAATTATGAAAAAAATGTTTTGTTTATAATTCACTAGTGATTGACAAATTCTTATCGACAAAATGTCGATATTCAATACCAAAAGTTGATAGAGCTCAGGCTTATTCAGTAGCTGTTGTACACCCGTCTTTCGGCATTATATTATTATTCGGTAGTACCTAGCTCTCCGCCGGCGGCTTCGCCCGTGTAAACTACACGACGTTATCCCGTGGGAATGTGATATTTTTGCGGAATAAAAAGTAATAAGTAGCCTATGTTCCTCTCCAGGCAACAAAATATCTGTGTCTCAAATTTCAGCCAAATCTGTTCAGCCGTTATGGCGTGATTGAGTAACACATACTTCCTACTTTTATAATAAACCACCCAGGTTTAATTTTTTTTATGCTACCCATATTTTTTTAAAAGAAGTAGTTTAGTTCTAGGATTAATTATTAATCCTAGAATTAATAATTAATTATTAAAAATATGGGTAGCATAAAACAAATAAAAAGTGGGTCGACCCCACATGCTATGCGAGGTCGATTTATTCGACAATTGAAATTCGAGTCTTATAATACGTATGCAGCAAATAGTCGTGGTTTTAGTAATAATTCTTTTTTTGTTTTAAATTACACTTATGGATCTTAATTAAAATTTTATCAATTATTTTTGCAGATTTCCTTCCGAACTGAGTCTAAGAAACAAATGGTTAGAAAATATGAAAGCCCTAAACAGGACCCCGAAGGAAACAGATTCACTTTCTTCAAAACATTTTGACACCTAGTGTTTCTTCACACATAACACGTTTTTTTTTTAATAAACTTGTTACTTGAGCAGTACTTATTTCTGTTTTTTATTTTGTATAAGCTACTCCTTTATAACATGAATTAAGTAATATAACGTCAATTAAGGCTGTAGTTGTGTGTGTCAGTAAACGGTACGGATACGTACCTTGTAGTACCTCGATGAAAAAAAGAGTACCACAGTATTTTAACAGTTATAACACATTTTTGGTGGCCGGGCTGCAATGCATAGGACCCAACCCGGCCACGCTTCTATCGAAATAAATACTAAGTTTATGATGCAATTTTGGTACAGGGTGATGGTACCTATCCTGTACCAACGAAAAAAAAACGCCTGACATTATTGATTGATCGACACAAGACGTCGAGTTACGTATATTGCTCAATCATGAATGTCATGCGTTTTTTGTCAGAAATTTCGATGCCCAAAACATTTATTTTATTACGATTTTAAAGGAAAAACGGACACATTTTCGATTGTACAGAATAGGTACCATCACCCCGTACCATAATTACATCATAAACTTAGTATTTATTTCGATAGAAGCGTGGCCGGGTTGGGTGATTGGATCCTATGCGTTACAGCCCGGCCACCAAAATGTGTTTCACTGATGAAATACTGTGGTACTCTTTTTTTCCATCGAGGTACTACGAGGTACGTGTCCGTACCGTTTACAGCCTTAATTGACGCCGCCGCTGGCGCCGTGGCCGGGCCAGAACGTAACACACGTATTTACAAACAAAAAGTATTTAAGTATATATTATCCGTTATCAAGTTCATGTAGACAGTTTCTTAAGAAATTTACTACTTATGGGCTTAGATTGTAAAAAAATATATTTATTATGTTTATTATCATCGATATATTATCATTACCACAGTCGACCTAAGAACATCACTAATGTTAGGTAGTACCATCGTATCTGCCTACAGCGCCAAAATGGCGATACTCAAATGATCACAAAAGTATTTTACGTCAGCCAGTCCAGTGGTAGGTATAATAGAGGTCAGTGGCAAAATCAAAGATATTATAATATAACAAGATTGCGCACTCATGAGTTACAGCCGAGCCGAGCGAGATAGGCCTATTATGGTGTGCGTCCCTCTCTAATGAGAGAGACGTGAGTGACTACGCGATTTGGTTTTGTCGAGGACAATTTATAGTTAACCAGACTTGGCTCACGTAGGATTCGAACATCACGCTTCCTAGGGAGCTCTTGTAGCTAAAAGAAACATACATTTAAACATCCGAACTCACTTTCTATTTATAATATTAGTTAAGATGAGGACTCCGCGAGGCAAAGCATTTGCACCACTTATGAGGCAAAAATGTGACAATCGACACATACACATATGCTTTATAAGCATACTTACTTTTGAACCGACTTCAAAAAAGGAGGTTGTCAGTTTGACCTGTATGTAATTATATGAAATGTATGTCCGTATTTCTGATAGGCGTATTTTGCTAAAATGGATAGAAATAAAAAGTCCACGTATAATAATAAAAATCTGTTTATTAGTTAGACTATACATTGCTAAACAAAATTTTCTTGCGGATCTTTTGACGCATGGAGGCTTTGTGTCCAATTAATTTTAAAGATGCGTTTTTTGCGTACCTACTTTTTTAACCTTAAATTAAGATACAGATGTTATAATACATTTAATAAGTTTTGTTTCATGCCTATTTTCTGATAAAGTTCTTCTTCTTTTTCTTCTTCCGCTGAGTATTGTGTAATTTTTTCAGATATGAGGTTAAGCCAACCTTTTTTAATATTTTCATCTTTAGGAAATCTGAAACAATGAAAATTAATGTTTGGGTTAAGTAAGAAAGTAAATTCCAGTCTATAGACTAAAAACGAAATGGACACCCTACTATACGCAAGAATTAAAGTTTGGCTAAATACTTACCTATGAAAAGATACACCGCTCCGTTTAAATGATTCGCTTTTGCATCCTTTCACACATCAAGTGAGAACCATTTTTATTGATTTAAACGTAATTTTAAAATGATAATTAAGATCCACACACTAACTTTACACACATAAATTAATTTGCCGTCGCCATATTGATGATGTTTTTATTTTTATTAAAATTGTCCAGACGCAAAGTGTTGCATATTTATTATAATTAAAACTACCATAACACCGACTCTTACATTAAAAAAATTGTTTTTCAAGGTTTTAAATAATACAAATGATATGGACTTTATTATTATCAGTTTAACATTCCTTTTAATTAATTAATAATTTGAAAATTCTCGAGAACAGGAAATATGAATTTGAATTAAGTTCTACTACAACCAAAAATATTTAATGGTGGCAGCCCAGTAGACAGGGATGCAATCCTATTTAGGAGCCTCTCGCTCGGCTCGTTTTTCCGTTTATCGAAATGTCATACGAAAATAAACCTTATTGTAACTGCATAGAATCGAATTGACATTGCTTTTATTTTCATAGTGCACAATCTTGTTATATTATAATATCTTTGGGCAAAATACCATCAAAATAAGCGGTGCATTCCGATTCACGCTGTCAGCGATGTCATCGCGTTCGCGCTGATTTGCATTAACCAAAGGATGGAGGGCCATAGCTAGAAACAGCTTGAGACCTATCAGAGGATTTAGTTAAAAAATAGTTGATTCCTAAGCAAAACTCCATGTAATTTCTAATGGTCAATTAAAACTGCTATGACCAAATGAGTCAGGCCCTCAGTTCATCAATTGTCAAAAATTTGCTGTCACCTGTCAAAGTAATTAAGCATTGATTGTTAATAATTTTTGAATCCGAATATAGTAAAGAATTCGTGAAATCTTTTCAGAAGTTTTCAATTGTCTAGAATATACCGTTACAGATTTATAAAGGTTTAGCTTGGGCTCTCAGTTCATCAATTTGTACAATAATGAATCTTCCAAATTTGCAAGTTAACTAAAGAAATACATAAAAATACTTTGAATTTCTGATTCTTTAACACTTCTGGGAATTTTTAACGTAGAAACAATGGTGCAAACGTTAATAGTTTAGTAATAATTGGATTTTTTTTATTTTGACAATTGATGAACTGAGGGCCTGACGTTTTCGGTTCTACTGACTAGCCTTCGCCACATAGATTAACCACTCAATGGTTACGCACGCTTAAATATGCTTACGGGGCAATGGTTCCTCAGCACAGCTCCGCTCCGCTCCGCTTCGCTCGCTCGGCTTTAAATTAAGTTTTACTCAAAAACTAGAAGGATTTAATAAAAACTAATTATAGATTTATAATGCTAGTTAAATTTGCAATAAGATTGTATCATTTGTAGATGGATTTTTATTACGATTTAATTAGAAACAGCGAGTTGAAGTTGCAGAAAAGGAAATGTTTTACCGATTTCTTTTTAAAACATGCAATAAATACTAATAAATAAACAATTATTACAGACCAATTTGTGTTTAAATAATAGTTTACAATGATGTTATTAGATAAAATAAAAAAAAAGATAACTCTCTTTTAGAAAAATATTGTTTAATTAAAGATATAAAAATGTAAGTAAAGAATCACCCTTACGGGCTACAAAAGTATGGATCGATTTCGTATCGGCTTCTTTTTTGTAAGTAGATAAATTTTAAATATATACTTTTTATGGGTATTGAGGGCATAAGAAGTATATATTAATGTATTACAACATATTTAGTACAATATATTTAGTCACATTTATATATTTTATTTTTCCATACTTAGCTAACATTGCCTAAACCACGCAATGGTTCCTTGCCTCCTGGAGGCAAGCAAGTCGGCGAACTTCAATCGAATATAATACGCCAAATTTTTATTAAATTGGACCAATTTCTTGTTCTACAATTAAAATAAGGTGTCTAGATTTAGATTACTATAAGTTGGATAGGAACAGAGAGTGATTTGACACAATTAATTAAAGTATTTTAATTAGCTGTCAGCTTGCCTCCAGGAGGCAAGGAACCATTGGGGCGGGTAAAAATACTTGCCTGTGGGAGGCAAGGAACCATTGAGTGGATAATGAAAGTAAGCTTACGTTTTTTTACGAAATCTTTACTAGAAGTTGACCTAGCATCCGTTTCTCTAAGTACCATACTTTCAGAGATTGAATTTTTAATTTTTGTGAGAACAAAATTGACAGATGGTGACCATCGATTTTTACTTTTTTTTAAGGACGGTATTATTATAACAAGAACACTAAAAAAAGAAGACTAAAAATAGAACCACAAACTGAGTTTCATTGAAATCGGCCTGCAAACAAAAAAGTCGGCTGCCATCTTGGATTTTTAATATATTTGACATTTCGTTGGTGTTTTCTTGTCAAAATAGTACCAGAAACTGAATTTCATCGAAATCGGCCAGCAAATAAAAAATTTGGCCGCCATTTTGAATTTTTATATTTTTAACATTGCGTTGCTGTTTTCTTGTCAAAGTAGAACCAGAAACTGAGTTTCATCGAAATCGGCCTGCAAACAAAAAAGTTGGCCGCCATCTTCGATTTTTTGATATTTTTAACACTGCGGTGCTGTTTTCTTGTCAAAATAGTACCAGAAACAAATCGGCTTACAAACAAAAAAGTTGGCCGCCATCTTGGATTTCTTTATATTTTTAACATTGCGTTGCTGTCTTCTTGTCAAAATAGTACCATAAATCGAGTTTTATCGAAATCGGCCCACAAACTAAAAAATTGACCGCCATCTTGGATTTTAATTTTTTTGACATAGCGTTGCTGTTTTCTTGTCAAAATAGTACCAAAAACCGTGTTTCATCGAAATCAGCCTACAAACAAAAAAGTTGGCCGCCATCTTGAATTTTTTAATAATTTTGACATTGCATTTGCATTATTAAATTATTTTATTAATTTAATATCGCAATACCAATGTACCCACCCGGGGTCGTAAAAGGTCCACCGTCACATTTTAAAGTGACAACCCTTACGTACTTACATAAATACCTATACAGGCGTCGGCATCGCCCAACTTCAAGGGCGTTGTCCAACTGTATAGAAAGATTGCTTTAAACTGTGCCACTATTATGGTTACGGCGAGTTACGATCTTTAAGACTTCGCTTATAGTATATACAATGGCGAAATCTATAATAATTTAACGAAGACAAACGGTAACCTTTTTCGTAATTTGAATGTCCACGGGCTACAGGACTATAAGGTTAGTTTGTAAATAAACTACAGGACCTTATTTTTAATCTGTATCTGCGTTTGAATTTTTGATACATTATGTACTTAACAAGCAATAAATTTAATAATAACATGCGAATCCTCGCGGTTTTACCCGCATGGTACTCGTTCCCATGGGAATATCACGATAAAATATAGCTTATGTCATTCGGAAAGAATGTAGCTTTCTAATGGTCAAAGAAATTTCTAAATTAGTCCAGTAGTTTTGGAACTTATTAAATTCAAACAACAACCAATCAAATCTTTCCTGTTTACGATATTACTATAGATGAGGAAGCACTTGGCGGCTCTTCTCGCCTTGAAGCCCCCAGTACAGGATGGCCACTCATGTTCGTCGACCATGATGGACCATCATGTACAGGGGCGGTTTGCGTTGCTCGCAGGCGGCAATCACACGCAAACTCCCACACCGGGGGCTTTAAGCCCCCAGTACAGGATGGCCGATCATGTTGGCCGACCATGATGGGCCATCGTGTACAGGGGCGGCTTGCGTGTGATTGCCGTCTGCGAGTAACGCAAACTGGCCCTGTACACGATGGCCCATCATGGTCGGCCAACATGATCGGCCATTCTGTACTGGGGGCTTTACAGTTGTTGCGTCTCACGCGCGCGGTCGGGCCAATGATTGTGTGCGTACATGCACAAACACATACACATTGTGTCATAGTCATAAAGAACTTAATCATGTGCAAATGTAGGTATAATTTAAGCACATTATTAAGTTTTATTATTCTAAAAAACTAGAACTAAACTAAATTATACACTATAATTCTGTTTTAAATTATCGAGGTGATTACGAAACTGCTTTTATAAAATATAGGGTGATATAGGTAGGTAGTCACAAAAATACTTGTATCTATAACTTCATCAATAAATATATCGATGTACAAATAGGGCAGCACTACGGAAAGGCGCCATTTTGGTTTCTCGGAATGTGTGCTTGTGTGTGTGTGTATGCTTCAATTTTTCGTAGGTATGCCATCTCCATAGGGTTCAGTACTCAGAGACTCTGAGCCACAGAACGGGTGAAACTACACTCTGACAGCTGTCAGAGTAAAATTTCACCGAGCCACGGAACGGCCAGGACTGCGTTCCGTCGTTTTGTGCGTGGTTGTTTGGTTAAAATTTCACCCGTTTGAGTTGCAACCGAGCGACGGAACGATCGAGTTGTTTTCATAACCTCAAAATTTTTGACGACGCTTGTGTTGGAAATTATTTACTTTTGCTCGAGTTTTATAGCTATTTCTGCAACATTTTGACTTTAATCCTCCTGGAAGATGAGATAGACGAAGTAATTACGGCGATAAAGTAAAAATTTTTCGAGACGTCATTCAAACTTTGACACTTTTCATTGTTCAAACGTCAAATAGCTGTCAGAGTGAAAAACAACCGGTTGTTTGGTTGCTGCACTCTGAGCCACAGAACGGGTGAAACTACACTCTGACAGCTGTCAGAGTAAAATTTCACCGAGCCACGGAACGGCCAGGACTGCGTTCCGTCGTTTTGTGCGTGGTTGTTTGGTTAAAATTTCACCCGTTTGAGTTGCATTGCAACCGAGCGACGGAACGATCGAGTTGTTTTCATAACGTGTTCATAACCTCAAAATTTTTGACGACGCTTGTGTTGGAAATTATTTACTTTTGCTCGAGTTTTATAGCTATTTCTGCAACATTTTGACTTTAATCCTCCTGGAAGATGAGATAGACAAAGTAATTACGGCGATAAAGTAAAAAAATTTCGAGACGTCATTCAAACTTTGACACTTTTCATTGTTCAAACGTCAAATAGCTGTCAGAGTGAAAACAACCGGTTGTTTGGTTGCTGCACTCTGAGCCACTGAACGGGTGAAACTACACTCTGACAGCTGTCAGAGTAAAATTTCACCGAGCCACGGAACGGCTAGAGCGCGCCCCGGAGTGCGCTCGAGTGCACCAGTCTGGCGCAACTTCCATACAAAAAAGTGTTGTATGAAGTTTGTACCAGAAATATCGCTGTCTTGCTTTCACCTATTTGACTCTCACTCACTCTGACTGACAGTCAGCCGCCAGCCGCCAAATTTGACATTCTTGTCTTGTTGACTGTTTGTAAACGAAGCTTGATTTTAATATTATTGTGTGAATTTGTGCATTTTGTGAATTACTCGCAAAATTTCGCCTTAATTGTACGTTTTCGTGGTCCCGTGTGATCTGTTGAGAAATGTATTACAAAACTTGTGAAATATATTATGTGGTTTACGAGCCGGCTGGTCAGAAGGCCAAAAGCGAAATTTAAATGATTCAAACGTTATAACATCAGGTTTTTTCCCAAGTTGGTCCAATTTTGAAGTGCATAATAAAGTAAAGTCCGTTCGGATAGATAGTATCGGTACACCCGCACGGCATTGTGGCTCTTTTTTAGTGCATTCGTGCATGCAGTCGGGCGGGTCTAAACAAAAACACAAAAAATTGTAAATACATGTTTCACGCCTGACTTCAAAGTACTTACTTAAGTACGTATACTTAAATACGTATTAATTACGTACCTACGTGAATTTTTAAGGCGGTTTGTATGATTTACATTATTTATTCATTTACATGCTATGCTATATTAACATATTGTTTCTTGTGAATATTCCAGAACCTTCAACTACAACTGCAAAAATAGCACCTGCAGCCCCTCGGAAAAGAAAACAGGTTTTTTTATAGTATCTTTATTGCCAAATGCATGTATATATATTATAAGTTCGATTAAATTAGACTTTGACTTTAATAATGGAGTTTACTTTTAGCCCCATTTGCGCCAACGTGAAATTCTTGTTAAACTTGGTTTAACTTTTTGAATGAAAATTTTATTGTCACATAACTCTTGTTTAATTTAAACCGAGAATTAACGTTAGCGTAAGTAAGGCATCAATTAGACCCTAAAGTTTGCAAAATGATAGAAATGGAATCCTGATATTTTTTAATATCGCCATCGATAAAAAATCCCACGACTGGTACATCACTATTTCGGTTATTATGTTGGGAACCCTGTACGTCATGTACGTCATAATTTCAGCTATGTGGTTGGTATTCCGTTTTAGTATAACTGCCATACAAAACGATAATTTACTTTTTTTCTATGAAAGACCCGTCTCTTAAACGTAGTGATTACATGCTCTTTGGAGTGCACTCGAGCGGAGCCATAGAACGCTCCCTAGAGCGCGCCCCTGCCTGAGTGCGCTCGAGTGCACTTGATCGAAGCGACGGAACGCACGCCTGTATCGGCCCGGCCCACAGAACACAATTACTCCATAGATAAGACACTATATATACAGGAATAGATAGTCAACTCAGCTTTTCAAATTGTCTAAAATGTGGTGAACTCGCCCATAGATGGCGATGTAAGTCATACTTCCTGCGAGCTTGCCTTTTGACTTACTAGATGGCGCTGTAATATAAAATTTTGTAGAATAAACTTTTCATATTTGAATATCAAAATATTGAAGAATGATTTGTTATTAATTTTGCGGACTTCAAAGTTATGCAAAACATTAGTACTACGACGAGAATAATTTGTAGCCACCACAGGGCTTGTATTCCACAAAATAACTATGATTTTGTTACCTAGTTATTTTGTGGAATACAAGCACTGTGGTGTCCACAAAACTTTAAAGTTAGAAATGAATGAAATTATGTCTTAAAGAAATCACTTACTATAGTGGAATAACAATTAAATAAAACAACATACTTAGAAATTAAGAATTTATTTTCTTTTAACATTTAAACTTCTAATGCAAAATATAAACCAACAGATAATAATGACTATCACATTGATTCAACAAAACAACAACACACTTGGATCCATTACGTTTTCAACTTAACGCACTGCTTTACAAAAAATATAAGTATTATTTAAAAAATTAACATAAAAAATTCGCGACTGAATTTGACGTTATTTGACAAAATATCATGGTTATTATTCTTTTTTATGGTTTAGCCAAGGAATTTATAAGTACTACGTACAACAGGAAGGTGCACTCCATATTTTTGTGTATTTAAAAATACACTTTAAAATTAAGAGATAAGGTTTATATTTCAATACAAAATGTCAACGGTCCAGCTGAGACCGCAAGAACGAGGTGAGGGTGTCTCTTTCTCTGAAATTGCCAGCACTCTTAAATAACAGGTTTAGTAGATTTATGGTTCACAGCTTGCGTTATAAAAATTAAATTTCGTAAAATTTCCGCTTCGTATTACTTTTAGTCAATAGAAAACATCGCATATTAATTTAGGTATTACCGTATTAAGCATAAAAATGTATCAGGTCGTTTAAGTTTTTTATGGCTTATCCTAGAAAAGAATTTGAGTGATAGATTTCAGAATGTTAAAGTAGCAACATTACAAGCCGAATGACGTTTTCCGTCTTCGTTGCAGTGTTGCCAATTTAGCACTTTCGGTGCTAGATTTAGCACTATTTTCATAAGTCCAGCACGAAACAACGGCATATAGCACCTAGCACCAAATCTAGCACTAAATCGCACCTATTCATGCTGATTATTTTCTGGTTACCGCAGAACAAAAGGCAGTCACGCGGTCAGTAACAAAACGCTTTATGCAAAGGAAATCTGATATAATTAATACTTGACTAGATCTTCTTTAAGATAGTTATGTAAGTCTTACTTACTTTATCTTGTTTGTTGATTAATGATTTGCTTCTTTAAAACGGACGAAAAAGCTTAGTGCGTGGTGAGTTACGAAAATGGATATTCATTTAAGCAAAAAAAAAGTCAGGTAAGTATGCTCAAAGTTTCGGAAAAGAGTGGGATCGGATCGTTCGATTCGAAATACAAGAAATGGCTTAGATAGACCACTCGGTAATAGCTTGAAAGCAATGTGTATATTTTGCAAAACAGAAATGAATGCAAAAATAAGCGTCATTCAAAACACGAAAAAAACGCATAAAATCGAAATAAGCCTCATTCACAATCAAAAAATCTTTTTTTAAATTATCTAGCACTATTTTTGGAAATCCATACTAATCTAGCACTATTTTAGATGTCGTTTAGCACCAATTTGTGGTATTGAGTTGGCAACCCTGCTTCGTTGTGTCAAGTTCGCAAGTCGCTCGTCGCCGCCCGCCGCCCGTCGCGCATGTTCGTGGCCGCCGTAATGGGATGGAGTGAGATAAACTGACCTCGTTCTTAATATCTCATTAGGACCGTATTATAAATTCCTTGGGTTTAGCTCATAGAGTAAGGGTGGGTTGCACCATCTTACTTTAACCGGAACTATAACAAACACAAACTTATCTTGAGTCAGTGGCCAAATGTAGAACTATTGGGTTATTGCTTAGTGTTACCTAGGTTTCGCTATAGACGACAGCGACGCTGTCATCGAGTCAGATAAGTTTGTATCTGTTAAAGTTAAGGTTATTCAAGATGTTGCAACCCAGCCTAACTGTGTATGATTTTAATAACTTAGCAATAAATCATTCTACGTATTTATACGTATATTTTTATTTGTATCTATAACATTAACTTTACTACTTTGCCACAGTATAGAAAAAAGAAACTTTTTTTTTCTGTTTCAATAGAATTTACTTTTCTAGTCTGTGTACGGTTTTAGCGCCCCCTGGTGGCGAGCTCTGGTCGCTAAGCGAAGCTAAATTGATACAATGTTGTATGGATGGAAGTTACCCATGTATTATTTTTCTCTTTGAGTTACCCCCCCATGAATTACTCCTAGCGGAGGCCCGGCCACCCGGCCCCCGGCCTCGGCTGCTGAGAAAGTAGATAGTATTTGTGAGTAATATTATTCTATGGATAGTATTAGCAGCACAAAGTAACTACGCGGGCGGTCGGTGGTATGGTATTAGTGGTATTATTGATAAACAATATAGTGAGGTCAGTGAGCTGTATAGGAATAAAGGAAAGATAGTAAGTAGTTTACTGGCGTCCTTTATAATTTGTGCTGGCGTCTTTGAATGCGGCATTAAATGACCTAATGAAGATGAATAAGATTGGGAAGTCCATATACTGTCGCGTGTGTCTTCGAACTGACCCTAAAGTTAAAAAGAAATGTACATCGCTTTTCGCCAAATACAACGATTGTTCGCTAAATGAAATCATTAATTCAATAGCAGATGTTAAAATACTACAAGGCGATGGACTGCCAAGTATGATTTGCCCAGATTGTTTGTTAGAGCTCGATACAGTTGTTGGTTTCAAATTAAAATGCGAAAGGTCAAATACCTTGTTGAAAAGTACAATTTTATGCAACCAGCAGTTGATAGAACATGTAACAACACCTTTATCATCTTCAGATGAAATAAAAAAGGAGGAACCTCAAGAACTAGAAGAATACCTAGAGGAGTACTTGGATGAAGATTGTGAGTATCTCAATAAAACAGAAATAAACATAGACTTTGAACCTAAACCAGAGCAAAGTCTAAATGAAAACACAATTGATAAGAATAGAAAAGTTATAGATAGACTTGAATGCAATGAGTGTGGCCGCTTCTTCAGAAGCAAATGGAAAATTGGAGCACACTGGAAAAAAGTGCATATGTATGAGTCATTGATATGCCCGCTATGTAAGCGTGCCTTCAAAACATATAAAGCATTAAACCTCCATAAAAAGAAAAAGTCAATGGCTTGTCTCACAGCTTCTAAAGTTCGTGTTGAAGGAGTTGGTAAGGCAAGGGTGTTTCATTGCATTGTATGTAGCTACACTTCTAAAAGAGTGAGATGTTTACAATCTCACTTAGTAATCCACACAGGAGAAAGACCATATATTTGTAATATATGCTCAAAAGGTTTTGGTCAACAAACTTCATTGCAAGACCATCAGGAATCAGCGCATAAAATCTACAAAGCAGAAACAATATGTATGTACTGTGGAAAACATCTCAAAGGTCGCCATCAAGTATATTCCCATATGAGAACTCACAACACAAACTATGTACAGTGTGACATTTGTAAAAAATTTCTGAAAAGTAAAAGTAGCTTAATTCAGCACATGAAACGACA
The DNA here is from genome assembly GCA_949710035.1 of Crambus lathoniellus. Taxonomy (NCBI): domain Eukaryota; kingdom Metazoa; phylum Arthropoda; class Insecta; order Lepidoptera; family Crambidae; genus Crambus; species Crambus lathoniellus. The sequence continues at coordinate 34,206,381 of OX453297.1, forward strand.
TTCCAACCTTAGATCCTTCTCTTGTGACAAATGTAAAAAAACATTTAATACCATCTCTGATCTGATCAGCCATAGACGTTTAATTCACGAGAAAGGAAAGCGTATTTTTAAATGTGATATATGTGGTTTTAAAGCATTCACATCAAGAATCCTTCAAACACACAAATCTAATCATACAAGTACTAATGTACCATGCCTGGAGTGTGGTAGGTTTTTTGAGGATGCTCAGAAAGTGGCGGTGCATCGCAAACGGATACATTTTGGTGAAAGGAATTTTCCATGTCCACTTTGCGAGAAGAGATTCTTAACCAAAAAGACGCAACGCAAACATGTGATAGAAGTTCATAAGTGCACATTTTTAATTAATAAACGGATTAAGCAAGAGAGTTAAGCTCTAAATCAATACTATCCATCCTGATAATATGATTGAAGTAGAAATACCACCATAAACCTTCTTCCAAAATAAAATACAATACATCAAATCAACATAGTAAAAAATTTAAGATAATCTTGATGCTCCTGTAATTTGATAAAACAATTTAATTTTATTGTTTGCGTAGACGAACCGACTTGTACTTATTATTTGACTGCATTATTTATTAAGTAAAGTTTCTTTTCAATACTTTAATCCTTTTTCTTTCCCTTAAAACCATTACAACCTACAGTTTGCAATAGGTAGGTATATAATTTCTGAAACAGAATGAATCATAAATTTAGCACTGCCTAGATATAAGCCTCACAAACACGCTTGAGCGATATTCCCATGATCTGAACATTAGGAAGAGTTAATTTGATTGATAGTGTGCTCAGTCAGATACAATGACAAGAATAGATTGGGGGTTATTATTATTATTATTATTATTTATAGGGGGGACGCCAGCGAAGCCGGACGGGTGATCAGTCACCTAGGTCGGGACCATTTCACCCAGTTCCCCAAGTCCCCTAAAAGCTGAAAAATCAGGGGGGAGGCGGGTTATCATTTATCCCACCGGCGTCGGACCCTCGAACCTACCTGTGCGCTTACAGTACCTGTTGAGTTGACTTATCGTTAACTTCTTTAGATCCTCTTCCTTAAGCTTGTCCGTTCCAAAGAGCTCCCAGCGCAGTGATGCGTACATCGGGCACTCTGCCATGAAGTGGTAGCTTGTTTCTTCTCTTTCTTTGCATTGCGGACAGATAGAGTCTTCTGTCCGTTTAATCACTGATAGGTGTCTGTTTAGTGGGCAGTGCCCAGTGAGTACACCTACAATCGTTCTTATATTTCTCCTACTCTGTTTCAGAAGTTCTCTAGTTTTCTTTTTGTCAACCGATTTGATGAAGATCTTAGACTGTCTGCAGTCCTTTCTTCTCATCCATCTTTGGTTGGCTTCCTTGACTGTTCTAATCTCGATAATGTTCTTAGTAATTCTATATGCGATTGGTAGTCTCGGTTCAGGGCCAATGAAGGGTGCATCAGCTCCTCCCCTGGCTAATTCGTCAGCTTCCTCATTACCTTCGTTACCCTCATGTCCGGGCACCCAGGCAACTTCTACCTCGACCAAGTTAGCAAGCTCCTGAATGCTTTGTTTGCATTCTTTTACCAAGGCTGAGGTAGTCTCCGTTTTGTCAAGGGCTTTGATGGCAGCTTGACTATCGCTATATATTATTATTTTTCCTACGTCATAATTGCCTATCTCACTTTTAATCGTGTTCGCACACTCCAGTATCGCGAATATTTCCGCCTGGAACACGCTGGCGTACTTGCCCAGATTAAAAGTAGTTCTTATAGTGTTGGGTTTAGCTATATATACCCCAGCTCCCGATAGTCCAGTTGACTCCTTTCTTGACCCATCTGTGTAGCATACTACAGTGCTATCCAGATTGTCATGTTCTAGTTTCCAGTCTTCTCTGGGTCTGATGCTTATTCTGTACTTTTTGTCAAAGATCCTTTCCTTTTTTATTAGGTCATTGTTGACCAGTATCATGGAAAGGTTTTCTTCGTACTTTTTCCCTATTTCAGCGTGACCTTGATCATTGTGCCTTCCTATCCATAGGTTAGTGCTTTTCAGCTTAAACCATTGTTCTGTAGCTTTCTTTTCGATTTCAAGATCTATTGGACTAAGGCCTAGTATCATTTCTAAGGCAGCCGTGGGAGTTGTTCTCATGGCTCCCGATACCATGATGCTAGCTAGTCTTTGTACCTTAGTGAGTTCTTTTTTATTGTATACTAGTTTTGCCTTATGCCACCATGCTAGTGCTCCGTGAAGGATTCTCGGTAGGATGATTGCCCTATAGATCCATTGGACCACTTCGGGTTTCATGCCCCAGTTCCTGCCAACGGCTCTTCTGCACTGCATGAGAGCTGTCATTGCCTTTTTACTGGTTTCTTTTATGTGGGTCCTATAACTTAGGGTACTGTCTAAGACTATCCCTAGGTATTTAAACTCCTTTACTGTCTCGAGTTCTACGTTCTCAATGTTAATTGGGATCATGCTATCAATCTTTCTTTTGTTAGTGAACAACATCAGTTTGGTTTTGCTAGGGTTGAGGTTCAATCCCTTGTCCCTGCACCATCTCAATGTTGTCATAATTCCACTTCTCATTATATCTCTGACCACGCTTAGAACTTTGCCTCTTACAAGTAACAGGCCATCATCCGAGTATGCTTGGATGTATATATTCATAGCAGTGATTCTGGTTACTAGTTCATCTATTAAGATACACCAAAGTAGTGGAGACAGACAACCTCCCTGGGGAAAGCCTCTCCTGGCTTTGATGGTGTATTTGATATCTGCTAGTTCTGCTTGTATGGATCTGTGTTGTAGCATGTTGGTGATCCAACCTGATATTTGCTTTGTTACGCCATCTCTGTTTAGTGCCTCCACGATGGATTGCGCAGACGCTTTATCAAAGGCGCCTTCGACATCAAAGAAGCACGCTAGGGCGTATTCCTTGTTTGTGATTGATCTTTCCACTCTGACTGCCATGTTGTGGAGGGCTGTCTCAATGGATTTCCCTTCCATATAGGCATGTTGATTGTCATGTAGTGGTCTTTTACTTTTGCCTATGGTTTCTCTTATGTGTCTATCTAGTATCTTTTCCAGTGTCTTCAGTAGGAACGAGGAAAGGCTGATGCATCTGAAGGACTTCGCCTCCTGATACGTGGCCTTCCCTGGTTTCGGTATGAAGACGGCCCTGACTTTTCTCCAGCAACTAGGTATATAGTTAGTTGCTAGGCTGCTTCGATATAGAACTAGGAGGTCCTCCTTTATAAACCTTAAAGCGGCTTGTAGCATCTTTGGGAAGATGCCATCTGGCCCTACTGCTTTATATGGTTGAAAGGAAGAAATACTCCACGCTAACATGTCCTCTGTAACTACTTTTCTAACCTCCCCCTCGCCATCTGATAGATTATCTGCCGACAGAGTGTTCATCTCCTCCTCTGTATGCTCTATGCAGTCCGGAAAGTGGGTGGCCATCATTTCAGTAAGTATTTCTTTAGGGTCCACTAAGATAGTGTCGTCTTTTTTAAGACTTCCTAGTTTACAGGTGTTGTCTTTTGCTAGCATCCTCACTAACCTGGCCGATTCAGGTTGTCCAGAGATGCCTTCACAAAAGGCTACCCATCCATTTCTGCTTTCTTTTCGGCTTGTGTACTTGAAATTATTTCGCTCTTCTCTGTACTTGTTCCAGCTCTCGTCGTCGTCCTTTTCTAGGGCAATTCTGAGTGCCTTCTTGGTTCTTTTCCTTAATTTCTTAAGTTCTTTGTTCCACCAGGGTTGTCCCTTCCCTGACTTAACTTGTTTTAGCGGACAGGCCGATAGATAGGCTTTCGTAAGGGCCTTTTCCAGTCTGTCTGCTTCTTTTTCGATTTCTACTGTGTTATTAATTAGCCTGCCATTGCCGGGTTTCCATTCATTCATTTCTTGATCGAATTTTTCCCAGTTGGTTTTCTTATTGTTTCTATAGCTTACAGTTTCGACTTGACAAGTCAAACTGTAGGTGATTCTGCGATGGTCCGAGAAGGAGTGTGAGGTGTCAACCCTCCAGTCCTTCATCAGATGACTTTCTTCTCTGGACATAAGTGTTATGTCCAATACTTCTTTTCTTGTTCTTGTGACGAACGTCGGTGTGTTACCTACATTCATTATTTCTAAGTTAGTACTAAGGATATATTCAAGTAATAAGTTACCCTTATTGTTGCAGTCTGTGCTGCCCCACACCGTGTGGTGAGAGTTTGCGTCACAGCCTGCCACAATGGGGATGTCCATACCTCTATATCTCGCTATTGTTTCTTCTAGGCGTGTCCCTGGTGGCTCATAGTCCGTCTCACTCGGGATGTAGACCGACATGAAGACCATCCTTTTCCTGCGCCCATCTGCTCCACATATTGTGACTATAGCTGCCGTAAGATCTCTGTAACATTCAACTTCTATTAAGCCTAACGCCCTTGCCCTTTTGCTGACATATATGCATGTCCTAGGATTCGACTCACCATCCCGACAGTAGATGGTAGTCCCTCCCAGACATCCGATGCCAGCCACACGGCCTACAGTGTTAACATAAGGCTCTTGTAGCAGGGCGATGTCTATGTCATTTGTAACCACGAATCTGCAAAGCTCGGTCATGGCTTCGCGGCAGTGGTGCAAATTTAGCTGATGTATCTTTATTTTTTTTTTGTTTATGTGTTTGTGTTTTGTGTGTGTTGTTGTGCATGTTGAGTGTTACTGTTTGTGTTTGGTGGTTGCGTGAGTCTTCCTGAACCCTAATGATTCGCCCCCGAGGTCGTGCACCTCTGGGCATCGGGTGATGTGCCAGAAGGTGCCGACTCCAGGATGCTTGTCACAGGGTCCGGGTTCATGCTTGTAGCATGTGGGTTGGATCCGCCGAAAACCAGGGAACTGGACCTCAGGGGCTGTGGGACGCGTCTTGACGCCTCACAGTTGTCCCCGCAGTCTCTGCCCCGATCGCCAGGCGGCCCACATGTTTGTGTATGTGTGCGTGTGTTGGCGCTTGTGGTTGGGTGCTCTGTACGAGTAACTGTGTTTGAGGCAGAGCACCCCGTCTGTGGATGTCTACCCCCCTTCCCCGCTCGTAGGACCCTTGCCTGAACTCTGGTGAGCTCATAATGGAGCCAGGCATGGTCCTTACTTTCCCCAAATACTTCGTTCGGGACACCCAGAACCAGCCGAGATCCCGTCGCCAACTTCTCCCCGTAGAGGAGGGTCCACTCTTGGATCCTCAACTCCTCCTGGTGCTCGTTGGCGAGTTTAAGGAGCGTTAGGGCGTCGGCGTGGTTCTCCTCGCTTCCAGGCAGCCACACAGCCACTCTGCTTCTGTTGAGGGGCCTAACTTCGAGCGTAGCGCCCTCGTACTCCCCCAGGTCGCAAGTAAGAATCCACTCCCTTGCCTCAGTCGTGTATGGTGTCACAAGGAAAAATCCTTCCGACACCAGACCCGACGTAGCGAAGGCAGTGGATCGTCCCTTGTCCCCCTCTATCCGGGCTAGCAGCCTCTCTCTGATGAGACCCACCAGCTTCTTCCTGATGTGAGCCGCCGCAGCCTCGTCCACCCTGGCCCCATCCCCCCGGCACACATAGACGGCGAGATCGCTCTGCTCCTTGGCGGAGCCTCGCGGTCCCTCCACCCAGTCGCTGCCGCGGTTCTGCCGCTTGGGCGGACGCTGCTGCGACGGTCCTTCATCAGGATCCGTCCCCTGTCTCTTAACTTTGGGTGGCCGTTGTCGCTTCTCGGTCCCAGAGCCCGCCGGGTTAGTTGGCGGGACCTGCGATCCAGAAGTTGTTTGGCCCCCCTTTAGTTTCAGAGCGAGCTTGCGCTTCTCTCGCTTCCACATGCTTTTTGTCATCGTCTGCCACCGGTTGTCATTGCCGGAACCACTGTCCTCATCCTTTTTAGGGGACGGGGTTGGAGACTCCAGCAAGACATCCTCTTTTATCTCCTTGTAACGGTTCAGAATCGCACCTGAACTATCTCGAATATTTCTTAAAGATTTAAAAGTCGAAATGTATTAATGTTACTTACCTCAATAACTTTTAATAGTATAAATGGATCCTGGTGTGGGAATAAATCACAAAGTCAAATTGGGTTGTGTCAACTGGGTTGTATTGAACAAAATTAGCCATTTACCATGTTGTTGCGCTGGGAATTTGCTTCATACTTTGTCAACACAGTGTATATGGGAGGGAGATTCTGTCTATAAGGCTTGGGGCTTGTTTAGTGGTTTCAGATTGCTTGAGGTAAACACTGAAAAAGAAACGGGTTAATGGTAGCGGAGCAGTTGTGGTCATTTGCATTTAATTTGGAAGTTAACACTTAAAGTTTTATGATTAATCTGAGGAAGTTATATACAGTAAATTTGTTTGAATTAGCGAGAAAATATAGTTAATAAATACCTGAGATTCAGAGATTGAAACAGTGATGTTTCGCAGCGGTTGGACTCTGTGACAAATTATTTCATATAAGAAGATGCACTTTGTTGAGGGTTTTGTCAATCGAATTTGCTTCACGGGAGTGTGGACAATACTTGTATTTCGATATTGGTTCACGAAATAATCGACACGAACTGTTATTAGTTAGTAAAATTATAAATCTTGTTGTAAACAAATGTCATGTCAAAATGGAATAATCCTGTCCAAGTGCAACGACAACTAGCGGCAGAGTTGAGAACTAAGACAAGTCAAATGACATCACATAAATATAGCGAGAAGGTTTTTACTCACAGAATGTTAAATTAACATTATGTAAAACTTAAATAAAAATATGGGTTAAATAATCAAAAGTACAGAATATTGGTTTCTATCTTAGATAAGATTCAAAGTTTCAAATATAAGGAATGTTTATTGGCTAGGGGTGATACGTTCGGAAATTATGTTCGAAAAATTACTATTTTGATAATAGTTTTCATTCGTAAATAATAAAAAAAGGGATCATACAAAATAATGTGTTTATATTATGTGAGAAGGTAATATTTTGAATAGTTTAGTAAATTCTATAACTTAATATTAGATAGACTATCAAAGGTTTCTGAACGAAAGCCAAGCGGGACGTTCAGGATGTTTGAAATGGTTTGGCGTTAGACGCTAGATGGCCTATCAGTTTTGTGGGGGGTGAATAGGGATGCAGGAATAGTTGGGTTGCCATGTTGTAAGAAATAAATACCTTATTTATAAAACAGAGAGAGGGGGTAATTATTGATGTATGGTATTCACACAAGATTAAAAGTAAAATACTTTAATTGTTGTAAAGGGGAAAAAGAAATATTTATAGGAAATAAAATTTGGAAAAATGAATAATAATTATTCTAGAATGTACAATTAAGACATTAAAACTAATAAACCTTAGTCAAATTAGTATTTCAAAGTTAAATAATTAGACATGAGACATTTAAGAGACGGATTAGAAATATACTGAAAAGTTTCCATTAAACATAGGGGTAAAATTTCCCTGAGAGTGGGGAGAATTTCTAGGTTGTAAAAGAAAAAAAAAGAAAAAAGGACGCTAACTTTTGGCGCGGTATGAGTAGGCCTATATAAGCAAAAACGACGCGACGCTCGCTCTTATTTCTCCGGGATCGACTTCGAGGCAACACGTATGGAAGACGAAACACTTTTTGAAGAAGTTTCCATTTTTAATCAAGCGAGAAGTAGTCTTCAAGCAAGTGTACAGTGAGTCCTTGCACCATAGGGCGTTTATTGGGTTCGCGATCTTTTAAACGTTTTAATTTTGGAATTCTGACTGGTAAATTGGATCCGAAATTAAAAGGTCTAGTTTGTTTACAGAAAGCATTTCAATTAAAGTAAATTATTCCCAAGTAAAATCCTAGAAAATGGGCTTAATTTGAGTCGGAGAGGGTTGGAAGCATAGAGTTTGTTTCTTCAGGAGTACATTTTTATGTCTCCGGGCTCCAGGCAAGGCTCACGGGAGGTTGTTAGGTAAAGAAAGTCTGGCATTGTGGAGTGTCAGATGAGTGTTCATTGGATAACGCTTAGTAATTTCCACATGGTTTGATCAGGCGGGCTGTTTTCATTGACAGTTTTTCAGTTAACACGTCTGATGGCGCGGGGCGTATGCCCCAGATTTGGAGGCAGTTGCGGCCTGATTGAACCATACCTACCTGTAGGGTGTCTATCTGTTCCCTTCCCAAGCAGATGGACCACGGCATGAGCGATAGGATTTTAGGGGGCCCACTCACCCAAACTTGACAGAATTGGGGCGTCAGAACTGGCGATACAGGCGCCAGGTTTGTGTTTGTTAGGAAAGTCGCATTTAGTCGGAAATTAGGCAGGTAAGTACCTACTTAGAATCACGAGCTAGGTAACTCGAAGACCTTTGTTCTGGCAGAAAGGGGGAGGTCTGCTGGGGCAAGGCTACGAGGGGAGTCTGGTATACAGAGTAGGTAGAAAGAGTAGGGTCGCTGTTAGGTCTATAAGTAGCATTATGTGTTATCACAAATTTATCTACGATCAAATCCGAATTTTGTTGACATCCCTAGCCATAGATTCTTGTGGTAGACGAACAAACCCGGGCAATTTGACAGAATGATTATAGATAGTGGGGAAAAGTCCGATTGACAGTTTCCAGAAAAATGGCTGTCTTTATCTAACAAAAATAATGTTACATCTTAAGAAGAGAGATTAGGTCAATGATTAGTGCGTTGTAGCAATGTAGTCTACAAGTTATATGATATTCAGTGAGGTATGTAAGAAATTAATAGATTTGAAAAGGAAAAGGTGACCAATGGATACCTAGTGCTTTCAGTATTTGGGAAAGGATTTGTGAGGTAACAATACTAGTGGAACAGTCCAAAGAGCTTGATTAGAGTAATCTTTATAGGTTCACGCATTGCAAAGATATGAAGGTTGAAATAATCTATCAAACATAAGTGGAGAATCTAAATTTACCTATATATTTGGCTTGACAAAAGGTAATATATTCCTATGATGCAAAAGGCACCTATAATAATCTATAAATTGAGCTGGTTGCGGAAGAGTTCTCTGGATCAGACTACTGCTATATTAATGTATGAAAAAGGATTTTGTTCGGTGGCGGGAGAAGATGTTTAAACTCGAAGGGACTCGGTGTAATGTTGACCAGTGTCTTATGGAAGCTGATGTGGATTCAAGGTTTTCCAGATACTAACCTATTGAGTTGGAACATGATTCTATTTTAGCCATAAATTATGTAAAGCTATCGGGGTGAGGCGAAAGCTTCTGTCCAATTTGGTTGGATTCTTAAGTTATTTCCAAGACCAGTCCAATGGTGAGATTAAGGATATATTACCATGAGCGAGATTCTTTAGAGACAAATTTTAACCAACAAGTTGCAAAAGTTCAATAAGATCCGAGTCAGACACATAGACATAACTAGGGAATTTAGTTCTACGGGGAAACTTGGTCATAGAAAAGGTTAGGAGAGTCTATATTTATATGTACTTACTATGAATTAGAATTGAGTTCTTTCCCCTCAGGAGTCAGACTTGCTAGTTCTCTTAATTTAAGCACTCAACCTGTTGGATTTATCCCAATAAGGATTATTCAACAAAAGGAAAAGGATATATCAATTAACGTTAACTTTAACTGCTGCTGCCATGAAGGAGAAAGATCTCTTCATGTAGACTAACAAGTCGCTTTGAAGCATTTAGCTTGGTCCTCTTATATATATATATACATAAAGAATTGACGAACATGACAGCTTGACTTTATATGTTGAAGTTTGTTTTTATATGAAAATGTAATAAAGCAGCGCCGGAGGAGGGATGTCCAAGTCTGGTGACGAGTTCCACTGTTATGGGCGGCGGAGGTGCCCTGACTTTACCGGTTAAATAATATTGCTGGAGCATTTGTATTAGGCCAAGATGGTGATTAAGATCAATAGACTCTCTTCACCCTAATGATTATACCAATTTCCATCTCTGACTTTGCAAGCAAAACCATATGCTGAAGCTAGTAGGTACTATTATAGATGTAGTGTTTCCATCTTCTAATAGATATAACAAATTTTCATCTCTAACTTTGCAAGCAAGGCCATATGCCTAAGCTAGTAGGTACGGTTATAGATCTGATATAGTGACTCAGTCTTCCAATAGATATAACAAATTTTCATTTCTAATTTGCAAGCAAAACCATATGCTTAAGCTAATAGGTATTATTATAGTAATTGTGTCTCCATCTTCATATAGGAATATCAAATTACATTTCAAACCACACATGCCAATTTCACCTTAGACCTTGCAAGCAAATCCGGATGCTGTCACTAGTTTCAGTTCCATTGTAACCTAAATTATTAAATTCCACCAGTTTTAATAGACAGTTAACCTTGGGTCAGTAACCAGAAAATTAGCATGGTGGACTCAGCAAAATAACTCACCAGGTTTTCAAAGTATATTAGACCTAGGAATCGGTTAGGACCTAACTGTTAAATGTCCAAGCAATGTAGGGGTAAACTAATGTTAGATTTATACAAGAGTATTAACTTATTTTGAGTGTCTTTGTCGCTATAAATGAGGTTAGAAAATTAGAAGCAACGGCCATGTAATATGAACAGCTGTTAAGTTGATGTAGGCATATAGGCAGTTCAAAGTATGAGTTAGTTAGTAGTAAGGTTAGTCTCTGTCGCTTCATTTAAAAGATCATGGGTCTACGCTTTACAACCAGGGTTCTCCATTACGACATCACAGGCCACTTCAGATTTGATTCAGAGCATCCATAGTAGTTATCTATATATTAATCGGACAACAGTTAGGTATTACAGCGTTCAAGCTAGCTAGGTATTTTAGTAACTAATAGAATCCTTGACAGAGGTTCAGTATTAGCATAGAGTAAATACTAGAATGGTTTGTTAGTATATTTAGGTCATCTATTAGGTTAGGCTAAGCGATTAGAAAGGATAGGTAGGTGTTACAATTTAGTAGTGCCGTTACCAGGATTAAAAATTAACACATATTATAGCAAATCTTGTATAGGAATAAGAAAATAAGACAATATTTACAAACCTTTTTAATGAGTTTAGCATATAAATTACATTGGAGCTCTGAGTATTCCTGAAGGTAAGTGGCTAGTTTACATTGAGTTGGAATAGCCACAATTTGTTGTTTAGTGCAGAAGGAAAACTGAAGCGACGGGGTTAATATTAATTATTTAATTAAACTTCTGTTAAGCGTCCCCGGGCAGGATGTTTCTTAATAAGGGTTTTTTGAGAACTGTTCACAGGTCTTGATTAGGTTTAGTTAAGTATAGCAACTTGTTTTCTGAAATGGAAGAAATAATTCATTATTGTAATATGCTAGCAAATTCAAAAATAAGAAAATGTTTATCTTTTCAGAGATTTCATAGGTAGTAATGTTGAATTTTAGTTAGATGAAATGCTAAGTTGGATTGCATTCTGTTAGAGAATAAATAATTAATCACATAATTAAACAAGTACTTACTATTAATTGTCTTTTTATTAAAAAGAACAATAGTTATAATTCTTGAGTAACATCATATTGTGGTTTCATAGATTACCAATATTATCTCTGTTGAAATTCGTCAATAATTAGGTAATTTAATTGTCGAAAGCCGGGCAGGTGAATTCACAAACTTGTATAGCACAATTGTATAGTTGAAAGACTTTTGAGTAGAGGTTATATGGAGCTAATCAAAGAGCATGTATGAGGAACACATGGAGAATGACATTTGTCATTGACAAGGTTGTTTCTCTCCTTAGTGTTAGCTCTGGGTAGGCGAACGGAAAAATTATGGGAAACTGTATGGACCTTGTTAAGTACAAACTTTGTATGGGCTTGCATATTTGTATACAAATAAATTATAGAGACACGTTATATGACAGTAGTACGGTTTTGATGTTTAGTAAAGACTGGGAGCTACCGCGTTACTTTATGGGTATGAACTTCATACGGTTTTTGGAACTTTGAGTCAATTTTATAAAGAAAATAGTCGCTATCGGTTCCTTGTTTTGTGACGTCGGGTATAACGATAACTAGCTAGCAACGTTCAACAGAACAAAGCAACAAAAATCTATCAGAATAGGGAATTCAAATGACAGTTGAAGCCATACCCATATCCAGATTTCTTAGCCGGTAGCCCTCTATTCACAAAATTAGATTTTGAGGTTGTTTCTTGGAAAGGTCGATATTTAAGAACATGAGTGACAGGATAGATTTTCTAGCTTCCGAAAGCTTCGCTAGATGGCGTTGAACGAAGTGTGTAGCGGCTAGTATATTTTGGTATGAATCATATTTAAATTAAAAACCCAAAGGAAACTAATAATAAATTAAATAAGTACTACTGTGAGGAACAGAAACGAAATAGTTAAATTTTAAAGATTAAGGTAAATAAATAACTTCTGTCTGACGTTCCGTTTTACAAAAAAAAAAAGGGGTCAAAGTAAAATTTCATGTTTCGTACCTTCTAACTGCATAGATAGGTGGGACAGCGCCATCTAGTGATCGAGCTTTCAGGAAATCGCCCATTAGCACGGCATCACAAGAATGGTAGGGCAGTAGTTACATTTTTACTCAACGGAGGTCGCCACGGGTACTTGTTTTGTTTTAAAAGGGGCAAATTCTTTTAGCTAACAGGGTAGTTACGCTACTGTGTGATAGGTGTCGCTACCGGTAGGTTACGAAAAATTTTGGCCTATTAATGTTAATTAAAATGGGTTATGTTATGTGTCAGAATCAGGTAAATTAATAGACTATGTGATGTGCGGTCCGAGATTGTAGTTTAAAGGCGTGTTTAAAAATGTTTAGGATAGATAATGACATACATTAGGTGAATTAGCGGGTCTGCCTTCCTTGTAAATAATAGTACACACCGGGGCGTAATACTTAACGGCGTTGATAACGGCATGCGCGTCCTGGCGCGTTTATGGTATCAAATTAGTGCGCTAAAACCCGAACGCATCTACGTATTATATCAAACGGCGCGCTAATTGGTGGCATTATATGCAGGTGAAACCCGTGCATCAGTGTGAGACCATAGTTTGGCACAGATCAGATATTAGTTATTGGTGTCAAAGTGACAGATGACAGGTTTGTTGAAGTTGGGAGGGGGGCGATCACGTTGTTCTGTGGTGCGCTATTTTTATTGTTGTTAGGATATAAATCCAGACATGGCTTAAAGAACTCGCATCCAAGCCAAAAACATGAAAAAAAAAAAGAAAAAAAAATTGTTGTTAGGAATGTTTTTGTTTTCATCAAGAAAATTTATGAATTATTAAAGGTTGAGTGTCATCTAAGTTTGTGAAATTGTTGAAAATGCTGAAACTGTCTGAAGGATAGATCTGTGGTTGTGTTTATCATTATTGTGAAAATATAACCTAAAAAAAAAAAGGACATTAAATAGTTATGCAAATAGGTTTTAGTGTAAATCATTGTAAGAGTTATGAATTTGAAGTAAGAAAATAGTATTTTAGTTAATTTATAGTTTGTACAAGGTATTTCAAAGGGGTAAATAATTAAAGAGTTTGGCTTGGTTGAAAAATGTGTCTTGATGAGAGTGATTTCTCATGGAAATAAGTGGATAATGAAAACTGAAGAAGTGTTATGAGGTCTGGCTTTTCATGGTGTACATAAGAGAGGGGAGACCCCTTCTGACTTATAGATTGATAACAACCATTTTGGTAAGTTAATCAGAGATTTAGTTTTAATTAAATTGTTGAAAATTTTTAGAATTAGACACAATTGGTACCTACTTGTATATGGACAGCTTAGACTCAAAGAGGGTAATTTTGTTTGAAGGGAACGGTATTTGCAATGCTAAATAAGTCAACGGATAACTTAGTAGGGACGGTTTGATTTTTCAAACGCTCGGTTAACTTAAAAGTTGAAAATAGTTCAGAATTAAAGAGAAACCTTGTCTCGATGAATGATAAAACTATTATTTTGTATTTTGGGGTCGGTGATAAAGTTTTAAAGAACAAAATTAGATATGTCAGTGGGTAATGATTAGACTCCTAACTTAGTGGAAGAAAATTATATTGCTACAAACTAAAATAATGTTAGCTTAGCTTGTTAAATGTAGTTATGGATATATTTAAAAGGTAAGGTACCAATATTTAGTGGGTTTTGTATCAAGTTAGGACAATGAGGTAACATTACTTCTTACTTCTTAAAACTTGAAAAATAGCTATTTGGGTAAAAGAATGGTTTCTCTTACTAATAGTTAGGTATTGGAATTCATGAAATATGAACCAAAAGGAATTTGTTAGTGAAGATTTTGGATTGGCTAGATTAGAAACATTAGATTCAATGGTTTCTAATTTGAACAGCAAGTAGAGAGAATTTCATCTAAAATGGTTCAGTGAGTTTGGAAAAACCATAATAGGATAATTTCATAATTATTAAACAATCTAATATATGAACAAGAAGGGAAAAATTACTTGGTTTAGGTAAGTAATCAAAATTTTCATCCGGGAACATAAAAGAAACTTAGATGTTGGTTATAAGACTTGCAGAAATTTTATTATAATTACAGTGGTTTTGATTTCAAGTAGGAGTTGTTGTTTGGATGGATAAGTAGTGTAGACTAGGGTGGGGTGGTGTGTTAGTCCGGAACATTATAGATAAATAGGTACTTAACAAGAATAAAATAGGGTTAAATAATTCTTTACCTTTCGTTGAAATTTGAGTTAGAAAATTCAACGACGGTTTAGGAAGAAATACAACAATTTTATAAATTAAATCAAGTAACTATTCTTATGTCAATGAGAATTATAGGAGATTGCTTGCCTAACTAATATTGCTTCTCTTAGGTATCCAGTTAAGTTTTATAGGTTGCTATGTCTAAAAGTAGGTAGTAAATATTACAAATTAGCTTAAATAGGTAAATAATGTAAGAACCAAGTGTGTCGGTCAGTTTGTTTGACAGTTTGGGGTCGCTGGCGTGATGTAGTGAACAACTGTTGACTATTTATAACTAGTTATGGGTAGCATTAGTGTTACAGGTATGCCGGGAATATTCATAGACTAATTGTATATTCTCTATATAGGAAAAAAAAACATATGGATTTAATTGAAACATAGTATGCCAGCAGTGGTCCTCGTTCACTTGACATGATGATGTTGAATAGGGGGTGGTGAATGGAGAAGGGAAAGAACTTTCATACAGGCGACGTGATTGGTTTGTTGTTCTTTTTATCAATCTTGGTTCTATATTAGTAATTAGAAATACATTCTTAGTTGAACCATTGGTTAATCTTAATAAATTACTTTGTGATAGGACTATAGGTACGTTATGTTTGAAAAGAAATAACATATGGTCGAGGTTTGGGTGTTATTAGGGATTATTATTATTATTATTCTTATTTATTCGGACAAGCAGTGAGACAACTGATAGATGCTAGTAGAAAAAGTAAGGAAATTGTCGCTATGCTAAGAGTACCATTGTGTGGACACTGGGGAATATTTTATTAGAATGTTAGTCATACATAAAATTATTAAATTAGAAATTTACTAGTTGCATTGAGAGAACATCATACTCGACTATCATCCATAGGGTAGAGATTGGTACTTGCAATTATAGGGAAAGAAAAAAAAAAAAATATGATGGCTCCAGTTTAGGCAAACGATGAGACATTTGAATTGATGTAACGGATTAAATATTATTAGAATTAGTTAACCTTTATTGTTGACTTTGGGTTTTTTTATAATATCAGTATAGATAGTGCAGTTAAATTTTATAGTATGTTGGATTGGGGGTCGTGGAAAAGTGTAACTACAGTTACAGGTTAATCATTTAGTAGGGTTTAGAATTAATGTAATTAAAGTTACTAGGAATTATATTTAGGTTAGTATTAAGACCTTAGAATTAAATTAGCTATAGAAAATGATATTAAGTGGGACGTCCATATGATAGGTTAACGACCACTGGGGTCGAATGGTTTGGAAGTCACTATATGTAGAGGTCTCGGGTTCGATTCCTGTCCAGGTGATTGTCGTAGACAAACTGTTCAGTGTTGCTTTGGGGCTTGGAAGTGTGATGATACCCGTCGATGTTTGGTATTTATGATATAGGTACCTACTTATTTTGTAACATAGAAGAATATGAGCGGGATAAGTGAAATAAACGTTATTAACTAATTTCATTATTAGTAACCAAAGTTAGAGATGGATGACGGGGTTTATAATGGGGAAAATTATTTACTAATTTTGAAATATGGTGTATTTTCCAATTAGATAAATTAGTTAAGAATATGTTTTACAGGATAAAGGCAGGTTATAGTTATAGAAATCTTAAAGGAACCAATATAGGTTGTACTATAGTATAAAGGTTGGTTGCGAATTTGAAGTAGGAGTTTAATTGTTAAACAAATACGCTTTTTAGTGGAAGTCAATTCTCATGCTCTATACTTTGAAAATTAGGGCATAAGGTCAGGTACTACTTAAAGGTGGGGGGTCGAAAGGTTAAAGTTGAATTCCATGAATAAACTTTGACTTAAACCTAAATTAAATTAGACGTTAACACCAAACGTGAATTGGAGTTAAAACCAAAATTAGGATAAGCCAAAACCAAATATGTCATTTGAGGGAATAAGGGGTTTTATAGTTTTTTTATAGACATAGTTAAGGAAGACACTTAGTAGAACTTTTGGGAAAAAAAAAATAAAACTTAATATTACTTATCAGGATTAAAATGTCAAAGTTATGTTAATAATGTGAATTTTACAATTAATATTTAAAAGAGTTATATAGGGATGTTAGTTGGTTAATAATGTAATCTTTATGTACCTAACATGAATTGAGCTCTGACACGTAATGGACTTAATAGATGGTAGCAAGAAGGTGATAAGTGTTGATAGGTTAGCAAAATTCGCTGATAGTATTCGGATAGAGAGTAGTGGGAATAGACTTTTAGTAGTTTGGCTAGGTTAGGGAAATTGTTAGATGGGAAAAAAAAAGGGTAAGCGTTGATAGATTGGTCGGTACTGCGGTATATACCTATATTAATATATATTGGGGGTATTTATTTATTTACTTAGGTCGGTTTTATAGTTCGATGCAACAGTGATGGTAGTGATGTGTTTCAAGGTTGAAATTGTTATTACGATAGGGGTTTTACGTTCTTAATTATGGTAAATGTTAGGATTGGGTTGTTAAATTTTGTTACAGAGTTTTAATTCAATTGGTGTAATATTGTCATGTTTTAGGTGGACAATTGAAATTTGCTAACGGGTAGGAAATGTTGGTCGAACATGTACAATTTTGGCTTTGGGTCATTATTAGCAAAGGAAAGGGATAGTATTCGGTTATGGTAGATAGTCCAATCATGTGTTGGAGTCAATTCATGCATTTTTAATGAACCGATTAACTATTAAAAAAAAAAAAAATATATATATATTAATTTCGAACAAATCTGAGCGAAAAGTTTTGTTAATAAATTAAACAAAAGAGGAGTTCTTATATTTATAGGGAGGGGAAAGGAAAATAGAAGAGGTGACAGTATTATGAGGATCGGTAGTATTAATTTTACAAATTAATGTTAATAGCTTTCTAGGGCAATATACTACAAGTAATCAGGTGAAACGTTGGTTATGTTCATGGTGGCGCGGATGTGAGTTTGAGGAAGGACGGAATTGTTAAAAAGTGACGAAGAGTGGAATCTGTATATATAAAAAAAAAAAAAAAAAATGTAAGTGTATATATATATATATATATCTATTTTATATATAAAAAAAAAAAGATTCAAAATATGAGGCCATGAGTGTAAACAAATTGGGAAGCCTGATTACAACCATTATTATTAACCCAAAAGATAAGATCCGCACACAACAGCACGTGATAGGGATAGGCGTAGAGCACGTGTTAACAGACTTGAATTTTGTACAGTGGGACTTTGGTGTTAGGATAAATAAAAAAAAAAAAATATATATACAAACAGTGTTTATGTTTGTATCTTGTCCCGGTGTAAACGCCTGTACAAAATTTACACTTCCCGTGGGTCAGGACGGGCCATGTTTAACTCGACAACTATACATTCTCCAAAGTGATATCGGAGGCTATTCCAGAGTTTTGAGTAAGCTTTTTGACAAAAAGGTCTTTGTATATGCTTCATTTAGAAGGGGGCGTACAGAGATATGCAGGGGCACTTTGGGGGTATAAATTGCTGCGCTAGAACGCCATGTAATCGTAAGGTTGGATTACTCTTTATACACCAAGGCGAGTTTATTCTAAACTACGGATTCACAACCCGTACCTTCCACCATGCTTTGTACGTCTCTGGTGTTGGATATACATACGATGAATTTGGATAAAGCAATAAAAATCACTTAAAGCTCGCTTGATAACTTTTGATATTATTTTGGTCTAAATACACTCTACACTCTTAATTACATAATCACTAGGGCTCACTAAAAATTGATTCGATAGGGGTCGGAGGCCGCAATGTCCTTTGGTAGGACAAAGAGCATTGTGTTTTTCTTGGTCCAAATTGATTCAATTCTTTGATTTTGGGAAAATAATAAGAGAAAGGGATATATATATATATATATAAAAAAAAAAAAATATATATATATATATATATTGATATAAAAATAATAATAATATATATATATAGATATTAAAAAAAAAAAAAAAACATGTCTATATATATATAAATATATGTGTAAAAAGAAATATTAGAGATTTGGATAGAAAGGAAAATTCTACTCCGGATCCAATACTTGGTACTGTCACCTTTGAAGAATTTTGGGGTCGGCTGTAACGGTTCAGAATCGCACCTGAACTATCTCGAATATTTCTTAAAGATTTAAAAGTCGAAATGTATTAATGTTACTTACCTCAATAACTTTTAATAGTATAAATGGATCCTGGTGTGGGAATAAATCACAAAGTCAAATTGGGTTGTGTCAACTGGGTTGTATTGAACAAAATTAGCCATTTACCATGTTGTTGCGCTGGGAATTTGCTTCATACTTTGTCAACACAGTGTATATGGGAGGGAGATTCTGTCTATAAGGCTTGGGGCTTGTTTAGTGGTTTCAGATTGCTTGAGGTAAACACTGAAAAAGAAACGGGTTAATGGTAGCGGAGCAGTTGTGGTCATTTGCATTTAATTTGGAAGTTAACACTTAAAGTTTTATGATTAATCTGAGGAAGTTATATACAGTAAATTTGTTTGAATTAGCGAGAAAATATAGTTAATAAATACCTGAGATTCAGAGATTGAAACAGTGATGTTTCGCAGCGGTTGGACTCTGTGACAAATTATTTCATATAAGAAGATGCACTTTGTTGAGGGTTTTGTCAATCGAATTTGCTTCACGGGAGTGTGGACAATACTTGTATTTCGATATTGGTTCACGAAATAATCGACACGAACTGTTATTAGTTAGTAAAATTATAAATCTTGTTGTAAACAAATGTCATGTCAAAATGGAATAATCCTGTCCAAGTGCAACGACAACTAGCGGCAGAGTTGAGAACTAAGACAAGTCAAATGACATCACATAAATATAGCGAGAAGGTTTTTACTCACAGAATGTTAAATTAACATTATGTAAAACTTAAATAAAAATATGGGTTAAATAATCAAAAGTACAGAATATTGGTTTCTATCTTAGATAAGATTCAAAGTTTCAAATATAAGGAATGTTTATTGGCTAGGGGTGATACGTTCGGAAATTATGTTCGAAAAATTACTATTTTGATAATAGTTTTCATTCGTAAATAATAAAAAAAGGGATCATACAAAATAATGTGTTTATATTATGTGAGAAGGTAATATTTTGAATAGTTTAGTAAATTCTATAACTTAATATTAGATAGACTATCAAAGGTTTCTGAACGAAAGCCAAGCGGGACGTTCAGGATGTTTGAAATGGTTTGGCGTTAGACGCTAGATGGCCTATCAGTTTTGTGGGGGGTGAATAGGGATGCAGGAATAGTTGGGTTGCCATGTTGTAAGAAATAAATACCTTATTTATAAAACAGAGAGAGGGGGTAATTATTGATGTATGGTATTCACACAAGATTAAAAGTAAAATACTTTAATTGTTGTAAAGGGGAAAAAGAAATATTTATAGGAAATAAAATTTGGAAAAATGAATAATAATTATTCTAGAATGTACAATTAAGACATTAAAACTAATAAACCTTAGTCAAATTAGTATTTCAAAGTTAAATAATTAGACATGAGACATTTAAGAGACGGATTAGAAATATACTGAAAAGTTTCCATTAAACATAGGGGTAAAATTTCCCTGAGAGTGGGGAGAATTTCTAGGTTGTAAAAGAAAAAAAAAGAAAAAAGGACGCTAACTTTTGGCGCGGTATGAGTAGGCCTATATAAGCAAAAACGACGCGACGCTCGCTCTTATTTCTCCGGGATCGACTTCGAGGCAACACGTATGGAAGACGAAACACTTTTTGAAGAAGTTTCCATTTTTAATCAAGCGAGAAGTAGTCTTCAAGCAAGTGTACAGTGAGTCCTTGCACCATAGGGCGTTTATTGGGTTCGCGATCTTTTAAACGTTTTAATTTTGGAATTCTGACTGGTAAATTGGATCCGAAATTAAAAGGTCTAGTTTGTTTACAGAAAGCATTTCAATTAAAGTAAATTATTCCCAAGTAAAATCCTAGAAAATGGGCTTAATTTGAGTCGGAGAGGGTTGGAAGCATAGAGTTTGTTTCTTCAGGAGTACATTTTTATGTCTCCGGGCTCCAGGCAAGGCTCACGGGAGGTTGTTAGGTAAAGAAAGTCTGGCATTGTGGAGTGTCAGATGAGTGTTCATTGGATAACGCTTAGTAATTTCCACATGGTTTGATCAGGCGGGCTGTTTTCATTGACAGTTTTTCAGTTAACACGTCTGATGGCGCGGGGCGTATGCCCCAGATTTGGAGGCAGTTGCGGCCTGATTGAACCATACCTACCTGTAGGGTGTCTATCTGTTCCCTTCCCAAGCAGATGGACCACGGCATGAGCGATAGGATTTTAGGGGGCCCACTCACCCAAACTTGACAGAATTGGGGCGTCAGAACTGGCGATACAGGCGCCAGGTTTGTGTTTGTTAGGAAAGTCGCATTTAGTCGGAAATTAGGCAGGTAAGTACCTACTTAGAATCACGAGCTAGGTAACTCGAAGACCTTTGTTCTGGCAGAAAGGGGGAGGTCTGCTGGGGCAAGGCTACGAGGGGAGTCTGGTATACAGAGTAGGTAGAAAGAGTAGGGTCGCTGTTAGGTCTATAAGTAGCATTATGTGTTATCACAAATTTATCTACGATCAAATCCGAATTTTGTTGACATCCCTAGCCATAGATTCTTGTGGTAGACGAACAAACCCGGGCAATTTGACAGAATGATTATAGATAGTGGGGAAAAGTCCGATTGACAGTTTCCAGAAAAATGGCTGTCTTTATCTAACAAAAATAATGTTACATCTTAAGAAGAGAGATTAGGTCAATGATTAGTGCGTTGTAGCAATGTAGTCTACAAGTTATATGATATTCAGTGAGGTATGTAAGAAATTAATAGATTTGAAAAGGAAAAGGTGACCAATGGATACCTAGTGCTTTCAGTATTTGGGAAAGGATTTGTGAGGTAACAATACTAGTGGAACAGTCCAAAGAGCTTGATTAGAGTAATCTTTATAGGTTCACGCATTGCAAAGATATGAAGGTTGAAATAATCTATCAAACATAAGTGGAGAATCTAAATTTACCTATATATTTGGCTTGACAAAAGGTAATATATTCCTATGATGCAAAAGGCACCTATAATAATCTATAAATTGAGCTGGTTGCGGAAGAGTTCTCTGGATCAGACTACTGCTATATTAATGTATGAAAAAGGATTTTGTTCGGTGGCGGGAGAAGATGTTTAAACTCGAAGGGACTCGGTGTAATGTTGACCAGTGTCTTATGGAAGCTGATGTGGATTCAAGGTTTTCCAGATACTAACCTATTGAGTTGGAACATGATTCTATTTTAGCCATAAATTATGTAAAGCTATCGGGGTGAGGCGAAAGCTTCTGTCCAATTTGGTTGGATTCTTAAGTTATTTCCAAGACCAGTCCAATGGTGAGATTAAGGATATATTACCATGAGCGAGATTCTTTAGAGACAAATTTTAACCAACAAGTTGCAAAAGTTCAATAAGATCCGAGTCAGACACATAGACATAACTAGGGAATTTAGTTCTACGGGGAAACTTGGTCATAGAAAAGGTTAGGAGAGTCTATATTTATATGTACTTACTATGAATTAGAATTGAGTTCTTTCCCCTCAGGAGTCAGACTTGCTAGTTCTCTTAATTTAAGCACTCAACCTGTTGGATTTATCCCAATAAGGATTATTCAACAAAAGGAAAAGGATATATCAATTAACGTTAACTTTAACTGCTGCTGCCATGAAGGAGAAAGATCTCTTCATGTAGACTAACAAGTCGCTTTGAAGCATTTAGCTTGGTCCTCTTATATATATATATACATAAAGAATTGACGAACATGACAGCTTGACTTTATATGTTGAAGTTTGTTTTTATATGAAAATGTAATAAAGCAGCGCCGGAGGAGGGATGTCCAAGTCTGGTGACGAGTTCCACTGTTATGGGCGGCGGAGGTGCCCTGACTTTACCGGTTAAATAATATTGCTGGAGCATTTGTATTAGGCCAAGATGGTGATTAAGATCAATAGACTCTCTTCACCCTAATGATTATACCAATTTCCATCTCTGACTTTGCAAGCAAAACCATATGCTGAAGCTAGTAGGTACTATTATAGATGTAGTGTTTCCATCTTCTAATAGATATAACAAATTTTCATCTCTAACTTTGCAAGCAAGGCCATATGCCTAAGCTAGTAGGTACGGTTATAGATCTGATATAGTGACTCAGTCTTCCAATAGATATAACAAATTTTCATTTCTAATTTGCAAGCAAAACCATATGCTTAAGCTAATAGGTATTATTATAGTAATTGTGTCTCCATCTTCATATAGGAATATCAAATTACATTTCAAACCACACATGCCAATTTCACCTTAGACCTTGCAAGCAAATCCGGATGCTGTCACTAGTTTCAGTTCCATTGTAACCTAAATTATTAAATTCCACCAGTTTTAATAGACAGTTAACCTTGGGTCAGTAACCAGAAAATTAGCATGGTGGACTCAGCAAAATAACTCACCAGGTTTTCAAAGTATATTAGACCTAGGAATCGGTTAGGACCTAACTGTTAAATGTCCAAGCAATGTAGGGGTAAACTAATGTTAGATTTATACAAGAGTATTAACTTATTTTGAGTGTCTTTGTCGCTATAAATGAGGTTAGAAAATTAGAAGCAACGGCCATGTAATATGAACAGCTGTTAAGTTGATGTAGGCATATAGGCAGTTCAAAGTATGAGTTAGTTAGTAGTAAGGTTAGTCTCTGTCGCTTCATTTAAAAGATCATGGGTCTACGCTTTACAACCAGGGTTCTCCATTACGACATCACAGGCCACTTCAGATTTGATTCAGAGCATCCATAGTAGTTATCTATATATTAATCGGACAACAGTTAGGTATTACAGCGTTCAAGCTAGCTAGGTATTTTAGTAACTAATAGAATCCTTGACAGAGGTTCAGTATTAGCATAGAGTAAATACTAGAATGGTTTGTTAGTATATTTAGGTCATCTATTAGGTTAGGCTAAGCGATTAGAAAGGATAGGTAGGTGTTACATCCTCACCACTTCTTAATCTGAGAGACGCGTCAAAAGCTCGTGGAAGTGACTCCTCACTTTCGGCGCGTCTGCCAGGCTTTAAAAATGAATTTACTTCTAAATCTTTATTGGCCTGCCGCCCTGGGCCATGGCCCCCTTGGCCCTTAGGTAAATACGCCTCTGACAATACATTGACACTTTTGAAAGAACCTTCTCAAACTTGTTCGAACAAAAGTGTCAATGTACGATGTATTGGCCAATGGTTAGGCCTACGTGTACAGCGGGCTTTAGATCTCTCTCGCCACCTATGTGTACTTGGGTCTGTGCTTGGGTTTCCTTTGCGTGTACGTTACCGCCGCATTGCCCCGCAAAATGTTGTGCCTTAGAGAGGCGAGACTATATCAGATATGTAATTACATTAGTGTGTCATGAGGAGCAAACTTTGTGTGAATTGTAGCACAGCACAGATAATATAAAACTATACTAATTGTAGTTAATTACGAAGGCTGCAGCCGATTGACTTCAAAATGCCAAAATTATTTTAATGGAATTAAATGAAATAAAAATTAATATGTAATTTTATTCTAATTGACCCGATCGATGTTACTATACGAAGTGGAGGTCGCTGGCAGGAACGAGGCGGGACCACGGCGGCGTTGCAAGCGCAGCGGTCACGTCGTGTCGGTCGGCGTTTCCATGATGCAAATATTTATTGAGTACAGTACCTATGGTGGCGTCAGCGATCTTCATAGTGCCAACATAATGATATGTAATTTCTCCCCCAACAGCTCAGCACGATTTGGGAATTTTTGTTGCTGGCTTTTCCGTTCTCCAGATCTTCCAGGCTTCCTCGGTTCTGGGGGTTCTGGCTTGGCATATTGATGATAGCTGGTCTTGGCTTGGCTGGATTGGTGGTACTATTATATATTCTGTGTCGGTGGTTTCTTTTTTCTTAACCCCTTCCGACCTGAATTGCGACTTAGAAATAAGTTTCTGACGATTTTTTTTCATTATTTAGTTAGACCAAATAGTCCAGTCAATATCGACACAAAAAATGAACTACGATTTTTTTTTATATGTTGTTATTGTAAGGTCCCTTGAGAGTTGTTAACACCCAAGTTTCCAACCCTGAAAACCCTGTGCTACTCCCATGGTGCTCGAAATACTGCCCCTTGTTTCAGTTTTTTCGAAAAAACTACCCCAAGGAACTCAAGGAAGCGTTTTTCAAGTATCTTTGATCGGCATTTTAATAAAGATAACTAAATTTGCACGCTCATGTCTATTAATTGCATATACAGCAAGTCAAAGATGGGCGATTCTCCCGCAGTGTTCGGATTCTGTCACATGTTCCAGTTTAAAAAGACCATGCTTAAAATGGTGGCTTGCAAATGCAAAATAGCAATTGCATTTGCAAGCCACCATTGCAAAATGCTTAGGGTCGTGCACTTGCAGAGAGGCCGGACTCAAGTGCTCTATCCTGTTCCTTTTGCCACGGTCGAAATTTCAACAACGCCATCCCTATCGTCCTGGAGGAGGAGGACGAGAATGTGGACGACCCAATACCATATGCCGACTCGCCTCCACCTCCAGAAAATATTACCCCTCCTCCCCTACTCCCCCCCACTGATCTAGACTGGATGAGACCTGAGGGCCTACTCTGAAATGTAAAATCCGAAACTTCGGTATAGTATACCCGTCCCTCTCACTTTTTAGTCGTGGCAGAATTGAGTGAGAGGGACGGAGCTAACCGAAGTTTCGGATTTGCGTTTCAGAGTACGGTTCCCAGGGGGGCTACCGCGTAACTTTATGGGTATGATCTTCAAACGTTTTTGGGAACTTTAAGTCAATTTTATAAAGAAAAAACAAGTGCCAAAATTTCGCAGTTTTTCGAGCACCGTGGGGGTAGCACTGGGTTTTCAGGGTTGCAAACTTGGGTGTAAACTACTTTCATTTCAAGGGACCTAACAACATATAAAAAAATCGTAGATACATGCGCGTTTGCGATGTTCGATGTCGATATTGATTGGCCTAAAAATGAATGGAATATAGTAAAAAAAAAATTTTGTTTTTTTTTCATGAATTACCTACTTACATTAACACAAATAACGCTTTTTATAATATAAAAATCTTATAAAAGTCCTGAATACACTCCAAGAATTAAATTATCTACCTACCTAACTGTATTTTTATCTTAAAACGAGCATTAAATTAGTCCGTGTCCATTGAAATGGACACGCACCGAGAGGGGGTTAAGGCTTCGTAGTCCGTAGCGTCGTAGTATGACTACGATCGTAAGTGCAGTTGCACCGAATAGTACGCCGTAGAAAGGTATCGTAGTGTTGCAGATTCCTGTTGCTCGTCGATTTTAATAGGAGTCTGGAGAGATATCTTCGATGCTGTGAAGCCTTCTCAGGTCGATCGAATGTAGACTGATGTGAGTAGGATCAACGTTCCGCGTATCTAAGTCAGGAATGTTCATTATCTTGAGTGGTTGGCCTTTGACTTCATCATTGCTGTTCGTTATAGTGAACTCAGGCGTGCGTAAGATGAATTTCAACGGGATGGTGACTAAGTAACTTCCACGGAGCTGGGTGTACCTATCTTTGGTTCCACAGGAAAGTTCTAGGTACTTTCCTTTCTTGCGGTAGGGATATTGTGTAATGTTGGTCGTCTTAATTTTCCATCGTTTCTTTGAGTAGTGTGACGGATGATAGTTTGCACGTCTTCTCCAGAGATTGCTCCGAGATGAGATGCTGAGATGCAGTCAGGGACCGTACACTGAAACGCTAATCCGAAACTTCGGTTAGCCCCGCCCCTTTCACTCGATTCTGTCCCGACTAGAGCGTGAGAGGGACGGGTATACCGAGGTTTCGGGTTTTGCGTTTCAGAGTAGGCCCTCTGGTACGGTACGAATCCTTCTTCACAAAGATAGCCGTCTTCGGGCATTCAGCCTCTATGTAGGTACACGAATGCGGACTAGCTAGGTTGCCATAAAGGGATAGGAAGTGATAATATTTAGGAGATTCCTATTAGGTACCTACCTGCTACGTAGTAGTATTGCTAACTTATAAAGATTATAATTTTCTTCAGTAACGATCGGGATCCTAAAAACTAATACTAACTATATCTTTATCTATGTAATAAAAAGCTTGTTTTATGATTTCATAAAACTCTCGTAACTCTTAAGTATAGCGTGGTATAGCTAATATATTATGTAGTTTGTTTGTATTTTCATTGTCATACATGTCATGTGCAATCAAACAAAACTAATTCCCCATTTTTTCTATGAAGGTCTGAAACACAGTATAAAAAACGCCTCGCCGCCTCCGCCGCCGCCGCCGCCGCCGCAGCTGATCTGGACTCGGACTGCGAGCAAACAACCGAGTCTGAGGATGAACCCAGGTGATATTATTTTCTCATTAGCTCTATACTTATTCTCTAACTTGAGTTAAGTTTGTCCCAATATATAGTAAAATAAAAACACATTATTTATTCTCATAGTGACGTGTCAGCGGTTGCACAGTATTACAAATAATTTTCTGTCTGAATATAGCCCGAGAGCCAAACTAATTCGCTCTATGGAGACTCAACAATAATTCTATATCAGTAATTTCTTAACATTGAAAATTAGATTATCTAGTTTAATAAATAATTCATTAGTAATCCACCAATATTTATGACAGCGACATAAAAAAAAACAAATACAAAGCTTTAAAAAATCTATAAAAAAATAGGCAAAAATGGTATAAGTTTTATTCACTTTACATTTGAATACATTTATTATTATCTTTCGTAAAAGTATATAATCCCCCTATATTTGTAAATGAAAAACAAATAAACTTAAAAAAAAACTCTCTACGTAAACTCAAATTGGCATTACACCTATGTTAAAAATGCTATCAGAAACAACGGACTTCTTCCTAAAGTATTAGTTTCCCGTTTTATATCTTTATGGATTTCGACTTTGGTGCTTAGATATGGTGAACATAAACACATGTTAACGATAAAATTGGTGATAGCATATTTGCTGAAAGAATCGCACCATTTTTGGGGTATAACTTTTTTTTATACCTTCCAATGCGATATTATGTTGGATTCCAAAATATAGTCTCTTAAAATTATATTTAAGGGCCGTTTACAAAAATTTGGCCTGTTATTGAATTTTTTACAAAAATATCGGATAGTTCTTGGGGTAATAATCTGTTTTATTTTTACAGCCCTCCAAAGAAGTCGCGTAAAGTGACTAAATCGACGACAAAAAAGGAATCGTTGAAAAGGAAGGAAAGGAAGAAAATCTTGACGATTGCGGCTAACTGACAGGCTGTTGCCTGCAGGTGGACTGATAACTAGCCTGTGGGGCCCTTGAGATGTAAAAGACGAATATCAAAAGATTTTTCAAACAAATAAAACACATAGTGATTGTTAAATAAATACCTATTTTTATTTTTCGTTCCTTATAAATACATATCACTTTTATGTTATTAGGTATTGTAGGTATGTATGGAATCCATTCATTATTATAAGCTAAACTTAGAGCTAAGTAAGACAATAATACAATAAAAATACAACAGATCCTATTGAGACTAGCAAAACCACCGACAGCTGTTTATTTGTATGAAATATTTAGTGTATCATTAATTATTCACCATTATGTATTAAGTTGAAGGACTTACAAAAAAAAATACTTTTGGATAAATGTCTTTTTTAAATCTAATTTGCTACTTTTAATGCTACAAATGAAACAGTAATCTGCATAAATTGGTTCTAATGTTCTAGCATGACGTAACAAATGAATGTACATGTACCTTTAAAGTACCGTCTCGTCTCGCCAGGATTAAGCAGTTACTGGGGGGCTACCGGCTAAAAAATATGGATATGGACGTGGGCTTCATTTGACATTTGAAGCCCATATTTTGTCCTTCATGGGCTTCAAATGTCAAATGAAGCCCATGTCCATACATATTTTTTAGCCGGTACAGGGGCAGGTAAAATAATTGTGTAACTCAACATCAATCGCGAACGCTTTCAGTTTGAAAAAAATTGTACGACCATTGCTGCAGTAATACAAATAATTTTGTCAACTTTCTACAACAACAAGTGATGGATGTCAAACTGAAAGCGATCGCTATAGATGTTGAGTTAGACAATTAGCACCCTCTAGACCTAGGAGACGCACTACGAAAAATTTTGTCGACTCTATTCCAACTGTACTGTAAGTAGGTACCTAAAAGTGTATTTTATCCCATTCACATAAGTATCACTTTTTTATGCATTCACAATGCTATTCTGTAAGAACCTACAAAGAAAAATTGGGGCTGGATTACCGGGAGCGCGGGTTCGATTCCCGCCTGATAGTTTCTTGCAGGGCTGGTGGGTTTCTTAGCAATACGCGCTGTCGCGGCTGAAAGACGACAAATTTACTCGTAATGCGCATTCCAGAGTGCGTCCTTACCGCGCAGGTATAAGAATCGTTTTCGTAGAGTAGGTATAACAAATTATTCCGTGTTATTGGTACTTACGTCTTTGTTCGTTCAAGCCTAAGTAATAATATTGAGAGCGAAGCGAGGAGAACTGCGAAATGTAAAGTCCGTACTTCGACCTTTGCAGGGTGAAACTTGGCCTTTTTCACGACTGCCCCAAAACAGGAGTGTATATTATTATTTTCATCCCATCGATTCGAAAAGCGATGATTGTTTATCTAATAACAGGGCCCAATACGATTCATTTATTACCTGTTATGACAAGGAATCTGATGGACATACTTATATTTTTTTTACTTATTTTAATTTTTTTTTATTTCAAAACTCAAATTTTTTCTTGCCCGACTAGCGCTATGATGTATCCGAACGACAAAGAAAGGTAGGTAGTTTGAGTTGTCTTTACTGCTTTTCTTATAGAGGGGGATGAAAAGCAGAGTGTATTACTCGGCCGCAAAATTATTTTCACCTCGGGCGGCGTATATTGAATCCCTCGCTGCGTTCAGGATTCTACTTTAGAATCCCTCGCTGCGCTCGAGATTCTACTCTAGAATCCTTCACTGCGCTCTGGATTCAAAATAGCGCCCTCGCCATAAATATATTATTTTGCTCCCTTGTAATACAATCTACTATTACATATTTATCTCAGCTTCGCTCTTAGTGGGCTGCATTTAACTAACACAGTGAGCAACTTTCCATAACTTGTCTTGGATGGACATAAACATAACATACCACGCACAGCGATTTTTAAATGCAATCGTGATTTTTTTCTCGAAACTGTGTTTTGTTCTCTACTTATGAAGGTAGGTACATAATTCCATGTATTACAAAATCACGTCTTAAATAGCGCATAATCAATAATCATAGTGCATAATCGCATAATTCATCAGTCCATCACATGTAAGTAGTTATTAAAATATAATTCATAATTTAAAGAAAATACTCTCAACATGTAAAGCCTCCAGTACAGGATTGCCGATCTCGTTGGCCGAGCATGATACAGCAAACCATCGCAAACTGGCCCTGTACGATCGCCGGTCATGCTCGGTCAACACGATCGGCGATCCTGTAGTGGAGGATTTAAGAAAGTTGCTCTTTATTAATGTCAGGTTTACTTTAATGGCACCAGAAATTACGCTGTACACTGGCAACACCAGAATATATTATGTCAAAATGAAGTAGTAAGAAGTAAGTAAGTAAGTATACCTACTTCGATCAACAGAGCTAGGTGTTATTGTTGATCAAAGTACCTAAGTAGGTACTTATAGCAATTCTTTTGGTCCCAATAATGTGCACGTACACGTACCCTCATATTTTTTTCTTATAATTTTATTAGTTTTACTTTTATTTTATTAGGTAGTATTTATTATTCTTAGTCCATAATCAGTACATAATGAATGGGACTGAATCACAATTATTAACACTGTAAAAAATCTTATGGTCAAAAATGACTTCAGTATCACAAAATGTCAACCTGTAACTTTGTTAGTATTTAAATGGTCAATTGAACACAATATTTCGGTTTATGGTTATTTTCTAAAGATGCATAATGCACAAAAGTCATATTTAAGAGAGTTTATTTTACGAGGAGATTTTCGGCAGTAACGATAAGTAATAATTTTAAAAGAAAATGCTTATGGCAATGAAATAAAAAAAAATATCAGGCATCTGAACAAAAAAATGAAGCAGAAGTCTTACGTGGAAATTCCCTTGGAATTTTGACATCAAGACGTTCAAAAATTCCTCATATAAATTCACTTTAAAGATTGCATCAAACTGTGTACCTAGTGGCTGTGAAGTTTGCTTTCAAACCTTTTGACACTTAAATAAGATTGGCGCTTGCGCAGTCATTCGTGTTTAACTTCACAACGACCAAAGTGCAGTGCATACAAGTAGGTATCATTTACATTTTTCAACAAGTAATATTCTTGAAATTTAGAGTAGGTAGGTATCTATCGTTATGCACGCGATATTTTTAGCAGGAATAAGTTTCGTTCACAGCTCACAGCGATTAATTTCAATTTATTATTGTCTGCAAGTAGTTTAAGCGGGATCAACGATAAATTCTCGAATTTAATACATTTTTAATGAGTTTGTTGTAATCGAAAAAGCGATGGCACAAATAACTTCTTTAGGTGTAAAAAAATATAACAGGAATTTTGCCATCACCAAACAACGAAACAGATCTGCTAAACCTATCAAAACTACAGTCAAATCTATATACACACACGTATCCTCGCATCAATAAAATTGTAAATTGGAATATCCTAGCTAGGTTAAACTCGTGACACTCAGTCGGGGGGCTCCTGGTGCGAGCAGTGCGGCACCGGAGTGGGGGAGGACTTGTAGGCGCGCGGGAACAGGGACGCGTAGGACGGCGGCGGCTCGTACTCGGGCGGCGCGCGCGGCGAGTACGACGCCGACGACGCCGTCACGGCCACGGACGGCGACAGCTCCAGGCACGACGCCGGAACGTTCAGCGGCGTGTCCGACGGCTTGGAGCGCTTGCAGCAGCATTCTGGAAGTCAACAGTGGGAAATAAGTTACGTTTCTAAGTCGTGGGCCACACTGGAGCGACCGCGTGGCGCGGAGGCGACCTGCGAATCCGCAGGACGCGCGAATACGTACTATTCCCTCCGCAGGTCGCGCCAACCGCCGGACGCGCCAGTGTGGCCCCTCCCGTACGTCTCAATATATTTGTTTTTCCCGCTCAACGCGGACGCAAGACGCGCCGCTCCAGTGTGGCCCACGAATAGTAGGAGGTTGGGGGGAGGCTCCCTCCCTGCCTATCCTCTCGAGCTTTCGAGCTCCTTAAGGGACTAAGGGTTAGAACAGCCCTTCACATGGGCTGTTCTACTAAACATTTTAACCCGACCACCTTCAAAGCAAGAGTGAATAGGCACCTCTGGGTTAGCTCGCTCCATCGTACGAGTAGATCCTGTTTTAGCCCATGGGCTTGACTGGGATGAAGAGCAAACCCATTAAAAGTAAAAAAAAAGAGTCCAACGTATGCCATTGGGTATGCCTAAAATCGCATTCTCCTCTTTGATACAAGGGAAAACTTTTAACATGTGGGAGTGGACAAAATACCCACAGGTGGGGGAAGATAGCACTTGTTATTGTTAGGGCACATCTGGCAGCACGGAGCAGCACTTAAAATACTCTGTCATTTGCAAGAGCGAGAAAGAGAGCGGGAATGCGACCGCCCCGCGACGACTCCGGCGCGTGCTGCGATATGGTTCGGAGCGACAGAAAATTAGCAGCAAAAGAAAACTTCTGTTCCTTGCTGCCTGATGTGGTCTAACCCTTGACATGTCCTGTTTGACTACCTAGTGACATTAGCACGATGAGCCAGGCGCGGATACAGGGAGGGCGGGGGGCGATTGCCCTCCCCCCCCTGACACAAATTACACCCCCACTGACTACAAAATGTTTACATTGTACGTTTTACCACGTGAAATACCTAAGCTAAGATTCTTGCCTTGAAGAGACCAAGGTGTAATGCTCGGGGATAAAGTAGCGTATTCCAATCTTTAGTAAGTAGTTAGCATCAAGAAAGAACTAGCCAAGTTTTTTAAATAAAATGTCATAAATACTGACCCCAAGCGAGGCAGAACATGAGAATGGTGGCGCAGACCAGCATCCCGACCACGAGGTAGCTCCAGGGCCCGTACGGCTTCAGCGCCGCGGCGAACTCCATGAAAGCGTTCGACTTCTGCTCGCCCTCCGAGATCTTCACTGAAAGTTTCAAATCACCTGCTCTCAATTAATCTGGCTTTCAAAAGAAACACAGGGGTCTACCAACGGATTTCATAGCAATATTAAATAAATGTTGTTCAAATGTGCAACTTTGACATGGTCATGGTCATTTACTGGTATACTAACTTTTGTCTAATACCACCAGCCCCTGTACCGGCTAAAAAATATGGGTATGGACATGGGCTTGATTTGACATTTAAAGCCCATATTATGCCCATATAAGGATAAAATATGGGCTTCATTCAAGTGTCAAATAAAGCCCATGTCCATATCCATATATTTTAGCCGGTTGACACCCAGGCTTATGTTTTTCAATAAAGTACCTAAGTAGTAAGTAAACACACTTTGCTCACTGCTGTTATTTTAAAGTCTTGTTAGATACCTACCTTGCCACTTAAAAGAAAGCCACATAACTTACATTTACAATAAGTTCGTAATACAACATTAATTTCTCAATAATAAACTTCGACATTGAAATAATGCTCATATTATTATGATCACACACGAACACGACACAACTCACACGTATAATGAGCTAGTGCTAGTCATTCATATACCTACCTACTCTACGTCATACTACTCTCTCGTGACCGATTTTATCAGTGAGGCAGTTCGTTGGGGATTCCAAAGAAGTTATAATCACTCACTTTTGTATAAATGTGCAATTTTATCATATCTGTCCTGTCTACGTCTGTTTACTAATTATAGCTTGATAAAACAGTCGGGAAATAACATAACTGCCTTGTTTTGGTTGGATTAAACAATGTTTAGCAATGAATGTCATTCCGCTTCTGTGAAAATTAGATGGCAATTAGATGTAGATAAATGTATATTGATAAGATATAAAGGGAGCTTCATTGAAATAACTATACTTTCTCTTCAAGGGCCACTTCAAGAAGCGAAAGAATAAACTCATAATTTATGTAGGTATTTCAAGTTTTGCGGATAACTCCAATCAATTTATATTGTCACCTCAAGTCCATTATTCGGATGATTATTTTAACTTGTCTTGGCCCGGCCTAGCATGCAATTCGAGAAAAATATGCTGTCTCTCATCTACGACAGCGCGCGTTGCTGTCTCGCTATCTCGTTAATGTGAACGGTCAAAGTCAGGATGACGCGAGAACGAGAGTCGACAAAACTAGTAGAACTTAGTTTTATAGTAAGTACCACTGATGACTGAAGTATTCGTTAGTTATAGTATCAGGCTGGTCCAACCCTAGCAGCTCCTGGTTTCTTGCAGTGAACCTCCTAAGAGGTTCCAAGAATGGTGGGTCCCTTCTGTGCGAGCAGGCGCTCAGTTCCTCGTTTTCTCTGCCCGGGTAGTGCCGTACGCCGTCATAGACTAGGTAGGAGGACACGCAGAGGCTGGTGGTAAAGCGATGTATTGCACTTAAGGATTTTCATGGTAGGTACTTACTGATGACTGCCTGCTTCGTCATAATATTAGGCTGGTCAAACAGCTCCTGGTTTCTTGCTCGTCTTTGCCTCGCGGGCAGTGCCGCACGCCGTCACATCAGAGGCTAGTAGTAAAGCGGAGTATTGCGCTAGAGATGTTTCATGGTACTCACTGATGACTGAAGGCTTCGTCATAGTATCGGGCTGGTCCAGCCCCAACAGCTCCTGGTTCCTCGCAGCGAACCTCCTCAGCAGCTCCAAGAGTGGAGGGTCTCGTCGATGCGAGCAGGCACTTGGTTCCTCGTCTTCGCCTCCCGGGCAATGCCGCACGCCGTCACAGACTAGGTAGGAAGACACGCAGAGGCTGGTAGCTCCGCACGTGAACTGAGACTTGTTGTTGCACACATCGTCTGTAAAAAGGTTTGAGGTTGGAGTGAACCAGTTTTTATGTTAAAGAACAGTTGGTCTACCTACTCTTATTCAACGAAAAACGAAACCTGGTTAAACCCGTCCCTCTCACTCTCCGGGCAAGACAGAATCGAGTGAAAGCGGCGGAGCTAACGAAGTTACGTTTTTCGTTGTACCTATTAGAGTAGGCCTACAGGATAGGCTTTTCAAAATCGACCACGGCTGATTGATTTTAAAGTTAATAAGTCAGACGTTCGTTTTAAAAATGATTGAGACAGTATTATATGTAGTTCACGTAGCTGTTGACTGACTCTGCACAATGCCTCCGTTGCAGTAGATTAGTAATGCCCGAATACTCGAGCATGGCCCTGTCGCTTTAAATGTCAAACGTATGAAAGAGATGCCATGATGTTTGAGACGCTCCCAAATTTGATTTGCGTTCGAGAATTCGTCGGGCGTTAGACAGTAAACGCGGGCCAATTCTAGCTAGCACTGCATACCTAACACTAAAAACTGAGCTGCGGCATCAAAGTAAAAAAAAAAAAAACACACGAAGATCGAAAACAAATAAATGAGTGTAAATAGCATTACGCATTTTACTTGTGACAGGCTCGTACATTATCATGGCTTACCACTATTGACCGCAGTGACAACTAGCCGCAGCTTCTCCGTGTGGTGGTAGGGGGTGTTAGGAGGGTTCCAAACGATTCTGATCTTCGGCGGCAGCAGTTTGGTCCCAGCCCTAGCTGCTATGCCCGCCGCATTGCCTCCGCATAGGGTCATCCGCCATATTGCAGTCTTCGAATCCCCAGTGTACTGATTGGAATAAAACCTTTATGTTAAAAAACAATTAGGTATTATAATAATATCTGTGGATTTTGCGGTCATCTTATCTCCCGTTCAATCTATTTAAAGCCGGTGGTGGAGGCGTTACTATTACGCTATTACTAACATTACAAAATTACCAAAATGAAGAGATAAAAATGAAGAAAATTATGAAAATGAGAAAAGATTTTTTTAGTTCCAATATTTACCACCGAGTCAGTTACAGTTAAATCTGTGGAACTTTACGATTGCCTAAGTCTTTGATAATTTGATATGTTCTACACACCCTCGTCGCACCGAGACAGACTCTTGATTGAAACCTCACCCCTACCTAACAAGTAATCCGACTACCTAATTAACGTTCGTTCGTTTTGTACGTAGGTATGTATCAAGGTGACCTTAATTCATACGAACTACGAAGTTAATCGGCTGTAGGTACACATTAGGTTAGGTTGAAAATATTTCCGTCTCTAAGCACAAGTTATGATAAGAGAAAAGGTATTATTGAAACTTTAGGAAACACTACTTAACACTGACCTTAATCGCAAAAATATTTACCCTCATCCATACATAAGACCTCAAGATTCAAGATTCAAGATTCAAATTTGTTTATTCAATTTAGATTGTTATTTACAATACTTGTGAACGTCATAGTAGCTACGCCATCGGTTCGCAAACCCTACAGCGGGAGACCTTGGAGAAGAACCGGCAAGAAACTCCAAGGGTTGTTTTTTTCTCCCTGTTTTATTTCATACAGAGTCGTCAAGTTGAAAAATGACCTTAACATGGTGACTAAGGTCAGTTTCCATCACAATTACACAATGGTTTATGATAAATACAGTATACAGTTAAGTATAGGCGAACTAATGATCATAGCGGTGAACAATTTTCAATTAGATACTTAGGAACTCTACTTAAAGCTTTAATATTAGTTAAAAACAAAAGACAATTCTACTATATAGGTACTTCAAGTTGCGCCATACATGTTTCAAATGTAATTCTTAATAAAATGAATAAAAACAAAAGAAAACACATTTTAAGGCAAGCAGATTATATATTGATTACGCACCTTTTTAATTGCGGACGTTTTGCTTCTGTGACCATTTCAATTGCGGTAATTTGATAATAAGGACATCTTGCTCCGTACAAAGAGTCCCTTTTAAATTGCGGACGTTTTGCTCCCATGACTTACTACTTTACGGTCGTTTTATCAACGAGGACATTTTGCTCTGCGGACAGTCTCTCTCAGGACCCTCTGAATTGGATAAGAGCAGACCCATTCCCACTGGCAGCACCCGTTCACGAGCATGACGCATGCACCAGCCATCGCTTCGCTCAACCATATTTTAGGGAACGTAATGACCCGCCTCACACGCCACCACCACTTCAGATCATATAATACTATACTGTTATATGATCTGAGCATAAGACCTATATCTACCTACCCCTTCAGAGTGCAATAGAGACACTAAACTGGCTGAGGTGGAATAACATTTCAAGTAACATCGTGGTCAACAATCGGTTAAGCATATTACCAAATACTATAATTCATAACAGTACGTAGCTAAGTATACCTCCTTAATTCTAATAAATGATGTCAAGGTCTCCAAGGATTAATGAAGAAAGTTCATTCCATCGTTTAACCCCAATATAGGTAGGTAGGTACAAGAACTACGTGAAACTCAATATGCAATCATTACATCAATGTATGCAATCAAATGCATTGCATGACGCATTATCATCGTTATTATTGATTACTTGTAAAACTTTTTATATATGCCTGTTGAAGTACAAGGAACATCCTGCACTTGTCGCAGCAAATCTTGTAAAGCGCGGGATTAAACGCAAATATTTTACTCTACAACCGCCACTTATAATGGTGCATTCAACAACCCGGCGGCATGTGCCGCCGGCCGTACCGTCTCGGCTTAGCCGTCTCGGCTTAGCCGCCCCGGCTTTGTGTTTTGCCTGCCAGCGGCTGGCCGGCCGGCTTCTTTCCTTCTCTGGCGGCTATGCTTATGGTCAAGCCGCCCTATATATGTCTATCTAACATTTGTCGAAATGAGGCTGGCTCGCATCGCACCGTGTGACCTTGCCGGTAGAGTCAGTATACACTCACAATGAGCAGCTTGCACGCGTCGCTGGTGGTGTTGACGGGCGCGGCGTTGTCGGTGGCCGTGTCCTGCGCGTGCGCCACCCTGGCACTCCACTTAGTAGCACTGCCAGTAGATTAGGCTGGCTCGCACCGTGTGACCTAGCCGGTAGAGTCATATATACTCACAATGAGCAGCTTGCACGCGTCGCTGGTGGTGTTGACGGGCGCGGCGTTGTCGGTGGCCGTGTCTTGAGCGTGCGCCACCCGGGCACTCCACTTAGTAGCACTGCCAGTAGACTAGGCTGGCTCGCACCGTGTGACCTAGCCGGTAGAGTCATATATACTCACAATGAGCAGCTTGCACGCGTCGCTGGTGGTGTTGACGGGCGCGGCGTTGTCGGTGGCCGTGTCTTGAGCGTGCGCCACCCGGGCACTCCACTTAGTAGCACTGCCAGTAGACTAGGCTGGCTCGCACCGTGTGACCTAGCCGGTAGAGTCAGTATACACTCACAATGAGCAGCTTGCACGCGTCGCTGGTGGTGTTGACGGGCGCGGCGTTGTCGGTGGCCGTGTCCTGCGCGTGCGCCACCCTGGCACTCCACTTAGTAGCACTGCCAGTAGACTAGGCTGGCTCGCACCGTGTGACCTAGCCGGTAGAGTCATATATACTCACAATGAGCAGCTTGCACGCGTCGCTGGTGGTGTTGACGGGCGCGGCGTTGTCGGTGGCCGTGTCTTGAGCGTGCGCCACCCGGGCACTCCACTTAGTAGCACTGCCAGTAGACTAGGCTGGCTCGCACCGTGTGACCTAGCCGGTAGAGTCATATATACTCACAATGAGCAGCTTGCACGCGTCGCTGGTGGTGTTGACGGGCGCGGCGTTGTCGGTGGCCGTGTCTTGAGCGTGCGCCACCCGGGCACTCCACTTAGTAGCACTGCCAGTAGACTAGGCTGGCTCGCACCGTGTGACCTAGCCGGTAGAGTCAGTATATACTCACAATGAGCAGCTTGCACGCGTCGCTGGTGGTGTTGACGGGCGCGGCGTTGTCGGTGGCCGTGTCCTGCGCGTGCGCCACCCTGGCACTCCACTTAGTAGCACTGCCAGTAGACTAGGCTGGCTCGCACCGTGTGACCTAGCCGGTAGAGTCAGTATACACTCACAATGAGCAGCTTGCACGCGTCACTGGTGGTGTTGACGGGCGCGGCGTTGTCGGTGGCCGTGTCCT
Source organism: Crambus lathoniellus (assembly GCA_949710035.1). Taxonomy (NCBI): domain Eukaryota; kingdom Metazoa; phylum Arthropoda; class Insecta; order Lepidoptera; family Crambidae; genus Crambus; species Crambus lathoniellus. Next base: position 34,245,202 of record OX453297.1, read on the forward strand.
GCGCGTGCGCCACCCTGGCACTCCACTTAGTAGCACTGCCAGTAGACTAGGCTGGCTCGCACCGTGTGACCTAGCCGGTAGAGTCAGTATATACTCACAATGAGCAGCTTGCACGCGTCGCTGGTGGTGTTGACGGGCGCGGCGTTGTCGGTGGCCGTGTCCTGCGCGTGCGCCACCCGGGCACTCCACTTGCGGCCCGGAGCGCCCGACCCCGCTGACGGCGCCGGCACCTCCCCGAAGCTGCGCTCCCAATCGGATAAGGACTCCTGGAATCAATGAAAAGGTGCTTGAGAATGAAATAATCAAATTAGAGTATATCTCGGACATCGTAACTTCATGATTCAAACATAAAAAAAAATACCTACATTATTTAGATGACTTAATTAGATTTAAGCAGCATTTAAATAATAGAACATCTTTCGCAGCTGATATAAATAATTACTATTATCGTCAAAATTAAGAGTAGTCCTCTTGGGAACTACCACGGACAACAGGAAGCCATTTTATTCTTGAAAATTTTCACGTAATCAAAGTCACGGGACATTAGAAAAAACTCCAAAATAAAACATAAGTAAGTAGTTTTGTTACATAAATAACATAATTCTTTTAACATTAGGCACGTACGGTGTTTGCGTCAAACACTAATTCAGTTACGGATACTTAAACACTAAAGCAACTTATTACTATAAGTACCGCAAACATTTCAGTAATTGGTTCAGCAACAATCACTTAATGACTGTCACTTTGCGGTAAGTTTGTGGCTAATATTTCCCGGAACTGGTGTAATGTTTAGTCATTCTGTTTACTCTGGAATTGTCTTAATAGGACTACTGAAGTTTTATTAGAATAAAAGTCTTGCGACCTAGACGAGTTCCGTTCGATGATACCAAGTAAAAATAAGACGTATGGAAAAGACGTTACGAAAATAAGGTCACCCGTCACTTCGCCTTCGTAAGCATTTGCATCCAGTCTATATGCTCCCTGTGATTATTTTATTTGTTCAAGTAGTAATAGGGGTTAAAAATGTAATTGTCGTTTTTTTCTTTTGTACATACAACTTAACAACTTTTATGATATTAGAAATACATAATTTCTTTAAAATTGCGTTACATTAAGACCGTATCGAGCAGCTTTTGATAATTTAATAACCACGAATTTGATTATTTACATAGAAAAAACTTATCTCGAAAGTTACAACTATTTTTGTTTCCAGAATTTTGTACTTTATTAGTTGTAACTTAGTGAAAATATTTTTTCGAAAACATTTAGTAGTTAAAATGCCCATAAATATGTGTGTAAAATTTTGTAAAGTTACATAATATTAGTCGTTGAATAAATTACAAAAACGTTAGTATGGGAAAAAAAACTACAAAAGTCTCCATACAAAACGGCAAATAGAAATCAAACTTGTCTTCTATTCTATCAATTTTATTTAACAATCATCCATAGAAAATTCTTGACAGTATTTGCCTTTACTTCCACTCCACATCAATTCAAAAATAAAGAACTAAAGGAATATCCTTTTAAATTAAAAACTAACACGCTGTCAGACTTGCTGGCTGCGCGGACAAAATAGCTTTACAAAAAACTATATAACTATATAACATCATCAACAATGTTCTATTTTAATCTAGGTAGGTATAATTCAATTTTTAGTGACATAATCTATGATCCATATCTAGAGCCTTCCGCGTTTGCATATAAAGGCAGTGTTACACTGTAAGAAATAAATTAATATCACGTTGACCTTGCGATGTCTCTTTTGGAATTATTTGGCATATTTATGCAAACGAACGTGAAGACAGAATTATAAACGGGTGTGGGCAAAAATAGACACTTTAACCGTATTACCACGATTTTTATGACTATAGACTAAATTTTGCGAAGCAAATAGAACTAATCAATTCAGTAAATGGAACAAAATTGTCATTTGAACTGTACGAAAAAAGTACTCACGAAAATTCAAGACTTTGAGATAAAACAAATTGGTGTAATACCTATGTGTGTTGTGTTTCTCACATCAATCAGCCTAGTCCCAAAATAAGCACTGTAGGTAGAGGCTTCGGTTATGGGAAACTAGGGTAACGGTTGGAATACATCTTAGAACGAAACAAAGATTAATATATTTTAATAGAAATATAAAGACAATTGAACAATCAGAATCAGGTACCCCCAAATGTTCGTACTCACTATACAAACATTTGCACTTACCAGGATTCGAATCGAATCCAGGATTTCAGAGTAGGCGACTTGAAAACCGGTGAACAAATACTGTACGTTAGTACCTATACATATGAGTAAAATAAAGTATCAAACTTTGTCGCGTAAATAAAACTGTTGATGAATAAAAACCCCGGAAACCTAAATCAGACGCAAACCACATTTGGTATGCCAAACACAACCAGAAACCAAAATATCTTGACGATTTGCGATTCAAATGGCACATTTTTAAATGGAAATTCGCGACATAATTTAAGTTTGATGCCTTAGTTCCTTTGTTTGGATTAAAGCTGACAGTAAACAAAATATTTTTCATGTCTCATATTCTGAAAGTAACTGCTAACTTGCCTAAAATGCGGGTTGAAAGTGGTATGTGGCGGCCCTAGGGCCGTTACGAAATTTAAAAAAGGAATAGGAGGGGTCATGTCAAAATCTGTAATTGTATCTTTACACGTTCCGATCCGACAGCCGATTTGGTACGACAGCCGATAGGTCTGCTCCCAGACCAAATCTGCGCTACACACGTTCCGATTTGGTCTGGGAGCAGACCGAATCGGAGGTCGGATAGGGACGTGTGTAGAGTATCTCTTTGGACATTTATTTACCATAGGTATGCAGGCAAAGGCACAGAAGCCTATACATCCATGTTTTGCTATTATATAAAATAATTAATATCGTAGAATTATTATTTTGATACTTATATAAAACATTGTTTTTTTAAAGAATGCGTTTTTAGAAACAGATTAAACCAAATAAGGTATTTGTAACATAAAAAATCAGGCTATTCATTTCATGGAATTGCATAGAGTATGGGTCAAACACCAAACAAGACTGATGGACTTAGTTTCCCTTGCCTACCCTAAAATAGAGAAAATGAACAAAAAAGTTATAGGTAGTCTTTCGAAAATTCCGCGGCCATAGGAAAAATATTTATAAGATTATTTCTGTTTATTTTTACTATCCTCATATTCGAAATGAAAAGTAGAGTGTTTACTTCGGGTGTATGGACCCATAACAGTCTCGAACTATCGGCTGTTATGGGTGCCATACAGCCCTTGCTAAACAATCTACTAATAATGTGAGCCGTGACGTGATGTCCTGGATTTTTTTTTATTTTGTCTCTTTTATTTAACTACTAGCGGCCGCCCGCGGTTTCACCCGCGTGGTTCCCGTTCCCGTGGGAATATCGGGATAAAAAGTACATATAAACCTTCCTCTTGAATGACTCTATCTATTAAAAAAAAACGCATCAAAATCCGTTGCGTAGTTTCAAAGATTTAAGCATACAAAGGGACATAGGGACAGAGAAAGCGACTTTGTTTTATACTATGTAGTGATACTTATATTATCATCGTCAACAATTTATAAAGCCTCCACTGCTGGAGCATAGGCCTTTCATCATCATCATCATCATCATGTCAGCCTTTATTAAGGCCTTAATATTACCTTCCTTCATTCTAAGTAATTTTAACTCATTGTCAAAAACAATATCATCACTGAAAACAGCCAAAATAGTATAAAACCTATTTAGGCCACACATTGCAGAATTCTTGCTAATTAGGAGGTAGGTACAGATAAAAAAAACTTTCGAAACAATGGTGTTATGAAAAACCTAACAAAGAAGTCTTACCTAACTCATTGAGACTTATTACTGGCAAGACAAAGAGTGTTACAATATAGTACAATACCATTTAACAATACAGATTTAGGTTGTTTTAAAGATGACACAATATTCAAAATAGCGATAATACGTGGATACTCTAAGTGGAATCTTGTAATTGGCCTTCAATATTTAAGTTTTTAAATTATACTTTTTGTAATTCCCACCTAGTTGTAAGCTTTCCTAAGATTGTAACTTAAAAATAAACAAATAAAAAACACATCTAAAATCTTGCAAGAATTCAATTAAGTCTACACTGAACTGATTAAGAAATATTATTTTTATGAGTAGAAAAGCTTTCCACCGAACCGCGTGAACTACTCGATGTTTTCCCGTGGGAATCAGACATTTTTCCGGGTTGAATAGTAGCCTCATTTATCTCTGTGCCAAAGTTCATCTACGCCCTTTTAAGGCTTTTCCCGTAATTGAGTATTACATCTTAATTCGAAACATAGATCTAAACTGTAAATTTTACGAAAAGCGGGATTTTACCATGTTTTGAATTATTGTTGTCGAGTCCCCATTTGTGTCAGTTAGTTACTTCGTGTATCATGCATGGCGTGTGACAGCGCCGAATCGAAAGATCGGGAACTCTACAACATATCAAAACATGGTCAAAATCCCGCTTTTCGAAAAATTCGCAGTGTTAATGACCATGAAACTTTAAAAAGTTATAGATCCAGACTTAGTATTTATAATATTAGTAAGATTAAAAAACACTATTTTGTATCATGATTTCAACATGCGCCAAAGTTATCAGCAATACAAACCATACACTGTCTTAGTTCATTCTTTTAACGATTTAATTAAGGTCAAATTGACTGACGATCTGTGTGATTATGATGCAATAAAGAAAGACAACTTTAATCTTCCTTTAAGTTTATTACAAAGTAAACAAAAACTGCGATGATCATATTTGACGGCTTTACTTAAGGTGATTAATCAATTGTCTAAAGATAATGGATAGTTAGTTCGTCATTAAATAAAAAATTCTTATTTTTTTATACTTGCGTGCAATTGTTACTTGCAATGCAATTCCTTGAATTCCGTGCAATTTATAAGGACGTAAGTAGTATTAGTAATGACTTTTTCCATAACATTAGAAATAAGTTTATTACTAGTTTACGTTTAATAGTAGATTGTAAGGGCTGTATGGCATCCATAACAGTCGAGTGTTTTGGCGCACGAACGAAGTGAGGGCGCCGATAGTTCGAGACTGTTATGGGTCCATACACCCGAAGTAAACACTCTACTTTTCATTTCGAATATGAGGGAAGTAAAAATAAACAGAAATATTCTAAAAAATATTTTCCCTAAGGCCACGGAATTTTCGATAGACTCGAATTCTCATAACTTTTTCGTTCATTTTCTCGATTTTAGGGAAGGCAAGGGAAACTAAGTCCATACAGCCATGTTTAGTGTTTGACCCGCACTCTATGCAATTCTATGGAATTAATAGCCCGATTTTTTATGTTACAAATAACTTATTTGGTTTAGTCTGTTTCTAAAAACGCATATTATTAAAAAAAAAACAATGTTTTAGATAATAATAATAATTTCTCTTTTTGTATGGTGTCTACGATTTTAGTTTTTTTATATATAGTAGCAAAGCTGGCTGTATAGGCTTCTGTGCCTTTGCCCACATACCTTTGGTAAATAAATGTCCAGAGATTATAGATCAGTTTTGTACATAAGTACTCTTTAATTTACAGATTTTGACATGACCCCTCCTGTTCCTTTTTTAAATTTCATTACAGCCCTAGGGCCGCCACATACTACTTTCAACCCGCATTTTAGACAAGTTATGAGTTACTTTCAGAATATGAGACATGAAAAGTTAATTTATTACTATTCTTATCTATTGGTACCTACTTACTTACTTACAGTGGTCTGTAAAGTAAGTAGTAAGTAAGTAACTGTAAAGTTTTTTTACAGTAAGAGGCAGCATTTAAGAAGCAATTTAAACTTAATTGACTTGATATAGGAATGTACCACGTAATTTTGTCAGAACCAACTTCAATGGCAGCTAAGTCTTTATACTCTGTTTTTTAGGATTAGCCTATAATATTATAAGTACGAAGGGATTGGCATCGTCAACTTATGACAAAAATCCCGAAAACCAATATAGAAAAAAAAACAGTTTTTTACATTTTGCAATAACGATAACGAGTGTGTGGCATTAGTGCTCGTTCATTTATTATACAACCTATTATACTTATCCAATCTAAGATACTAATTTAGCATACATTGCTTGTTTTGATTGCATCATTTGCTAAAAATGAGGTCAAAGAAAGCAATGTATGCTTAATTAGGATAACTGTAATAAGCCCTTTAGCGGGTTGCGGATCTTGGATAATATGTTTACGTCAAAATATGGTTACATCCATGTTTCATTACTTCACTAAGCATCCATTCATCGTAATTTATTCAATACCAGAGCTAAGCGTCCTCAAAATAATCATTTTTTTCATCATTATGTCGTATTATACCTATACTAGTTGTCACCATTAGCTTTGTAGCCACTGTTACCGTCATTATGTTAGAATTTATAAACAATACCTTCAAGAGCTGACATACATTGACTGACGCAGCGTGTGCCAATAATTGCTCCAACCTAGGTCCATCCAAGGCAAGGACAAGGTTTAGTTAGATACTGATAAAGTACTAGCCACTACCTATGTGCTGACCTTGTCAGATTGTTAAGCAGGAGGAAAGGCAAGTAACTGTAAGCGTTTTCCGAATATAGCAGAACATGTATCAAAAGTTTTCAGTTGCCAGATAATAAAAGAGATGACAAAGCAATTGGGTAGATATAGATAGGTACTTTGATACCGATGGCGTGACAAATAATAACTCGGTAACAATAATTGCAGAGACAGTGATAGGAACATTCTAAATCGGCCTTGGAACAGCTTCATCAATCCTGGAGGCCTGGCAGCATAATTCACGACTTGAGTCGAGGCCGGATCATGCCAGAACATTCTGCACCAAACCGATGCGGTAATCGGGCCTTAACGCCTATACAATCTTAGGTGTTTGGCGTAATTAATAGGAAGGGCGCGGTTACAACAGAACGAAAGACCGGTAGGAATGGTTGTTAACGGCCAGAATTAATAACCTATCCACAGCTAGGGATAGGTGCAATCCAGATTAGTTGCTAGGCAACACCTAGCAACACCCTGGCAACTGTCGTTAATTCTATGTTAATATCAAGCGTTGCATAGCAACTAATCTGGATCGCACCTATCCCTATATGTGGATAGGTTATTAATTAGTTCTGGCCGTAAGTCAACTCAAGAAAAGTAAGATAAGAGCGCGCTTATTATGCGCTGAAATAAGAAAATCTTGAAATCTTGATTATTTGTTTCTAGGATATATATTCATCTCAAACAAGCAGACCACCGAATTCAAGTTTTTATGTTTTTCAAAGTGCATATCTCACAATCAATGAGTTTTGATTTGACGTATAATTTTAAATTGATTTTTAACTCCTGCTTCACTGCTTGTATTAAAATAATCTTCCTTTGTCTATCCTCCCTCATTTCGTGATTCTGATCAATGTTTTGAGTTTGAACTCTTACCTCTCTCTTCTTCTACAGCTTTACTTCAACAAAGTTCGTTTGAGATTCTGCATTAATAACCATTCTTCTGGATAAGAAGAATCCATCCATCCATCAAGAAAGGCCTGTGACTGTGACCCTGCACTAAGGACATTAAAAGGCCGATGATGATGATTATGATGATTATACTTAATCTTTAGGTTATAAAGAAATAAAGCCCAAGAACTACAATAGCAATCAACGGACCTGCAAAACGTCTCCAGCTACAAAAAATTCATTTCTGACTCCTACCAGACTGATAATGACGATTGCTATGGAACTTTCCTAGGTTCCATAGCCATCGTTACCAGTTTCTAACTTAGGCCCAATAGGAAAACGAACTACCTAGCATTGTTACGTAGAGCGCATGTCATTGTGTAAGTGTACCAGCACGCATTAATTATCGCCATGCTTAGCCTTTGCAGGTAATATAATTAGCTAATAGCATTACTGCTAACGATAAAATATAATGACGCCATCCTTCACGTTTATCGATGAAACATCGTTATTTAAAAAAAAACCGCCAAGTGCGAGTCGGACTCGCTCAGTACACCTAGCAAAAATACCACTGACATTTTTTCGTTTTTTATCTATTTTTAAATTTTTAATAAGTTTATTTATAAATACTTACCTAACTAGGTAAGTATTTATAAATAAACAACCTTTTCCTAATCGCTTTTTTCTAGGCTACAAAGCTTCAGTTTTGCGGCTAGTTGTTCCGACACTATTAATTTAGGCACATGATAAAATTAAAATAATAAAAAAATCGTTTTTTTTACCTATAAGTAAACTCAATATCGCAAAAACATCGTAACTCACTGGTAGACGTGACTTATCGAAGGTAACAAAGCAGCGAGTTCTAGTAAATAAATAGGTACTTTATAGGCCCATTCCAGTTTTTTTTCAATCTGCTACAAGGTGATATAAAGTACAATATATGAATGGCTAAACTGCCTTACCTAGTGGTTTGTGACGATTTATTTCAATGTCGTCACACTCTAATGCTAGTCCCTCATCTCTTATTAATAGCATTTTTCACAACTGGTGATGGTGACCCGCCCAAGCTTTGAGCGGGTGCTAATGTAACGGCAGTATTTAGTCGATCCTTACAGACCTAGCTTATTTTAATTAAGTACTTCATAGTTCAAAGTAAGTTATTTAAATTTTTACTTTTTTGCATTCACAATGCAATTATAAAATACAACAAAAAAAAGCCAGCTAGTTGGTATTGTATGGAGTTACAAAAATATTAGCGCAAATAGATACAAAAACAGTTTTTTTTCGCGGGCAGTTCTATTAGAACGATGAGTGTGACTGACCTTTTCATTCAAAATTAAATGTTTATAACGATACACGACATTTAGTTCTAAAACTGTGACCGTTTGGTTCAAAACGCGCTCTCTACAATGAATTTTGAACCATTTGCCAAATTGTTTGAGGTGAAAAAACTCATCGAGTAAAAATAACTACGACACTACTAGACTTGTTAAGATTGCGAATGTATTGAATTGGTTTTACGTCTAAATAATCTAGCGAGCTTCACTTCAACTGCGCACGGGTGCAATAATACATCTAATCCATACTAATATTATAAATGTGAAAGTGTGTTTGTTTATCCCAGACAGAATACCCATTCCCGCGGGATAAAACGTCCTGTAGTCACCCACGTGGGCGACAGACAAGCTAGTCTATACTAATATTATAAAGAGGAAAGATTTGTATTTTGTATGTAACGAATAAACTCAAAAAGTACTGGACCTATTTAGAAAATTCTTTCACCGTTAGAAAGCTACAGTCTTTCCGAGTGCCATAGGCTATATTTTATCCCGATATTCCCACGGGAACGGGTACCACGCGGGTGAAACCGCGGGCGGCCGCTAGTAATCTATAAAAAAATCTCGTGTCACTCACTCGTGTGAAAAAAGTTCGTCCTTTTGGACAGGCGAAGACATTAAGCCATACTGCCAATTTTTGAGTATAGTGTATTTTTATTGTAGTTTCTTAAGTTTACATTAATCTATATATATAAAAATGAATCCCTATTTCCCTTGGTCACGACATCACGCGTGAACGGCTGGACCGATTTGGCTAATTTTGGTCTTGAAATGTTCGTGGAAGTCCAAGGAAGGTTCTTACGGTGAGAAAATAGGGGAGGAGGGGGTAAGTGGGGGTAGAGTAGAAGTAGGGTAGGCTAAAGGTAGGGTAGGGTAGGGTAGGGGTAGGGTAGGGGTAGGGGTAGGGGTAGGGTAGGGGTAGGGTAGGGGTAGGGTAGGGTGGCCTATCATGCATATGTATGCTCGATCTTGCGGTACGGTCTTGTCATCTGGGGGAACTGTGTAGAACTAAATCGTGTTTTTCTCATACATAAAAAATGTATAAGAGCTATTTGTAGGGCTCACCCGTTTGAATCGTGTAGACCGCTTTTTAAACAACTGAAATTGCTGACGCTTCCCGCTATGTATGTCTTCGAAATGTGCATGTTTGTAAAGAAGAATTTGAAATTATTTACAAAAAAACAAGAGGTATGCACTTTCAGAACGAGATATCCTAACCGTCTAGTTGTACCTTCACATTTAACTACCTGCTTTGCTAGAAATTGCTTTAATATGGCCATAAAATTATATAATGCTTTGCCGTTAGATATCTCAGAACTGCCGCTAAATAAATTTAAAATTGAACTTTATAATTTGTTGTGTGATAAATGTATATATACCATTAATGAATTCTTGAATATGAAATTGTAATTGTGTGATTATTATTATTTTTATGAAAGACTATAGTTAAATTGTAATTACTAACACGCTGACATGACATTTCGCTTTGACATTATACCTGACACTGTTTTTGTATTGCTTTTTACTTGACATGTATTGATTAATTATTGTTTTCTACTAATAAACTAACCATTTGTTTTCATATTGTATAGCGTATTAGCGTCATTCTATCTGTACCGTTTTTGCATGCCAGTATCTGGTGCATCACATAAACGCCACACATTGTTTTCCTTGTCAACTTTTGTACTGTGAATGCTTGCAAATAAATATTCTTGATTCTTGATTCTTGATAGGGGTAGGGTAGGGGTAGAGTAGGGTAGGGGTAGAGTACCGGTAGGGTAGGGTGGAGTAGGGGGTAGGGCCACGGGAACGAAGTCGCGCTGGGTCAGCTAGTTTATTATAATATTGTATTGTACCAATGTAAACTTATTAATTAGGTAATTATGTAGGTATTGTTTTTTGTTATTTCTTTATCCATATATTGTATGTCCAGATGTCACTACTGTGTTCAGCAGAATACCAATGCAGCCAAGCCTCGTCGCTTGCTGCTTATACTGAGCTGAGCACAGTTTTGGCATCACACAACAACATCTTCTTGTTTATTGTTGTTTTTGTTTGTTCTTATTTGGTTTTCTGTGTGTATATTTTGTTGTGTGTTGCTGAAATAAATAATTTTCTTTCTTTCTTTCTTTCTGTCACCGTTTGTTTATCGAAATCCTCAGTTGATTGAACAGCTTGACCGATTTTTATGTCTTTTTTTGCATCTGGCTCTAATTAACGCATCGCAACGCATAAAAAATAGGTACAGTTGTGGTGTCTCCTCTATATTATAATTATAATTAAATGGTCGTGGCACTGGCTTGCTTTTCTGAAATTTGGGACACAGATACTTTGTAGTCTAGCTTACCGCCATGTAAGACACGACAATATGAAAACGCTATTTCATTACCTACCTATTGGATTTCACAAGATAGGAGTTAAATAGTGTAATAAACTGGATAAGGCCTCGTCCATATACATAACCAGCCGGTATACCTCACGTTCCTCGGCTAGTGATCGGCTGCTATTTTTAGCACAAGCAGGCTTTATTTTATAACGCGAGAGAAAACTAGCCGAACCGGCTAGGCCGCCGTTATGGGCCCATTGAGAAACACTGCGATTTGCTGGCTAATCGGTTATTTGCTATTTTTGTACAGCGATATAGCAGTATGATAATAAAACATAATAGAGAGTGGAAATCAACACAATGAATAAGCTCGTAAGCTTGGCAGTGAATCTATAAGACAATGGAATTTATTGAAAACTAGCTTTCCGCCCGCGGCTTCGCCCACGTGGACTACACGACGTTACCCCGCGGGAATGTGACGTTTTTTCGGGATAAAAAGTAGCCTATGTTCCTCTCCAGGCTACAAAGTATCTGTATCCCAAATTTCAGCCAAATCCGTTCAGCCGTTTTGGCGTGATTGAGTAACAAACATCCAAACATCTAAACATCCAAACATCCAAACATCTAAACTTTCACATTTATAATATTAGTAGGATATGTATACAATCTCTATAAGTATGATTTTATTTCTGGAAACGTTTCAATTGTGCGCATTAATTTCCATGTAGGTACAGCTCATTCAGCCGTTTTATGTCATCGATGAATGGATTTGTCATAGCCACTTTCACGTATGACCAATCCATTCATCGAGGGGGTTAAGCCCAATACTTATAAAGCGATTCCTTGTGAACGAAAATACGAAAAATTGGTGTTCTACCGTTAGATCAACAAGCGCTCCACGGGTAAGGATGGATAATTGGATATAGGTAAGCAGAAAGGGCAATGACCCTTTACGCTAGACCAATGCGGATTGGTGGGAATGCAAATGCAGCCGGGACGAACGACTTCTGAAGCACGGAGGAGCTCAAGATAATAAATTTTTTGGTCACCCATCCAGCGACCGATCGTTACAAAAGTTATTTAAATTTTTTACTTTTTTGCATTCACAATGCAATTTTTATCATAGAAAAATGGAAAATAAAGTATTTAGAAAAAATCGACCCGTCTCACAACCAGCTCCGATGGGAGCTCGATGGGATGTGTGTGAGACGGGTCGATTTTTTCTAAAAATTTAAATAACTTGCCTTAGTAATTTCTTCTTCAGCGATTGTCAAATATCTGGAAAGGTATTTCTTTCGCGTGTGGGGGTAGTAATATCCTCACATTGATGAAATTAAGGCGCTACTCGGAAAAAGTATGGACTTTTTGATTTAAAACTATAGGACGGTTACAGTTATTACAAATCTGGTAATAAGATATATATTTCTTCATACCTTTATCTAGAATCGTATAGTTTCAGAAACACGATTTTATGATTTTGGCTCGACACTTTTTATTTTCGAAAATACCTCTAAAAATAAGAAATATCAAGATTATTCTTAAATGGGGATACATATACTATTGAAAATTGGTTTAATTAGTGGACACCAATAATATTTAGGATCGTATAGAAGCATTTTTTAAAAATCGCTATAGTTTATAGTTATCGCTATAGTAATCAACTTTCAAAATTGAAAGTAAATCGGTATAAAAATTTATTGATCGTGATCGTGACAAATGAGTAGCAAACCGGCTATTGCGCACACGCACACCGGTGACGGACAGACACACCCACATTTGTTTATTTATCACAGCAACTACCTTGAAAGTGATTCTACGCGCAATCAATTTAACTTAGTCATTTATCTCAGCATAATGACGTTATGTATTGAGTATAAGTACCTATGGGAGTAGGTCCGGGAAAAATAACGTAGAGACTACCTAACCTACCTACCAGTGGTGAAGGCTCTATGAATGCCGATTCACATTGGTTTGCCTTTTAAAAATTTTGGGGTCTTATCTTCTGAAGAAATGCTTGACGCTTGTATCACGTCACGTGGTAAGTGTTTTTTGGTCCGGCTTACTTAAGGTCTACGCAGACGAGGAACTTCTTGTCCGTCAACATAACCTAAATGTGGCAACTTTCCCCGCTAATTCACCGTATATCGATGGTTATTCGCAGGCTGCGAATAATGCCCTCGTCTGCGCAGGCCCTTACCTTCGCCGTATTTCGAGTTTTCGACCCCTCGTCAGTCTTGTCACTGCTACCTAGGTACATTCTTTTTTATTGCAAATTTGTATACACTATTTTGATATAACTGATCGATCGTCAAGTAACTTTTGTCTTCTTAAGTAATTTGCCTCTCACATCAAGTTAGGTTTGGTAAAGTTTCCCGGCCGTTGCGTTGCTACCGCGTACTTTCATATACGAGTAAACCAATAAACCCGACTTGATGTGAGAGACTTGAATTACCGTTGCCGCATACGAGCCACACGAGACAGCCACAAACGTCGCCACTTGCTAGAAGAAGAAACAAGGTGACGACTACTGGCTTCAACCACATGCGGCAAGTTCATTTAAAATATGTATGAAAACTACCTACTACATGAAATAGGTCGGCGTTTTGTGGTTGTGGTCGGTGGCCCGTGTGCGGCCAGACTTAGTTGCGGAGACAAAAGTTGCTCGTGTGGGATGGTGAAGTATCTAAGTTTCTTCTTGAATTGGGTAAATAATATACTTAAATTGAAAACAAACTCAAAAATATTTTGATATCGATTTTCCGGGTACCATAATACCACTTAGGTACTTACCTGATGAGCGCAATCAATCTGATTTCGATATCAACAACGTAGTTCGTATTTTCCTTACCTGCAACAAACAAGAAAAAAAATTGTTAAGTACTTGATGACATTTATAGCAAAACAAATATTTGTTACTTTGCACGACGCACGTCGCATGGCTTTTGTAGGTGCTCATGATCTTAGGAGATAAGGATATAGACCTTAGCTGCTTATATGGTAAAAATACCGAACTTGAAGCACCAGGCAATATTGGCGCAAAAGTCTGATAGGTACTAAACTTGTCGTTCCATTTTCCTATTCTTTAACTGGTCATAGCATCAGGTAATCCCTTTAGTTGTTCGTCGCTAACTTTAAATACCATAGTAAGTAGGTAGGTATGTGGTTTTCGTTTATATGATGTTTCCTTGTAGGTATTGATGATTTGTCAATGATAGCTCGGTTACCGATGAATATCTTTTCGTTTCATGGCTGCTCGTTAAAATATCATTTCGTTTATCTGTATTCTGTTTCAGCCCCCTGATTCACAAACCTTCGGAAACGCTCCCGACAGCGGAATGTGTAACGTGTCTTTGTCACTCACTATAGAATAGACAAAGTCAAAGCACAGAATCCGAAACTGATTCCGTTTCCGACGGTTCGTGAATCAGGGGGCTAGTCACCAATCAGTTTATTTAAATTATCTATTTCATCCTTGGCATTCAAAAGTGACTGTTTGTTGTGACAGAAATTTTATTTTGAAGATAGCTAAAATCACTCGCGCATGTACTGAAATTATCCTCTTTTCTAAAGATCGTGATTTCTGAGGTGAATAAAAGCGAAAACCGAGGATCACCGTAGAGACACAAACTTTTAGTAGATTTAGTTTCTTCGTAAGCTTCATACTCGGGATTCAGAAGACATATTAAGGTCTTAGTTGTATATTTTCTTCTCTTAATTCGTGGTATCATTATGTAATGTATGTATGCTCAAAACTTTTTGACATTCGCTCTGTTCCCACATCAGATTCATCTAATTCCGTTAATATAATAATATGTGAATCATGATAATCTCCTAAATCACATGCCTTGAAGACAACATGCAATGCAATGCAATATCTTTGTATAACTATGGGCGTCATGATGCTGTTATAATCATAATAAAAGTTATATAATCATTAGTGTATAATACATCAATTCATGATACGCCGTAGGTACCATGATCAAGGGAAACCAGTTAATAGTTGATTTAAAATTTTAATTGTTCTTGTTTATTGTAGTAGTTTTATTATGATAGGTGTTATTTATAGTGTTAATAATAGTATAAAATTTTAACAGTTGTCTCGAACAATCAGTCAATCTGTTGAAGAATTGATTAATTTTCATTTTATCAACTCATAAAAATAATATAAAATGCTGACGCTATATTCTGCTTATATGCAGCATTTCCACGATGTAGATTTAGATTTTGTTTTATTTTCCACGATAGGTACTACGAACGAGACCGCGTAACAGGCAGGAGTACGTAGGTAGTACCTACCTAGATTTTATTTACTCCTGTGCTAGTTCACTACAGCAAATATGGGACATTCGTACCTATCAAAGTAATTTTTTACGTTCTTACATTTTTACTTTACTACTTCTCTTTTTTGCAAAACTTGCAAATGAATTTTGCTAATTGAAACTTAACGATTTTCGTTTTGCCTGGAGTAAAAGTGATTTAAGTACTAAATTTTATATCTACCTATCTAACTCCGAGATGACGAGTTCGCGTTGAAATTTAATTTTAAATCAGAAGAGTGAGTGTAGGTAAGTACTTTAATTACCTTTGAGTTGAAATATTATAGACTTCGGTGACAAATGCCAATGACCGATAATTATACAAGGTAATTTTTTTATCACCCCGGATAATTTTAGGGATTATTCTACTCATGAAAACAAACAACTTTTATTATGGGACCAACACTAATCGCGAAAAAAATCAAGTGTTCCATACAAAAGTGCAAAAATAATTAATCAAAATGTATGGAACAGCTGATTTTTTTTTCGCAATTTCAGAGTTTGTCCCATATTAAAAGTTGTTTGTTTTCATGAGTGGAATAAATTACCGCATATATTAAAATTAATATTTAAGGGTTAGGGGCCCCACAGACGATCAGTCCGCCTGTTGGCAACGGCTTGTCAGTTTTTCATACAAAAACCGAATAGCAATGGATTTCGGCCAATTGACAGACCGTTGTCTGGCGGTCTGACGTCTCTGGGGCCCTTTTGACGGGTAGTGGCCTGTCCCGCGATCGTCCGCACCGCACACCAACCGCAGAGCGCGCGGGCAATGCCCGCAGAGGAGCAAAACAATTTGCGCATCACACCACGCGGGAGCAACCCACGTCTTAGAAATAATTGAAAATTTTAGGTACATACATTTCACATTCTTCGCCAATTGCGGTACCGCGCCCGTGAAAAATGCACCGTGAAAATGGTATGTTCGGCCCTTATGTATCAATGAACATCTACTCCGTAGCTGTGGTTTGAACATTTGCCAGGACAGTGAAAGGCCGTGGGTTTGAGTCCCATCGGAGATCGGAGCTAGTTGTGAGACGGGTCGATTTATTTCTACTACTTATTTCATTTTCAATCATAGAAAAGAAATTGCATCGTAAATGCACAAAAAGGAAAATCAAAATGAACATCGTCTTATTGTTTTTGGACTTAGAAGCAGCATTCGTCTATACGACTAATATCATCTGTACCAGACTATTGAGTTGCTTTGTAGTTGATTCAACATACAAACTAGTTCTGAGCTCTACCTCTGACCACATCATGTCATGTATGGTATGATCAATACTCGTCGCGTCGGACAGCCGATCATACTTGAATAAAATGCCCAATTGGCCTTTATGTAGGTAAGAAAATCGACTTATAATCACAAATTATTATATTTTTTTTAGACCCTCGGGAGTCGTGTACTCGTCTGTAGTACAGCTTACGCCATCGTTGGGTTGAGTCAACACAAACTGGTGCTTAGCTGACCACATACGGTCAATTAATCGTACTTATCGGACACCCAACCATCCTAAAAGAGACAATAGACAACGATCAAAATGCGCAATTTCCTTTATCCTAAGAGCTTTAGGCTATTTTGCAGTAGGCCCTTAGAAGGTGACGCCATCACTAACAGACTGTTCTGTTGGTGTTGAGTTGAGTCAACACAAACTGGTTCTTGGCTGACCACGTCTACGGTCAATAGTCGGACAACCGACAAACTTGAAGACGTCAGGTGGCTCGTAGAAAATCAAAGTGTGGAACTGATTGAGATGTTGGCACGGCTATATTGACGTATTAGACTTTTAAGACTCGATAATGGATTAGTACGATACAGTAGATGTAGAAAACCAGTAACACGTTGAGCATGCCAGAAAATAAATAGAAAAGGATATTAATTTTGTCATGTTTATTGATGGTGTAAGTATGAAAATAACTGATCCAATCATAAAAGGGAAATTAATAAATAACAGGATTTTAGGTATTTCTTCCAACATTATCGAGGAAGCAACAAAGAAAACACTTAGCTGCCAAATTTATTTAAAAATACCAAGCACTACGAATAATAAAAAGGTACGTTTCACGTATTACATTATGTAATTAGGCATAATTTCTTGGTAGCCTATGACTAGAGCTAAACAGACAATACCATTACGCAGAACTAGTAATGTTTTACCATAAGAACAATGGTTTTACTACCATACAATGTATCTTAGATAAATATCCTACCTACCTACTGCTTATACCTGTACTGTTAATTTATATTTCACCTATAGCTGGAATATCCGATCGCCGCCGATCACGCCACGAGCAATTTACATTTACAGTGATTTCATACGCCAAGGCTGGTCTCATATATTCTTGTTATTACGCAACTTGACTTCGTTGATACGATTATAATAAGGATAATGCTCGTTGAAGACTTATATGTTTTAATTATCAATTTAGAGATATTAAGGACAGAGTTGTGGTAAAGATTGTTTTTTAACATACTTGCAACTGTTAAGTTAAACGTACTTAGATGATACGTGTCTAAAATGTCTAAAAAGTATAAGTTGAAGTGGAAGAAATTGTGAATGTGGTAATTGGACAAAATTTACACGGATATAGCGAGTTGTGAATGAGCAAAAAGAGCTTTGTACATACTTCTTACAAATAAAAATAAGTGAAATCAATAACTTCGATTTTTAAATATTAACTTTAAATAGACTTCGTACAATGGTCGGCCGTAGCAAAGACAAACTTTCCAGGTTGGGATTTTTGGATGTTCGAATAACTTGGAATGTAGAAACGGTGCTTCTCCTCAAACGATGATCCCCTGCGTGTCCTTGCGGCTGCACGCAGGAGGACCTAATGAAGGCTTCTTGTTCTGCGATTCGCGTTGCTGAGTTTTGGTCGGACACAGTTAAGGCGCTACTCGGAAAAATATGGACTTTTTGATTTAAAAGTATAGGACGGTTACAGTTGTTACAAATCTAGTAATAAGATATATATTTCTTCATATCTTTATCTTGAATCGTATAGTTTCAAAAACACGATTTTATGATTTTGCCTCGACACTTTTTCTTTTCGAAAAGACCTCTAAAAAATACGAAAAGTGAAGATTATTCTTAAATGGGGTTACTTACACTATTGGAAATTGGTTTAATTAGTGGACACCAATTATATTGAGGATCGTATAGAAGCATTTTTTTTAAATCCCTGTAGTTTTTTAATACGAAGTGATTTTGTGTTTTTTTTGCCTAATCTGCAAAATCGGTCTCGCTCCCGCGCGCGTCGTTTTCTCATTGCTATCTCGCTTCAGCACATTTTTTCCGAGTATCGCCTTAAACTGGAAAATTATCCAGCGACACAATAAGAAGAAGAATAATTTAGAGATTCCGTAATACCTCGCGTAGTAGCAACGTTTAAAATGACAAAAGTGATATGTTGTAAAGTCATTATGATATCATGACAAGCCAAGGAGAAAATGAAATAACTTAATAACAATCTCCATTCCATTGGTACTCACAATGAAACGAAAAAAGTCTCCCGTGCAGCTGCCGATAGTACATAACAAGTGACAATCGACATTTGGCGGCTAACAATGCCGGAGAAAGTGACAGACATTTCATTCAATCTACTTTTTAAGAGTTCGCATTGTTCACTATACTTTGCAATGATTTACATATGGAAGCTTTATATTCGACTATACTGCTTTTAATTGAAGTGTTAGATGTCTAGAACAAAACGTAATACTTATGTAGGTACCTACTTAGAAACTAAACTACCCCTAGCCTTACAAGGAGATTTTCAGAACTCGGATTTCTGTCTAAGTGAATATCAAAAAGAACTCTTATTTATTACCTACATTGAGTTATATATAAACTTATTACTACAACTACAACTAGGTATTTCACTTTAAATTGAATGTCCAAACTTAGATAGTTAGGAATTTTGTTAATAAAAGGGGTTAGTTATAATATGAAATTTCCGTTTTTTTTCTTTTGTAGATTCATTTAAGTAAGTAACTTAACAACTTTTATAATAAGTATTAGAAATAAAAAAAATAATAATATTGCGTTACATAACGATCTAGAAGTATCTACCAACTTTTAATAATTTAATAACCATAATATAGAATTTTTCTTAAATTGAATTCCTTCATTTGAGTATTGTCGTCGTCACATCTAAACTTACTAACATAAGATTGTAAGTTGTTTCACCAAGTTTATATGAACTAATAAAACAGCAAATCATAAGACTGCCATTAGATAATAGCTATAAATATGTAAAATAGCAAACATGGTTTTTACTCATATCACAAACACTCAAATTGGCGATGTGTTGCCTGCCATGCGTGACTCCATATTTTTTTGCGAGATTTTAGATACCAGTGCGTAGTAGAAATACTTCATCATCATCATCAGCCGAACGAAATACTTAGTTTTTTTTAACATAATCAATTTTGTATTCTCACTGGGATAAAATATACCCATTATAGTCTATGTCACTCTGTAGGTCTAGCACAACTTGCGCGCGACTCGAGTGAGAAAGAGTCGCGGGCACTTTCGACTAATCAGATCGCTCGTAGATAGTGCGCGTGACTCTGATTGGTTGGAAGGAGCGTGACAAAGAGTCGCGCTAAGTTGTGCTAGCCCTACTGGTCATGTCAGTGATAAAATAAATAACAAAAGTGGTACTTACTGTAATTAATGTAAACGAATAAAAAAAAATGAAATACTTTATTCACTCTAGGCTGACTGATACATCACACCCGTCACCGTCAAAGAAGCCGGATAATTTAAGGGTTTATTCTACTCATGAAAACAAACAACTTTTATTATGTTTTCATGAGTAGAATAATCCCTTAAATTATCCCGGGTGATAAAAAAATTACGGTGTATAATAGCACCTACTTACTACATGCTTTGCACAAGAAATACTAAGAAATTAAAAAAATACCCATTTTAACTACTTACATACTTTAATCCATTACAATTATCTTAGGAATGTTCCGATTAAAGCACTTGTGTATGTTATTTAAATCCGTAGCTCAGTGGTTAGAGCAGTCGCCCGGAAAGCGAAAGGTCGTGGGTTCGAGTCCCATCGGAGCTAGTTGTGAGACGGGTCGATTTTTTCTAAAATACCTACATCATTTTCCATTTTTCACTTATGTATGTTTTTGATTACTTATAACAAAGTGTAGGTACCTATCCAATTTTCCATTATTACAATTATTACACTACACGTTATTATAAGTAAGTTGCAAAAAATAGACATCACGTCTGTGCAAAGAACTTACGGTTTATACATAAGTACTTATTTATCAAAGTGCAAGCAATAAATGGATTCGGAAGGAAAAACCGTCTTAATTTTCTAGAATTTAATCATTTTTACGTTTGGGATTCGAGAAATATCTTATTATAAGAAGATGTTATGAGTGAGAGACAGAATAGATTTTTATTTGGATAGTAGATAGTTCAAAGTCAAGTAAAAGTCAAAATGTATTTGCAAGTAGAAGATTTAGTAGGAGACTCGAATTTCAAATTGTCTTTTACTTATCTCATAATAAAGGAATTTTATTGGATACACTAGATACAGTGAACCAAAGCGCATTATCAAAAGTAGACTCTCGCTCAAAATTTTATCACCAAAAATTTATAATAACCCCAATCAATCCCATGATCTTAAAGTAAATGTGTTTTACCCCTATAATAGTGTTTTTACCAGACAGATACCGTGACATGTCATAAACCGGGTGAATTTTTGAGATGGGTATGTCTGTATGGCCAAATCATAAACTATGAGAAATAACGAAAAGTGTTGAAAGGAGTAATGAGCTCGATTTTTGAGGAAACAAAAACTGCGTTACTATTCTCATTTATAAAAAATCTGTTATTTTGACCGGGGTTATTGCATTGCACCAATCGATATTGTTGCTAATAAGGATCAAAGGAATGTCATATTATGGAAAATGAAAGACAACAGCTTAGCTTTTTTTAAACATTTCCTCTAATTTCACCCATCTCAAAAACTCACCCTGTATATTTACTCTTTATATCTACCTCTCTCTTATGTCTTTATATCTAGCTCTCTTAAGATTCAAAATTATTTAGAGAAAAGATATGATGTGGTCTAGGCCTACGCAATTCGTGATACTTTCCCAATTTTACCTCCAAATGGCACATCGAGCGCCCGCGCCGCTTTCTCGACAGAAAATTGATCCTAATCCTAATACCATGTACAACTATGGTCGACAGAAGCACAGCCTTAGTGCTTTTAATACTGTGACAGAAGAGATAATTATAATGCGAGCTTTATTGTTCATCAAAATCAGCCTTGTTTTATTTTTGTCGAATTATTAGAATTTTACATCTAACGCAACGCATAAAAAGAAACTATTGTTTTGTTTTACTTTAATTAAATATAACTCGACAGTTTTGATGAAATAAATACAAATATCAGGAAACATTACACACATTTATTTATTTAATTCCGATTATTTAATACTGAGGCACAGACTTTCCATGTGAATGGACACCAAGCGCGCCTAATAATTTTTAACGCTTTGATTTTCAAAAGTAAAGACTAAATAAACAAACATAGTATGTAGTTGCGTGCTAGTGATTCCAGCTCCCGTGCTATTTGTATATGTACTATTCCAGACTTAGTCTCACTCAGTGCATAATCACATCAAGATTCATCGAGACCTTCTGGCGTGATGGAGTCACAAACATAAATCGAAACTTTACCAATTAACCAATGGCTTAACGTGCCTTTCGAAGCTCAGTGGAGCTTAGTACTTAAGTACCTACTAACTAAGGTACTTAGTGGATCATACCGTATTTTTTTTATCACCCCGGATAATTTTAGGGATTATTCTACTCATGAAAACAAACAACTTTTATTATGAGACCAAAACTGAAATCGCGCAAAAAAATCAGCTGTTCCATACAATAGTGCAAAAATATTAAATCAAAATGTATGGAACAGCTGATTTTTTTTGCGCGATTGGTGGAGCTATACATTATCATTTTTCGGCCACCGTCCTTTGGCCGACCATAACGAAAGCTGCTTAACCACTACAATCGCAGGCTAAACGTGCTTACCGAGCTTTTCGAGTTTTCCAAGTTTCAGGTTTACCGAGCTTTCTGATGCAATAAAATTAATATTATGGGCAATCAAAAAGAAAACAGCCATATCCGGTGCCTATTCTAATACCATCGGTGCGATAACTATCCAATATTATTATACCTAAACTAGTGACTCGCCCCGGCTTTATGGGTGACATGTAAAGAAAATGTTTACTAGCCTTCCGTCCGCGGCTTCGCTCGCGTGGACTACGCAACGTTATCCCGTCGGAATGTAAAGTTTTTCCGGGATAAAAAGTAGCCTATGCCACTCTTCAGCTCCCAAACTATCCCCATAACAATAATCACGTCGATTCGCTGCTCCGTTTTGACGTCAAAGGCGGACAAACAAACAAACCCACTTCCAAATTTAAATCGCGTCGAAATGCCGTTCACATAAATGTGATCGAACTTAATGGTAAGTTTGTTTGATCTTCAATTAGTATGGATACGTTTAATATAGGTACTTTAAAAGACAGTTTATACCCTCCTATTGAATAACGGACAAAAACCGTATTAAAATCCGGTGCGTATTTTTCTATTTGTGTCACAATTTTCTCATAGTGTGTCTTATCAAATACATGTGTTAGGTAATTGTAACATTGTTACGTGTTGTTACAACAGGTGTTACAAAATGTGAGACGTGCCTTATCTTGCTTAACGTGGAAAACAGGCCTTATCTCTTTACTGTAATCATAATTATGGCATACATACTGTAAGCTTTTTAAATCAGATTTCTATTTTTCCGGAATATCTTCCGAACAAGTACAAATTTTGATTTCACCTATTTGACCGTGTCTTTCTTCGTCTTTCCTTTTTAATGTATTTTGGTAACTACATAATTTTGTTTGGTAATCACGATCGACTAAGATCCATCCAAATTACGTTTTAGACGATGATTGACTGTGGATTCAACGAATGAAGAATGTAGCGGAACCGGATGCAAGAAAGATGTATCGGGGAGTGACTAGTGACTAGGACTTTGACTTTGCTGTGTACCTACGGCTCCAACTGGGGGGCTACCGGCTAAAAATATGGATTTGGGCATGGGCTTTATTTGATTTGCAGACCATATTATGTACTTCAAATATTAAATGATGCCCATGCTCAAATCCATATTTTTTAGCTGGTAGACCCACTGTCTGATCTTCGTGGCGAATTTTTCAAATAAAAGAAGTATACCTAATGCCTAATGGAATTTGGAAACCCTGATTTAATTTCTTGCTCTCAATCTCTCATATAAAGGTAGCTATTAAAGCATATACTTAAGAAAATGGAAAATGAAGTATTTAGAAAAAATCGACCCGTCTCACAACCAGTCCGATGGGAAATACTTCATTTTCCATTTTTCTATAATAAAAATTGCATTGTAAATGCAAAAAACTAAAAATTAAAATAACTTGCATATACTTAAATTAAAAGTAAGTACTACCAATATATGAGTACTACCATTTCCTTTACAAACTTAAAATGTAATTATACTGTTTTAATATCCAAAGTTTTAAACATATGTTAGATATCTTCATTTATTCCTCGATTTGTTCTTTACTAATTTACAACCGTTTGTGTCAAATCAAGAGGGGTGGTGATTTTTTTTCGTCGAATAAAGGCGTCATTATATTATTATGTTTTATACACACCAGCTAACACACAACACAGACACCATACCTACACACTCACGTCTGAAAATAACATTGATTATACATAATAAGGAAACTACATTTAAATTCTGTTGTTATTTATTTGAACACTTTTGTCCATTGCTTTATTTCGCTTTGTTTTAAGTTTTATTTACCTGGGAGCCAAGCTTCGCTAACGTGTCTCAATCGTGTTTCAGTTGTAGTTCAATTGTTGTGCTTTTTACCCGTCTGCGGCGAAGCCAAAAAAGGGTTATGTATTTGACCTGTATGTATGTGTGTCCGTTTCTATGTTCCCTCGTAACTTCTAAACGGATGAACCGATTTTAATAAATGATACGTCGTCAGATTCGTCTTAACGGGCCGAGTGACAATGGGACATCAAAATTAACAAAAAAAAACAAAATGGCGGCTTTTAGGCGATATAATCTGTGCATTGTAAAAATAGTTATTTGTTATACAAGAGAGCAAAATCATTTTTCGCTGCGAGTGCTGAATTTAAATCACGAACTAGCGAAGTAGTCTAAAATTGAATCACGAGCGTAGCGAGTGATTCAAATATAGACTACTGAGCACAGTGAGTGATTTAAAGGCACGAGACATCAGAAAATTTTGCTCTCGTGTTAAACATACAACTTTTCACCTCTACCAGGGAGAAAAGTGTTACAGGTCAGAAAAACAACATTGAAGGCAACATTTAACAATGAAGAAAACATCAAAATTAATAATTAAGAGTAAAATTGGTGCAATTATGCAAGTTGAAGGTAACTGTTTGCATTGCGTTCAAAAACTGCACTGCATGTAATTTTTATGAAAACCAAACATGATATTAGTAAGCGATATAATGTTCACTTCATATTATTTATTTTAAATATTGCGTGTTTAATAAAAAGCAATAGTAGTACAATCGTATTTATATAATTTGTTATTAGAATTCATTAATTTTTCTTACTTTATATTTATATCATGCATGCGACCTCATTTCGTCCATACTCTTTATTTCGAACCTCGAGTATCCGTGTATTTCTTTTTTAAGCTTTATATTTCATGTCCATCGATATAAAGCTATCTATCTATCCTTTTTGCTCATATTAATTTTAAAAGTTCCATCCTTGTCACTCTATTTCTTTTTCTTAATTATTTCAAAAGTTGGTGTAAGAAATTAAAAAAGCACTTTGCCTCACGCTCGCAGCAAAAATCGATTTTGCTGCGAGTTTTTAGGCGCCAAAAGCGCCCTTTTCGAGCTGGAGTGGTGAAAAATATATTTTTTAATCCCATCGAGTGGGGTATCAAAATGAGGAGCTTACAAAGACGATGACGAAAATATAAATAAGTGATATGTTTTGAACTAATTTCGACTAATAAGTGCTAATTGTTTGTATGGGAAAAATAAAAAGTGTTGTTTTACTATTTTCCACGCAGTTTCTTCATAAAAACCTTCCCGCGTGCTATAAAAAACATATGAAAAAAAAAAAATAGCCGAATTGGCCTAACCGTTCTTGAGTTTTGCGCTTATCAACATTAATTTTTGAATTTTATATAGATATTGTTTTCTTTGGTCACAGCTAGATGGCGCTGATAGTCGATTAGAACGCGCTAACGTTTGGCAAACATAAAATACTGTTATGACTGTTATGATGTGAGAGTATGTAAAACTATTTGATTTTGAAATAACTTGAATTGTTGTTATTCAGTAATGATAGAATTGATAGATACGAATTGCGTTGCGATGATAATTAAAATTTAAAATCAAAGATGGGCGATTTTTACTGATTCAAAAAATCGAATGGTTTGATACTACTAATATTAACAATCGAATACCAAAACAATCGATCGCTAGTTCGCAAATTCGAATGAAACCGCTAGTTCATTCATTCATTTTGCCATACAAAATTGGTCTTTGTTTCTTGTGAATAAAGTCTACTTTTAATTGATATTCGAAGGAACTATCGAATGGTCTGGTTCTGTCTAGCCAGCGTTTCGACGCTTCTCCTAACGACTCCATAGCTTAGTGGTTAGATCATTCAGCCGGACAGTGGAGAAAGGTCGTGCGTGGGTTCAAGTTCCATCGGAGCTAGATGTGAGACGGGTCGATTTTTTCTAATACTTACTTCATTTTCAATAATAAAAATTGCTCACTATATAGACTTTACTTTGATGAGGTTACGGATATTCGAATATATAAACTAGTAGTAATGAAATTCGAATCGAAAGGAATGAGACGACGCTATACATTCTTATTTGCTTCTCGCTTTTTTCAAATTCGAATGATTTGTAAGGTTATTCGAATAATTCGAATGACTTCAACAATCGAATGATTCGAATTATATCATTCACAATCGCCCATCTTTATTTAAAATAAAATATCTGTTTTATTTAGGTATTTAACGTGATATTTAATTAATTTTAATTTTTAAAAAATTGTTCGTCGAATTTTAACGAAATCGTTTTCATTGATAGTTAAGTTAGTCAAGAAGTTTTATTTTCTCTTCTCTATCCTATCCTATCTATATATATAAAAATGAATCCCTATTTCCCTTGGTCACGGCATCACGCGTGAACGGCTGGACCGATTTGGCTAATTTTGGTCTTGAAATGTTCGTGGAAGTCCAAGGAAGGTTTTAGCGGTGAGAAAATAGGGGAAGGAGGGGTAAGTAGGGCTAGAGTATAAGTAGGCTAGGGGTAGAGTAGGGGTAGGGTAGCGTAGGGGTAGGAGTAGGGTAGGGTAGGGGTAGGGTATGGGTAGGGGTAGGGGTAGGGGTAGGGGTAGGGTAGGGTAGGGGTAGGGGTAGGGGTAGGGGTAGGGGTAGGGTAGGGTAGGGTTGGGTAGGTGTAGGGTAGGGGTAGGGTAGGGGTAGGGTAGGGGTTGGGTAGGGGTAGGGTAGGGTAGGAGTAGAGTAGGAGTAGGGTAGGGTAGGGCTAGGGTAGGGGTGGGGCAGGGTAGGGGTAGGGTAGGGTGGAGTAGGGGGTAGGGCCACGGGAACGAAGTCGCGCTGGGTCAGCTAGTTATAATATAATAGGATAGGAGTTGTTTAGAATTTTGGTTTAGAAGTTTTATTTTCTTTGGTTTATTTATTAGTAGGAGGCGATAATAATAGGAGTTGTTTAGAATTTTGGTTTTTCGTGAAGTTAACGACCAAAACCCCCTACAAGAATTGACACGTCTGCGAGGTCTTGCTCATGTACTTACTCTCGACAGCACATCAAGTTCAACAGTTGAACTGCGATAACAGCTTTTATTACGTAGGGCATAAAGGCGGTCTCAAGGTATACAATGTATAGTCTGATGTGCCGCCGTGTACATAGAACATTTAACTAAAAAGCTTAAAATAAAAAAAAACTAATTTAAAAAACTAAAAAAACCCGTCTGCGGTGCAAAAAACTAAAAAGAAAAAAACAAGCAAAAAAAGATCGATTGTGGATTGAATATGTTCTTATTTCTTACTAGTAAATTGTATGCAGCGTTATATATTTAGGTACTTAATACAAATTTTAAGTAAGAGAATTCTTGGAAGCAGGCGGGATCCGTGATATTTTTATAGATTTTATACGCAAATGGATACCGCTTGCTTCCGAGAATTCTCTTACTTAAAATTTGTATTAAGTACCTAAATATATAACGCTGCATACAATTAACTAGTAAGAAATAAGAACATATTCAATCCACAATCGATCTTTTTTTGCTTGTTTTTTTCTTTTTAGTTTTTTGCACCGCAGACGGGTTTTTTTAGTTTTTTTTACACACTAGTTACAAGAAATGTGTACATTTTTCACAATATTTCTGATGTTCACACCACGTTCACACCACACACTACATTCACATTCACATCACATCATACTGTCATAATTCTTGTAACTAGTGTGTAAAAAAAGCACTGCAATTGAACTACAATAGAATCACGATTGAGACACGATTATGACTTAACGTTAGCAGACTTGGCCCCCTGTTTATTAATTCCAATGGAAGACCGATGACCTGCTGATACAGGCATAACTTTTTTGCTTACCAGGAATGTCATCTCAACACTGTGATCAGGGTGCTTACCATCAACTCTTATTACGGTTTTGTTTAGGAACCTAAACTGATCTGCTTCGCTTATTCGTACCACGACAGCTTAATATCAATGACAGCGATTCAGTGATCGATCAATGACATTTCACAGCCGCTAAGCTGTCAGAAACTCTTATTTGACTTATAACCCGGTCGATTTAACATGTCACCTGCAGGTTATACCCGTCCCTCTCACTCTCCGGGCATGACAGAATCGAGTGAAAGAGACGGGTAGAAGAAAAAGGACACAAATCGTTCGGTCATTAACATTTAGCAATTCATTTGCGATCCAGTTTTTAGAAGGTCAGAGTACGAAAGAAAGCGATTCATTTTAGGAACCTATTCTGAATCGCGCTATTTTTGAATCGCTGTCATAAAGTTGATGGTAGGCACCCTGCTGGTTCGATACCGAAATTAAGCATTTATGTAAATTGTATAGGTGACGAGGGAGATGACGAAATCAACGTATAATCTAGCCTCGTGTCTATTTTCTAGGTAGGTACACAGCAATTTACTCAGACTGAATAAGTCTAATCAAGCGGCCTCTGCTTGAGGTCGGCCACAACTATCATAAATCTCGAGATGCCACTAATAATACATGGTGGCTCGTCATGGAAACACCATGTCTTTATGTGATCACGTCAATTGAAAATTATCGTCAAACGAAATGAGTTAACATTAAATTTTGCGACAATATGGTAGATTACTTTTTTATTCACTACAGTGAAGCACTAAGCCTTCATCACGTCTGATGTAAGGTGTTGATAATGCTGTGTGTAGGTGGGAGAGAGATTGCCAATTCCTCAATTCCATATTCCGGGAGCATCCTCAAGCACTGAGCAACTGGCTATCTTATCTCCATGTCGGAAAATAACAATGCTGAAAATTTCATTGTTATGGCGTCAGACTTTGATAAGATGCTGGGAGCTAGCCAGGCGGACATAGAACAAGTCCTACCACCAACCTAACTAAATACAATAATGTACTCCCACTGTGAATCGGACCCGGGACTTCTGGCTTCTGGGTCTGATTAAAGGTTAATTTTATTTGAGACTTTGGTGATTCCAACTCCAAAAAATATTTATGGTTTGTTATAAATTACTACAAATCACATACTACCAACCTATGTTTCTGTCATCATAATGACAATCAGTTAAATCCGTGCTGAGGCACGCACGGGCATTGAAGGCCTCGATAGCATAATTACTGTGCCATTATGTAACCGAGACGGTTGCTACCCGATCTGAATGCATATCAACCGTAAACCATGATCAGAATGAACAGCCAGTTGTTTCATAATTGGACACATTGAACGAAATAATACATTAGAGGTAATGGACACAGTGCCGGCATATAATAGCACCCGCTACTACTATACCTACCGCTCATCCTATGGGTGTTGCAAAGATTTCAGAAAACAAGCACTTGCACGTTTTGCAATGAAGCCCAATAAGAGCAACAAAAATACAAAAAATTCACCCAAGAATAACTAAATAATCAGCAAATTACTGATTTGGCTATGAATTGATGAACATTTAACGATTCTAGTTAAGGTGTATCGATGAGCTCAGTGGCGCCGCCAATGGAAATAAATCAATTGCATTTTATTAAAGGCTTGGATTAAAAGTTTCGGTTATTTCGCGCAAATAGAAGAGCAAAATGCAATTTTTAATTGTTTTTTCTCGGCCTCAAATATGAGCACCAAGTTATGGATCTCGATATTGCCAAATGTGGCCACTTTTGGCACTTTTGAGATTCACAACTTATTGCGTAAGTTTGAGTTCCAAAAGTATATTTATAAAATGCATTCCACTCTTTCACCTGCGCGAAATAACCGAAACTTTTAATCCAAGCCTTTAATAAAATGCAATTGATTTATTTCCATTGGCGGCGCCACTGAGCTCATCGATACACCTTAAGATAAGTCAACATGTGATGATAGAAAAGGAAAACATGCCATGAATCCTCATCTGCTTTACAAAGCATTGCTACATTTTTTCCCACTTGTTTCCTCTTTAATAAAATGTTCAACAATAACTATATTTTACCCCCAAATAATACCACGATGACAGCCATCAAAATTTTCATGGGAGACTGTGAATAGAATAAATTTATTACCGTTCCTAATCTCCGTGGTAAAACAAACTATGTAACTAAAGCGGACTGAAAATTACTTAAAAAGCCCGTTAGAGCATTTCACCACTCGTTCCTTTGTTTATGATTCCACTAAAAGGTGTTATTACAGAAATTAATTAGCCTTCGACGTGGGAAGTTCACTAACTTGCGGTACTCACAGAATATTCAGTGATGTGATTCTGTTTGTGAATTTCACAACTAACTTGATTTCGTATTCATTAGTAGGCAGATGCGAATTGTGTGAATTATCAACAAGCATTTAGGTAGGTACCTAGTATAGTATTTTACATCTAGATTTACCTAACAATAATTTTATTTGTTAGTATTTAACAGACTATGGTTAGGTTCTAACTTTCAATTTAAAGTATTTTATTTCTAATTTCTTGTGAGATCATAAACAGGAAAAACTTTTTGTGAATCAATATTGTTAGAGCCTTTATCCTTGTTCCGATTAACAAAAACTTCTTGGAAATTTAATTTTGACAAAAAGTTTCTCATACCTACTTTTTTGGACCTTTTAAAAAGCTCCAGACACAAACGGTTTTCTCGCGTCAGAATCATTTCGAAGAACACTTGCGTAAGCGCACGCAGTTTGTTCTCATTCCTTATCACTTTTACAACTCTGATTCACGTTGTATGCAAATTCTGGCCAATAACTTTCATGGTTATTTGGATAAGTAAAAAAAACATAAGGGTATTGCACAATACTTTGTAAATCCCAAATGTTATCCTGAATTAGGAGAACACAAGACATGGAACACTGGATTTAGAAGTAGAAGTTTTTTGTAGAAGGTTGGTTCTAAAGTGCCCCTGGAAATTTAACACTGGCTGACTGACAGACAGATTCGCAGAGGATATCAAAGTCTAGTGGACTTACGATAACTACACCACTAAATTATAAGTGAGAATCGCACCCGAATAGAGATTTCCTTCCGATAACTAACAAATTATACGTCTGACACTCAGCCAACTTTACAATAATGGTTAAAATGGCTGATTAGATTGTGAAAGTTAACATTTCTAGTTGTTTGAGAGTCGGCAAATTTGAAATTGTAAGTCACTAATACGCTTATTTAGGTATGTTGAAACTTTGTTTAGACCTTATCTTAAAAAACATATAATTACTTAGTTCCTTTTTGTAAAGAAAACAGAACACTTCAGACGATGACGGACGAGACCCTTGGCAAAAGTCACTGCCAAGTAAGAAATATTTTGAAGTTGAAAATAATTTAATTTGGATAAAAAGACTGTATCACTAAAGGATATATACTACTACACTAAGGATGTATTTGCATAAGTGTGGTGAGTTGACTTATAATCTTACAAGATTCCACCCAAGATGTTACAACACTACAGGATGAAACACTCTTTTTATCATAAAATCGGTTGCATGCAAGTTACGACAAACTTCAATGACCCTTTCGCATCCTAGAACACAGCAAACTCTATTATAATAGTAAGCAAAGAAGGTTTAAAATCCTTTGTCCATTGTGGAGAAATGCGTACGTGCCTGCGCAGGCGCCGTTAGCGCAAGTTATTTTTGGACCTTGGAACCTGATTGGCGGGTCCGCCGCAGCCTGAACAGATGTCCAATTTTAGACCTAGAATATTCTGACTTCGCTGCGAAGAATCGATGCCTGATTTAGACTGTTCTAGCTAGAATATGTATACTAGTAAAGGTTGTGTCGTGTGTAGGTTTGGTTTTGATATTTAATATGGTTTTTAAGACACGGCTTTGAGGATCATTATGCTACGTTTAGGTGCAATAACATTAGGTTGAAGAGCGTGATTGTTCGAACGCACTGTTCTTTTTTTAAATAATGATTGACACAGCATGTTGACAGCACCATTCATGAACCATCGGAATCTCATTTCCTAATTCGCAGGAAAAGTATTAAAATTGGTTACTGTTTCAATGCAACTTTTTCTTGCTGTTTTCAAGGAAACGTCTTTCGAAGTTCTCGAAAAATCCTTTGTACGCCGGATTTATTTTAAATTAAAACAAAATAAAACTGATGTTTATATTAAACCGAACCAAAATGATTAGTTTTTTCATTAAATTACATAGCTATATCAAATGTTATGATCACCACGCACGACCGATGATTAAGTTACATATCATTCACGTCGATTTAGGTATGACTTGAATACAATTTTTGCTTTTCCGTATTATTTCTGGTATCTCCAAATACTAAAACTTTCTTCTATTATTGATAAATGTCAAAACATTAACAAAGTCATAGTCATTTATATTTGCCCAATGATTAGCATTAAACATCGGCAAATCATTACAGTAATGACACTTTCTTCATCTTTGAACTTTTTCGTTGACCTAATACTGTGCTAATACTGATGTTCCGCTTTCACTATCAAGTATTGACTTACCTACCTTTTATGTAGGTAAAAGTCGAGGTTTGTAGTGGTTTTGACGTATTGGTTGCTAATGTTTGTATTGGTTTAGTGTTTAGATGTATTATATGTATAAGTATGTCTTTTATGCTCATGATAGAATCGAGCAGTTAACAACACAGTTAACAGATACACATATTATATTATTACGATAAATCGAGGATGAGGTGTTCATTTTTGGAAAATATTGAAAATGATGTGTTCTTTTTTGCAATTTTGTCCAATTCTGTGGCTTTATATTACTGTACTGACTCACTGATTTTATATATTTTTACAAGCTTTTTATTAACTTGCCATGTTAGTTAGTATGAGAGTTAGTGGGGGGGACAAATCTTGCAAGCTTAATTTGGCCCACTTCCCAGTGTCCGATGGAGTTAAAATTTTGTATACAGGTTTGGTTCAGATGACAATACAATATTAAAGTACAGTCAGCAAAAAAGCTTGTCATAAAAATGTAAAAAATTTACTAAAATCTTATTTAAGTTGTTTTTGTGTCTCAGTGTGTGTAATTGAAATATATAATAAAGAAAGATTCCACTTAAGTAGTATGTTTTATTGAATGTTTTATCATCCATCATAGGCTACTGAGCAGGCTTTTGATTTGATTGTATAATATAGATATATTACGCAATATAATAAGTTCATTATGACCGCTTTCTTCGGATTAATCTTACCTATTTCGTAATAAGTTTTCCTTTTTATATTCTTAGAAATGTGAGATCAACCAGACACGCCTACACAAGTTATTACTTAATTTACTGTCTGGCGCCACCGGTTATTCTCGGTTCTCGTTATAAAAACATTAGCCAGGTATACGTAGAAAAATATATTATTTATTACCTACATAAGTCTGACTCGTGTCCGCAATACCGAGCTTATCATAATTAACTTTTAAATTAGTCACTTTGCGATGGCCGCTGTGATAAGGTCAGATTAATGTCATGTGGTACAAAAGTACGGGTAAAGATGGGTACGTGAGGAGAGGAAATCCTAATAAAAGATGAATGGATTGCGTGAAGGTTGAGACGAGTATGAGAAAGAAAGGGGTTACTGCAGTCACGCGGCTGAAAGATGAATGGAAAACAGATGAATGAAAAACAGATTAATCTAAAACAAAGACACACTGCGGTGACCCCAAATGAATGGGAGAAGTGCAAGAGAATGATGATGGTTGGAACCACTACCACGGCATGAAGGAAATGGGTGATCAAAGATAGCTAGAACTAGCTTAAACTCTTCGGAAGGCATGGTAATGCGTTAAAGAAAGAGAAAGAGCTCCTTATAAGTGGGCTAAGCTAAGACAATATTATTCTGTGCTAAGACCTTAAGTCCTGTATTTCAGGACGATTGAAAATTTGGAAATTAGATGATAATGAGACTTACTAAATATTGAGTGCACCTACGTTTTTGAGTTTTATTCAAATTCGGATAAAAATGTTTATAACCAATTTATCCATCGCTCTATTTCTCAGCAACCTACATTATACTTATTCATCATCATCAGCCATTTAATGTCCCCACTGCTGGGGCACTGGCCTTCCTTATGGATGAATAAGGACTGGGAAATAAAAGAATTTTAACGTTCAACCTAATTCCGATTCTACTCGTAGTGATGAAACAAACGGCTTATCAAATAATCAGCAAAAGCAATTCTAAATCGTTACAGATAAAGCTTTAATTTTTTTCCCTCTTTTTGTTGGCATTCCGTTTCCATGGCAACGGCCTGTTGTAATTCGCCCTTACAGGTTTCCTCTGGTTTCCTCACAGAACGGTATTCTGTTCTGTGGGTTTCCGCATGAGATTTCAGTAAACGCCACATTAACCGGCGTTGTATAGACTTCAAAACAATTTACGATTGAGTAAAACGTCAAAACAATTTACTATTTCGCCCTAGGAAGCAACGAATTGTTTTTATAAGTAAATATGTTAATTCAAATTATCGCTAGACATGAAACATTTTCACTCTACAACTTGGATTTTTGAGAGTTAAGGCGCTACTCGGAAAAATATGGACTTTTTGAGTCAAAACTATAGGACGGTTAACAGTTGTTAAAAATCTGGTAATAAGATATATATTTCTTCATACCTTTATCTAGAATCGTATAGTTTCAAAAACACGATTTTATGATTTTGCCTCGACACTTTTTATTTTCGAAAAGACCTCTAAAAAATACGAAAAGTGAAGATTATTCATAAATGGGGTTACTTACACTATTGGAAATTGGTTTATTAAGTGGACACCAATAATATTGAGGATCGTATAGAAGCATTTTTTATCGCTGTAGTTTTTTAATACGAAGTGATTTAGTGTTTTTTTTGCCTAATCTGCAAAATCGGTCTCGCTCCCGCGCGCGTCGTTTTCTCATTGCTATCTCGCTTCAGCACATTTTTTCCGAGTATCGCCTCAAGGATTGAATCAAGGCAAATAAGAACTTAAAACAGCTTTTACGATCGCGCTAAGTGCGCGATCGTAAAAATTAAAACAAAAAAGGGTTAATAAATACCCTTTTTTGTTTTTATTAGTGTACTATTTTAGGATTTGTGGACTTACAGCGTTTCGGCAGTTAGAGATAAGATAGCCAGTTCCTCACCTCAGTATAGTTGAAAATTCCGAGTAGTGCGCCACCAACAGTACCTATTATCTTCACATGTGTGAATGTGCGATGAAGGCTAAGTGCTACCCCGTTGTGTATTAAAATTACTTACCTAACACGCAAATTGGATCAATAGTAAGCTACTTGTACTATTTAGTATTCTGTGTTATTGGTAATAGTTATACTATACTTTACCAACTCGTAATTTCTTCCGGGTTATCTTTTCGGAGTTTGAAAAAAAAGGAAAATATACAAATTAAAAGAAATAGGGACAGGTTGTTAAACAATCAGATTTACGAGAACGGAATATAATCGGTATAAATGTGATGAAAAGCTAGTGATTTATCAAAGTATATTTTTACGTCTTGTAATAAGATCATCAATTAAGTCATAATTTTGTACTCATTATATGAAATATTGTTTCAAGACAACAGATCAATTTGAAGATGTGCTCATAGATCATTTTCATGACATATTCACGTGTTACGCATCACATCACATGCATCTAATGATTCTATGTCTAACGTGCTTGTTTATAAATTGGATTGACATATTATAAATGCCTCAGAGTCACATTTTATAATTATGCCTTTTGAAGTTGATTGCAGTAATGGCGATTTAAATGACGGTCAAATAAACATGAATTTTCGTATTTTTCAAAAAATTTCAGAATATTTCAAATTCACATCACTATGTGATTTAGAGTACAATCTTGGATGAATAATGCTAAATTTACAAACTTACGTTACGTTATTGAAAATAATTGCAAAACTTTATTGATGAAAGCGTTAATAATAATCTTAAGATAAGATAACAATGAAACAATGAATGGCGACCAAAGAGAAACCCAACCCTAAGATAATTAAGTCAAATAGATAATTAATAAGATAATTTGTCATCGACAACACGCAGACGCACTGCATGCATCTGTGGAGCCCCGATGCAAACTATGGCGCACTCTTAGTATGCCCTCTGTCGCCCATCGAATGCAGCAGGGAAGAGCTGAACTTGGAGACCGATAACGCAAAATTGCCGTCGCCGTTTGAATTATAAACCCGATGAAGCAGAAGAAAAAGATAATTATCAGATTTTATCTCTAATAACAATTAGAATTTCTCAGTTTTTAATATGACAACTGTTTAGCAGATTCTTCACTGCCAGACTAACGTTGAAGACATGTTTGCGAACCTTAACGTTAATTCTGACTAAATTGTACAATTGAAAGGGCTTATAATTATTATAATAAGGAGGGGACTTTTGCAGCGAGCGCAGTCAACTGTGCTCTTTATCAAATTCTTCCCATGGACCTAAGGTACGTCAATATCAGGTTTTTTCGTAAGAATCCTGTGATAGCGGCCAGAAACGATTAAAATTTTAACTAAAAACTAGTTAAAATTTCCCGCGATTTTGCATTCGTTAAATTCGGGGTAAGTAACGTAACGTGACCAAATGTGAGAATTTTGTTACTCGCAGCAGCTCGCTTCTGAATCATATTCTTTCATCATCATCATCATTCATCTCAAGATAAGGATAGACATCAATCATAAAAATTTGAAAAGTCCATTGAGAAACCGATAATATTCGTGAAATAAAGGAAAAATTACCATCTATTTCAGTACCTAAGTAATGTAAGTCGTTGCAGAAGACCTATAAACACTTGAATCGTTGGACGTTCTTGACATGCCTGGCGAACATTTATAGATTGCAAATAAAAAGTGCATTTGCAGCGCAGTAATCGTGTTAAACAATTGGATTCCCATGTAAGACAAATTTATCGCAAGGTTACTTGGAAGACGACTATTTGTAAAGTAAACGAGTAGGTACAGTCGAGTTCAATAATATCTGTGCATTTTTTGACTTTTTCGCTTTAAGTTTTTTGTCATCGTCTTTGACTTTCTGTACTATAATTATTGAACTCGACTGTACCTAGGTATACACTGCACAGACTTAAAGGGCCCCTTCGAACGATCAGTTGGCAACGGTCTGTCAGTTAGTCAGTTGGCCGAAATCCATGCTAGTCGGCCATGTAATTCGTTTTTTGTATGAAAAACTGATAGTGTGTGGTCGATTGCGGCCAACTGACAGGCCGTTGCCAACAGGCTAACTGATCGTCTGTGGGACCCTTAAGTGTGATGAACTGAGAAGTAATTAGAAATCAGTTAACTGTACTAATAGTCGCTCATTCACGTCGGGAACTTTATTTTGAGTATTTAGTTTTCGTATTTTAAAAGATATAGAGGTATACGCACGCACGCAACCTACTAACCTATAATGAATTATGTTTTATTGCTCCAGTGGCCCAAATAAGCCCAAAACAGCCAAATGGTGCTACGCGTATTATTTTCTGTTACGTTTGGAAAACGTTAAGTGAATTTGATCTGTGAAAATTCTTTACGGATCAAATAACCTTTCCTTTTCATAAAATTTTCACAACGAATATGGAATTCACAATAAAAGAAGTTTGATAAATACTTAGATACTTAATAAAGATAGTCGTACCAACAGGGTACCAAGAGAAAAAAGTGTTTTCTTTCTTGACATCGAAATAGGTGAAACAAAAGAAAGAGCAAAACACCAAGTAGTACAAACTATTGAAGTTCGTAACCCGTACGCTAAAATCACATCGAAAGCAAGGGAATGGGAAAATGTACAAACAATAGGGTTGATAATAATCGATAGGCGACAAGCTGGTTCATTGAACTGATGCCGTGAGACCTTGGGTGAACGACCTTCGTCAGCTGGGTTTCCACCCTTGGACATATTAATTACAGGAATATGATATGTCTTGAGAAAAGCAGAGAGCATACCGACGATGAAGTGTAATGACCACGATTCCTGTAAAATCGTCTTTTTGTAGATTCCTTTCTACAAAAAGACGATTTAGACGAAACGAAAAAAACGTTTTTTTACACCATGTTATGAATAATTTTTATATTCTAAATTTATCATCAGAGGAACCTTTATCTATGACATTAGTAAATCTAAGGACATCCTATGGGTTACTAACCTAAATGTAGTTAGGAGATATTATTTTGAAATTATATAGTAGAAATAGCATTGCTGTCAATATCTCCTATCTACTACGCGATAGGAGATAATGACAGCAAAATTTTCGCATAAAAATTATGAAATGCAGCTTGGTCGTCATAATAGTGCATGCGAAATTGTATTTTAAATCCATAATCATAAGAATCTCAAAAATGAAAAATGTCAATTAGGAGGTCTTTACAATTTCATCGTCGATACTTTGGAGCGTGTGAAGTTCGTTTGGCTTGTCAAAGACAGGAGCAGTGTATTAAGTGAGTGAGCTGATATTTTTGCAAAAAATCTTGATTGTTTTATGCATGATAAAAGAGATTAGGTACCTATCACTTTGCATGATCGAAACATTGCGAGCCCTATTTGATTAACAGATAGGTTTCAATTCCTGAATATGGGATTCACAATAAAAGAAGTTTGATAAATACTTAGATCCTACTAATATTATAAATGTGAAAGTTTAGATGTTTGGATGTTTGTTACTCAATCACGCCAAAACGGCTGAACGGATTTGGCTGAAATTTGGGATACAGATACTTTGTAGCCTGGAGAGGAACATAGGCTACTTTTTATCCCGTAAAAACGTCACATTCCCGCGGGATAACGTCGTGTAGTCCACGCGGGCGAAGCCGTGGGCGGAAAGCTAGTACTTAATAAAGATTCTAGCATATTGGTATAAGATCCCTGCCTAGTTCGTTCTTCTACCTGAAAGTTATTGTTGCATTGCATCAATAGGAGGTGTTTTATGACTTCCCCTTGATTTCTGTCACAGCCATCTCTATCGTCTTCTACAAGCCATGCGCATAAAGTTGGCAACGTCTTTTTAAGTGAACCGATTTGACACCGTTTGCACCATTTGACAGGTAAACAGCGAGTAAACCTCGAGTAATGAATCCTATGGAGATGGCATATCTTCTATACATCTATACAAATAAATAAAATGTAACTTATGTTTGTAACATTAAATAACCGCTTTTTACCACGTGCATATGACTAAATATACGATACATATACCAAAATGACATGTTTTTCAATTTTTGTCTGTCTGTCTGTTTGTTCCGACTAATCTCTGAAACGGCTGGACCGATTTTGACGAACCGATTAATACGACAATTAGAAGTAGTTTAAAATTGAATTCTAAGATTTTCTTACATTGTGACTTAGTTACAGGTGACGCCAATAAAAGTGTGGTAAAAAGCACTACAACAGAACTACAATTAAAACACTATTGAGACACGATTGTGACTTAACGTTAGCAGACTTGGCCCCCTGTTTTATTGTTCAGACGTCCGCGTCGAATTTATTTTTGATATTTTTATAACATAGCTTAGCGACAGACATCTAGTGACAGAAAAATATAGTGAAACTTGTATTCATAATGCTGCGGCTACATTAGCGGCCGATAATTCGTGCGAGTTGTCGCGCTAAAATTATCGTTGTCGGGCATACGCGATGTTCTTGTCTACATTAGCGGGCGAAGCTTCGTGTTGCGTTGTCGCGCTAAGTATCGCGATAATTAGTTTATTTGGTTTATTGTCGTAAGTAACATTACAATTCAACACAGAACACTACCCCATTATTGATTTATATAGTTATAACAGCCAAATCGACCCGATCGCGATAAAAATCACAAAATAATCGAGTGGACGCTTTTCATCTACGTGATAAAAGACGCTAAATGAATCAAATCGGGTTCTGCTGTCATTTTCTTCCAACTCTTTCTCGCACATAGGTTATGATGTATGGATTTGTTTCTCACTCGCACCATTGTCCGTCTATTACCCCTAGTATAAATAAGTTTATGGTGTAGGTATGCCTCACTTTTTCGTAAGTATTTCACCTCCATAGGATTTAGTACTCAGAGGAGTAAACCGGTTCACAGCTTGTTGCCGTTCCGTATCATAGCATGGCTTGTAGAAGACGATAGAGACGGCTGTGGCCATGCGCATAAAGTTGGCAACGTAGTTTTAAGTGAACCGATTTGACACCGTTTGCACCGTTTGACAGGTAAACAGCGAGTAAACCTCGAGTATCCTATGGAGATGGCATATCTTCTATACATCTATACAAATAAATTAAATTGGAGTGTCTGTTTGTTACATTAAATAACCGCTTTTTACTACGTGCATATGATTAAATATACGGTACATCTACCAAAATGACATGTTTTACAATTTTTATCTGTCTGTCTGTTTGTTCCGGTTAATCTCTGAAACGGCTGGACCGATTTTGACGGACCGATTAATACGACAATTAGAAGTAGTTTAAAATTCAATTCCAAGATTATTATACATTGTGACTTAGTTACACCTCACTTTTTCGTAGGTATGCCACCTCCATAGGATTTAGTACTCGGAGGAGTAAACCGGTTCACAGCAATGTTGCCGTTCCGTATCATAGCATGGCTTGTAGAAGACGATAGAGACGGCTGTGTTTCTGTCGATAGTTTGACAGTGTCATCATTATACACGCAACTGCCATAGGTAATATTG
Source organism: Crambus lathoniellus (assembly GCA_949710035.1). Classification (NCBI taxonomy): domain Eukaryota; kingdom Metazoa; phylum Arthropoda; class Insecta; order Lepidoptera; family Crambidae; genus Crambus; species Crambus lathoniellus. The sequence continues at coordinate 34,286,109 of OX453297.1, forward strand.
TAGCGACCTGCAACCCCGATGCTAACAGTTAACGACCATTTGTGCATAGGTCACGGTTCGTCGCTCGCTTCCTTGTTTCTATGCACAATGGCGATTGGCAAGTGATGCAACGTTCATAAGTCTACGCAAGGTATGTGGGCATATCGACCGACACATAGCGAATTGCATCCAATTTGAGCTATGTTTTGTCATTGTAATGTTCGTAGCTAGAGAGCTTTACCTAGCTTTGGAGATTACTGCAGCTGAGTGAGAAAGGTGGATGAAAGCCGCTGGATGCGGGCAGCGCAGGACCGATCGTTGTGGAGATCCTTGGGGGAGGCCTATGCCCAGCAGTGGGCGTCGTACGGCTGAAATGATGAGTGAGAAAGGTGCACGAGTTATTTCAAACTAGCCTTTCGCCCGTGGCTTCGCCCGCGGAGACTACCTACATGACGTTATCCCGCGGGAATGTGATATTTTCCGGAGTAAAAAGTAGCTTAATTAGCTATCCCTATAGCAAAAATCACGTCGATCCGTTGCTCCGTTTTGACGTGAAAGACCGACAAACAAACAAACAAACACTTTCACATTTATAATATTAGTATGGATATCCTGAATAGAACTTTTTCTTGACTTACAGAACTGTGTCATAACTGTTTAACGTCAATATAGATAGACAAACTGAAACTGGAATTAAATTTCAATGTTTATGTGAGTAGTTACCTACTTACCTGTGCTTTTAGTAGGTAGGTATTCAAATAGGCAATATGCTGATCATACCAAAATTAAAGTATCACTCATAAGAATAACAATAGACTTTTTTATGCAGACAAAACAAAAAAATAATACAAGTAACTGTAACAGTATAGTGTACATAATACAAGGAAGGTTTAACTTTTAAAATATCCCAATGTCAATGACCAGAAGAAGGAAAAGTTAATTGTAACTGTAATGGTTGTGAATACAGATGAAACGGTTTAATTTCATGTCATGGTTGAGTTTAAACTTCATGCACTGTATTCAAGATACCTACTGTTACGTATTAAGTATAAATTAGTGGTTCGAGTAAACCCCTGATAGTGAGCTTTGCGAAATTGGCATTTCTCAAAAACTAAAAACAACGGAAGTGACCGAGGCCCATCAGCAAAGAATATATACACTTTGCCATCAGCCCGAATGTTGTAGGAAAAGTAGGTAGGTAAGTACCTAATTGTAATTTAAAAGTATTTCGAGAAGTTTTTTATTAACATTTGTAGGTATATCTATCGTTGGAATTACGAATTGGTAAATTCAAAATCATAATTATCACTTGTCGTAATTACCACCAGTGATAATTATGATTTTTTTAATATTCCCGTGTTCTCAGATATTGTGCAAGTATCATTAACACACATAACAGTAAAGAAAAGGGAAATTACATTTTCAATACCTAGCTACGACTGTGAAATTGTAGCGGATAAATTAGCTTTAGAAAATTAATTAAACACGGTAGAGGTAGCACTACACGTGTTCACTGATAAAGTACGTTTGTTCAAACCGTAGTACCTACTACTCAGAGCATTGCAATTTTAAATATGAAAAATATATTCTATAATTTTGGTAGGTGGTAAGGACTTGTTCTTATTCCACCTAGCCAGGCAGACTAACATAGGTGGTAGCTAGCCAGCTAACACCATCTTATCTAAGTCTGTCGCCATAACAATGATGTTTTCAGCATTTTTGTGTTCCGGCAGTTAGAGATAAGATAGCTAGTTCCTCTGAGGATCCCCGGACGGAGGGGTAGGCGAAGGCGTTTCCCCCAGGAAAAAGAGGCTTATGAATAAAGTGACTAAATATGTTCCAAGTCAGTTTATGATATTTTTACATCATCATCATCAGCTGACTTTATATCCTTACACATTTATGTACAGACTAGCCTTCTACCCGCGGCTCGCTCGCGTGTACGACACGACATTCATCATCATCATTTCAGCCGTACGACGCCCACTGCTGGGCATAGGCCTCCCCCAAGGATCTCCACAACGATCGGTCCTGCGCTGCCCGCATCCAGCGGCTTCCCGCGACCTTGACCAGATCGTCGGTCCACCTTGTAGGGGGTAAAAATATAAAAAAAAATTACTTACGTGTAACTTAACTTTGCAAAAGAGCTTTTATCCCATAATTCGATCTCATTTAAACGATGATGATTTTTTTATAATTGTTGAAAAACCTTTCTTTGGAGTTTTTTTTTAAAAAAACATCATAGTAGGTATAACTAACTTAAGCACGAACAATCGTGCAGATCATGTTTCCGTTAAACATCCAGTCACGCGGTAATCTCGTCAATTCTATTACTTGAAATGAACTTGTTTTCCACATTTACAATGTCTGTTACATACAACTGCGGGTCTAGACAAGTGGCTTTCGATTATCGATATCGCCAGTTAGACCGGGCGGACACGACAGTTGGAGGTGTACAATTTTTTACAGCATGCAACTTTGCGAGAACGTTTTAGACGACGACATAATGTAAGCACTATCAAAATTAGAATTTTTATCCCTGTGCATCACACTTGAAATTTAATTTTAAAATGAAACAAAAAAAGTACGCTTGTGAAAAGTATGCAAACGCATATTTGTCACTTACACTAGAAACTTTATCGATATATCAATTTGCATACTGAAAAAATGATTGTTTTAGAGCCAAATATATAACAATTTCAAAAACTTATTCTCGAAATTTGCACTCGTCCGAATCATTTTTTCAGTATGCAAATTGTTGTATCGATAAAGTTTCTAGTATAAGTGACAAATATGCGTTTGCATACCTTTCACACGCGTACTTTTTTGTTACATTTTAAAATTAAATTTCAAGTGTGATGCACAGGGATAAAAATTCTAATTTTGATAGTGCTTACATAATTGTCGTCGTCTAAAACGTTCTCGCAAAGTTGCACACTGTAAAAAATTGTACACCTCCAACTGTCGTGTCCGCCCGGTCTAAGTAGAATAGAAAGGAAATGTATAGGGTTGACATAAGCGATCGAAATGTCACGTGACGTGACCTCTAATGTCAATCTCAAACATTTCCTTTATATTCTACTGGTGATATCGATAATAGAAAGCCGCTTGTCTCGGGGGGCTGATGCACCTACCTAGATAATTAAATAGCTAATCTTTATGGTGTTACTTCATTCCGTGTATGGGTGGTTACAAGACGTTAAAAGTGGTTGTTAAAACGGGTACTTGTTTAATTGGAAATTTTAAAAGCTAAACAGTTTTCTCACAGACAAAAGAAATTCTAAATTAACATACATTCCACATATTGACAATATCATTGCTAAAGCATCTAAGACACTTGGATTCATCATAAGAAACGCCAAAGTGTTCAAAAAACCTGCGACGAAAATAATTGTTTACAACTGTTTCGTCAGAAGTATGCTGGAGTACTGCTCGGTGGTTTGGTCTCCTCAGTACAGTGTGCACCAGCTTCGTATTGAGCGCATACAAAAGCGCTTCACGCGGCATCTCTCGTTCAGTAGTGGTTTGGGTAAAAAAACAAGTAGCTACATTGATAGACTTCGTTACTTTAAAATGGACAGTCTACTTACTAGGCGAAATCTTTTGGACTTGGCATTTCTTTTTAAGGTTGTTAGGAATAAAGTCGATTGTCCCCAGCTTCTCAGTAACATCAATATCAAAGTCCCTCGCAGGCCACCACGATACCCAGCTCCATTATTTAGCAAACCACTAGCCCGCACTAACGTTCAGTCACACGCTGCAGCTTACCGCCTGCCTGACGCTTACAACTAGCGTTGCCAGGTGTCCCGATTTGCGCGGGACATCCCGATTTTCAGGGGTCTGGGGACGCGTCCCGATTAGCTCCTGATCGGGACACTAAATGTCCCGATAAATGAATTGGATGACTTGCAGTGAATTTCGTAACTATGTTAAAACAAGGCAACCCTTTAGGGCGACAAAATCTAACAAAAAATATAATTTTAATAAAGAATTCTTAAATTATTACTTCTTAACTGCGTCAATAATAATTAATACTTAGAGTACCATTTTATTTTATAATTTCTACTAGTGCAGTAAGTAATTGCGAAACGCGTAGTTTCTCGAAAATCGTATTTATATGCTCCTTTGAAAAAAAAACAGGCTCAATTGCTTTATTTTCAAACATGTTTACTTCATGGTCATAATAAAATAAACTGTTAGTATAATATTTCTACAGTATTATTTTGTGTCAAATGTGTTGGATGAATGTTAGATTGTCCGATAATCTTTTGAAATAACTTTGAAAATCTCTTCACATTTCCAAACTTCCACAAATATAAAACATTAGTTGAGTTTCATTGAACAATGCATGGAACGTGAACATACTTTTAATATTTTGCCACTATTGGGAAATGGGGAAGTGTTTGTTTTTATTTAAGGATTCAATACAAAAGATCTACTTATTTACACAGTTAGGATTTTTTTACAATTTAACCTCGAAAAAGCCTTTTTGAAATAATTTTAGTTTCTAGCACTTATAAGACAATTTTTATAAAGTAAAATAGTTTTTTCAAAAATTATTTTTCTATACTTGATATGATGGGGCATTATTGCCTAAAACCAAAATCACAGATACGAATTCCGCAAGTTTCTCAATAAAATCCACGCAATAAATTAAACCTTAATATTAAAAAACCATGTTTTTGTTTGTCCCGATCTACAACCCTAAATCCCGCTTTGTCTTTCCTAATGCCCCGATTTAAAACAAATCGGACCTGGCAACACTACTTACAACAGACTAGGTGAGAGTGTTGATATCTATCATGATTCCTTTAGTCAGTTTAGGACGAAGGTAAAGGAGTTGTTGAGGGATGCATGGTCTAGACTGGAACGTTATATTTTGTAAATTTTGTTTGATTGTGTCTAACTTTTTCTGTTTACTTATTTATTTTATTAATAATAATGTATAATAATTTGGTTATTGTTAAGAAGATAATATATAAAATTCTAAATGTAATAATTAAATTGATGTGCTTAATTAGCTTGTAATAACGGATCACTTCACGACTTTATCCGTACTTTATTTATAAGCATGATGTGGCCACCTTTAATGGAATTTTACATTTTGCATGCAATATTTTTAAGCTTTTATGTTAAGGTAATGTCATTTTCTCTGGTAGTCCTAAATAAATAAATATAAAATATATAAAATATAAAAAAAACAGTTAATTTGACAAAATACTCAAGTGTTCTTTTTACTTTTGTCACCTTAATAATTCGAAGTGCTATACTGTTGTAAATATAATCAGTGAATGAAAAGCATGAATTCCCTAAGGATTTCGGGAAAAATGACAATTATCATCATCAGCCATTTAATATCCACAGGCCTTTCCTTATGGATGGAGGAGAGTGGGCCATGACCTTCAATCATATAAACATGGTCATATAGGTTTATATGACCGAAGACCATGACCCATGACCGACTGTTGCAAAAATTACTGCAAAAAATTTGTTGCCTGCCTATGGGCTCGGCACCAGTCTAAAGGGCTTATTACACTTGGCTAAATTCAGCATCGAATTAAGCATACATTGCTTTCTTTGAGCTCATTTGTAGCAAGTAATGCAATCAAAACAAGCAATGTATGCTTAATTAGATGCTGAATTTAGCCAAGTGTAATAAGCCCAATATCCAAAGCCAAACAAAATTTTATCAAAGTCGGTTGCGTTGTAGTTGTAGTTCAGGCACGAAAATGTTACTAAAATTACTTATTCTCGTTTTATTTCGCAGTGAGCAGGAAAATTTAATCCACAGTGTTTCAAGATTTTTTTCCCACGCTTAGCATTTTGAGGAAAATTGAGTCAAACACCTTGCAACTATAGTTAGATGTAACTGCATCGTAAACAAACCATATATCATTTATTTTAACTCGGTATGTGCTTATGTCTTTAATTCCACAGTGCATACATAATCATATAAGTATCTTCTAGTATTGTTTTTTTACTCTCTTTTAAAGTAGGTACTTGGTACTACTTATATAATAGTTAAAGTAACGAATAACACCTACACTACAATTCACTTTTATCTATTTTTGCGATCTTATATTTTTTCTGTCTTTAACTAAAACTTAATTTTACTTTATAACTCACTTTTGATAGAAAATATCATTTCGGAGATGACCCCTTACATCCCAAAATAACGTGAATGATGTGAATCATATCATAGAGCATGTGTTTATTTATTCACATGTTCTGTTGTGTAATAAATAATTCATAATGAAACAAACAATTTTGAAATAAATAATTTCAGAGTGCAACTTCAACACAGATTTTAATGACAGCTGATAACTCACAAGAACGAACGAAATGCAAAAAAATGTACGTGAATAACTAAAACAAAAAAACACATATAGATAATTCCACATGTCCAAAACCAAAAGAAATAAAAATGACAAGTGAAGATCACGGCATTAAAACGACCTTGTAGACAGCATGCAGACTAATTTAAACTTGACGTAGGTAACGGAAATATTTTGAGGTTAGTTATCGCGTTTATGCAACTAAGGAAATATTCTTTGATTTGATAGCAACAGAAATTGGTAAAAGATATTGATTCTTCTAATAAAACAACTTTTACGCACATTATATATTTAACAGCTAGAAATATTTAGTGAGTTTTAAAGGAAAACTATAATAGATTTATGTGGATATTGTTCTTCAGTTGACATCTGTAACAGCATCATAGATATTAAAACATTTTCTGTGTGATGACATCATATTTATTTCTCGATAGTAAAAAAACCATATAGTGAAAAAGCTCGTGAACGATTGCAAACATAAACATAATAATAAATTACACAATTTAATCAATATTCTAGTCTGGCAATTATTTTGCTCAGCGCATAAGCCTAGCGATACAAAGGGGCAATGCTGCCACCTTGCCTCGAACAGGTGAGTTAGTGGAAATATTATATTTGTGATTGTTTGCCATTGTCTTGATGTTGAATAAACGAAATATATTTTAATTTATTTATTGCAAGCTCTTGTTTCTAATACCTATCAAACTCGTTCTGGCGTGAAAACACCATAAACCGTTATCAGACAATTATTAATGGCATAATGCTACAGCTAATTAAGACTAAAATGACAAAACACAATCTTTGTATATTCAAATGTAGGTACATACAGTAACATTTTCACTTTACAAATAAAATCCAGGTTAAGCAACTCTTAGAACAATCCACAGTCGTCATGGCAGATAACCTTCTGTCACAATGAATAAACCAACAATACTAATAGTATTTGTCACTGGAGCATATTCTTAAGTTTTTCCCTGACATCCATATTTCTTGGTTGCGATTAGTGAGGCCTATACTGCTTTTACTATTGGAACCATGTCAAATAACATTGTTTACAAAGGTGCTTGAAATACACAGGCCTCATTGGGAGCAAAGTTATGTGAAATAAAAGAGTAGCAGAAGTAATTAAATAGGAATTTTTATTTTAGACCCCGAGTCTAAAATTAAAATTTTAATCACACTTCAGTCAGGATTCGAGCTCTTCAACTCGTTTCTCTTGTTTAATCTTGTATAATTTCTTTAATACATTTTCAACCTACGTAAATTAGATCACTTATCCCACTTCCGTTTCAAATAAATTGGCTTCCTATTCGCGGGGGGCGCGGCGGCGGAGTGACTCATACTTTCGCTTCTTTATTCCATCCTCTTCTATCCAACCACTCCACATTACCTATTAAAAATGTATTAATAGTTTATACTTTTTCACTATAAAACCTCATCAAGTCTGTACGTACTTACAACCTTCGTTCTTCTTCAAATCTCACTAGGGATATTCCTCCCCATTCCACAGATTTCCTCTCCTATTACTTCTTTGAGCATGCTGTCCGTTTATGTAACTCTCTTCCGGAATAAAGTGTTTTTTATTATTATATGTATATGAGTAGTTATTAAGTTAACTCTTATATAAGTATCGTGCAAGAATCTATCACATTTTTGCTATCGTATTTCACTGATGCCGGGGCTTCACCTGCGTGACGCCTAACGGCGTTAATAACGGCAACGCGTCTTAGCGCGCTAATTGTATCAAATAAGTGCGCTAAGACCCGGCTAAACCTACGTATTATATCAAATAGCGCGCTAATTAATGGCATTAGACGCAGGTGAAGCTCGGGCATTAGATGAGGTCCTAAGAAAGAACACCTTACATTGAAATAGCCTCCAAAATATAACCAAAAACTATTAAACAGCATCTTACATCTCAAGTTGATGACCTATTACCTTGACGCGTTGAATACATTGAAACATTTTTTTACACTCATATGATGGAACCGGTATAACTTCGTTCTAAGCAACTCAGTAACGCTAATTGATCAAATAACGTCTTTACCTCGAGGTAGCCTCACTACTTCCTCTAAGCATAGAGGACAGAATAATGAATGGCGATTTTTTAAGGCCTTTCATTTATTAATTGCGTTATACTACACTTATTTACAGTGATTCTGCTATAATTATGTAGGAGTTCAGACATTCATTATAGGAGCTGCTGGTTTAATTTTCCGGTCAAATATTTTTTTGAATCTAAGCCAAAACTTCCACACGATCTAAGTGGATAATAATAATGTCTTGTTTAAGAAACAAAATTGTTTTTTAATGTACAATTTACCGATATCTCTAGAAAAATAATTGGAACTTCTAGTCGGATTGCGAAAATTTTAGTATAAACAGAGACATTTTAAATATTATGACCTTGGGTAATAAGCCTCTTTACCAAACTTGATCAAAATTAGTTATTTGTTTAAATGGCTTTAGATGAATCCATTGAATGAAATACTTGTGCGTAAAGATAGCATGCACGCTAGCTGTTATACATATTTACTATTGCTTCATTGATGGGTAACAGTTTATTGTCTGTATTGCACGCAATCTGTACTACTAGGCAACCACAATAAGCTTAAATGTGTGAAGGTTTCTCGTTGTGCGTTGATCATCTTTGGTCAATGCTATTGATCTTTTTATTGCATTGTCCGCCATTTTGTTGCTACTGCTTTAGTACATTATATTTAACTCAATGTCCTACTGCTCCCATGGCCGAACTGAGCGTGACAGACACTCTTATTTATTTAACTGATCTTTGACGAGATTTTATTCATAAAACGTAGTCATATTTAAATGTATGTTGATATTACTTGAAACTATAATACTTTTAAGCATAAATTAGCTCGAGTGAAAAGGATTTGTGTCAAACACTTGAGTAAACAGATAGATATTAGGGTTAGGTAATACTGTTGTAATGTATGCATATGTAGGTAGGTATATACTTCGAAAGAGTATGTTATGCATTATTTCGACAATTATATGGAAAAGATGATGAAAAGTATCTTCATCATCAAGAAAACCCATTCTATCAGCGGGCCTCCAGCTTGGTGCAAAATTTTAGAGTAACGATCGCAGTCGTCAAAGTTTTAGAAGTTAAATCTTTTATGCTCGTCTTTGCTCGCCCTTGTATGGCTTCCTATGCATTGATCAGCTCTTAAAAGAGTTGTAATAAGTGTCCCAACAAGTACAGACATGACAAATTTAAAATGTTTAATGACACACCGTGTGTTAATTAGGTATTGGCAATTAGGTATTGACGAATTCGTGTGTCACACACGAATTCGTCAATACCTAATTGCTTAAGCTAGATTTGGACTGACTGGAGTAGGTACTCATTTACAAAACAATCTTGCGGTTCATACTTAGTCTCATTATTATTAATATAACTATGACGAAACTTTTGCCATCACCATGTAAAACCTACTGATTAGATAGAAATAGTAAATGAATATACAAATATTATCCACGACTTCTTATTTCTGTTTACAGAACTCATTCCGCTAACGTTTATTACATTACAATGTCCGAGTTTCGTCATGAAAGGTGGGTATATTTTTAGTGTATCCAGAAAAACAGGTGTTCTGTGTGTTGACGTAAGTGCTGGTAATAGTACTCTTACATGGGAAAAACTAGTTTACACATATTCAGAAGTTGCATTTCGTACTCTCGGTAAAAGTGCTCGTTATTAGTCTAAAGATATTATTGCCCGTTTTCACCAAAGCTTATGAATCGCCTAAGTCTTTGCTTAACTACTACCCGAATAACTTAACTAGGCACCTGGCTCGAAAACGTCGCTTACACGCGTAAGGGTATATATTCTTTGCTTACACTCAGGTGCCGAGTTAACTTGTTGGGGTGGTAGTTAAGCAAATACTTCTTTTGGCGATTCATAAGTTTTGGTGATAACGGCCATATGATTCCTAAGACGAAGGTGCACCCTTCGCCAACTTCGAAGTTCAACATTCCTCATCGATTTACTCACTCATCATCATGACTACGCATTATTATCATGATAACATGGCAGTCTAGCTCAGTGGGTGCCAACAGGCTGTCGATAAATGTTAATATAAATAACGATGGTAGCATACAAGTAGGTACGAGCAAATGACGTAGCAGGACTAACCAGAGAAAATTTGCCCATATTGGCACTAGCACCTAAAGAAGTTAAAGAGGTCCCTTAACCTAGGCTAATTTAAAAAGAAATCTCCTTACCTTAACATCTATAAGTCTGACAGTAAAAGCGGCGGCGTCCGGCGCCGTCAGTTTGAGCTGGCAGGGCGCGTTGGGTGCAGCCGAGGGGGGGCGCACCAGAGCCAGCGCGAGCGCCGACCCCACCCCCCCGCTGCCACCCAACTCTAGCTCTTTGGTGCGCCCGCACAGGAGACTCGAGCACAGTCCTGCAAGCAAAAGAAAATATAGGTGAGGTTTTTTTAATCCAAAACACTTAGCCTTCATAACACCTGATGTTAAGTGATGTAGGTAGAAGCGTAATCCTGAATCAATGAGGAACTGGCTGTCCTATTTCTAACTGCCGGAACACAACAATGCTGAAAACATCGTTGTTATGGGGCGTCAGACTTAGAAATGATGGTGGTAGCTAGCCAGGCGGACTTTCAACAAGCCCTACCACCAACCAATCCGAATACAATATGTACCCCCACAAGGAATCGGACTCGGGATCTCTAGGACTGACACCGGTGGTGTGTGCCGCTAGACCACAGAGGCAGTTAAAAGAGGTTTGCGAAGAGGTAAGACAGTTGCTTCGAAAAAATAATGACGTGAAACGGTGTGAAAACAGGAACTTCAAACGAAGGAGAAAACAGTGCTTTTGACAGAATATACGTTTGCTTCTACATATTACGTAAAAACCTTTTCTAAATGCAGACTATTCAACCTAAGCAAATAAGTGATTTAACGTTTGTTTGCTCATTACATAATATTTCATTATTTTCATCTATTATTCTTCTTATTGTCTTGTCGCTGGCAAACTAGACTGTGTCCGACCAAAGCTCAGCTGCGCGAATCGCAGAAGTAGTAACCTTCATTAGGTCCTCCTCCGTGCAGCTGCAAGGACACGCAGGACGATATCAAATGCCCCATCGTTTGGGGAACAGCACCGCACCTACATTCCAAGTTGGAATCATCCAAAAATCTCCACCTGGACAGGTTGTCCTTGCTACAGCCGAAAATAGTCCGAAGTCTAATTAAAGACTTCCAGGTAGGCCATGGCTACTCGTGTCCAGACGGAAGGCTTTAAGATGGTGAGACAAAGGGATCAATTATTATTTGTAGTAATTATCATAATCAATACGTGGAGATAAATCTTCTTATATACCCTTAATACCCTTAGCTAGCCCCACATTGTCGGTTGAGGCACAGTATATATGCTAATATAAACTGTGGTTGAGGCAAAGGTAAAATTCATTGAACAGCACCATAGAATTGACAGATAATTATAATAACCCATAAACTACTTCGAATTTAGTGAGAGTGAAAAGTAAGACAAAATGCATTTGTGTTACAATACTTTGTCTGAATCATATGAATTTTATTTTATTATTTTAATAGCGCTTCATCAATATGTCTATTTTATGACTCTTAATCTTTGGTCGACGACTGGTAATTTGGTCGATTACACAATCGGTCGAAACCACACGGACCGGATTCATAGCAAACATGTCGAGTTGGCACAGATGGAATATTCAAACACTTAGCTGGTGCTTGTGAATTGTATCGTCGTCGTTATGTAAACACTGTATTTTTTGTATTTTCTCGCTACTTCAAATAGGGAAAACTTCAAATGTCAGTGGATTCTAATAGTTTTGGTAAAATTATTAAGCCATACTCTCTGTATGTAAACGCGCAAGCATTCTTTCTGTCTAGTAGCATAAAACGCTTAAATCACAGAACCATTAAAAAAAACCATTGAACATTAAATTAGCTGATTTGGATGTAACAAAACAATGTTAGAGATAGATTGGACATTGAAAAAAGATCTAGGTACTTACGTCTTTTGTGTCATAAAAAAATTATGAAAAAAATGAAAATGGCAATGATATTTTGTGAGACAAATAATACCTACTACACCAACTACCAAATACTTGGGAACGAGTTGGTACTAAAAGCTTAATCTTATGAATAGCGTTGTGAATTCAAAAAATTTAATCATAACGGGGATTTTTTTTTAAATTTAAGGAACTGGAAATAGTTCCAACTATATTTAGAACACGCGGACGAAGATACGGGTGACAACAACTTTGATATTAACGTAACCTAATGCAATGCCATTAACAATGACGTAAGATTAGATTAGTGAAAAGCAAAGAAAAAGGAGAAATTTAAGATTAGACAATGCAATGGTGTTGAATGATTACTTATAATATTTACAGAAACTGAATATGTATGTCATGACATGAATGCTGATGGAGAGTGAGACCGCAAAAAGATGGATAAGTAGAATGCGTGCATAATAATATGAATAAGAAGGACTAAGTAAGGAGATGGTGGGTAAAAGAGTGAGTGAGAAACTAAATATGCGTTTTCTACAACTCGCGTAGAAAGCAGTAGTCGAAAGTATTTATTATATGATGATGATGAGATTTTAGAGCTCTATCTAAGCATTGCCAGTCAAACCCCTTTTTATTTTTAATGTTTCGGATTAACGGACGACATATATTTTAGTAGAAGTTAACCAATCCAATCCCACTACTATGTTACATTCTAATCAAATCATCGACGTCAGTTGTTGTTGATCAAAAAGTGTAACGGGAAACGGAATGTCAGTTTATTACATCTCCAACTGCATCAATGAATAAAATTATCTAAATTTTGTATCGAGACGGGTTTTCAAATGAGCGAACGGTTTTAGTATGAATCTGTTGAAGTTATTTTTAGTAGTTAAGTGACCCTTCTTAAAATGGCATGGAATTAATGAAGGTGAAGTGTTTGCATGCAAATCGGTCTATTTGACTACCATTTAAGAATTATATTTATTTATTTATAGCAGTGGGCTGTGAATGCAAGCCTAAATTGCAAACCCTTTTAGCCGAGAATCCATATAGAAAAGACTTTTCCGAGTGATTTCACCTAGCAAGTTCATTAACCAATCAATTTTCCGTTACTTGAGCCATTTACCTAGTCAATTGGCGTGTTACAGTTGTCGCTCAATTTTTTAAATAAACAAATAAAAATCAAATAAGTACTAAAATATCACGGACGATCACTTGATCTACGAATTCGGTTAATTTATTTTTCAGAATTTCCATAATTTTTAGGATTTTGGTTTTTTGGACAAACTTTTTGTATGAAAGACCATTAGTTTAAGAAAATTCTGCGGGAAAAGCTGGAATTTGATGTTATCCATATTGTGCAAAATCTCAATAAATGTAACGTTCACTTTGACATCTGGCAACCACTTGTTTTCTTATGCGCATTTTTTCACTAAACTAAAGATAGATCGGACAGTGATAGAGCGAAAAGCTTGAAAGACTGTGTCCTAAATTTCTTACCCTTTACCTTAGAGGAAACCAGAAATTTATATAATAATAATCATTTATTCAGGCATACTGAAATAAACACTGGCTAACAGCGTGTTAAAAGTATTGTCTAAATTCGACGCTTCTTCTAACGACTCCGCAGCTCAAGGGCTTAGTAGTTAAGAACCTAATTAAGCATACATTGCATTCTTTGAGCTCATTTTTAGCAAGTGATGCAATCAAAACAAGCAATGTATGCTTAATTAGGATCCTAACTAGGATAAGTGTAATAAGCCCTTCAGTGGTTGGTGCAAGGACAGTGAAAGGTCGTGGGTTTAATCCCATCGGAACTAGTTATAAAGATGGGTCGATTTTTTCTAATAAGTATACTTCATTTTCAATATTTTCAAGTAGGTATATAGATTTTATAAACAAATGTTGCTCATTAAGTTAACGTTACCTTTGCAGTCATTGTTAAAGTTTAATTGTACCTAGTTATAATTACGTATGTTCATTAATGAATGAATCTTAATGAATGAAACGTTTACACTGCTATGAAACTCTGTAAAACCAGTTGTTTAAATAATCGTCTCAATAACAATAATCTTGAACCGCGTATTTTTCTATTCTGATTTTAAATATTTATATGACAAAACAAGATATCCAAGTACATTTTTTGACAACATCAGCCTTTTAAAATTGGGTATGCCTTCGTATAATCGATAGGGAAGATTGGATAAGCCATAAGTATAATTTCAAAACAAAGGATCTATTGAGATTTTATATAAACAAACCGCGGCGGTCCACTTTTCCAAACTTGATTTTATTTTGTTCTCAGTCAGTACATATTTTGAATCTTCTTTTAATGAGAGCTTTTACTGCAACAAAAAGTATCCTGGAAAGATAGGGTTTTTTAACTAGGTTTCATAGGTTTTGCGTCAACGGTGAACAGACAAGAAGGCACGCATGCACATCATCATCATCTCAGCTCTCAGCCATTCTGAGTCCACTGCTAAGGAAGCCTGTGCCGCCTTCTTTGAGCGCTACAATTCACAAAGGACGGCTGTAGTCTATTTACAGCCATCGGCTTCCCGCAAGAAAACATATTATTAAACATTCCCGCACATATTATTATTATTAACAACAATTAAAGTTAAAATTTAAATAAAATAATTATTATTTTATTTAAATTTTAACTTTTTTGCATTCACAATGCAATTATGCGAGCTGTTGTGAGACGGGTCGATTTTTTCTAAAATACTTACCTACTTCATTTTCAATTTTTCAACAATTATTTTTCCTGTCTAACCTGCCAACAACCTATGAGAAATCTGGAACAAAAAACAAAATTCACAGCCTGCAGTTAACTTAGCACGGAGGTTCGCTAAGTTATTTTTAGTGCTCGTACCTACCTTGCGCAAAGAGCTACGTGCGCGCACGTACTGATACGAGCCTTGCATCATTCATGAGCATTATAATTATGTTTTCGTCGGGACCTATCGATGTTTCCATAGTTTTTATTGCTGGTTGTTGTGGTTTATTAGACGAAGCAGGTATTACTTAATTAAAAAGGCTTAATGACTGCCTATGTACAGCAGCCGATGATGGTGATGGTAGAATAAAGTGTCAGGAAACTGCGTTCCTACTGCTACGAGACTTGCATGATTCATGAGCATGATAATTATGTTTTCGTATGGACCTATCGATGTTTCCATAGATTTTATTGCTGGTCGCTGCAGCTTATCAAATTAAAGCATGTGTTTCTTATAAGCACATCTTAGATTTCTGCGCGAACTGTTCATTTAAATGTAGTTTTTTCCGACGTTTCGGCACCTTTCCAGGGGCCGTGGTCACGGAAAACCCCTGGAAAGGTGCCGAAACGTCGGAAAGAACTGAAAATCCTTTAAAAATAACACTAGCAATACCAAAATAATGTGTTAGGTAAATAAAGCGTGAAAATATCCGTGGAAAAGTTGTTTTATTTATGTAAATGTGTTCATTAAATTAAAATTGAGTACCTATAAGTGAACGAGCTAAGAAAGTGAATATTTGGGACCACCATTCGGGCCCCACAGACTATGGTGGTATCGGCCTCTCAGTTGGCTGCAATCGGGCACAGACTCACAGTTTTACTAGAAAAACTTCGGTTTTTCTTGAAATTCGTTTCAGCCTGAATTTAATTTTAGGCAGGCGGCCTGCCGGCGGACTGGTAGTCTCTGGGCACCTTAAGGCTGAACTGCTCTTTGAGAGGTTACGTTACTTTCTGGGAAAAGTATTTTCCAACGCTCCATTTCATAATGCGCTGTCAGTTTAATAGATTGTATTTTTTGTAAATACACTAAATAATATATTGTTAAGTAAATGATTTAAAAACACCAAACATAAGACCATGAAACAACAAGTTCATATGATAATACAATTCAAGCTATAAAATTATATAATAGCGCATTTTTCTTTCAATATACGTAAGCTAGAAAACCCAATGTTTATGTAAGAATGTATTGTTATAATTATTCCAGATAGTTGTTTATAATAAGATACAGTAGGTATAATATAAGATGACTATCAAGCAATGCCTAGGTAAGTTCATGTATCATAATAAGTAACTAGACTGACTAACCTAATACTGGTTGGGTTGGGCTATTCTTTGAGCGCATTTGTGAGATCGTCGCGACTCGTCATGAAAGGTCCTTTAATGTATCTACAAGTACATATTTTAAAATTCTTAACCGTTATAGTTATTGTTTTTGTATGAATGATAATGAATGGGTGGTATGGTAGGCCAAAGTGACGATTCAAAAAATACAGATTATTAGATTTGTTATTTCTGTTTTCTCTGGACTAAGATTTCAGACCCCAAATATCTGGCGCGCTTTAAAGAATCGCCCAAGATGCTTGATTTATTGACATTGTAGTTGTTTAGAATTAGCATATAACTTTGCATTTAACTATGTAATCGCAATCTTGCATGTTAAATCTCTAGATGAATCATATCGCATTGAAACGTATCGAATGCCCCATGTGCAAGTAGCACGTGGCGTACCACGCTAGAGATCGCCACTCGAAAGCCATTAATTTGTTAGTTTAACAACCTTTATGGAGTCACATTGATTCATGGGTGTTGCTTAAGTATTTGCAACTAATAGGGTTCTGCTTGCGACTTCGTCCCCATAGAATGGACCGTATCTCGTCAAGACTGCGACTACCGGGATTGACAAAGTATTTACTCAAAATCTCTACTTACAATTTTTTTATGTCTAACAGCAGTCTATGTGCTTCTGCAATGCCTTATTTATCTTTATACCAATCGTTTTGTAAAGTATGGTTCCGAGACTCAGGTACAGGAATAGGGGTCGTCCACCGGCAAGATGGGATACTGTCAAGACCGCGGGAGACTGAGAATCGCTCAGAACCGTAGCCACTGGCATAAGAGAGGCCTATGCTCAGCAGTGGGTCGAGCGAGACGGACTAATGATGATGGTTTCAAGAAGAGTCATTGCAATACTTTTCAGTCATCAGTTTACTCCAGAAGTTAAAGGAAATTTTTTGATAGAAAAACTATTCAGCCCTGTACTGTAAAAAGTACTACAGCGACTTACAGGGCTGGTGGTTTTTCCTGTCACAATAAAAAAATTCCTATAATTACAGAATAGCATTGTGAATGTATAAAAATAATTTAAAAAAGTCCTGCAGAAATGTTGCAATGTTTTGTACGACTGTCCAGTAACGTCAATTTCTAGACTTGCTTCTGCATACTATTGTGTTGTGTGTTGTATAGTAATTGTTACATTACCTGTGCTACTGAAGCCCTAGCAAGAGAAACTGTCGTTATGGTAACCATTACCACCATTACCGTGATAGTAGGTATTATTTTGTGTGAAAACCAGAGCAGCGCCTCTTTCGGTCGTATTAAGAACTGAAATTTTAATACATATTTGTCAGCAGCACATTGATAGCTTTTGAAGGAAGGTATAGTTTACCATTCGATTACCATAACGAGAGATCGTAATAATGTGACGATAGTTTTTCATGCTAGGGGTACTGTTCTCTAAACACATTACCTAAACTATTACGAATCTCATCAGTAGCTTCATAACACGTTTAGTCTAACAAGCACCCATTTGTATAATTTGACAACCTATTAGTGTATTTGGAGTCAATAGCTACATCAGTTAAGATCTTTTTCAACACACTTGCTCATAAAGTGAGCCTTATTACATCGATCTTAGGGCCATAAACCGAACTATAACCCACGTGTGCATAATAATATTACAGTACTAGTTGCGTAATAGAATTATCCCTACAAAGTTAAATAAGTACCTAACTGCAAATTATATGCGAGTAAACAGAGACTTTTCAATTTAACCGGGTAATACAGTATCCCTACAAAGTTAAGTTAGTACCTAACTGCAAGTTATATGCGAATCAACAGAGCATTTTCAATTTCAGCGGGTAATAGATACAGTTCTTTTTTTGTAACAACAAAGAGGTTTTATACGGCTGAAAATCCATTTACGTTTTTAGAATAAATAAATGTGTCCCTAATTAAGACAAAAAACATAACTAAGTATATTATTATCAAATTATTTATAATTCACAATAATTTGTTATAAAACATTTGCATTTTATCACTATTATTATACTTAATTATTTTGAAGTAGGCTGTATGGCTGTATGTAATCAATCACCACCTCACATTTGGCGCGTGCAAAAAAAAAAAAAACTTGCGCGCTTTTTCCCTTAGTTAATATTAGGATAATACAAAATGTATGCAATAAATAAATGTTTGTTTTTCCTCGCAAGTGTGTTGAAAAAGTGCGTATGAAACTCGTGTATAATGAGCAACCTAAGCTCACTTGTATCATTATATACTATTAGATAACTATCTTCAAAATATTAAACACGATGAAGCATAAGTTGGTAAATAAATAAAGCCAGAATTTAATAATTATTAATCAACATTACATTATACACCACTAAATTTTAATTAGTACAAAGTGTCCAACAATACGAACAATTTTTACTATAGGGGCAAACCAAGGAATCGCTAAAAAAAAATCGGCTGTTCCATACAAAATTACAAAATATCGACTCGACTGAAATACACTTGCACATTTGGATTTTGGATAATAATCATTTGAATTATTTTCCCACATTCCTCCTGTCTGGTGACAGCCGTAATGGAGGAGTCACTTGCTTTACAAAATTAGCTGTCAAAATGGCCGGTGTCGTATGAAAAATGTTTTAGTTCCAAACATTTATCACCGGAACAGCCCCCTGATTCACGAACCGTCGGAAACGGAATCGGATTCGAATTCTGTGTGTGTGTCTTTGTCTATTCTATAGTGAGTGACAGAAACAGGGCATACATTCCGCTGTCGACGAGTAATGAAAAACATAATTACGAACTGTAGGTACTCCACTCCAGGTGTTAATGTAATGAATAAAATAATCACCAAATGGTCATAAAAATATGTGGCAGAAGGTCGCGATAAAAGATTTAACATTGACATTGAAAAAATAAGAAAAGACACTTTTCGTGATTTATGTCTCGCTCGACGCAAGTGCCGCAAGGTCACAAACATAAATGTTGGATAATTTGCTAAATACATAATGGTAAACATAATAAATCTCTTTACATTATTTGTGGAAGCATTATCTGAGATCGGATTTTAGAACCTAGCTGATTCTGATATCGTTTTTATACATTGAGTTATAATGTACTAACGTACTAGAGAAGCTATCCCAAACAAAAATCTTGTAGTAGTTTTGCTAAGCTAAGAGTTAAAACTAAAGTTCGCTTGCAGCGCTTACAATAATTCGCCGTCTTTTCAAACGATTCAAACATACAGCGCTAGAGCGCTTGTACAGTGTTGTTTCCTCGCGACCAATCGAAAGCGCCCGTGCAGAAAGCGGCAACCAATAGTAGTGCAACAGACATAGATCAAACATTGCAGAACAGACATAGCTTTTGTGCGTGTTTTCTGCCTACCAAATTTTATGAGAATTCACATTTTATTTAATTAATAATTTTTTTAAGATTAAACATTGACATCGTGAGAGAAATACTTACTAATCGAGTTTCTTTTTGGTACTTATATACGTTTAAATACATGAAAACTATTAATTATTTTACATGCGTTTATTTAACTTGCAGTATAATTATGTAAGTTCAATGTTCAAATGTTCAATAACAAAAAAACATCAAACTTCCATCAAAACCACCACCTAAAGCCTAGTACCTAAAACGTATAAACTGTCACTTCTGCACCACAAAATAACCAATTTTGTTAATCTATGACTCTATCGAAATATGGCCGTCGCTTAATTTTTCGGCGACCTAATGAAATAATTACTCAATAGCATGTTATTAGATACTTAAGTGAGTACTTACTAATGAAAAGTAATTCCTTGGGCTTTATTAGTATTTTTTGAGTTATTTAAACAGTACCTCAACCCACATATCGGCATTTTTAAATAAAATAGAACAGAGTACACACACGTGTTGTTGCGTCTATCGCTTGCCACAGTCTAAACGAGTTGAGTCCACGTGGACTCAACTCGTGTTGCAAACATTCTGGTTGAGATGTCTCCTCTATTCTTTTATCTCAATGTTTTTATAGTAATATTTGTAATGTTCGTAAGTTAATTTTGAACAACAAACATTTTAAAGCGGGAAACAAACTTAGAAATACCAACAATTTAAAAGTGTATTAAAATTTATTCATTTACCAACAATGACTTCAGTCAAACACTAACAATTTTTAAATCAAGGAAATAGATCAGCATTTTTCCTGCAACCGTTAACGACCCAGATGCTAAAGAATAACATTCTGAAAATTCGCATCCGCGTGCAAAGTGGGACGACAAACGGTTGGCCCATTGGTCTGGGGCTGAGAACAGACGCATGGGAACAGACCCGTACCACATTCCTAGTTGGGACCGGGCGCTTGCGACTGTACAAGAAACTATACCCATTACCACTATACTAGTTTATGTAGATGATAATAAAGCACGCACTAGAAATTATTTCTACCGTATCTAGTTAAAGCCTAAGGCTGCCTAAGTGCCTATCCACCAAAGTGGAGTGAAGTTGCGGAGCTGTGAGCGAGTTACAAATAATCATAATCATTTGAATTAGAAATGAATAAAATCCTGTCTACTATCCTAAGAGAAGCGGCGATTTTATGCAGTTCTATTGAAGGGCTTTAAATCGCTCATCGCTCAGCTAACTCGCTCCACTTTGGTAGAGTTAAGTACTTATAGATTTTGTTGTACCTATGTCGATTATGGAGAAATACAAATTCCGGTATGCTCGAAGTATTGGAGTCAACATTACAAAAAATAATACATAATATGGAAATTAGAAATTTTGCATACAAAACAATACAGAAATCTTCTTTACTTGTGAGATGGTTTTAAAAATTCTTTATAGTATTTAGTAATCTGTGGCTAGGGTCCTGTTGATTTGCTTACGTGTTTTTGAAAACTCTAATTTTGCTCAAATTGGGTTTTGGAAACATTTCAGTTATTTATTACCAGTTATGATTATGTATCTGTCTTATAGAACAGTCTGGGAGTTTCAACGGAGACCTTCTTAGCGCTCGCCTTCTTTAATAAATATGGCCGTGCGAAATTGACTCCTAAAATTAAGGAGTCAATTGGTCCAGAATCGAACAGGCGTCATACAGGTCAATTAGTTATGGGGTCAGCTTTAATTGGTCAAGTGTGGAAGTAAACAACGGTCGAAGGATGGTCAGTCCAACGACTCTGATAATTGACCGTGATATCCTAATTGGTGTAAGAAGTTTTCCATAATATAAAGCTACAGTATCGGCTGAATGAAGGTGACGCTGTCCAACGTCGGTTGACGACAAGTCGAAGGTGATGTTCATTATATCCATTTACTTAATAATGTAATTTGTACCTTTAGCTCCATCTCCTATCTGTCTGTTATCTTCTGGTGCCTAAACTAGGTTTCGACCATTTTTTCATGATTTTTGGAATAAATGTACCTCTATTAGACCTTGGAGAAGAACATACGGTTAGAGAAGCCCAAAATAATGACAATAACGATAACACCAAATTCAACCAAGTAGTGAGCAAAACGCTTAGTAGCTTCAACTTTCCTGAAGAATTTGGGTTTTGCTATGCTACGTAAAAATAGTAAGTAGGTAGTTAATTAAATCCAGCTGTTCAAAACGTAGTACCTAGTATTCTCTACCATCTCCTCCTTTAGCATAGTTACTTAGTAAATTATTCTTTTCAAGTTCAACATGGCGACGTTAGTCATAATGTAAGTTCAGAAAAATCCAAATTAGGTTTTCTTGAAACTATTGAACAATAACGTGAATGACGCGTATTCTACTTGGACGTGTGTTGTGTTGTGGTTAATAATAACAGTACCTAGGCAAGTATACGGAAATAGTTAATTTAAACTAAAAAGGTATAAAAATTAGTTTCTTGTTAAGACGTTTCCTATTAATTTTATTATTAATTATTAAAAAGTATACCCGTCTTTTCCAATGACAACAGATACGTAAATAATATCTATGCTTTTAAAAAAAATGCAGTCTACGTCTATATGTCGGAGCGTGAGCGCAGTGCTGCCCTCTTGGACAGCATGATCGATTGCTTTAATTTAAATTATAACGACATCTATCGAGTTATTTTGTAACTATCGACTAAAATTATTAGCGTCATCTATTTTGTTGCTTTGTAACTATTAGTTGAGTCAGTTTAAACGTTGCGGAAAGCACTTTGGTGAATTGGATACAGAGAGATGGCCGCTTTGGACCAAGTGAGTTGAATTGGTCGATGGTCTGCACATTTTGGTGCAGGCGCATGATAAAAACAGTCTAAACAGGGACCTACAAGGGGTTGGACGTTGAGGCGGTAGTGGGGCCCGCAAGGGCCACTTTTCTGTATCGAATTTGCTGCGTTTAAAGATTCATCCGTGTATATCACTTGAATCGTAGTTTTATTTGTGCCATATCGATTGTGATTGAAGAATAAGACGTTTGTTATTGAAGAAGAGACTATTATTTTGAGGATCCCTCGTCGCAACCATCCTGACAACGAAGACCAGACCAGGAACCCGAACTCAGCGACGTCATCAGAAGTGGGATGCAGCCCGTGCCACAGATGAAAAGTGGACTGAAAACGAAATACCCGTATTTCTGCTATTCGACATTCTGTTACTGAACGTGTGATGAAAAAGGCGCCCTGCCGTTTCACTAGCGGCATTTCATTTGCAAGAAGAGAATTGTGAAAATCATCTTTTCCTGTTGATGAGCGGTGCGCTGAAAGGAAGTTTATCGGCAAGACTGGACCAGTCTGGACCTGGACCAGATTTCATGTGCTGGCGTAACCTGGCTGGAGCATAAGGATTTGTTCATCGATAGGTTTGTCTGTATCTAGACAAACGGAGGTACTCTCATATTTTTCTTATTTTGTGATGCCGAAAGAAAGTAAATCTTACTTCTTTGTGAGTAATTAGTTGTAATAATAGTTCCTAACGGAAACAAGAATGTTTTATGATTTTGCTGTCAACTACCTACATCAAAACTAAGCGGCAAACATTTTTCTAATTTTACTAACGTACAGAGTGTTTAGTAAATTCGCATACTATTGCGTTTGAGAAAAATTTAGACAGATGGATTGTACTTTGTTGTAAAGAAATAAGATCTAGATAGTAACGTTTGCACTTTGACTAATTTACACTCAGGGTACAGATACCATACGAAATAGTTGTATCATTGTAACTCTTGATATAAAGTTGGTGCCTATAACATGACCTGTCAGATAGTGAGATTGCCTGTCAGAGATCGCTACTAAGCGATAAGGTCGCCTAATATTTTGTACTGCTCTTTGTAAATTTTTATCTCGTGTATTTTTCTGTTTGTTGAATACAAGCGCTGCATGGTGGTGCCTGTGGTGGTGCTATGCAGGTGCTGCCTATGGTGAGCCGTTCGTCGGCGCGACATCGGCGTCGGTCAGTGCGGTGGTGCAATGGTGCGATTCTGCGGCGATGGCAGTGCGGCGGCGCGGTGGCGTCGTGGCGCAACGCAACAAACAAGTAGCCGGCACTGGCGGCGACAGTGTAGAGAGAGATCTACTGGCAACGCATATCATATGATCGCAATTTGGTGAGCAGTTTTCATTTTGTCATTATTTGTGCAAACAGCACCGCAATGCTCTTTTCCGTTCAATGAACATTCTTTTGTACAGTTTTTGGCACTTTACTAGTTCAAACCTAGGATTACAATGATTGTTAATGTGAGATTTGATTTAAATTGGAATAGTAACGATAAGAGTTCGTATTAGATTGACAGAATATGGGAACATGATTTGATTAGTTCAGAGGACTAAATATTTGGTTGGTGTTTTACCACATTATTAGTAACGAAGTGCTGAAGATGTGTTTGTTTTATTGCGTGGCTGAATGAGTCGGCACGTTGTTGTGGTACCATGAGGTAAAAAGGGTAGAGCGGAAGCACTTGTAGTATGTACCAAAAGATTATGTTTTGTTGTTGTTCCAAGCTGTCAGTCTTAAACGCGTTGTGACTATGTTCAGTAATAAAGAAGTAGTTGAGAGCTTTATTTTTGAAAAAGGCTTTAAGTAATAACATTATTTACAAGCAGTTATCAGCTGCTACGTGACAGATTTATTTGAGTATTGAGCTTTGTTGGACTGATACCAAAAGCACTGAGTTTTGTGATCGCTGGTTAAGTTGTGGAGTGCTAGTAAAGCACAAAATTTTACGATCACTGGATAAGTCATTGAAAGTTACTGTAGACTGTAGAGTTCTGACAGATACGTTATGCTTATGGTGAATTTAGTATAAACTCCGCCAAGATAAAGTGGAAATGGATTTTCATGAGTAAACTTATGAAGAGAATTAATTTGTGTAAAATGATATTTTTAACGTTTGCCCTAAAATAGTTTTGAAGTTGTTAAAACTAAGTTTTTAAAGATTAACGAATAGCTCAGAAAGGTGCCTCAAAGTGATGTATCCTCAGAATTAAATGTTTGTGATGTTGAATCGGGTGTGGACAGTGCCGGTGAAGGCCTGTCTAACTATGTGCAAACACTTACTGACATGGCTACTTATTTGGTAATCCGCACGCTTCAGTCGTAGTCGTAACTGCGATTCGATAGGGTTGTACAGGGCGCGGTGCGGCTGAGGCTGTGGCAATCTAGCGTCTCATGGGAGACTATGTCATTATGATATGACCATGTACATTGAGTGTACCGATTCCAATGTGGGGATCCGTCTCATGGGAGACTATGTCATTATGAGATGACCATGTATGTTGAGCATACCGATTCCAATGTGGGAATCCGTCTCATGGGAGACTATGTCATTACGATGACCACGTACATTGAGTGTACCGATTCCAATGTGGGGATCCGTCTCATGGGAGACTATGTCATTATGAGATGACCATGTATGTTGAGCATACCGATTCCAATGTGGGAATCCGTCTCATGGGAGACTATGTCATTACGATGACCATGTACATTGAGTGTACCGATTCCATGTGGGAATCCTTGCCACCTAATGTGTAGCTACTGTTAGTGATGTGTGTTGCTTATATGACTTTGATTATAATATTGTGATTACTGTAACTTACTATGAGGCATACTTTCTTCCTTATCTTTTATGTGGCTACTAACCTTTTAGTCAGGTTAAGCCGAGCGGAATTAGCTCCATTGAAGTAATTTTGTTCCAGATACACATGAGGACATGTGACACGTCAGAATGGCCGTGTCGGAGCGTGAGCGCAGTGCTGCCCTCTTGGACAGCATGATCGATTGCTTTAATTTAAATTATAACGACATCTATCGAGTTATTTTGTAACTATCGACTAAAATTATTAGCGTCATCTATTTTGTTGCTTTGTAACTATTAGTTGAGTCAGTTTAAACGTTGCGGAAAGCACTTTGGTGAATTGGATACAGAGAGATGGCCGCTTTGGACCAAGTGAGTTGAATTGGTCGATGGTCTGCACATTTTGGTGCAGGCGCATGATAAAAACAGTCTAAACAGGGACCTACAAGGGGTTGGACGTTGAGGCGGTAGTGGGGCCCGCAAGGGCCACTTTTCTGTATCGAATTTGCTGCGTTTAAAGATTCATCCGTGTATATCACTTGAATCGTAGTTTTATTTGTGCCATATCGATTGTGATTGAAGAATAAGACGTTTGTTATTGAAGAAGAGACTATTATTTTGAGGATCCCTCGTCGCAACCATCCTGACAACGAAGACCAGACCAGGAACCCGAACTCAGCGACGTCATATTTATTACCCACGACGACGAACGAAACGGAACGGAGGCGATGCGTTTAGGGTTAGAGCAAATATTATTCTGTGTTAGAGCCACAGAAATATATCAAAGAATACTATAATATTACGTTAGAGGTTGTTTGTTTGTATGTATGTCTGTTACCATTTTTCTCGGAAACGACTGGGCTGAATTCAATGCGGTTTTTTGCATTCAAAAGGTTTCATTGGAGAGCAGGTTCTTAGACATGTTTCATGGTGGTAGACCACCAGAAGGCGCAGCAGCAACCAGATAAGTAGGAACTTGAAAAGTTCTCATAAACTAATAAACCGATTTCGGTGCGGTTTTTTTTGCATTCGGAATAAATTTGATATAAAATTATATTATTGGCGGATTGGCTACTTCAATGACAATAACTTTTATGACATACCTACTTCATTGGCCAGCACTGAAAAGACGTTGACAAGCATTGTCACTCAACTGTTAAGTCACCATACAAATTTCTTGAGTCACTCTCGGTGGTAAATAATAATTATCATGTTTGGCAAAGGTCGGATGCCTTGAATGCGGTATCTAATGGTGGTTATCTGTGGTATAGGGGAATGGACTGCTTATGTCCAAAAATTGCAACAACTACCATACCGGCAAATTCACTAATATCAACGCCATCATTAAAGTACAATCGACAGCTCATTCAGATTTACATATTATCCTTAAAAGATCTTTATCGCGTACGTAATATAAGATATTTTAATAGTGCACCTCCAAAGCTTGAAGTGCATAAATAAATTGCCATAAAGACAAGATAGATCTAACGTCTGCTGGTTGTTGAATGGGATTGGTTGTTTTAAAATGGGCGTGACATTTGGCAACGGCAAGTTCAAGGTCCATAGACGCTGTTTTTTTTTACCGGAGCAAGTTTTTGTTATTGTCGGTAAGCTCGCTAACACGAAACGGTTATTGTATAATCTACAGAATTTCAATTGAATATTATGAGAACTGTGAATAAGTTTTTTCTTAAAAGAAAAAACAGTTCTCTGTAGCTTGACTTGCAAAGTCGCTAGACAAAGTTGAAGACATAGATTGCTTTTGGTTTACTACTTTATTATCTCTGCAGAATTGCATTGTACGTAAATGCAAATAAAAATCATAATAGTTAGTCATTAATTATTAGCATGAGATGCAGTTATCCCGGAATTGGATCTTTGAATAAGAAATAAGTATCTAGCCTACCCTTTGCCCCAATTTAGGAGTTGATCTTACGGTGATCTTACGAATCCTGACCCAGAAGAATGATGACAGACAAATGATGATGAATTTTCTCATTACGAACTGATCTTTGGACCAAACCGCAGATGCCTACCCAGTAGTGGCGGATTTACTAGTAGGCCGAGTAGGCTATAGCTTATAGCGGCAGATTTTGGAAGGGCGGCAAATTTGGCGCATATAGAACACCTAGAACTCCTAGAAGTGACGCAACGTAACATTTAAAAGTGGTACGTATTCAAGAAAATAAGTTTGCAAGTTGTACAAAATTAATACTTATTTCAGAATATTTTGTACAGTTTCACCTTCAAACACTTTCATTCAGTATGAAAAGAGATGGCAACATATTATATCTCTTTCCATAAGTAGGTACATCAGTGAAAGTCCAAGGCAAGTAGGTATGTAAGTATGAAGTACCCACAGCACACGGAAAGATTTTTCGTCTTTCCATGTTCTGTGGAAGTACCTAAGTAAAATGGGCAATTTTCCGGCTACGCTTTTCCTAACTAAAGAGATGGTACTAGCAAAATTTGGGAAATAGCCATATAAAATTTACCCTTTCGTACTCCGAAGTTTCACCTTCGTTAATTTGAGGAAAAGGAAAAAACCTTCTAATAAAGAAATATTTTTCTCGTTTGTAACATTTTTCATTAATGCTCCGTGGTCGTAGAACAATGTTATACAGCTTATAGCCTTTCTCGATAAATGGACTATCCAACACAAAAATAATTTTTTAATTCGTTCCAGTTCCAGTACTTTCTGAGATTAGCGCGTTCAACCAAACAAACAAACACGCTTCAGCTCTATGGCTGATATGTAAACAGCTTAGGACTATGTCACATTACAATATTGAATGACTTTTGTAGCACAGATAGTTTCGGTTCATTATATTTAACCCAGCCGGCCTAGCATGAGCGGCTTATATAATAGCACGCGATATGATATGATATGGTACGGCATTCCGTCTTGCTTACACCTTAGTGGGGTGAGCAAGACAACTTGCTGTACCATATCATATCGCGCGTTATAAGCCGCTCATGCTAGGCCGGCAGTTTCGGTTTCGGAGCACTTCAATGTGACAAAGTTCTATGTTGTTCACTTATTATAGCTCGTGACTATACCTACACCTACTTATTTTATTAGCATCTCAGCTCTAGCTGAAGTGACGTTGTTTGTATGTCAGACGTCAAACGTGTACAAATTAATAGTTGGCATGGCATTAGAAAGTGGTGTTAGGTTTAAAAATAAATATCTGTGTGTGCGCAGACTGACTGTCTACTAGTTCACTTGGGCCACCTCGGGTTAGTTCAGGGTTGTATTGCACAGAATTTGTTGGAGAGAATTTAAAAAACTTGATATTAATCAGGTGTTTGTTCAATTTTCATATACTTAGATTACTTAGTTTTAGAATTCCAAAAATGCTTAACTACATTATCATTAGCGATATTTACGATTCACATAATGATACTCGATTAAAAGCAAACGTATCGAAAACCAATTGAATCTCAAATTCCAAAACACTGTTTAACAGTAAGTAATTCTGAGCAATTTGATACTGGCAAAATGGCCACATACTAACTAACACTAGCTAGAGCATCTTTCAGCAGCCGAAAATTGTGTTGATGTCATGAATGCATTATAAGCAGTGTAATATGTGTACCCATGCCAAAAAAAGCCCACGAAGAAGCCCCCATGAAAGCACCCTCCAGCCCACCTGTGCTCCAGCCCCCTGATTCACGAACCGTCTCGGAAACGGAATCGGATTCGAATTCTGTACTTTGTCTTTGTCTTATGCTATAGTGAGTGACAGAGACAGTGCATACATTCCGCTATCGGGAGCGTTTCCGACGGTTCTGAATCAGGGGGCTGGTCAGCTCAATGTGGTGTCAACTGTACAATGTTTACCAAACCAAGTGATATGAAATACAAAAATATCTGTTAGAAGACGATATTTAAAAACACATTGGACAGGGTATTAACATATTTACGACATTTAAAAGAAAAACAGATGTAAGTGACCCAGGTAAAATCTGGAAACGAAATCAATGTCAAAGTTGTACATAATTACTTTTTTTATGGTCCGTCATTGTCGGTATTAAGTAGAGGTTGTTCCGGGTGTTTCTCATATTTGATTTCACACCACGAATTAAGAATTTTCGTAGTTAGCCATTTATTTACGCCATTGGTATCAAACTTCTTTTTATTTGTTTTTAAACTGTTAATGTTAAGTTTTCCAAAATAACCCATGCAACAACCATAAACTCTTAACGACATTCGACTGCTAGTATCTATTGTTGTCTCTCGCACTATAATTAGCGCCGTACATGTTGACGTCTGGTCTATTTTGTTTGTTTACGTATGTTGGCATTGGTGGGTTCAACCGGGTTTTTAAAATACACGAGTGGTTGGGAACAAATCGATTTTATTTACGACAAAAAGATATAGGAACTACTAAAAACTGAGCCTTGTCAATGAGTCTCAGTGGCAACTCATTTCCAAACTCTAGAATCTAGGTAGATGATAAGAGTTGCATTATCAGATGGGGTTGCATTATCACTTCTTCTGTCATGTACAGCTTCTATGGCTTGGTTTAACATTGTTACAAGCTTTTTATTGACTTGCCATGTTAGTTAGTTAGGGACAAATCTTGCAAGCTTAATTTGACCCACTTCCCAGTGTCCGATGGAACTAAAATTTTGTATACCTACAGGTTTGGTTTTGATAACAATACAATATTTAAGTACAGTCAGCAAAAAAGCTTGTCATGAAAATGATTTATTTACTAAAAACTTATTATTATACATGTATACAATCAGAGATGGGCAAATGCCCGGTTAAAACCCGGCATTTTGAAAATGCCTAGGTTAAAACCCATTTATGCCCATTTCTGCCCGAAAAGTTGGGCGGAAACTGTATAATAAATCAGTAATAACAGTTAACCAATATTATGAAATTTTACATGATTTACAAACTCATTACTTAAATAATGCTAAGTAATATTAGAGTACTTACATATTAATTGTTAATTTTTAACCCCCGACGCAGCGCAAAGAGGGGTGTTATAAGTTTGAGGCCTATGTCTGTCTCTCTGTACTGTACGTATATTCGTAGTGCCTAAACGGATCAGGCGATTTTATTGCGTTTTTTTAAATTGAAAGCTATATTAATCGAGATGGTTATTAGCCACGTTTGAAGAAAATCCATATGGAAATTTATGGAGATGGTCAACTGCCTGCCGAAACGGAAAAAGATACAGACATGGTGCTTTGACATAAATAATGTAAACCCTGGGCAAATTTTGGTGCAATAAAAAAAAAACAAAATGGCCGCCAGAAATTAAGTTGCTCGATTTGGCTGAAATTAGCGAGTTCAATGTGGTTTTATTTTTATTTTATGTGTAATTTAAAAAGGATGATATATAAATAAAATAAAATAAATAAAAACCCCCGACACAAAAAAAACTCAAAGAAAGTCAGAAAATAAATTTTCTCTCGGTCGGGGCTCAAAATGAGAGAGAGATTATTTATTTATTTATTTTATTTATTTATTTTCTTAGAAAACCATTATAAACAACTAGCAGTTGTCCGCGGCTTCACCTGTGTGGTAAGAGAATAAATAATATCAATGCCTTAAAAAATACATGGCACATGTCTGGTGCAAGGATATAAAAGTAACAATTCTAAAATTTTAAAAAAATACCAAGTGGAACCCTCGCTAACGCTTGCCGTATATAAAGTGTACGTAGGTATACTGACATTATGTTTGGATTTTATATTTAGGTAAGTACAATAATTATTGAGTTCAAATCATGTTCAAATCACTGTGGGGAATTGCGGAACGGTTAAAGGAAGACTGATGTTGTCTTCCGGGATAGGTGTTGTTAGCCCGGGGACAACTGTCCGCTGGTTTTTATGTCGGAGTTCGTGTATAAGCGAACTTGGTGAATGAACTTCGTAAGCGCGATGTAGGTTCTTCACTTTGAAGCTCCGTGCTATGTTGATTATGTGCGCGTCGTCTAGATGTCGCCATAACACATAATTATGTATGAATTGATGCAAATCCGCATTTTAAGTAAGTAGTGTATCATAGTGGAAGGGGGTCTTTCCGAGGTAAAACGAAACCTGGATCATTCTCCACCTTTCTACCACCTCAAAAAGTAGCGCAAAAATCCGCAGCACCGTTTCCATAGTAAAAGACCAGTCATTACTGGCAAGACACACTGGTCAAAGACTTTCGTCTTGAGACATTGAGGTATTTCGGACGCAACTATATGCCGGAGCTTCCCAAACGCTGCCCATCCAAGCTGGATTTGACGAGATCTCTTTCTCAAAGTTGGACTTACCTTACTGGACCGTTTGTCCCAGGTAAACATAGTGGTCAAAAACTTCGAGTGTAATGTTCCCAACATTAACTGGAGCAGGTGCCAGGATAAGGGGTATTAACCAATCCAAATGTAACCAGAACTATCGGCTTGATTTCCAAAATACAATATTATTTTCAACAGCCATCCTGTGATAGAATAGACCATTGCGAAAGTTACATAACCTCAGCGATCGCACACCAAGCACGCTACCCTATTGCTCTATTTACCAAATTTCGTGAAAGTCAGATCAGTGGTTTACGCATGATAAGGTAACAATACCTTGACAAAAAGACACATTCTCCTATCCTAACTCTTGAACTACCAAAATGCCAAAACTGAAGTCAATACTTTGCCACTAGGTACGTTTGTGTGTGTGTTTTAATGTAGAATAGATCCTATGCCAGCTCAATCGTGCAAAGAAAAAGTTCTTAATAATAATACCCATGCTACATTGAACAAAGTAAACTGAAAAAAAATATATCCTACGGGAACCGTACTGCAGACCAGGCTAAGAAGTATGGAAATTGATATGTAGGATACATATCAATTTCCATACTTCTTAGCCCAGAAATGAGGAAGTTTCCATATAAATTTAAACCTCCTTATCAATAGGCGGCCTTATTGCTATATAGCAATCTCTTGCAGGCAACCTTGGGTGAAAGAAAAAATAAATCAAAAGGACAGAAGGGGAAAGGGTGCATAAAAATAACTATACACTAACAAATATTGAAAGAGAGAAAGAAGATAATATTATAGAAGTTAAGGAGTAAGAGAGAGAAAATGATTTCTAACTTGATCTCTAAAGGATTTAGAGTCCGAGCCCTTCTGATACCTACTGGAAGCGCGTTCCACAAACGGACAGCATGGACAGAGAAAGAGTAGGAAAAAAGTCGGAAGAATGACGTGGAATTTCAAGGGTGAGGTTGGAGGAAGAACGCAAAGTACAGGACGTAGATGAAGAGTGAAAGGAGAAGCAGTCTTTAAGATAAGGAGGGGAAGTAGGCATGAAAAGGATAGAATAGAGAAGTTTAAGTGTGTGTAAGTCCCTGCGCCGGCGAATTGGGAGCGATTGGAGTTTGTTACGGAAGTGAGACACATGGTCGTATTTGCGAAGGTTAAATATAAATCTAATGGCAACGTTCTGCAGACGCTCTAACTTATCAAGTAACTCTTCCGACAGGTCAGTAAAACAGACATCAGCGTAGTCAAGGATAGACAGCAGGAGCGATTGTGACAGAGTGATTTCGGTACTGGTCGGCAAAAAGTTACGAAGCCGGTTAAGTGAGCCATATGCTGCAAATATCTTTTTCCTGGTTACCTCAACATGAGGACTTCTTAGCCCAGAAGTGAGGAAGTTTCCATATAAAGGGTGTCTCAAAAGTACGTATAGGATTTGAATTTCGCGCTATTTCCTAAATATTCAAGATGGCGGGTTGAAATTTGACATACGTCATCTTGACACATGTAAAATTAATCGTGGAGCGTTTCACAATAAAACAGCGCATAGAAGTTATAGAAATATTTCACGAAAATTCACGATCAATTACAAAAACTCGTCGAAAGGTCGAAAAATCTCGTAATTTCAAGAAGAGGTGATGTCAAATGGCCACCGAGATCTTGCCATCTGATGCCACTGGATTTCTTTCTTTAGGGCTACGTCAAAGATAAAGTCTACACCAACGATCCCCAAAACATAGACAATAAAGACAAAATATTCGCTGAGTTATTGGTGAAATAAGTAGCGAAATATGTGAAATTAGCAGCGAAATGTGTGAAAGTGTCATAAAAACTTGCACACAGCAAAAATGCCCGTGGCGGCCATTTAGCAGATATTCTTTTCATATAAAATTGTACAAGTCTCTTCAAAATAAAATAAAACTACGAAGAAATTCCAATCCATTCGCGTTTTATTGAGACAAATCATCCTATACCTACTTTTGGGTCACCCGTTAAATTTTAACCCTCTTTCTACCCTATTAGGGGGAAGTATTTTAACTTTGCCTACGCAGATCATCTTTAATCCTGAACAGTATCCTACATACCAATATTTATATTTCTAATTCTAAAAATGAGGAAATTCCTTATAAACTTGTAACCCTCCCTTTGTACCCCATTATGGGGTAACTTCGCCTACGCAGATTATTAATTTTAATTCGGTGATGAGTGTCACCTTTCGATTTTATATAGATAGATTATGTTACTCATAAATAAAATAAAATATTATACTTATAAGTGCATACTCCATTTTATTATTAAAACATTTTAATACTACCCTGTTAAAATAACAAAAATGTTTAATTTTCTGGTATTTTAACAGACTAATATTATTTGTCTTTTGGTAATATTCATGTGCATTATAACCAAAATAATTAAAATACTTACACAGGTAAAAATACTTTAAAACATTGTTTACGCCCACAAAATGGGCAGTAATGGGCATTAACCCGGCGTTTTGGGTTTTAACCGAGTTAAAACCCGGGCAGGCTGAATGGGTTAAAACACAGTGCCCATCTCTATATACAATAGATTTATTTTACTAGTCATCTTGTTTTTTAAAAATATACTTTTTAAAACAAAATTAATGGCCTGTTAATGGCCCCCAAACATTGAAATAAATTATGTTTATAAGTAGTTCTTCAATCTAAAAATACTCATAGCACTTTCGACTTTTTAATGTGAACCACAAGATCGCTATACTGAATGTGTGGGCAGAGATCTTCACCTATTTAGCTCATTCGATGTAAGTATGTATTATAGTTACCTACGTGTTTTCTTTTTACTTTTGTTTTGATGCAAATTCGAAAGCTTCCTTTCAAAAACATCCGAGTTACTAAGGAAGCAGTGAATAGTGAAAATAGCCTCTTAATGATCTTGGCTGTGACGGGAAAACATGTCTGCCAAATATCATTCCGTTTAAATGGTTTACAAGTTCTCGTGGGACTGCTATAAGATCATCGTTGTATTTGTAGCTATATGTATTGGCATTATTTGGTAAACATTTGATTATGATCAGACAGAACAGTTTATTTAATTACAGTTTGTTTACCCGTCTCACGATTCGAACCCACGACCTTTCACCACTTTCACTCTCCGGGCGAAGGCCACCACTGAGCTAGGAGTCGCTTCATTTAATTTTTTTAATAATAATAATTGCATTGTAAATGCAAAAAAATAAAAATAATCAGCTTGTTTCTCATAATTAACTGTTTTTTAGTGTGGGGCAAATCGTGGAACTGAATTTTGAACCAGTTAACCTCACCTCAACTCAACCGATTGATTGATCTGAAATGTTGCATACTATATAATATTATCAAAATCAAGGTATACCATACTAGCGGATCCTCACGGTTTCACCCGCGTAGTAATATCGGGATAAAATATAGCCTATGTCACTCGGGAAGAATGTAGCTTTCTAATGGTGAAAGAATTTTCAAAATCGGTCCAGTAGTTTCAGAGCCTATTCGATGCAAACAAACAAACAATCAAATCTTTCCTCTTTATAATATTAAGTATAGATAGACTGTGGTATTATGTTATGTGTGGTTGCAAACAGTTTGGTTTGGAATTCTGGATAGTACAGTCAGCAAAAGAGCTTGGCATAATCACAAAGTAATCATGCATTGCATGTGGCATAATG
The DNA here is from genome assembly GCA_949710035.1 of Crambus lathoniellus. Lineage (NCBI taxonomy): Eukaryota > Metazoa > Arthropoda > Insecta > Lepidoptera > Crambidae > Crambus > Crambus lathoniellus. Next base: position 34,321,488 of record OX453297.1, read on the forward strand.
CCATACATAATATAGGTACCTATATGTCGGCTGTTTTTCATTTAGGAGAAATAGTAGATTGTATTACAAGGGAGCAAAATAATATATTTACGGCGAGGGCGCTATTTTGAATCCAGAGCGCAGTGAAGGATTCTAGAGTAGAATCTCGAGCGCAGCGCCCTCGCTGCGCTCCCTATTCTAAAGTAGAATCCTGAAGCGAGGGATTCAATATACGCCGCCCGAGGTGAAAATAATTTTGCGGCCGAGTAATACACTCTGCTTTTCATCCCCCTCTATAAGAAAAGCAGTAAAGACAACTCAAACTACCTACCTTTCTTTGTCGTTCGGATACATCATAGCGCTAGTCGGGCAAGAAAAAAAGTTGAGTTTTGAAATAAAAAAAAAATTAAATAAAAGAAAATATATGTCCATCAGATTCTTTATAAGCATCTCCGGGGCCGTAGGGGGTTGAAAATTTTGTTAGATTTTAGCTACGACTCACCGTTTACGAGATGTTCTCAATTTTATAAAATTCCGTTTGTGAAAATTTCTCGGTCCCGAAAAAAGTCCCGGCCCCATACAAAATCAGTTGAACTTTTTTTTAAGTACTGCACACCCTTTGCTACACTCCAACCAATGCTTCTTTAATTATGTTCTAAATTCAAATCTCATCGTTTTGGACCCTGTTATGAAGCTGTTCAAAATTCAAATCTCATTTATACCCTCTTGTCATAACAGGTAAACAATGAATCGTTTTGGACCCCGTTATTAGATAAACAATCATCGCTTTTCGAATCGATGGGATGAAAACTTATTGTTGCAATTAGTCTTGCGCAATAATAATAATAATACCTACGTGAGAAATACAGACATTTATTAGTCATAGAGACATAGTCATAATTATGCTTTATATTTTAACTAGCGGCCGCCCGCGGTTTCACCCGCGTGGATCCCGTTCCCGTGGGAATATCGGGATAAAAAGTACATATAAACCTTCCTCTTGAATCACTCTATCTATTAAAAAAAACGCATCAAAATCCGTTGCGTAGTTTCAAAGATTTAAGCATACAAAGGGACATAGGGACAGAGAAAGCGACTTTGTTTTATACTATGTAGTGATACTATCTTTGTTGACATATTGTATTTGATGATTCATTATAGTAATACGACATTTGGCTCAACCTGCCCCGATTCACAAACCGTCGGAAACGGAATTTGATTAGAATTCTATGCTTTGTCTTTGTTTTTACTGTAGCGAGTGACAGAGATAGTGCATACATTCCGCTGTTGGGAGCCTTTCCGACGGTTTGTGAATAAGGGGGCAGATCTTAAGTAATTTATAGCAAGTACCTACGGTCAAATTCGCTGAACCACTTCTTACATTTTTAGGATTCCGTAGCCGCATGGCAAAGGACGGAACCCCTAATATATTCTTCAAGTCTGACTGTCTGTCTGTCCGTCCGTCCGTCCGTCCGTATGTCACAGCCACTTCATTTCAAAACTAACTATACTAAGTATTAAGACTACACACTTGAAACTTGGTAGAGGTACCTAGATGTTTTCTTTAAACAACTTATTATAACAATTTATAAAAAATTAAGGGGGGCTCCCCATACATGGAACTGAAACAGATTTTTTTTACCAAACATATTCGTGTGGGTTGTCTATACCCAAGTAGATAGGTTTTTAAAGTTGAGATACTTAAAGGTTTCTCAAACCATTTTTTCTAAAAGTCAATCTTTTGAAAGATGGAGCCTTACAAAGTGGTAAAAGCATCATTACTTCCCTATAAACATGGTTTTCCATATCTTACCTTACCTATCTTACCTAAAATGTGCCCCACCCCGCCTCTAACTTTTGAAAAAAAGAGTGAAAAATCTAGAAAAAATATAATAATGTAGATCATAAAAACTTTCAACGAAAATTTCAGAAAGGTTTGAACGAGATACTTATATTAAGCATTTTCTGAGATGTAACACAACTGCAAATGTAACTTTGTCAGTCATACAAACATTATGAAAAAAATTGGCAGGTAATCGGTAGGTTAAGTGTACGGAACCCTTCATGGGCGAGTCCAACTCGCACTTGGCCGATTTTTTTTTCGTGTGGCTGACGTCTCACCGTTTACTTGCATTCCCTATCTCTTACCTACTACCTTAGTTTAATACATAACCAAATAGCAAGAGTCTGCGGCTGCGTGTATTGTATGGCGAGGCACCAGTCACACGAAAAGAAGAGAAGTGGTTAACCGAATTTGTCCCTGAGTGTACCTACGTAAGTACAGAGTATTATTTATAAATATCAAACAAGCTAAACTATTGGTTAATGGGCAAGAATCACAAATATGTAAGTAAAAGGATTAATAATATTTAAGCACTACACTAGTTGTGGTCCATTTATAAAGTGGAAATGTTTTTTTGTTTGTTTGTGTACAAATAAACTCAAAGACTACACTAACAGTAGTAAGCTACATTTTTTCCGAGTGACATAGGCTATTTTTCATCCCGATATTCCCACGGGAACGGGCACCGCGCGGGGGAAAACCGCGGGCTACAAATATTATTCTGTGCCGCGGGAAGCCACAATTCATTAATAAAAACCGGCCAAGTGCGATTCGGACTCGCGCACGAAGGGTTCCGTACCATTATCTATACATCATTAGACTCTATTTTATATCGTAAAAAATATTAATCTATACAACATTCTACTCCACACTCCTACTTAGAAGGAGAACCCAGTGACTAATATAATGTAAGTAACACAAAAAGATACTCAGTAAAGATTTTTCATTTTCATTCTTCATTTTCAACATTATATTTAAGAAAGCAAAAACGGCAAAAAAAAAACACGTTTTTTGGGACCTTAAACATTTATTTTATTCGGTTTTTAGTACTTATTTGTCGTTATAGCGGCAACAGAAATACATAATTTGTGAAAATTTCAACTGTCTGTTGACACGGTTCATGCCAAGCTTTTCTGTTCCGGTGATTATCTTTGGAACTAAAACAGTTTTCATACGATAGTCCATTTTGACAGCTAATTTCGTATTGCAAGTGGCTCTTCTGTCACGGCTGTCACCGGAACAGAAAAGCTTGTGGCACTGTACAGCCTAGTGACAGACAGACAGACGAACAGCGAAGTCTTAGTAATAGGTACTATTATACATATATTCTGTGGTAATAGGTAGGATCCCGTTTTTACCCTTTGGGTACGGAACCCTAATAAAACCGTATTTTATATTGACGATTTGCTATGCGAGTCGTGCTTACAGTAAAATGTGCTACATACTCAATTTATTACTTTGTAAAATTGTTTAGATAAGATAAGATAAGATAAGATAAAAATATTCTTTATTCACTTAGACATAATAAATATGTACTTATGAATCGTCAATATTTTCCTACCACCCATTCAAGACTTTTTTAACTGACAAGAAGAATGGGCGCAAGAAACTTGCCAGCGTTTCTTAGTTAGGTAACGACATTTACAAAAAAAAACATATCGTTACTAATACAACAATTGCTTAGTATAAAAATACATCATATTAAACAGTGATTATGTTATGTGTTACATCTCTACTACTTACACTCAACATATATTTATCCATATAATTCCTCAAGAAACACCCATAATTTTAATACCTTTTATAGTAATAATTGAAACTATTAGAAATATTTAGTGTTAGTTAATTAGGAGATTTTTATGGTATTGTAAAAACTTTGATGCATAACTTTTTTAAAAGCGGCCAAGATTTTTTTACATTCATATAGGTAGGTAAGTACCTAGTTTTCATTACCTGAAATGCGAAAAATTAAAGTTTATCATTCCAGTTTTTCTCTACATGAAAAAACGTCTTCTGTCTTGACTTGAGACATTATAAAGTCTGAGTTGTTTTTTTATAGGGTTTGAGAGTCGGTACGACTACCTGCCTGACTGAAGCTCCGTTTTCCTAGACGTAACGCAAAAAATCTTTATAAAACGTTGTTTCCTTTTCAAGCAAATATGTTGGCTGAACAATAAAAGTGTTTTTCGTTTACATCCGCGATGAAAAAAAAAACTTAAAAAAGCATTGTCTTTTGTCATTCGTTCCTCCCTTGTTCCTCCCGCGCTTTGGCTAGGGAAATGAGAATAGCTTTGGCGCGGAAAGACAATTATTTTAAAAGGATTAACCCTCTACTTTCATCCTTAATTATTATGGTTAAGTAGGGCAGAGGTACCCTTTGTGGCCACTTTAAGGATTTTTTGACTTTTAAGCACTAAGTACTAAATGGTCTTAGGTATTTAAGACACAAATTATATCTTAAATTATAGATAATTTATCCACCTTTAAAGGTACATTTTTCAAATTTATAAAAGTAAAATAGTTTTTTTTATATTACACACAATGTGTGAGAGGTGCCAAATGTACCGGTTTTGGACACTTACTGTTAGTTAAACTTTTGTAAGTATTGCGAAAAATCAAAACCAACCCCAAGTAAAATCAATATATTCTAATGCGCTAGATACCAGTCAATTGCAAAACAACAATTTAATTGTAAAAAACAAAGGTTTATAAAGTATTTCATCCAAAACAAATTTCTTAAAATTTTAATACAAAACATTTTTGCAAACAGAAAATGGAATTTATTAAAAAAAATCTTTTGACATAAGGAATTGTAACGGTTGTTATAATTACCTTAAAATACCTTATTTTAATTGCCTTTATCAAAAATGGCTAAAAGTTGTTTAGAAAACTTTTAGAGCAAAAAGTGGCCAAAACCGGTACAGTGGCCAAAACCGGTACGCCTGCCCTATATATTTTTATTATAGATTAGTTAGATTCTTCTTTGTTTTTCGTAATCGATTGCTTTAAAAGTAAAGAACAACCGACAAAATGTATTGAAGTGTAGGAGAATAGCGAATTAAACCGTGTGTTTTTTTTTTCAAGAAATACCAATGACGGCCCCATAAGATGGCCATTGCGCTAATTAAACCATTCCCTATTAAACAACCTATTAAGTGCTCCATTAAAATTAAATTGCATTCATTAAGAAGTAAAAAACCCTTGAACAGTAGCACGTTGGGTATGGCATGACCATTGTTAGAAAACTGGTATCGAGGAGACTTTACATACAATGACACGACGTGGTTGACCATATTAAAAGTTCTATTGCTTGATATCAACAACTACTTATACCACCAGCATTCTGTATCTGTCTGTAAGTACATAACTCTTTCTGCCAGTTTATTAAAGAGAATCACAGCTTGTATAATATATAGAGAGAGAGGAGGTTGTGAAATAATATTTTTAATTTATTTTTGGACAGCCCTCTCATTCTATTTTATGTTGCATCTAGGCTACTAAAATTACATTTGGACCACATGGACCAAGTCCCGGGCGGCGGTGGCTAATAACTTTATAATAAAATTGAAAGCCTACATGGGCGCCCCAGTCAGTGACCGTTGGAGCTGCCCATTGCCAGGTTACGTCATCAGACCAGCACAGACGCCACCACTTCCTGATCAACGCTTGCTAATACAAATACCTACAACAGTCGACAAATACCATAGATGTTTGCAAAAAAACTGTAGGTATTTTAAATGCAATATAATCAAAGTTTTCTTTCTTTCGATTATCATATCACACAATATACGAGTAACTACCTACCTACGGCATAGACTACGGCAACACGGCAAGCGCTAAATGGCCCGATATAGTTTTTAGAAGCGCCAGTCAATAAAGCCTTGAAAATAAGATTAAAAAAATAATATTTGGAAACATAAGCGCAAAAAGTAAAATAATTATAAAGGAATTACCGGCACCACTCGTAGGCTGCCCGGCAGATATTTTGGCGCCATAATAGGTAGGACTGACGAGACAGCAATATAGCAATAATAAATAGGTAACAAGTTAAATAGTAGATTGTTTAGCAAGGGATGTACAGTACCCATAACAGTCGAGTGTTTTGGCGCACTAACTAAGTGAGGGCGCCTATAGTTCGAGACACTCTACTTTTCATTTTGAATATGAGGAGAGGAAAGTAAAAATAAACAGAAATAATCTAAAAAAAAATTTTCCTACTTATGGCCGCGGAATTTTCGAAAGACTAACTTTTTTGTTCATTTTCTCTATTTAGGAAAGGCAAGGGAAACTAAGTCCATACAGGCATAGTAAAACAATATAGTAAAACAATATAAGTAAGCGGACTGGAGCCCTGAGCGAGCGATAATAGGCTAAACACGTGGGGCTGTCGCTTAGAGTTTATTCAATCGTCAAAAATGCATAGTCAATCTCTATACAAAACAGTTTTCCCCTGTAGGGTGGGCGTCAGGAATCTATAATACAAAGTTTTTTAATTATTTTTGTACATAGACCAGGGGCTGACTAAATTTTTTCATTACCTACGTCATGTTATCTGTCTAGTGGTTTGAAAAATTACGGTTGAAATAGGATAAATTAAAACGTGGCTTTACAACAACACCAAGACCAAGACAAATAGACATGTTCATGCACACACATATTTGTCTTGTTCGGGAATCGAACCCGAGACCACTGGCGCAGAAGATGGGTAGCCTACCCCTGCGCCAAATCGGTTGTCAAAAACCGGATACAATATGTACCTACGCCCACTGCGAATCGAACCCGGGGCCTCTGGGTCTGAAATCGGTGGTGTGAATCACTAGACTGCAGAGGCGGTTAAAAATTTATATTATGCTCCCAGTTTATTAATCTAATCACATACCTTCCCACACATATTACAATAATTTGTTATTGTAAATGTTTTTCTTTCTTCTTTCTTTCTATTTGAAAATTAAACTACAAATTGGTATCTGGTTAACGAAATCAGAAGCAGAACTATTTAGGTAGGTAAGCAGCTATACAAAATATTATGTACGTATCTACGTATGATAATTATAGTAGGTAGATTGTACTCACCGTTCTTGTTCGCTAGGTAATGCGAAGAAAGATAGTTCTGGATTAGACAACCCGCTACTGAGACATCCGTATACACTACAATATTTTTTACTTCTACTCGAATTTTTAGCCATCGTAGGTACACGCACGAATTATTACAAATACAAATACAAAATTATTAGAGGGAGGCAGCGCAGCGGCGCGCGGAGCGTGCGTGTGGTGGGCACGGACAAATATTATGCGCGGTCGCGGGCGACCGGCCGGGCTGCGGCGCCGCGCGGGCGGCGGGCGCTGCCTGCCACGCATGACTGTCGCCCCGTTATCACCGATAAATTTTGTCAGTGTGTGCGTGCGACGACGCATGACGACGCATACGTACGGGCGCGCTCACATACAAACCGTTTGGGGTGCCTGTCCAGGCAGTCAACGTACTTATATTGTTTTACTATGATACAGGCTTGTTTGGTGTTTTACCCGTACTCTATGCAATTCCATGAAATTAATAGCTTGTTTTTTATGTTACAAATAACTTAATTGGTTTTAATCTGTTTCTAAAAACGCATTCTTTAGAAAAACAATGTTTTAGATATTAAAATAATAATTCTACGATAATAATAATTTTATACAATAGCAAAATAGGCTGTATAGATTCCTGTGCCTTTGCCCGCATACCTTTTTTCGGTAAATATTTCCAAAGAGATACTTATAGATTTTGACATAAACCCTCCTATTCCTTTCTTAAATTACATTACGGCCCTAGGGCCAACAACATACCACTTTCAACTTTCAACCCGCATTTTAGGCAAGTTATGAGTTACTTTCAGAATATGAAACATGAAATAGTAGACTGTATTACAAGGGAGCAAAATAACATATTTACGGCGAGGGCGCTATTTTGAATCCAGAGCGCAGTGAAGGATTCTAAAGTAGAATCCTGAACGCAGCGAGGGATTCAATATACGTCGCCCGAGATGAAAATAATTTTGCGGCCGAGTAATACACTCTACTTTTCATTTCGAATATAAGGAAAGTAAATACACTCTGCTTTTCATCCCCCTCTATAAGAAAAGCAATAAAGACAACTAAAACTATCTAGAACAATTAGAAGTAGGTTAAAATTTAATTCCAATATTTTCTTACATTGTGACTTAGTTACAAGTGAAGCTAATAAAAGTGTGGTAAAAATAAAAGAAAGGTGGCGGGGGGCTTCGCTTTCTCTGTTTTTTCTATAATAGGTATATAAAAAATTTAAGTTTTGAATTACGTAACAAAACAAAATTTAGAACGAAAAAAAAATTTTTTTGAGAAAAAAAAAATATTTCGAATAAAAAAAAAATTTTTGTACAGAAAAGGGTTTTTTTATATGTCTATCGGATGCCTCCTAACTATCTCCGGAGTACCTACCATAGGTGGTTGAAATTTTTTTTAGATTTTATCTACGCTACGAGACGCACCGTTTTTGAGATATTCTCGTTATTATAAAATTCTTTTCTTTTTATTTTGCAAGTCCCGTCCCCATACAAAATTAGTTGAAAACTTTTTCATTGCCGATGAGGTAACTCTATAGTTGACTGTAACCATATTCAGTTCTATTCTTAAAATTCATTTCCACCCTAGGGTGAAACGGATAGTTTTGGACCCGCTGCTCAGTTTAAATATACATCACTTTCCGAATCTGAGAGATGAAAAGTACTTTTTCATAGTAAAAAATGTATTTTGAATTTTATTTATTAAAATAGGTACTTACTTACATATTTAGCGCAAAAATGAATACTCAATAATGGAACCTAGTTTTTTTATTTAATAGTGTTGTTTAGTGTATAATAGATTCTTACTATAAACTATGCAACTGTGACTTTAAAATAATTGACGTTTGAATATTTCTAAATACCAAGACAGAATATTTTAAATGACTATTATTAATTAATGTTGCATATCCAATAAATACATCGTAACTTCAAATTAGATAACTACCTACCTACTTTAAAGAAATTTGTGACTAATTAAGTTAAGCACTTAGGTTCTTTTTAGAACACCTGATTGATTCGTGTAAGGCTGTACCTGGTACAAATCATACTTACAAACAGCACGAATGTTTTGTGACCCCTGGCGATTTAATAATTTAATGGAAACACGTGATTGACACATCCAGTTTTAAGAAATGACTTTGTTCGTCGTTTTCGAATAAGTAGGTAAGTAGGTACCTGTTACCTTGGATAGCTTGTCAAATCTGTATAGAATCGTGAAACATAAATTAGCCTTAGGTACTTGTAACAAAAAAATAGTATAGACAATCACAACTATAGTTATGTTATTATTATTTAAAATACTCAAAATATTATTTAGTGGGGGTTATTCTAATGTTCACATGCCAAACTTTCATAAAATAATTCACATAAGTTTTTTTAACCTACCCGCAATAATTATCTGTGGGGGTTAAAACTCACCTGTGGGGAATGTATGTAAAACTATAAGTAAAAACACTAGAAATCCTGTCAACATTTTCTTAACATTACTATTTTGCACACACACAAGAAAGACATAAAATTCAAAATTGTTTGCATTGTGCAGTCGATTACAAAAAAGACACCTTCGATAGCAACTACACAGTCGTCTTGTTCACTTTGCACTGTTATATTTTATTCAAAGTTAAAAAGAACAGTTACGGATATTCGTTCAAGTCACTCACTTCACTATCAATTTACGATACGTGGATTCGATTTATGACATCTTTCCCGCGTAAACGCGACGCGTGCGTGCACCTCAACGCAGCAAAGCGGACTTGGTTGGCTTGGCTTGGCGCTGCTAGGCTAGACGCTCGATCCGAAATGTGTAAATATGACGCAGAGGCGAAGCGGTCAGACGACTTCGTAATTCGTAACGTTTAAAATGCCAACAAGTTTTACACTAAACCTTACATTATTATGCAAAAGTAAAAATACTTACATGTAGGTGCACAGGACTGTGGCTTTTACAGGTAGTTTCCGCTACCAGGGGACTAAGTGCTGGAACAATATACCCCCTCCAATGCGGCAATTGACATCAAAATTTACATTCAAAAACAATTTTAAAATGGCACTATTAGAACTACAAAGTTTAAGTACGCACAAATAGTCGTTTGGTTGCGGATTCTGGTGATTTTAATTTTAATTTGATTGGATTTATTTATATTTATTTTTAATTGTAATTTCAATTTTTTTTTAATCTAATTTGTAATTTTAAATTGATATTAATTTTATGATTTTATTAAGTTTTATGAATAAATGTTTATTTTTTATTTTTTTGACATTGACTTCCTTTCACCATGAATCTATTATTAGGTATTCAAGAATTACTCTATTTAAATTATTTTATTTATTCAAGGCATGATAATATATTTTATTTATATTACACTAAATGGCTTATTAGTATTTGTTTTTTTTATTATTTAGAAATTTTACATTTTTACTTACTAATTCAATTTTTCAATTCAATTTCAATTTTATCAAATTTAATTACTTATATTTTATTATTTTTTAATCAATTTTGTTAAATAGATGATATTTTTAAATTAATAAAAGGGCGTCCGATTTTGTTAATGCGACCCCTCGCATTTTTCTACGGGCGATAAAGATAAAGATAAGATAAAGATAAAAATATTCTTTATTCACTTAGACATAATAAATATGTACTTATGAATCGTCAATATTTTCCTACCACCCATTCAAGACTTTTTTAACTGACAAGAAGAATGGGCGCAAGAAACTTGCCAGCGTTTCTTAGTTAGGTAACGACATTTACAAAAAAAAAACATATCGTTACTAATACAACAATTGCTTAGTATAAAAATACATCATATTAAACAGTGATTATGTTATGTGTTACATCATGACCATGCATTGCGGTCATTCAAATAATCGTCTACTTTATAGTATCCTTTGCTCATCAGCGACTCTTTAATGTAACATTTAAATTTATGCAATGGTAGTTCAATTATACGCTGTGGAACTTTATTAAAAAAGGCTATGCTTTTCCCCAGAAATGAGGCTCTGGATTTTTCTAGCCTAAACTTGGGAACAACGTTTATCTTTATTTCTTGTGTTAAAGCGATGAATATCGCTCTGCTTTACAAATGTATTACAATACTTTTTCACATAGATTATATTTTCATAGATGTATTGTCCTGCAACAGTTAAAATGTTTATTTCTTTAAATAGATCTCTTAAAGAATCTCTCGATCGGAGGTTGTAAATGGCGCGAATAGCCCTTTTTTGGAGCACGAATATACTGTGGATGTTAGCGGCTGAGCCCCACAACAAAAGGCCGTAGGACATAACACTATGAAAATAACTAAAATAGACTATTCTAGCCGTTTCAATATCGGTTAAGAGCCTTATTTTCTTAACTGCGAATGCGGCCGAACTGAGTCTACTCGCCAAGGCTTCGATATGAGGATCCCATTGTAGTCGCGAGTCTAATATAATACCTAAAAACTTTGTATTGTTAATGAATTCGACCATAACGCCGTCTAGTCTTATATGAAAATCAACTTGTCTTACATTAGGTAACGAAAATTTTAAACACTTAGTTTTCTTTGAGTTTAATGATAAATTATTACTATTAAACCAATGTGACACTTTTGAAAGAGCACTATTCACTTCGTCAGAACAGTCATCGCCTCTATCTACTTTAAAGACTAGAGATGTATCATCGGCAAATAGCACTGTCTCACATAAATTCTTCGCGTAGTAAGGAAGGTCATTTATGTATATTAAAAACAACAGCGGGCCCAATATTGATCCTTGGGGTACGCCCATAGTAATGGGAGCTCCGGTAGACTCAGTTTTATTAATAACTACCTTCTGAGTTCTTTCATACAGATATGAATGCATAAGGCTTACTGACATTTCAGAAACACCATAATGTTTTAACTTCCTTAATAGTGTTTGGTGATCAACACAATCGAATGCCTTGGAAAGGTCACAAAAAATAGCGATTACATCCTGCTTGTCCTCCCAGGCATCAAGTACATGATTTAGAAATGCAACCCCAGCATCAGTTGTACTTTTACCTTTTGAAAAACCAAACTGTTTCTCATGCAGTATACTATTTAATTTAAAATATTCTAAAAGTTGAGCATAAATTAATTTCTCAAATATTTTACTTATTGCTGGTAGTATGGATATAGGTCTAAAATTTGCTGGGTCACTTTTGTCACCAGCTTTAAATAGAGGAATTATTTTACTATTTTTCATTAAATTAGGAAAGACCCCTTCACTTATACATTGGTTAAAAATTATTGCTAATGATGGAGCTATCACATCAATTATTGATTTGATGATACTTGTAGATATGCCCCAGAGATCTTCTGTTTTTTTTAATATTTATTGCTTTGAATGCTTTAATAATATCTTCGGTAGTGACATAGCTAAAACTAAATGTTTCCTGGCACTTGTTCACACTAGATTCCATAAGAGAGACAGCGGTGTTGGGGCAAGAGTTAAGTCTGCTAGTAGTTTCTAACGGAATTCGAGCAAAGAAACCTTCAAAAGCACTAGCCACCTCAATATCCGATTCAAAAGTCTGATCACTAATTTTTAAGTTAAATGAATTAATTTTGCTTTTTGTTTTGCCAGTCTCTTGGTTTATAATACTCCAGGTAGCTTTTATTTTATTTTCAGATGATTTTATTTTATTTGAAATATACCTAGATTTTGCCAAAGCACATACTTTCCTAAATGTTTTTGAATATTTCTTGACATATTCAATGAAGCTAGGATCACAGGAAGTCGTTTTATGTGCATAGAGTTTAAATAACTTTCTTCTACTATTATAGATACCAGGTGTGGCCCAGTCACTGAACTTCTTACGATCATTACACTTTATAACTTTTTGTTTAAAATTGTTACTAAATTCTTTTTCAACAATATCAAATAATGATTGATAAGAGTTATTAGCGTCAGCAGAAGCTGGCAAACATTGAATTTTATCTTGTACATTATTTCTAAATTTATTAATACCACGTTTCGGTATTGGCCTGCAAATTACTTCGCGTTTAGGAGTAACATTATAGTGCTCAAAAGAAGCTAGTTGTCCACTGTGGTCGGATTTAATAATATTAATTACCGATTTCTCAATTAAGTTACAGTTGGAAAAGATGTTATCTAAGCAAGTAGCCGATGTTGGCGTAATTCGCGTCGGTTCATTAAAAGTGTGAAGCAAATTAAATGATTTAAAAAGGTTAAGGAATTTACTGGAGAGTTGTGCTAATTTAATATCTAAGATGTCTATATTAAAATCTCCACAAACTACAATTTTTTTATTCTTACGACAGCATATTTTCAAAACATCCTCCATAGTGGACTCAAAGACTGTGTAATTTGCTCCAGGGGGGCTATATACACAGATTATAATCATTTGTTCAAGTTCCACGCATGATATCTCACAAATTCGTTCAACAGAGAGGGATACTATATCCTTTCGCTCTTTATATTGTGTGTTATTAGGTAAAATTATTAGAGAACCCCCCCTTACTGCAGTTTTTCTATTGAATGAACTTACAACACTATAATTATCCAAATTTAACAATAATTCATATTCTTTTAACCAATGTTCAGTAACACATAACACATCAATATTTTCACAATTTAAAAATAAACTTATTTCTAGGTGTTTGCCAGCAGAAAAGCCTTGGATATTCTGGTGTACTATTTTTAAACATTTAGGCCTTCCTCTTGTCAATACTGGGCTAGAGTATGCCTCCGTTGTCTCTAATGGTAATTTAAATTAACCATGTCAGTATTTGGATTCAAAAGAATCGAATTATTTGGAACAGATTCCAAAGTTGAATTAGAAATGTCACATTTTAGCTGTAACGGCTGCCATTTTTACTTACTTCTTTCATTGTTTTATCCATAATAATCGCACAAACTATTAATGTTATGAAAAAATCATTACAACTATAAACAAATGTGGTCTATTCAGTTCTATTGTATTTATGTGATAGGAGCTGTCAATGTCAGATGCCACTCAGCTGTCTGTTTGTTTGCGATGTTCCGAAGTAACATAGCTATAAACCGCCGCGCGTTCCGTGGCAGACTGTGATCTGTATGCGAAATACTTTGATTGTAGTTTCGTGCATATTTATATTGCATTTCTTAACGTAACAACATAAATAGTCTATTGGAAGCAATTTTGTCTTACGCGCGCCATAGATTTTACTAAATTAATCTTCCAGATAATTCTGAAATCTTCGCGACGTAATTAGTCGGTGCCTTGGCTGTATGATTAAAATCCAATGACAAGTTGAATCTATCTATGCAAAAAAATTATAACCCTACTTACAGCCAGAATGTTCTGGAAGATTTTTAATATATAAAGGAGAATTCGCTAAAGATTTCTCCTTTTTCTGGTTTCTCGCCCCAACATAATTGGGGTCGTATCTCCGGGCAACATCTCCCCGAGTCTCACCGGTACCTACCTGCTGTACCTGCACCAGTACCTGCCTACTTCGTGCCGCTCTCCACCTGTTCCTGCGCGCCTAACCGCCAGGAACCTGCTCTGCTCCGGCCTACCCCGGACCAGACCCCGCTGCCTCTAAACCCTAGCGGCTTCACCTCTCCTTAGGAAGTTATAAAGCTAAGTTGACCTTAGACTTCCAACGCCGATCACCGAGCCAGTTACCCCCCCTGTAATTTCCTTTTAAAACGGTCTAACCGAATTATACATTTAATTTTATATACATCTTTTATTTCTGAACTCTTGCTCTCCGGCTCCTCCAGCCAGGAGCGTTTCAGTGGCGCCCAGCTCATTTCAGGCTCGCTTGGTGATCAGTGCTTTATTAATTAATTTATTTTTTGTGCTTCGTATGTGGGTACCTATTTTTTTATCTGAGTTTGTGTAACGAACGGCTAACCGTGGTGATTTAACTGTAATATTTTCTTTAAATATCAGCCTTTCCTTGGTTCTAAACCTGGAAGCCTGTGATTTTTATTTTAACCGACTTAAAAAAAAAGGAGGTTACTTACCTTTCCTTATTAATTTTTTTTTTTTTACATTTTAACTTAAAGCCTTGATATTCATTTAACCTACTTCAAACAAGGAGGTTATTTACCTTCTTCATTTAAATTGTAATTTTTTTAAATTGAACTTACAACTGTTATAGTTACCCACATACCCCTTTTGTTACTTAAGTAGTGGTTGCACTTGAGTAGGCTCGTCGCGCAAAAGACTCACCTAACGTACTTAAATATGGCTGTGCGTAGGATAAATTTTCTTTCCTTACAAAAGTCGGAACTTGAATACGAAGTCGGACTTCGCGGAGAAACACCGGCTGATAACGTGGCCGATTTAAGGAAGCAAATTACAAAGATCTCTAAAGAACTTCCTTCTGAGGAGATTTTAGTCTCGCATTTGTCTTCTGCCGACGACTTAGACGGCATCTCAGCCGCATTAAACAAATCCAATAAAAACCTAGAATTATTAAAATCTAAATTTGATAGAGGTGTTTATTTGAGAACGGAGGTTATTCTTAACCACGTTTTTCATCGGCTCGGTAGAGTTGATGCGGCCGAGGACGCGTTACTATTGGGTGCCCTTGCTGAATGCAAGCGTGGCTTGAAAGCTCAAGACAAGGAATTGTCCACCTTAAAACCTAGGGAGACACCTGTCTCAGGCGCGAATGCGGGTGACCTTTTGCTCCCCGGTCCTTCTACTTCCAGCCGAGAGCAAGTCAACGCGACGGAGTCTATTATTAATGTTACTGTCGATCGGGCACTTTCCGATTTCACTAAACTTAAATTCAACGGGAAAACTTGTGTTGTTTCCTTTATTCAAAAGGTTGACGAGTTTGTCACAGCTAGGGGCATAGATTATAGTAGGGTTTTGTCGTTTGGTTACGAAATTTTTACCGACGACGCCTTGTATTGGTTTCGTTGTGCCAGGCCAAAAGTAAATACCTGGGGAGAGTTAGTAGCCTTACTGAAGGCTGATTTTCTTCCGAAAAACTATGACTCTCAATTTAAATCGGATATTAGAGCTCGTACCCAGGGTGTTAACGAACCAATTGCTATATATCTTTCCGTAATGGAGGTTATGTTTTCTCGCCTCACGAAACCAATATCAGAGGAAGATAAATTAGAAATTTTACTTACTAATATTAGGCCTTGCTACGCTAATGCTCTTACTCCGTCTTCGGTGATAAACTCCATCGACGATCTTAAAGCTATTTGTCAACACGTTGAAAAAATACAGTGTCAAATGGCAAATTTTGTTGAGCCTTCTGCTTCTAATATGTCGAACTTAGCTACGGAGTTCGTTTACCGCGGTGCTACTAGCACTCCGGTTGTTAATAAACCTTTTACTAAAACTAATAAGTCATTTGTTTCAGCTGTGAACAATGATAATATATATTGTCCTAGATGTCGTTCTAACACGCATAATTTGAAAAACTGTACTCAACCACGAACAATAGTTTGTTTTAAGTGTGGCAAAGATGGTGTTCGCACCCCCGAATGTCCGGATTGCAATAAGCCCACCAATCAAAAAAACTAATTGATCGGGATTGTGAAACTAGGCAGCTTCGCTCGAGATTCTCTAGTCGTTGCGATGAAGCTGAATGGAAAGAATGGTTATCTATTATATCGAATCTATCTCATAGTCATTCTGAGTCTCCAATCCCGGAATCTGAAATTAATTTTTCTCGACCGTATATTTCTGTTATTATTGGTGATAATCATGTCGTTGGTCTTTTAGATACCGGTTCCGGCATATCCTTACTTGGGAATAATTATCAGGAATATATATTAAATCCTAATAATAAACTTTATTCTTGTGACCCGTTACAGCTTTCTGCAGCTGGCGGTCAAACTTTTACTGCCTCTAAATATGTTATTCTACCTTTAAATTTTAAAAATAAAACTATTCATATTAAATTATTTGTTGTGCCGGAAATTAAAAACAATTTAATTCTTGGTATGGATTTCTGGAGGAAGTTCGAGTTATTTCCGAGTGAACTCGATAGCCTTTTGCTGGATGAGTCTAACGAATTTAATATATCTAATATTGCTCTTGACGATCCTAAACAAATTTGTTCGTACGCTCAACTTAACAACGAACAAAAGGAAAACGCTGATAATATTATTTCTCAATTTCGTAGCATTTCCTATGAAAAATGTGGTTTAGGTCGTACTTCGTTGATCACTCACGCTATAGATACAGGTGACTCTGTTCCCATTCGACAACGTTACTATAGAATGTCCCCTCAGAAGCAACAAATTCTCTCCGATCATCTGGACGAGATGTTGAAAGAAGATGTTGTCGAACCATGTGAGAGCCCTTGGTCTAATCCCGTGCTTCTTACTCCCAAAAAGAATGGCGAGTATAGATTCTGTCTCGACAGTAGGAAACTAAACTCTGTCACTCGCAAAGATGCTTACAGCTTACCTTATATAACTGAAATCCTAGATAACCTTAGGGATGCTAAGTATCTATCTAGTATAGACCTATCTAAATCGTTCTGGCAGGTATTAATTAAGCCTGAAGACCGATGTAAGACTGCATTCTATATTCCCTCTAGAGGAACCTTCCAATTTAAGTCTATGCCTTTTGGGTTGACCAATGCACCTGCCACGCAGCAAAGATTGGTAGATTTGCTGTTTTATGGTCCTGAATTCGAAAATAAGGTCTATGTATTTGTTGATGACGTAGTAATTGTGTCTAATTCCTTTCAGGAGCACATTTCTTTACTTTTACGAGTTTTGGAGAAACTAAAGTTCGCAAATTTAACTATAAATTTCGAAAAATGTCAATTTTTCAGAGAAAAATTAAAATATTTGGGTTATATGGTCGATTCGAATGGGCTACACGCCGATCCGGAGAAAATTGAGGTCATTGTGAATTATCCTACTCCTACTAACAGGAAGGAAGTTCGTCGTTTCTTAGGTACTGCTTCTTGGTATCGTCGTTTTATTCCCAATTTTAGTTCATTGGCTGCACCATTGAACAAACTTACCTCTCAGGGTAAGAATGCAATTCCTTTTGCCTGGTCACCAGAAGCAGAAACTGCCTTCAAGAAGCTCAAAGAGTGTTTAACGTCCCCTCCGATTTTATCTTGTCCGGATTATTCTGAACCGTTTCAAGTCCATACCGACGCTAGTGATTACGGGATTGGAGCTATACTAACTCAAATTTTAAATGGCGAAGAGAAAGTTATAGCCTATATGAGCAAGTCCTTGTCGGCACAAGAACGAAACTATAGCGCTACGGAGCGGGAAGCGCTCGCAGTAATTGTGTCTATAGAACATTGGCGCTGTTATTTGGATAATGGCCGTAAATTTACCGTTTTTACTGATCATTCGTCTTTAAAATGGTTTCTAAATATTAATAACCCTACAGGTCGACTTGCCAGATGGGGAGTACGTCTTTCTGCGTTCAACTTCGACATCAAACATAGACGTGGCAAGGATAATGTCGTTCCAGATTCGTTGTCCCGTGCGGTGCCTGTAGCGGCTATAGATAGCGTCAACCGATCTTCTTCACCTCCTGTACTTGATCCCTGGTATTTGGAGCTATTTGCCGGTTGTCAAAATTCCCCTACCTCTTTTACCAATTATAAAATAAATAATAATAAGTTATATCGCTTCATAAAAACTATAAATCCCTTAACTAGAGAATTTGAATGGAAGGAAGTTGTTCCTAAAGAATCTAGAATTGATATACTTAGAGACTACCATGATAATCCTACTTCTGGACATTTAGGGATATTTAAAACTTTTAAAAGAATTTCTTTAAATTACTTCTGGCCTGGCATGCATAAAGATGTCGTTAAATTTGTTAATGAGTGCGATGCTTGTAACTCTCACAAGCATGCAAATCATCCTACCTTAGGATTTATGGGACGACCTAAGGAATGTTCTAGACCATTCCAAATGATTAGTGTGGACTTGGTTGGTCCCTTACCTATATCTAGAAAACAGAATACTATGCTACTTGTAGTCACTTGTTGTTTTTCGAAATACTCGCTTTTGTTCCCTATCCGTCGTGCTACTGCCGACATTATAACTAGTTTAATTGAAGAGAAAGTCTTTCTTGTTCATGGCATTCCTAGTACTGTTTTGATGGACAACGGTAAGCAGTTTGTCAGTCAAAAGCTTAATCACATGTTTTCTCAATATAAAATACCAAACGTACGCTTTACTCCTAAATATACTCCACAGGTAAACACGGTTGAGCGTTATAATAAAACCATCATGACTGCTGTTTCCACCTTTATTGAAGAGGACCACAGGTCCTGGGATAACAACATTCCCAAAATACAATTCGCACTTAATACAGCCATCAGTGAAGTCACAGGTTATACTCCGTCATTTCTGGTTTACGGGAGAGAGTTAGTGCCGTGCGGTTCTCACTATCTTGATGTTGATCTGTCCGATGAAATTGTTTTTGCGCCTAGGGATGTGTATGCTGAAAACACTGGTAAACTTAGAAAAATTATGGACCAAGTGCAAAGTTCTCTTATCAAGTCTCATTCCCGAAACTCTGGACATTACAATCTTCGTCGCAAAAACTATAACTTTAACGTTGGTGATACGGTTTGGAGAAAAACTTATTATCAAAGTGATAAAGATAAGCAGTTTTCTAAAAAACTTGCTCCTAAATATATAAAATGTCTCATTAAATCTAAACTATCTCCTCTAGTTTATGAACTTGAAGATATGAATGGGAAAAATCTAGGTTCCTGGCATATTAAAGATTTTAAAATAAATAACTATTCCTAAATTAAATAAATTTTTTAAATAGAAATTCTACAAAGTATTAGTCTTCGTCGTTATTTTTACCTTTTTATAGCAAAATTTTGTTTTAGATGTATTGAATAAATTGTTGGTCATCGTTTTTTACTTTTTAATCTGATTATTTTTAGCTAGGGCTTTTATTGCATAAAATTATACATAAATATAATTTTAATTAAATACATTTATAGCTAGGGAACCTGTTCGTTTGAATTGTGTCTGCATGAAGTTTATCTCTCGACTATTTTATTTTTAATTTCGCATTGTTTTAACATTAGCATTCTCAACGGGAATGTTGATTCAGTTACACTAAATAACTGGAATTCTTCTCCTGTCTTGCGATTGTTGGTCCTTGTACCGTTCTATTCGATTAGTCTTGAACTGGTTGTCGATACCTCTCGTCAATTTTATGGTGTTGCTTTTACTGTCGATAACGTACAGTTAGCTTATCTTATTGTATACTGCTACTCTAAACCTTAGTATTGTTTTCGGTGGTTTTGTTTCTTAGTGGATTTTTCCCAGGCAAAATCCTTCTCTAAAAAGGGGGATATGTAACGGCTGCCATTTTTACTTACTTCTTTCATTGTTTTATCCATAATAATCGCACAAACTATTAATGTTATGAAAAAATCATTACAACTATAAACAAATGTGGTCTATTCAGTTCTATTGTATTTATGTGATAGGAGCTGTCAATGTCAGATGCCACTCAGCTGTCTGTTTGTTTGCGATGTTCCGAAGTAACATAGCTATAAACCGCCGCGCGTTCCGTGGCAGACTGTGATCTGTATGCGAAATACTTTGATTGTAGTTTCGTGCATATTTATATTGCATTTCTTAACGTAACAACATAAATAGTCTATTGGAAGCAATTTTGTCTTACGCGCGCCATAGATTTTACTAAATTAATCTTCCAGATAATTCTGAAATCTTCGCGACGTAATTAGTCGGTGCCTTGGCTGTATGATTAAAATCCAATGACAAGTTGAATCTATCTATGCAAAAAAATTATAACCCTACTTACAGCCAGAATGTTCTGGAAGATTTTTAATATATAAAGGAGAATTCGCTAAAGATTTCTCCTTTTTCTGGTTTCTCGCCCCAACATAATTGGGGTCGTATCTCCGGGCAACATCTCCCCGAGTCTCACCGGTACCTACCTGCTGTACCTGCACCAGTACCTGCCTACTTCGTGCCGCTCTCCACCTGTTCCTGCGCGCCTAACCGCCAGGAACCTGCTCTGCTCCGGCCTACCCCGGACCAGACCCCGCTGCCTCTAAACCCTAGCGGCTTCACCTCTCCTTAGGAAGTTATAAAGCTAAGTTGACCTTAGACTTCCAACGCCGATCACCGAGCCAGTTACCCCCCCTGTAATTTCCTTTTAAAACGGTCTAACCGAATTATACATTTAATTTTATATACATCTTTTATTTCTGAACTCTTGCTCTCCGGCTCCTCCAGCCAGGAGCGTTTCAAGCTGCTCAAAAGAAGCAGAAGTTAGAGTAGCCAGATTGTTGGCTAGTTGATTAAAATAAAAAGATAGCGATAATGCTATTTGTCGCTTATGATAATTATGCAAATAATATTTATCTTTCGTCAAGTTAAGATTATATAACAAGGTATTTATGTCAATTATTTGTATCTGACTATTATGAGATGCTATTGTGCTTAATGTTAAATTAAGATTATATCTCAATTTATTCTCTAATTGTGAAAACCCTCGACTATAGGGAAATGTAAACATAACAACTTTTCTAACATTTAGAGAGCATAATGAGTTACAGTATGATATTAAATGGTTTTTGTTTATACTATCTCTATTCCCGATTAAAACAATCAAGTTTGTGTTTTCACTATAAGATTTTTTTACAATTACTTTCATTATCTCATTTATGCTTGATCCAGGCATACAATAATTAGTAACACTTTCCTTAGAATGTTTCTGGATTAATTGGCCCAAGCCCTTCCCAATCTCATCGCAGAACATAATTGTTTTAGCGTTACTTATTCTTGTAGGTGGGTTATTTTCATTATTCAGTAATATACTATCGGGATTGTTAGAGGTGTCAGAGTTTGTTGGTATATAAACCTCCTGAGCAGCGAAAGCTGAAAACCAGTGTTTTGTTCTTTCGGGGCAAAATATACGCTGAGCTTTTGCCTCTTTGCGTCGCTGTGACAAACATGCACACATATACCTGCTTAATTATATACCTGCTTTGTTAGTCAGTAAGTAGTTGGTTTGGTTCTCCTTCCTTTTCTTTTGTTTATGTGCATGTTAATTATGTTGTTTGTGATGCAAATAAATTATCTTATCTATCTATCTATCTATCTAGAGTGCTCGTCAGATAAGTCTGCGCGCGGTAAACATCGAATACTAATCTTTTCTTTAACATTAGAACAAAAAAATACACTGTAACTAGCGCCAAAAACGCGCCAGGCACGTGCAGAGTTATCTGACACACACTCTAGGTACAGTGCAACAAACTTTTCTGTTCCGGTGACAGCGGCGCTACGTACGTTTTTCTTTTTTTTGTAGCAATTTAACCGGCCCTGACTTCTAAGAACTTCAGCCGCCAGCAGCGCTATGGTTGGACATCAACTTGACAGCAGAATGACATTAAAAAAAAACACGCTAGTTTCACATTTTGGCCACCGGCACAGCAAAGTTTGTGGCACTGTACTATTGTTGATCGAAGCATGTAAATGTGTCATTTTTCATAGATGGAGTCATGAAGTTTGACTTAATACTCTGAGGTAACTCAGTATTAAGTCGAACTTCATGGATGGAGTTTACATTAAAACAAGGGTAACTTCAATGGACACGAATCTTGGCTAACTGTCAAGCTACTGTAATCGCAGAGACAGCCAGTCTTCAATCAAAATAAAGAGAGAGACATTTTATAAAAATAAATCTTGAAAACTTTATGTAGGCACATGTAGGTACCTACCTAAAATGAAATCATATTTTAGAAGTCACATCGAAGTATTCCTAATATTTTTCAATTACTTATTTAGTTCGAGGTGCAAAACATGGTAGAAATGGTGTAGCAATCGCTGTAAAAGAAGAACACCTCGATAACATCTTAGAGATCAACCGCGAAAACGATAGACTAATATCTCTGAAAGTGCTAGTAGAAGGAGAAGTTCTTAATGTGGTTTCAGCCTATGCTCCCCAAGTGGGTTGTAGTAGAATTGAAAAAGACATATTTTGGACGACTCTGGAAAATTTTCTCCAAAAAGTACCCACAAAAGAGACTATTATTTTGGGCGGAGACCTTAATGGGCACATAGGCGAGAAGAACGACGCCTTTCATAGAGTGCACGGTGGACACGCATTTGGCACGATAAATGATCAAGGGAAAGTTATTCTTTCCACTGCTGCAGCATTCGACCTTTGTATAGTCAATTCGTACTTTTCGAAAAAAGCGGAACATATAATTACTTATAAAAGCGGCCAAACATCGTCGCAGATTGACTACTTACTAATAAATCGAGCTCATCTGAACCGGATAACTAATTGCAAAGTAATTCCGGGAGAAAGCGTTGTTTCTCAGCACCGCGTTGTTGTGATGGATATGTTGTTTAAGAAAACAGCCAAAGAGAAACCTTCTCAAACACCAGAGATTACGAAATGGTGGAACTTAAAAGGAGAAAAAATTTCGGAGTTCCGTCAAAACTTAAACCACATTAAAGTTGATACGGAATCAGACGTTGACACTATATGGAAAACTCTTAGCAAATCCATCATAACAGCTGCAAATATTACACTTGGCCGTACAAAAGGAGGGACAAGATCTAATAAGGAAACATGGTGGTGGACAAAAGATGTACAAAGCGCAATTCAACGAAAAAAAGATGCTTTCAAGTTCTGGCAGTCTACTAAATCAGATGAAGATAGAGATAAGTACAAAGAAGTGAAGAAGGAGACCAAGAAAGTAATAGCAGTTGAACGGGCCAACTCCCAAAAAGAAATATACCGGCAATTGGAAACCAAGGCAGGTCAGAAATGTATCTATAAGCTCGCAAAGCAACGAAATCAGAACACAAAGGATCCCACTAGGAGTAAAACCGTCAAAAGCCCAAACGGTGACTTGTTGTACAAAGATAGGGATATCATTACGGCTTGGCATCAATACTACCAGCAGCTACTGAACCCCAGCCCAGTTACTACACAACTCCCAGAAATGGCTAAAAATGTTGGTCTTATTCCTCCAATACAACCAGATGAGGTAAATAAAGCTTTAAAAAAGATGTCCAACAAGAAAGCTGTAGGTCCAGATGGCATCCCTGTAGAAGCTTGGAAATGCCTGGGCGAAGAAGGAATAGTCCTGCTAACCAATTTCTTCAACTGTATGCTGCTCTCCTCGAAGATGCCAGAGGCTTGGAGATTAAGCACTATAGTTCCGATCTACAAAGGAAAAGGTAGCAGATACGAATGTAACAACTATCGCGGGATCAAGCTATTAAGCCAAACTATGAAGCTGTATGAGAGAGTGATCGACTGTCGACTTAGATCAGAGTGCTCATTGTCAACTCAGCACTATGGCTTTGTACCAGGTTTATCCACCATCGATCCAATGTTTGCTCTTAATACCATTGCGGAGGAGTATCGCGCTAAAAACCGGCCCTTATACGTCGCGTTCTTGGATATGGAAAAGGCATTTGATCGCGTGCCGAGACACACGATCTGGTGGAGCCTTCGGAAGAAGAACGTCCCCGAACTTTACATCAACATCATAGCCGACATGTACAAGAACGCGAGGTCAGTTGTGCGGACAGTGGTGGGCGAGACCAAATCAATAGCGGTCACAGAAGGCGTACACCAAGGTTCAGTACTAAGCCCATTTTTATTTTGCCTGGTGTTGGACTCGCTCACCGAAATAGCGCAGACTTCAGCCCCGTGGACTTTTATCTACGCAGATGACGTTGCTATCTGCACCGAGAGTCGCTCCGAATTACAAGCAGCGCTTCTATCATGGAAGCACCAGTTACAGGCCGGTGGCCTTGTGTTGAGTGTTGCAAAGACCCAGTATATATCCTTTAATGCACCAGACTCAAGCGACAACAGTCCTATTCCCATCGATGGACAACTAGTCACCATGTGCGATAAATACAAATATCTGGGTAGTATGATGCACAGCTCTGGAAACTTGGAGAGCAACATTCAACACCGAATAGCCGCAGCGTGGCTTAAGTGGCGAGAAGTTACTGGTGTCACATGTGACAAAAGAATGCCGGTAAAACTTAAAGGTTTAATTTATAAAACCCTCATCAGACCAGTCCTTATGTATGGCAGCGAAACGTGGGCTATGACTCAGAAAAACGTCCATACCATTCAAGTTGCTGAAATGAAGATGCTGAGATGGATGTGTGGCGTAACCAGGCTTGATAAAATTCGTAACGAGTACGTGCGAGGAAGCCTTGGTGTGCGTGACATAGCCGACAAGATGCAGGAGAGTAGGCTGAGATGGTATGGTCACGTAAAGAGGAGACCACCTGACTACGTTGGTAACTTGGCACTGCAGCTTTCACTTCCCGGTCGTAAATCAAGAGGAAGACCCAAGACAACGTGGAAAGCTGTAGTGTCCAAAGATATGAGGAAGAATCAGGTTTCCGACTCTGATGTAGAAGATCGTGCGAAGTGGAGACGTGAGACCAGGAAAGCTGACCCCACCACCATGTGGGATACATAGCTAAGGAAGAGAGAGAGAGAGTTCGAAATTTACCGGTCTTACTTACACGAAAAATAAAAAGACGTCCACAAACAAACAATATTTATAATTATTTGTAATTTGTAAGTGACAACAGGGGCCATACAGTTTATGAACCCCGCAGTTTCCCTTTTTATTTATTTCCATTAAAAATACGCATATCAAACCTAATTTATTTAGAAATGTAGGTATGTACTCCTTTTAACAACCTCCGTGACCGAGTGGTGTACGCGACGGTTTTCAAGGTGCCGCCGATGCCGCTATCTCTAGAGGTCCTGAGAACAAGTTTAGTATAGTTTGGCATACAAACTGAATGTGTACAGTGCCACAAACTTTTCTGTTCAGGGTGCCTACCATCAACTCTTATTGCGGTTTTGTTTAGGACCTAAACTGATCTGCTTCGCTTATTCGTACCACAACAGCTTAATATCAATGACAGCGATTCAGTTCAGTAATCATTCAATGACATTTCGCAGCCGCTAAGCTGTCACATACAATACAGCGCCACAAACTTTGCTGTGCCGGTGGCCAAAATGTGAAACTAACGTGAATTTTTTTAATGTCATTTTGCTGTCAAGTTGATGTCCTACCCAAAGATATTATAATACAACAAGATTGTGCACTATGAAAATAAAAGCAATGTCAATTCGATTCTATGCAGTTACAATAAGGTTTATTTTCGTATGACATTTCGATAAACGGAAAAACGAGCCGAGCGAGAGGCTCCTAAATAGGATTGCATCCCTCTCTACTGGGCTGCCACCATTAAATATTTTTGGTTGTAGTAGAACTTAATTCAAATTCATACTTCCTGTTCTCGAGAATTTTCAAAATATTAATTAATTAAAAGGAATGTTAAGCTGATAAAAATAAAGTCCATATCATTTGTATTATTTAAAACCTTGAAAAACTACTTGTTTAATGTAAGAGTCGGTGTTATGGTAGTTTTAATTATAATAAATATGCAACACTTTGCGTCTGAACAATTTTAATAAAAATAAAAACATCATCAATATGGCGACGGCAAATTAATTTATGTGTGTAAAGTTAGTGTGTGGATCTTAATTATCATTTTAAAATTACGTGTAAATCAATAAAAATGGTTCTCACTTGATGTGTGAAAGGATGCAAAAGCGAATCATATAAACGTAGCGGTGTATCTTTTCATAGGTAAGTATTTAGCCAAAGTTTTATTCTTGCGTATAGTAGGGTGTCCATTTCGTTTGTAATCTATAGACTGGAATTTACTTTCTTACTTAACCCACACATTAATTTTCATTGTTTCAGATTTCCTAAAGATGAAGAAATTAAAAAAGGTTGGCTTAACGTCATACCTGAAAAAATTACACAATACTCAGCAGAAGAAGAAAAATAAGAAGAACTTTATCAGAAAATAGGCATGAAACAGAACTTATAAAGTGTATTATAATATCTGTATTTTAATGTAAGGTTAAAAAAATAGGTACGCAAAAAATTAATTGGACACAAAGCCTCCATGCGTCAAAAGATCCGCAAGACAATTTTGTTTAGCAATGTATAGTCTAACTACTAAACAGATTTTTATTACTGTACGTGGACTTTTTATTTCTATCCATTTTAGCAAAATACGCCTATCAGAAATACAGACATACATTTCATATAAAGGTCAAACTGACAACCTCCTTTTTTGAAGTCGGATCAAAAGTAAGTATGCTTATAAAGCATATATTATTATGTAGGTTAGCCGTTAGGTATGTGTTGATTGTCACATTATTGCCTCATAGTCATAGGTAAGTGATCGCGGAGTCCTCATCTTAACTAATATTATAAATAGAAAGTGAGTTCGGATGTTTAAATGTATGTTTGTTTTAGCTACAAGAGCTCCCTAGGAAGCGTGGTGTACGAATCCTACGTGAGCCAAGTCTGGTTAACTATAAATTGTCCTCGAAAAAACCAAATCGTGTAGTCACTCACGTCTCTCTTATTAGAGAGGGATGCACACCATAATAGGGCTATCTCGCTCGGCTCGGCTGTAACTCATGAGTGCGCAATCTTGTTATATTATAATATCTTTGGTCCTACCATAGCGCTGCTGGCGGCTGAAGTTCTTAGAAGTCAGGGCTGGTTAAATTACTACAAAAAAAAGAAAAACGTACGTAGCGCCGCTGTCACCGGCACAGAAAAGGTTGTGGCACTGTACAAAGATATTATAATACTAGCGGCCGCCCGCGGTTTCACCCGCGTGGTTCCCGTTCCCGTGGGAATATCGGGATAAAAAGTGCCCTATGTGTTATTCCAGACCCAGATCCTTTCAGTAGTTTTTGCGTGAAAAAGTAACAAACATCCATACATACATCCATACCCACAAACTTTCGCATTGGTAATAACACGACGCTATCCCGAGGGAATGTGATATTTTTCCGGGATAAAAAGTAGCCTAAGTTACTCCTTATTACATTAGCTACCTGCCAGTGAAAGTCCCGTCAAAATCGGTCCAGCCGTTTCAGAGATTAGCCGGAACAAACAGACAGACAGACAAACAAAAATTTAAAAAAATGACATTTTGGTATGTGTACCGTATATCCATACTAATATTATAAATGTGAAAGTGTGTTTGTTTGTTTGTATAATCATATGCATGTAGTAAAAAGCGGTTATATTAATGTACAGACACTCCAATTTTATTTATTTGTATAGATGTATAGATAACAAGATTGTGCACTATGAAAATAAAAGCTATGTCAATTCGATTCTATGCAGTTACAATAAGGTTTATTTTCGTATTTCAATAAACGGAAAAATGAGCCGAGCGAGAGGCTCCTAAATAGGATTGCATCCTTGTCTACTGGGCTGCTACCATTAAATATTTTTGGTTGTAGTAGAACTTAATTCAAATTCATATTTCCTGTTCTCGAGAATTTTCAAAATATTAATTAATTAAACGGAATGTTAAGCTGATAATAATAAAGTCCATATCATTTGTATTATTTAAAACCTTGAAAAACTACTCGTTTAATGTAAAGGTAGACTTCCGAGCATCGCGGCCGATCGCAGCCGCGCGCGATCGATCGCGTACGACCTCTGAGTACTGAATCCTATGGAGATGGCATATTGATCTATATGAACTATCGGTTATACAAATATGAGCTATATCGACATTGTACTCATAAACCTGTAGCCATCTCGTTCTATCTTACCTCCAATACTTCATGTAAAAAGAGACAGCAATATATTTATTCGACCTATTTTTTGGCAACATTGAAACGTGACGTCATCGTAATGCATGATTGAAGCCGGTCGCCATTTAGGTTTCTCGGTATGTGAGCTGTCAACGCGAGTTGTATTTGCAGTGTTTTGTGATAAAAGTCTTTTAATTTAAGACTTTCATGTGAATAAAAGGTATTAATAAGTGAGAGAAAGCAACAAGGAACATGTCTAATTGCAGTGTGGTAGTTTGTGGCATCAAAAAAAGTGAAAATCGTCCGAACATTACATTACACCGGTACGTACTATTTATCTTGCAAAAACACCAAAACAATACAATAAATGCCTTGTGTTTTGGTTTTCCTGTGAATAGTTTACTTAGAATTCATACCAAATGTAGCTTAATACTTATTTTGGTGAGTTTTGTTGGTGTATTTCAAGAAAATATAAATCTGTTTGTTTTGCGCTAGAGTTGCCCTTATAGCATTTTTCTTATCGAATTATCGATGTTTTCAAATTTCAAGTGTAAATTGAGTGTATTAATTTTAAACTGTTTTTATTGTTTTAGGTTGCCTAAAAATAACAAAAAAAGAAAAATATGGCTGGAACAATGCGAAAGGAAAATTTAAAGACTCGTACGAAAACTATTTTTATGTGCTCTTTTCATTTTGAAGAACAGTTTCAAACGTCAACGACAGTTGAAGTTTTGAAAAAGACGTTAATTAGGCCACTGGCAAAATCGAAATTATAGTGCGACAACTTTGTCTGTTCCGGTTGCCAAGATACTTATATATAACGTGTTTTTTTAATGTCATTTTGCTGTAAAGTTGTTGTCGAACTTACATTCATTCTAGCACATTAAAAGTAAGTATATGTTTTTACCACTAGATGTCGCTTCGCTATATTCTAAATATAAAAAAAATATGCTTACTAGTAAAGATCTCGATTCAAACTGTTTATTATTTTATTACTTAATAATGCTTGTTTTTTTTTGAGACATTTCTTTTTTTCTATGGTAGGTAGGTACCTAGTAGGCATTCTCCTTTGTGATTTATATTGTAATGTGTGTTATGTAAAAAAACCAATCCTTGTTTTATAAACATAATAGGTTTTTACAATATGGAGCTTTTTGTTTTATTTCATTACCTTTTTTTACTTAAACTGGTTCTCGCGACCTTTGATCTGGAATTCTATGGAGGTCTCGCATGTGTATAGACGCGTGACTCGGAAAACATAAGAAATTTGATCATAAAATTGCAGTTTCTAAGTAAAGGCGAGTAGAGCCGACAAGTGGGGCGCCCTCAATCAAATTTATTGCTAGCTAAGTATTAATGTATCTACAATCGTACAGATTGAAGCTAAGGTCGTGTAGTTTATTTACAAACTATAACCTCAGTAAAATATAGTAGGTTGGTCTTTTATCTACTACTACTGCAACAGGAACTATATTTTACTAAGGTTAGTTTGTAAATAAACTACAGGACCTTATTTTTAATCTGTATCTGCGTTTGAATTTTTGATACATTATGTACTTAACAAGCAATAAATTTAATAATAACATGCGGATCCTCGCGGTTTTACCCGCATGGTACTCGTTCCCATGGAAATATCACGATAAAATATAGCTTATGTCACTCGGAAAGAATGTAGCTTTCTAATGGTCAAAGAAATTTCTAAATTAGTCTAGTAGTTTTGGAACCTATTAAATTCAAACAACAACCAATCAAATCTTTCCTGTTTACGATATAACTATAGATGAGGAAGCACTTGGCGGCTCTTCTCGCCTTGAAGCCCCTCAGTACAGGATGGCCAATCATGTTGGCCGACCATGATGGGCCATCGTGTACAGGGCCGGTTTGCGTTACTCGCAGACGGCAATCACACGCAAACCGCCCCTGTACACGATGGCCCATCATGGTCGGCCAACATGATCGGCCATCCTGTACTGGGGGCTTTACAGTTGTTGCGTCTCACGCGCGCGGTCGGGCCAATGATTGCGTGCGTACATGAACAAACACATACACATTGTCATAAAAAACTTAATTATGTGCAAATGTACGTATAATTTAAGCACATTATTAAGTTTTATTTTTCAAAAAAAACTAGGTATATAATTATACACTATAATTCCGTTTTAAATTATCGAGGTGATTACGAAACTGCTTTTATAAAATATAGGGTGATATAGGTAGGTAGTCACAAAAATACTTGATCTATAACTTCATCAATAAATATATCGATGTACAAATAGGGCAGCACTACGGAAAGGCGCCATTTTGGTTTCTCCGTATGTGTGCTTGTGTGTGTGTGTATGCTTCAATTTTTCGTAGGTATGCCATCTCCATAGGATTCAGTACTCAGAGCGTACGACTGACGCGCGCGGCTGATGCGACAATAGTCAGTGTATGAAAATGTATGGCGCCGCTTCCGAGGTATGCGACAGACGCGTGCGGCCGACGACAGACGTCGGCCGCACGCGGCCGTATCTGTAATGAAAACTTCTTTGTATTGTATAGATACTCACTTATCAAGACAATCCATATTGTTTCTGACTTCACGCTTAAAAAAGAAATTTCAGTCTCTTAAATCTCGGTGGGGTCGAAAACGCTTCGTACCGCCACAATGTCTGGTTTAGTATGAGGTCTAAAACGCCGCGTACCGCACCAATGGAAAGAATAGCTTATGTGTGTGTATATAATGTGATATTGAACTGAAAACGTGATATTCATGAGCGGGTGGGGCGGGGGAGGGGGTAATCACTGCGCTGCCACGGCGAGTAAAAAGACGGACAAGTGCACAAGCCAATCATCCGTGTTTTTCATGCCACGCCGCCGCCGCCGGTCCGTAAAAAAACGGACCGCCGGCCGGACGGTAAAATTCAGTGTAGTGCACAAACGCCCTTTCTGTAACACGCTCACTGCGGCACTGAATTAGCTATTCCTTCCATTGGTGCGGTACGCGGCGTTTTAGACCTCATAGGGCGTTTGTGCACTACACTGAATTTTACCGATCCGGAAAAAAACGGATGCTTGTATTTTAATAATTTAATCATTTATAATAGTAAGAATTTATTTATTTCGTGTAGTTTCAATGTTTCGAACCCTAAACTACACGAAATAAATAAATTCTATTATTTATAATAGTTAATTATTAAAATACAAGCATCCGTTTTTTTCCGGATCGGTAAAATTCAGTGTAGTGCACAAACGGCCTTACTGAACCAGACATTGTGGCGGTACGAAGCGTTTTCGACCCCACCGAGATTCAAGAGACTGCAATTCCTTTTTTTATGTCTGGTTTAGTATGAGGTCTAAAACGCCGCGTACCGCACCAATGGAAAGAATAGCAAATTCAGTGCCGCAGTGAGCGTGTTACAGAATATGTGTTTGTGCACTACACTAAATTGTACCGTCCGGCGGCGGTCCGTTTTTTTACGGACCGGCGCCGGCGGCGGCGTGGCATGAAAAACACGGATGATTGGCTTGTGCACTTGTCCGTCCTTTTACTCGCCGGGGCAGCGCAGTGATTACCCCCTCCCCCTCATGAAAATCACGTTTACAGTTCAATATCAGTAGTACTTACAGTTACACTTACAGTTCAAGCCGAAACTAGACGAAATAAATTAATTCTTACTATGGTTTATAAATAATTTATGATTAAAATACAACCTTCCGTTTTTTTCCGGACGGTAAAATTCAGTGTAATGCACAAGTGCCCATACGTATTTCATTGCTGTTATCTCGGAACGGAAAAAAACGGACCGGAATGGGGAAAAGTAAAATGTCGGACGGTAAAATTCCGTGTAGTGCACAAGCGCACATATACATTCTATGGCCCGCTATATCGGACCGTAAAAAATCAGACTGCCGGACGGTAACATTCAGTGTAGTGCACGAATGCCCAAAAGGAGAGTTTATAAAAATCATATGATAAAAATCATCTCAATCCAGCGTTGACACATGAATTTTCTTACAGTGACAGACAACAGACAACTATAAATTAGAGATTAAAATAAGGAAGATGACAGAAAAGTGAGTATCTATACAATACAAAGAAGTTTTCATTATAGTAACGGCCGCGTGCGGCCGACGTCTGTCGTCGGCCGCACGCGTCTGTCGCATACATGAAGTTTGACTTAATACTCTGAGGTAACTGGAGCTCTCACCCTGAATAAAAAAGTGTCGCCAGCAAATTTGACATTTATGTATGTAGTGGCAGGTAGTGGCTGTCAGTTGTCTCATATGACCATATGTATTTTTTTAAAGTGTAGGTGAGACGGAAGACAGCCACTGTGTTATTTGTGGTATTCAAAAAATTTTTCGTACTGCACTCTCCAGTTACCTCAGTATTAAGTCGAGCTTCATGGTCGCATACCTCGGAAGCGGCGCCATAAATTTTCATACACTGACTATTGTCGCATCAGCCGCACGCGTCAGTCGCACGCGATCGATCGCGCGCGGCTGCGATCGGCCGCGATGCTCGGAAGTCTACCTTAAGAGTCGGTGTTATGGTAGTTTTAATTAAATATAATAAATATGCAACACTGCGTCTGGACAATTTTAATAAAAATAAAAACATCATCAATATGGCGACGGCAAATTAATTTATAGCATCTACACACGTTCCGATCCGACCGCCGATTTGGTCTGCTCCAGACCAAATCTGGACGTGTGTAGCGTAGTCGTCCGACCATAATTATTATTATTCGTGTTTTAGCGGTCGGCCGGATTTGGTTCGCACGAACTTCACTTCCTACCAAATCGGAACGTGTGTAGGCTTCCGACCGGACCAACTTGGCAGTGTTGATAATATTGGAGGTTTTCCCCTAGATTTAGGGAGAAAATATCTAAAAGCGGAAATATTTAAAGCAGGTAAATTACGTTTAAGGGATTTTCAGAGGATTCAATTTAATACTCGTTCATGAGTTTTACGTAGGACTGAACGAACGAAAGGTTTAAATATGGCCATTTATGAAAGGATTCTATTTATCTATTTGTTTTTTTAGAATATTTTGTTTAAAAACTAGCAATTTCTCGTAAAACTAAATATATATAAAAAGGGTATAACACCTTATCAATAAGTGCTGCTTTTAGTAAATATTTAGCATGTTTAGTATTTTAATGAAAATAACAGAAAATTAAAAAATAATGAAATTGATTTTTTATAGTAATAAAACATTAAAAACCGATAATATTTTTCTTTTTAATTTATTTATTGCAAGCAAATTGATGTTTTCAGTATTTATAAATAATAATAATATTGGGAGATTAGCAGTGGCTGGCAACACTGCAACAACGGCTAGAGGTCGGCCAGACCAAATCGGAACGTGTGTAGCGCCGACCGATTTGGTGCGGCAGATTTGGTTTGAACGTGTGTAGGCGCGGATCAGATCTGCAGTGAAGTTCGCCCGCACCAAATCGGCGGTCGGATAGGAGCGTGTGTAGCGGCTATTATGTGTGTAAAGTTAGTGTGTGGATCTTAATTATCATTTTAAAATTACGTTTAAATTAATAAAAATGGTTCTCACTTGATGTGTGAAAGGATGCAAAAGCGAATCATATAAACGTACCGGTGTATCTTTTCATAGGTAAGTATTTATAGCCGCTACACACGCTCCTCCTATCCGACCGCCGATTTGGTGCGGGCGAACTTCACTGCAGATCAAATCTGCCGCACCAAATCGGTCGGTGCTACACACGTTCCGATTTGGTCTGGCCGACCTATAACCGTTGTTGCAGTGTTGCCAGACACTGCTAATCTCCCAATATTATTATCACTACATAGTATAAAACAAAGTCGCTTTCTCTGTCCCTATGTCCCTTTGTATGCTTAAATCTTTGAAACTACGCAACGGATTTTGATGCGTTTTTTTTAAATAGATAGAGTGATTCAAGAGGAAGGTTTATATGTACTTTTTATCCCGATATTCCCACGGGAACGGGAACCACGCGGGTGAAACCGCGGGCGGCCGCTAGTTATTTATAAATACTGAAAACATCAAATTGCTTGCAATAAATAAATTAAAAAGAAAAATATTTTCGGTTTTTAATGTTTTATTACTATAAAAAAACAATTTCATTATTTTTTAATTTTCTGTTATTTTCATTAAAATACTAAAACATGCTAAATATTTACTAAAAGCAGCACTTATTGATGAGATGTTATGCCCTTTTTATATTTATTTAGTTTTACGACAAATTGCTAGTTTTTAACCGACTTCTAAATCAAAAAGGAGGAGGTTCTCTATTCGTCTGTATGTATGTTTTTTTTTTTTTTTGTGTATGTCCACCGATTACTCGAAGACGGCTGAACCGATTGAAATGGTTCAAACGTTATTACATCAGGTTGGTTTCCAAGTTGGTCCCATTTTTTGAAATTTTGAAATCGGTTCAGTAGTTTTCAGGAAATCTTGAAAATACTATCGTTTTCGTTACCACTTTATGTGAATTTAATACGTATCTTTAGGCATAACTCCTTTGTTTATAAACAGATTTAGATGATTCTTGTTTTGTTAAAAAGGGGATACCTCAAGGTATTTTAACCGACTTCGAAAAAGGAGGTTTTGAGTTTGATCACATACCTATTTACCAGAAAACACGCAAATTGCCTGCACGATGCACTAAAAAGAGTGAAATAAAAATTATTTTTATAAAAAAATAAAACCGCCTTCTAAAAAACCACATCAAAAAGTAAGAAATAATTCCTCACCAAATAAATAACGTAAGTACTTTGAAGTCGGGCGTGAAACATGTACAATTTTTTGTTGTTTTTGTTAAAACCCGCCCGACTTCAAAGTACTTACGTTATTTATTTGGTAAGGAATTATTTCTTACTTTTTTGATGTGGTTTTTTAGAAGGCGGTTTTATTTTTTTATAAAAATAATTAAATAAAATATTCTAAAAAAAAACAAATAGATAAATAGAATCTTTTCATAAATGGCCATATTTAAACCTTTCGTTCGTTCAGTCCTACGTAAAACTCATGAACGAGCATTAAATTGAACCCTCTGAAAATCCCTTAAACGTAATTTACCTGCTTTAAATATTTCCGCTTTTACATATATTCTCCCTAAATCTATGGGAACACCTCCAAAATTGTCAACACTGCCAAGTTGGTCCGGTCGGAAGCCTACACACGTTCCGATTTGGTAGGAAGTGAAGTTCGTGCGAACCCAATCCGGCCGACCGCGTCAAACAGGAATAATAATAATGAGCGATTTTCTGAGAGGCCATTTAAAAAAAAAAAAGCTTCCAATTGCTTCACTAGATGGCGTTGAATAAGTATGTACATGTCTATGGTATATTTTGGTATGAAACAAATTTAAATTAATTACTTTTAAAAAACCCTAAGGAAACTAATAATATATTAAATAAGTACTACTGTGAGGAACAGAAACGAAATAGGTAAATTTAAAGATTTAGGTAAATAAATAACATCTGTCTGACGTTCCGTTTTACGTAAAAAAGTCGCGTCAAGGTAAAATTTATAACGTTCCGTTCCTTCTAACTGCATAGGTGGGACAGCGCCATCTAGTGACTGAGCTTTCAGAAAATCGCCCATTATGGTCGGACGACTACGCTACACACGTCCAGATTTGGTCTGGAGCAGACCAAATCGGCGGTCGGATCGGAACGTGTGTAGATGCTATTATTCTTCCGTATAGTAGGGTGTCCATTTCGTTTGTTATCTATAGACTGGAATTTACTTTCTTACTTAACCCAAACATTAATTTTCATTGTTTCAGATTTCCTAAAGATGAAGAAATTAAAAAAGGTTGGCTTAACGTCATACCTGAAAAATATTAAACAATACTCAGCAGAAGAAGAAAAAGAAGAAGAACTTTATCAGAAAATAGGCATGAAACAGAACTTATTAAATGTATTATAACATCTGTATTTTAATTTAAGGTTAAAAAAGTAGGTACGCAAAAAACGAATCTTTAAAATTAATTGGACACAAAGCCTCCATGCGTCAAAAGATCCGCAAGACAATTTTATTTTGTTTAGCAATGTATAGTCTAACTAAAAAACAGATTTTTATTACTGTACGTGGACTTTTTATTTCTATCCATTTTAGCAAAATTTGCCTATCAGAAATACAGACATACATTTCATATAAGTACATACAGGTCAAACTGACAACCTCCTCTTTTGAAGTCGGTTCAAAAGTAAGTATGCTTATAAAGCATATCGACCCCCCCCCCGCGAATAATCCGGTAACCGCAAAAGTCAAAATGTTCAGGAAAAATAAAAGAAGCATTTTTGTTAATAACTCGACTAAAAAATAAGTATCAGAGACTTTTTATATCACATATGGAAGCTATTTTTTTCAGCTATCTTGTTATTTCAACCAAATTTAATTACTACCAAGGTATCACTACATAGTATAAAACAAAGTCGCTTTCTCTGTCCCTATGTCCCTTTGTATGCTTAAATCTTTGAAACTACGCAACGGATTTTGATGCGTTTCTTTTTAATAGATAGAGTGATTCAAGAGGAAGGTTTATATGTACTTTTTATCCCGATATTCCTACGGGAACGGGAACCACGCGGGTGAAACCGCGAGTATCCGCTAGTTCGTTATAAATTAACTAAATGTATTTTACTATACTAGTATAAGTTAAGCTCTGATCAGTAGTGTCTCTTACGATATTATTCGTGTAAATTTCTAGTGCCGCCTGCAACAGTAATATCGTGTTGCGATATTATTCGTGTAATTTTTTATTTTCGACTACAAACAGTAATATCGTGTTGCGATATTATTCTTGCAAATAGTTTTGTTTATTGTACATTTGTAGAAGCCAATTACTATAATATTCGCCTGTCATGAAATAAATGATATTCTAGTAAATGAAACAACTTTGGTTAGTTTATGAATTAATGATTGTTATGATTAACATTAAAAAAATACACTTTGGCTTAAAGATATAACATAATGAATGAGATTATATTTAAGTTGAAAATTATTTTCTATTCCTATTCCTTCGTTAGGATTACTGATTGCTCAATTATATTTACCACTAAACAAGAAGTAAGACAGAGCTGCATCTTGTTCCCTGCACTGTTTAACATAATATGGTGAGCAAATCATACGGAGGACCATTGAAGATTGGGAGAAGGGCTTCCCTGTAGGCGGAAAGAGACTTTCAAATTTTCGATATGCTGACGACACCGTACTATCTATGGATGATAGGAGTGAGCTATTCCATAGACTCGAGGTGGAGAGTGGCAACATTGGTCTTGCAGTGAACAGAAAAATAACTAAAGTGATGCTGATGATAGAGGATCGAGTCGATAGCATTTTCGACCACTACATTTATCTGGGCTCCCAAATCTGCAACGACTGCAGCTGTGTACCGGAGATAAAAAGACGTACGGGATGGCAAAGGATGCTATGACCCGTTTAATATTATATGGAGTTGAAACATGGACAATTCTGGCCCGCGAAAGGTAAAGGATGTGCTGCTGAAGGCGAATGCTAAGAATACCTTGGATAACGTAACGCACTAATGCATCAACCCTAACCTAACCCAGCTCCAAATTAAATCTCACCTATCGACCACATTCCAGCAATGCATTCTTTCGGTCATACGGTACGCAAAGGTGACGACAGCCTAAAACAACTAATTGTAGTCGGGAGCATCGAAGGCAAGAGATCGCGCGGTCGCTCACCTACAAGATAAAAGACCGATCAAGTAAAAGACTCGTCATCCTCCATACACACGGTCGTAAGAGAGGTGCTGGACCGGAACCGGTGAACCCTGATGCTGACCACGATCCTTAGACATGAGGGACTGACCCCAGAAAGAGAGATTCTTTACTTGTGTATGTGAATCGACTTTGGGAAATAGACTAATAGAGTTTCTTATCCTGTCTTCTGTATCTAGCTTCATCTAATGTGGTCTATTCTGATGTTTTCCTCGTTTATCAATCAAACTATCATCTCTTTTAATTTTTTCTAAGGGTGTGTAATCATTTGTTCAAGGATAGAAAGCGTGTTTAAGAAAAACACTTTGCATACCTGGGTTTCTTCATTGTTGAGGGGAAAATAATATTTTAATGTTTGAGATCGGTTTTCTTTTCCTATTAACTACTACTTTTTTAATATTACTGGATGTCACATGACGTAAAATGTATTACCATTGAAGTTCACGATTGACAAGTTTATAAAAATCACTGTGTAGAGGTAATCTGTCTTCTGCGATGAATTTTAACCAGCAATTTTTGTAACAGGCACAATTAGGTAAATTATATTAATAGACCAATTAGATTTGATTGAATCAATTCGGTGTTGGTTTTCGCACGAACTATCTTCTGAGGATGCCACGGGTTGGGGCGAAACACGTGTAGAGTGGTCTAATCGGTGAAGGTGCAAGGTGTATTGCTGTCTTGCTAAATGTAGGTATTGTGTACTGGTAGTTTCGTGGTGTGCATGTGCATTTTATTGCGGGCGGGCGGTGCATCTTGCATGTTGTGTTTTTGTGGAAGTAAGCTAGGTACATATATTTCGTTTTTCACAATAAATAAATAAATAACTTCTTACATTCACACCAATTATCTAAGCCCATTTTTTAATTTCATTAAGAAACTGTATCATGGAAAACTTGATAACGGATAAATATATACTTAAATACTTTTTGTTTGTAAATACATACTTAATATACATAGAAAACGCTTAATATAATATAATATAACTAATATACTTAATATACTTAATATTATATTATAATATAACAATGGTTTGGGACTTCCGCAAAGTGACGCCTGATTCAATCAAATAAAAAAAACCTGTATTACTTATTACTTAATTACGGTAATAAATTGTTTACCCGAATAATATCGTAAAAGTGTTTTCTGTCAAATGCTTTTGGTATTTTTTTCGTAAAGATCTAAAACAATATTATTCGTTCAAAATACTTTTTAAGGCATTTTAATGGAACAGACACCCAATTTTTCATATCTTTGTAAATATCACTAGAAAAATTCTGAAAAAAAATCACATGATTCATTTTAGTTTCTAGATACCTAAAAATACATAACATGAAAAACCCCGTAATAGCTCATTACCGGATTATTCGCGGAGGGGGGGGTCGATATGTGTATGTGTCGATTGTCACATTATTGCCTCATAACCTCATAAGTAATGCAAAGTACCCTCTATGCTTTGCCTCGCGGAGTCCTCATCTTAACTAATATTATAGAAAGTGAGTTCGGATGTTTAAATGTATGTTTGTTTTAGCTACAAGAGCTCCCTAGGAAGCGTGGTGTTCGAATCCTACGTGAGCCAAGTCTGGTTAACTATAAATTATCCTCGAAAAAACCAAATCGTGTAGTCACTCACGTCTCTCTCATTAGAGAGGGACGCACACCATAATAGGGCTATCTCGCTCGGCTCGGCTGTAACTCATAAGTGAAAGAAAGAAAGAAAGAAAGAAAGAAATATAGTTTATTCGACTAAAACATACAAACAAGGTTGTTTACATAAACAAAAACAAACATTTTAGCCGAAATGGACCCAACCTCAGCTTATGCCACAGCAAATAGTGTGACGCTGATTTTCAGGTGGGTCCAAGATGTAGAGATAGCACTCTCCATAGCACGATAAACAAAATGAAATAAACTAATACAAGAAAGTGAAATAACAAATGTATGGGACGTAAATTTTAAATCCAGTTTTTGCAGATAAACTATTCATTTCCAAAGCAGAAAAACACATTAGATAATTAACTACTTCCAAATCAGAAAAACATATAAGTAGGCAAGGTAAATACACAGACACATCGCAGTACAATACTAACTAAAACACAATCATATTTAAACAAGATTGAACCAAAAGAAGTTATGTAGCTTTATTAAGCTGCAGGCATAAAAAATATTCTCTTACATGTCTACGAAATGATGACAACGTAGAAATGTTTCGTATGGGTGGTGGTATATTATTCCACACAATCTTGCACGTGCAAGTGCACAATCTTGTTATATTATAATATCTTTGGTCACATACTCTTATTTGACTTATAACTCGGCCAAGCAGACATAACACCTGCAGGTTATACCCGTCCCTCTCACTCACTCAGAGCTCTCACTCTCCGGGCATGACAGAATCGAGTGAAAGAGTCGGGTAGAAGAAATAAGGACACAAATCGTTCGGTCCATTTCGGTCATTCACATTTAGCAATTCATTTGCGATCCAGTTTTTAGAAGGTCGTAGTACGAAAGAAAGCAATTCATTTTAGGAACCTATTCTGCATCGCGCTATTTTTGAATCGCTGTCTTAAAGTTGATGGTATGCACATGGTATGCACCCAGGTGGCCAAAATGTGAAACTATAGCGTGTTTTTTAATGTCATTTTGCTGTCAAGTTGATGTCCAACCATGGAGATAGACTTAATACTGAGGTAACAGTATTAAGTCTATCTCCATGTGTCCAACCTTTGAAGTGTCCAACCATCCAGCGCTGCTGGCGCACAAGTTATATAGATGCTGGCGGCTGAAGGTCAGAAGTCAGGGCCGGTTAAATTGCTACAAATAAAGAAAACCGTTCATAGCGCCGCTGTCACCGGAACAGAAAAGATAGTGTCCAATTATTTATTTAAATTGTATTTTTAATACAGTTGCTTAAAAAGTGGCGTATTGCAGGGACGTATAGCGTTCGGGATGTGGGCTATTACACACTCGAGCTTTTTCTTTACCTTTCCCGTGCCCGTAGTGTAAGTTTTTATGTCAAAAAACGCAAACTATTTCAAATGCGTATTAATGTCAATTTGTATGAAAACTGTATTAGCGCCTCTAGCGGCGAGTAGCGCGCTTTTATAGTTTTCATACAAATTGACATTAATACGCATTCGAAATAGTTTGCGTTTGCTTGACATAAAAACTTACACTCGGGGTACTGAACTCGTGCGTTTTCTTTCCCAACTGTCAAAATAATGTCAAGAAAAAACCAACCACGAAGTTTTTACTAAAAAAATATCATAAAGTTTTTATGATATTTTTTTAATAGCTATTTATTTATTTTAATAGCTATTTATTTTAATAGCTATATTTAGGTAATGTAATGTAATAACTCTAGGATTTAATACTGGTTCTTGTAAAGTGAATGTTGTATGACTTGCTGGTGTTTTGGAGGCATGTTCCTCTGTAAACCAACATGTATTTTTTATCAATAAATATCAATAAATAAATGATTCATGCAAATATTTTCTAAAAATAAGCTACTAATTTGTATTAATATCAGATTTAAAAGTATTTTTTTATTAAAATTTAAACATTTAGTTAATATTGGTATCGGTCAAATTAAATTTATAAATATAAAAAAGTTGCCTGTATGACGTGCACTGCCATAGTCTCTGCTTATAGGAGTTTGCGCGGGCAAGTGAAAAGAAAATGACGGACCTTACTTCTTCATTTTTTAAATTAGTTTTTCCTGGTTTTTTATTGTGGTACTTAGTATGGTGGAATTAGTGCAATAATGTGCCTTTAATGGAAAACTATGTAGTAAAAGTGAGAAATAAGGAAAGGCTCGGATTGCTCTTGTTAGGTTACGTTTTATTTCATTTCATCTCATTTAGTTTCATTTTTATTTCATATCAATAAAAAAATTCTGCTGAAGACTTGGCTGTATGGGCATAGTTCCCTTTGCCTACCCAGAATGGGTGAAGAAAACAAAAAAACCTCTGCTTATATTCTTTTATGATTAGTTATTTGAGTTTATTGTGTTTTTATTATTTTATTAAATTGCTTTATTTTTTCGCAACTGTATTAAAAATAGTCGTTCAGTACACGAGCGGAACCGTCATTGCAACTTGTTCCGATTGTCAACCCTCACCTTCGGCTGCGCCTCGGCTCGGGTAGACATTTGTCGGAACTCTTTGCAATGACAGGCTTTCCGCACTCGTAATGAAATAGTAGATTTCATAAGTGTCGTTCAGTACACGAGCGGAACCGTCATTGCAACTTGTTCGGTTTGTCAACCCTCACCTTCGGCTGCGCCTCGGCTCGGGTAGACATTTGTCGGAACTCTTGGCAATGACAGGCTTTCCGCACTCGTAATGAAATAGTATGCCCCCAGTACACGATGGCCGATCATGGTCGGCGACCATGACCAATACATCGTACATTGACACTTTTGAACGAACAAGCTTAAAAAAGTTCTTTCAAAAGTGTCAGTGTACGATGTATTGGTCATGGTCGCCG
This sequence comes from Crambus lathoniellus, assembly GCA_949710035.1. NCBI lineage: Eukaryota > Metazoa > Arthropoda > Insecta > Lepidoptera > Crambidae > Crambus > Crambus lathoniellus. The sequence continues at coordinate 34,364,219 of OX453297.1, forward strand.
ACCATGATCGGCCATCGTGTACTGGGGGCTGTAGATTTCATTACAAGTGCGGAAAGCCGAAGGTGAGGGTTGACAGTCGGAACAAGTTGCAATGACGGTTCCGCACGTGTACTGAACAACTATTTTTAATACAGTTGCGAAAAAATTAAGCAATTTAATAAAATAATAAAACACAATAAACTCGACTAAAATCGTAAAAGAATATAAGCAGAGACTTTTTTTTTTTTTTCTTCACCCATTCTGGGTTGGCAAAGGAAACTATGATCATACAGCCAAGGCTTCAGTAGAATTTTTTTATTGATATGAAATGAAAATTAAATTAAATGAGATGAAATGAAATGAAACCTAACAAAAGCAATCCGAATCCTATAGGAGCGCCTTTCCTTATTTCTCTCTTTTACCACATCGTTTTCCATTAAAGCCACATTATTGCACTAATTCCACCATACTAAGTACCTACCACAATAAAAACCAGAAAAAACGAATTTAGAAAATTAAGAAATAAGGTCCCTCATTTTCTTTTCACTTACTTGCGCAAACTCCTATAAGCAGATACTATGGTAAATAGTGCACGTCATACCATATTTAGTAATCTGTGGTCATACAACCAATTTTATGTATTTTTTATATTCATAAATTTAATTTGGCCGATACTAATATTAATTTAATGTATAATTAAAATTACTTTTAAATCTGTTATTGAAACAAATTAGAAGCTTCTTTTTAGAAATATTTGCATGAATCATAAAAACTTCTATGATTTTTTTAGTAAAAACTTCGTGGTTGGTTTTATCTTTTTAATAGACAATATTTTGACAGTTGGGAAAGAAAACGCACGAGTTCGGGAATGGTAAAGAAAAAGCTCGAGTGTGTAATAGCCCACATCCCGAACGCTATACGTCCCTGCAATACGCCACTTTTTGAGCAACTGTATTAAAATAGTATATTTACCCGTAAGTATGTATTTACAAAAAAAAAGTATTTAAGTATATATTTATCCGTTATCAAGTTTTCCATGATACAGTTTCTTAATGAAATTAAAATGGGCTTAGATAATTGGTGTGATTGTAAGAAGTTATTTATTTATTTATTTATTTATTTATGATTGCACTTATTCCACCACACTAAGTACCACAATAAAAACCAGAAAAAACGAATTTAGAAAATTAAGAAATAAGGTCCGCCATTTTCTTTTCACTTACCCGCGCAAACTCCTATAAGCAGAGAATATGGCAGTGCACGTCATACAGCCAACTTTTTTATATTTATAAATTTAATTTGGCCGTAAATTGTAATTCAAATTACCTTTAAATCTGATATTGAAACAAATTAGTATCTTCTTTTTAGAAATATTTGCATGAATCATAAAAACTTCTGGGATTTTTTTTTGTAAAAACTTCGTGGTTGGTTTTTTCTTTTTAATAGACATTATTTTGACAGTTGGGAAAGAAAACGCACGAGTTCGGGAAAGGTAAAGAAAATGCTCGAGTGTGTAATAGCATGGTAATAGCCCACATCCCGAACGCTATACGTCCCTGCAATACGCCACTTTTTGAGCAACTGTATTAAAATATACAATTACTTATTATTTACTCCGTGTTTCTTGTTAAAACGAAGAGGATTGTAAAGTAATTCCCTTTCTCGCTCTAATACGCCCCATAAATGAGACAAAGTAAATTTTCCATTGTTCTCCGGCCCTATTCGGCCGGTCAGGCGCCAATGGGTTAAAAAGAAAAGAAAAGTTTCGCTAGTGCCATCTCTTGCACCTTTTGTAAATCGCAGTCAGTCATCGCTTTTTTGTGTGCGTTCAGCAATGATATTTTATATTTAGATACGTTATCTGAACTAAAAGACCCTTGTCGTGGCAACGCGCTGTACCAATTTTTCGATTACGCCTCAAATAATAAACTTAATGCCTTCTTGTGTTTAGAGAAGTTGCAAAATCTATGCCGGATCTTTAAAAGACAAGAAAATTGATTCATTTCATACGTAATTATTGAAATTATAAATTTAAATTAAAAATGAAATAATTAGTGATGACTTTTGCGCTGTTGCCAGTTCGACATGCATGAGCGAGTAAGCTTGTAAAGTTTTGTGAACGCATGAAAGAGACAGAAAACCACTAAGACAGTGCTTGCAAATAATTGTTTATCTCTTTTTGACAGTGGGGGTTTGTGTATATAGTCTCTGACTAACATTATTTTTGGTGAAAAAGAGATAGATATGCGGAAATGCCTGTTGTTAGGAAGAGATAAATATATTTTGACTACTTGTGCTTGTTTTTTGATTCTTGTACGTCATGAAAAACAAATTCGCCATTTTAAAATGCAATTTATTCGAGTGTAACGTGTCTATTAATAAAACGTCATTGGCGTTCAGCAGATTATTAGGTCGGCGACCATGACCAATACAACGTAGATTGACACTTTTGAACGAACAACTTTAAAACATGGAAGTATTACCTGGAAGGCCACGTTCGCACGGACGTAATATTATCGCGCGTTGAAGCGATTTTTTGACGCCTTGAAATAGAACCTACGGACTTTCCCTAATCCGTTCACATGCGAGCGATTTTTTTACGCGGAGTTATTTTATCGCACATTGCCCGATTGACGGTGCGACGCGATGAACGCGTGTGCTACATCACGGCGCGGCCCACTCTGAAAACCGCAATTCTGACTACATGGTCATTTTGTCCTATTTCGTCCTATTTCTGTCCCAAATTTTCAGAATTCGTCGTAAAGGGGACGAAAAGATATAAGCGATTTAAATGGTCCATGCCAAAGCAAACCTTCATTATGGCACGGACAGGCTATATTTATTGAACCATAACACCTAGCCAGGATCTGATTAGTATAACATTTTGTCCCTTTTTTATAGAACCCGCAATGCCTGGAATCAAAACGAAATGAAGCGCCGTTCAAAAGATATAAAGGAATGATTTGGTCCATGCCATAATTAACCTACATTATGGCGCGGACTTTTTAACCAGGTCACCTAGAGAAAATCTGCTTATTGGAAACGATTCGTGTACATTCGTCCCAATTCGTTGTAAAAGCCACAGAATTCGTCGTCCTTTGGTTTAGGAGATATTCAGTTTTTTTATATAAGTACAGTCACGTACAAAAGCGTACAGTAAAAATTAATTAAAACTATTCCGTTCCGTAATACGCAGTGTTCCGATTTTAAATTTTTATTGTTTTGCATTTACATTGCAATTTTTATTATTGAAAAATTGAAAATGAAGTACCTATTTAGAAAAAATCGACCCGAACCATCGGAGCTGGTTATGAGACGGGTAGATTTTTCTAAATACTTCCTTTTAATTTTTCAAACATTAAGCGTCCTATCTTGCGGCTCTTTGCGAAAGCTACATCCTTTTGCACGAACTTTTCGTAGATTGAGGAATGCACGAACAGTCTCTGTGAACATTAAGTTTTACAATCGGAACATGAACAGAATGCGCATTACGGAACGGAATAAAGTTGAGGGCTTGTAAGGGCGTTTACACACGAACAACGACACGAGACGATTTACTAACAGTGTTGCCAGAACGTACCAAAAAGTACAGTTTTCTGTACCATTTACCATCAAACCGTAAACTGTAGGTGCTATTTTGTTGCATGGCAACTGCAGTTCACAGTTTGCCATATCTGTCAGCAATCGCTGTTAAGTTGGTCGTACTGTCTTTATGTATGCTCAATGCTGATTGCTGTGAACTGAACCGTCTTTTATTGGAAAATAGTGCTGACAACACTGTCGCGCAATTTGTAAATCGTGTCGTGTCGTTGTTCGTGGGAAAAACCCTAAAGCCGCGTTTAAGCCGACACAAAACATGAAGCAAAATGGACAAGACAGGTAGATGTTGCGAAACATGTGTTTGAAACATGTTGTCTGGTCTAAACGGCTCTTAACCAAGCCATAAACACCCAACCAAAAAAAGAGAGTGTTCTTGTCATACGTGCAGTGTTGCCGTTCTAGCGGATTTTTAAATAATTTGCAACTTTTTGTAGTCTATTTGCTAAAAAGAATATTATTATAGTAATATACTGGGTAGCGCAAAAGTAGGTACTTACTGCCACTATAAAAATTACATATTTTATATATGACATCTCCTATTAATCTGATATTGAAAACTGTTTAGTAAACAAATGTAAAATTCACTCAAAATGTACAGGGTACCCCTTACTTAACCCCTGACAGAATCGAGTTGAGATCAAAATTGAATCAAGATAAAAAAAATCACCATTCTAGTAACGACTGTATAGCGCCAATGGAGTAAGTAGTGATTGAATACCGAACTAAATGAAATCGTTATAGGTCTACTGTTTTATAGATTTAAGGTCTAAAATCACACCTTCGATCACAACAAAGCTGGTTGTGATCGAAGGTGGGATTTTTGACCTTAAATCTATAAAACAGTACGAAATAACTAAAATCTATAAAACGGTTCGATTTTCATCTCAACTCGATTCCGTCAGGGCCTCAGGGGTTAGGGGGCAGTTTGTGTGCATTTGCAACGGCAATCACAAGCAAACTGGCTCTGTACTTGTACACGATCGCCCATCATGGTCGGCCAATGGGATCGGCCATCCTGTACTGGGAGCTTTTCTTGCCGTGCCGACTGTTGTATTAAATAAAAGATTCATTAATGGATTACTGGTATATTTCTTGATAAGTATTTTCCAAGATACAATGCGCCTTTTAGCTCGAGACCAAGTGTCTCTCAAAGTGACAGCTCACGTCAAAGTCACAGGTGTGTCACAGATTATACAACATCCTCCCTTATGTATATATTATAATTTTAAGTTACAAAAATTATAAAATACAATTTTAGATCTATTCTACAATATCCTTCCATTACCACTTCCAAATTAATAAAATTACACAATACAATCAAATTATTTTATACATAAGAACTTTTTTTTGTACCTACTTACTTAATCATAAAACAAAATGAATAAACTTTTTTCCTTTAATCAGCCTGAAAATTATTTATTAGCATGATCTATATTATTGGACTCGCCAACAGGATGTGAATCACAAAATTTACAAAGAGTTTTGTCTAATTTAACACCCTTTTTCTCTTTCAGCCTAGTACTTCTTCTTAAACTTTCCCCCTGTTTACAATCAGACTGAAGATTATTACTATTTCTATGATCTATATTACTAGACTCGACCACAGGATGCGAATCACAAACACTTTTTTCTAATTTACCGTCATTTTCATTTGTATTGACCTGCACAATATCAGGGACCGGTGATGGAGACACTTGTGGTTGACTTATTATCTGATCAAATGGTTCTATATTTATTTTAGCATGAGGAGCCGGAATTAAATGCCATCTGTTTCTACGATATATCCCTTTACTAGTTTTAATTATATAAGACCTAGGCTGTGGAGCTTTCTTTAATACAATTCCATACTGTCTTAAATCAATTATCCAAACTTTATCATTAGTTGCCAATTCCCCTAACTGCCTAGTTCTATGTTTTTTATTATAGTAAGTATGTAACTTTTGCTTTCTTATTATATCTCTTTTTTTAAACTCTTGTTTACATTTTATTACCTTTTCTAAGGTCTCTGACAACCGTGGTAGATTATCCCTCAGTTTTCTATTAAACATTAGTTCTGCCGGACTAAACCCAGTATCTAAAGGGGTATTTCTATAGATTAAAAGTCCTAAATTTATATCTGAATTCTTTTTCAACAAACTTTTTGCTATTTTAACAGCAGATTCAGCACCTCCATTACTTTGAGAATAATAAGGACTACTGGTTATATGTTCAAAATTATAATCTTTAGCAAACTGAGTGAATTTAGTTTTGAATTGAGTCCCACAGTCCGTTCTTACCAATTCTGGTATACCAAATTTACTAAATATCTCTTTGCAATATTCAATGATACTTATTTCTGAAAGACTGTTTATTTTTTTTATATCTAAATACCTCGAATAATAGTCTACTATAACTATATACCACTGATTATTGTAATGAAATAAATCCATTCCTACTTTCTGCCATGGCCTATTTGGAGTTTTTTCAATTAATATATCTTGTTTATTGTTAGTTCTCTCTTCAACACATTGAGGACAGTTCTGCACTATTTTTTCTATTTGAGTCGACATACCTGGCCACCATACTGTTTGTTTTGCTCGACTCCTACACCTAGTGATTCCTAAATGTCCTTGATGAATTCTATCCAACATTTCTAATTGCATACTATCTGGAATAACTAAACGGGATTTATACAGGAGAAAACCTTTAGCCACTGAGAAATCATATCTATACTGGTAGAACTTTTTTAAATTTTCAGGTATTTTAGAAATTTTAGGCCAACCTAGGTTAGTGTATTTTACCAAAGATTCACAAATAATTGACTTTTCCTGTTCATTTTTTATTTTTTCTAATATCTTATCCTGCAAAGGAATATTTTTAAGGATAACATTTACAAAACATTTTTCAAAGTTAACCTCATCATCTTCTCCATCTGTCGTAGATATTGGATTTCTTGACAATGCATCTGGCAATGTTAATTTTTTACCGGGAACATAATTTACCACAAAGTTAAAACGGGTTAATCTCATTCTAAATGACATTAATCTTGGAGTCAATTCATCAATATGCTTTGTCTGTAGAATCTGAATTAAAGGCTTATGATCTGTTTCTAAATGCACTTTAATACCATAAACATAATCTTTAAATCTCTCAGTGGCCCAAGTCAACGCTAAACACTCCTTTTCTATTTGAGAATATCTTTTTTCTGTATCCGTGAGAGTCCTACTGGCATATGCCACTATTTGCCTACCCTTCTCCGATTCCTGCATTAATGTTGCACCAAGACCATAGGAACTACTATCTGCTGCCAACACAATTTTTTTTGCTGGATCGTAATGGGCCATTATTGGACTTGACTTTAACATATCTTTAATCTTATCAAATGACACTTGTTGATCATGCCCCCATACAAATTTTGTATCATCTCTTAATAAACAATATAATGGTTGCAATATTTCAGTTTTATTATTTATAAACCTGCTAACAAAGTTTACCATCCCTAAAAATTGCATAATTTGCTTTTTATTTGTTGGTACTTCAAAATTTCCTATAGCTTGAATTCTCTCATGATCTGGACGGATTCCATATTCATTAATAATATGTCCCAAATACTTTACTTCTTTTACTCCGAAAACACACTTTTTCTTATTGATTGTAATACCTTTCTCTTGTAATCTGTCTAATACTTTTCTTAGTATCTGATCATGAACTTCTAAATTTACTGCATATATTAAAATGTCATCAACATGTAAAACCACACCTTCCAGATCATTAAAGAGTTCTGCGAACTTCATAGAGAAATATTCTGGTGCACAGTTAAGACCAAATGGTAAGCGCTTGTACATATAACGTCCAAAAGGTGTAATTATTGTTGTAAGTGATGCAGACTCTTTAGTTAAACAAATTTGATGGAAACCTGACGTAGCATCAATTTTAGAAAAGTATTTTGAATTTTTTAATCTTGCTAAAGTAACCTCAACTTTTGGGATCGGAAAAACTGGCCTTAAAATATTTTTATTTAATTCTGTGTAATCTCCACAAATCCTAATTCCATCTTTTTCTTTAGGTACTACAACCATTGGCGAAACATATTGAGTTGGTTCTTCTACCTGCACCATCACACCCAATCTACACAACCTATCCAATTCTGATTTAACTTTCTCTAACAAAGGAATTGGAACCACCCTTGGTGTATACTGTATATAGCTTCTAGTTTTATCTTTCAATTTAATGTCAAAAGGTTCATTAAATACCCCTAGCTCTTCAAAAATTTTTTTATATTCCTTTTCTACATTTATCTTACTAACCTCAGAAATTAATAAATTGTTAATGCCTAATATTTTTACTATTTTCATGCTTTCTATAGCTGGCACACCCAAGATGGGAGTTTTCAAATTTCTAACTACAAAGATGTCACCTGTATATTCCCGCTCCTCATACTTCAAGGTTGCCTTAAGCACACCCAACACTGATAGTTTGGTATTGTCCGGTCCCTTGATGTTTACCTTGCATTTTATCGGGCTACGTGTACAGGGCCGGTTTGTGTGTGATTGCCGTCTGCGAGCAACGCAAACTCGCCCTGTACACGATGGACCATCATGGTCGGCCAACATAATCGGCCATCCTGTACTGTTAAAGTTTTCCGTTCCGTGGTTTACCATAAATTTATTTACCCGGTTTTTCTTTCTAATAACTCTCGCTTGGGCTTCGCTTCTCGCCACCCAGTGACTTTGAAATAGTTAATTGTTTGTACATTAAAATTCGGTTTTGGTAAAATAAAACCGTACCTTGAAAAATTGAAAATGAAGTATTTAGAAAAAATCGACCCGTCTCACAACTAGCTCCGATGGGACTCGAACCCACGACCTTTCGCTTTCCGGGCGACTGCTCTAACCACTGAGCTACGGAGTCGTTAGAGCTCAGTGGTTAGAGCAGTCGCCCGGAAAGCGAAAGGTCGTGGGTTCGAGTCCCATCGGAGCTAGTTGTGAGACGGGTCGATTTTTTCTAAATACTTCATTTTCCATTTTTCTGTAATAAAAATTGCATTGTGAATGCAAAAAACTAAAAATTAAAATAACCCGTACCTTGAAGTTATAAACCGTACCTTTTCAGAAGCCAACCGTCCTTTTTTGGGAAATCATACTGGCAACACTGGTGAGGTGTGCCGCAATATATTGTGTGCTGCAATTCATCAACTAGATTTCCCAAAATAAAACATTTTTTCAAAGTGATTTTACTGTGATTTTGCAATAAATAAATGTGATTTGGTGACAAGGAGGTATCTATGAATGTACAATAATTATAAAAAAACGTTATCTTATAAAAAAAAGTGTCATGTAACCTACCTAATAATATTTTTCTAATTATAATGATAAAACTTATACGGGCTGAATTTTTATTGGATTTAAAGCCGAAACCCTGGTGTTCTACCAGTTCTACCCATCATTCTGAACAACTTTCACTATGGGACTAACTCTACGGTGAAAAAAAATCAGCTGTTCCAATCTAATATCTGTCTCATAATGAAAGTTGTTCAGTTTGATGGTCTGATTAACCCCACGAGATGTTTTAAATGAATAACAACTAACCCTGTATATGTACACACGGCGGGACATCAGACTATACATGTTGAACTTGAGACCGCCTTTATGCCCTACGTAATAAAAGCTGTTATAGCAGTTCAACTGTTTAACCTGATATGCTGTCGAGTGTACAATGTTTCAAGTACCTAGCTATTCCATTGAAGGAAGAAAAGTTTCATACAAACAAACCCTTTTTTCCCCCCAATCCCCACTCCACTATTCAATTCACTCCCACGGTGGGAGCCCCACCTCCAAATATTAATAATTTCGAAAGAAGAGCAATATAACATTGAAATGCAACTTCATACATGACCTCTAACGAAATTATTTTGTACGCGACTGTACATGTTTTTGATATAGTCTAGGAGCCCAGGATCAAAATATCTCTTAAGAAAATATTTTTGTTTATGACTTAAAAATTAAGGTTTTGAGTTTCGAAAATGCATAAAAGTTACGTATTACTTTACGTTATACTTATGTGTTACTAATACACTTAATTATTCTAACACAAACACGCAAAACAAGAACAAGTTACAAACATCGTCACTAAATAGGAAGTCAGCTCCTGTACTATAAAAACAAAATTTTAATTCCGATTATCTCCTAAACCAAAGGACGACGAATTCTGTGGCTTTTACGACGAATTGGGACGAATGTACACGAATCGTTTCTAATAAGCAGATTTTCTCTAGGTGACCTGGTTAAAAAGTCCGCGCCATAATGTAGGTTAATTATGGCATGGACCAAATCATTCCTTTATATCTTTTGAACGGCGCTTCATTTTGTTTTGATTCCAGGCATTGCGGGTTCTATAAAAAAGGGACAAAATGTTATACTAATCAGATCCTGGCTAGGTGTTATGGTTCAATAAATATAGCCTGTCCGTGCCATAATGAAGGTTTGCTTTGGCATGGACCATTTAAATCGCTTATATCTTTTCGTCCCCTTTACGACGAATTCTGAAAATTTGGGACAGAAATAGGACGAAATAGGACAAAATGACCATGTAGTCAGAATTGCGGTTTTCAGAGTGGGCCGCGCCGTGATGTAGCACACGATGAACGCGATGGAAATACAACATACGGGCAGCCCTATTGGCGTCCATACAAGCGTTTTTTGAACGCTACCTACTGTCAGTGGGTAACTATTTTTACGTCATTAGGCTTATTTTCATTTAGGTGATGTGATACCTACCTAAATAACCCAAGGACTCATTTGGGAATCTTGTCGCTGTATTTTATTAGGGCCAACAAATAAGCAGTACCTAGTTCATCAAATGAGCTGATTGACATTCTCATATTAATCGAAGAATTTTTGAGGAAATCGTTGAAGCTTGCTGTACCGAGTGTAAAATTGACCAGTAAGATAACTCTCTCTGAATGAAGAGGATGAAACCAGTACTTACTGCCTTCTATTTGCTTATCGTTTCTTAATATACCAAACGGCGATTGCCAAGATGTCGTTCGAATTCATGATAGGTACGCCTGCAGTCCGCACCGTGTGAGCACAAAACGCCAAGCGACTTTTTTTACGTCTATGCGAACACCTCTGGTTCCTAGGCGTTGACGTCGATCACATATGTAGCAAACTTAAGATATTATTGGGAAAATTTTACCATCTCAGCTCTAGAATACCAAAGAGCACTCTCAAATGTTTATATATGGCATTGGTGGACTCCATTGTTGGCTACGCTCTTGATAGCTATGGGTTAACATTTAAAACTAATATAGATAAATTAGAAACATTACAAATTAGATTTTTAAAACTGCTTGTGGACATAAAAACAAAATCTCAATGTTAAGGCAATTATAGAAAATTATTTGAAATATGTAAAGTACTTCCAGCCGGATTAAAGCATAAATACCTTTTAGCAATAAACCATCACGGCAATCAGGAGCATAGTCTATCCCTTGTGAGTAACAATCACAATCACAACCACGGAACAAGGTCAGTGACCGCGACAAAGTATAACGTACCTACATTATTATGGCGATAGAACTATTAGAAAGCGCTTACCCTACGTACTGAATGCTTTGCCAGTGGACATAAGACGTGAGCATAATAAAAATAAATTTAAAAATATGTTGAAAAAACATCTAATAGAAACTTTAGAATAAGATAATTTAGATTAATATTAGTCATAGCGCTCAAAAACTGTATTAGAGTCAATCCCGGCCTCGCAGTCAAACCGTGTAAACGGCTTTGCGGGTCATTACATTTATCAGATTTGTAACAGTACTTTATAATAAATAAATAAATAAATAAAAATAAAAATCGCCCCGCTAACGCAACGCCTTTCTGCACGCCCGTGCGAACGTGGCCGAATGCGTTCTCTTCAAAGTATTTACTGTTAGATTTATCAAAACTAGTCTTTTTTACAATGACATAAGAACTATCCTATACGCAAAACCTGAAACGAGCCGAGCGAGTGGGCTCTCTCCCTGGATTTCTGGATACTGTCCTTAAAAAAAGTAAAAAATGATGGTCACCATCTGTCAATTTTGTTCTCACAAAAATTAAAAATTCAATCTCTGAAAGTATGGTACTTAGAGAAACGGATGCTAGGTCAACTTCTAGTAAAGATTTCGTAAAAAACGTAAGCTTACTTTCATTATTCTATGTGGCGAAGCCTAGTCAGTAGAACCGAAAACGTCAGGCCCTCAGTTCATCAATTGTCAAAATAAAAAAAAAACAATTATTACTAAACTATTAACGTTTGCACCATTGTTTCTACGTTAGAAATTCTCAGAAGTGTTAAAGAATCAGAAATTCAAAGTATTTTTATGTATTTCTTTAGTTTACTTGCAAAATTTTGAAGATTCATTATTGTACAAATTGATGAACTGAGAGCCCAAGCTAAACCTTTATAAATCTGTAACGGTATATTCTAGACAATTAAAAACTTTTGAAAAGATTTCACGAATTCTTTACTATATTCGGGTTCAAAAATTATTAACAGTCAATGCTTAATTACTTTGACAGATGACAGCAAATTTTTGACAATTGATGAACTGAGGGCCGGACTCATTTGGTCATAGCAGTTTTAATGAGCGATTTTCTGAGGCCACTTAAAAAAAAAGCTTCCAATTGCTTCACTAGATGGCGTTGAACGAAGTATGTACAAGTCTATGGTATATTTTGGTATGAAACATATTTAAATTAATTACTTTTTAAAAACCCAAAGGAAACTAATAATATATTAAATAAGTACTACTGTGAGGAACAGAAACGAAATAGGTAAATTTAAAGAATAAGGTAAATAAATAACATCTGTCTGACGTTCCGTTTTACGCAAAAAAGTCGCGTCATAGTAAAATTTATAACGTTCCGTTCCTTCTAACTGCATAGGTGGGACAGCGCCATCTAGTGACTGAGCTTTCAGAAAATCGCCCATTGACTATTAGAAATTACATGGAGTTTTGCTTAGGAATCAACTATTTTTTAACTAAATCCTCTGATAGGTCTCAAGCTGTTTCTAGCTATGGCCCTCCATCCTTTGGTTAATCACTCACTCACTTAAATCACTGTCAATGTCAAGAATGTCAATCAACTCGTGTCAAACCAAACAAAATATGAAAAACGTAAACGTGAACTTTTTGAGCAAAACTTTTGTAAACATTTTAAAATTCCTGCGATAATATTTTTAAGTTTATGTTCTAACTGAATAAATAAATAATTCTAATCCTAGAAACTATTTAAGAATAAACAATGCGTTTCTCAAATACTATAGTGAAAGTTTTTGGAAGTTGTTGTTTGTGTACTTTTCTAATGGAAATATTAATGTCTAAGACTCCAGACAGTGCTAACCTTGTTACCTTCCTCCAATTTCTCTTTATAACCGTACAGGGTTTCATATTTACTACGAATTGTGGTAAAGTAAGTATGGTTATCGCACTTGTGTTGTGTGTTCACAATTTGTGTTTTGCATGGTTTTTTATTTCGATTGCTTTTCAGATTGGCCCAAAAATCCCTCTCAGACAGTACATAATACTGACTGGTTTATTTTTCATAACACATGTTTCAAATAACTATGTTTACGCATTGCATGTGCCTTCAACGCTACACATGATTATTCGGTAATTATTATACTATTTTTTATGCTTTTATTTAACCATGTTTCTTCTTTATTTTATTACGAACAAAATATGAACCTAAGTTGTTTATTTGTGAAAATAAGTTTGTAAGTAAACATCGTTCGGTTTCATAATATTTGTCTAGACTTAGGAATTTCTATTTAATATTTTCAGGTCTGCATCTTCCCCAGCTGGGATGATAGTGTACTGCCTCATAAAGAAGCAGTCACCTAAGTTATCAAATGCCATTGGTTCAGTTCTAATAAGTGTTGGTGTGGCATTGGCCATGTACGGAGGAGCACCAACTGGAGAGAATAAAGGGACCTTTTTCTACTGGTGCATCGGCGTGATTATTTTGTTGAGTACTTTAGTCACAGGAGCACTCACAGGACTACAGCAAGAAAACTTATTTAGGGAATATGGAAAACATCCTGATGAGGTATGTATGGGTGAATTTTTAGACGTACATTAAGGTCTTAACTGAAAGTAACATTATTTAACTTCCTTATAAACATAAAGTACTTTTAATGCCTGTAGTATGTAAGAAAAATCTTTCCAGCCAAAAACAACTAGAGTGCTCGTCAGATAAGTCTGCGCGCGGTAAAAATCGAATACTAATCTTTTCTATAACATTAGAACAAAAAAATGCACTGTAACTAGCGCCAAAAACGCGCCAGTCACGCGCAGAGTTATCTGACACACACTCTAGTTAAGTTCTGCCTGACAGTTCTATTATACAAAATTACCTATGGTTCTTTCCAGATGTTGTTCTACACTCATGCAATTGGTTTACCATTCTTTGCGCCGATGTATCCACATCTTCAAAACACAGCCTTTAGTCTACCCTGGGATATTTGGCTTCTAATAGCTGGTAATATTATATCACAATTTTACTGTGCCCACTCCGTCCACGAATTAGCAACTAAAGAGACCTCTGTTACCGTAACATTTATACTTACTTTAAGAAAATTTGTTTCTTTATTAATATCTTCTATTGTTTTTAAGAATAATTTGACTGTTTTACACATTACAGGTACTGTATTTATGACTATTGGCACTTGTATATATTTTGAGTTTTTCACTTATCGTAAGCAAAGATCTGTTAATTTTATGAGTGATAGTAAAGAAAAATGAATTTGTATGTTATTTGAAACTGGTTGTCATATATTCCTTCCATAGTAGGTAGTAATTTTATACCTGTGCTTCCATGTTTGTACTTTTACTTAATTCTGACAATTTTCAATGAAGAAATATTTAAATATATTTTTTATGACTACATACCTATTGTCTTTATTCTAATAAGCTATTGTTATCATCATAATTAATTTTGTTATGATTAGAAAATTAAGAATAGTATTGGTGGTTGTTCAATTTCACATAAATAAAAAGCTTAGCTTAAACCTTGCTAAAAATATTTTGAGATGTTTTTTTCTAATTTACTTTGATTCGAGGGGGTTGACTTTGTTGACAACGCTTGTTTGATTGAATTATTAGTTTTCCATTTTTTTTCAACTGACCTTTTTATTTAATTACGAATAATACTGTTTTTATACCACATTATAAATTATCAAAGTAGCCCCATTTTTTTCTAAAGTAACCCCAATCTACGTACTTCATTTTCAATAATAAAAATATTTTTGTTTTATGAAATTCACAACGACCGCCCGCGTAGTTACTTTGTGATACCCTTGATGGGGTAAGTACTACTACCCTTTTTATGTGTTCTGTGACTACAGCACTTTCACGCCTAAACGGAAACAGAGTTTTCGTATTTATAATAATATTATTTATGTAGGGATTATATTTACTGATAATCACATCCACATTGCTTTGATAGGTTTGCCATTTCGAATAGGTAGGTACTACATAAGAGTAGGTAATACAAGAACACTTATCTAGCTGGACAAATAAAACACATATATTATGTACATACCAATTTATTTTCTATATTGAGTAGGTATGCATTCTTAGAATATATCTTATTACAAAGTATGCAGGTATTGTTTTTGTGAATCAGAATTACTTATAATTATATAAAGTGTTAACATTTTCAGTAACTATACAAGGCTTAAATAATAAAAGACATTACACATGTAATTTGATTAAAGTAATGAAAGCTGTGTATTAAATCTAACTTTGTCCATATAACAAAAAGCATACTTTTAAGTCTAGGTCTCATAATTAGGTATAATTATAGTCTATTAATTAAAAATTTCACACATACACACATACACATTCAGAGCGTCACTATATTACAATCATATTTTGTCTCTTGTACTGTTCTTGATAATCTTGTTTCAGTATCTGTAATTAAAAACCAAAATTAAATATGATATACACAATCTTAAACTTAATTTATCGAGTAAAATTCAGGCTAACCAGAATCTTTTAATCAATGGGATTCGATTATTACGCGTCATAATCTTTTGATCTGCAGATAAATCCATTTCGAAACAGTTTTCTAAAGTAAAATTAAGTCAATTGAATTAATGAATTTAAAGATACCTTGAACAAATTAACAGAATACATTTAGTGCCTGTTTCACAATGTCCTAGTAGGAGATACTTTTCAGTTTACTTGACAGTTTTGTATGGCCCTTTGTAAAGTAACAGCTAATCAGAACTTATTAAGACATTGTGAAACAGGCCCTTATGGCCCGCCCACACGCAGCGACTTTGATCGATGGCGACATGATTACTATTGATCATAAGTCGCTGCTAAATTCTCGTCCACACATAATTTTGACATCGCCAGCGAGTCGCTATCAACTAAAAGTCGCTGCCATGTGAACGGGCCATTAAAGGCACAAACAATAGACATTTTTGTGTTAAGAACAAATAAAAAAAGAAATGAAGGAAATCAATATTTTCCTGTTGCTAGTACCTCATTACCTGCTCTTGCTGTCAGAGCGGCTTCTGCGGTCACGGGAGCGCGAGCGTCGCACAGAAGGCGAACGTCGGCGAACAGACGGTGAACGGCGCGGCGAAGGCGAGCGTCCGCGCGAATACGAGCGGCGGCGGGGGCTGCGACTGCGGGACCTTAAAACACAATGACAATATTAATACTAAACCCGCCAATAAACGTAGTACAGACCTATCATTTTAGTAACAGTCTTTGAACCAAAATATTAAATTTGAACTTGAATTTGAAATGTAGTCCATGATTAGTCTTGTAACATGATCGCAAAATCGATCACGAATTTGAAATAGGGATTTCAATTTGGTCTAATTACTTTTACTGACTACAATACTAGATAATCCTAAAAATACCTAATACGCCAACACAAATTTCACAAGTTCTAATATAGTTTAGGTAGGTAGTGCTAAGTATAGGATGCAAATAGTACCGAGCCTTGGTGAGCCTGCGGAGAAGGTTGACCGTTGTGGGGCTGCTGAAGCCGGGGGATTTTAACTTGAACGGAGGCGAAGTTTCAACGTTATCTTCCGTTGTACGACGATTTTAACAGGTTTGAGAAAACTATGCGGTAACACGGGGAGTTGAGTTGACCGTTGTAAGTTGTATTTCTAGCTTGGTGCCTCGTTGACGACGAGTGTGTGCAGACGGTGAAGCATCAGGATTTTGTTATGTTATTCAGGGTGATCGGTTCCTATCTGTTGACCTCCGTTAACAGTGCATACAGAATTGTCCAGGTTTTATATCAGGGTGGGGGCTAGATGATGGCAGTAGGAAATATAGTTGGGACGTAGTTGTTGGAGGCTTCGGCTGCGCGTAGAATTTTGGAGAGCCAATCGCAGAAGTTGAGCGAGATGTTGTTGCGAGCGGCGTTCACGGATGTCATATTGGTTAACGAGCCGTAGTTGTGGTGAAGAGATGTGGTGAGGTCGGTGTGTTGGTGGTTGGTTGATAAAATGGACCTGCAAACGTTCCAACACCCACCACTTTTAATAATTTAATGTAAATTACTTACATCTACTGCTGTTGTGCAGAATTAAAATAAATTATGTATGTAATAATATCTGTGAGCAAGTTTTATTGTAAAGTCTACATTATTGTAAGAATAAATAAAACTCTTCCAAGCATATACAAAATAATAATTCACTTAATAAGGCCATCAATAAAGTAATTATGAAAGATCACAATTAATGCTATATGTAAAACATACAGTAGACAAATAACTTAAAAATTGAAATTGAATAATAAGAGAACTAAGTCAAATCTTACCTGGAATAACGCCGTTCTCTTCGAGTACGACCATTTGACATCTCTACACGAATACGTGTTCCGCAGCAACGTCTGAGAAAAAAGTTAGTGTAAACAATAATTTTTAACACTCAGTTCAACATTACGTCTTTGTAAAACATAGAGTTTAATTTATTATTTTTTAAAAATTAATAAAATAATCACTGTTTTACATAGACATAATGTGATCGTTCAAAAAATTTTTCAATGACATTAATTAGTATTAAGATGTTCCCCATATCAAGACAAGTGACATCCATATAAAGAAAGCCACATCTCAGTCTTAATTTGGAGGTACTGTACTCTAGCACACTTATGACTCAAGCGTTTCACATTGAAAATGAAACGGATCTAAGGAGTGTGCACAACCTGACGATGCCTTCAAATCCAGAGGCTAGTACATCATTAGTAGTGGCTTATGTCACAGCAATAATATAAGTGTCTATTGTAAACTGGATTGGGAGCTGTCACGATTAACTTCTAGTGGCTCTTGATTTGAAATGAAAATTATAATTTTCTGCATCAAAGCACGTTAAACTTTCTGATCACAAAGTAAAAGATAAAATGAGGAAATAGCTACTTGGAGTAACCAGGTAGTTTTATGTAAGCTATAAAATATATATCTATCATGATATATCTATCATGAATTCATGATAGATCAAGTTACCCCAGCATATTACATCAAAACGGTTTTGATTCAGTGCAGTAGTATTTTATGCAAACTTTTGCGCCTGGCGGCGATTTTGGGGCTCCACTGGGGCGCCAAGTGCTAGGGACTTTCATGGCTCCTCTCGGGCGCCACGCGCCATACGCTAAAGATACCCATGGCGCCTGTGCGGCGCCATCCGCACTGAATCGGTTTATTGGCGAGCACTGTAAAGCAAACACCATAGAACTGAGAGATGGGAACGGTGGTGCATTCTGCGTGGTATTTTTAACATACCAAACCAAAGGAGGTCAAGTGTAATATCAAAATGGCGTCCTAGTTAGCCCTATGGTAAATCTACCCACCTTATTTATAGCACACCTCTTGCATGTAAAAGCTACTTTATAGCAGCAATTTTAAGACTTACGTTCCATCAAGTCCTCGAACCGCATCTTCTGCATCACGGGGATCTTCAAACTCTACGAAGGCGAAGCCCGGCGGATTCCGTGCGACCCACACGTTTCTGATGTTGCCGTACTTGGAGAAAATTTTCTCAATTTCATATTTCGATGCATTAGTGCCAAGATTTCCTACATATACTTTGCAAGAAAGATCCCATTCTCGATAGCGAGACATCTGAAAATTAGAAATCATTGATTACACTGACGCCATCTTGAGCCAGCCTATACAGATTTCTAGAAAGACGAAATCTAAGGAACAGCAAGATTAACACATTACTTTGGTGTGAAATTAATTTCCAATGGTTTCAGAGAAGAAAAATGAGCAGTAAATGATTAAAAGTTATGCAAAACGAGGCGCGTTTTCTTCAGCTCCACAGTTCACTTCGTTTTCAGCACTTTTTAGTTTCACTCACGCAGGCGTTGGAATCACCCATAGATTGGGTCAAAACTTAGTGACTGCAATTTCCCCGGTGCATTCATTGGCTATAATTAAGACCGCCATTTTGTTTCTGTGCCGCAAGTGAATCCCATTGGCTAAAATTAATACGGTCACTTTTGACGTATAGTTTAAGCAGTGTTGCCGGATTGGGGTGATTACCCTCCAAATTCGGGATTATTTTGGGCAATGGAGGACATTTTCGGGAGGAAGAGTTTTGACTTTGGGGGGATGTGGGGTATTTTTTCATGGCAAAAATATTATTTTAAGTATGTTTTAGCGCTTGGAACTGATTATATATATAGCAATCAGTGTTCTTGGTGCAAGTGATCTACTCTGCCACACTCTAAAAAAAGCTTATCGAGTAATCAGTGAGATAGAAGAACGCCTTTTCAAGTGTTTCGGTTTGTTGTGGGGCTTTTTCTTAAAAATCAGCGTTTTGGGGATTTCGGTTTTTCGGGATTTCGGAGCATGCAACACGGGCATCTGGCAACACTGAGTTTATGTTTTTTCAGTTTTTTACAAAATTCATTTCGGTTTTCTTTCTATTATTATTGCGTTCAACATTTCATTTTGTATTGTTTTTTGATATAATGTATACTTACGGTATTCGAAGGTGCCTACGGTACGTGAGTAAATACCTACTATTTACGTAGTTTTATGTATCAATAATTCTGTAGGTATACCTATATTTGAGTTTGTTGTTTCAGGCAAATTCCAAGAGGCAACTTTGTATTTCATAGAACAAATCATAAGAAAATACTCAATACCTACTCAATCATTTATTGCTTACTATAGTGTACTTAAGGTGGTAAAAGCTTATAATCTAAAGATCAATATGGATCCTGTCGGTCGGGTACGCAACTTGGTGGAAGAGGAGAGGAAGCGCATTTTAAAAATACAAAATACAATTCACAATCCGGAGCAAAGAAGATTTTCAGAAAGTTATGAATGAAAGGTAATGTTTGTTTAATTTTTATATATGAATGTACCTAACCTTTGTATATTAAAATTAATTATGGATTAGTTTGTTGAAAAATCTTCATAATAATTTCAATATCCATTTAGCAGTGATATCATATTGTGATATATACTATACTATTAGGTACTGCTTTACAGTAGATAAGGTACCTTGGGACACATTTAACTAGTTTCAATTGTGTGGAGTTAGTAAAGTTGTTAATACTAAATCGAGAGAAAATAACAATGTAATTCAATAAATTTGTCGAAGCATTTAAAACTGACTTAACAGCAAATTCATATTTTTGACAAACGGAACAGAATTATAACAAATGTTCCGGCAGGATAAGAAATTGTTGTGGTGTCGGTACAAATGACAGTTTATTGTGATTGTCTTATGACTGTGTTATTATAACTGTTACTGCTACTATCTTAGATTTTACTTATACACACTATACACATATTATAAGTCTATGCACAAAGCTTACCTACTTATTTACTATTATCTAGAAACATTGATTATCCATAACTTAATATGTGCATACCGGCACAACAAACAATGTGCTTTAGCGACACTACTCTTTCTTGATTTACAAACTATTCAGCTTTCAATTATTTGTTTAGGAAATGTTATGGCAGTAGTAACAATATCTAAAATCTATACTTAGTAACAAAATCTAATCTTTTCAGATAACTTGAGTGTCAAAGAGGTTCATGGAGTGCTGCGAAGATACCCGTGTCTGCCTATTTCTGCTAATAAATTATCAAAACAGAATAATTATGGTGCAAATTACTACTGTTAGTCGCTATATTATTACTTACTGTATTATAATGTTTAACTATTTTAAGTTATTGTGTTTTGCATTGAAAGCAATAGCGTTTGTGCGTAAAAAATATTTGCAAGCAGTTTATGTTTTCTTTTATTGGCTATTAAAGTGCTTAGCACCCAGTTGCAGAAAGCTTCATTAAAGTTCTGTTAATGCTTCACTAAATCTATTGCTGTCACTTTTTCGTTGTCAAGAAAATAAGTGAAAGCAATAGATTTGATGAGAGCTTTCTGCAACTGAGTGTTTAATTCTGAGTTTATGTATAAATTCAATGTAAGTAAGAGTAATAATTTCATTAAACTGTGTGTCACATAACTCTGCACGTGCCTGGCGCGTTTATGGCGCTAGTTACAGTGCATTTTTTTGTTCTAATGTTATAGAAAAGATTAGTATTAGATTTTTACCGCGCGCAGACTTATCTGACGAGCACTCTACTCTCATTCTTTGCCTTATGTAAATCTTAACTTACACTTATGTACTTTGTATTTAATAAAATAAACTATTTTTAGAGTAATAAACGCCTTTTTTCATCAACAAATGAGTTTTTTTTACTTGCAGGATTTATTTAAAAAATAATATCACTAGGGTTGTAACGAAATGTCGATGATTTACACATTTATCGATAACGTATCAAGGGCGTCGATAGTATTGACTGCACTATGTTGTCAAAATCAACGGGGCAAGCTGTCATTCACTAACAAACGGCCGCTATAAGGCTTGATTCCTATCTGTACTAGTCTATATAATTTGTGCACTCACGTTTCACTTTACCATAGAGAAAGATAAGTAAGATAAAGTTTCATCAGGGTTGCCAACTCAATACAACAAATTGGTGCTAAACGTCATCTAAAATAGTGCTAGATAAGTATGGATTTCCAAAAATAGTGCTAGATAATTTAAAAAATCATAAAATTATTTAAAAAACATTTTTTGATTGTGATTGACGCTTATTTCAATTATTTTTGCATTCATTTCTGTTTTGCAAAATATACACATTGCTTTCAAGCTATTACCGAGTGGTCTATCTAAGCCATTTCTTGTAATTCGGATCGAACGATCCGATCCCACTTTTTTTCTGAAACTTTGAGCATCTGACTTTTTTGCTTAAAGGAATATCTATTTTCGTAACTCACCACGCACTAAGCTTTTTCGTCCGTTTTAAAGAAGCAAATCATCAATCAACAAACAAGACAAAGAAAGACATAACTATCTTAAGAAAGAAAATTTAGCCAGGCAGGTCTAATTATATCAGATTGCCGTTGCATAAAGCGTTTTGTTACTGAACGCGTGACTGCATTTTGTTCTGCGGTAACCAGAAAATAATCAGCATGAGTAGGTACTATTTAGTGCTAGATTTGGTGCTGGGTGCTATATGCCGTTTTTTTGTGCTGGACTTATGAAAATAGTGCTAAATCTAGCACCGAAAGTGCTAAGTTGGCAACACTGAGTTTCATTCACAGATCACTATTCATTTCACCACAGACCCACCGACTAGACCACAAACTATATAGAAATGTGTTCCACTTATCAAATATTTGATGAAAAAAATTGGACGAAGGGACGAATTTCATGACTGGTTTCATGAGCGATTTTCTGAGGCCATTTAAAAAAAAAAGCTTCCAATTGCTTCACTAGATGGCGTTGAACGAAGTATGTACATGTCTTTGGTATATTTTGGTATGAAACATATTTAAAATAATTACTTTTTAAAAACCCAAAAGAAAACTAATTATATATTAAATAAGTACTACTGTGAGGAACAGAAACGAAATAGGTAAATTTAAATATTAAGGTAAATAAATAACATCTGTCTGACGTTCCGTTTTACGAAAAAAAAGGAGCGTCAAAGTAAAATTTATAACGTTCCGTTCCTTCTAACTGCATAGGTGGGACAGCGCCATCTAGTGACTGAGCTTTCAGAAAATCGCCCATTGATAAATTCTTTGATCAAATCTCTGAGTACTGAATCCTATGGAGATGGCATATTGTTCTATATGAACTATCGGTTATACAAATATGAGCTAAATCGACATTGTACTCATAAACCTGTAGCCATCTTGTTCTAACTTACCTCCAATACTTCATGTAAAAAGAGACAGCAATATATTTATTCGACCTATTTTTTGGCAACATTGAAACGTGACGTCATCGTAATGCATGATTGAAGCCGGTCGCCATTTAGGTTTCTCGGTATGTGAGCTGTCAACGCGAGTTGTATTTGCAGTGTTTTGTGATAAAAGTCTTTTAAACTGAGACTTTCATGTGCATAAAAGGTATTAATAAGTGAGAGAAAGCAACAAGGAACATGTCTAATTGCAGTGTGGTAGTTTGTGGCATCAAAAAAAGTGAAAATCGTCCAAACATTACATTACACCGGTACGTACTATTTATTTTGCAAAAACACCAAAACAATACAATAAATGCCTTGTGTTTTGGTTTTCCTGTGAATAGTTTACTTAGAATTCATACCAAATGTAGCTTACTACTTATTTTGGTGAGTTTTGTTGGTGTATTTCAAGAAAATATAAATCTGTTTGTTTTGCGCTAGAGTTGCCCTTATAGCATTTTTCTTATCGAATTATCGATGTTTTCAAATTTCAAGTGTAAATTGAGTGTATTAATTTTAAACTGTTTTTATTGTTTTAGGTTGCCTAAAAATAACAGAAAAAGAAAAATATAGCTGGATACAATGCGAAAGGAAAATTTAAAGACTCGTACGAAAACTATTTTTATGTGCTCTTTTCATTTTGAAGAACAGTTTCAAACGTCAACGACAGTTTAAGTTTTGAAAAAGACGTTAATTAGGCCACTGGCAAAATCGAAATTATAGTGCGACAACGTTTTCTGTTCCGGTTGCCAAAAACTGGAGCATCATCATCATCATCATTAGCCTATTAACGTCCACTGCTGGACATAGGCCTCTCCAAGAGTACGCCATCGAGCACGATCAGTGGCTGCTCTCATCCAGCTCTTGCCAGCCACCCTGCAAAGATCGTCGCTCCACCTAGTCTGAGGGCGTCCTACACTACGTTTGCCGATTCGCGGTCTCCTCTCTAGCTAGAACTCGCTTCGCCAGCGGTAATCGGAAAACTGGATACTTGTATATAACGTGTTTTTTTAATGTCATTTTGCTGTAAAGTTGTTGTCCAACTTTCATTCATTCTAGCACATTAAAGTAAGTATATTTTTTTACCACTAGATGTCGCTTCGCTATATTCTAAATATATAAAAAAATATGCTTGCTAGTAAAGATCTCGATTCAAACTGTTTATTATTTTATAACTTCATAATGCTTGTTTTTTTTGAGACATTTCTTTTTTCTATTGTAGGTAGGTACCTAGTAGGCATTCTCCTTTGTGATTTATATTGTAATGTGTGTTATGTAAAAAAAAAACAATCCTTGTTGTATGAACATAACAGGTTTTTACAATATGAAGCTTTCTGTTTTATTTCATTACCTTTTATTACTTAAACTGGTTCTCGCGACCTTTGATCTGGAATTCTATGGAGGTCTCGCATGTGTATAGACGCGTGACTCGGAAAACATGAAAAATTTAATCATAAAATTGCAGTTTCTAAGTAAAGGCGAGTAGAGCCGACAAGTGGGGCGCCCTCAATCTATTTATTGCTCGCTAAGTATTAATGTATCTACAATCGTACAGATTGAAGCTAAGGTCGTGTAGTTTATTTACAAACTATAACCTCAGTAAAATACCGACCCTAGCCCCCAGTACAGGATGGCCGATCATGTTGGCCGACCATGATGGGCCATCGTGTACAGGGCCAGTTTGCGTTACTTGCAGACGGCAATCACACGCAAACCGCCCCTGTACACGATGGCCCATCATGGTCGGCCAACATGATTGGCCATCCTGTACTGGGAGCTCAGAGCCCCCAGTACAGGATGGCCGACCATGGTCGGCGACCATTACCAATACATCGTACATTGACACTTTTGAAAGAATCTTTTTAAACTTGTTCGTTTAAAAGTGTCAATGTACGATGTATTGGTCATGGTCGCCGACCATGGTCGGCCAACCTGTACTGGGGGCTTTACAGTTGTTGCGTCTCACCCGCGCGGTCGGGCCAATGATTGTGTGTGTACATGCACAAACACATACACATTGTGTCATTGTCATAAAGAACTTAATTATGTGCAAATGTAGGTATAATATAAGCACATTTTTAAGTTTTATTATTCTAAAAAACTAGGTATATAATTATACACTATAATTCCGTTTTAAATTATCGAGGTGATTACGAAACTGCTTTTATAAAATATAGGGTGATATAGGTAGGTAGTCACAAAAATACTTGTATCTATAACTATGAACGTCATTTCGTGTGTACCTTACTCCTTCTGGCTTATGAGCTGTAAAACCCTTCAGTGACGGATAAACCATTTCTTATTTTAGTATTCAGAACAAACGTAACGCAAGAGTTTATGAACTATTGACGTTTGAACAAGGGCCACACGACCTGACGCTTCAGATTATGTATGCTGAAAATAACAAAAACTAGCTAACGAAAGTCCAGTTTCACTCCCTGGCTGCTCAGTAACGCAAAAATAAATAAGATTTAACACACAAACATCATTCAAAACAGAATAGATCTCTTATAATCGTTGTTCAAACAAGGGCAACACGAAACTGTGTGTACCAGATTTAATTTGTCAAAATATTGATAATCACACCATTTGGAGCCAAATAAAGTAGTCTAGCAGCGTCACGTTTGATATGTGACAGCATACAACACTTCAAATCCGTTCGCATAACAACACATTAATAGAAAAAGCAAAAACAATATTTCGACCCGTCAGACTGTGTGGCCCTTATTTAAAACCGTCACATTACGTAAATTTGGCGTTACGAATGTTGTAAAGCACTAAATAGTCAAAAGAATTTCCGTCACTGAGGATCTAGCTTTACCTGGAACCAATCACTGCAGTAGTTACGATGCAATCCTTGATAAAATTTGTATGAGATTTTTAAAACAGGGTGACAACAATGTACGTACATTAATGGACAAAAAGGCTATAATTGTCCTGTTAGTTAGTTAGTTTCACAGCTTTGCATTCTAGCGACTAAAGTTACCTAGATATAAATAAATAAATATTGGACACCATCACATACATTGTTCCAATACCAAGGTATAGTAGCTTGAGCACTAGTATTATGGAAATTGGAAACAACGACGGGTATTACCACATACACCCAGACCCGAGGAAATATTGAAAAGTTCGTTTTCAACATTTACCCGACCGGGGATCGAACCCGGGACCTCTAGAGATAGCGGCACCTTGAAACCAAATAAAAATATTCCATATCCTTACTAATATCTAATATTATAACTGCGAATACCCGTTTGTTTGTTTGTTACGCCTTCACATCTTAACTACTGAACTGCGGAATGGAATTGCGTTAAGTCAATCGTATTCATTTGAAAGTTCATATTTTATCATAATAAATGTCATTCCATACAATGCAGCC
Source organism: Crambus lathoniellus (assembly GCA_949710035.1). Lineage (NCBI taxonomy): Eukaryota > Metazoa > Arthropoda > Insecta > Lepidoptera > Crambidae > Crambus > Crambus lathoniellus. Next base: position 34,390,451 of record OX453297.1, read on the forward strand.
GATTGAATACGATATTAACTGTCAAATTAATACGATTACCTGACGCAATTGCACGTTGTTGCAGTTGCAAAAAACTTTCCACGCAGACGAAGTCGCGGGCGTATGCTAGTTGGGTATAATGAGTCACACCAATGATTGTTGTTATCAGCATATCTAAAAAATATGTAACTCGAGAAAAAAGAATCTGATTTTATTTTTTTCCTATCTTCAAAAATGACTGAGATATTAAACGTTAAAGTACGGCCTCCGTGGAAAATTCGGGTGAACCAATGGCAGTACCGTGTGACGTCACATCGCAATTGAGAGTTGGCGCTTCCATATACCTACATAGAACCGTTTGGCTATATAGTTGCGCTCTCACGATGTTGCAATAAATTTATTTATTTTTCTTTTAGTCGATCAATGAAATGGTTAAAAATTTTGTATTGTGCCTATGTGAAAAAACAACCTTCAAATACATGTTTTATTTTCATGAATAATAAATTAAATCAACTTTCATAATGGCGGGCGGTATTCTGTCAATACATTTAGCAACCGTCAAAACAAAATGTACTAACAACCTTAACTGACTTGGTGATCAAATATGCACCCTAAAAACTGACAGCCATTTCGATAATTTTGTACTGCTAGTGGCGCCCCCACCACAGGGTCAGATAAGTTTGTGGGATAAATGTCTTTTGGTATCGACAGTAGGTGACAGTTTTAGATTGCGCCTGCGCGCGGTCGTAATCGAATACTAATCAATTACCATAACCTTAGAACGATTAAAATGTACTGTAACTAGCGCCAAAAACGCACCAGTTGCGCACAGATTGCGCACGGACGGACTCTATGTAGGTACAGTTGGACGGAAATCACCCGCAACAGCTGCAATCGGAGATGTCAGTGCGACATGACGTCATCGCAATAGCGCGCAAGGAAAGCAAATTTACAAAAGCTGGTGAAACTTTACAACGCTGTAACTTTGGAAATCGTGGCCAGATTTCGATGAAACAACAACTGTTATTACTTGCACGAGTACGCGCATTAAATGCATTTTTATAGTCATATTTTGATGTGTTGGTGTGTTGGTGTGACTTATTTTGTAGGTATAGATATTATATCGGATCAAAATATTATATCAGCTAAAAATATGGATATATCGATTTAAAAATATCAATATATCGATATTTTTTCAACAAGCCAGCCTGCCTAGCATGACCAGCATTATATCACGCGATATGAAATAGCACGTCATGCTGTCTTGCTTACACCTTAGTGGGGTAAGCTGCTCGTGCTAGGCCGGCAGGGATCGTTTGCACGTGCGCTTATCCACGAGAATAAGAACTTTTTCCTTTGAAACGTCACATGACTACTCAGCTATGTGTTCGCACGGACGTGATTTTTACCGTTTGCCCGATTCTCCCGATGTGCGTCTAAGGTGGCCAGATTATTCGAGATATGCCCATTTATCGCAAATTAGGCTATATTTACGCCAGAAGTTTTAGGCCTGATCCATGGGCCACACAACAACATAATTTATATTACACTAGCTTTCCACCCGCGGCTTCGCCCGCGTGGTATAGATGACGTTATCCCGCGGGAATGCGATATTTTTTCAGGATAAAAAGTAGCCTATGTTCCTTTCCAGGTTACAAAGTATCTATATCCCAAATTTCAGCCAAATCAGTTTAGCCGTTTTGGCGTGATTGAGTAACAAACATCCAAACATCTAAACTTTCACATTTATAATATTAACTAGCTTTCCGCCCGCGGCTTCGCCCGCGTGGACTACACGACGTTATCCCGCGGGAATGTGATACTTTTCCGGGATAAAAAGTTGCCTATGTTCCTCTCCAGCTATGTGCTCGCACGGACGTTATGTCAACCGTTTGCCCGATTCTCCCGAAGTGCGTCCAGTGTGGCCAGATTATTCGAGATATGCCCATTTATCGCAAATTAGGCTATATTTACGTCAGAAGTTTTAGGCCTGATCCATGGGCTACACAACAACATAATTTATAGTACACTAGCTTTCCGCCCGCGGCTTCGCCCGCGTGGTATAGACGACTTTATCCCGCGGGAATGTTATAATTTTACGGGATAAAAAGTAGCCTATGTTCTTCTCCAGGCTACAAAGTATCTGTGTTCCTAATTTCAGCCAAATCCGTTCAGCCGTTTTGGCGTGATTGAGTAACAAACATACAAACATCCAAACATCTAAAGTTTCACATTTATAATATTAAGTAGGACTAGCTTTCCGCCCGAGGCTTCGCCCGCGTGGACTACACGACGTTAACCCGCGAGAATGTGATATTTTTCTGGTACAAAAAGTAGCCTATGTTCCTCTCCAGGCTACAAAGTATCTATGTTTCAAATTTCAGCCAAATCCGTTCAGCCGTTTTGGTGTGATTGAGTTACAAACATACAAACATCCAAACATCTAAAGTTTCACATTTATAATAATAAGTAGGACTAGCTTTCCGCCCGCGGCTTCGCCCGCGTGGACTACACGACGTTAACCCGCGAGAATGTGATATTTTTCTGGTACAAAAAGTAGCCCATGTTCCTCTCCAGGCTACAAAGTTATTGGTTGGTGGCAGGACTTGTTCTTAGTCCGCCTGGCTAGCTACCACCATCTTATCTAAGTCTGACGCCATAACAATGATGTTTTCAGCATTATTGTGTTCCGGCAGTTAAAGATAAGATAGCCAGTTCCTCAGTGATTGTGGATTCCGGGAGTAGTGCGCTTCCACCTTCAGCCTTATCACCACTTAACATCAGGTGTGATAAGGGTTAAGTGCTAACCCGTTGTGAATAAATAAAAAAAAAAAAAGTATCTATGTTTCAAATTTCAGCCAAATCCGTTCAGCCGTTTTGGCGTGATTGAGTAACATTTACAAAAAAATCATATCGTTACTTATTACAATAATTGCTTATAGCGTAAAGCACATATTATTATACAATATTATTAAATAACACTTAAGAGGAAAATTTTCTCATACCCAAGTATTAGAATATTATCCTTTTAAACAAATGTAAAGTTATAGGTTTAGGTACATTTAATAACCAAGCATTGTGGTCTTTCAGATTATCTTTGACTTCATAATAACCTTTGCTGATGAGAGTCTTTTTAACATGTTTTTTAAATTCATGCAAAGGCAATTAAATTACATCTTGTGGCACTTTATTCAAAAAGGTTATGTCTTTCCCCAAAACGAGCCTCTAGTTTTTTCTAGTCTAAATCTCGGAACAGCAAGTTTATTCTTATTTCTTGTATTTAAATTATGGACATCACTTTTCTTATATGATGCTTTCTTACATACACTAAGTTTTCATAAATGTTATGATGAATGCAGGTTAAATTAGAAGAAACACAATCTTTGCCGAAAAATATGTATTATGTTCAAAAGAGAATTATTTGAAAGACAACAAAAATCGGTTGCCGTAGCAACAACTGCCTCACGAGTCCGTGACATGCTCCGGCGCAAGAAAAGCCGGGAGGCTACCGGGTCGTGCAATCAAAGTCGACCAAGTATTTAGGCTTATTAACAGATCGACCTGACCGTGTCGCCTTCGTTCCTTGATGGTCGTCTGTGTCAGCCCTAACCCTTTTCCCTAGGTCATCTGTGTCAGTTATCTTTTTCCCTAGGTCGTCTGTGTCAGTACTGTCAGTTGTGATCTTTTCTGCTAGAGCTGATGGAACGTCGCTTCGCCTGAGCTCTAACGGAAAAAGTCTTTGTACAGGTCTAACTTTTGTCCCCCCTGCCGTTCTAACACGTGCTACTCGGCTTACTCCATCACTACTGGCGTGTAAATCCTCTATAATACCCAGAGGCCATGTGATGCGTCTACTGTCTTCAGTTTCAAGAAGAACAATATCGCCAACCTCTAATGAAGTACTTATTTTACACTTACCTCTCTGAATAAGAGAACCGATGTATTCGTCTCTAAAACGTTTTCTCAAGTCTTCACGAACTTTTAAAATATAACGCCTCCTTGCATTCAACGTATTTACATCTACCTCATCGAAATCTAAAACTGAAACATCAGTTAGAGGTTGAATGAACATGGAAGGTGTTAACGGCCGTAAGTCGTCTTCTCCACCTACATAAGTTAGTGGACGACTATTTATCACGGATTCACATTCGCAAAGACAGTTTGGAGTTCTATTAAAGATAACGAGGCTCTGCCAAGCACTCTGCGAAGGATTTGTTTTAGAAATCCTATCAACCTTTCGTAAAACCCTCCCCACCAAGGGGCTGCGGGTGGCAGAAAGTTCCATTTAATTCTCGTTATCGAAGAGACTCTCTGAATTTCAAGCCAATCGACAGAGTTCAAGGCATTATTAAGGCCCCTGAAGTTAGTTGCATTGTCGCTAAATAAACATTTCACCCGACCACGACGCGCAACAAAACGTCTAAGTGCCATCAAAAATTCGCCTGTCGAAAGTGACTCTACTACTTCTAAATGAACTGCGCGATACGTAGCGCACGTAAAAAGCACTATCCAAGCTTTGGCACCATTTCGCAGAAGTAAAGGCCCAGCTAAGTCTACACCTGAGAATTCAAAGGTAGCGTTAGCTTCCATACGCTCCACTGGCAGTACACCGGTGGGTGCTTGACACCGACTCGCCTTGTACCTTTTACATCTCATACATCGATTGACAACGCTGCGAATCAGTCGTCTTTGACCGAGTATCCAGTAATTTTGACGTAAATTACTCAAAAGAGTTTGCACACCCGCGTGCTGTAATTCAGTGTGTCGCCGTTCTACGAGGCGTCTTATAATTGTCTCTGAACCTGGTAACACTATCGGGAATATAAAGTTTCTGTTCTCGTTGCTCTTGTCTAACTTTGTATTAAGGCGTATGATTCCATCATCGCCTACAAAAGTTTGCAACCTTTTATCTTTAAGCAGCAATTCCCTATATCTCTGTTGAATTAATTTTATGAGTATAGTTTCTGCATATTCGAACTCGTCATACGTTAGTTCTCTAGATGTCCGTTTTCTTCGCAGACGTAACATCCAGCATAACATTCTAACTATTTTAACGTAGTTCGAAAAATAAGTTAGTCTACTAAGAAAGCCATTTTCTTCTACGAGTAACGTATTAATACCGGTTTTCCTCCGTTCTTCATTAACCTCTGATAAACCTGGTACAAGTTGCGTGTTCGGCCACTCTTCTTCTGGTAGCTTCAGCCAAGTCGGGCCCTCCCACCATCGGGTCTCGACTAGACCCTTAGGATGTACGCCTCTGGAAGGAAGGTCAGCGGGATTTAGATTACCAGGTACGTGTCTCCAGCAAGAAGCTTCAGAAGTGCTTGTGATTTCCTTTACTCTATTGGAAACGAATACTGACCACGGGCCGTCACCTTTTATCCATGCGAGAACTACACTAGAATCTGTCCAGTAGTAGGTTTTTAAATTATTCAAATCTAAGGACTTGATTACTGTTAATGACAGTCTGGTCGCTAACGTGGCGGCGATCAATTCTAGTCGCGGAACCGTAATAATTTTTACCGGTGTAACCCTAGATTTGGCTAGAACAAGACTGATGTTAACATGCTCCCCATGCTGTGACCGAAGAAAAGCACACGCTGCATAAGCGTCCTTACTCGCATCACAGAAGATATGTAGTGAGATGTCACACTGAGTTATAGGTCGGCTAGAAAGTGGTCTGGGAATGACACATTCATTAATGTGATGTATTTGTTCTAACCACTTTCTGAACTCCTTTGCCAAGTCCTGAGGAAGTTCTTGGTCCCAGGAAAGATTGCGTAACCATGATTTCTGCATGATCATTTTTGGTACTATTGTAGTCGCGCAAGCAATACCAATGGGATCGAAAACCCTTTGCGCTACAGATAGTAAACTTCTCTTAGTAAGCTTTTCGTAGGTTTTATCAAAGTTTATGTTACATTTTAGACAATCTAACTTGACGTTCCATGTGATTCCCAAAATTGAAGTATACTCTACATTCTCGTCAAGAATAATCGGACTAGATATCCAACCTCTAAGGTCAAACTTACCGTCTAGCATAACATCTTTAGATTCTTTCACAAATTTATGCAATTCTTCTTCTGAATCTACACTAGTGACGCAGTTATCAACGTAAAATGATTCTTTCAGTTTCCTTGCCGTATTTTTGAGATGTTCTGAACAATTGTCTAAATGGTGGTTTATGGTGGCAATGAGATGGAAGGGGCTTGACGTGACTCCAAACACTACGCGCCTGTGTCGATATGTAGTCAGCTTCCTGTCATCTGCTTCTAGATCTGACCACCATAGAAACCGTAGATATTCTCGGTCTTTTGGTATAAGAGAAATCTGGAGAAATGCCTTCGCAATATCCGCTGTAACTCCGATTTGGTGTTTTCTAAAATTAATTAATAAATTAGGTATTTGTTCCAATAGATTAACACCACTCTCCAAGCACGAATTTAGCGAAATACCATTTCTATCTTTCGCAGAAGCGTCAAATACGGGACGGATCTTAGTTGTTAAACTTGACTCTTTAATCACCGCGTGATGAGGCAAGTAATGGCCTTGGATAGATTGGTTTGGTGCCTTTTCTATTATGTTAACCTGTAACCAATCTCGAAATACGTCTTCATAATCTTTCAACTTACCTAGTTGAGTGAGGCGTTGCGTAGTAGAGTTTAACCTTTTCTTGGCTAGATCGTAATTATTTTGAAGTTGTGGAACGTCGCGCCATGGTAAACAAACTTGATACCGCCCTTCTTCATTAATCATAATATTATTCTTAAAATTTTCTAAGACTTCGAGTTCACGTTCCGACCGTTTTATCTGCTCCGCTGGGTCCCTGATACCTAGTGATTCTAGGGTCCACAAATCTGAAATATCAAAATTATTAGCAATATGAAGGGATGTGACCATATTTGTTACAGAACTACAACTTCCTTGGAGTAAGCCCTGAACAGTCCACCCCAGTTTCGTCATCACAGCAGTTAAATTGTTTCCTATTTGTGTGAATTCACTGGTGATCAATGAGCCACAAAAGTCAGATCCAATTAATAAACTTACACGGTCAGGAGCGTCAGTTGAGTCAGTTAACGTGATGCCACGGGCACGTAATTGTTGCAACGTTACAGATGAACTTAATCTAGGTAAAAAACCACAAATATTTTTTTGTTCTACAACTTGCATATTTATATAAAAGTTGTTTTCTATGCTTGCCACGCGTATGTCAAAAACTTGACACTCTTTTTTTTCCGTTTCAAGCCCGCCGAACAAACAATGGCTTAATACCTCTTTTCTTGGACTTTTCAGGTTAAGTTCCCGTACGATATCTGCACTAATATACGACCTTTGTGCACCAGTATCTATTAGTGCTCTGACACAAACCTCTTTTTTACCATTGACAATTTTCACTGTCAAAGTTGGCAACAAAGTCGTTCTTGACACAAGTTGACATGACAAGTTATTTGACGACTCCGATTGTTTACCTTTGTCAATGTTTTCATGATGATATGCCAACTCCGAACACATAATAGTAAAATGTCTTTTTGTGCAGAATAGACATTTCGGATAACTTCTGCACTTCCTCGCGTTATGATTCGTTCTAAAACATATTAAACAGGCTTTCTTGCTTTTCAAAAACTCGGTGCGGTCCCTTAACGACATCTTCACGGCTTTTAAACACTCCGCTGCGGAATGATTGGTTTTGTCACACCATATACATACCGATGTTTGCGGCACACTTTGCTTGTCTGGATCTTGTTTTCCTTTTTTTAAAAAGTTTACAAAACAAGCAGTAGGTTCTTTAGGTTCCATAGATGTACTGGGCTCACTCCGAGCCAGCCGTATCCGTTCCTCGGACTCTACTTCTTGCTGGAGGAATTTAATTATGCTGGAGAGATCTCTATTGGATTGTTGACTTCGATGCCATGCGCGGAGTACTTCTTCAGGTAATGCTGACTCGATCATTGGGAACAACATCGAAGCATACTTGTCCTTCGCTACTCCGAGTGTCTCAAGAGCTTGTAAGTGGGTCTGAAGACTGTCGTACAGTGAAGTCAACGGCTTGTTTCCTCCTCTGTCTTGCATGATACTAAGTAGGCCTCGCACATAAGTCTCTATGAGAACATCATCTCTCGCAAACCTGCCTTTAAGCGCCTCAATCGCCTTGGAATAATTTTCCCCACTCGGTGGATAACTTTCGACGAGTTGCCGTGCTTTGCTGTTAGGGGCCATGGACTGCAGTAAGTATTGAAACTTATCGGTGGAGTCAATGTTATCATCTTCATGGATCTTCTTGAATTGTCCCCAGAAATGTAGCCATGACTTCGCATCCCCGTCATACTTTATTAGGTCTAATTTCGGAAGATTAGGTAAACGTCTTTTGTATGACTGGACAGACTGAGCAGAAAGTAGGGAAGCTTCGCTTTGCGTGCGCTCGAGGCTATTAAAAATAGCTTTAATTTTTTGCCATTGGATTTTATACGATAGAACTTTTTGCTGGTCTTCCTCATACCGTTCTTCGTCGAAGTCTTCTGCCGTACACCATATATCACTAATTTGTCCTTCTATTTCGAACAAATTAGCGGCAGTATCGGTGAGGACGTCGAACAAAAGTAGAGATTCCTCTTTTGACAGTCCAGCTTTTTCAATTTTATTGCTTAGACTGGTGAACTCCTTCCGCAACTGTGTGCGTCTTCTCTTGAGTGCATCCATATTGTCCTGTATCGGTCGCCACAATATGATGAATGCAGGTTAAATTAGAAGAAACACAATCTTTGCCGAAAAATATGTATTATGTTCAAAAGAGAATTATTTGAAAGACAATAAAATCGGTTGCCGTAGCAACAACTGCCTCACGAGTCCGTGACAAATGTATTGTCCTGCCAAGGTTAATATATCAATTTCCTTAAAGAAGTCTCTTAAAGAATCTCTTCGCCGAAGATTGTATATGGCGCGAACAGCTCTCTTTTGGAGTATAAAGATATTTCCAGCATTAGCTGCTGAACCCCACAACAAAAGGCCATAGGACATTACTCTATGAAAATAGATAAAGTATACTAGTGTTGCCGTTTCAAAATCAGTTAATTGCCTTATTTTTTTTACTGCAAAAGCTGCAGAACTGAGTCTACTCAACAAGGCTTTAATATGTGGATCCCATTAAAGTCGTGAGTTTAATGTAACACCAAGAAATTTAGTGCTTTCAATTAACTCGACTACGTCTGCGTTTAACTTAATATCCAAATCGACCTCCCTTACATTAGGTAAGGAAAATTTAACACATTTAGTTTTCTTAGAATTTTAGGCCATATTATTAATGTTGAACCAATGAGCAACTTTAGAAAGAGCACTATTTACGTCGTCAGAACAATGAGCGATTTTCTGAGAGGCCATTTAAAAAAAAAAGCTTCCAATTGCTTCACTAGATGGCGTTGAACGAAGTATGTACATGTCTATGGTATATTTTGGTATGAATCATATTAAATTAATTACTTTTTAAAAACCCAAAGGAAACTAATAATAAATTAAATAAGAACTACTGTGAGGAACAGAAACGAAATAGGTAAATTTAAAGATTAAGGTAAATAAATAACATCTGTCTGACGTTCCGTTTTACGTAAAAAAGTCGCGTCAAAGTAAAATTTATAACGTTCCGTTCCTTCTAACTGCATAGGTGGGACAGCGCCATCTAGTGACCGAGCTTTCAGAAAATCGCCCATTATTACCTCTATCAACTTTGAAAATTAATGAGGTATCATCGTCAAATAGCACTGTCACTGTCTTACACAAATTATTCGCGTAGCAAGGTGGCTCATTTACGTAAATCAAAAATAATAAAGGGCCCAATTTTGAACCTTGGGGACGCCCATATTAATGGGGGCTCCAGCAGATGCGATGTTATTAACAAATACTTTCTGATTTCTTTTACACAAATCTAATTGCATAAGGTTTACTGATGACATACTGGTTAATATACCGATATTTTAATATCAGTACCATACCGATACAGTTAATTTATAGTAAATATCGATATTTTAGAATACCTAGTTGATACATAAAGTACTAGTCTGATTTTCAATAAATCATTTGTACATATTGTGATTGAACTGTTATATCTTTGACATATTTGACACAAAATAACTTGAAAAATCGGCCAAGTGCGAGTCGGACTCGCTCATAAAGGGTTCCGTACCCACTTAACGTACCGATTACATACACCTAGCAAAAATACCATTGTCATTCTATGCCAGAAAAAAATAACTTTGTGTTTCATAGTATTCGTATGAATGACAAAGTTATATTTGCGGTTTTCGAAAATGTGTTATATATTAAAAACTTGTAAAGCCTACTTAGCTGTGATAGTTTTTCTTTTAACTTTGTCATATGTACTACTATCGTGAAATTTTTCACGTTTCCAGAAACAACCATTTGGCTGGTAGAGAGGGGGGAAACTTGACTCAAACAAAATTTTGCAATTTAAAGGTTAATAATTCACAAACAGATGCCTCAATCAAAAAACTGTCTTTATGTACCCACAACGTTTTTGAAATTGCTATCCAACAACATCCCACATTAAGGGGTAGACAAGAAAAATAAAATTACATACCCACTTCACGTGCAGGGGAGGTAACATAATTTTACTTTACCACTTTGTTGGCGTGATAAATATGTATATTCATGCCAAATTACAGCTTTCTAGTACTAAGAGTCTATGAGATAGACTGGGGTCAGACGGACGGACAGACGGACAGACGGACATGGCGAAACTATAAGGGTTCCTTGTTGAACACGGAACCCTAAAAATGGAAAATGAAGTATTTAGAAAAAATCGACCCGTCTCACAACCAGCTCCAATGGGACTCGAACCCACGACCTTTCGTTTTCCGGGCGACTGCTCTAACCACTGAGCTACGGAGTCGTTCTTTATTCTATAAAATATTTCAATCATTATTTATCAATACAAATACTTCATTTTCCATTTTTCAATAATAAAAATTTCATTGTGAATGCTAAAAATTAAAATAACAACATAACTTTTTTTAATGTGTCACACTTTAGCGTTAATATTAACCTAAATCATAAATTGTTGAACAATTTACTGTAGTTTTATTTGCTTAAAATCCTAATGCTACAATAGGTAAGCTACATACATTCTCAGTAAACTTCAATACGATGTCCTCAAAAAATTACTTCGTGGTCACCCTAGCTTATTTTCATACTAATTTTAAACTTGAATTGCATCGTAAGTACTGCAGTGATTGGTCCCAGGTAAAGCTAGATCCTCAGTGACGGAAATTCCCTTGTCTATTAAGTGCTTTACAACATTCGTAACGCTAAATTCACGTAATGTGACGGTTTTAAATAAGGGCCACACAGTCTGACGGGTCAAAATATTGTTTTTGCTTTTTCTATTGATGTGTTCTTACGCGAACGGATTTGAAGTGTTGTATGATGTCACATATCAAACGTGACGCTGCTAGACTACTTTATTTGGCTCCAAATGGTATGATTATCGATATTTTGACAAATTAAATCTGGTACACACAGTTTCGTGTGGCCCTTGTTTGAACAACGATTATAAGAGATCTATTCTGTTTTGAATGATGTTTGTGTGTTAAATCTTATTTATTTTTGCGTCACTGAGCAGCCAGGGAGTGAAACTGGACTTTCGTTAGTTAGTTTTTGTTATTTTCAGCATACATAATCTGAAGCGTCAGGTCGTGTGGCCCTTGTTCAAACGTCAATAATTCATAAACTCTTGCGTTACGTTTGTTCTGAATACTAAAATAAGAAATGGTTTATCCGTCACTGAAGGATTTTACAGCTCATAAGCCAGAAGGAGTAAGGTACACACGAAATGACGTTCATCTATAACTTCATCAATAAATATATCGATGTACAAATAGGGCAGCACTACGGAAAGGCGCCATTTTGGTTTCTCGGTATGTGTGCTTGTGTGTGTGTGTATGCTTCAATTTTTCGTAGGTATGCCATCTCCATAGGATTCAGTACTCAGAGGATCAAATGTAATATTGGACCAAGATCTTTGATAAGTGGAATAGTACCCAAAGACAAGATGCCACAGACTACAGTAAAAAAAGAAAACTAGTGCATTGGCTTCTGCGCCCTTGGTATTTATTCATCACAGGGGGGCTACCGGCTAAGAAATATGGATATGGGTATGGGCTTCAACTGTCATTTGAACTCCTTATCTTGATAGATTTTTGCTGCTTTGTTCTGTTGAACGTTGCTAGCTAGTTATCGTTATACCCGACGTCACAAAACAAGGAACTGACAGCGGCTATTTTCTTTATAAAATTGACTTAAAGTTCCCAAAAATGTATGAAGTTAATACCCATAAAGTTCCGCGTTAGCCCCCCAGATTGTCATTGAGTTCTATGCAGACATGAAGCTCGACTTAATACTGAGGTAACTGGAGAGTGCAGTACTAACACTTTTTTGTCACCAAAAATTACACAGTGGCTGTCTTCCGTCTCACCTACACTTTAAAAAAATACGTATCGTCATATGAGACAACTGACAGCCACTACCATGAAGTTTGACTTAATACTCTGAGGTAACTGGAGCTCTCACCCTGAATAAAAAAGTGTCGCCACCAAATTTGACATTTATGTATGTAGTGGCTGTCAGCTGTCTCATATGACCATACGTATTTTTTTAAAGTGTAGGTGAGACGGAAGACAGCCACTGTGTTATTTGTGGTATTCAAAAAATTGTTCGTACTGCACGCTCCAGTTACCTCAGTATTACGCTATGGCTATGGCCACTACATACATAAATGTCAAATTTGCTGGGTACACTTTTTTATTCAGGGTGAGAACCTCGTGAGAACTCCAGTGCAGATTACCATTAAATTTTTTTTCCGTAATCTGTTATGTCAAGCACAAGTCAACTGTCAAATAAAATAAGTGTCAGTCAGTCAGTGTGTGTCAAACTGTCAAACAGCTGATTGATTCCAGTTTCTTTCGTTGTGTTGTTCAGAAATAAATGATAAATCGGAATTAGAACCAAAGGATTTTAGTGTTATTTCGAGTAAATATATAACATGGATGTAGTAGGTCTCTTAAACAATATAAATGAGAAATCGGATGTGTTTGCAGTCAAAACATGGACCTCAGAATGGTCCAACAGTTTTCAAGATAACCAGGTGCGTATTGATTTTTTGGATATCACACAGTATTGAGTGTTAGAAAAAAATGTAACCAGTCAGATTTGGAGATAAACTGTTTGTTTAAATTACATAAATTGGCAGTGGACTTAATTTTAGTTAGGCCTTTGCAGTGATTTTATTATTAGAATCCAACATCCTTGAATTCAATGCTCAATTCGAGAATACATTAGCGATCTTTTGTTTGATTAGTGAATGAAGATAATAATCGTAATTATCTCATAAAAAATTTAATGTTTTCATAGTGAGAATTCTGCAGGTTGGTAATATTTTTCTTTAAATTCTAAATTGTTTCCATATTTCTTTTGGCTTTTGTGCTTGGCTCAAAGTTATAGATATAATGATATTTAACTAGCCAGTGTCATTCTTATAAAGTAAAGTCAGCTTAGTGAGTAAATTCATCTTTACATAGGTAATTAAAGTTGCTCTAATTAAATGTCATTTAATTTGTATTTTTTTTGTGTTTAGGTGTTATTTGAATAATTACCTACTTATAGTTATTGGGCCATTCCATAATAAACGTTACCGAGGGTGAAAAAATAAATATGTTCTTATAGCATTAAATCTAATGAATTTTGAAAGGAAACATTCCAAATTATAATGTGCGACAAAAAAAAACTAAAAGAAACGCGTAATTTTTAAGTTTATCGCCTTCAAAATCTCTACTCCAGTGAACTGGCTCAATGACCCATTGTGCCTGTAACTATTGGAAATACAAATAAAAAATATCTGTCAATCTGGTGACCGTTTTGCCATGTTGTGATTTAAGGTTATTTATCATAATATTGATGGATTGCGTCACAGTCCCAAAAACATTGATAATTATTAAGTTACAAGTGTGTTTCCTTGTTACTTTGAAACTGTAACACCCGAAACGAAAAATCAGGTAATTGTTTTATTATTATATCTTACAGATTGATTGGTGTAATAATATTTAATAAAAGTAAGGTTATGGTGGTAATAGTTTAAAATACTAACTAATATCTGAGCTTGAGACTAATTTGATGTGTTTTTTGCATGATTAAAAACTGTAACACCCGAAACGTTTCGGGTGTTACAACTTTTTTTATGTCAATATATTGTGTGTGTATTGCTTAAAGAATGCAATAAGTATTATTTTAAGGCTCTTTCGACGGCCCACCTAGCGCCGCCATCGAAAAAGCAGTAACATTTCTTTATTTAGGACATTGATTGAAATGTCAAAAACAGAAATAAAACTTTATTAATATTAAGGTATTGCGGTCAAATCTGGATGCTTACGTAGAGAATAAAGCACCTAAATTGCTAAAATATTGTTTCAAAATACACAAAAATTAGACTTTGGTTGAACAAATGTAGCACCCGAAACGATTAGATATATTTGAAAAATAGCGATTTTATTCTTTAAATGTTTGTGTTTTTATTATAATTCTGCAAAACTTCATTAAGTTCTTCAATAATTTTAATAAAAGACAAAATAAATACATATAAATGGTCTATTATTTTAGGTAAATGTGTTTTAATTTCGTACTCGTAACACCCGAAACAAACCCTCTGTAACACCCGAAACAGACGATAACATTAATAAAAAAATAACTACTACATATTTTTCGAATTTTCTATTGTATTAATGTACCAGATTTCATCCTCTATGACTGTTGTTTTTATAGTATAATTTATCTAAGTAATTTCGCTAAATTTGGAATGTATACAACATTGATCAGAAAGTGGAGGCAAAATCGCGTAACGCCCGAAACGCTACTTTTTCCTTTGTAACTGAAGTTTAAATAAGAATTTAGTCTTTATTCATATACCACACGGAAATAGAACTTAATACTGTTAGTTTAAGACACAGATATAAACGAAAACGTTATCAGAATATATAAAAACAACACATTTAATGAGTTGAAGTGTAACACCCGAAACGATGGAATGGCCCTATTTAAATTTTTACTTTTTTGCATTCACAATGCAATTTTTATGGTTGAAAAATGGAAAATGAAGTATTTAGAAAAAATCGACCCATCTCACAACCAGCTCCGATGGGACTGGGATGGGTTGTGAGACGGGTCGATTTTTTCTAAATACTTCATTTTCCATTTACCTACTTATATTTTATTTTAAAAGTATTTTTATCAATCAATTTTTGGTTGTAGATGGCTGCAAAGTATTTTTATACAAAACATTGTTGTAAACCTGATCAATGAAGTGTTTTGTTGGAATGTGCACACATTTGTTCACAAACACAATTAATTTCTAGGAATAGCAAGTATTATGGTTTCTTCTGAAAGCATGGTGATAAAATGTAACGTAGCACAAACATTCCATAAAAAACATTTAAAATTAATTTTTATTTAACTTATTTTTTTAATAAAAGATTACCTAGCTACTAAGTTAAATAACATTTACCATAATTATAATTTACTTAAAAATCAATAAACTTTTTAATTGTCAACATATTTTCTAAACTATGTTCTTCATGTACAGGAAGCAGTATTAACTTAATCTTTCAACGCCCCAGATAGATTTTGCATTGTAACCTGGCCCTATTAGGCCGGTCAGGCGTCAATGGGTTAAAATGTAAGGATTGAAATTATTGACATAAATTTACAGGTATATGCTTAGTTCAAAATGTGGAACTCACAATGTAGTAAAAGCAATAAATATTTTAGTTAAAGTATGGAAGTACAGTAGCCCCACTATTGTTCAGTCATATGGTTGCAATAAGGGTTGCCGGGCATCCGGATATTGCTTGACAGGGTCAGGCTTTTTGCATGCTTGTCCAGACAAATTAGATGGTATCCGGCCTGTCCAGTTTTTGTCCTATTTGTACCTCCTTTGGCCTACATGGTTTAAATATGGTTTTTCATTTTAGAAATTAAAGCACAAGAAATGAAATACTGTTTTTTTTTTAGGGTCTGGCCTTGATACGCTAGCCAGTCTGGCTTTTCGGATATTGGGCCTGGCAAAACTTGTTGCAATTATTGTTGAAACAATACCCGACCAACATAAATGCGAGGTGAATAATTTCCAAACAGAAAGAGTAATGTACCATCGCGAACGGCCAGTGTTGAGCCACTTGCCAACATTCTTATTCGAGCCATGTAATGCAAATGTGTATCAACCGTATGCTGCTCGACGTACGCGCAATTTGTATTTTACGGCTAAATTAAGAATGGCAAATGGCTCAACAATCGCGATCCGCGATGGTACATGCTTTCATTGCCGGATTTCTTTCCTATTCTAATTTCTTTTCATTTTTGTGAGGTTGATTTGTATTCTTAATAATGCTCAAGAAAGCGAAATGCAACTTCACAGGCACTGTCGTTTTTTTGACACGTTAGTTTGACCAGCTTATAAGTACATCTGAGTGCTCACCACAACGACGACACGCGGCGTTAGACGAATTGTCTTTTTTCATCTATCTATATATAATATAAAATTGAGAGGACATAACTCACTCATCACGAAATCTCGAAAACTACTGGACCAACGAAGATGTAATTTGGCAGGAAGATAGATTATGCCTAGGGGACGTCCACTAAGAACGGATTTTAGGAAACTCCCCCCCTAAAGGGGTAAAATGGGGGGGTTAAGGTTATATGGAACTTCCTCATTTATGGATTTAGAAGCATGAAAATTGGTACGTTGGATATTGGTTAAGACCGAATATGATCTGAGTAAGCAAAGTAAAAAAAACTCCCCCTTAATAGGGTAAAATGGGGAGATAAAGTTTATATGGAACTTCTTCATTTCTGAACTTAGAAGTATGAAAATTGGTATGTTGAATACTGATCACGATTGAAAATTATCTCCGTAAGCGAAGTTAAAAAACTCCCCGATAATGGGGTAAAACGGGCGGATTAAGCTTATATGGAACTTCCTCATTTCTAAACTTAGAAGTATGAAAATTGGTATGTTGGATACTGGTCGCGATTGAAAATGATCTGCGTATGCGAAGTTATAAAAAAAACCCTTAATCACTACATAGTATAAAACAAAGTCGCTTTCTCTTTCCCTATGTCCCTTTGTATGCTTAAATCTTTGAAACTACGCAACGGATTTTGATGCGTTTTTTTTAATAGATAGAGTGATTCAAGAGGAAGGTTTATATGTACTTTTTATCCCGATATTCCCACGGGAACGGGAACCACGCGGGTGAAACCGCGGGCGGCCGCTAGTAGGGTATAAAGGGGGGATTAAGGCTTATATGAAAACTTCCTCATTTCTGGACTTGGGAGTATGGAAATTGGTGTGAAGGATAGTATAGTCATGATTAAAAATGATCTGCGTAGGCAAAATAAAAAATCCCTAATAGTGTAGAAAGGGGGGGCTAATGTTTATATAGGGTGGGTAGGGGGTAAAGATACGGAGTTTGGATTTTTATGGCTCAACCACAACTAAACGGCTAAATAGATCGGGATAATTGAACTCTGGCCGGGAATATTTCATATGATTTTTTTACTCGTGAAAAGTACAGTTCCCCTGGGATACAGTTTTTTTGTTCACTTTTTTATAATGAAGCATGGGTCCCATGACAGCTCATTTTCGTGCAAAGCAAAAAATTCTTTATGCATTGGAATAAACTCAAGAAAAACAGTATTACACATTTTTTTGCAAAATATTGACTTGATTTTTTGCATTTTGGTAGTTGAAGAGAATGTCCGAATAATATTCATACGATAGTATAGTAGGTCCTGTTTGTCTAGGTATCGTACCTTCATAAGCCTAAACCACGGGTAGCGTGCTCGGTCTACGATCGATGAGGTTATGTGACTTTTGCAATGGTCTATCATGGGATTGCTGTTAATAAAATTATATCGTGTCTTTCTGGCTGCATTTGGATTGGTTAGTACACCATAACTTCAATGGACCCGTGTGGAAGGTCATGGCCCATTCTCCTTAATATGAAGGCATGTGCCCCAGCAGCGGAGACATTAAAATAGATTGATGATGGTTACTGATGAGACCGTAGAGAATGCCTATCTACCTACTTTTTGACACACAATTTTGCGATGTAGTAGGTACTCGCGGACGTAGTCGCGGCCGGCCATTCATATTCCTATTTCTACTATCCCCACTATTATTATAAATGCGAAATGCTGAAATTTGTAATGGAGGTAGTTTGAGACAATGCTTCCGGGTGCTCCTACTAATTACTCCTACTGATAGGAGCACCGGGACACCCATAAGAATAAGAATAAGAATAAGATGATCCTGATCCTGTCCTGATGAATCATGTCCTGATGCTAGGAAAGACATAGGCAAATTGTAACCGCGGGAATAAGGCTCATTCCCATGGTAAAATAAATTTTAGCTCGGGCAAAGCTGTAGAATGGAATTGGTATTTAAGGCGATAGTTTGAGTTCATGGGAGGGATGATATTTAGAATAGGACAGTTTAAGGCCCTGGAAAGGATATATTTTACTTTTTACCGCGGGAAATCTCATTGTATGGAAAAATCACTTTAAGCGCAGGCTAATTTGGGGGCAGAAATTGGTATTTAAGTAAATAATTTGAGACCCTGGCAAGGATTATAATAGGCTACTTTTACTTTTTACCACAGGATAGCATCATATTCCCACGGGAAAATCAATAAGTACGTATTATTTGTTTGTCCGTCTTTCATGTCCAAACGGACTAACGGATCAATGTGATTTTTGGTACGGGGGTAGATTGGGAGAGAGACATAGTTTATCCCGGAAAATATTACCTACATTCCATCAGGATAATGTCGTGTAGAACACGTGGGCGAAGCCGCGGGCGGAAAGCTAGTTATTTATACAAATACCTACAAATAAATTTTTTATGACTTTTAGTGACGGATTCGCTGCTACTTGATTTATCCAAGATTGAACCCTGACTCACGAAAGGAATATTAACATGAATTCGGATATTTTTACGAATCGTTAAAAAACACGATTCGGTATGCAATGAGAACATCCATTCGTCATGATCATGTCATGACCTACCGCCTTTTTTGACGAATTGTCTATAACGGAAGACAAAGTTAGTCTGCTTTGTATTACCTAAACTAGGTTTACAGTATCGCTTAAATTAAAACTGCTATTCCACAGAGATGTGATTACCTCCACCTATATGGATGGAATGGATTGCTATTCTAATGTCCCTGGATTTGTGTCATTTTGAGGCAGAGCAGCGTCCGGGCGTGATCTGCTTAAAATCCGGTCTTGAAGTTGAAATTCGTGTAAATTATCGTCGCTCGCCGTTCTAGGTACCGCGCTTTGTGGGTTTTTTATATCCACAACGGTGTAGCACTTAGCTTTCATCACACCTGCTGGCCTAGCATGAGCGGCTTATAACACGCGATATGATATGGTACGGCATGCCGTCTTGCTTACACCTTAGTGGGGTAAGCAAGACAACTAGCCGTACCATTTCATATCGCGCGTTATAAGCCGCTCATGCTAGGCCGGCTGATGCTAAGTAGTGATAAGACTGAAGGTGGAAGCGCACTGCTCCCGGAATTCTCAATCACTGAGAAACTGGCTATCTTACTCTAACCACAGAATAATATTTGTCTCTAACTGCCGGAACACACTAATGATGAAAACATCATTGTTATGGCGACTGACATAAATAAGATAGTGCTAGCTAGCCAGGCGGACTGAGAACAAGTCCTACTACCAACCACAGCGTTATACAGAAATCTGGATTTTAAAATCCGATGTTTTCGAGTTGCCTTCGGATGAGAAGGAAAGCACAATGTGTGAAGTTGGCGTGTGCTGATCAGTACGATA
Organism: Crambus lathoniellus; assembly: GCA_949710035.1. NCBI lineage: Eukaryota > Metazoa > Arthropoda > Insecta > Lepidoptera > Crambidae > Crambus > Crambus lathoniellus. The sequence continues at coordinate 34,410,341 of OX453297.1, forward strand.
AGTATCCAATCCACTAATAGCTACGTGCTTGATTGTCCCTGTTATGAGTATTGCTGGCCTTGAACAGCGCAAAATAAAAAAAAAAACGGATTAGCGAAGCGAAACGAGAAAAACGGCTTAACGGAACGAAATCTTGGTACCTTACCTGACACACATGACAGAGCAGTTTTTGCAAAAAATAAAGTAAAATATCTTCAAATAAAAATAAAACAAAACCACATCAAAAAAGTAAGAAATAATTCCTCACCAAATAAATAACGTAAGTACTTTGAAGTCGGGCGTGAAACATGTACAATGTTTTGTTGTTTTTGTTAAAACCCGCCCGACTTCAAAGTACTTACGTTATTTATTTGGTGAGGAATTATTTCTTACTTTTTTGATGTGGTTTTTTAGAAGGCGGTTTAATTTTTTTATAAAAATAATTTTTATTTCACTCTTTTTAGTGCATCGTGCAGGCAATTTACGTGTTTTCTGGTAAATAGGTATGTGATCAAACTCAAAACCTCCTTTTTCAAAGTTGGTTAAAATACCTTGAGGTATCCCCTTTCCAACAAAACAAGAATCATCTAAATCGGTTTATAAACAAAGGAGTTATGCCTAAAGATACGTATTAAATTCACATAAAGTGGTAACGAAAACGACAGTATTTTCAAGATTTCCTGAAAACTACTGAACCGATTTCGAAATTTCAAAAAATGGGACCAACTTGGAAACCAACCTGATGTAATAACGTTTGAACCATTTCAATCGGTTCAGCCGTCTTCGAGTAATCGGTGGACATACATAAAAAAAAAAAAAAAAAAACATACATAAAGACGAATAGAGAACCTCCTCCTTTTTGATTTAGAAGTCGGTTAAAAACTTAGTCCCTCTTAATTGTACGTATAACACTAGCATTGTTTTCTATGCATATAATAACATATTTATACATTGTTGTAAACACACAAGCACACCCTCGCACGCACACATACCCACGCATGCACACACACACACACACACACACACAAACAAACTCATGCACACAAACACACACACGCACACAATATTCTCTCTGTAAGCTTGATAGATGTTAGAATAATTAAAGTTATAATAAGTTGTTTAGTGTTCTTACGAGTATGTACCTAGTTAAGGATGAAAATGGAAGAGCGGAGTCCCCTGATACAGGCATTTGTATGCTTAAAAGGAGACACCGGTCACTAGCTAATGTAAAACATACTTTATATTGAAATAATTTTTTTTATTTTTTTATTTATTTATTTTATTATTATTATATTATTATACGCCAGCGAATTTGGTTGCGAATATTGCGATACGATTCCGTGTGCTGCACTACCAACTACCATTCAATTGAGGGTGAATGACTTCGTTACGCGTCCTTGCACTGCTCAAGTGCACATTTATAACCTTCGCTACCTATGCCTCGCTTCTTTTGCGCATATATCCGGTAGAAACATTCTCACCTTTCTACATGTTTTCTACATGCTCTTCCTATCCGAGCCGATCTATTGTGCTCTCACGGAGCAGTTTTCATTCAATTGAAATTAGAGCTAACTCCGCCTGTCGTGTCAAATGTATGAAAACACAACTCCGATCCGCTCATCTCCGCTTCAATGGGCAAGAAGCCTAGGCTGTTTATCTACCAAAGCGGAGCGCAGTTGCTGAGTGGTGTGAGAGTTTTAAATCTACCGATAGAACTGCATAAAATCATGTCTACCGACGAGGAGCGGAGTTTATATGCACTTCTTTTGGTTGAATTTTAACTCGTTTTGCTTTGGGAGTCTGTCCTCTGTCCCAGACTCAGTCTAAAGTTGTTTAGGTATCTGCATTATTACAGCCTGTATTGTTGACAACGTCCAATTTAGATTCGACAAGATCGCTCGTCCGAATCATAATGCTTACGTGCAAACGTTACATTTTGCGTAATTTCCGCGCGCTTGCGACAGAATAAAAGTTACGATCAGTCGTACAAGGACCTTTGCCGAACTAGCCTGGCATTTCGAAATTTTGCAAACTTCGCGTGGACATGATAGTTCTGTCCGATGTCGAACGTTATTTTCTGACTTAAACAGTTTGTTTTTAGGTTGGTTTTGCAGTTCAAAACTCTTCTTTCTCAAAGTACCTATATTAGTAATTTTTAGCCATCATGTGGTTTGAGTGTGTTCAGACGATTGACTCTTCCTTTGTTATATTAATGGTATGTACTCGTAGTTATACAAAGATAACATGTATTATATCTTTCGATCAACAGTACTATGTGTTATTGTTGATCGAAGATTATATCGTATTTTTTTCGATTAAAAACAGCTTATTAATTCGTAATATCCAGTAAGCTCGGAACGGAACGTGCTCACATTTGGCCACACAAACAATAAAACTGAATTTTTTTATCAAATGACGCGAGCTTATAAATTTAATAAAAGTGAATCGCTAAATGTGCTGCTTAGCACAAAACTGGGGAACGGCTGAACGGATTTGGATGAAATATTACATAGAGATAGACTCTGACCCAGAGTAGGTTGTTGCATTTTGTCCCAATATTCCAACCAGAACCCGATTATATTCATCATCATCATCATCAGCCATTTAATGTTCCCACTGCTGGAGCACTGGCCTTTCTTATAGATGGATAAGGAGAATGGGCCATGGACTCACCACGCGGGCCCAATGAGGGTTGGTGGGTATTAACGACTGCAAAGCCAGGCGTTAACGTGTCTGTCGAGGCACGGAGGAGCTTTAGATGAAAACACAGAATTTATATTAGTAATGAAAAGTGTTTGGTCACCCATCCCGTGACCGACCATTGCGAAAGTTGCTTAACCTCAACGGTCGCAGGTCGAATGCGGTGACCACTGCGCCACGGGATCCTTACCTAAATTAAATTAACAAACACGTTTTGAAAACTCGCAATTATCATGCGAAGGTGAAAATATTAATTAGGTAAGTACCTACTTACTAGCAACTAGTAAGTAGGTACTACTTACTGCTTTTTGACTGATAACCTTATCATAAAGTTAAAAGGATGAATGATTCAATCAAATGGACTCGGTTCGTATTTTTATCAGTTAGTGTATGACGTTTAAGAACAAAATATAATAAGTCACAATGACCAATACTACAGTGTAATGTAAATTGTAATACTTACTATAGTAGTATAGTGTAATAGTGTTTTTTTAAATATTTTGTTCATATTTATTGATGAATGATGACTAGCGGCCTCCCGCGGTTTCACCCGCGTTGTTCCCGTTCCCGTGGGAATATCGGGATAAAAAGTATCATAAGTGTTAATCCAGCCTACAATCTATCTCTGTTGCAAATTTCAGCCAGACCCGTTCAGTAGTTTTTGCGTGCAAGAGTAACAAAAATCCATACTACAGCCAGACATCCATTCTCACAAACTTTCGCATTTATAATATTTGTAGAATATAATATTGTATGTAATGTAATGTAAATATCGTCACATTTAATTTTTGATAAATCTAATGAGTTTCTTGAGTTGAATGGAGCGGATGGCTGCAAATAACTCACATCACAGCCGCTTTTTGTGGCGCTGCCGCCTTCGAAGCATATGTTCAGCTAGGGTTGCCACGTCTTAAATCCGTAAAAACCGGACTCACCAGCTAGTTTATTCGAACTCTTGGGTATCAAAACCGGACACCCTAAAAAACCAAAGCCATATATTTTGCACTCCCTCGACTGTCGCCGCGCGCGCCACGACCGGCGAGATCGCGAGTTGGCCAAAGACTTCTCATATAGCCGGAAGGGTATCCAAAACACTCGACTCTGCACGGCTTTACATACATACGATACGGCCATACGGGCGTTTTCCGCAACTCGACGTCTTATTACGCCTATTTTGCGTCAGGACCTGAGGACCTAAACTGATCTGCTTTGCTTATTCGTACCACGACAGCTTAATATCACTGACAGCGATTCAGTATTCAGTGATCATTCAATGACATTTCACAGCCACTAAGCTGTCATGAACTCTTATTTGACTTATAACCCGATCGATTTGACATGACACCTGCAGGTTATACCCGTCCCTCTCACTCTCCGGGCATGACAGAACCGAGTGAAAGAGACGGGTAGAAGAAATATGGACACAAACCGTTCGGTCATTCACATTTAGCAATTCATTTGCGATCCAGTTTTTAGAAGGTCCTAGACGAAAGAAAGCAATTCATTTTAGGAACCTATTCTGCATCGCGCTATTTTTGAATCGCTGTCTTAAAGTTGATGGTAGGCACCCAATCCGGCTTTATCCGGAGGCCTGGTAACCCTATGTTCAACAATGGACTCAGAATGGCTGATGATCATGATGATTCAACCGCCTCTGTGGTCTAGTGGTTCACACCACCGATTTCAGACCAAGAGGTCCCGGGTTCCGGTCCCAGTGGGGGTACATATTGTATTCGGTTTGGTCATGGCCCGCTATTATTTCTCGGCTGCTTGCGCTCCTACGCAACGAGTGAGATAGAAGATGGCTTTGGTTTGGTTGGTGGTAGGACTTGTTCTTAGTCCGCCTGGCTAGCTACCACCATCTTATCTAAGTCTGACGCCATAACAATGATGTTTTCAGCATTATTGTGTTCCGGCAGTTGAAGATAAGATAGCCAGTTCCTCAGTGATTGAGGATTCCGGGAATAGTGCGCTTCCACCTTCAGCCTTATCACCGCTCTGATCAGGACCCCGTTGTGGATAAAAAAAAAGTTTCTTGAGCCCGATCTTCTTTAACAGTTAAGAGTCTTGAATGGGTTTAACGATTCAGAAACTATTCCATTCATTTTATTTATGTGTAAGTAGGTAGAGAGAGACACAAATAAAATGAAAATAAAAATATTAATTCTATCTAACTACTGTGTCAATATGATGAGTTGAAATGCAAAGAACAGTAGTTTACTCTAGTAAACAACATGTTATAATCAATTGTCACGAATGTTGGTCAAACCATAATCATCTGATGTTATCTTTGTTATTTGTCTAATATTGGACTTTTCTGTAAATATCTAGATAACACGCACTCGATAAGAAAAACTAATGACAAACATTGTATTGTATGTAAGCAGTCAGCGTTAAAATGATGTAAGCAATGATACCTACCAAAAATAGAAAGCATAATTATTCACTTTTTGAAAAAGTAGCCTGAGAATAATCTTCTACATGTCATTCATTACCTTTTTTTCTATACATTATTCGTGAATTTGAGATTAATCATCTTTAGTATACTATCCAAAAAATATAAAAATTATGAATATTTTGTTTTGAATTTGTTTATAGTCGAGTGAAGATACGAATATCGTGTTTTCAAACTTCAACATGTATTATTATCTGCTCAAAATAAAGAATATTTGATTGTTTACTTTGAATAAAAAATAGGTTAATTTCGATAATTTCGAAGATCCTACCCTTAACCGGAGCAGGAACTAATTCGATTCGATGATGAGATTCGAGATGCGCGAGTTTTAAGCAGGTTTCCGAGCCCTGGCTCAATGGCGTGGGCCTGGACCGTTTACCCTGAAGCCAAGGATGTTTGTTTAGGATTTGATCAAGGGCATTATGGATAAATTTTTGCCCCTCAGCACTGGTATAGTGCGACAAGCTTTTCTGTTCCGGTGATAATCTTTGGAACTAAAACAGTTTTCATAGGACAGTCCATTTTGACAGCTAATTTCGTATTGCAAGCGGCTCCTCTGTCACTGCTGTCACCGGAACAGACAGGTGTGTGGGACTATAGCATGATGAACTTAAGAAAGATTTTGTCTATATCGAAACGTCAAAAATGACATTTCATCGTAGACAAATCTATTGTTCGGCTGTTAATTATTTATAGACTTTCGAGGTAGACACAACTCTTCTTGGGTTTGTCATGCTACGCGTGCTGGGCCGCACCGCAGGCCTAGAATGCTTGTTTAGGATTTGATCAAGGGCACATGGAGGCATTTGGGGGCGCCCCAGAATCAGGAGCTCGGGGCACAGAATGAATAATAGTACACTGGTACAGAAAATTCACTCCGCTAAACCATTTAAATAAATAGCAACTCTAAATACAACGCAATAAAGTGGAATTCAGCTTGTACGACGCTAATTACGAACGGCCAGACGTTGCACCTCTTTCTACCGCATATATTCTAGCTCTTTGCGGAACTTATTTCTATGTACTTGCGGGCGAGAGTAGCCCGCAAATATCGCATCGAGTGACAGACGCTTGCCCGGGGCAGTCAGCCCCTTCCGCCCCTCGGTTAGTCCGCTGCTTAGAACAAAGGGTTTCTTCCCACGTGCGCCCCGCCCATTTGCTACTTCTAATGTCTTTCTTCTGTACTATGGTCAAGGTGTTACTAGGCCTCTGGTTTTTGACTTGGTGAGGTCAAGGTTAATGGTTACTTTAGCGAATAATTTTATTAAAAGAACAACAATAATAATAATTGTGCGTGAACGTTATTGTAGAGTTCATCATCTCATCATCATCAGCCATTTTAATGTACACACTGCTGGGGCATAGGCCTTCTTTATGGATGGATAAGGAGTAGTTGTAGAGATATTAAATTACTTTTGGAAATAGGTTTTCGGTAAAGCGAGTTCTGATTAATAGCAAATTAAAAACTGTATCGATATTGCGGGCGGTTACTAGTTATTCACTCATTATCTTAAAATTATTAACTCAATTTTATAACTATCATGGATCTGTATAATCATAATTTATCTTAGTTTTATTGGTACTTAATTGAAACAAAGGAATCATTAATTTAATCCTTCAAGATAAAGTCACTGATTTGGCGGATGATGAACTTTTATGTAAGGTCCTTAATATATGATAAAAAAAACTCAGATTAACGCATTTAATCCGTCTAGTGGTGCCGAGTGACTGACCTCGGAATTCGGATCAATGCGATGCTGGCGATGCGGAGGCGGTGTCAATGGCCGATTATTTGATAACAACACAGCTGCTTGAACGGAAATGACCTAATAATAATTCTTCTTTTGTATATGTTACCGGAAAAGCCGATTCTAAGAACAAACTAGTTCACCGCGTTGACATTTAAGAGAGCGGGTTTGCTCGGAAGTCCTGTTCCTTTTTCCTTTTCTACTAAACTTTAGGTATTTTGAATTTAAGTGAAACAACCATTAGGTATTTTGATTTTAGGTAGGTATTTTGAAAGTAGGTGTTTTAACGTTAGCTATTTTAATTTTAGACATTTAGATACATACCCCATTTTATGTTATAAATTTTCAGGACTGACCGTTGAACTTGGCACCAATTTAGATCTCACTTCTTTTGTCGTTGAAGTCAACAACCAAAGCATATTTCATAATATTGAAGCTCTCACTTCACATTTATGTTCTTGATGGGATAAAATGAACTACGTTACCACCCCCGTATTTAACGCGAGCGATGCGACAGGCAAAAGCTAGTTTTTACAAGCTTTTTATTAACTAGCCATGTTTGTTAGTTAGTTTGTTAGTTAGTGGGGGACAAATCTTGCAAGCTTAATTTGACCCACTTCCCAGTGTCCGATGGAGCTGAAATTTTGTATACCTACAGGTTTGGTTTAGATGACAATACAATATTAAAGTACGGTCAGCAAAAAAGCTTGTCCTAAAAATGAAATTTTTACTAAAAACTTATTATTAATCGCCTTTCTTTTGTTTGCAGTTGCTGTGGTCGTTTTGCGGGTGCCTGCTGGTGTCTTTACTAGTTGTATTTTTTTACTATTATAGAAGATGGAAGTCAAAAGGTAAGTAACCAACTCATTACAGTTTCAACTGATGCCTAGCAATTAGTATTAATTGTCTATTGCTGGAATAGTCCTTCGATAATCAACTATCGCTACTAGATGATACAGATGCATTGCTATGCAACTACACAAGACATTACAGGCTATCGTAATTGCACATCTGTTTGCTGACCTTTGTCACAGAATGTGTAATAGTATGCCTTTGTTTAATTTGCTTTGTTACCTACACCTAACCTACCTTCAAGTCACAATGAAGAAAAAACAGCCTTTGAGGAGTTTCTTCCGGGTTCTTCTCGATACAAGTTTTCCCGCGTTAGGGCTTTCTGAACCGATGGCGTAGCTTCTTGTTGTTACAGCCTAGAGCCTAGACTGAATCAATATTTTTTTATATTTTTTAATTTTAATGTTTTGAAACTAGCTGAAATCGGCTCCGAATAATTATTATCAATATGTATACTATACATATTTATATTGAATTTTGTCTCTCTTCCCAGAACTGGCCGGTGGTATAGTAACTGGCGCCGCCAGCGAACCAGCAAAGAGGTTCAGAAAACGGGACAAAATGCTCTTCTACGGCCGAAGAATGCTTCGAAAAGTCAAATCCATCTCCAACTCAGGCCAAGGCAGGAAAAGGCGGGCTGTCATGAGATTCGCCAGAAAACTGCTGCAGTTGAAAAAGGAATCTGCGCCTGAGCAACTCAAGGTCGGTTTTTGCACAATAGTTTTCATTGTTGTATTTTTTTTCTATTGAAGCGCGAGAGTCAACCGACCGTCACGGTTTTTTGTTTACATAGCGCCTTCTGTTGAAGAAACCTGTTTTTGTTATTTATAGACTAGTTGTCAACGATAATATAGATAGTAATTGATATGGGCAAATATATTGTAAACACACGTAGTATTTTGATTACCTACATAATTTATCTTATAGGTTTTCTTTATGCGTGGTACAGTCAACACACTGGAATTTATACAATATCATTATATGTCAAGGTTATTATGATGAGATATTTTTACCCAATGAAAGTTGCTTTATTTCCAATTGGCAATAAGCCTGTATGGTAGCCTACCATACCCACCCACTATTGGTCATTTGTCATGATGACCGATCCTTATGGAAGGTCAGTGTCAACTGGGAAACTTTTATATATTTTTTTTGTAGATAGGTAAGCGCTTGCCCGCTATCTCGCCTGATGGTAGGTCTGTATCGTCGTCTCCTACCGAGAGGAGATACCACAACGTGGCTGATGATGATATAACTACTTAAATTATTATTCTCACGAAGGCTTTTCTGTCAACTGTAACTATGCCATGCAGTACCGTTGGAAATCGTCTAACGTACCTTCGTGAGATATCAACACTGACACATGCTGAACTAGATACCTTTTGATGCAGACATGTGGAATTTTGTGTTAAGATGTTTTTGTACTTTTGTCATTTAAGTTAACTATTTCCATGTCCACTGTCTGTGTCAAATAAATAATATGATTTGATTTGATTTAGTTACGCAAGTTTATCACTGTAAACCGAAATTTCTCAGGTGCTAGAACCACCAGCGGAATACTTAGAAGAAGACTTGACGAGCGACGACCGGGTCCCGCCTGACGCGCTGTACATGCTGCATAGCATCAGAGTATTCGGGCATTTCGAGAAGCCGGTGTTCCTTATGCTGTGCAAGCACACGGAGATCCTCAACCTGCCTGCTGGTTCCTTCCTGTTTAAAGTCGGTGAGTTATGACTGTGTGGATAGAACCGCCAGTGGAGTACTTAATTGAAGAATTATGATCTGACGAGCGATGACCGGGTCCCGCCAGTCGCCCTGTAAATGTTGTATAACATCGGAATATTCGGGCATTTCGAGAAGCCGGTATTCCTTATGCTGTGCAAGCACACTGAGATCCTCAACCTGCCTGCTGGTTCCTTCCTGTTTAAAGTCGGTAAGTTATGTCTGTATGGATAGAACTGCAAGTGGAGTACTTAATTGAAGAATTATGATCTGACGAGCGACGACCGGGTCCCGCCTGACGCGCTGTATATGCTTCATAGCATCAGAGTATTCGGGCACTTCGAGAAGCCGGTGTACCTTATGCTGTGCAAGCACACGGAGATTCTCAATCTGCCTGCTGGTTCCTTCCTGTTTAAAGTCGGTGAGTTATAACTGTGTGGATAGAACCGCCAGTGGAGTACTTAATTGAAGAATTATGATCTGACGAGCGACGACCGAGTCCCGCCTGTCGCCCTGTAAATGTTGTATAGCATCGGAGTATTCGGGCATTTCGAGAAGCCGGTATTCCTTATGCTGTGCAAGCACACTGAGATCCTCAACCTGACTGCTGGTTCCTTCCTGTTTAAAGTCGGTGAGTTATGTCTGTATGGATTGAACTGCAAGTGGAGTACTTAATTGAAGAATTATGATCTGACGAGCGACGACCGGGTCCCGCCTGACGCGCTGTATATGCTTCATAGCATCAGAGTATTCGGGCACCTCGAGAAGCCGGTGTACCTTATGCTGTGCAAGCACACGGAGATCCTCAATCTGCCTGCTGGTTCCTTCCTGTTTAAAGTCGGTGAGTTATGTCTGCATGGATAGAAACGCCAGTAGAGTACTTAATTGAAGAATTATGATCTGACGACGACCGGGTCCCGCCTGTCCTTGTCCTGTAAATGCTGCGTGGCATCAGAGTGTTCGCACTTTGAGAAGCCGGTGTTCCTCGTGTTATGCAAGCACATGGAGATCCGTAACCTGACTGCTGGCTCCTTCCTGTTTAAAGTCGGTAAGTTATATCAGTGTGGAACCTCCAGTGTTATACTTAAGGAAGACTTTTGATCTGAAGAGTGATGACAAGGTCCCACCGGACGTTCTGTATATATTGCAAAGCATCAGAGTGTTTTGTTTGGCCACTTTAAGAAGCCGGTTTGACGCCCTGTTTGGCGCAGTTTCCGCCTTACCCGCCTTGTACGCAAGAGTTTCCGGTTTCGATCCCCGCATAAGACAATCATTAAGTTCTATAACAAAACTATCTTTCTGGAGAGAATTTTCATACAATAATGTTATGTGATATGATAAATCTATGGTCTTCAGATAATTGCTGGAAGGTCATATGTTTGTTTCCTAATCGTATACCAACTGGCATGTTATCTCATTTGTTGACCAGTTTCTTGTCAATCATTTTCATTACACAGTCACCCGCTATAGGTCGATGGTCAAATATTTTCCTAAGAGCTTTTAATGTTGAATTCTGAAATCTTCATTATGTAAATTTCTTCTTCATTTTAATTTTCTCCATCATCATGAGAGAACTCCAACGGCGAATATTAATAAAAATGACAATGGAAACCTATTGTTTCTCACACTCATGTTAATTGGACACCACTCACATTAAACAATTTACAGGCGACACCGACGAAAACGTGTACGTGGTGCAAACTGGGCGTGTCAATGTGTACATCACGAACCAGGACGGCACCAGCTTGTCGCTGAAGATCGTGCGCGCTGGAGAGAGCGTCACCTCATTGCTTAGTTTCACTGACGTACTGACGGTATGGACATACAATTCTTGACCATCATCTTTACATTTTATAGCTGTCACAACGGCTGGGTAAAGGCCTCATATTCAGAATATTCCACCACATTTTTCGGCAATATGTCGATCTCAGTAGCTAACATTAAGACTGTTTTCGGCCTTTCTTAATCACAAGTGCGGGAGTGTTTTTTGCTTCTACTTATGAAGTAAATCCGCTCTATTGAACCATTGAACCTATCAGTGACGACATTCAGTAGTAGTAGTACAGTATGGGCCTAAAGTACAAAGGAGCGAGCAATATTCACATAAGACGGTCTATGACACTGCGAGCCGTAAAAAGAAAGAAAGAACTTCTCCTTTGCTGTGCTTTAATAAGACCCAAAACTACTTAAGACCAAGCTTGAGGATATAGTTCTAGGCCAGTTCTGACTTAGTACAGTTCTGTAAATAATATCAGGGTTAAAAGGGTTTAATATGTTCTGTTGTTTCCAGGGTCACTCCCAACCATACAAGACTGTGAATGCGAAAGCTCTTGAAGACTCGCAAGTGATAAAACTACCAATGAGAGCGTTTCAAGAAGTATTTAAGGAATATCCCGATATATTCGTGCGGGTTATTCAGGTATGTTACTACGGCCACTGTTAACTATTGTTTACATCTTTTTCATCCTTAACGGGGTAGCACTTACCCTCGTATCTATAGTCAAGTCAAGTAATGTCCTGAGTAAAAATCGTTATTTAGAATTGTCATTTTTATACAATAAACAAAACCTTTATTGAAATAAGAACTTTCAAAAGTAACTTGGCTAAGTATTCTTACTTTTAAAAGTTCTTATTACATTTAAATTCTTGTTTATTGTATAAGAACGACAATTCTAAATAATGAGTCGAGAGTCAAGAGTTAAATTTGTTTATTCAATTTAGATTGTTATTTACAATACTTGTGAACGTCATAGGAGCTACGCCATCGGTTCGCAAACCCTACTGAGTTTTACTCAAGACAATACTTGACTTGACTAAACATAGATACGAGTGTTAGCCTTCATCACACCAGATGTTAAGTGGTGGTGAAAGCGCACTACTCCCGGAATCCTCAATCACTTGAACTGGCTATCTTAAAAAGTTTCTGCTTCTTGTCTTAGATTATTATGGTGCGACTGCAGCGAGTCACGTTCACGGCGCTACATCAGTACCTGGGTTTGAGTGCCGAGTTGGTGAATCCGGTAAGATTCCCGGAAGGGAAATAGCTATTGATAGAATAGGAAGTACTTGTAGAATGGAAAGAAATTTTGCTATATGTAAGTTAGTTATAGTACTGGTTGTTCTAAGAGCTTAACAGAATAAAAAATAAAAACAAAATGCGCACACAAAATGTAGGCTTCATAATTAAGTGCTGTTTTTATACATATATTTTATTCTATTTCTTTTTTTTGCTCGCTCCAGCGAGCAATGGAGAGAGCAATGCTTGGTATTTCCCTGCTCGATCGAATCAGAAATGATGAGATCCGCAGGAGAACTAAAACAACTGACATCGTGGCAAACCCATTTGCGTTTCTGGGTGTTAGTTATTATTTTTATATAATTTATCAATTTTTGTTGTCCTGATATCCGTAATGCTTAAGAGGAAACCTTGAGGAGAGAATTGAAATTACTCTCTTTCTAGCTATTCCCCCCCCTCTCGAACCGCAAATACTTATTAAAATATTAAGACCCGAACCGTAAATACTTATTAAGAGTATACAAAATCAACGGTTCGTAGTACCCTGATTTCTTTCCCAAAAGATGACTGACTAAATTACTTTTTTTATCAAATATTACAGTAAGTAAGTAAGCGTTTTTATTGGCCCATAAAGCACATACAATAAAAAAAATAGAAAATATACACATTACGTGGCGATAATGAGCCAATCAGGACCCTCCTCAGCTTATGCTGTTACAGTGTGCAACATTGCTCACTGTAACAATAAAGAAAGGCTTTGCCGCGTTTCTATGTTTAATTTTTTTATATACTTAACCCTAGATTATATAAAATTCACTACACACAATCCATATTCCATCCACGTACATATTTATTCTAGCCGGTAGACCTAGGGGTCCACCGGCTAAAAACATTTGAAGTCTAATTTTGTCCATAAATGGGCAAAATGATAATATGGTCTTCAAATGTCAAATGAAGCCCATGCTCAATATGCTCATATCCACATCTTTACCTGGTAGCCTCCCTAGTCAAATTTGTTTTTTGGATGTTTGAACACAGCGGAAAATCTGTAGTGATTAAGCTAACTTACCTCTCAATTAGATCTGCATCTCCGATGATTGTTTAGGGCAAGGAGAAACGCCGTCCTACCACAGTGGCGTCCTCTCCCGGCAAGACTGGAAGAGCGTCCGTGGTAGACAATAGTACCACCATGCATTCCCCGCATCACAGCGAGAAGTGCTTCCCGGAACATCTGGTAAGTGATGTGCCACTATACTCTGTAAAATAAAGCTTGATTAAAATGACAGTTCATTGGTGCAAAGCAAAACGTTGCTTCTGCACACGGAATTGGGTCTAATTTTCTAGCATAAGCTACATTAAAAATGTCTGATGATGTTTCTCTTGAGCTTTATTCCAATAGCATAAAGAACTTTTTGCTTTGCACGAATGATCTGTCATTTTAATAAAGCTATATTTTACAGACTATAATACCACTAATACAATAAATCTGTAAAAAGTTTGTTTTGTTTATTTGTTTGATTGAAAGTGTGCTAATATCTGGATCCGATGGATTGCGTTGGATGTAGATGGATTAGAACAAAATAATACAAAAGTATGCGATTGTGTTTAGCGCAACTATAAAGCCGATTGAACTCGGTGTACATATTCGCAACTTTTCACAACATCAGTTAACATTTAATAGTTGTGCCTTACGTTTAGTTTCAATAACTTATCTTCAGTAAGAGGAGCTTAGATGCCCAGATATTTTTGTTTATCAGTCCAAAATAATAATGGTTACTCAGTAACGTAACTAAAGTAGCCCTTTTCTCGTCAGGAATATATTATTGAAAATGGCCGTTAGTGAGTAATACATAAAGGTACAGATAGACTTGAGCATTCACTTATAACAGAACATCGAGTATTCGCCGTTTTTAAATTTGTTGAACTGAACAACGAACATAGCCAAGCATGAGCCAAATATCGCTACGAACATTTTCATGATCTTTCTAGCGAACGCTCTAGTCGATGCTCGTCAAAAAAAATCTTCTCGAAGATGGCTGAACAATGACAGAAGCTTGTCTCGGCAAAAAGTTCGATGCAAATTAACTGTCCTTTCACTAGAACGCTCGCCAGAACGGTCGTTAGAATGCTCGCCAAAACGCTTAGTTTATTTTTCTGTAATGTAACATTCGCAAGACTGCTCATTACAAGTGAATCCTCAAGTTTATCAGCACCTTAAGGTTCATATTCCCTAACTGTACATAGCATGCCCAGGATGGATCCCACCCCGCGTCGTCCCCAATCCACATACAAAGCCGGAAACCCAGACCTGACATGGTGCCCGATATTACTTCTAACACGCCGCAGGTATGTGTGTTTTGAAATAACTTGTGTGTTAAGGTACTAAATAATACTTTATGGCAAAAGTCTTTTTTAACCTGTAAGATTAGCCTTTAACTGTAAAATAATGTCACAACTGAACAATATATTAAACAAATACATACACTTACAAAAAGGTAAACAAGTGTCATTTGAACTAATTTTCTTGTAACTGCAATTTAATTAGTTTTCCTTACTATCCTCATTATTTTGGAAAGAGACTGATTGTCAATCAATACTGGGTGATACATAAAAATCTCTCGAAAATAAGATAGTTGCAGTCAAAAGGTATAAAAGCAATAGACAATAATCTCACATTATTTTGTAGCAGCAACCAGATGTCCAACCAACACCTCCGCTGCAGAGGAGTAAGGAGGGATCCTCTTTCAAAAAACATAATATGGATAACCTGGATGAACAGGTAATAGTACATTACAGCCGAGGACAGGTAAGTAAGAAATTACATTGTCGAGGATGGTTTGAAGCACGAGCCGAAGGCGAGGGCTTTAATCATTCGAGGCAAGGTAATTTGCTTACCGTACAAGGCTTGTATAGTGCTTTTCTCAAGAAATGCGAGGAAATAAAAAAAAACTGTTTAACTAAATAATATTTATTAAAATTTATATCACACATGTTCGGGAAATTATTAAATGTAAATGTTATTGTTTTCCCGGGCACACTTATGTATAAATCGCCCATAATAATATTATTTTAATGATGTATCATTAAAATACGCCAACAACACAGATTCCGAAAACGTATGCGCCTTTTTTTCACTTTTCCAAATCAGATCGTAGGTTTTCATATATCTTTCTTTTGATTTTGCTGGCAGTAAGTTTTCTGTTATTAATTTTGCTTCTGCTCTCAAATTTGGTGGAGAAGGTACATAAGTACAATGTCTGTATAATGTTTCATTGGCAGAACTCATTTTGATAATTTATTACACAATATAAACTGTATTGATATCAAATCAACCGCTGAAAATCATTCCCGCCGTTTTTTTAATATTGGTTTGTGAGGCCATGTGGAACGGTCATACAGCCTATTGATACTTACTACTTGCTACTAAAATGCGCAACTTCAATACCCGCTTCTGGGCGGTAGATGGCGCTGTACATATTTCCCATACAAAATTACTCGTAAAGGATATTTTGTCTATGATAAATCTCATTTTGTTTTTTCGATTGATGTGGTACAATACGAAGTAATATACTCTGTGCGCACCGTATTTAAAAAAAAGTTACTTAACTAATTATGATAAAATAATTACTTAGATAATAATAATAATAATGTGGCTGTATGGTGCAAATGTCCCTTTGCTTTTTCTGTTTTTATACACAGGAATAACGAAAGAAAAAATAAAGAAAAAAAGTTGGTAGTACCATTGCAGATCACTGCAGTAATGAATTTCAGTACCTACTAACTGCACTAAAATCAGTGCAGTAAGTAAGTACTGAAATCCATTACTGCAGTGATTTTCAAATTTAGAATGTTTACCTCGGAAAAGTGCCACGTACTGCATTCTTTTCTCAAATATAATATTAACATTTCAGAGCTGTAAGTGTGAAAAATTATTATCATTTTTTTCTTATTTTGATGATCAACAGCTAAATTACACGATAAGGGTGCTATGCATTACTCTGTACGCAAACGTTATCATCATCATCAGCCTATTATATTATCGTCCAATGAATAGAATAGAATAGAATAATCATTTATTCCACTTTGTAACATGGTAAGATACAGCTGTTTATAATAAAGAAAGACCACAACATATTATACTAAAAATAGTATGTGGAATTATAGAAAATAAAATTATTTTGCTGCTGGACATGGTCGCAAGTGCGGCTGCTCTCATCCAGCTCTCCCAACCACCGTGCGAAGATCATCATTCCAACTAGTCTGAGGGCATCTCACAATAGTGTCGGATGCCATCAGCTTCTCTACTTTAGCAAGGCATAACACTACAGTTACACATAATTCCTTATGGATTACAAGTAGGTAGTGCATTTCCAATTAGGTAGGGAACAGAGGAAGGGAGGTGTAATTCTTCGAGCTTAATGTATTTGACTCCAAATCTACAAACAAACAAAAGCACCCATTAGATTATATTGCTATTTTCAGATAATTTTTTACATCTGTGTACAAGTACAAGAGTAAACGCATTATTAATAGTCTTTAATATTAAACTATATAACTTATATCGTTTTATATAGTTTAGTCATTTAATTCTCCATTCACAGGCCCTAATAAATATAGCCACTGAAGCGTTCGTAAAAGAACTTGGCTTAGAAAGTGACAACGTGCTATGTGGAAATGTACAAGTACGAGATTTGCCTGCAGGGACCTACATCATGAAGGAGGAAAGTCATAAGGTATGTAACACTTATATAATACGATTTTGAACTTTAAGCTCTTAAATTTAAGAAAGTTTACACTTTAGGCACTAGGTACACTTTGTTCAAAACAATTTCACCAGTAATAATAACAGTTTCAATAACACTAACAATAAATTAAATATTTTACACGTTTTATTTATTTATATTGATATATGTTATTGTTTTGTTCCCTTTGAAAGCTGTTTTATAGTATTCCCGGTGAACCAGATATAAAACAGGTATTAGCGTGTCGTACTTTGACTGCATGGCATTGTCCCCTGAAGTTGTTATTAAACTGTGACGACGAAACACACATTCTTGTTAATATTCATTTTGTTTTTCCATTATATTTGATTTTGTCAGCAAATTAATCAATTCGATTAGAAAACTGTTTATGAACATTTAAATTCAGTTCGTATTAGTCATACAACATTGTATTAATAGATTCATTATCCTTATCACACACACTCACAATTTGCTTAACGAAATGAACAACAGATATGTTCTAAGTTCTGAACTCTTCTGGAAATAGAACACACAAAGCCAATAATGTTTGTCACGGTGGTCATACGTTCATTACATTCGCTGTTTTTGTTTAACAACTGAATCGTAATTATTTTATACCAGGTTAGAACTATACTGGAATTTTACCTGTTCATGTATTTCATCCTTTATATTAGTGAGGTTTGTAAAACTAACTATCAATGTAAATTACATTATACTTTTGTAGTGGTAACAATAATTTTATCATGAAATTACTACTTTCTTATTGGTAAATTTTTATACTCTTACCATACAGTCAAATCAGTTACAGTTCTATTACCCTTAATAAGGGCGTACGCTGCGTCAGGCGGGGTCACGTCGCGTAGTCGCTAGCGCGTAGTAAATTCAGTCCCCCTAGCATCACCAACAAAACGCGATATGATATGATAAGTTATCCCGTTTAACTGTCAAAAGACTATGGGTTTTGACGTTTGAATGTCGATAAATCGCTTTATCATGCGATACATGTCACGTTTTGGGTAGTCATGCTAGGCTTACAGCAAAATACAAAAGCACCGCTAGCTAGCGCGCGGCAGACGACCACGCGGTGCTCGTATTTTGCTGAATTGACTACGCGCGCGCGACTACGCCAAGTGATCCCGCCTGACACAGCGTACGCCCTAAAGATATTCGGCATTGATGCCTAATGCTGTTTATGCAAGGGTGTGATACCGCAGTGTTGCGGAGAGGAGCGGAAAAACGAGAGTATTCATACATTTGGCAGAAGTATTATTAACTTACTCGGCCGTTCTTTCAAGTATCAGCATGAAGACATTGCCAAAGTCAAAAACTTTTTATTCAAATAGATTTACAAAATAGTTTTGAATCGTCCAAATTTTTTTTCCTACTAATAGTTAAGGACATTTTTTAGCTTACATGATAAACGAGTGAAAAAATCTCATATGCTTTAAAAAAAGCAACTTCATTTACATATAATAGACATGTCGTTGCTAAACATGGCTCTACTCCGCTTCCTCTGCCTCACATCCTATCCTGAACGTCTAGCTTTTCATTTTAGAGTACAATTCTACTTTCTTCTATTTTAAAGGACGTAGCACTGGTTTACCTCCTTTCTGGTGCGCTATTGGTATCTCAGCGCGTGGCGGAGGGTGACGGGGAAGTCCACATGTTCACCGCCTACCCAGGTACTGACTCGATCTTTTACCTATAATTTTTTCGTAACCTCTTATTAATCTTTAATAAGTAGTCAATTAATATAGTGACTCGAAATTTAGATTTCTAAACTGTTGATATGGAATCAGAAAATTGTACGTCTTGTATTGTAGACGTAATAAGAACAGTTTTGTAGTGTAAATGAAATGTGTAAATTTTGAAAACTAACACGAAAAAAGTCTTCAACTACACTCGCGAGCAAAAGTATGGAATCACTTACTTGGAATTGACTCTGCGCGATCTTGAGTACTTAATAACTAGTTAAGAATAATAAAAATGGTACCATTTTAAAGGTTAAACTTTTAACTTTAAATTGATACCAAATTCATTTAAATCACATCATTATTTAAGGAGATATCCCGGATAAGGTGAAGGAGTAAGGAAAACATAAGGAATATGAAAAAATAATAAATAAAGAAAACAACAAAAATTTACTAATAAAATTTTTATTTGTCCTTAAAATCAAGTTTCAATATTTAGTGTTCCCTCCTCTCGCCCTAATAACTGCTCGAAGACGGTTCTTCATTGACCTAATCAGCCTCTGTATCGATTCTTGCGGGATACCTTCCCACTCCTCTATCAAAGCAGATTTCAGCTCATTCACACTTGAAGGAGCAGGATTTCTGGAACGAACCCTCCTCTTCAGTTCATCCCATACGTGCTCAATGGGATTCAAGTCCGGGCTGAGCGCTGGCCAGTCCAATGTGGCGATACCGACTTCTTCGAGGTATTCAGTTGTGGCACGGGAAGTGTGACAACGAGCGTTATCGTGCATAAGGAGGAAGTCATCACCGATATATCCCGCATAGGGAACGACATGTTCCAGCAGAATATCGGAAATGTAGCGGTCTGAAGTTAGACCGCCTCCTCGTCCCCCGCCAGGAACGAAAACAAGCTTCGTTTTACCGTCGAAGGAAATGCCGGCCCACATCATACAAGAACCGCCCCCATAAGCCACCGTCTCAGCGAAACAGCACTGCGCAAATCGCTCCCCAGGCCGCCTGTAGACCCGACCCCTTCGGTCGCTGCCGTGCAAACACATTCTGCACTCGTCGGAGAACAGGACTCGCCTCCATTGCTCAACCTCCCAATCAAGATGGGAGCGAGCAAATTGAAGGCGAGCTTGTCGGTGACCTGCCGTCAGTTTCGGGCCTGTGGCAGGCCTTTTTGGAGTCAAATTAGCTTGCTTAAGTCTTCGACGAACTGTCCACTCGCTGGCAGCTACCCCACGAATATTTCGGAGCTCCTGTTGGACGTCGACACCAGTCAAATGCCGATTTCGGAGAGAGGTTGACACGATAAAACGGTCATCCCTCTCCGATGTGCACCGGTGCCGTCCAGATCTTGGTCTCGGGATAAAGCCACCAGTCTCCCGAAAGCGTTTATAAACTTTCGAAACATAGGACTGGCTTATGTGGAGCCGACGTGCTACAGCCCGCTGGCTGAGCCCTTCTTGCAATAGGGCGACGATTTGCGCTGCTTCTGTAGGTGTAGTATCCATTGTCGTCCAAGTTCAAGGGTCAAAATAGCGGAGATGTGTACCGGTCAACGTGTGAAAGCCGACTGCTAAAGAAAATCCGATAACACGTGCTTTTATAGGGGGTCAATAGGCCGCAACTCGCGACGTATCAAACAATTGAAACATAACTGTCCACTCGCTGGCAGCTACCCCACGAATATTTCGGAGCTCCTGTTGGACGTCGACACCAGTCAAATGCCGATTTCGGAGAGAGGTTGACACGATAAAACGGTCATCCCTCTCCGATGTGCACCGGCGCCGTCCAGATCTTGGTCTCGGGATAAAGCCACCAGTCTCACGAAAGCGTTTATAAACTTTCGAAACATAGGACTGGCTTATGTGGAGCCGACGTGCTACAGCCCGCTGGCTGAGCCCTTCTTGCAATAGGGCGACGATTTGCGCTGCTTCTGTAGGTGTAGTATCCATTGTCGTCCAAGTTCAAGGGTCAAAATAGCGGAGATGTGTACCGGTCAATGTGTGAAAGCCGACTGCTAAAGAAAATCCGATAACACGTGCTTTTATAGGGGGTCAATAGGCCGCAACTCGCGACGTATCAAACAATTGAAACATATCTTTTTCCTTACTCCTTCACTTAATCCGGGATAGCTCCTTAAATACCGATGTGATTTAATTTGGTATCAATTTAAAGTTAACAGTTTAACCTTTAAAATGGTACCATTTTTATTATTCTTAACTAGTTATTAAGTACTCAAGATCGCGCGGAGTCAATTCCAATTAAGTGATTCCATACTTTTGCTCGCGAGTTTATAAACAGAAACTAACCTATTTCTTATCAGAACATCGCGATGATGGCTATCGGTTGCGCTACTAACAAAATGTATACAGTTTGGTTGCGCAAGCCAATGCTGCCTCCAATCGTGTTTGTTCTTGTGTTCCTCGCCTGGTAGGTCATGAACGCCACGGGTGTAGTGCGACCGGCGCCGCCGCCATGGTGTACTATAATCTGTAAAATATAGCTTGATTACAATGACAGCTCATTTGTGCAAAGCAAAACGTTGCTTCTGCATAAGAAATAGGGTCTAATTTTCTAGCATAAGCTACATAAAAAAATATCTGATACTTTTTTTTCTTAAGCTTTATTCCAATAGAATAAAGAACATTAGCTTTGCACGAATGAGCTGTCATTTTAATCGAGCTATATTTTACAGACTATAGTGTATACTATAGCGTGATATGAGCCTAAAGCCGGGTCTGCTGCGCCATTTTAGATTTGACGAAATGTGTCTCTGGGGAACACAAATACGAAATGAATAATATTGTCCCCCCCCCCCCCCGAAAATTATCCCTGCCCTGCCAAAAGTTATCCATTCGACTCGGCAAACAAAAACACCAGACAAAACTGTTAGTTACACTTAGGCCACGCCCCCATTTGGTTATAATAACAATGTAAAACTCAGTTGTCATCGTACACACGTTCAGTTTTCACTTTCAGTTAAAACTGTTCAGTAAAAACTGACGGTTAAAAGTGATCGTGTGTAGCGCCTATTCGCAAAACACGAAAACATGGCGCAGCAGACCCGGCTTTAAAGTGTCTTCGGTATCGAATTCATTGTTTACTTAACTCACAGGTGAAGTAGAAGGCGGATTAGCAGTGTTGACCGGCGAGCCATCTTTCTTCTCCATCCGGGCGAAGCATTTCTCGCGCATAGGATTGTTGTCCAAGACCACCGTGTACAGTATTATGAGAGAAAGACCATCTGTGGTACTGCACATCGCCAATACTGTGGTTAAAAGGCTGTCACCGTTCGTCAGACAAGTGGACTTCGCGCTTGACTGGGTATGTTTATACATTAGATGTTTCCCGTCTTCACAATATAACAAAATTTATGTTTATAAAGTCTCATTTCCCTATTACTAATAGTAGGGGAGTCCAAGAGGGGACAAAGTGGAAACATTAAAAGACCTATAATCTAATCTACCAATTCTAATAGGTTTCCGCGACGCTCGAGTAAATCTACATTTAGCATCATAGTCTCCCCTACTATAAAATATTCCTGTGCCCAGCAGTGGGCGTCGTACGGCTGATATAACGAAACTTTTAAGTTTTTATCCTGTACCGTATCGTATCCATTTGAAATCTGATAACCATTTAAATGAGATGTTTGCATACGAATTTGTCATGGTTCTTATCTGTATCTACAGGTGTTCCTAGAATCCGGTCGCGCAGTGTACCGTCAAGACGAGGAATCAGGGTCTACGTTCATAGTGCTCAGCGGTCGTCTGCGGTCCGTCATCACACATCCCAACGGCAAGAAGGAACTGGTCGGCGAGTACGGCAAAGGAGACTTGGTTGGCATCGTGAGTATCAGATTTTAAACTTTCGTGGTCAATTTCACTATAACTATTATGTATATCGGGGCCTCGAAAACAAATTTAAACATGGTAAAAATCCCGTTTTTAATAATAGTTATCGTGAGTGTCGACCTTATACCTATAAACTACATTTGTATCGCCAAGATGACGAGTCAGGGTCCGCGTTCATAGTGCTAAGCGGCTGTCTTCGGACCGCCAAAACTTATCCCAAGAGATGAAGAAAGTCGTCGGCGAATACATCAAAGGAGAATTAGTTGGCATCGTGAGTATCGACCTTATACCTATAAACTATATTTGTATCGCCAAGACGAGTCAGGGTCAACGTTCATAGTGCTCAGCGGCCGTCTGCGGTCCGTCATCCATCACACATCCCAACGGCAAGAAGGAACTAGTCGGCGAGTACGGCAAAGGAGACTTGGTTGGCATGGTGAGTATCGACCTTATACCCATGAACTATATAATTTGTATCGCCAAGACGAAGAGTCAAGGTCAGCGTTCATAGTGCTCAGCGGTCGTCTGCGGTCCGTCATCACACATCCCAACGGCAAGAAGGAACTGGTCGGCGAGTACGGCAAAGGAGACTTGGTTGGCATCGTGAGTATCGACCTTATACCTATATTTTTATATATAAAACTCTTGCGTTACCGACTGACTGATAGACAATGCACAGCCGAAATTACTGGGCGCAAAAAGCTGAAATTTGCCATGTATGCTCCTTGGACAGTGTAGGAGAGCACTAAGAGAGGATTTTTGGAAATTCCCCCTCTAAGGGGGTTAAAAAGGTGGTCCACGCAGGCGAAGTCGTGAGTGGAGCGCTAGTAAACTATATTTGTATCGCCAAGACGATTAGTCAGGGTCTGCGTTCATAGTGCTCAGCGGCCGTCTTCAGACTGCCATAACTTAAAATCAAGAAAGTCGTCGGCGAGTACGGCAACAAAGACACCACGGTGATGGCGGTGCGGGACTCCGAGCTGGCCAAGCTGCCGGAGGGGCTGTTTAGCGCGATTAACAGCTATAAACTATATTCGTATCGCCAAGTCAGCCATCAAAAGCCAGCCAAAATTTTTTCTAAGTCACTTTATAATAATATCCAGGTAGAGATGGTGACCCAAACGCGGCTAAGCACCACGGTGATGGCGGTGCGGGACTCCAAGCTAGCTAAGCTACTGGAGGGGCTGTTCCGCGCGATTGACAGCTCTACACTATATTTGTATCGCCAAGTCAGCCATCAAAAGCCAGCCAAAAATGTTTTCTCAGTTATTTTGTATGGTATCCAGGTAGAGATGGTGACCCAAACGCGGCGCAGCACCACGGTGATGGCGGTGCGGGACTCCGAGCTGGCCAAGCTGCCGGAGGGGCTGTTCAACGCGATCAAGCTTCGGTTCCCGGTCGTGGTCACGCGGCTTATCAACTTGCTGGGCCATAGGATATTAGGTACTCTTTTTACAATTTGTACTCACTGTACATACATATACATACATATACTCCGGGGGTATGCAGAGACTATGGATCGCCACCTGCTACGATCCTTGCACACTTCTCTCGCTTCATTCACATCCATCAATCTTTTCATACATGCCCGGAGATTTTTGTGACTGCGTACACCAGTCTTTTTTATTAAACCTCCTACTAGGTCCGTGTAGGTTTTTCTGGGACGCCCTTGCGCAACCGGTCCTTCCACATTCGCACAATATGTCTCTTTCGTGATTCGCCTTTCATTCATCCTCTCTAAGTGACCAAACCACCGGAGCATTCCTTTCTCAATTCTTGTCACTAAATCATCTTTCAGCCCACACCTTTCGCGAATCACTTCATTGCTCAATGTATCACTCAATCTAACTCCACATATAATATCAGTAAATTATTCTATTCTCGTCCATCTTTTACAACTATATACGTGTCTTAGGTTCCTGGCAGAAGCCGACGGCCGGTCTAGGTGCGGCGGCGGCGATCGACCCGCGACCGTCGCAACACAACTTCTCCACCGTCGCAGTGGTCCCCGTCAGCGATGACGTACCACTCACCGCATTCACGTACGAACTGTACCACTCGCTGTGTGCCATAGGTGAGTAACAATAGTCTCTTAAGCAGACACATTTCAATCTTATTCTGAAGGCACTAAGTCAACATTGACCAGCGCCCGTCGCAACACAACTTCTCCACCGTCGCAGTGGTTCCCGTCAGTGATGACGTACCACTCACCGCATTCACGTACGAACTGTACCACTCGCTGTGTGCCATAGGTGAGTAACTATAGTCTCTTAAGCAGACCAATTTCAACCTTATTTTGGAGGCACTAAGTCAACATCGACCCGCGCCCGTCGCAACACAACTTCACCACCGTCGCAGTGGTTCCCGTCAGTGATGACGTACCACTCACCGCATTCACGTACGAACTGTACCACTCGCTGTGTGCCATAGGTGAGTAACAATAGTCTCTTAAGCAGACTAATTTCTACCTTATTATTACTAAGTCAACATTGACCAGCGCCCGTCGCAACACAACTTCTCCACCGTCGCAGTGGTTCCCGTCAGTGATGACGTACCACTCACCGCATTCACGTACGAACTGTACCACTCGCTGTGTGCCATAGGTGAGTAACAATAGTCTCTTAAGCAGACTAATTTCTACCTTATTATTACTAAGTCAACATTGACCAGCGCCCGTCGCAACACAACTTCTCCACCGTCGCAGTGGTTCCCGTCAGCGATGACGTACCACTCACCGCATTCACGTACGAACTGTACCACTCGCTGTGTGCCATAGGTGAGTAACAATAGTCTCTTAAGCAGACTAATTTCTACCTTATTATTACTAAGTCAACATTGACCAGCGCCCGTCGCAACACAACTTCTCCACTGTCGCAGTGGTTCCCGTCAGTGATGACGTACCACTCACCGCATTCACGTACGAACTGTACCACTCGCTGTGTGCCATAGGTGAGTAACAATAGTCTCTTAAGCAGACTAATTTCTACCTTATTATTACTAAGTCAACATTGACCAGCGCCCGTCGCAACACAACTTCACCACCGTCGCAGTGGTTCCCGTCAGTGATGACGTACCACTCACCGCATTCACGTACGAACTGTACCACTCGCTGTGTGCCATAGGTGAGTAACAATAGTCTCTTAAGCAGACTAATTTCTACCTTATTATTACTAAGTCAACATTGACCAGCGCCCGTCGCAACACAACTTCTCCACCGTCGCAGTGGTTCCCGTCAGTGATGACGTACCACTCACCGCATTCACGTACGAACTGTACCACTCGCTGTGTGCCATAGGTGAGTAACAATAGTCTCTTAAGCAGACTAATTTCTATCTTATTATTACTAAGTCAACATTGACCCGCGCCCGTCTCAACACAACTTCTCCACCGTCGCAGTGGTTCCCGTCAGCGATGACGTACCACTCACCGCATTCACGTACGAACTGAACCACTCCCTGTGTGCCATAGGTGAGTAACAATAGTCTCTTAAGCAGACTCATTTCAACCTTATTCTGAAGGTACTAGTCAACATCGACCCGTCGCAACACAACTTCTCCACCGTCGCAGTGGTTCCCGTCAGTGATGACGTACCACTCACCGCATTCACGTACGAACTGTACCACTCGCTGTGTGCCATAGGTGAGTAACACTAGTCTCTTTAGCAGACTCATTTCAACCTTATTCTGAAGGTACTAAGTCAACATTGACCCGCGCCCGTCTCAACACAACTTCTCCACCGTCGCAGTAGTACCCGTCAGTGATGACGTACCACTCACCGCATTCACGTACGAACTGTACCACTCGCTGTGTGCCATAGGTGAGTAACAATAGTCTCTTAAGCAGACACATTTCAATCTTATTCTGAAGGCACTAAGTCAACATTGACCAGCGCCCGTCGCAACACAACTTCTCCACCGTCGCAGTGGTTCCCGTCAGCGATGACGTACCACTCACCGCATTCACGTACGAACTGTACCACTCGCTGTGTGCCATAGGTGAGTAACAATAGTCTCTTAAGCAGACACATTTCAATCTTATTCTGAAGGCACTAAGTCAACATTGACCAGCGCCCGTCGCAACACAACTTCTCCACCGTCGCAGTGGTTCCCGTCAGCGATGACGTACCACTCACCGCATTCACGTACGAACTGTACCACTCGCTGTGTGCCATAGGTGAGTAACAATAGTCTCTTAAGCAGACTCATTTCAACCTTATTCTGAAGGTTATTCAACATCGACCCGCGCCCGTCGCAACACAACTTCTCCACCGTCGCAGTGGTTCCCGTCAGCGATGACGTACCGCTCACCGCATTCACGTACGAACTGTACCACTCGCTGTGTGCCATAGGTGAGTAACAATAGTCTCTTAAGCAGACTAATTTCTATCTTATTATTACTAAGTCAACATTGACCCGCGCCCGTCTCAACACAACTTCTCCACCGTCGCAGTGGTTCCCGTCAGCGATGACGTACCACTCACCGCATTCACGTACGAACTGTACCACTCGTTGTGTGCCATAGGTGAGTAACACTAGTCTCTTAAGCAGACTCATTTCAACCTAATTCTGTAGGTACTAAGTCTAGTGTCTTAAGCAGACTCTTTCCAACCTTATCACTAAGTCAACATCGACCCGCGCCCGTCGCAACACAACTTCTCCACCGTCGCAGTGGTTCCCGTCAGCGATGACGTACCACTCACCGCGTTCACGTACGAACTGTACCACTCGCTGTGTGCCATAGGTGAGTAACAATAGTCTCTTTAGCAGACTCATTTCAACCTTATTCTGAAGGCACTAAGTCAACATTGACCCGCGCCCGTCTCAACACAACTTCTCCACCGTCGCAGTGGTTCCCGTCAGCGATGACGTACCACTCACCGCGTTCACGTACGAACTGTACCACTCGCTGTGTGCCATAGGTGAGTAACAATAGTCTCTTTAGCAGACTCATTTCAACCTTATTCTGAAGGCACTAAGTCAACATTGACCCGCGCCCGTCTCAACACAACTTCTCCACCGTCGCAGTGGTTCCCGTCAGCGATGACGTACCACTCACCGCATTCACGTACGAACTGTACCACTCGCTGTGTGCCATAGGTGAGTAACACTAGTCTCTTTAGCAGACTCATTTCAACCTTATTCTGAAGGCACTAAGTCAACATTGACCCGCGCCCGTCTCAACACAACTTCTCCACCGTCGCAGTGGTTCCCGTCAGCGATGACGTACCACTCACCGCGTTCACGTACGAACTGTACCACTCGCTGTGTGCCATAGGTGAGTAACAATAGTCTCTTAAGCAGACTAATTTCTACCTTATTATTACTAAGTCAACATTGACCAGCGCCCGTCGCAACACAACTTCTCCACCGTCGCAGTGGTTCCCGTCAGTGATGACGTACCACTCACCGCATTCACGTACGAACTGTACCACTCGCTGTGTGCCATAGGTGAGTAACAATAGTCTCTTAAGCAGACTCATTTCAACCTTATTCTGAAGGTACTAGTCAACATCGACCCGTGGCAACACAACTTCTCCACTGTCGCAGTGGTTCCCGTCAGTGATGACGTACCACTCACCGCATTCACGTACGAACTGTACCACTCGCTGTGTGCCATAGGTGAGTAACAATAGTCTCTTAAGCAGACTCATTTCAACCTTATTCTGAAGGTACTAGTCAACATCGACCCGTGGCAACACAACTTCTCCACTGTCGCAGTGGTTCCCGTCAGTGATGACGTACCACTCACCGCATTCACGTACGAACTGTACCACTCGCTGTGTGCCATAGGTGAGTAACAATAGTCTCTTAAGCAGACTAATTTCTATCTTATTATTACTAAGTCAACATTGACCCGCGCCCGTCTCAACACAACTTCTCCACCGTCGCAGTGGTTCCCGTCAGTGATGACGTACCACTCACCGCGTTCACGTACGAACTGTACCACTCGCTGTGTGCCATAGGTGAGTAACAATAGTCTCTTAAGCAGACTAATTTCTACCTTATTATTACTAAGTCAACATTGACCAGCGCCCGTCGCAACACAACTTCTCCACCGTCGCAGTGGTTCCCGTCAGCGATGACGTACCACTCACCGCATTCACGTACGAACTGTACCACTCGCTGTGTGCCATAGGTGAGTAACAATAGTCTCTTAAGCAGACTAATTTCTACCTTATTATTACTAAGTCAACATTGACCAGCGCCCGTCGCAACACAACTTCTCCACCGTCGCAGTGGTTCCCGTCAGCGATGACGTACCACTCACCGCATTCACGTACGAACTGTACCACTCGCTGTTTGCCATAAGTGAGTAACAATAGTCTCTTAAGCAGACTCATTTCAACCTTATTCTGAAGGTACTAGTCAACATCGACCCGTGGCAACACAACTTCTCCACTGTCGCAGTGGTTCCCGTCAGTGATGACGTACCACTCACCGCATTCACGTACGAACTGTACCACTCGCTGTGTGCCATAGGTGAGTAACAATAGTCTCTTGAGCAGACTCATTTCAACCTTATTCTGAAGGTACTAGTCAACATCGACCCGTGGCAACACAACTTCTCCACTGTCGCAGTGGTTCCCGTCAGTGATGACGTACCACTCACCGCATTCACGTACGAACTGTACCACTCGCTGTGTGCCATAGGTGAGTAACAATAGTCTCTTAAGCAGACTCATTTCAACCTTATTCTGAAGGTACTAGTCAACATCGACCCGTGGCAACACAACTTCTCCACTGTCGCAGTGGTTCCCGTCAGTGATGACGTACCACTCACCGCATTCACGTACGAACTGTACCACTCGCTGTGTGCCATAGGTGAGTAACAATAGTCTCTTGAGCAGACTCATTTCAACCTTATTCTGAAGGTACTAGTCAACATCGACCCGTGGCAACACAACTTCTCCACCGTCGCTGTGGTTCCCGTCAGTGATGACGTACCACTCACCGCATTCACGTACGAACTGTACCACTCGCTGTGTGCCATAGGTGAGTAACAATAGTCTCTTGAGCAGACTCATTTCAACCTTATTCTGAAGGTACTAGTCAACATCGACCCGTGGCAACACAACTTCTCCACTGTCGCAGTGGTTCCCGTCAGTGATGACGTACCACTCACCGCATTCTCGTACGAACTGTACCACTCGCTGTGTGCCATAGGTGAGTAACAATAGTCTCTTAAGCAGACTCATTTCAACCTTATTCTGAAGGTACTAGTCAACATCGACCCGTGGCAACACAACTTCTCCACTGTCGCAGTGGTTCCCGTCAGTGATGACGTACCACTCACCGCATTCACGTACGAACTGTACCACTCGCTGTGTGCCATAGGTGAGTAACAATAGTCTCTTAAGCAGACTCATTTCAACCTTATTCTGAAGGTACTAGTCAACATCGACCCGTGGCAACACAACTTCTCCACCGTCGCAGTGGTCCCCGTCAGTGATGACGTGCCACTCACCGCATTCACGTACGAACTGTACCACTCGCTGTGTGCCATAGGTGAGTAACAATAGTCTCTTAAGCAGACTCATTTCAACCTTATTCTGAAGGTACTAGTCAACATCGACCCGTGGCAACACAACTTCTCCACCGTCGCAGTGGTCCCCGTCAGCGATGACGTACCACTCACCGCATTCACGTACGAACTGTACCACTCGCTGTGTGCCATAGGTGAGTAACAATAGTCTCTCAATTGCCAGGCCGCATTCAAAACCGGCGAGCCGATCCAGTGATCTACGTTTACCCTCTCTTTGTAAACCGTTAATGATGACTCACTCATTCGGTAAGAGAAAGAGACAGATTGCTATTTTTTCTCGTCAATAAAATTAGCACACTAGTTTGCGTATTTAAAATTATGTCTTGTCATCTAAACAGCCTTGTAAAGTTTTATTGACGTTATGTTATCACAGTGTCAGAAATCCAGAAAATAGCCAATAAGGTAAATTTTACTACTTAGCCACTGGTTATAATACCTATACTATATTTTCTTTATACCAGGTCCTACAGTTCGCCTAACGTCTGACGTCATCAGGAAGCTACTTGGACTTACCATTATGGACCCCAACAACGAGTACAGACTCAGTTCGTGGCTCGCGCAGCAAGAAGATAAACATAAGGTAATTATATAGTGAGATAAGGATCTTTTGGCGCGTGGATGACATTGACAAGGTGCTAGTTGACTGATGGACTAGCTAGGTAGAGGAGGGTTTTCCGATTTCGACATTTCGAAATGTTCATGACAGTAAAGACAGTGCTAAAGTTAAAGATCGGAACAATGAGAATCGCCAGCATACTTCTTTTTGTTGCTGCTATAATCGGTTAAATTATGTGCACCTCGAAGTTTTTTGACAGTATTTGATAAGTTTTGTAGCACGCACCTGGGCGTTATAGAATTAATATTTAAATATATTAATTTGTGATCAGGTGGCGTTGTATCAATGCGACCCAAGCTTAACGCAGTGGACGCAGCGGTGCATTCGACAAGCTGACTGCATTTTGATTGTGGCACTTGGTGATAAACAACCTAGCATTGGGAAGGTAAGTCCTACGATAAATAGACGCTTGAGAAAAAACCGTCCATTTATCGATGCAATAAAAAAACTAAAAGCCTGCGAAATTATTCTTGTCTTGACTGTAAAATCGATTTAAGATGTAAAATTAAATAATTTTATACTTGAAAATGAATTATTAGAAAAAGTCTCTCTAACAACTTAATCTGAAATGCTTCCGTACAAGTATTTTTACTTATCTCTTTTTATCAAATTTTGACTTATAAGTATATCAAGAAATTTTGGAAAACAGTTTTAATTTTATTAAAATTTTTACTTTTTGCATTCACAATGCAATATTTATTCTAATAAAAAATGCATTGTGAAAGTAAAAATTTAAATAACTTGCAATAGCAATAATTTCATCTTTAGCGATTGTCAAATATCTGGAAAGGTATTTCTTCCGTGTGTGAGGTTAGTAATATCTTCACATGGCTATACTAGTCCATGGAAATCGTACATTTTGCCTTGCGTTAAATGAGGTAGTTCTGATTTTTTTGTCTGTTAGTAGTGATGAGATAGTAATGACAAATCCAAGTTTTCCACCTCGAAAGCCCTTCGGATCATTGTTAAATATTTAAAAATCCAATCATTTTTCAGATTTTTTTCAGTTTTTGTCAATTTTTACCACCAAGGACCTGTGTTACGGCAAAAGTTACTATGCACGCTTTAAAGTAGACTAAATTTGCAATAAAAAGAGAATAATTTGGTTTTTGTAAGTCAATAGTTTTTAAGATAAAGCTATTTAAAAGTTTGCAAAAATTCAAAAAAAGGAAGTATTACAGAAAAATGGAAAATGAAGTATTTAGAAAAAATCGATCCGTCTCACGAAAGTCCGTCCCGTCTAGCGAAAGGTCGTGGGTTCGAGTCCCATCGGAGCTAGTTGTGAGACGGGTCGATTTTTTCTAAATACTTCATTTTCCATTTTTCTGTAATAAAAATTGCATTGTGAATGCAAAAAACTAAAAATTAAAATAAGGAAGTATTAGTTTTTTTAGTTTTCGATATTTTGACCCATAGTAGTGGGTTTATGGCAAAAGTTAAATTATTAGTTATGAAAGTCCATTAAATTTCCAACAAAATGAGACCAACTAGTAATATCAACTTACACTTGCTAGTTCCTGAGACAGCTGTTCAAAGTTATTGAGGTAAGTTAACAATGATGTAATAAAAGGGTTTTCAAATTGAAGTATGCACTAAAGGTAGGAGGATCTGGAAGGTGGTGGGATCAATTATGTACATTGTATGTATATTTTTGAGGCACGTCCTCTGAATCCACAGCACACTTTTTGGGGGCAGCTTGCTGAGGTATAATTTCTTCATCGAACTGCTCAGGAAGGTCAAAACCGTCCTTTGATGGTGGGTTATCAATCAATGGTTCATCAATGTCATCACACATCAGGTCTGGTATGTTCTCGCATGATTGCCCAATGCAGTAGCTGCAAACAGCCGAACATTTGAGTCCTGCTTTCCTGCAACCACATCTGCTGGTACAACCTTACATCTTTGGTATGCTTTCAAGGTGATTAAGGTTTGCGTGTCATTAACAGGGTAGAACGGGAACGCCTCCCAGATCCTTCTTCCTTTAGGGTTTACTACCTTTTGCAAACCCTTCTATTACATAATTGTTTACTTACCTACCTCTATAACTTTGAACAACTGCGTCTCAGGAACTATCAGGTGTAAATTGACATAATTAATCTCGTTTTGTTGGAAATTTATTGGACTTTAATATTTGATATGAAATGTTTGCCATAAACCCACTACTAGGGTGTCAAAGTTGACTAAAAATAAAAAAACTGAAATATATACTATTTTTGTGATTTTGCAAATTTTAAAATAGACGTATCATAAAAACTACTTGGCCTACAAAAACTAAATTATTATCTTTTTATTGCGAATTTAGTCTACTTTAAAGAGTGCATAGTAACATTTGCTGTAACTCAGATCGTCGGTGGTAAAAATTGACAAAAACTGAAAAATCCGAAAATTTTATGGATTTTTAAGTATTTAACAATGATCCATAGGGCTTTTGAGGTGGAAAACTTGGATTTGTCATTACCATCTCATCACTACTAACATATGAAAAATCAGAACTACCTCATTTAATGCAAGGCAACACCACTTATTTGGTACGATTTCCATGTACTATACAGCGCGTAAGAAGTATTGGATGAATTCGACGTTTCTCGTAACGACTCCGTAGCTCAGTGGTTAGAGCAGTCGCCCGGATAGCGAAAGGTCGTAGGTTCGTGTCCCATCGGAGCTGGTTGTGAGACGGGTAGATTTTTTCTAAATACTTTATTTTCAATTTTTCAGTTTTAATTTTCTTATCAAAGGCATGGATTTTAAAAGCAATGAGAGGTTTTGAGGAGCAGGTGTTGGCTATTAATTCAACCTTTTATTACAGATCGAGAAAGAAATCGAGCGTCTCGCTATCCGTACTCAAAAGGAGCTCGTACTATTACGCCGCGAAGGTGGACCCAATCCGTCAGGAACTGTCCACTGGCTCAACATGCGCTCGTGGGTCAGCCAGCATCATCACGTCAGGTGTCCTCACAGGATGTTCACGAGGAAGAGCCAGTATAGAATTGTAAGTTGGTTTGTTATAGTAACTTTTGAGTAAAATAAAAAAAAACATTTTTGAATAAGTAAACTTACTAAACTTATCCTACTATAATCCTACTTAACCTACTAATATTATAAATGTGAAAGTTTGGATGTTTGGATGTTTGTTACTCAATCACGCCTAAACGGCTGAACGGAATTGACTGAAATTTAAAACGCAGATACTTTTTTCGTCCGGAGAGGAACATGGGCTACTTTTTATCCCGGAAAAATATCACATTCCCACGGGATAACGTCGTGTAGTCCACGCGGGCGAAGCCGCGGGTGGAAAGCTAGTATTTAATATATTTGTGTAATGTATTTCTGTGATTCCTGCCTGGCACATATTGACAAGTGATCCAGGATTTAAATGTTTTCTGTCGAGAAATGAATGAGTGAATAAAGCGTAAGAAGTGTGCAAGGACCGTAGCAGAAGCCTACCCCCATGGGAAACAGGCGTAGTTGTAGTAGGAGTATATGTCCATGTATGTCCATGTCTTTCGAGAAAGCTAAAATTTCGCATCGCAGCTTGAAGTGACTTGAGTTTCGTTTCTTTCCAAAAAATAAAGAATGGTTTCTTTGAATGAATTTTGCTATCTCCCGTAAGTCCAGCAAAAGTTTAGTGTTTCACGAAGGCAACCAGGTCCCGACTCGTTAATTACAAAGGTTGTTCTAAGGCCATCCAGAGAGGTAGTGAAACAGGTAAGGGTCGGTTTCATTAGGCAACTGGTACCTCCAGTTAAGGGCCTAGTTACAAACTGGCCATCG
The DNA here is from genome assembly GCA_949710035.1 of Crambus lathoniellus. Classification (NCBI taxonomy): domain Eukaryota; kingdom Metazoa; phylum Arthropoda; class Insecta; order Lepidoptera; family Crambidae; genus Crambus; species Crambus lathoniellus. The sequence continues at coordinate 34,445,038 of OX453297.1, forward strand.
GGCCGGGCGTGTAAATACCATTTTATTTGTTTGTGGTTTTTTCTTTGCTCTTTGGATCTGTTATCTGTCTACGACCACCTTGACTGCTATATCATGTGTTTGGTTTGTATATTTTATCTTATATATCTCTTTATATAATTTGTTCCTTACTTTGAGCCTTCTCATTTCCCCCTCATTAACAGGCCTGCTGCAAGTTTATGGCTATCCAGGCCGTTAAAAGTACATAATATAGACTTAAGATGTCAAATAAACCCCATGCCCATATTGAGTTATATTTTTTAGCTGGTAGTCGCCCTGGTGGCATGAGAAAATTTCAGGCTGTATACTCCGTATTGTTACAGAGCGAACTGTACAGCAAAGTGCTAATGTCAGAAGCGAGTGTCCACTCTGACTTCTCCCGTCTCGCTCGTTGGCTGACTGGCACCTCAGTGGGATTGGTGTTGGGCGGCGGCGGAGCTCGCGGCGCTGCGCATATCGGCATGATTCGTGCTATACAGGTATGGTCTGATAGCTACTTACCTTTTGCTAGATTCGAGATCGCCATCGGTTCGCAATTTTTTTTTTTTTTTTTTTTATCCACAACGGGGTAGCACTTAGCCTTCATCACACCTGATGTTAAGTGGTGATAAGGCTGAAGATGGAAGCGCACTACTCCCGGAATCCTCAATCACTGAGGAACTGGCTATCTTATCTCTAACTGCCGGAACACAATAATGCTGAAAACATCATTGTTATGGCGTCAGACTTAGATAAGATGGTGGTAGCTAGCCAGGCGGACTAAGAACAAGTCCTACCACCAACCAAACCGAATACAATAATATGTACCCCCACTGGGAATCGAACCCGGGACCTCTTGGTCTGAAATCGGTGGTGTGAACCACTAGACCACAGAGGCGGTTGAAATCCTACGGCGGGAGGCCTTGTAATTGTAACGAGAAGAACCGGCAAGAAACTCGCCAAGCGCTATTTTTTTCTCCCTGTCTTATTTTATACAGAGTCGTCAAATTGAAATCGAAATTGAAAACTCGAGCTCCTTCGTGCTTCGGAAAGCACGTTAAGCCGTTGGTCAGAAGCCGAAGGCCAGTGCCACAGCAGTGGGGCATGGCTGATGATGATGATTTAAAACCAGACGCGATGTCGACTTTGCCTTCTTCTCGGCAACTCGGCAATCAACGTTTGTATCAAAACATGTATACAAACGTTGATAAGTATTTTGGTAAATTCAGAAGACGATCATATTATTCCAACTGTTGCAGTTGGTAGTTTTTTTTATCTACTACGGGTTAGCTAGCTAGCCTTAGTAATCATTAAACTAAAGCAAACCAATTATCTGTGCAATATATGCGTGTTTAAATCCGTAAAAAAGTGGTTTTATTTCCATGAACAGTTTACACAAAAACCTAAGATGTGTTTAAAGCAAACAAACTGATCTCTAACAGGAGGCCGGCATCCCCATTGACATGGTGGGTGGAGTCAGCATCGGCGCCTTCATGGGAGCTCTATGGTGCATGGAGAGAAATATCACAACCGTCACGCAAAAGGCCAGGGAATGGTCTAATGTAAGGATCTTACATGCCCATAAATTGTCAAGCCTGACCAGAAAAATAACAAACCAGCCAGCCTAGCATGAGCGGCTTTTATCACGTGATATGATATGGTACGGCATGCCGTCTTGCTTACACCTTAGTGGGGTAAGCAAGACAACTTGTCGTACTATATCATATCGCGCGATAAAAGCCGCTTATGCTAGGCCGGCTGGCTTGAGCCGTCACTTTCACTTCTTCATTGTTACAAATGCCAAATTGTATAGAAAAAATTAGTTCCTTACATTTCCGCAACATGGCGAGGTTTTTATTCTTCTGGTCAGGCTTTAAGCATTACGAAAGAAATTAAAACAGTTCTATTTCCCGATTATAGCCACACAATTAATCATGGAATTGAAATTAAATTCTTAACGGTAATGGGTTTTAACTGTCCAGTAATTCTACATTATTATAGCTTTAAGTTTTTGTTAGTTGCATGACTTTGTACAGTGCCACAAACTTTGCTGTGCCGGAGGCCAAAATGTGAAACTAGCGTGTTTTTTTTAAATGTCATTCTGCTGTCAAGTTGATGTCCAACCATAGCGCTGCTGGCGGCTGAAGTTCTTAGAAGTCAGGGCCGGTTGCTACAAAAAAAAGAAAAAACGTACGTAGCGCCGCTGTCACCGGAACAGAAAAGGTTGTGGCACTGTACTATCCGGACCGTTCGTATTTTAAAAAGACTTATTGCTGATTTTTCAATCCTCAGATGATAGTTATCATTCACTTAAATTAATAATCAACTAAAATAACTGTCGGTCTCAAAAAAAAGAAAAAAAAGAGAGATATGAATGATAATTGCTTTTCAGTTTGGAGGTATTAAACGATATCAGACGAATATTTCTTAGGCATTAAAAATCGACCCTTAAACAGTCGACAATGTTCTATGGTCTATGCATTGCGTCCTGTACAACTTTGTTGGAATAGAATTTCTCCTGTTTACTTATAGAAAATGACCCAATGGGGCAAGCAGCTCCTCGATTTGACGTACCCCGCCACCTCAATGTTCTCCGGCCGCCAATTCAACACCACCATACGTTCCACCTTTGGAGAGGTCCATATCGAAGACTTGTGGCTCCCTTACTTCACTGTGACAACCGACATCAGTGCTAGCTGTATGAGAGTACACAGACACGGTAAGTTTAAACTGAACCTTATTGTGTAGGATTTAAGACCCAATTTATGTTATTGTAATTTAAATCATTGGTTAGTGCGACTTAAGATTTGATTGAAACTGTCTACACAATTTATTTACAGTCATGAGGAGTAATTAATACTTTATAAGTTCATAATAGGGTATATGACTGATTTTTTTATTGACTTAAAATATTTATTAAAATATTAGCAACACAACATAGGTATTTATTTTCAAATATCTTGCTTATTTTCAGCGATATAAAGCATCAAATTTTCTATTTAGTCAAGGAGAGCGCTACAAGCCAGTGACGTCACATGCTTGTAGCGCCATACTCTCGCCATAGAAGATTTCGTTTTAGAAAGAAATAGCTAGAGTCAAAATCAAGTAGCTTATAATTCGCTTGGTATAATACAAATTGAATTTCTTTTGTCACGTTGAAATATAACTTCTTATTCAATAATTTCGTATTTCTGAGTGCCATAATTAATAATCTACATTTCAACAACAGTCAAATACCCTATTGGCTAGGGTGAAGTCATTATAAACTTTATTAAGAAGTATTAATTATCTCATTTAAAATTGCTTTTTAAACAACAAAACACATATCTACAGTAAGTAAATACTTATTCAGCTGTTTGCTATTAAATTATTACATAAAAAAAATCTCTTGGCCCCCACATAATTTACCAAATTGTAGTCTTTTACCAAAGATTTTAAAATAATTATGAAACACCTAGCAATTTAGCAGTAGAATAGATAAATAACACAACACATTCATGGACAGGAAGCAACGGTACCGCGTGTTTTATTATTTTGGAGCTTATTTGCACATTTACTAACCCAAACATGATTTTGTTGCTTCACGAAATGATTCGGATCTCCAATGGGAAAAATATTGAAAACTATATTGATACATTGTATAAGATAAGATAAGATAAAAATATTCTTTATTCACTTAGACATAATAAATATGTACTTATGAATCGTCAATATTTTCCTACCACCCATTCAAGACTTTTTTAACTGACAAGAAGAATGGGCGCAAGAAACTTGCCAGCGTTTCTTAGTTAGGTAACGACATTTACAAAAAAAAACATATCGTTACTAATACAACAATTGCTTAGTATAAAAATACATCATATTAAACAGTGATTATGTTATGTGTTACATCATGACCATGCATTGCGGTCATTCAAATAATCGTCTACTTTATAGTATCCTTTGCTCATCAGCGACTCTTTAATGTAACATTTAAATTTATGCAATGGTAGTTCAATTATATGCTGTGGAACTTTATTAAAAAAGGCTATGCTTTTCCCCAGAAATGAGGCTCTGGATTTTTCTAGCCTAAACTTGGGAACGACAAGTTTATCTTTATTTCTTGTGTTAAAGCGATGAATATCACTCTGCTTTACAAATGTATTATAATACTTTTTCACATAAATTATATTTTCATAGATGTAATGTCCTGCAACAGTTAACAGTTAAGTTAGTTGTGTACATATTATTGCATGGTTGATGTTGTTAAAGCCTACGCCGAAGACGGACTTGTACGATCTAGTTTAAATGGTCTTTATTACTTATAGAATAAGCTTGATTTTGATGTAAATAAATTCAACTTTATGATTATAGTAATAAAGATCAAGTGGAAACTAGCCTTACTTTAGAACGCAATTGTAAGGCCTCATTTCCACCTGCAAGTAAGTCTTCTGCGATAAATGTCCGACAGTCTGTCAGATAGCAACTTGCAAGTGTATTGCTATCTGACAGACTGTCGGACATTTATCGCAGAAGACTTACTTGCAGGTGGAAATGAGGCCTAGTGGACAATTCTTGCGTTAGTGTCAAACGTTAGAGGCGCGCGTACACGGGCAATTTTTTTGGCAATAATTGCCTGGCAACTGTAATGGATCAATCTGGATCGATTGAGTGGAGCGATGTTGCTCCATATTTCGTGGTATTATGTGGACGTATCTTAGCAATAGGTTGCTACATTTTGACATCCCCCTTCATTGCGGTCGTGACGTCACATTTGGCTGAGATTGAAAGTAATTGCGCAATTTTTTATGCCCGTGTAAGCGCGCCATTAATCTGTGTACTTTATCGCCTTGTAATACAGTCCAGATGTTTGATATTAACTTTATTGCTCAGTGCAATTTCGTTCTAGAGTAAGGCTTTAGATCGCATCGAAGTCCTTCGACTGCGCAGGATTGATCTAAATGTAGTACTTTTTGCCTCTGACTTCTGCCGACCAGATGTATCGAGGTATACGAACATGCAACTTGCAATAACAATATTGAAGCTCAATATTTGTGTTGTCTTGTTTTTGTTTGCTTTGCGGATTTGTTTATACCATCATATGGTTTTTAATATCTATGGTGGCGTAAACCAAAAGCTTGTTTCAGGGAGCCAGATATTTATATAACCGTCTCGCTCTGTGACGTTGCTCATTGGAGGATAACGCTTTTTATTAACTTTTTTTATTTTAATCCGCTACAGTTTTTTTGTTTAATTATCTTTGACAACCACACTCACTTGCATTTATTTGTTTCTATGATGTCCAAAGAGTGTTTTATTATGCCAAACAAATTATATACACATTTTTTTATTTCGTTTACTATCTGTATGTATTGTCCCTCACTCGGTGTCTCACGCCCCCAGTATCTCTAATCGAATATAAATATTTATAATAGTTTATTTTTTTTCAATACGAATCCGACATTTGCTTTGGGTCGTTGCCATAACTTAGTTGAAAAAAAAGAGCGCTTGTGATTGGTTTACCGAATAACGCTTGAGAAATCCATTTTTGAAAATATTTGTACCGATGCGTATTTACAATGTCGGGTTGGATGTGATTAATAAATAAATGGTGTATGTATTGGTCGTGACATTATTTTATCGTTAACATCTTTCCTCCATCTCTCTTCATGTATATGCATGAGTGTGGTTTTAGTTTACCATTTAAATCATCATCATCTTTTAGTACAGTAGATATTTTCTATTGAATGTTGCATTTGATACGCCCTTTGCATTGTAGTCCCAAGCTTAAAGTATTTAGAGAGTTTATGTACTTTGTAAATACGTTTTTAGTGTTAGTATAAAATTACTTACGAGCTTATAAAGGTTATTGGAGCTAATATGGTGAACTTTCCCCTATTTAATCTGGATGATCTCGTGGTGGTGAGTTGAACTAATGTTTTACTTTCTACAATTGGGTTTAATTTTAATAAATACGTTGTCAGTAGATTTTTATCAGCCTTTGATCTTTGTAATCTCAAAATTTAATTACTATTCGTAAAATTATACTGTGTATAGTCCGTTCGGTTAGATAGTGTCGGTACACCCGCACGGCATTGTGGCAGAGCGACACTATCTAAGCAAATGGACTTTACGTGTTAAATTTGTGAAGTGTTAAATGTCATTAGCGTTTCATCTGTTATTAAGTAGATTTTTTTTACTGTGCTCATTCATTATTAGCATGTATTGCATGATCGAATACTGTAGCGACTTTCCTCATCATTACTGATCCGTGTATGTAGGTAATACAAAGCAATATTTTTCTAAACATTATAATCCTCCAATGTTCTGCAAAAATACGTTCAAATATTGGGTTGGTAAAACTACAACAAACTGTATTATTTCCCTTAGGTACAGTTCTTCGCTCTATGGGATGGCTTATTACATTTATCGTTTCCTTTCCATGGACTGTGTTGTTAGCGTAACTTGCACACACTGTAAATATACCACAGTGCTCTAACTCACGTTTCGTCTAATCCTCTAGTCGTGTCAAAAGTTTTACTGGCGAAAAGACGCAGTGCCGGGCGGTGACATTTAAAAAAAGTAAAATGTCTAACAAGTTGACGCGCCGCAGGTTCGCTATGGCGTTACATACGCGCCTCGATGTCGTTGAGCGGTTACATGCCGCCGCTGTGCGACCCAGTAGACGGCCACCTCCTATTGGACGGCGGTTACGTCAACAACCTGCCAGGTAAACCAATCACAAAGCACTGTTGCTCTATCACGCGACATACACGGCACGCGATTGGTTAGAGACGCGAGTTTAGCGGACTTTTTAGATTGAGTGTAAATATTCGAAATTTCGGTAAGATTTGTTTCTGGGTGCTAACATTATGCTAGTTGAACTCTGCTTTGCTCTTTTTTATCTGGAGTCTAGTCTATTACTATGGTCGCACTCACAACCGTTTCATATTGCACCGCGATATTTTGGTTTACTCTGCCTCTTAGTACACAGACTTATTCTTCTTTTTTATCTTGATAGATTACTAAATACACGAACTATCATTAGTATTAGAACTATTTAGTATATGGATAACCAATTTTCTAAGAATACGAAAGCAAGTTTTCAATATGGGGTTGTATTAAAACGAAGTTATGTTTCCAGGCAAGCCTTAAAGTAAAATCCACTGCGAAAACTTCTTAGTCCTGCATTCCAGGACGTAATAATAAAAAAATATTCTTTTATTTGCGTATTGTTCGATTTTGTAAAAATGGTATGTAGTACATTTTAAGCCGATTATCATTTTATTACATCAAAAAATTCCATTTAGTATCCCATCTCTTAATCAACTAGCGTAACTGTGAGCACTACTTGAATAAGCAAGGATATTGTAACACCATCGCAATATTTACACTCACCACACCCGGTAAGTGATGGCAACACTCGCTCAAGCCGACAGCTCCGCAGGTGTACTGTGGCGGTACTGCCGCGCGTCGATGAGTATCGCGGGCATTTTCCCGCCGATCTGCGACCCTATGGACGGCCATCTTTTGGTGGACGGCTGCTACGTCAACAATGTGCCAGGTTAGTTGGGGTTTTAAACCACAAAACACAAGAAATACGTTGGAAACCGTAAATGGGCGGGGTGCGCGTTGAGAAGCCCTTTGCTCAAATGAACAAACCCTCCATTCATTTAACGTGTGTGCAATTTTGAAATTCCTTGAAATGTCATGGCAACTAGTTGGTTTTCGCTCAGTGCAAATGCGTAACATGCTTCTTCCTCTGTTTTAAACTTTTTGGTGCAGTCGATGAAATATCAATTTTAATTGCGTACTTACACGTTAATAGTCCATGGTCACTCATTAGTTGATAACGGTTAGACTTGTGTTACAATTAGACAACTTGTTTACAATTAGAGCGGTTTTCTTACTGCAACTGTTGTATTGAGTAGTTGATGTGATTTCGACTATACAATATAGTAAGACAAAGTAAGATGTATGTTGAATCTTATAGACTTCCGATTTGAAATAGCGTCACATGCTTTATCTTACGTGCGCGGGTGAGCCATGCTTGTGCGGGTGAGCCACGCTTGTATGTGTAAATATACATGGACACTGTCTTTGCCTGCATAAGCTCGGGAGAGCTCGGTCAGTTTTGGCCGAGTCGTCGGCCGACGCACATAAGAGCTCGTGTCTATACGCATTACAACTACAAGTATGGCTCACCCGCGCTCGTGAGATAAAGCAATGTAATTTCACGACCGATTTGGCGCAGGGGTCGGCTACCCACCTTCTGCGCCAGTGGTCTCGGGTTCGATTCCCGAACAAGATAAATATTTGTGTGCATGAACATGTCTATTTGTCTTGGTCTGGGTGTTTACTATGTATATTAGGTATGTATTTACAAACAAAAAGTATTTAAGTATGATATTTATCCGTTATCAAGTTTTCCATGATACAGTTTCTTAATGAAATTAAAATGGGCTTAGATAATTGGTGTGAATGTAAGAAGTTATTTATTATATTTATTTAATTAGTTTTTAGAGATTGGAGCACCTCAAAACTTTATGCTCTACGTTTGCAGTCAGTTAATATCAACACCGTATTGCGTGCCCGGCGTAGTGCTCTGGTGGTATCTGCTGCCTTTGCCCTAGCAGTGGGGACATTACACGGCTGATGATGATGAAAATATATGCTAATTCTGTACTTGAAAATACTTGTAAAAAAGCCATGTTTATCAAAAGAAAATAAAGCTTATCATTTAGAGTTCATATCTTGCACCTAACCATGACGGCATGCTATAGCTGTATTGTGCAACGTTTCAGCTGACGTAATGAGGTCGTTTGGCGCAAAGCACATACTGGCCATCGACGTGGGCTCCCAGGACGACGTGGACCTCACCAACTACGGCGACGACTTGTCCGGCTGGTGGCTCCTGTGGAAGAGGTAAGAGAGTGAGAATGAGAGTTTTGAGAGTCTCACAGAACACTAAAAAGACGGGGACGGTGGTGGTAATACCGTGACCACGGCCCCTGGAAAAAATCCTTTAAAACACAACCAATAACTATTTAAACGTGTTTTAATTAGGCGTGGTTGTATCCGTGAAAGATTGTTTTATTTAAATGAACAGTTCGCGCAGAAATGAAAGATGTGCCCAAGCTTGTCCGGCTGGTGGCTCCTGTGGAAGAGGTAAGAGAGTGAGACTGAGAATATTGTTGTCTCCTTTTTAGATATTCATGCATATTGTGCACTGGAAACAAAATTTACGTCGGAAAAAACGAAAAATCCTTTAAAAACACAACCAATAACTAACTAAATGTGTTTTAATAAGGCGTGGTTGTATCCGTGAAAGATTGTTTTATTTAAATGAACAGTTCGCGCAGAAATGTAAGATGTGCCTAAGCTTGTCCGGCTGGTGGCTCCTGTGGAAGAGGTAAGAGAGTGAGACTGAGAATATTGATGTCTCCTTGTTAGATATTCATGCATATTGTGCACTGGAAACAAATTTTTTCGTCGAAGATAACTCGTTGTAATTAGTGAATCTTAATAGTTTTTAAATATTACATCACCAATAAAAGATAGCTGAGTAATGACAAAAGTGCCTAAAAACTTATCCATAGTAGACCTGCCCCCTGATTCACGAACCGTCGGAAACGCTCCCGCCACCGGAATGTATGCACTGTCTCTGTCACTCACTATAGAATAGACAAAGACAACGCACTGATTTCGAATCCGCTTCTGTTTCCGACGGTTCGTGAATCAGGGGCATGTACCATTAGCGCAAAATCTATCGCTATCGGGATCGTATTATTCTGTATTAACACCAGAGCAGCGCCTCTTGCGGTCGTATAAAGAACAGAAACTCAATAGATATTTGACAGCAGCGCTTTGACAGCTTTTGACGGTTGGTATAGGTTACTATTACGATTACCATAACGACAGCTTTCGTGCTAAGGCTGTTTGTCCACGGACGAACCGGTCTGATTTTTTCTCGGATGATGGAAGCTGGTGTTTAGACTTAGACGGATGGAAACCGGAATACGTTTGTCAACTGCGTCCGAACCCGGACGAGCCACTTCATACTGAGAGGTTGGACGTGTGAGTGAAACAGTTATTATGGAATCTACGCTCACACTTCGGTACATCCGATCTAGCTAAATTCCCGGAGTCCGTCAAAAAACCGGATGACGGAACTCGGACGCCGGGACTCGAGTGGACAGACGGTTAATACAAATATATGAACCGCTTCTTCGGTCTAGACGCATCCGGCGAGACGGACGTCGTGGACAAACGGCCCAAGGCTACTGATAGTTAGTGGTGGTCAAATTAACGACAATCGTAATTTCTTTCTCATCAAAATGTCTTCAACAACGAAGAATTTATAACGCAAACTTTTTTATGCCAGTTTCTTACTTTAAAACAAATGTGATACGATAAAATAACTTGCAATTTCTTTAACAGATGGAACCCATTCACAACTCCCGTGAAAGTGCCAAACCTGCCTGACATACAAAGTCGACTTGCTTACGTGTCTTGCAATAGACAACTTGAGGTAAGGAATAACGTTAATTTTTGACGTAAGATCGTATCATTTGTTACCTTTTTCTCCGTTTAATAAAAAAACTTTCGGTGCCATATTGGCGCTGTGTTTTAATTCTTTATGCTAGCCATACACCATCCTGCCTATCGTCCAATCGGCATGACGCTGCCAATGAACGACATCAGGCGTTGCTCGCTTCACGTTTCTGGCCTTCGAAGATTAATCTAAAGCTAGGTAAAGGATCACTGGGAGCGATTCCAGTTCACATTCGGATTTTCAGATCATCTGATTGAGACAGAGGGGAAAACAGAACCCCTTGGATGGCGTTCGTTGGCCTTCGTTGGTCCGGTGTGTACGCAGCATAACGCAAATGCATTTAAATCGCGTGTCCGAACCACGACTAAACGCCAAGGTTGGTCGCTACTAACTTAGGGCGACTTTCATCACTGATATTTAAACGTGATTAGCGCTAAACGTGTTTAATACATAGTTCTGTCTCTGACATCTGTTTGAATGTGATAGGGACAGAAATACGTTTTAAACACGTTTAGCGTTAATCGCTATTAAATATCATTGGTGAAATCGGGCCTTACAGTCCGCGCGCGTCTGATGTTCAGTCGGACGGCCGCAAAAACTAAAAAAATACCTCGTTGCATTACCATTTTGGCTATTTCCATAGCCCAAAATGGTTTCGGTTTGGCTGTGACGTCACAGTAGGTGTTAAAAACCTTTGTTCGCTGGATACCAGATTCGCAAAACACCAGATTCTCAGAAAACCAGATTCGCAAAACACCAGATTCCCAGAATACCAGATTCGCAAAAAACCAGATTCTCAGAATACCAGATTCGCAAAACACCAGATTCTCAGAATACCAACTTTGCAAAGCATCAGATTCGTAGGTCAATAAGACGAGACAAAATATCTATACCTTCCTTTTTATTTTTATACGGGTAAGCTTACTCGCTATTACGTTTGAAAACAACAGAAGTACTTACAGTACAGTCAAGAAATTTATTTTTTTGCGAATCTGGTATTCTGAGAATCTGTTGTTTTGCGAATCTGGTAATCTGAGAATCTGGTGTTTTGCGAATCTGGTATTCTGAGAATCTGGTATTTTGCGAATCTGGTATTCTGAGAATCTGGTTTTTTGCGAATCTGGTATTCTGAGAATCTGTTGTTTTGCGAATCTGGTAATCTGAGAATCTGGTGTTTTGCGAATCGTGTATTCTGAGAATCTGGTGTTTTGCGAATCTGGTATTCTGAGAATCTGGTGTTTTGCAAATCTGGTATTTTGCGAATCTGGTATCCAGCGAACAAAGGGTTAAAAAGTCGGCACGCTTGGTTTCAATATAAATCGTGATATTTGCGATATCTATGTGTTCGGAAAAGATCGACGTTTCTGAACGCGTCTCTAATGTCACGTCAAATTGACATTTGGCTGTCACTTGAAGTTGACAGTGACACTTGATTGAAATTCTTGTACCAAGATGTCGAATTAATTTTGCTGAATTTGTTAAAAATCGCTCGCGTTGAATGTGCCTGGCATATCGAGTTTGAATAAAATCTTAAATTATCTATGTGATCCCGTTTTGTACGACCAAGGTTTTGACTCCATCCATCGGGCTGGTCGCGGAGTTTTGAAAGAAAGATAATTGTCCACCACGCGCTTTTTGTCGGGACTGTAAATCGTAACAAAAGAGGCTCCCCCGTGTGTGTCTTTGTGTATCTATTGCTGAAGCGCCCAGTGCCTTGGGAACGCTGTTATTTGTGTTGTGAGTAAGGTGACTAATTGGTAAGGTCTGCAGAAGAAAGGACCCCAGGGGCGCGCGCGCTCCCTTACACCACTTCTGCCTTGGAGACGTTCGACACACAGACCCGTATGTAACCTCACCTTACTTAACATTCTCTCCGCTGTGTATCGCAGTCCAATTGTTCAGTTTACATCCCCGCTGAAACCTAGTTTTTTGTCCGGAGTCTATATTAGTAATACCAGCTTCCACTGCGCTAGCTGATTCCGCGGTATAGGCAGGGGTGTACTGAACATTTCTTGGTAGCAGTAGCGTAGTTTGAAGGCCTGAGAGGCCCACGCCAAAACTTTGTATTAATCAGTGCCGTTTTGATGACCCAGTCTGGTCCGGACTAGATTAATTTGTACTTGTAAATGGTAATTAACTTGCATTTGAAAAGTAAAGGGCATTCCTTTGTTATTGGTTCCATGTCTTGTAATTAATTGTCATGTATTGAAGTTCCAAAGTGTAAACAGATGCCTTTCTTTGCTCATAATAATTATTATTCAGTTTTGTTTGCAAATTTGAGTTGTGAATATTGACAAGTTTGTTGCTAAAATAATAGCTAATAAAAGGTTAGCTAATAAGTTTGCACTCAATACTTAGTGAAACTTAAATGATTTGGGACATTGTTTACACATTGAAACTCATTGAAACTTGTGCTTTGAAATAATTGAAATTAACTTATTGTTGTGTTGATATCCAAGTGAATTTCAATAGTCAGTGATTTTGAGTGAATTTCAATAGTCAGTGAGTTTTGTTGTTTTCTGATAACCTCCAAATATTTAAGAGTTTGTGTCATTATAAATACTTTGTTGTTGTAATATTGGAATTTTGTGGTTAGTAATAACCTCCAAACATTGGAGATTTTGTGTTATAGTGAATATTTTGAATTTGTTGTTGTTGTTGATAAATTTGTGACGTTACAATGACGGCCTCCTCTGCTAAAGCCAAAATACGTTCTGAGTTACGGTGGTTAGCTTCTGCGGTTGCGTTGTTGGATCGACCGGATAGAACGGAGGCCTTGTTGAACAGATACGTAGATCTGCCCGTACGTTTGGCTGTTGTTGATGAACAGTATGCCTTATTTTTGGAAAGGACTGTTGAGGCCGATGTGGAAATGCGACAAGAAGTCGATTTGGATGTGGACCAGTGTTATGATTTTGCGGACAGAATTACCCAGGTGGCTCGGCCTTTGCAAGTGGCAAGAGAGAATGAACCGAGCCCGTCCCCGGTCACATCTAAGAGTATGCCCCCTCTATTTGCTAGATTGGCCCCCTTAGACTTAAGGCGTTTTGCTGGTCGTCTAGAGGACTGGGAGGGCTTTATTAATATTTTTGATAGTCTCGTACATGCCCGGGATGATTTGACCCAGGGCCAAAAGTTAGCTTATTTGTTATCCGTGTTGGAAGGGGAGGCCCTTGAATCAGTTCAACATTTGGCCCCCTCGGATGAAAACTACCCTATTGCTAGGGATTTGATTGCCCGTCGGTACCAGAACGTACGACGTCTGGCGGACAACCATGTTGCCGCCATTTTGAATTTACCCCGCGTTGCCAGCGTGATGCACTTGAGAGTGGCTTTGTTGAATCCGCTGTTGGTGGCATACAACGCATTAAAAAACTTAAAACTCCCAGTGGAGCAGTGGTCGTTTTTGTTACTGCACATTGTCCTGGGAAAGTTGCCGGACTCTGTTAAGGTCCGTTTTGAGCAGCAGTATGGTGGGGATAGTGCGACTTATCTGCCACCCTTCTCGGACCTCTTGACGTTCCTTGAAGGAGAAAGTAGACTGGCAGATAATTCCTCTCTGGCCGGTCCTATGGGACCCGAACGACCTGTGCCACAGAGTAGATCCCCCACCGGACCCCCCCGTAGGGGGCGTATGGCCCCTCGCGCGCCCGGCCGCTATGCCGCCGTCCAGGAGACCGCCCGCTGCTTGTACTGTCGGGAACCGGGTCACAGCACGACCCGTTGTGATAAGTTCCTCGACCAGCGCGTCCAAGGCCGTCGAGCGATCGCGCGACAACGGACATGGTGCTACTCGTGCTTGGGCCTGCACATGCAGCGCGAATGTACCCAAGCGCACCCATGCCGCTTTTGTAAGGGCAACCACCATCCCCTCCTCTGCATGAACAGCCCAGAGGGCGGCGGAGCGCCGCAGCGCGTCGCTGCAGGATCACCGCGTATGGGTGGGGGTCTCGGACCCCCCGCGGTGTTTGCATCCCGCAGCAGTTCTAGTGGCCACCAGAGTGGCCCCAGACGCTCTCCGCCACGTTTTGAGCCTCAAACGGGCGGGGGTCCCAGGGACCCCCCCATGGGAAACCGATCCCCAAGGATGGGGATGAGTTATGCGGGCGTTGCCGGAGGTCGTAGAGGCCCCCCGCGACGTTTTGAGCCTCGCACGGGCGGGGGTCCCACGGACCCCCCCATGGGAAATCGGTCCCCAACTAGGGGGTTCGATTTTGCGAGCGTTGCGGGAGGTCGTAGAAGCCCCCCGCAACGTGTTGAGCCTCGCACAGCCGGGGGTCCCCGGGACCCCCCCTCTGAAAATCGGTCACCGTGCCCCCGCGACTATGGGGCGACGTACACGGTGGATGATAGGCACCGATTCTCGCCGCCGCTCGCCGAATACCCGCGTTTGGAGCGGCGCCCGCCCCGTCTTCAAGGGGCCGGGAGATATAACCCGCCTGATACCGGGCGAATTGGACGTAGGCAGTATGTGGGAGATTGGGACCCACTGGATCGCTATGAGCGACCCCCTTACCATGGGGGGACGTCTGGGGACCCCACATACTAGCAATCAACGTGTTTACGGTCGATTGTAGCCACCCCTCCAGAGACCGTTTTGTTGCCCACGGCCTCTGTGCTTGTCAGGGGATTGAATGGCGACCTTGTGGAAGTTCGCGCCTTGTTGGATTCCGGTGCTCAGGGGTGTGTTGTGTCATCTTGGTTAGTTAGGCGGTTGGGCCTCAAGGTGCACCCCCACACGGAAGGCGTGAGAGGTGTTGGCGATGTGAAAGTCCCCGGGTTGTTAGGGCATGTTGACTTCACATTTACATCACGTAATAAGTCCACGCCAGGCATTAAGACCTCGGCGATTGTGTTGGACACAGTTGTTGGCCGTCAACCTTCAGTTGACTTGGGACCGAGCATGTTGTCTTTGGTGTCTGATTCCCCACTCGCCGATCCAAATTTCTTCCGCCCAGGCCCGATTGATGCTCTCCTTGGAGCCGATGTCCTGGGGCGAGTTTTGTTGACGGGGAAGCGAGTTTTGCAGCCAGATGGCTTGGTAGCTCTGCAGACGACACTCGGTACAGTTGTGATGGGCCCTGCTCGCCGCGTTTTGGATTCCCTTGATGAGGATCGCGGTCTTGTTTTTAATGTGTCTCTCTCCGAAGTGGTGCAGAAGTTTTGGGAGGTTGAGGAACCTCCACCAGCCCCGCGGGTGGACCCAGTAGCGGATGAATGCGAGTTGTATTACCAGAATAACACTGGTCGCCTCCGCTCTGGTCGTTTGATCACCCGTCTCCCCTTTCGTGCCGGCCGACCTCCTCTGGGCGAATCCCGACCGCTAGCGGAACGTAGGCTAGTGGCGATGGAGCGTCGCATGAGCAAGGATCCGGTCTTCCGCCAGAAGTATGTTGAATTCATGCGGGAGTATGAGGAGTTAGGGCACATGTCCGTGAGCGATTTGGATTGGCGCTCCGTTGAGCACTTCTTTTTGCCGCACCACGCCGTTTTGAAATCCGGAAAGATTCGGGTGGTCTTTGACGGTTCGGCTCCCACCTCTACTGGAGCGTCCTTGAACCAGTGTCTGCATGTAGGTCCCAAGCTGCACACGGAGATCTCAGACATTTTGACCAACTTCCGGCGGCACCAAATTGTATTTATGACTGACATCCGGATGATGTTCAGACAAACGGTCATCCATCCAGAGGATAGGAGGTACCAATTGATTTTGTGGAGAGAGAGTCCTAGGGACCCCTTGTTGATTTATGAATTGAATACGAATACGTACGGTTTGGCTTCGAGCCCGTTTGTTGCGATTCGTTCTTTGTTGGAGTTGGCCGAGAAGGAGCGCTTGAGATACCCTCGCGCCTCCGCCATTTTGGCCAGTGACGTCTATGTGGATGACATTTGCACGGGCGCCTCATCTGTCTCAGAGGCGATTGTCCTGAGAGACGAACTCACCGCCCTTTTGAAGTCGGGAGGTTACGAGTTGAGGAAATGGATATCCAACTCACCTGATGTACTGGTAGGTTTGCCCGAAGAGCACCAGCAGGACCCCCACCTATTCGAAAATGTTGATAATCCCCATGTGGTGACCGTCCTTGGCGTACAGTACAAACCGGTCTCTGACACGTTCACTTATTGTGTGGATTTACGACCACCGAAAGTCTGGACCAAGCGTTTAGTATTGTCTACTGTCGCACGTACCTTTGACCCCAATGGGTGGATTTGCCCCGTGCTGTTTATGGCCAAGTGTTTCTTGCAACGGTTATGGGCTTCGGGTGTGTCGTGGGATGAACCCCTCTCGGACGAGTTACTCCGAGATTGGTCGAGCTTCGTTTCATCCCTCCCCGAGATTAATGAAGTGCATTTGCCGAGGCTATTCCTCCCTTCTGAAAATTGTAAAGTTACTCTTCACGGCTTTTCCGATGCCTCCGAACGTGGATTTGCTGCGGCCGTGTACCTCCGCACCGTTACTGTTGACGGAGTTGTTGCTGTGCATCTGGTGATAGCGAAAAGCAAAGTCGCTCCCCTTCGGACTCGTCATACGATCCCGAGGTTGGAATTGTGTGGAGCTGCCCTCCTAATGCGTTTGTTGAACCACGTATGGCTCACATTAGGTCGATCTATTAAGATACAAGAGGTTTATGCTTGGACGGACAGTCAGGTCGTCCTTTGTTGGTTGAAGGCTCCGGCGCACACCTTGGACGTGTTTGTGGCCAATCGAGTGTCGCAGATTTGTAATTCCGACATCGAGTTGATTTGGAGACACGTGCCGGGAACCATGAATCCCGCGGATTGTGCGTCTCGGGGTTGTGTAGCCCCAACCCTAATTAACCACCCCCTCTGGTGGGGCCCACAGTGGTTGATGCGGCCTGAGTCGGAGTGGCCGCCCTCTCCAGCGTTGTCGAACGTAGCCGTTCCTGATATGCGGGCATGCGTCCTGGAGACTAACCCCGCCGGGGAAAAGGATTTGTTGTTGGATCGGTACAGCTCCTTACAGAAGCTGCTTGGTGTTACCGCTTGGATCAGACGTTTTGTGTACAATTGCAGAAACCCACGCGCGAGGCGTGATTCGTCGGTTCTCACTCCGGACGAGCGTAGGGACGCGCTCTTGTTTTGGGTCCGGAGAGTACAAGCTGATAGTTTTGAGTCCGAGATTGAAATTTTGCGTTTAGGCCGTCGCAAGTTGAAGGGCGCGGTATCGCGATTAAATCCCTTCCTGGACGAGAGTGGGCTTTTGCGAGTCGGCGGAAGACTTCGAAATGCGAACCTGCCGTATGGAGCTCGTCACCCCCTTTTGTTACCTAAAGCCGGACATTTGACTCAACTGATAATAACAGATCGCCATGTGAATGCACAACATGCTGGCTGTAATGCTTTGTTGGCCATTTTGCAGCGTGAATTTTGGATTTTGTCTGCTCGCCGAGCCATTCGCACTGTAGTTTTCCGTTGCCTGCCTTGTTATCGATTGAAGGCCGCGACCATGCAGCCCCAGATGGGTGATTTGCCTGCTGATCGCGTCACGGAATGTAGAGCTTTTGCCGGAGTCGCCACCGACTTCGCCGGTCCCTTTACTGTAAAGGCTTCGAGACTGCGTAATGCTAAAACCTATAAGGCGTACTTGTGCGTGTTTGTGTGTTTGTCCACCAAGGCTGTCCATTTGGAAATTGTCTCGGAATTGTCTACCGAAGCCTTTGTCGCCGCCTTGAGCAGATTTGTTTCCCGTAGAGGACTGCCGACATTGATACGTTCCGATTGTGGTACTAATTATAAGGGAACGTGTAATTATCTTAAGGAAGTAGTTAAGTTTTTTGTTGATAATAAAATAGACATTGGAACCACCCTCTCCCGGCGTGGGATAATCTGGAAGTTTAGCCCACCAGCTTGTCCGACCTGGGGAGGAATTTTTGAAGCTTGTGTAAAGGCTGCCAAGACACACTTGCGTCGCGTGATTGGAGAAACTATTCTCACGTTTGAGGAACTTGATACGGTATTTTGTAAAATTGAGGCCGTCCTCAACTCGCGACCCTTGTGCCCGTTGTCTTCGGACCCGAATGACCTGGAAGCGTTGACCCCAGGTCATTTCTTGATCGGACAGCCCCTTTTGGCTTTGCCTGAATATCCGATTCAGGATGTAGGATCCCATCGTTTGTCGCGATACCAACTTTTGAAACAGATGTCCCAAAACTTCTGGGCACGTTGGTCGATGGAGTATTTGCATATCCTACAACAGCGCGTGAAGTGGACAGATAAAACCACCCCACCCCAGACTGGCGACCTCGTGTTGATTAAGGATGCTAACCTGCCGCCCCTATGTTGGCGAAGGGGGCGCATTGTTAAACTCTACCCCGGAACTGACGGAGTTCCTCGTTTTGCTGAGGTTTTGGTTCGAGATTCGGTTTTGAAGAGAGCAGTTAGTGGGCTCTCCCGATTACCCGTAGATTGACGTACCGTTCTTAACGGTCCGGGGCGGGGGGATGTTCGGAAAAGATCGACGTTTCTGAACGCGTCTCTAATGTCACGTCAAATTGACATTTGGCTGTCACTTGAAGTTGACAGTGACACTTGATTGAAATTCTTGTACCAAGATGTCGAATTAATTTTGCTGAATTTGTTAAAAATCGCTCGCGTTGAATGTGCCTGGCATATCGAGTTTGAATAAAATCTTAAATTATCTATGTGATCCCGTTTTGTACGACCAAGGTTTTGACTCCATCCATCGGGCTGGTCGCGGAGTTTTGAAAGAAAGATAATTGTCCACCACGCGCTTTTTGTCGGGACTGTAAATCGTAACAAAAGAGGCTCCCCCGTGTGTGTCTTTGTGTATCTATTGCTGAAGCGCCCAGTGCCTTGGGAACGCTGTTATTTGTGTTGTGAGTAAGGTGACTAATTGGTAAGGTCTGCAGAAGAAAGGACCCCAGGGGCGCGCGCGCTCCCTTACACCACTTCTGCCTTGGAGACGTTCGACACACAGACCCGTATGTAACCTCACCTTACTTAACATTCTCTCCGCTGTGTATCGCAGTCCAATTGTTCAGTTTACATCCCCGCTGAAACCTAGTTTTTTGTCCGGAGTCTATATTAGTAATACCAGCTTCCACTGCGCTAGCTGATTCCGCGGTATAGGCAGGGGTGTACTGAACACTATGTATATCTATATCTGTGGTTTACTATCATATTTAGGAGGTGAAAAAATCCGACTACTGCGAGTACATCCGGCCCCCCATCGACGCGTACAAGACGCTCCAGTTCGGTTCGTTCGACGAGATCCGCGAGGTGGGCTACCGTCACGGCGCCGCGTACTTCGAGGGGCAGCGGCGCGGCGGCGGCGGCGGGGTTAGCGGCGCTGCGGCGGAAGGAAAGAGGCATGATGTGCAGCCACTATTAACAGAGTAAGTTTGATATTCATTCAAGGTTGTGCAGACTGCACACTAGCGCCGCCATTGAAATAAATTTAAGTGCCTAAATAAAGACATTTACAAGAAATTGTAAATTATCTCTCTGCAGTGCACTCCGAAGAAGCTTTATGGAACTTTTTATCGCTTTTAGGATATTTGTTAGCCTATCGTTTAGTTTTTTTCGAAAAGTGGCCACTTTTAGCAATAAAACTTAATTAAAATAAACGACAAGCTATAAAATATAGATAAAGCAATAGAAACCACCACAAAGCTTCTTTGGAGTGCACTGCAGAGAGATAATTTACAATTTCGTCTTTATTTAAGCACTATGATTTTTTTTTCAATGGCGGCGCTAGTGTGCAGAATGCACAGCCTTAAGGACTTGCAGTAAGCGTCGACCTACACGTACCACAACCACACTACATTGCAGCGACTAAATGTGGTCACGTGAATAGTGTCGATGCAGCTTTTTGCAGTTGCGTTGTAGCTAGTTGTGATGTAGTTACGTCGTATGCGATGTTCGCAACGTCGTCGCTGGTGGTTGCGTTGTGGTTGGTATCACTCACGCTGTCGATAATGTCGGCAAGATGTGGTACATGTAAATTGTACTACTTATTCATTTGCATTACAAATACACGTGTTGTGGTTGTGGTACGGTACGTGTTGGTGGACCCTAAGGTTTCGTTTGGTTACACTGATGGTTGTCACGCCACAGTGCTGCATACTTTTATCGGCGGTGGCGTCAGTGGCGCCACGGCTGAAGGATTCTTCCTTCCTGCCTGGTGCGCAACCTCAGTTGATAGAGTAAGTTACCCACCTACCGTTTTTGGGGAAAGGCATAGCCTTCTATAATAAAGCTCCATAAGACGTAACTGATTTGTCTTTGCGTGAATTAAAAAAAAAACATGTTAAAAAGACGTTAGGTAGAAGAATAACTCAAAGTCCGCAATGATTGGCTATGAAATGTACCTAAAACTATTAAAGTTTAAAAAGAAAATATTCTAATACTTGGGTATGAGAAAATTTACCTCTAAGATGTGCAACAACATGGTGTCTTTGTAAATGTCGTTGCTTCCGTTAAAGCTGATAAGTTTCTTGCGCCCGTTCTTTTATCAGTTAAAGGAATCATGAATCTGTGGTAGGGCTAAACTGATGATTTAAAAATTCTTGTGAAAGATAACTTGAATAAAGATGAAAGGATTTCTGTTTTTTTATATTAAAAAGGAGCAAACGAGGAGACGAGCCACGTGATGGGAAGTAGTCATCGTTGCACATGGACGTCTACAACACCAGAAGGGTTGCATAATAATATGCGTTGCCAGCCTTTGTGTTTTGGGGTCCTTTTTACACGCTTCTTGAAGAACTCCATGTCATAGCACAAAGAAAACACCTCTGCCGGCCTAGCATGAGCGGCTTTTATCGCGCGATATGATATGGTACGGCAAGTTGTCTAGCTTACCCCACTAAGGTGTAAGCAAGACGGCATGCCGTACCATATCATATCGCGTGTTAAAAGCCGCTCATGCTAGGCCGGCTGGAGGAAGCTCATTCCACATCTTACAAGTTCGGGGTAGAAACGACCGTGATGCTCGAACAGCCCCTGTAGAGAAAATGTATGGGATTGACATTAGCGGTCACGTGACATTTCAATCGTTAATGTCAATCCTATACACTGTCTTTCTATTCTACTGGCGATATCGATAATAGAACGCCACTTGTCTAGGCCCTCCTGTTGTTGCTTTCCAGGCGTCAAGAATGTGATTTCTTTTATTTTAATTACAAAATTGATTTTACAATTTTGTCTGTCCACAGCTACACATTCACGGATTTAGCTCAGATGGTGTGCTCGGTCCGGACGGGGCGCGACGTTGATCAAGATTCTTCCTCCTCCTCAGACTACGAGGAGGACCAACGGCACTTCGAGGGCTACGCTTCAGAGCCCAGCGCTGGGATACTAGAGGTCAGTGACATAAAAACCAGTTAAACAGGGTGTTCTTTTATTAACACATTTAATGAGTAGTATCAGGGGTAAAAATAATTGCCCGTAGTACTACCAGATACATCAGTAGTACCACTGGCAAAAAAATCTCTCATGGTACATACTACCAATAGGACTACTGGTAGTACCACGGGTAAGCATTGGAATAATAGTACAGGTGATTGTGATAGTGATATACGATAGTGATATACGCACAATATATGCTTTTGTAATAAAGTGCATCCTATGATCAATTTCTTGTAAATCATAAATGCTACAGTCAGCGTCAAATTGATATAAGCGTCTAGAGTAGTTAAAAAGATCTGAAAAACATAAACGCAATTTGATCTAAGCAGTTCGAATCATCATATTGTTGTAAGCGCGCAAGGTGTTCAAATATCTAGACACTCATTGTTTCATATTTATATGAGCAGTCAGAGTGTTCAAAATTATTTAAGCAAACAAAGCTCTCAAAATATCTGTGCAATATGGTGTTGTACATTATGCACATAGACGCTGACTGTACGTAAATATTACTTTAAAAGTGAATTTTAAAGTAGGTACTAGAATATAAGTGAAAATTCTCGTAATATCTATAAGGGAATCTGACACAATTAATTTCTTATCCGCACCTACTTTATAAACTTTATTCTTATACAATAAGGTTCATTATAGCAGAATTGCTATAATGGAACAGGAGGATTCCTGCTGGTGTTCAACTTTAAATGTAGAAGAGTAAATAAGGAAATCTTGACTCTCACTCATTTGCTTACTAAACCTTATTTTAATGTGATAAGGTTGATATTAGCATGGTATTGGTGTTTCTTCTCGATTACTTCCATTAGAGAAGCAGTTATATCAATTAAAAGGAAAGGAACTCCTGCCTGATTGACCTTGTCGTTTGCTTTTTAAACCTTATTTCAACGTGATAAGGTTGACTTTAGCGTGGTATTGGTGTTCCCAGATGTCTTCCAGCGTAGAGGAGGGCGCGGCGTGGATCAGTGACACGGAGCTGGTGGGCACTTATTAGCACGCACGAGTATAGTTCACTGACACTTTTTACGACACTATGGGGATAGGGCGATGTCTCAAACGCTGTGTTTCTAAACTAACAGCCGATTTGAATAACCTATTCTCAGTAAGAGATAGGCTTACTAAAGATTTGTTGCATAAATATTTCTGTTAATTAAGGCGATACTTGGAAAAATTATGCTGAAGCGAGATAGCAAAAAGTCCATACATTTTCCGAGTAGCGCCTTAAATGACGGGAAATAAGGCCTATCTATTGCTGAAGATAGAATATTGAAATCGGCCGTAAGAAAGTTCGATTTAAAAAAAAATACTTAGTTTGTTTTTAACAGTATTTTTTAGTTATCTTATTGGTCCAAATCTCTTATTTTGCTTCTATGTTCTTTGTACAGAGCAATAGACAAAGTTATAATGACTAGAGTGCTTCGATCAACAATAGTACTAGATGAAGGCCGCGAACTAAATCAAAACTTTTTATGGCACCTTTAAACGGAGAGAGAAAGGGTTAATAACGTTACGATCTTACGTCATAAATGACATGAACTACTTATAAATATACGCGCAAGTGGCTCAAGTGGGCGTATATTTGCTCAGCCGTGTTTGTCAATCCAACTATGTATCTAGACCTACAGTGCCACAATCTTTTCTGTTCCGGTGGCCAAAACGTGAAACAAACGTGATTTTTTTAAATGTAATTTTGCTGTCAAGTTGATGTCCAACCATAGAGCTGCTGGCGGCTGAAGGTCTTAGAAGTCAGGGCCGGTTAAATTGCTACAAAAAAAAAAGAAAAAAGTAAATAGCGCCGCTGTCACCGGAACAGAAAAGATTGTGCCACTGTAGGTGTTATTGTTGATCGAACTTCGATCAACAATAACACCTAGTTCTAGATACATACTTGGAGTGACAGATATGTCCAAGCCTCATATGAGCCCACTTGAAAGTATAAATTATAAGTAGATTGTTTTGACAGTGTCAATAATACTATGGTATTTCAAACTTGGAACGCTTCCTGTCATTTTTAATGTAAGATTGTAACATTCGTAACCTTTTTTCTCCGTTTAAAAAAAGTCAGTCTGGCCATATAAAGTTTTCATTTAGTTCGTGAGCCTTCATCTAGTACTATTGTTGATCTAAGAAAGCAATACGATAAGTTCGTATTTTGACAGTCCTCTTGTTATATTCCAGAGAAAACGAATTTAGAAACACAGCAGTTGTGTCATATTATTTCATCCATAAGTTGATAATGAAAAATAATAAGCAAGGTAATAAATTTTGCTTAAAATATTTATTCTAAGAAGAAAGATTATTTTTTTGTTGTGCTGGTAGTAAAAAATTGAGTTAAAAAACCATTAATAGATTAATGTGTTACTAAAGTACTAGTTAGTAACTTCAATCTCGTCAATATACTCGATGAATATAGTTAGCAAAATTTAACATGGGTCCTATGATAGTCCTGTAGCCCGTGGACATTCAAATTACGAAAAAGGTTACCGTTTGTCTTCGTGAACATATTATAGATTTCGCCATTGTATATAATATAAGCGAAGTCTTAAAGATCATACCTCGCCGTAACCATAATAGTGATCAGTTTAAAATCTCCAAATATGTTAGTTATTTACATTTTTAGGTTACCGCATTGTTTCGATATTGTCATGTTGTACAGATTTGTCCAATTACCATACGTAATAGTAAGACTATGGAAAGTTGCCAAACACAAATTTAAGACCAGATGTAGTCCGACCATTTTGATCATAATTTACATTTTTGAGTTACTTTAAAATTTATACATCTGTTAGTAGGCCCTCTGAACAAACCATATACTTATTTTAAGACTGTTTCTGTGGCCGGTTTAGATTTTAAGACTCATTTGGTCCATGAATAAGAAATGCGAAAATGGCGTAAGTAAAAGCGCATTGAGTAAACTTACTTCTGCAAAACATAATGGAAGACTTAAAACTTGAAGGACAATGAAATCTGGTAACTGCCCCTCTGTCAGATTACTATAAATAAAGAGGAAATGCTAGTTCCTAATATATTGTCTAGTTTGTTATGCCAGCTCTCTCTCTCGGGGTGCGAGCTAGATAACCTCCACGCGTGCTCACCTGCTGTTCGTCCCACTCTATGTTCGCATACGCTGGGAAGAACAGTAGGAGGGACGGTGCACCCTGGGCGCCACTGTAAGTAATTTTCTTGATTGTAAGTAATTACTTACAGTGGTGGCAGATATTTTAGCGAAACCCAATCCAAGGTGTCAGACGTACCGTCGCCGAGGGATGCGTGGCCAAGGGGGAGCTTGGTTCCGAACGGTGTCTCCCCAGGGAGATGGGAATCCTGGATCAGTAATTTCGCCTTACTCGAGCAATCGGAGCTCTGCTCGAGTGGACCTGTTCTAACGCCTAGCAAAGTGGCAAGTTGTACTCTTTGGTATTCTGTATAGCTTGCCGCAGCGTATGAATGTGGTCTTTGGTGCTATAGCCTTTCCGGAACCCGGCTTGTTCTGGAGGTTGGAAGTCGTCGATCCTGCGAGTGAGACGATTCGTAATGACTCTCGAAAACAACTTATAGATATGGCTCAGAAGCGAGATGGTTCTGTATTTCTTCAAGAGAGTCTTATCACCCTTCCTGAAAAACGCTTCTGCCCCATGCCTTTGGCGTTTTGCCCTCGAGGATGACTGAATTAAAAAGCTTCTAGAGGACTTTAAGTATCGGCTTTCCGCCCGCTCTCAGAAGCTCTGTTGTGATTCTGTCATCGCCCGCCGCCTTGTTGTTTTTAAGCTGCTTGAGAACACTTGTTTTGAATATGAGCCGGTATTGGTCGGAACGTGGATTTTATCAGCCGCGATCTTTCAAGCTTAACGTTGACACTCAATGTGCCTCTGACCATGCGGTGACCGCTTCCCGTCTTGGCAGCGCGCGCTGCCCATCTCGTAATGGCAATTTTCCCTCTGTCGCCTCTTAAAACATCCACGAGAAGAGAGGGGGTAGTGCTATTCTTTTTATGTGCCGGCACTACACAGCACACTAGAAATCTTACCTATTGTTCACGTAACAAAATAATTCTCACATACCACACATTCATACGCTGCGGCAAGTTATACAGAATACCAAAGAGTACAACTTGCCACTTTGCTAGGCGTTAGAACAGGTCCACTCGAGCAGAGCTCCGATTGCTCAAGTAAGGCGAAATTACTGATCCAGGATTCCCATCTCCCTGGAGAGACACCGTTCGGAACCAAGCTCCCCCTTGGCCACGTATCCCTCGGCGACGGTACGTCTGACACCTTGGATTGGGTTTCGCTAGATTATCTGCCACCACTGTAAGTAATTACTTACAATCAAGAAAATTACTTACAGTGGCGCCCAGGGTGCACCGTCCCTCCTACTGTTCTTCCCAGCGTATGCGAACATAGAGTGGGACGAACAGCAGGTGAGCACGCGTGGAGGTTATCTAGCTTGCACCCCGAGAGAGAGAGCTGGCATAACAAACTAGACAAAATATTAGGAATTAGCATTTCCTCTTTATTTATAGTAATCTGACAGAGGGGCAGTTACCAGATTTCATTGTCCTTCAAGTTTTAAGTCTTCCATTATGTTTTGCAGAAGTAAGTTTACTCAATGCGCTTTTACTAACGCCATTTTCGCATTTCTTCTTCATGGACCAAATGAGTCTTAAAATCTAAACCGGCCATAGAAACAGTCTTAAAATAAGTATATGGTTTGTACAGAGGGCCTACTAACAGATGTATAAATTTTAAACGGTAACTCAAAAATGTAAATTTTGATCAAAATGGTCGGACTACATCTGGTCTTAAATTTGTGTTTGGCAACTTTCCATAGTCTTACTATTACGTATGGTAATTGGACAAAGCTGTACAACATGACAATATCGAAACAATGCGGTAACCTAGAAATGTAAATAACTAACATATTTGGAGATTTTAAACTGATCACTATTATGGTTACGGCGAAGTATGATCTTTAAGACTTCGCTTATAGCATATACAATGGCGAAATCTATAACAATTTCACGAAGACGGTAACCATTTTCGTAATTTGAATGTCCACGGGCTACAGGTCTATGACAGCTTATTCGTGTAAAGCAAAAAGTTCTATACGCTATTGGCATAAAAGTCAAGAAAAACAGCAATAGACATTTTTAATGCAGGGCCTTGTTATGGGCATTCTTATGCTAGGCCAGGCCTATTTCACTCCCCGTGTCGGCTCGAAAACGTGGCGGCAACGCCGGCGTTGTAAATCCATAGAAATTAGGTCCGCAAAAGAGCTAGAATATATGCGACAGAAAGAGATGCAACGAGTGGCCATTCGTAATTTGCCTGCGCCGTACAAGCTGAATTCTACTTTATTGCGTTATAGTTAGAGTTGCTATTTATTTAAATGACTTAGCGGAGTGAACTATCTGTTACATAGTAACTATTTAGTAATCTGTGGCTAGGCTAGGCTAGTTAATTATACTCTATTCCTTGTGCAGAGGCAACATTTTTGCTTTGTACGAATGAGCTGTCATAGGACCCATGCAAAATTTAGCAAAGTATAAAAAACGATTTGTATAGTTTATTGTTATTGATGGCTACTAAATCATTCGCACTTTTATGGATGAAAAAATAGTGATGCTCGAGATATCAATCTCTTATTAATTTGTTTTAATTTCTAACAACTGGTTTATGGGAATGCTTAGATGATACTACCGATAAATCTAAATGGATCTTCTAATTGGCACAAAATTAAAGCTTTTTAATTTTGGACCTTATTTACTTGTTTTATGGGATAATTTTGGGAATTCTTTTAATAAGTGTCGCTTGCATTGGTGAGGTTATGGGAAAAATGGTGTTGTATTGAAATTTTTGTGCTCACTAACTCCTCGATATTTCACCCCAGTCACTTTTCTGTGCTTTTGAATGGATTATTAGTTCGTCTAGATATTCAAATGTGGTTGACGAAAATAGAGAGATAAATATTTATAAATTTTATACTTACTTATAAATTTATAAGCATGAAATAAAATAAAAGTTAATATAATGAATAATGATGTTTTGAATATCTTGACTCTATTCCTCTCTTTTTGAGATTTTACTTTAACTATCTTTTGGAAAAAGTAAGATTTTTAATAAAACCACCCTATCTATAATATATAAAGCACGATAGAATAATATTTTTATTATTATACAACATTAAAGTAAAAAGTAATAATCCTTTACATTATCAACAAATAAAATCTGTGGTGTCGAGTTTTTTTCGTCTCATAATAATCTGAGCGCTTGACGAAACCTAACTCTTGTATCGTCCAAAAAATGGTTGTCATTTCGAACAGCTACTATTGTTATATCAAAGAATATTAAAAACAATGCATTTTATTCATTTAAGTGCCTTCGCACAATGCGTTGTTTCCACGCGCCGTCGACGCGCATTTGTATCGAAACAGACGAGATACGTCGCCGTTTAGATGTAGCTTGTAGAACTTTACAACTTTTACTTGTCAGACGCGTCTGTATCGAAACGAATGCGCATCGGACGCGCGTTAAAAAAGACGCTGTCACGTTTCAAAGTAACATTTACTGGTTTAGACCTACACAATCGATATCTGAATAGAAATAATGTGAGTTTTACTATTCAAAAAGTCCGGGTCCGATTCCCGAACGGAGGACATTTTTTTAAATCTATGATTTCAGTCTTTCTTGTCACTAAATTCAAAGACATGTTTCCTAAGAACAGATCTTTGTAAATCTTATAATTTCATACTTGCCCAGTATGGGCAACAACGGTCAGTAGACTGTTCTGGGCCATCCTGTATATTTGCTATGTCTGCTTGAAGAAATTAAAAATTGTACACAGCTAAAATGTTTGTAGGGTATGCTGTTTTGAGCATAGGGTTTCCCTACGCTTGCCCCGCCTATTTGTTACTTATAACGTCTTGCTCGTGTTCCAAGTGGTGGGGTCACCATATAGGGCAGGATACCCCTTTGTGGCCACTTTAAGGATTCTTTCACTTTTAAGCACTAAGTACTTAATGGTCTTATGTATTTAAGTCACAAATGATATCTTGAATTCTTCGATCAACTACATTGATCGAACCTTAAATTATAGAGAATGTATCTAACTTTGAAGGTACGTTTTTTAAATAAAAAAAAATTAAAATAGTTTTTTGTTTATAACACAACATGTGTGAGAGACTTGACAAATTCTAACGATTGTTATTATTACCTTAAAATACCTTATTTAGATTGCCTTTTTTAAACTTAAACTTTAAGAGCTAAAAGTGGCCAAAACCGGGGCTTCTGCCCTACTCGTACCTATCTCTATCTTACATTCCCTTTTTCCTTTAGGAGGGTCTTCGCACCAGGCGGGTAGGAGGCAGTCTGTCGCTGTCTGAAGACGAGATCGACTCCGAAACAGAGCTGTATGATCCGCTCAACAAGCGCGGCGGCTGCAGGTGAGACGCGACGCAGCACGATCTGTGCGAGGCCTTATTCGAGTACGCTCAGTGCGGCGATACTGAGTAGTGACTTTCGGGGAATATAACCTCCTTTCATAAGTATTTTGGAGGCATATAACCTCTTTGGTATTCAAATGTTTGTAGCATCTATGGACTTTGTATTCTAAATGTGAAAAACGTATGGAACTTCATTTCATAAGTATTTTGCAGGTATATAACCTCCTTGGTATTCAAATGTTTGTTTGTATTGTAAGCTACAAGTGCCACAAACTTTGCTGTGCCGGTGGCCAAAATGTGAAACTAACGTGATTTTTTTTAATGTCATTTTGCTGTCAAGTTGATGTCCAACCATAGCGCTGCTGGCGGCTGAAGTTCTTAGAAGTCAGGGCCAGTTAAATTACTACAAAAAAAAGAAAAACGTACGTAGCGCCGCTGTCACCGGCACAGAAAAGGTTGTGGCACTGTACTTTGTATTCCAAATACGAAATGTCTATTTACTATGCTTTTAATTTGGACTTCCTTGAAAAGAAGCTACCTTGTTACTAATAACGATAGTCATTTATTGCAATTTATAAATAATGTCCACGCTCTGCTAACTTCAAAAAAGTAGGTAACTGAAAATGTGTTAGAACAAAACGCACCCTAAATTGATTCTGGGATTATTTCTAGCTCTAAGATAATTTATGTCAAATCTACAAAAACAATAGAAAGTATGTATGAGTTAAACTTAGGATTTACATGGGTTGATTTTCTCTAGTGAACAAGGCAAGCCGAGTCGAGAGGTTATTTGCTATTAATTTAATATTTAGTATTGCGGAAATTGTACAGAAAACCGAGCCATGTAACTCTTGTATTAGGTGACAAGGTAGCTTTATAATTTATTTACATCTGTAACTAAAACCTTCTAGCCTATAATGCTAACAGATTGTATTTTGCTGAATTTACTACGCGCGCGCGACTACGCGTAGTGATCGCCTGACGCAGCGTTCGCCCTAAGATTAAATAATATTATGCCAAAATTACTAATGCAACAGGTTAGTGTAATAAGTACCATAATAGACAAAATTTGTAAGTTGTATACAATTTGAAGTGAGAATAAGTTATATTACTTAAGTCGTTTGAAATTGTTTTTACAAGTTATATTTTGATTCGGGCCGTTTATGCAATGATTTATTATAATTTACAGCAAATTTTATCTGCTGGAAATCTTGCTAAAGACACACGTAAAACTATACGATACAATTAAACGTAGAAAATAAGCCACCAATTTAAGACCTTAGACCGTTTGCTTAGAGTTGAAAACTCGCTGGTCACATTTTGGTCTACGGTGGGTACTATTTAACAATACCGTATACTTTATAAGTAATCGAATTTTTACGTAAGTATTCCAAAGTTAACTGTGATTTAATCCTTTTTATGCTTTCGATAAAAAATATTATGCAATTAAATCCATGCAAAAATGTATGTCTACGTAAAACCATATAAGAAAATTATTTTAGTTTTTTGCATTCACAATGCAATTTTTATAATAGAAAAATGGAAAATGAAGTATTTAGAAAGTAGTTGTGAGACGGGTCGATTTTTTCTAAATACTTCATTTTCCACTTTTCCATGAAAGAAAATGTTTAAGAAATGACACTGATGTCAGCTTCACTAAAATGTTTTCTGACCCTTCGAAAGTATGTCACTATTATTATTATTGCTTTACGCATAAACATAAATAATATTAATTTTGATTATTTGTTCGGATTGTTTTAATTGCTATGTGATATTGTGATATAAGTTGCTTTGTGCCATAGATATGTATGTATACTATTCAAGTTACAATTACTTCACCCCAAAGTTAGTAGTCAAATTTTGTACACACTGAAGGAAAACAACTATAGTAGGCGCCAAGACTTGTGACAGTCGCGGGCATAGAACGTTTTATGGCCCCGACTTCGATCAACAATAGTACTAGATGAAGGCTCACGAACTAAATGAAAACTTTACATGGCACATACTGACTTTTTTTAAACGGAGAAAAAAGGTTACGAATGTTACGATCTTACATTAAGGCGATACTCGGAAAAAATGTGCTGAAGCGAGATAGCAATGAGAAAACGACGCGCGCGGGAGCGAGACCGATTTTACAGATTAGGCAAAAAAAACACAATATCACTTCGTATTAAAAAACTACAGCGATTTAAAAAAAAATGCTTCTATACGATCCTCAACATTATTGGTGTCCACTAATTAAACCAATTTTCAATAGTGTAAGTAACCCCATTTAAGAATAATCTTCACTTTTCGTATTTTTTAGAGGTCTTTTCGAAAAGAAAAAGTGTCGAGGCAAAATCATAAAATCGTGTTTTTGAAACTATACGATTCTAGATAAAGGTATGAAGAAATATATATCTTAATACCAGATTTGTAACAACGGTAACCGTCCTATAGTTTTAAATCAAAAAGTCCATATTTTTCCGAGTAGCGCCTTAAAAATTACAGGAACCGTTTCAAGTTTGAAATACCTTAGTATTGTGGTATTATTGACACTGTCAAAATACTCTACTTTTAATTATACTCTCAAGTGGGAGTATACGCTCGGCCATATCAGTCACTCCAACTATGTATCTAGAACTAGGTGTTATTGTTGATCGAAGGGCTCCGAGCGCGACTGCCACAAGTCTTGGCGTCCACTATAAATTATCAGTTTTATTCCAGATGTACGATTAGCCGAAGATAATTATTAAAGTCTTCATTAAAAAGTAGAATTAGTGAAAACCAGCTTTTTTTCTTAGCTTTTCACTTTGCCAAAGCCATATACAAAAATAGCTTTTGCGACGACAGCCAATAAAGGTAAATAAAATATTCGTTATCAATTGAAATTGAACTGTGCAGTCATAAGAATATAGTTGACATTGGTTTCGCCCAGTAACGGATATTTTGATCCTAGTTGTCCTTCTAAGCAGCTTTATATTTTCGGTCATAAGGTAAATGAAATAAAAGCGAATTTCAACTGAAAGCGAATAGGTATGTTCGTCAATGATCCATCGTATTCAATGACACTGCTACGCTAAGATACAAAAGAAACTAAAATCTTTAAAAATAAGTTAAAATAACTATTAAACACCATTTAGACAACATAAGTATTTTAAAATATATATAAACACAACACATTTAACAAGTTATTTTATAATAATAATATTTTAAAAAATAAATTATTATCAAACAAAATCACTAGGAGTTCTCAGTGATATTTTATTATTAAAAAAAATTACACAACATGTGTACTTACTTAAAATATACATTAAATTCCTTTACGAATAATAGTTGTATAAAGACTGATAAGTTACACAGTAGGGCCTTTTTTAAATTACTAAATAACTTAATAAACTGTACAACTATTATCAGTAAAGGCAATATTTATTTAACGCGCCGCAACGACAATGCAACTAATTTTAGGTTTTTTCAACCTACTCATTTTATATCCTGTAAAGTTTGTAAAGTCAGCAGTACTCATATTACAGTGTGTAGAATACACAGTTTATTTTAATCTCTGCATATCACATGTTAAAGTTTAAAACAAATTGTGGAAAAATGTGCTGCTGTGTACACTCGGTCACAAAAGTGGCTAGCTACTTGTCTAAATAAATATCAGATAGTGCACAGATATAATCCAAGCCTTGGTCAAAACAGTGTTTGCATTATAAATGTAGGTTCCATGTAGCATTTGCAGTTTCATAGAACAAATAAACTCGTCTTGACCTCACAGACTTAGATTATTAAAGATAACTTACGCTTGAAAAATGGTAAATGAAGTATTTAGAAAAAATCGACCCGTCTCACAATCACCTCCGATGGGACTCGAACCCACGACCTTTCGCTTTCCGGGCGACTGCTCTAACCACTGAGCTACGGAGTCGTTACGAAAAGCGTCGAATTTATCCAATACTTCTTACTCGCTGTATAGTCAGCGTTAATTTCATCAATGTGGAGATATTACTACCCTCACACGCGAAAGAAATACCTTTCCAGGTATTTGGCAATCGCTAAAGATGAAATTACTATGGCAAGTTATTTTAATTTTTAGTCGTGGGTTCGAGTCCCATCGGAGCTGATTGTGAGACGGGTCGATTTTTTCTAAATACTTCATTTACCATTTTTCTGTAATAAAAATTGCATTGTGAATGCAAAAAACTAAAAATTAAAATAACTAACTTACGCTTGTTCCTTATTTGCATTCCTTTATGAACGCAGTATTTAGCGTGCGTATTTTAAGTGCTGTGACACTTCTGTGGCTGAATGTACTTTACGAATAACATTTGCTTGTAAGTAGTTTAATTTGATGCATATTTAGTCTAATGGTCTGAATCCATAGCTTTAAGTCTGCCATCGGAGGCACAAAACGTTGTGTATTAAAACCAAATGTAGCTCAATTAGTATATAATAGAATTGTACTTTATGTTTAATAATGAATGATTAGAATAAAATTGTAAAAAAAATGCTGTGTTTTCATACGGCATCCGTGATAAATCTCCCTCTAATTTTTATAAGATTTCCAGTTTATAGCATCTATCAACTGGCGTTTCTTTTCAATCACTCTTTTAACGTAACTATGCACGTTAATGACTTCAGCGTTGTCGCCATAGTCGTTTTTAATCGTTTCCACACCTTCGATGCACATCGTCCTATAATTGTGCCCGGTTTCCAACCCATAGCTAGTAGTTTCTGATGTCCCATTCCATTCTTCATGAGTTCTGACCTTTATATTCTTAACATTGGCCTCCCAATGCATCTTCATGTGGTACCGAATGTCTGGACAATCGCATAGGTTGATTAAAACCTGTATGCATCTTAGCTGTAGGAGAGGTTTGTTTGGGCTGTGACAGAGATGTACTAGACGTTTTGTGATTTCGACGCACCTCTCTTTCGCACGCCACTTGGATCTAGTCGTTAGGGTCGTATAAGCCATTAGCCCTACAGCTGCTATAATGACCTCTATTTGTCGAGAAACGAGGTATTTCCTCAGAACAAATGTTAAATCGTGGATGTCGGCCAACTTTACACCGATATCGTGTTTGCACAGCTGCGTCATGCAGTCCATAGACCCACTGATGATTCTGGGATCGGGATCCTTGAACAGAGTCAGCATGACCTGGAAAGCGTTGGCTCTTAGCGCTCGCTCAGGGTCCCATTCGCACAAGTTCTCTAAAGTTTTCAGATGAATAAGAACGATTCCCGTATGATCGCTCTTGACCATTTTAAGGAGGTTTTCCACGATTTCTCTGTTTTCTATTATCGTTTCGCACGCGCACCTATCTCTGGCTAGCGTGCGCATTGTATAAGCAGCTGCATACCTAATCTCTTTTCTGTCCCTTAAGAAGAGGATCATAAGGTTATCCACTATATCTTTCCTTGACATTATACTTCTTCTGCCTTGGTAATACGTGGCCAAGTGTGTCAGAATGAGGCATATTTTCTCCCGAATAACCGGATCTTTATCAAGCATCAAGTCTATAAGGCGATAAACTACGTTAACATTTATGAGGAACATTGCGTGCTCCGATATTTGTACCTGAAAAGATATTCATACATTTAATAAAACAATTGCTAAACTAAATAGATTTCCGTGTTTTGAGGGACCTGAAGTAAAACTACGATAAGTTTATTCACTGTTCTGTAGGCGTAGCATGCGCACCACGAGATAATTTTGTCGTCTCTCGTTCGCTACAGCGCGTTTTGTCTCTTATTTGAGTGATATTGATATGTGAACGGGATAAAATCACTTTGACAGTCAGATATGAGTTGACAACATTTTTCGTAGTGCACAAGGCCTAAAGAAATTAGGTTGATTCCATGGAAGACGCGAGACTATGAGAAAAATACAAAATTTAGGTAGGTAAGTACCTACTACAGTAACCTTATGGAGAGATTGAGAGGAGGCCCTCTCCCTCTGTCCGGACCCCATCTCGAGTTTTCGAGCTCGTTAGGACGTAGAGGGTAGGTAAGAGGGTAGAAGGTCAGGAAAACCGTCTCATATCTATGGGGGAAAGTTAAAAAAGTGTCCAGCTATGACAAGTAAATAACAGTTCAAAAATCCTCCGAAACGGAGCTGGCGTAGGCAGAGGCACAGGGTAGGGCAATGAATTAAGTAGTTGGATTGATGTATGCCGCGTTAGAAAGTTTAATATTTTTAGTGACTAGAGTGACATGAAATTCCCTCATTTTATCTATGTTAAGTACCATTGTTTTTTTTTAAATACTATAAAAATTTAATAGGCGTCAAAAATTTCATTATTTAAATTTAAATCAAATTTAAATTTAAATTTTATTATTATTTTGAAAAGTGCGCCATAACGGAGGGGAATTTGAAATATACACTGTTGCTACTGTGGCGCCACCCTAATTTAAATCAGTTTGACGGACACTTTTCACAACAGACACAGACAGTTTTCCTTACCTTCTACTTTCCATCTTAGAAAGAAGCAGGGTAAAACGAACCTGATCCAAGACGGAATGTATAGCCTGCAGCTGCTTCAGATGATCGGTGGAGTGGAGGTTCCTGTTGATGATGCGCAGCCCGACGCGGCCGAAGCCGAGTCGTGCCCGCGTGATGTCCACGTGCGGCGCGTATAGAGACGGCTGCATAGATTCCATTCTTTGGGCCGCTGGTGGTTCTAGATACAGAAACGAACACAGTTTTCTGACACAAGATTTTGGACACAAGCCCCCTTATTCCAAATCGTGGACTAAAGTTAGACCTGGTTTAAAACTGATGATAATTCTGTCTTTCATTTGGAAAATGTAAGTGACAGCACCAGTTTAGTACCAGTTTTAAACCAGGATTATTTTAGTCCACGTTTTGGAATAGGTAAAGGGGGAGGCATTCGATCTATATATATAAAAATGAATCCCTATTTCGCTTGGTCACGACATCACGCGTGAACGGCTGGACCGATTTGGCTAATTTTGGTCTTGAAATGTTCGTGGAAGTCCAAGGAAGGTTTTAACGGTGAGAAAATAGGGGAAGGAGGGGTAAGTAGGGGTAGAGTAGAAGTAGGGTAGGGTAAAGGTAGGGTAGGGTACAGGTAGGGTAGGGTAGGTTAGTGGTAGGGTATAGGTAGGGTAGGGGTAGGGGTAGAATAGGGGTAGAGTACGGGTAGGGTATGGTGGAGTAGGGGGTAGGGCCACGGGAACGAAGTCGCGCTGGGTCAGCTAGTTTAATTATACAAATCACTTATTAACCCGAGCCTAGCCCGCTTGTTGTCTACGCACGGTCCGTATCCGAGAGGGCTGCCTAGATCCTGCTTAGATGCAAGTAAGAGTGAAGACAGTGTTTTTTTAATAGGTAGGGCAGAGGTACCCTTTGTTTGAGGTATTTCATCAAAAACAAATTTCTTAAAATTTTCATACAAAACATTTTTTCAAACAGACAATGGAATTTATTGAAAAAAAATCTTATGACAAGGAATTCTAACGGTTGTTATTATTACCTTAAAATACCTTATTTTAATTGCCTTTATCAGAAATGGCTAAAAGTTGTTTAGAAAACTTTTAGAGCAAAAAGTGGCCAAAACCGGTACAGTGGCCGAAAACGGGTCGCCTGCCCTACATAAGTAACTAAGTTCTCCCAAGACATACCTATGAGTGGGAGCTTACAATGAGTTACAGTGAGTTTTGAACATTTGGAACGGTTTTACCACGTCCGTAAATCATGAGCTTCTACTATATGCAAAAAGGTGCTTACCTGTATGAGGGTCAAAGTGGTTTCTTTCCATGGCTACATCCACTGCCTTGTTTATCACGCGAGGGTTTACAGTGCATACCAGCTGCAGGTAAGAGTTTTTATGAGGACAAAACATGATTTATAATTTTATAATATATACTTATCCTATAAAATCTGTGTAAAAAGTGAAAAATGATTTTATTGACAGAAACCTATGACGTTTATCTGTAAATAAAAAGTTATATACTCTATGATCTGTTGTGATGTTTTTATTTTTATTACTCGTCCGTGATAAGGATAACATGGTATATAGTAAATTATGCAGGTATTATTACTGGCCAATTTCTATAAATCCTCTTTGGCTGCAAAGACAAATAACATTAGAGGAAACAAAGAACAATTTTTTGATTGATAGAACGAAAATTTCTGTCATCGAGTTCGGGCGATAAATTGGGAAATTACAAAATTTCAGTGATTAGCAAATGGCAACTAATTAATAATGGGCCTCAACGGCGGCACGGAGGCCGGCGAGGATGAGAAGAAAAAGAAGATCAACGAAGATGCTATAACATTCCTACGCAAGCGGAGCGAGACGGAGGCTCCCCGGTATGCCGCCCGGCTGAAGACGTACGTCAGCCTGCAGCAGAAGCGGCGACGGGCCGCGGCCGCGCGACGCCATTCCGGTCAGATACTAGAGAACGAGAGGTCCACGGTGAAGAAGAAGTCGGCGGAACACAAGTCCTCGGAGTCGACAGATAAGGGGGGAAATGCTGTAGACAGCTCCGGAAAGCGTCGAGGCATTGAGAAGCAGCAGGGTAGCCGCGGGGCGTCGCGGACGCCGTCGCACGAGCCGACGGACCGGTGCGGTCGCCGCCGCCGCCGCCGCCGCAGTGGCTGCCGCAGACGCAGGCGCCGTCGCCGCAGCTGCAGCCGCCGCAGGAGGCGTCGCAGCTGCCGCCGCCGCCGCAAGAAGTGCCGTCGTCGCCGCCGTCGATGCTAGGCTATCTCGCCTAGCAATAGTGCGGCCTTTTCCCATAAGTTGCCGTTTGTTATTGCTTTTTATATCTTTTTGCCGTATTGTTTTGTCACTTTATCATTTGAATCCGATTATTTACAAGTGCTTCTTTACCTACTTATATTATTTTTTGTAAATGAATATATCGACTTTATTTTATAACCCTTTTTTATTGCTCAATTTATAAGGTAAAAATGAAATTAATAAATTTGGATAGGAAGTTAAAATTTTCAAGAAAAATGCCAACTAGAATTTATAATTTAATTTTCAACAGAAACACTGTATATCATAAAAAATAGTAACTAAAATCTGTTAACACTTGTTGGTAGTTGCCCTTGTGTCTGAATCATTATGCACATGTAGGTACGCGCCATATAACTTGGCGTGTGGCAATAACTGAAACTAAAATTATGACATGGGAAAGGATTATATTTTTCCCATTTCCCTTCGGTCTCCTCCACGCACGCCGCCATGACGCATGAGCGCGCAACGCAAACAACACCTGTCCGTCCACACGGAGCGCACGGCTCTCGTCCTGAGGCGGCGCGTTCGCAACGATCGTATGACGCGAATGCTCACTGTGAGCACCCTTTGTTGCCCTTGTTACTACCAATCTTACTACCAGTAGTAAACACACACGTCCACACACACACAGCTCGAGGCATGCGAGACGAACCATTCGTGTCGCACGCACGCCTCGCGATGTACGTACGCGGCTTTGTATTTATGCTTACAAATAGATTGACAAAATGATTAGAGAACGATTAGCTTGTAGGTAGTGATGTAACGAATGTTAATTTTTAAACATTCGCGAACGCGAATGCGGTTGCGAATATCTGCCGCTGATATTCGCGAATGCGAATACGCATGCGAATGTTTAAAACAAGATTCAAAACGTATAGAAAGAAAGGCTCAAAGCTCTCAATAAACTGTCACAGCCGCCCTACAAAATGTACAAAGATCAGAACACCTTTTCATCACTCGAATTCTACTCAAGACGATAAGAATATAGAATAGGTACGTCTCAAGATTAAACAAGAGTGTCTTTCTAGATGGAACAGCAACTTTTATATATTACAGCGTTTTTGGAAGTCTTAATGAGTTTACGAATCCACAAAAAAACCCCAACCGACTTCTGAAAAGTGGATATTTTTTCTTGCGTTCATATTCGCAAAATATTCGCACAGTGTTTGCGAATACGAATGCGAATGCGAATATCAAGAAATAAGCGAATATTCGCGGATGAGAATGAAAAATGAAAATGAAAAATGAAAAAATGTTTATTTCAACAAAAATAGATTAGATTATACAGTGTACATACCAGCAACAATAGATGTATCCTATTTTGTTGTAGTGATATATCAACATTAAAGTTTACCTGTGACATCAACACCAAAATTTTTTGTATCGTTGATGCCAGTACGATTAACAAGAAAAAATAGCCTCATCTTATCCTAGAGTAACATAAAATAAGTTAATAATTGTAGTAAATTTTGTTTTTTACTCTGACTGTTTCTGAAACATTTCTAGCTAATATAAGTACCTAAAATATAATAAAGTAAAAGAGTGAATTGGCATAACACGGATTTTATCAGAATGTATGGACAGTAGTGGGTATGTAAATTATATATTAATAATAATAATATATGTTAAAAGAAATAATAGATAATTAAATTTATATAAAATAAATATACGGTAATTTGGAATTATGACAGCATTTGAAAAATGTTTTCTGTAGTATCGTAAGTAAGGGTTGAGAGCCATTTTGCTACGACTTTTTTAGCTTCATATATTGTAGCAGATTTCAGATCACAAAAAGAAAAATGCGAATGCGAATATTCGTTACATCACTACTTGTAGGTATAAAGACTGAAGAAAAAATAAAAAACCTTGCATGAGGCGCCACTTTCTCCTCTTCATTGTTACAAATGTCAAATTCTATAGAAAAACATAGTTCGCCACATTTCCGCAACATGACGAGGTTTTTTATTTTTCTGGTCTATCAGGCTTTACCAAACAGTGCACATTGATGTTTGTTTGGTTACAGTCTGGTGCAGTCACCCTAATAATGTCTACACACGTTCCTATCCGACCTCCGATTTGGTCTGCTCCCAGACCAAATCGGAACGTGTGTAGCGCAGATTTGGTCTGGAGCAGACCAAATCGGAACGTGTGTAGCGCAGATATAGTCTGGGAGCAGACCAAATCGGCTGTCCTATCGGAACGTGTTTAGATTCTAAAAATTATCACAAAATGATCTAACGTATTTTTTTTACTTTTCAACAGTTTCTTAGTCGTTGCATTCGGCAGACTAATTTATAAATCTAATTACTAATTACAAAACTGCACAGAAAAATCTTTTGTGCTAAATATTGCAACTCCACAGGTCTTTTTGTCTAGGTATAGTTTTATTCCAGAAGTGTTGCAATGCGACCCCCTCTTCGATACTATTCGAGTTTGTTGCCGCCTCAAACTCTTTAATTCTTTTTCATCACGTAGTAGAAGACTAGAAGAGCGTTAGTTCCTTCATTTCCTAGGATAAGCCCGGAAGCCTTTTCTGCGACACTTGGTGTCGACAATCAGCTGCGCCTGCCTCTTCAGGTAGCATCGAGAAGGTATGTCCTCTTCTTCGTCAGATGCTGAAAATCCATACAAATATTATAAATGTGAAAGAGTTTATTACAAGCTTTTTATTAACTTGCCATGTTAGTTAGTTAGTTAGTATGTTAGTTAGTGGGGGACAAATCTTGCTAGCTTAATTTGACCCACTTCCCAGTGTCTGATGGAGCTGAAATTCTGTATACAGATTTGGTTCAGATGACAACACAATATTAAAGTACAGTCAGCAAAAAAGCTTGTCATAAAAATGAAATTTTTACTAAAAACTTATTTGTTTGTTTGTTTGTCCTCCTTTCACGTCAAAACAGAGCAACGGATCGACGTGATTTTTAGTATGGGGATAGTTCGGGGGCTGGAGAGTGATATTTAAGCTACATTCTATACCGGACAAATATCACACTCCGGCGAGATAACGTCGTGTAGTTCACGCGAGTGAATTCGCGGGCGGAAAGCTAGTCAGTATTAGCATAAGGAGTGAATGCTGACCATTTTATGTGTATATCCATACTAATATTATAAATGTGAAAGTGTGTTTGTTTGTTTGTTTGTCCGTCTTTCACGTCAAAACGGAGCAACGGATCGACTCGATTTTTGGTATGGGGATAGTTTGGGAGCTGGAGAGTAATATAGGCTACTTTTTATTCCGGAATATTATAAAATAAAAATGATTATTTTGTATAGAAAATCGATAAACTGTCGTCGTACTATACAAAACTGTCATTTCCGCCATAGCCGCTTCCAAAGAGGTATGTCAAAGAGTATTGTAATCACTGACGTTTTAGCCGCTTTGGATTACCTACTTTTTAATAAGTGACATTTGTTGCAGGCAGTGTATAAAACTTCTTCGCGATCATTTATTTTCATCTGTCTATCTATAATAGATGTTGGTGATACGAAGTTTTATCGGGTCCACTATAATTAATATGGCAAAACAACGTTTGCCGGGTCAGCTAGTACTTCTATATATCTACCTAC
The DNA here is from genome assembly GCA_949710035.1 of Crambus lathoniellus. NCBI lineage: Eukaryota > Metazoa > Arthropoda > Insecta > Lepidoptera > Crambidae > Crambus > Crambus lathoniellus. Next base: position 34,486,727 of record OX453297.1, read on the forward strand.
AAGCACGAAATAGTTCCTATGTACGCGTTCTCGCGCGCATCTTACCACCAAAGATCATATAATCATAATCACTACGTTTAAGAGTCGGGACTTCATACTTAACACTTCCTACATATTCTTAGTGTGGTTCGCACCTCGTGATCATGCTCACTGAGCATTGCTCAGACATGATTTTCTATAATTATATGAAAAGTAACTCTATTAAGATCACCGATTGTTTATGTATCGTATACTTACTGTAGTAAATGCGTAACCAGTCAGTAATAGGGTATGGAAAGTAATATTATACATTAAATGGAACTCACGTGGTGCCTTCACAGGTTCCTTTTGCAGGAATTCCTTGAAAGTAGGGACCGCTTTTTCCACTTCCTTGGGGGTACTCTGACTGCCGCTCATGCCGGCCACAGAGGACGGACGGCTTGTTGGCTACAAGTTAATAAGTTTTAAGATATTTAGATTATTGATAGATGGTCTCGGCGAGCACGGTTGACCTTATAAATTGATCCATGGTTACGCTATTGTTTTCTACAAGTTTCTTTTCACTATTAAAAAAATACCGGCCAAGAGCCAGTCGGACTCGCGCACCGAGGGTTCCGTACCATCATAAATGTAAATCAATAAAATGTGAAAATGTAGGTATTCATCGGCGAGGCTATATTCGTCAGAGAAGTTGCGGTGTAGAATATTGCAGTGTTGACTGTACAGTTGACTAGAGAAGGCTATCCTGGGATTTACTAATATATGCTCTCGTGTCAGTTTTCCATACAGGTATTTCAAGATTTTTAAGATCTAAGTAGGGGTCGCCCTAATATATGCTCTCGTGTCAGTTTTCCATACAGGTATTTCAAGATTTTTAATATCTAGGGGTCGCCAGCCATCACTCATTGCCCCACGAATAAAAGATGTGGGCTTGGGTAGATTAGATTTTTCCGGATAAAATGTAAGACTAACAAACAGACAGAAAAATGTCGGCAGTGCATTCTCTCTGACTGACTGAACTGTATGGCTATTTGAAAAAATTAAAAAGAAGTAGGTATTTTAAATTTTTCAATAATAAAAATTGCATTGTGAATGCAAAAAAGTAAAAATTTAAATAACTTGTATGATATTTACATTGGAAGGAATCGCGATCATGGTCAGGTCACCATGCTTCTCCCTCACTTCGGCAGCTCGAATACATGCTTTCTCATAACGAATTGATAGTACTTGCACCAGTTCGTTCACATCTCGCGCTTCAGCCGTCCACTCCGGCATTGCTGGTTCTGGGATAACCTGGAGGAAAGGATTTATTCAATACTTATTTATACATGTAACTAGTAAAATCTGCAATCATACAGGCCTTATAAGCATTTATTTGAACTTTCCGGTTTTCGAGAAATGGAAAATGAAGTAGGTATTTAGAAAAAATCGACCCGTCTGCATTGTGAATGCGCAAAAGTAAAAATTTAAATAACTTTCCGGTTTCCGTTTTTTTAAAGGCTTTTTACAATATTGCATAGGTGTTATTGTTGATCGAAGATTGCATCTTGTTTAAAGTTCATGATTTTGAGTTTGAATCTAGATTTTATTCCTATCAAATAATTTAGTGACGTCACATACACCGAGAAAAAAACCACGGGTTGCACTCCGGGTGCTGGCAGAAGTGAAAAGGGCTCCCTTTTCACAAAAGAAAGGAATTTGACAAAAACCGAGGTTTTCTGGCTTCAATGCTGCCCGTTTTCTGATAGCTCAGCTATCACAACTTTGGAAACGGTGACGTCTTCGTATTCTAATGACAGTTTTTCGATCGGTCACGTGTCCGTCTTACGAATTTTCGATCTGGCGGCTTCGATCTCAGATCATATAATACTTTCGATCAACTGTTATTGTTGATCGAAGTCCGACTGTCAGGTTCACGTGATTTTATGCAATCCTATTGGTTAATATTTCCTCGTTTCTCCGCTCCGCCAGCTCGCTCCGCTTTGCTCGTGTCTTTTTGTCACCAAAAGTTTAAAATATTCGTTGGGGTATCGATATCATTTACGGTTTTTTTTTAATCCTGACGAGAGTTTAACATTTTTTACCCATCACAAAAAGTGCACAAAGCCGCGGGGCGTAGTTTTAAATGAAAGGAGAATAAAATGTTATTTGAAATCGTAATTTAGTGATCCTTACGTCCAATAACTTGCACAGATCGTAAAGCAGTCGCTTTATATCTAGTAGGATTGTTTCAAGTTCCTCTAGCTTCTCTTCTAGCTCTGCATGTATCTCTTCTTCCTTTTTTATTTCTTCTTTCAATTCGTTAATTTGTTCTTGGCCTCTGCAAAATAAGGAATGATTGAAATCAAGTCAACGTCAGGTTAATGCATGGCCCAAGCGACAACACAACCTAATTGCTAGCTAGAAGTATAAATGTAACGTTACAGATTCAATTTTGAGCATTACCTTCTTCGATCAAGGTGTCATTGTTGATCGAAGATTTCGTGCCTCCATGACTGACAAGCATTCGCCGACGAGCCGAACAATAAATTTGTCTACGATAAAATGTAATTTTTGCCATGACTGACAAGCATTCGCCGACGAGCCGAACAATAAATTTGTCTACGATAAAATGTAATTTTTGACGTTTCGTTTCGATATATAGTGCGCCAATCTTTTCTGTTCCGGTGATTATCTTTGGAACTAAAACAGTTTTCATACGACAGTCCATTTTGACAGCTAATTTCGTATTGCAAGTGGCTCCTTCGTCACGACTGTCACCGGAACAGAAAAGCTTGTGGCACTGTAGACAAAACCTTTCTCGAGTTCATCATGGTACCCGTGCTGGAAGCTCAGGTGCATGCTGTTCCAAACTCCTTATTATAGTATAGTAAGTAAACACCACTCAGAAACTGTTAACCAACTTACTCATCCTTGTCCTTAACTGAGGCGAACTTGAACGCCTCCAACTCGGCCATGAGCGACGTTTGTGTGGACTCCAGGTCCAGTTTCTCCTCTTCTATGGTCTTCTGCAGGTAGCCAAGTCGCTGGCTCGTGTCCCGCTGGGCGCGAAACTTTTCAAACACCTCGTCGACGTCTGTTACACCTGGAGATTGGAGTAGTCTTATTAGAGTAGCTGAAACTTGGTAAGTCACAGATCTTTGAACTTGTTATTGTCTAATTTGTTTAGCTCACAAATGGTTTTAACCTATGGAAACGCCACGTTTTTTAATGGCCCTTTTTATGTAAACAAAGCACTTGAGCGCTTGTTATCGCTCTCCCGAATAGATGTTTATACTACGGCGACTGTAGTTATATTTATGAGAAGCTGATGAACAAAAGTTTTAACGTAACCAAAGTTACGACATGTTTTGTTTTATAATCGTCGTTCGAACTCGACCTTTGCGAAAACAAGGAATAATAGTGCGGTCCATTCAAAATATTTTTTTACATAGTTATTGAGGAAATAACATTTTGTTTAAAGGTTATGGAAAAGATTAGTACTTATTCGATTTTGACCGCGCGCAGCCTTTTTTAATTTGGTGAATTAGATACCTACGCTTTGCGATTATTTATTTTTATCTGTCTATCTTTATTAGATGTTAGTGATACGAAGTTCACCCAGGTCTGCTAGTTATAAATTATTAATCTTACAGACGCAGAATTTTTATAATCAATGATTGTTCATGCATGTATCTGCATTATTGTAGTTGCATTATTTTGTGGCTTATATAGGTAAGTGTTGATATAATTATGTACCTGTTAATTTCATCAGCCTCTGGAAGGTGGCTTCCATCTGCGCTGCAGCGGACATTTCCTCTGTGACCACCTCGACCTCCCTAGATGTCGCTGACTCTTGTCGAACTACCACCCGTGCTAATAGGAGAGAAGTAGTAGGTACAGATAAAAGCGAGATAACTAAATTCTGTTTCTGTAGGTACAATATCTAAATAGTTGCCTAAGTTATTCGCGTTAATGTAACCGCTATATAAGTCCAAACAATGCCATATAAAATGAATTTGAAAGTAGCTAAATAAGTATCAGCTCCGGAAGCTGTGCTGTCACCAACCGGTTTGTTTACTTACTTATAAGTAGAAATACATTTCCGAAAATTACGTTTCAACTTCAATGTAAATAAGCTAAGGCTTAGCCAAAGACTGCTCAAATTGGGTAGATTCTTCGCTTATACCTTGGGGTGGAAATATCCTCTTTTCCAATTTCTCCAGCTCTCGCTTCCTCTCTGCGAACCGCTGCGCAAAGAACGCCCGCTCTGACACTCGCGCGTGCTCAGCATCATGCGCTCGCGCCACTTCCGCCGCCGCTGCTGATGTCGCGCGCACGCGCATCTCTGCTGCTTCTTCGCGGACTTGCTACGGTAATATTGCAAGAAGATATTATTTTTTTTTAGCATATCGAGCTAGTTAGGAGACGGGTCAATGTTTTCTTGCCTTCAATGAATTGTGAAGATTAGTTGAGTTATATATGGTAAGAATAAAGGTTTCTTTAGGTGCTTAGGACTTGTTTACAGTCTGCCAGGCTGGCTACCACCATCTCATCCAAGTCTACCGCTAAAGCAACAATATTTTCAGCAAGTTATTCATCAGTTCCTGAGGATTCCGGGAGTAGCGCGCTTTCACTTTCAGCCTTATCATCACTAAACATGTGTGATGAAGGCTAAGCGCTACCCTGTTGTGAATAAAAAAAAATGTAAGTACATTTTAATAATTCTAAATAGGAACACAGATGTTAATTACTTTGACATCGGCTTGGTATATCCGCATTTTTAAAGTCACATTGGGGATGAGAATATAAGTAAACGTACGTTTACACAAATACTGGGCACTGACTGGGCAATTTATGGATGGTGTTAAGTTATTAATTTTACTCAACCCATACAGCCATATAATTTTTTTACTTACTTACCTCTAATTTCGCAATTTCATCCTTTTGTTTCTGGAGAAGTTCTTCGATTCGGGTTAATGAGCTTTCGAACTTCACGGAGTCGTCAATAAGCGCTTGTCTGGAAACATTTAAATAAACATACCTTAATATAGGACACATTACATACATTGTTCCAATACAAAACTTCACACCCAGGCACACACACATAAATAAATAAATAATAATTGTAAATAAATTGTGGTTGTATTTGTATGTCAATAAGATTTTCTTTTTTTTTTCTTTGTTATTGTCTTATGTACTTTACTATAAGGAGGAGCAGTACCTCCTGATACAGGCAAATTTGACTTAAAAAGAGGTACTGACCACTAGTTTAAGATGTCTTAAATTGTTGAAGCTTGGTTGAAGCCAATAAACTTTTTTTTTTTTACTATTGTATCTTGAGCAGTAGTATTATTGGAAATTGGATAATTAAGGTATTAGCATACAGGGTGTTAGGGGCACCGTTGCAAAAACTTTAACCATGGCTTCAGACCATCATGCTGAACAACGTACAGCAAGATTTTTTTGTCGGAAATGAAAAAAAAAAATTTCGACTCCATACAAAATGTTCGGATTAGTTGCTAAATTTGTATGAAAAGTCGATTTTTTTTTCATTTCCAACAAAAAATTCTTGCTGTAAGTACGTTTATTTATTTATTTATTGGAAAACCAACTGCTTAACCTAATACATTAAAAAGCTTAAATAAAAACATAAAGCCATTTACAGGTCTTCACAAATAATTCACAGTAAATAATTGAAAACTAGCCTAGCCTAACTATTGAATACACGTTGTTCAGCACGATGATCTGAAGCCAGGTTAAAGTTTTTGCAACGGTGCCCCGAACACCCTGTATACACCCAGACCCGAGGATTTACATATATTAAAAACGATACGGCACCTTGAAAACCGGTGCTTACACCACTCGGCCACGAGTCGTCAAAAATACACATAGAACAACGTTGTTTCAATTTGAATTACATTGATTTGATAAGGTAGCTACGCCATCCCGCAAAAAAAAAAGCTCTTATCGTAGCTACAAGCTGTTTACCTATAACTACTATGAAAGACGGGGTTTTTATAAGCTTTTTACAAGCTTTTTATTAACTTGCTATGTTAGTTAGTTAGTTAGTGGGGGACAAATCTTGCAAGCTTAATTGACCCACTTCCCAGTGTCCGATGGAGCTGAAATTTTGTACACAGGTTTGGTTTAGATGACAATACATATTAACTTGCCATGCTACTTAGTTAGTTAGTTAGTGGGGGCAAAATCTTGCAAGCTTAATTTGACCCACTTCCCAGTGTCCGATGGAGCTGAAACTTTGTACACAGGTTTGGTTTAGATGACAATACATATTAACTTGCCATGCTAGTTAGTTAGTTAGTGGGGGCAAAATCTTGCAAGCTTAATTTGACCCACTTCCCAGTGTCCGGTGGAGCTAAAATTTTGTACACAGGTTTGATTTAGATGACAATACAATAATATTATAAATATCATTTAAGTACAGTCAGCAAAAAAGCTTGTCATGAAAATGACATTTTTACTAAAAACTTATTACCATGTTAATATTTGTTTTCGAGCTCCCAATATTTCAGTGCAGTTGCACACGCCATGATCACGGAGATCATGGCATGTGCAACTGCGCCGAATATGGAGCTCGAAAACAAAATTAAATTTGAACCTGGCAATTTCCCGTCTTTCATAATAGTTAGGTATAGTAATAATGACCATGTAAGTTTAAAATGTTATTTTGTTACGTACTTAATAGTGAAGTATTTCTTCTTCACCAATTCAGCTTCAGTCCATTGTATTAGCACTTTGTGGATTTCATTTTCAAGGTGTGAAGCATGCTGAAAATGTGTGCATTTTATTACCAATTTCCTTAGTCGTGGGCCACACTAGAGCGACCGCGGGGAGCGGAGGCGACCTGCGGATCCACAGGACGCGCGAACACGTACTACTCCCTCCGCCGGCGCCGGTCGCGGCGACCGCCGGACGCGCCAGTGTGGCCCCTCCCGTCCGTCTCAATATATTTGTTTTTCCCGCTCAACGCGGACGCAAGACGCGCCGCTCCAGTGTGGCCCACGACTTATGGTTTCAGTCCCGTCTGTGGGTAGGTACTTCCTATTGATGATGATTATGATTTTGAGTTAAAAAGTAGTAAGTATTCAAGTAGTTGAATTTCTGGTCGGGTTTGGTTTCCCCGTACCTACGTTTTGCCACATTTGCAGGGTTGGGTAACTGGTTAGTATTTTAAGTCCGATAAGTTTTTTTCGAGCGAAATTAGTATTAGGTAAAGCACATTTGAAAACCGATGACCTGCCCCCTGATTTACAAAACGTCGGAAACGGAATCGGATTCGAATACTGTGCTTTGTCTTTGTCTATTTTATAGTGAGTGACAGAGACAGTGCATTATGGACCAAGTGATAAATTGGGCAGTATACATAGTGCCCGGTCATTATGAAAAATACTACGGAGACCCTACTATTTGCCTTGGAAGTCCTGTAGAACACGTGATAGGTTAAAAATTCAAGGCGATCGCGAAGCGCAGCGAAGCGATCGCCTTAAATTTCGTGGTTATTTTTTTTATCACACCACAGAAATACTAATGCAAATCATGAATTGATAGCCAGGCACTATGTATACTGCCCAATTTATCACTTGGTCCATAACACATACACTCCGCTGTCGGGAGCATTGCCGACGATTCGTGAGTCAGTGGGCTGGGGAAGGTTGCGGGAAGCCGTTGGCTGTTCAGCCGCTCTTTGTGGCGCTCTAAGGAGGCCTATGTTCAGTAGTGGACTCAAAATGGCTGATGATGAAGAAGATGATGAAAAATCTTTACTTATTCTTTCTTTTTAAAGTACGAGTGGCAAATTAAGAAAGAAAGCTGAAAGCTACTTATAGGGCTCGTGGTTTTTTACTATCACATTTTTCCTATACTTACAAAATTGCATTGTGAATGCATAAAAATAATATAAAATCTCAATATGGCTGTTTCATTTTAATCGATTGTTAAACATTTGTAAAAATGTTTCTTTCGGATGCGAAGGTTTCCTCACATTGATGAAGCAACGCTGGCCTACAGCGTAACAAGTGATAGCAAAATTCGACGAGTCCTGTAAGCCTTTCGGTAGCTTAGTTGGTCGGAGCATCGGGCCGGATTCCCGGAGGCGCGGGTTCGAATCCCGCCTGAAAGCTACTTATAGGGCTCGTGGTTTTTTACTATCACATTTTTCCTATAATTTAAGAATTGTTCAAGGAGTGGAATTTGGGTTGGTAAAGAACGCGTGGCAATTTAAGAATTGCTCAAAGAGTTGACTTTGATTTGGTACATACTGCCGTTAACTAGGTCAGATGCGATGTTATACCTATTGTGCAAGATCACGGAAGTCGAGGCTTCTTTACCTTCCTCGCCCTGGTGGAGATCTTGGATTTCACCAGTTCGCTCTTTGTGCTCTCGATGAGGAGGTGCTCGTATTCCTTCTCGAGGGCAGTGAGTCTATTCTTCTTGCTTCTTTTCTCATACTTTAACAGGTCCAGGATTTTCCTCTGTTCTATCACTTTTAAATCTAAGTTGTGTATAATCTGAAATAAAGAAAAAATAATTAACTGAATATACTGCTGCTAATTATTTTGCCGGAATTATTATCTAGGCTATTTTAGGCTTCCTACTACTAAAACTTCACAGTAAGCCGATAAACATTTTTATAAAGTGTTTTCTTGTTCAAGATATCTTTATTTATATTTATTTATATTATTACATCGATATTTATTCTATAGTCACTATTTACCTACATATTATAAGTAAACACAAAGCCGAATTTAATGTAACGGCAATAACAAGAGTTCCCGATAGATGTCGCATCATGTGTTTTAAGCAAGCATACGCCCAAGTACAAGAAACATGCATATTATCGGCAAAGAGTAAAAGCACAGCCATCTCTATCGTCTTCTACAAGCCATGCGCATAAAGTTGGCAACGTTTAAGGTTGACTTCCGCGGATCGCGGCCGATCGCAGCCGCGCGCGATCGATCGCGTGCGACTGACGCGCGCGGCTGATGCGACAATAGTCAGTGTATGAAAATGTATGGCGCCGCTTCCGAGGTATGCGACAGACGCATGCGGCCGTAACTATAATGAAAACTTCTTTGTATTGTATAGATACTCACTTTTCTGCCATCTTCCCATGGAAGTATTAGTTTAGGTCATGAAGCTCGACTTAATACTGAGGTAACTGGAGAGTGCAGTACGAACAATTTTTTGTGACCACAAATTTCACAGTGGCTGTCTTCCGTCTCACCTACACTTTAAAAAAAATACGTATGGTCATATGAGACAACTGACAGCCACTACCTGCCACTACATACTAAATGTCAAATTTCCTGGTGTTCACTTTTTTATTCAGGGTGAGAGCTCCAGTTACCTCAGAGTATTAAGTCAAACTTCATGGTTTAGGTAATACTTCCATGCATCTTTCTTATTTTAATCTCTAAGTTTTGGTTGTCTGTCAATGTTAGAAAATTCATGTGTCAACGCTGGATTGAGATGATTTTTATAAACTCTCCTTTTGGGCGTTTGTGCACTACACTGAATTTTACCGTCCGGCAGTCCGATTTTTTACGGTCCGATATGGCAGGCCATAAAATGTATATGTGCGCTTGTGCACTACACGGAATTTTACCGTCTGACATTTTACTTTTCCCCATTCCGGTCAATGATGTTTTCCGGTCCGTTTTTTTCCGTTCCGAGATAACAGCAATGAAATACGTATGCACGTGCACTACACCGAATTTTACCGTTCGGAAAAAAACGGATGGTTGTATTTTAATCATAAATTATTTATAATACATAGTAAGAATTTATTTATTTCATGTAGTTTCGGCTTTGAAACATTGAAACTGTGATATTGAACTGAAAACGTGATATTCATGAGCGGGTGGGGCGGGGGAGGGGGTAATCACTGCGCTGCCCCGGCGAGTAAAAAGACGGACAAGTACACAAGCCAATCATCCGTGTTTTTCATGCCACGCCGCCGCCGCCGGTCCGTAAAAAAACGGACCGCGCCGGCGCCGGCCTGACGGTAAAATTCAGTGTAGTGCACAAACGCCCTTTCTGTAACACGCTCACTGCGGCACTGAATTAGCTATTCTTTCTATTGGTGCGGTACGCGGCGTTTTAGACCTCATACTAAACCAGACATTGTGGCGGTACGAAGCGTTTTCCACCCCACCGAGATTCAAGAGACTGCAATTCCTTTTTTTAAGCGTGAAGTCAGAAACAATATGGATTTTAGTCTTGATAAGTGAGTATCTATACAATACAAAGTAGTTTTCATTATAGTTACGGCCGCGTGCGGCCGACGTCTGTCGTCGGCCGCACGCTTCTGTCGCATACCTCGGAAGCGGCGCCATACATTTTCATACACTGACTATTGTCGCATCAGCCGCGCGCGTCAGTCGCACGCGATCGATCGCGCGCGGCTGCGATCGGCCGCGATGCTCGGAAGTCTACCTTTAAGTGAACCGATTTGACACCGTTTGCACCGTTTGACAGGTAAACAGCGAGTAAACCTCGAGTACTGAATCCTATGGAGATGGCATATCTTCTATACATCTATACAAATAAATAAAATTGGATTGTCTGTTTGTAACATTAAATAACCGCTTTTTACTACGTGCATATGATTAAATATACGGTGCATATACCAAAATGACATGTTTTACAATTTTTGTCTGTCTGTCTGTTTGTTCCGGCTAATCTCTGAAACGGCTGGACCGATTTTGACGAACCGATTAACTCGACAATCAGAAATAGTTTAAAATTGAATTCCAAGGTTTTCTTACATTGTGACTTAGTTACAGGTGAAGCTAATAAAAGTGTGGTAAGTATGCCACCTCCATAGGATTTAGTACTCAGAGGAGTAAACCGGTTCACAGCAATGTTGCCGTTCCGTATCATAGCATGGCTTGTAGAAGACGATAGAGACGGCTGTGGTAAAAGTAATAATTATCGGTATCTTTTCAAAATATTGTAACGCTTGTAACGGTGTGAGATTGGTTTTTGACAAAATTTTCTTAATTTTGGTACCTACTTATAAGTTTCACTAGTGTATGTGTGCTTGTCCAACCAAGGTTTTAAAGAAAATTGAATAATTATTTCCTTTGTAACTCTGTAAACGATAATAAACTTTACAAATGAGAAAATTAATATAATTCGGTTGTATAACTTGGATTGTACGAAAAAAAAGGGGGGTAAAGGCAAATTTCAACAACATTTTACGAACTTGAAAATTTCTAATGCTGGGGCTATAAAATATACACTATGTGGATATGCCGATGTTCAACTTCGCTTGAATTTTCGCGAGAATTATTGCCCATAGTGTGGCCGCTCGATCGCAAAAATTCTCGCGATAATCGCCACTCGAGCTATTGGCATAAGGCATACGGCGGCGTAGTGAATGCCGTAGTAAAATTTCGCTTTAATTATCGCGATGACGTGGCTACACTGTGTTGGAATTTGGCATATGCCGATGTCTATTGACATATTCCCATAGTGTGGCCCCAGCATAAGAAAATCTTAATGAAAATCTGAAAGAAACAAACAGTTAAAGTAATTGTAGTTGATGCCTGCTCTATTTGGTTCATAACAAATTAAAAACGAATAATATACAAAATGGATAAAAGTTACAACTTATGACCTGGTCTTGAGTCTTGTTGCCCACGGGACAGACATCATTGAGGTACTTCTTGATCTGAGCTTCCTCATCACTGATGATGGCTCTGGCCTGCGTCAGCTCGGCCAGTCGCAGCCTGATCTCCTTCTTCAGGGTCTCGATCAGGTCATTGTTGCTCTGCTTCTCAGCTTCATTTACTTCGTAGCTGGATTTCCTTTGGCCCTCTGTTAAGACAGTAATGTCATGATTTTAGAAGGTTTTTCTTATTTTTAATAGCAACACTGGTAATGCCGTCTCTTGCCGCCATTTTGTTAAATTTAATAGGCTAATCTGTGGTAAAATCGGTGGGGGTAGCTAGGCTTGAGCCCGATTAACGAGCAAAGAGGTCATTCTTCAAACTAGCCTCGAGGGGATAAGTTCACTAAGACGTCGACTGTATCTATATTGTTATACCTGTACTATGCCTGTACCTGTAAGTTGGATCAATAATTATATGAGTGTTATCTGGAGTCTGCGTTTTCTTCATATTTCAGAAGTGGGATAGTACCCACGTAAGTTTATTTCTAAACCTGATAATAAGAATAATTTGCTTATTCTGTGCTATAGTAATGCCAAACGAGTTATTTTATTCTCTTCACGCAGAGAAAGGATAAATATTCCAGATTCCATGTTAATGCGTATTTTTTTATCTTAATGACATTTTAAATACCTTTGCGGTGGATTGTGTTTCGTACATGGTCGGGGCTACTCTCCGACGGAACGGACATAAACTAGATCACAATTTTATTTGAATTGATTAATTGTGTTCGTGTACGGTTGGGGCTACCCTCCGATTATACTTACATAATTTTAAACGCGGGTATGTAGTAGATATTTTCGTATGGCACGATCATAGCGTACCATGAATCTGGCATAATATCTTGATTGTTGTTGTTTAATTTACATGATGTATTAAATGTGGATTGTACAGAATTAATGGAGATGATTGGCCTGTGTACCTACATGTAATGTTTTAAGTAATTAGTGCTAAGTTTTGATAGCCTTTACTGTTGCACAGAGTAAAATCACTTATGGCTACTAAATTTTGCATACAATCCATGTTTTAACGTGGTATCTAATACTAACAGTGAATAAAAGAAAACTATAAGTTATGAAGCTAGTAAGAAGTAGTAAAGAGTAAGAATAATTTATGATTGGTTGCTTACATTTCATTTATCTTAATATTATTAAAATTAATTATTACAAATTTTCCTTTGTTTTTTAATGTATTGAGCGAACGTGTTGTTCTCTGGGTTGAGTGAGTCATGTATGCTTACTGGTTACCTACGTTACCTGGTAAGATTGGTTTAATAGGTACGTATTACTTGCTTACAATTGAATTCTGGCTTTCTATTTATTGACATATTAATTAATAGGTACAAATTTTGTGGATTAAATTAATATGAACACCGTGAATAGCAATATAAATTGCTTGAACTATGAATATGAGTTTAAATACGAATATTTTAATATGGTATCTTTAAATATTTAAATATGAAAGTCTTTATGTGAATTTGGATATCTCTAATGTGAGTATTTTTAATTTTTAATGATGAGCGAACAAATATAAGGTGTTCACTGGGTTGAGTGAGCAAGCTATGCATGCTCACTGGTTACAAGAGATACATTGAATTAGTTTGTTGAAATGCATTAAATTGAATTTGATATTAGGGGGCGATGTATGTATGTTGCATACACTCGTCGGATATTAGAGGGCGATGTATGTATGTTGCATACACTCGTCGGATATTAGGGGACGATGTATGTTTGTGGCATGCACTCGTCGGAATTAAGGGGGCGGTATATGTTTGTGGCATACACTCGCCGGATTTTAGAGTACGAACGATGTATGTTGGTGGCATACATTCGTCTGAATATGTTCAAATGTTAAGTGAGTACGTTTCTCACAGGCTGGTTAAATGAGTACCTACTTATATTTCATACTGGTTTACTACCCGTATGGCCACTTTTAAGATTATTAGATTTAAATGAAACTACAACAGAACAAAGATAATTTCAAACGTTTTATTCTTGTTTTTACAATACTCATTTTACATTTTTGCACTAGATAAGTAGCTCTTAATAAAAGAAATGGTTTTTGTAAATAATAAAGGATGTAGGTAGCTACTGTAGCTAGTGAACAGTATAAATCATGAATTTTCCTGAAGGGCATATTGTGTTGATAACCTAATGATTTTATTATAGAATGACACGGAACGATCTTTTGCCGATGAATAATGTATACATTCCAAGGTAAATAGCATCTGAGGACGAATACGGCCCGCGCCACCTGGTGCGCCGCTTGGTAGGCCTCCAGGGTGACGTGGCCGACCCAGGGGAGTCTTGAGCGAAGGAGGAATACCCTTCTTCGTAGCTGAATCTGGTCAAAGAGGATTTGAGATGATGCAGAGCATTTTGTTTATGGGAAAGTATTGAAGTTGTTTTGATTAAAATGTTTCATGTTTATTTATTTGCATATCGAATAAAGCTATTTAAGATTTAATTTTCATCTCGCATAACCGACTAAATTGATTGTAACACCCCCTGAAATAAAGTTTGTAAAGGTCTAAAACTAACTAAAACAAAACAAAACTTATAGCAACCCGTGCGTTTCCGAACGTAGGCTAATAGCAATCAACCCGTGCGTTCCGGAACGTATGCTCGTAAATATTGATTTTCGCGGCTTCCGCATCCGCCCGCCGCGAAGCTCGGCTCGCTAGAGTACATGACAGTCTGCCGCCCGCGCCCGCGACCTGCGCCCACGACTAATGGCGCGTATGTACCCAGCGCGCACGCTATTTGTTATTCTCGTGAATTTGTGTCAAAGTGATTGTTTTATTGTCCTACTATCATCGTAGACATTATTCCTAAACGACCCTCAGTCTCATAGGTAGCGCCCAACGTAAAATAGGACTGAAATCAATCGCGAATTGCGTCGCGTCCAACACCAAAATCGCCATTTTTTTTTCACAAGTGCAAAAACTTTTTGTGTCGCGTGCCGCTCATCGAAAAGCGTCCTAATTAAGATGCCGCCAGTCGTCACGCGGAGCAGAACGGCGAGCATGGGTGACCGAGATGATGATCCTCGACCACCCTCCCCGGCTTCCCGGTTCGCGTCCCCTCCCGACGTGCAAACTTCACCGTCGAGTCGCGACCCCGACGCCACCACCGCCACCCGCGCCGATGTCTTTTCAAGCGAGAGCGTCGCAGCACTGATTACGAACTTACAAAAATCCCAAACAGACGCATTCAAGGACATCCTGTTATCGATGACTCGTGCTAACACTTCAACTCCTGTGCAATACGAAACGGGTACCTTGGCACGATGCAAAGCGTCGTTCTCCGGACGACCGAACGAAGCCGTCGAAGCATTTATCGATGCAGTGGAGGCCTATAGTGAATGTGCGCAGGTGTCAGGCCCAAACATTCTTCGCGGCCTCGCTTTTCTCCTCAACGAAGAAGCCGCGATATGGTGGCAGGGCATAAAAGGCACAATAACCTCGTGGTCAGAGGCGAAAGATAACCTTATCAGCGCCTTCGGCGACCGCCGCCCGCCCCATCGAATTTACGTGGAACTATTTAGCAACCCGCAAACCGACGATGAAAACACGGACGTTTTCGTTGCGCGCAGCCGCGCCTTATTTTCAAAGATTCCCGAAGATGACCTTACGGAGAAAGCCAAGATTGACATGATCTACGGACTTTTAAATGTGAAAGTTAGGAAAAGGCTAAGAAGAGAGGAATGCGAGACATTCAAGGATTTAATACGTCACGCTCGAAATATTGAAGAAACGGTTCCCCGTGCAACGACTAGTTCGACTGTACAGCGGTCGATGACCCCGTGTGTTTTCGCGCCGGCGACCGATGCCGCGTTTGCGCGCCGCCCTAGCGCCGGCACCGCCGCGCCGCGGGCGCCGCCGCCGAAGCCGCCGCCGCCGCCGCCGCCGCCTGCGCGCCAAACGCCGCAGCTGGCGCGGCAACCGGCGCCGCCAAGGCCGCCGCTGCCGGACGATGACCCCGCCACCGCCTTTCCCGCCACTGCGGTGAGAAAGACCCGCCCTGTGTGTTCATACTGCAAACGGTTCGGACACTCATATGAACAATGTCGTAAGTTGCAGAGCCAGCGCAGAGGTGAGTCCCAAACTCATATTTACCCAGAAGTGCGCGAGAACGTAAACAGTGATAAAAGTGAATTTTACAGTGTCCAATCGCGGTCGGATCGGATAGTCGGATCGAATAATAAATGTCGTAATTTTTTATGTAATGAACAATGCTTATCAAAATGTAATTTCAATGTATTAAATTGTGTTTGTTTAAATACTTTAAATAAACAAGTAACGAATGAAGAAGTAGCGTGTGCGCGCGGTTCGAATTCTTCGGTTATGCTCATGCCTATTCGCGATTCGCGTCCCATCTTTAATATTAGTATTATGGGCCACAAAGGTACCGCACTTATAGACACGGCCGCTAAACATTGTATCGCCGGTCATACGCTATATGCTCTTCTTCTACGTCTGGGTCATCCCCTCCAACCTTCCGCGCGCGAAGTAAAACTTGCTGACGGCGTAGTCCGAACCATGGAGGTGCTTAACACCACATTAACGGTGCAATTAGAACAGGCGTATATTACAATTCCGTTTTTGATTTTTCCCGATGCTACAAATAATGAAACATTGTTAGGTATAGACTTTATCACTGCCGCTAAAGTTGTTATTGATTTTCATAAAGGGTTTTGGTATTTTAGTGATAACAATTTTATGAAATATAATTTATCGTTTGAACCTACTTCGCATACCGTGTCCTGTGCTGCTACAGAGGTCCTGAGAGATGATGAAGGCCGTCAACTCAATCCAGCAGAGCGGATTGCTCTGGCTGATGTTCTCTCCAGGCACGCGCATGTTTTTAAACCAGGGGGAGGTCCTACGCCATATGCAGTGCATCGCATCGAAACAGGTAACCATCCACCCATAGCGGTGCCTCCTTACCGTTTGAACCCCTCGAAGAAGGAGCAAATGAAGGTAGAGATAGATAAGATGCTTCAGGAGGATATCATCGAGGAATGTGAATCGGCTTGGTGTTCCCCGGCGCTAATGGTGCCGAAGTCTAATGGTTCTATTCGCTTCTGCGTCGACTACAGGCGTTTGAATGCAGTCACCAAGTCCGATACATACCCTATGCCTCGCATTGATGAGCTGCTGCAGAGCACCAAGCGGGACTGCTTTATGAGTACCCTGGACCTCAGGTCCTCGTACTGGCAGTTGGGGGTCCAGGAAGCTGACAGGGACAAAACTGCTTTTATTTGCCCTCTAGGTACTTACCGTTTTAAGAGAATGCCGTTCGGGTTGAAAAACGCACCAGCAACGTTCCAACGGCTCATTGATCGGCTCCGTTCCTGCTCAGCTCTGCAAGACGTAATATTACTCGCTTATTTAGATGACTTGCTCCTGATAACTGAAGGTGGTTTCCAGAAGCACCTGGAAGACCTGGAGGCCGTTTTCAAACGTCTCGCCGAGTTTAACCTCCATGTTAACAGGGAGAAGTGTGCCTTCGCTCGAGAAAGCGTTAAATACCTCGGCCACGTGATAACCCAACATGGTGTTTCCACTGACCCAGAGAAGGTGAGTGCTGTACTGGACATGAACGAGCCAGGTAACTTAAAACATTTGAGAACATTTTTACAGACGTGTTCATGGTTCAGGAAGTTTATTCCAAACTTCTCCAAAGTTGCTGAACCACTGACACGCTTGACTAGAAAGAACCAGGTATGGACTTGGGGTGCTGAACAGACCCAAGCATTTAATGAGCTGAAGCGTCTCCTGACCACGGCTCCAATACTTGTGCAAGCTGATTTTAGTCAACCTTTCATATTACGCACCGACGCGAGCAACTACGCCTTAGGCGCGGTGCTGTTACAAGGTGAGAGAAATCAGGAAAGGCCGATTGAATACGCTAGTCGACTTCTTAACTCGGCGGAGCGCAACTACTCCACTACAGAGCGCGAAGCGCTTGCAGTAGTGTGGGCAGTAGAGCGTTTTCGACCGTACCTAGACGGCCAGCCAGTCATCATTGGCAGTGACCATCAGCCCCTGCGTTGGCTGCTCTCTTTAAAATCGCCAGCAGGAAGGTTAGTTCGTTGGGCACTTAAACTTCAAGCTTTTAATATCCAATTCGAGTACACACCAGGCAAGGCGAACGTCGTGGCAGACACGCTGAGTAGACCCACCTGTACCGGGGAGTCCCGCGACGGTTGTGGTATCTGCTCTGTTATCTGCGATCTGCTCAGCTGCGCCAGGAGCAACTCGCTGACCCTGAACTGGAAAAGATTTTGAAGGAGCTTGAAAGCACCAACGATCTCGCTGCCAAACGATGGTCAGAAAGGGGGTACCTCATGGACCAAGGCGTCCTGTTCCGTTTTAACCCGGACTCTGAGTGCGAAACCCCTCAATTAGTTATTCCAGCTGGCCAAATTAATGAAATTCTGAACCAGCTACACGACTCTCCTACAGCCGGCCATCCAGGTGTCGATAGGACGTACCAAAAGGTAGGTCAATTATATTATTTCACAGGGATGCGGAGAATAATCACCGATTATATCAAAGCCTGCATTCACTGCCAGCGCTATAAGGCCGCGAACACCAAACCCCAAGGGTTACTCCAAACACCGGTCATGAACCAACGTAATGAGGTACTTGCAATGGATTTATTCGGCCCGTTACCAGTAGGAGACCAGGGGGAGCGGTGGATTCTTTTAATAGTTGACACAGCAACTAGGTGGACGGAACTGTACGCTCTTAAAGATGCGACAGCTGACGCCTGTGCTCGTACCCTCATTGAGGAGCATTTTATGCGATTCGGTTTACCTCGCAGGATCATTTCAGACAACGGGGTCCAGTTCGTGTCCGCGGTTATGCGCGAGTGCATGTCTGTACTAGGTATCAAACAAAACTTTGTACCTTTGTATCACCCTGAGGCGAATCCTGCCGAGCGTAAAAATAGAGACCTAAAGGCGATGTTAGCACATCTCGTGGAAGAGGATCACACTTCCTGGCCAGAGAAGTTGCCGGTTATACGCTTCGCTCTAAATAGTGCGAAGTGCCGCACCACAGGTATGTCACCTGGTTTTCTTACCTTTGGCAGGGAATTGCGATCCCCCACAGAGGTTCTTCATGACAATCGCCCAGTTACGGACAAAGATAATTTTGTACCCCAAATAACCCCTTACCTCAGGTCATTCTTAAAGTCATTGTCAGCAGTTCGAGAACGTGTAGAGGCTCAGCAAGACAAGACTAAGCAGTACGCTGATGCTTCCCGTCGACCTTCAGAGGATTTCCAGGTTGGTGACTTAGTTCTTATAAAATCCCACCTGCTCAGCAAAGGCACGGAAAACTTAACGGCCAAATTTTTTCCACGCCGTGATGGCCCCTATCAAATTGCAAGGAAGGTAAGTCCGACCACATTTGAAGTTACAAGCACGGACCAACAGGACGTAGTGATAGGCCGCTACCATTCACAGGACCTCTCGCGCTACCATGGCGTAAGCGAGGAAGTGAACCCTCCTAAACCCTTGATCCCAAAAAGAAAACGCGGTAGACCCGCGAGATATAGGGACTAGAACTAGTTGTTTGAAGAATACTAGTCTAGGCACGAGGGCGTATTCCTAGACTAGAGGGGGAGTATATAGCAACCCGTGCGTTTCCGAACGTAGGCTAATAGCAATCAACCCGTGCGTTCCGGAACGTATGCTCGTAAATATTGATTTTCGCGGCTTCCGCATCCGCCCGCCGCGAAGCTCGGCTCGCTAGAGTACATGACAGTCTGCCGCCCGCGCCCGCGACCTGCGCCCACGACTAATGGCGCGTATGTACCCAGCGCGCACGCTATTTGTTATTCTCGTGAATTTGTGTCAAAGTGATTGTTTTATTGTCCTACTATCATCGTAGACATTATTCCTAAACGACCCTCAGTCTCATAAACTATAAAAACTTATCTTTTCATAGAATCATTTAGATGTTATCAAAATACCCTTAGGGAAGAATCAAAAGCCTT
Source organism: Crambus lathoniellus (assembly GCA_949710035.1). Classification (NCBI taxonomy): domain Eukaryota; kingdom Metazoa; phylum Arthropoda; class Insecta; order Lepidoptera; family Crambidae; genus Crambus; species Crambus lathoniellus. Next base: position 34,506,390 of record OX453297.1, read on the forward strand.
TTAAATCTACAGTTGCCTACGTGCTTGACATTGAGTATCTAGTAGGTACCACAGCTGTAGCAGTAGATACCTTTAAAGTATCAATATGCGCTCTAATTATCGCAACATAGTACCTACTTACTTATAAGGATATTTATATACTAAATTATATTTGCATCATTTCTTTTTCCTTGCATAATAAGTATCCACATGCTCCACAATTTGAGTAGGGTTTATTGTCTTACCTAGTTAAGATTTTTATAAATACCTTAGTTTCCATTTATACGAAATCCATACCATATCTTGATTCTCATGAGTGGTCAATATCCATGAGCTAGGTTTGTTTTTCTATGCCTAGGTCTATGCCCAGGTGACCTTTACGCAGGACTGGATGTATTTCTGATCTTGATAAGATTAGACATGATGACGATTCACTTTTAATAAGAGCACACTATTAAAGTCACGAATTTAGTATTCCAAGATTGCGATTGGGTAATACTTTTATAAACTGTGATCTGTGTCACTTAGATTGTTATAGACCTTTTAACTATGGAAACAATATTAGTTTCTGGTATAAGCTTAACAACCTCCATAGCAGTGTTGTAGATACGGTGTACGTACGCATAGGTTTTTGGGGTGCCGCTGTCTCTGAGGTACCTAACGGGTTCGATTCCCTGTCGGGTGTATGTTTAAAGCGGACTTTTCAACATTCTGCCCGATTGTATGTGGTAATCCCCTTCGTTGTTCCCAAATGCCATAACACAAGTGCTTGAGTTACTTAGTTCGGGATGGAAGCAATGTAGGTATGCAAAGATATCCAAAATTTACTATTTCCTATTACCTACTTATTTTATTTTTTGTAGCTTTGTTCAAGTGGACATTTCGTCTATTATTTTTGTTACATGTAGCTTAATTTAAAAGAATTCACTATGCTTGACTTTTTAAATTTGAGTTTAGTGGCAAACTTAAATCTCAAATTTAATTTAAATTCAAACTAAATTGTGGATGAGTGCTAGAGAAAGTTTATCAGGAACATACTTTTCTGAGTCTTCTACATAATTAGACAATAAAGCCATAAGACTGAGTAGAAATCATCATTCTTTACATTTTTCCGGGAACGTCGAAGATTCTTTATCTAAGTACCTAGTTTGATAGATACATAGATTAATTCTTTATTTGTACACAATATTACGAACGGAACAATCACACACGAAATAATAATAATAATACAAAGATAACAAATTGTAAACCAAATGGTGGCCTTATCGTCTTACTGCGGTTTCTTCCGGGCAACTCAGTTTTGGTTTAGACAGATGGAAAATCTTACAGCCAAAATCACTAGAAGCTATTTTGCTATTTGTGCGTACTGCGTAGTGTTCTAGATCTCTCTTAATGATTTAGATGCAAGTCAAAAGCAGAGATACTTAGTTGCTTAGACAGCACTGCAAGAAGCATTCACTGATATCTATTCTAGTTGTTTTCATTAACATAGTGATGAAATGATGTTTCTAATGCAAAAACATGTAAACAGTCCATAGTGCATTTAAGTAGATCGTGTTTATTACACTGTCAAGTTGTAACTGATGTTTTCCTAATTAAGCAAAATAAAGTAAAACGATTATTGCTCAATCACACCTCTCAATTTATTAAAATGTTCTATACATCTTCATGCAAACATTTTAATTCGTGTTTTAAACTTGTTCTAACAAATAAAGCCACAAGTAACCACTGCTGTAGCATACCAAGTTAGATTTGCCGTGTTTTTGTTGTTATTGGCGGTATGATTTAAAATTAGTTTTTGAGAATTTTAATACTACCGTCCTAGTGTACGTATTGACAAAATATGATTTCAAATTATGTGAATCTAATTTATTGTTATCTTAATGAGCATTAATATCTTTATTAAACCAAAAATCAAGTAGATCTGTCAAATTTACCGTCTCATTTGGTAGGCTCGTGATACTAAAATTCTTAGCAGTTTACCATCCTCACGGACCTTTGAAGTTCCTTCACATATTCTGTAGTAATCATTTCCATATTTTTTTAGATCTGGTCAGTTGAACATTTGTTTCTACTATGGTTGAAGGTACTAAGTACCTTACCTACTAATGTTTATAAAAGAATATGAGAATTCATATAGTTACATTTATTTCTATTGATTCATTATCAGATACATCTATTTCTTTTGAATGATTAATAAAATTGATTTGGTTACTATGTGTGTTGTGAGTTTACTGCTTTCAGATGACAATTGTAGCATCCAGTAGGTACTTATCATGAGCTAGCATCGAGTTAATATAATAATGAGGATCCCGCTACCCTTGAACGTACAAACCAACACAGCATACAAACTGGAGGCAGCAGAGTGTACGTGCTGTGGTAATGAGAGGAGATAATATGATACTGAAGGTGCAGATCACAGGGTGATCGTTGTTGTGATGATGGTGATCATCGTGGGCTGTGGTTGTAAGTCGGATATTGAGACGAGTGGATCGCTGATACTGAAGTTGAATTATATTGAAGTATATATTATCATGTCATGTATCTTATCTCATTTTACTAATATTATGATTGCGAAAGCTTGTATGTTTGTTCCCCAATCACGGCTATCGGCGGGACGGATCTTTGAAATCTTTTGTCTGTGGAATAACATATCGGCTTTTTTTGACCCCGGGAGGATATTTTATTCCCACGGGAAATCATCGTGTTGTTAATTCATTTGGGCGAAAAGCTGTTCATGATTTTACTTGTCCTATTTCTATCCATGGTAATATACTTCTTCATATCCCAATTATAATTATTAAATCTATTTACACTAATATTATTCATAGTAATATGAATATTTGTTGATAAGAATGCGGGTCATGCTCGTATGAGGATACCTTGTAGACATTTTTAAGTTTTGATATTAAATTGCGAACTTGTTTAAAATCATTAACTTATTCATTAGAAATGATAATAATATCATCTTTTGATTTTCATGTACGGAGTGGAACCATGTATTGTACTATTCTAACAGAGGCAGAGAATAGATGCATTTAAGATTTGGTGCTGGAGAAGAATGCTCTGGAAACCTTGGACAACTGGTTGACAAGTTGGAAAAGCAAATTGTTGCTGTGACGGTTCAAATTGTATCTGCGCCATCTTCATTAGTAGTGTAACTTCCTTGTAAGAATATTTAAATTAATCGGTAATAATGCCTATTACGAACATGCCTTTAAATAATTCCTTTAGTTGTCCTAATTCATATCTTGATTTAATACAAATTGTGCACTATGGTAAATACGTATCTATAACTTGGTTTGTTAATCATATCTGGGTAAAAATTGGTAACTGTGCAGAGGCCTACAGTTGTTTTTGTAAGGACTAAACTAGGTCAAACTTAGCGATAGTTAAATTCATCTAATATTAGGTCTTTAATCCTTTCATGACTCGTAGTTGCTTTTTCCACTATTTGAGTGAAGTGATAAGGGTGTCTAGTTATCAGGTTAAAGTTAAATTCTGTTACTACCTATTCCTAATGTAACATTCTTAGGGATTTTGCTTCTGACACCATCTAATATTCTTGAATGTAGCTCCTGACAATGCATTGATGTAAACTAGTACCAAGCTAATCCATTTTTCTTTTATGACCCATAACTAATGCTTATAGATTATAACCAGACTTTACTTTAATCATTCCATATACTTACTTACACATGATTATATAACTAGTTTCAAAATAAGTTTTCTAAGTAATAATAGTCGCTTGTTAACGAATGTCATGATTATGTTAATTTATACATTGATTCAAATAGTTTTAGATTAGTTTTTTATTGATAATTTATTTTATTTGATTATGTATTACTTAACGATTTACTAAAACAATATTTTCACGATAATATCTATATTCTAAACAAGTCATCGGTTTCCTTAAAAGTTTATTGTTGAGCATTGTGTAATATAATGTATTTGTTTCAATTATGTTTTAAGTTTTAACTTAAGGTTTTTATCACTATAAGATTAACCTAAATAGGTACATAGTTGTAACTTGTAAGACTTTAAGATAAGATAAGATAAAAATATTCTTTATTCACTTAGACATAATAAATATGTACTTATGAATTTACTATTGAGAATAGTTGTGTATCAGTATATTAGCTGTATACTTACCTAATTAATTGATTCTAAATGATTTTTATATGTGCGTCGGGAGACAGCACGTTATCAGATAGCCGAATGTCATGATTTTAGAAGGTTTTTCTTATTTTTAATAGCAACACTGGTAATGCCGTCTCTTGCCGCCATTTTGTTAAATTTAATAGGCTAATCTGTGGTAAAATCGGTGGGGGTAGCTAGGCTTGAGCCCGATTAACGAGCAAAGAGGTCATTCTTCAAACTAGCCTCGAGGGGATAAGTTCACTAAGACGTCGACTGTATCTATATTGTTATACCTGTATTATGCCTGTACCTGTAAGTTGGATCAATAATTATATGAGTGTTATCTGGAGTCTGCGTTTTCTTCATAGTAAACTATGTGGTTTTAAATGGCTTATAATGTAAGCTTTTAAAAAAAATTGGATTCCTCTTTAGTTTAACGGTTATTATAGAATTTGTTTTTTTATTATTTTTATTAGTTTTATGCATTCACAATGCAACTTCGTAAGTGTAAAAGAAATTTAATGCGGGTAATCCCGTCCGAAATTTCCAAATCCCTGATTCATAAACCGTCAGAATCGGATCCGAATTCTATGCTTTGTCTTTGTCTATTCTATAGTGAGTGAAAGAGACAGTGCATACATTCCGCTGTTGGGAGCGTTTCCGACGGTTCGTGAATCGGGGCTGCCTGGTGGTTTGTTTTATTACAATTTTTCCTATACTTAGATGTTTGTTTTGTTTCTAATAATTTGAATTTAATGTTACTTTAACCTAGACTTGAGGCATCTCTAGCTTTGCTTGCGTCAAATCGTGTAAAATAAGCAGTGAAAAATCTTGGTATGAAAATCGAACATACTGTGAAATTCGACAAAACAAAATTACAGGTATGATCTGGTAAAAATAACTAACCCTACTAAATGTTGTTAAATACTAACAAAACAAAATAGTTAGCAAATATAGTGCGTGTTTATAAAAAATAAATTCAAAAGTATAACAACTACAATATGCCACTAATTCTACAAGTAACTTCTTGACTTCATCAAACCTGATAGTTGTATTTTCTTTTTGATCTCAAATATTTTGGTGTTTATAGTCGTGAGACGGTCCTCGTTCTCGATCTCGAATGGATGTTTTTGGTAGCACGTAGCCATTGTTTGTGAATTAAACAATCTCATTTAAAAATAACACGGACTAAGCCATCACGCCATCAATCGCAGTGGACTTGACGACGAGTGCATCGATCAAACTTTACGTTTAGTTTCAAAACGTAAACGTAAGCCATGTTATTGTAGACTGGATTGAAAAAGTAGCCCTTGACGAGTTTCTTGTCAGTTCCTCTTGTTACAAGGCCAAACGCAGTAGGATTTGCAAACCGATAGCCTATCTACTTTGACTCAAAGTCAAAAGTCAAAAACTCATTTAAAAAATGAAATACTTTTAAATCGTCCTTTTCCTTCTAGCTGACAAGAAAAACGGGCGAAAAATACTCATCAGCTTCAACAGAAGCAATAAACATGTTGCTAAATGCATAATCGGACATTACCTACTTAAACTTTTCATACGTGACTGTCACTTTTCAAGTGCTAAAAATATTATAAATTATTAGAATTTTTACTTTTTTGCATTCACAATTTTTATTATTGAAAATATTAAAATTAAGCATTTTAGAAAAAACCGACCCGTCTCACAACCAGCTTCGATGGGATGGGATGGGATTGTAAATTAATGAATATTGGACACCATCACATACATTGTTCTAATCTTCTTCTTCTTAAAGTGCCGCTTCATTATTGAAGGTTGGCCGTCAGCTCCTTAAATTTGGCTTTGTCCATGGCGAGTCTGAACAACTGTTCAACCGTCTTAACGCCGGTCCACTGGCGGATGTTATGAAGCCATGACATCTTGCGTCCTCCCACTCTGCGCTTTCCGGCAATCTTCCCCATCATGATGGTCTGGAGAAGACGATATTGCGGATTTCTCAAGATGTGACCAAGATATGCGACTTTTCTTATTTTAATGGTCCGAACCAGCTCCACGTTTTTATTCATGCGCCTAAGGACCTCGACGTTGGTAATATGGTCTGTCCAACTTATGCGTAGCATTCTGCGGTATGTCCACATCTCAAACGCTTCCAATTTCTTTCGGAGGTCTTCCTTCAAGGTCCACGCTTCACAACCGTAGAGTACAAGCGGCCAGACGTAGCATTGGAGAATCCTTGTGCGCAGCTTGATGGAGAGTTCTCTACTGCACAATACTTTACTTTCATTGTTCTAATACCAAACTAAGTATCTTGAGCAGTAGTATTAGGGAAATTGGAAACAACGACTGGTATTGCCACTTACACCCAGACCCGAGTAGATATTGAAAAGTTCGTTTTTAATATTTACCCGACCGGAATCGAACCCGGGACCTCTAGGGATAGCGGCACCTTGAAAACCGGCGCGTACACCACTCGGCCACGGAGGTCGTTGAAATGCTATGTCAGCCGAGACTGAATTTTTATTTTCATCGTGGACTTGTTAGGTGCCTACACGGTGCTTTCCCATAGGAATAAGATATTCTCCCGAGGTAAAAACCATGCAAGTACGAGTCAGACTCACGCATGGAGGGTTCCGTAGCATTATCTACACAACATGGGACACTATTTTTAATATTAAAAAAAAAAAACGGCATAAAGTCATGTTTGTTGTATGAGCCCCCCTTAAATATTTATTTTATTCTGTTTTAATTATTTCTTGATATAGCGGCAACTGAAATACATCATCTGTGAACAGTTCAACTGTCTAGCTATCACGGTTACGAACTTGCCCAATGAACAATTTTTTACAGGAGAGGTAAAAATTTTAGACAAGCAATTCAACTTTCTACTGGACAAGTCAGTTTCTATTGGAAAAAGTAAATATAGTAGTTGTTTTTGTATAGGCAAGAGTGCGAATTGATTGAAAATAATTAGGTAATGCACAGATGTTTACTTTAAGAGGTATAAGTTAAAAAATTAGCAAAAACAATGTAGTCGTATGGACAAAGTTCGCATTTTTCGCCAGCTCCAGACTTAAATCGATCTCTGTGCCAAATTTTATCTAGATTCATTCATCCGTTTCGCGATTGATTCGTGATTGAGTAACAAACATCCAAACTTTCGCATTTTTAATCCAAGTAAGATAAGACATAGTACGATCACAAATTGCATTGTATAACTGGGTGCCTACCATCGGTTTTCCATTGCGGTTTTGTTTAGGACCTAAACTGATCTGCTTCGCTTATTCTTACCACGACAGCTTAATATCAATGAGAGCGATGCAGTGATCATTCAATGACATTTCACAGCCGCTAAGCTTTCAAGAACTCTTATTTGACTTATAACTCGGCCAAGCAAACATGACACCTGCAGGTTATACCCGTCCCTTTCACTCTCCGGGCATGACAGTATCGAGTGAAAGAAACGGGTAGATAGAAATAAGGACACAAATCGTACGGTCTTTCACATTTAGAAATTCGTTTGCGATCCAGTTTTAGGTCATAGTACGAAAGAAAGCAATTCATTTTAGGAACCTATTCTGCATCGCGCTATTTTTGAATCGCTGTCTTAAAGTTGATGGTAGGCACCCTGCAATCTGACAAATAAATATATAAATATTGGACACCATCACATACATTGTTCATACCAAACTATACTTAGTAGCTTGAGCATAGCATAGTGTAATGGAAATTGGAAACATTGGCGAGTATTACCAGTTACCACGTATACACCCAGGCCCGAAGAAATAGTTCGTTTTCAATATTTACCTCGACCGGGAATCGAACCCGGGACCTCTAGAGATAGCGGTACCTTGAAAACCGGCGCGTACACTACTCGGCCACGGAGGTCGTGAACAAAATAATTAGTTTTTTTATTTGAGACAGATCATCATCTTACCTGGGAAACTAAATTGTTTATTTTCAATATTTTTCTCGTAAAAGACATCAACGCGTTAAATAAACTGTCTACATTTTAAGTGGAACTTTGAAGACTGGTGAAAATATTCGTAGTTAAATCTTTTGTTTTTTCTTATATTTAAATGCAAATGAAATTCGTATTCGCATATTTTGCAGTATTACTTGAGCCGTAATTTTAACGCCTGTTTCTCGAAAAATTTCAAGTCATAAACTCTTTAATATAAATAAATTCCATCGAAACTTTACAGCTTTAAGCTTTTCGTGAAAATTAATATTCCAAACTGTTTTTTGCCAATTACACTTTGAAAATAGTATTCTTTACCTACTTATTAAATTTTCGTGTTGCTCATGAATATTATAGGGCTTCATAATTTCATTGCAATTGGAGTACCTAATTATTTCTCAATTTCGATGTTTGTTTACTTATTGTTTCCCGAGAAAGTTAAAAAGTTGGAATTGTGATTCTATACCAATAGTTACAAAGTTTATGTAACTAGTTCTTCTGATTTAGTAGGTAATTAAGTTTATAATATAGACGTATTATCTTAACTTTAGAAACTAAATAATAACACATTCATCCCTAATCACAAGCAATCTTGTTAAAATACCACGAAAGTTTACCTGAAGTCGAATTATGTATAACTTTTGTAGTAAAGCTTAGAGTTGATCACTACTTAACAGATCACGGTCCATTGTGACAAGACAATACCGTAAGATGAAAGTATTGTTTCATCTGTGTTTTTTCTTTAAAATTTAATGTGAAATGTTTCTTTAAATCGGCTAGCGAATAGGTAACTATAAATACTTAATTGTATTTTGGGAGTTTGACCTCCAGAATTTATAAATGTTTCAGCAATGTTTATGTTTAGGAAAAATGTGATTGTAAAATGTTTATGTTAATGTTTTTTATGTTTGTTTAACAAAATAAGATAATTGTAACTTTGACGATTTGGGGTTTTTGGTAACGAAGACAATGAAGTTAGTAAGTACCTATTAGAAAAAATCGATCCACTGATTTTCATCTAGCTCCGATGGGACTCGAACCCGCAATCTTTCACTGTCCGGGCGATTGCTCTACCCACTGAGCTGCGGGTCCATTTTTCTAATAGGTACTTCCTTTTCAATAATAAAATTTGCATTGTAAATGCAAAAAGTAAAAATTATTTGAAGCTTTGATAATCAGAATATAACTCTATTTTCGGAGGCATTATTTTCATATTAGTATTTTAATCGTGTTTTCTGTAACAAAACAGTACGTAGAATGCTAAATATCAATATTTGGAATGCTAATTCGCTAACATACTGACATAGGAATAGGAAAAATTTAACAAATAAACAAATTGCTACTATTTTTTATCAGTATTTTATCTGTCTACCTTCAGTAACATTTTAACAGACACAACAAAATTTTGCTAAAGCCCATAAAAACCTAAAGCGCGCCACAAAAATTCACCCCTTATTTAAGTTGAGCTTTTAAAAACGCCATCTATGTCGTTCCGTCGGTACTAGTAAGCTCAAAGCTCTCGATTGGTTGCTGCGCGGGGAAGTTTGAGTTGAATTGCTTGATTTCTCCATTGAATCAACATTCCTGCGCGTACGCATACTAGTGTGCGTGCGTCAGTTCTCACGCTTGTTTCGCCAAACAGCGATAGTTCATGACTTAAGTAGTTATTGATAAGAATATTTTAAGTTAATACTAGATTTCTAGTAAACTAAAAAGCTTTAGATCGCAGCATAAGTGCTATTAAAGGGGGAGCGCACGCACACAACAACTTTGGCGGCCATTTTGATTTACTGTACGCTGTGTATTTACGAACAAAGCCGTGAGCCGTCAGATGCGAGCGAGACGCGGCTGCGCATGTTTCTACCGGGCTTTACGTTTTTTTTCAAACGTGTTTTACCGCTAAAATGACTAATTCCGCAATCTTTTCGACGTAACAACAGTTCAAAAACAAAATGAAGTGTCAGTTCTTACATTTAGTTCCGTGAGTGTTGATCATTGAGTGATTAAACGACACAGCAGAAGTATAACAAATGTGTGTGATCCATGTGTGAATGTTGTGCGACAAGATGTGGTCGAGAAACTTTATACCGGATTATGGGATTAAATTGTTGTCTGCTGCCGTTCTGCTGTGGACTGTATCAGCGAGGATCGAGGGTGTCGAAGGTAAGTTTTGTTTAAGTTGGTCTCGGGAAGTGGAGCTTATGAAAGCGCGGCTGAGGTAACGCGACCGCGGGAAAAAGTCGCCGTAGCCGTGCGGTTGTTACGGCGCTGACGTCACTGGCACACCGGTCGGTTTACCTGAGTTCTCACACTCCTCGGAGACTTGTGAAACGAGCCTTTAAAAACTGGAGTTAAGTCAACGCATCGCATTTTTAATGTTTTTTAATTGCGGCGTGTTGGTTGAACTTTGCAGAGAGAACGACCGACCGTTGTGCACTTATGTTATGAGTTATGACACGGGCTCACCTTTCGCTCCATGTAGATTAATAGAACGGTCGTTGGTGCTACAAGCGGTGATTGTGGCGTTTTGTGTTATAAAATAAGCCCGTGAGCGGATTTCCATGAACGAGTTTCGTGGAATCGTTTTACATTTGAAATTAATGTTTCTTGACGCATATTTTTTACATTATCCTTGATTTCCTTATGTTTATTTGGTTTACCATTGAAATAACACACAATTAATAAATGAATCTATTAAAAAAAAACAAAGCGCCGTAATTCATTGGTTGACTGGCAGATTTTACGCTTTAAGTCCCATTCATTCATTCAGCATACGGGCATTCAAGTTCGTTTTTCTGTAATATTGTTATTGTGCGATTGTTTAGCTGCGACGAGGAATAACTTTACTTCTTTATATTATACTTATTAGTATCTATTTGATATAAGTACTGCAACAGAATTTTAAGATCACTCAACTATTATTTAATTTTACTAATGTAATTTTTGTAGAAAAGGTATATTGAGCTTTTAGGACAAATGTGGACACGCCAGAGCTTTTATTTTACCGCCATATTGCTTCTACAGCGTCATTTTGGGATTTTTGAGTGATGAAAACTGCCGTAGATAACAATTCTTGTATTTTTCAGTTTTACTCAATATATTATTATAATTTCTTAAACATACCGGACTACGAATTGTGCGCTCAATCACAAACCAACATGCCTGACAATCAAATCGCCACATGAACTTCCATTTTAATTTCTATTCAATACCTTGAATGTCCTACATCGTACGTGCAATACTAGCCATACAAACAACTATAATGCATATAAATCTCGGTCTAAAACGTTATAATCCTAGATCTTTTGAGATAACTTAGTTTAATTCAACCCTCGGCCGCACGATGTGTTCGTTTCGACCTATCTAGTTGAATATAAATCGACGACGACTGTATTTAGTATTCTCATCGCCAAGACACGATTTCTGTGGTCGCAGCCACGGACCGGGCTTTTTGAATATTGATCATGTACAAAACAGTATTATTTTATTCAAATTTACATGTGGAAAGGGTTAAGCCTCTAAATCTTCTAGGGAAAGTTTGTACCTACTACAGAAGTTTTGTGTTCTTTGCATCTTAATGTTGCGGGTTTTAACAAACATAATGGTCGTACATTTTATGTTTTATGTTGCTTAGTTTTGCAATAACCTTTTAAACAACGAGATGACGACTTAGTTCTTCGAAAATATCAATGTTTGCTTCTCTATCTTCAATGTTTGTGCAAGTTATCTTAACATCGCGCGACTTAAAAGGAGTTCCGAATACAAATGTAATCACTAGAAATTTTCAAAGAAAATTAAGTCTAGAAATCACTAATTTTGAAAGTCCATGGTCCTTTCATGCTTTTTTATGATCACAATATATCATATTATCAGTCCCATACAATTGTTCATTCACAAACCGTTTTAACCGGAATCGGATTCGAATTCTGAGCTTTGCTTTGTCTACTCTATAATGATAATAAGTGACAGAGACATTACATAAATTCCAGTCAGGAGCGTTTTTCAGTCGTAAATCAGAGGGCTGAAGTATTGTACGGATCGATATTTAAAAAAATGTTGATAATAAAAAAACCATACATACATACAGTTTCAAACATTTTTGTACGTATTGACTGTCACACTATCAAATAGTGTCAAAGTGCACAAAGTGAATAAGCTACAGTATCATTCATTTAAACTAACACCGCGTTGATTTACATTACAAATGTTACCTATACGTTGTAATATCAAATAACATAGCAGCTTTGCATGTTCCTATTGCATGAATATGTATGTATGTGATGTGAAATACAATACATCCAACTGACCAAATATTGTTTGAAACCATAAGCGGTTTCCGTTCGGAACATTTACAATTGTGATTCTTCGTCCAAAGTACTTTAAGATAAGGTTTTATCTTACTCAGAATGTTGACTTGGCGATTTTGGACTTGAGAACTTTGAGCTTTGTGTTTTTAGCGCTAACTTATCGTTAATTAACATTGTTTTTAAAGCTCATAGTCAAAATTAAATTTATTTAAAGAGACTTTTAAACTTACTTAAGTAGATACTTAAGTTATTTCTTTACCTCCCATAATTATTAAATACATAGTGCTAAGACAAGGTGCTGTGCAGACGCTTTCGAAAAATAACTTTTTGTTATATTTTTGTCTTGTTGTTTGCATTTTTTTATGCCTAGACAACATGACTTAACGTTAGTACAACATTATAATATATCATTTCATAAAATACCGTCTGCCTAGGCCCGTAGAGCATCTGCAGCAAAGCGATTATCATTACTTTTATTCCTCCCTCGTGATTTTTAAATCGCGCCATTAGAAATTGCTACGCACGCAGGGTAGATAAAGATTCCAGGGTGCCTACCATCAACTTTAAGACAGCGATTCAAAAATGACGCGATGGAGAATAGGTTCCTAAAATGAATTGCTTTCTTTCGTACTCTGACCTTCTAAAAACTGGATCGCAAATGAATTGCTAAATGTGAATGACCGAACGATTTGTATCCTTATTTCTTCTACTCTTCTCTTTCACTCGATTCTGTCATGCCCGGAGAGTGAGAGGGACGGGTATAACCTGCAGGTGTCATGTTAGCTTGGCCGAGTTATAAGTCAAATAAGCCTTCATGACAGCTTAGCGGCTGTGAAATGTCATTGAATGATCACTGAATCGCTGTCATTGATATTAAGCTGTCGTGGTACGAATAAGCGAAGCAGATCAGTTTAGGTCCTAAACAAAACCGCAATAAGAGTTGATGGTAGGTACCCAGAACTTATTAGTCACAATGTGTCACCAACTCCCTCCAATTGATTTGAATGTTTAAACCATATCAGTGTCTGTTGTCCAAACACCCATGTTCCACTTTTATAAACAGCGGCAATTAATGTTCAATTGTTCATTGGCCAATTGGCGAGCAGGGTCAGTGTCCACCACTTGTCTCGTATAAATCTCAACTAAACCTACTATAAGCAATTTCTCACTTGATTCCTCTACATGGACGTCTACTGTTTCATCAATATCATCTGCGTTCAACGTGATCCTTATTTCGTTAGCGAAAGGTGATAAATTTGCATGCGCTTGCGACTATTTTTATTTTGTATCAACTCAATCGGGTGCCCGCGTCAAGAAATTGTTCTGAGAATCGCGATTGCTGTGTCTCGGAATCGGAACCATTGCATATTTGATCGGATTCGTTAGCGGATCGTGTTATTATGTGTTGTTAATTGATGTCGATATTCGACTAAAGTAAAAGGAATTTGTTTTACAACTTTGTAAGAATTATATTAGAATAGAATTATATTAGAATTATTTGTAAGAATTATTGTAAAACGCTGACTACACTATTGAATTAGGAACTTTCCTGTTATGATAGATGTAATGTGTAAAAAAAAAATATATTTTTATTTCGAGCACAAGCAGTTTTAGGCTTATACCTAACAAAGTTAAAACTTAAAGCGTCTGAGGTTAAAACTGAAAATGATTTTGGCAACATAAACCAACATTTTTTACTTACAATTACTTCATGTGATATCAAATTAACCATTTGTCACATCAACTTACAAATATCAAGCTCCATTTTAGATGAAGTTTTCATACCACACGTAACAAATACTTACTCCACCGTTACTTCAATTTGTTAGGTATTTAGCCTTTTTCGGAGTCCGGTGTTCATGGAACGGTTTGACCAGTCCAGTTTCAATATAACCTTTTAAGACGCAGCAATAAATACTAATAAACACGCAGCAGTAGTAGTTGATACAGATAGTGATCTAGCAACTATTAGTCATACTCTAAGCTCAAGAATTGTTCTAGTTCCTACGGATTGTTTGAGCGCGGTGTGCGATTCGGTCTTTTTATCTTGATTTTGTAATTGATCAACTTTTTATTAAATTAAAGTTTCATAAACCTGTCTTTGTATTAGGTTCAGTCAGTAGGCGTATGTCGCAAAGAAAGTACGTAATTGTGACGGTCGTAATACGATTTCTTATTTAAATGCCCCGATTTTGGCCACTTATTGATAGTCAAAGTACCTAATATGAACATTTATCGTTATCCTTAAGGCTTTTTGGGTAGGTAACGAAAAGAAGTGGGTCTTATAAGCTTATCCAACCTCGGTAGATGTATAATAAAAAAAAGAAAAAAGAACTCAAAATAACTAGGTACTTAGTTTCATTTGCTCTGTGCTTGATTACTCTAATTAACTGAGCCTTAAAGCCATTACAAAATCTTAAAAGTAACGAAATTATAAATGAACCATAAAATCAAGCTTTATGAAAAACGCTCGCACACCGATTAAAGTCTTGTAAAACTTTATGCACTACATTTGATTGCTTGGTTTATTACAAACTCAACTAAGTTTAAATAAAAAGCTAATCATAATTTTATAATGAGTGCTATAATAGATAAAATTGGTCTCTTTAACTACTTTCTTATTTTTAACTACGGTACCAATTGCAATTAACTCCTATTGAAGAGCAGTAACTACCCCGATAACTTAAAGTTTTGGGTTCGACACTCGTCTGAGCACTTTAAGACAATTTGTTGTTTTTCTTTAAGGCGCTACTCGGAAAAAGTATGGACTTTTTAATTTAAACTATAGGACGGTTACAGTTGTTTCTAATCTGGTAATAAGATATATAATATTTCTTCATACCTTTATCTAGAATCGTATAGTTTCAAAAACACAATTTTATGATTTTGCCTCGACACTTTTTCTTATCGAAAAGACCTCTAAAAAAATACGAAAATTCAAGATTATCCTTAAATGGGGTTACTTACACTATTGGAATTTGGTTTAATAAGTGGACACCAATAATATTTAGAATCTTATAGAAGCATTTTTCAAAAATCGCTGTAGTTTTTTAATACGAAGTGATTTTGCGCTTCTTTTGCCTAATCTGCAAAATCGGTCTCTCTCCCGCGCGCGTCGTTTTCTCATTGCTATCTCGCTTCAGAATAATTTTTCCGAGTATCGCCTCAATGATGAAATCGAGAGCAAACGATTTTTCAGTAACACAATTGAGCTATTGATTGAAGAAAACATCTAAGACAGTGACACCATAAAGCTCTTCAACCGAGCTCTCTTCATCGCCGTCGACACTCGAATCCAACCATGCGGGAGCATTATGTAAAATAATTGTTTTGAGGTTTTTTACATCACCAGCCTGAGACAAACGTGCAGTTTTTATAACGCATTCGCCACAGTATTGTCTGGGAAATGTTAGTTTCTCATGCGAAAGTTGCATTGTATCTGTTTTTGTTTTAACCATTGTAAATTAATGAACATTTGCAATAGGGTTTGTTTTTTAAAAAGTGTTAGGAAACATAATGTTAATAAATTTATGATTAGTAGCAATCGGTGTACTGTTTACCTTGAATGCTAATTTGCCGTATAAAAATTAGTGCCTATGGGGAATGTTATTATAAGAGCATATGCAGCAAAATATATTCTATAAAAATAGTAAACTTCTGAAAAGAAGTGACACAGTAAGAATAAGAATTCATACATATTTACCTATTTCAAAATTGTTTTATGAAAAAGGAAACGCAAACTTAATTACAAAGTTAACAGAAGAAACCCAATGAAAAATCTTATAGTACCTAATTCAATTTCTGGAAAGGACACGATGTCAGAACTTCAAGTTTTCGTGTTGTTTCGAATACCTGCTAGCATAATTATCAGAGGAGCAAGCCTGCCACCCAGCCGTGGGCCCAAACAGGCCATGTTTGAACAAGCTTGCTGGGCTTGTTTGTATGCAAACAAAGTCAGGATAGCGTATCGTGCTAACTGATATTCCGAGGGTAGGAAAACTTACTAAATCTTCATAGTTTTGGTATAGTCGACGGCACACGAAGCCTTGTATTTTGTCCTTCGTACTAACGTAAACTACCCTACTAATATTATAAATGTGAAAGTTTAGATGCTTTTATGCTTGTTACTCAGTCATGCCAAAACGGCCAACCGATTCAGCTGAAATTTGGGACACAGATACTTTGTAGCCTGGAGAGGAACATAGGCTACTTGCGAGGGATAACGTCATGTAGTCCACGCGAGCGAAGCTGCGGACGGAAAGCTAATAAGTAAAATAAAAACAACAGCATAAGATCGGTTTGGATCGATTTGGTTTGAAGAGATGTCGAGGGTCCAATTCCATTAAAAAAATCTCTCGGTATAATGTAAAGAGTTGTATTCGTATTATTTTAACATATATAGAATAAACCCAGAATCAAAATATAACCACAATGGGAATGATGATGGTAAAAATATAAAATTCATACCAAGTGAAAATAAAAGAGTCAACGTTATTCATTTCATAAATTTCAATTGTGTCTTTTTACAAGATTGATATAACGATAACGATACGGCAAACAATAAAAAGACGGTTTTGACTAAACTCCAAAGGAATGTTCGAAAGCGCACGTCATTGCGTGCGCCCAAAGCACAGCGACAAAAATGCATTCTCAAAATCCAAGCCTTTAGCACTTAGGAACAGGTGAGCCAGACGGTTCTCAACCTTACTTCAATGGGAATATGTCGCATATTTCTAAATGGAACCTTAAGGTACAATATGTAAAGTACACTTTGCTGTCGAGTGTTTACATAGTATCGTCGAATGCATACGCGCTAGCAGTTATCGGTACGTCAGTCGCAGTTTGCTTTAATAATAAGCCTGCGCTTGCGCCGGTGTCACGAACACCAAACATCGCCTCGGGGTAACTTCTAAGTTGGAATACAAGAAGAGAGAAAAAGATATTTCTCAAAAATAGTCTTCCTTATATTTTTTAAGTTTAAGTAGTAATGAACTAAAAAAACTAACACTGGCCCGGGTGCTATAAAAATCTACTTATTGTTTACAGATCCAGTTGTGACTCTATACTGATATAATATATTATGTAAAGATTATTTGGATGTTTGAGGAAATCTCTGGAAAATAGGAATTGATTTTATAAATACTTTCACAAGTAGACAGTTAGTTTATCCCTAAGTCACATCCTTACCTAAGAATAGATCTTTACAAGAAATTGCCGTTTTCTATGGGGAAACTGTACCAAGTTGGAATTATCATACAAAGATATTTGGGGATTTCTTGGACATATTAACTCCGAATTCAAGGATGATTAGAAAACATTGATCTAAATATTGCCAATAATCTCGTTAAAAAATCTGCCATAAATTAATTAAAAGTTATGTTCAAAGCAGACAAATTGACGACAACCAAAGAGGGATACTTTGAAGCATTATATAAAAATTTAAGACGCGTGTCCAATTTTTTTTTACATGTTTAACAGTACGACATTCTTTGAAAATACATAAACTGACTATATTTTTTTATATATTGATAATAATTAAAAATTATAAATCAAAGAACATGTGAGAAAAAAACGTCAATTTTATAGGTAAAGACATTTAATTTATGTTATTATAAACGCGAAAGTTTGTATGTATAGATGTTTGTTACTCTTTCACACAAAAACTACATAACGGATTTGGTTGAAATTTGGCACACAGATAGTAAATAGCCCGGATTAAAACATAGGATACTTTTTAGACCGATATTCCCACGGGAATGGGTACCACGCGGGTGAAACCGCGGGCGGCCGCTAGTACCCTATATTTTAACCCGATATTCCCACGGGAAGAGGAACTACACGGGGAAGACCGCAGGTGCTTAGTATCTTACATAGGTACAGAAAAAGTCAACAAACTGGTTAAAATTTTTCTAAGTAAAGAACCTAAAAATAGTACGGTAGCTATAAAAATCTATTGCTTACATATCCAGCAGTGAATCCACTTACTAATCGAACTTTATCTTGGGCTATTTCTATTATCGTATTCAAATGTTTATTCAATGCAATGGACAGTTTCATATTCCGTACGATGTCGTTCTCATTGGAAATCCGATAATTCCTATTTGACTGTAAATAGGTTAGTATTTCTGTCTATTTAATCAGTTTTATGAACATTTTAACCTAAAGGCCAGTTTGTTACGGAGTATCAAATATCAGAATTTTCTCCCACACCCACCGGATCACCGATGCATTATGCTAACATACTAAAATGCATTTTTTAAAATGCACTCTGCGTCTTGGAAATAAAGATTAAATTAGATAGTAAATTCAGCGAGTTTATTTGACGAATAAAGTTTCATTACATAAAGATCAATATAGACTGGATATCTTGTCGCTGTCAGTTGCTTGATGGCAATCTCATTACTATTACTTGTATGTCCTTACTTAATTGCCCCATTGTTTTCCATAATGTGACTAAGTCAGAGTTATCTACTGATCTTTGATCGGGAAACAATTATGATCAATTTGTTCTCCACAGATATCATTGAAATGTAACTGACTATTATTATTGTTATCAGGAGTGATATTTCAGTAATTAGTTTTTTTGTGTCTAGTAATACCTGCATCACGTCTGGAAGTGGTCTACGAATTCGTCTACCTTCGATTTCTCTTACCAGTCTAGACACCTCCTAATTGCCTCGCCGACCGGCGCAGACGTTCGCGAAAGCCTTATCTAAATCTCGGGTTATTACAATCAAAGTTTATCATCTGACCGGTTATTATTTAGCTACTTGATTCCAATCTTCCCTTACTGTTCGATTAAATGAAATACGACAAAGATTAATTGGTGTACCATGAGTTGTGTTAGCTCCGAAACAAAAGGTTGTTATTGTTTCTAATGAACTTTATAACAGTTTTGTGCAACCAGCAAAACTCTTGTTGCTTGATGAATTTAAAATGGAAGAGCGAGCCCGAGTATGGAATGAATTTTTAAATGCAATAAGACGACACAATTTGTGCTAAATGCGTTTTGAATCGATACGTGATTGATTACACATGGATGATTAGAGAAATGTCTCTAAGATTATGAATCCGTCTTTATATCAAATGCAGCAAATGCGTCCTTATAGCAAACCAATCTGACATTTAATTCAAAACACAACCTACTGCAGTGCAGATAAGGTCGACGACATATCAAGCTAAACTATCACACCGGAAAAGATCCATAACTGTTATAGATGTCTAATTAAGCCGTTTTATAGTAAATCAGATCTGTAAGGGACTTAACGGCGGGCAGAGAATTCAAATTAAGCTACTAAAAATCTGATGTTGTTGAACTTTTTGATTTGGTTCTCAGATTACCCTGATTTAGTTCCAAACAGTTTACACCTTTCTATTTCTATATTCGATCGGCTATACTTAATACTTATAATCATATTTAAGATTATGTAAGCGTATTACTTAATTAAATTACCGTATTCGTTTTCCTAATTAGATGGGTTCATTTAATTCGTATAAGCAACATTTAAGTTGTTCAATGATTCGACTTTTTAGTATGTACCGGTTCCTTAATCATATTATTAATTTAAAATGTTTTACCAGATGTCCGATTATGAATTACAATGAGATAACAATCATTTCGACTATTGTTCATGATGGATTATAACCCAAGCGTTCATTGTTTTGTCTCGTCCGTCGTATGCTTGCAAATGGGTGGCCGACAGAAGCAAAGGTGATCAGGAGATTGTGAAATTATAATTTCGGAATAATTCCAGAGGTTATCGTAACATTTCCAAAGAATGGATTGCTCAAGACTTCAAATTGTCATGTCAAGATCACATTTAGATGTTTAAGATGACTTTAAAGACTGAAATGATAAGGGATCAGTTTATTAAATATGAAATACGTTATTAAGCGGCAACAAAAACAACCTTAATGCTGCTGCATTTGTAAATTTGACGCAAGCTGTTCTTGAGAATAGTCCAATCAAACTGTCAGTCGGCGAATAAGTAATTTGCGTGTCATAAGTGCAGTGAGGTTACTCTGTCGCAGACACTTGTAATTGGATTATGAAATTATCAGAAGCAATTGGTGCGTAATGTCTGCTAACTGCCAATGACGATTAACAGTAAAAATATGTCAAAGAATCTAGTTTTACTACTTTCGATGTGAATAAGCAAACCACAGAACACGGAAAGATTTTTGCAGACATTTCGATTTTGAAAGTAAACATCGTTGGGAAAACGTAATTGAATGTTTTACGTCATATGCATTGTGTCTTAACGCATATTGTTTATCTCGATCGTAAATCTATAATTTGACCTTTGACTTAGTTGTTAAAAAGCTTGGAACAGCCATGTATTAAGTATTGGGTATTAAAAGTACATTGATAGTGATTATCCAACGATAGTTTTTGTTCCTCGTGGTGTTGGTTTGCATAACTGAATCGTAAATTGTTACTTGAAGCAAATTTGAAAGATTGAAATTTGTCTTAAAGTTGCGGTACGTTTGCTGGTGATTTAAGTGTTGACAATGACTAAATCACGGCTGATGGCCGATATTCCCCTGTAGTAGCAATTACTCAACTCGAGGAGAACTAGTTACATACAAATAGGTGGACAGTCAAGGAGATAAGTGGTTTTAGTCTATATAGATTAATATCTTTGGAATAAAACGATATGTCAAATGATTTTAATTGGAACCTGAATTGTATACATTAATAATACTTGCTACATTTTATTTAAGTCTACATCGGCACAATACTCATGTGTCAAACAAGATATGACGATAATTTTGATGTAATATCGTGTGAGCTTATCCTCGGTACCTTAATTTTCGTAACATTTCCATCGGTTACGTTGTTTTGTTATATTACCGCCATTAAAATAATGGGAGCGACAGTGCACAATACGAAAGTGCCTCAGCAGAACCGTGCCTGAGAACTTATTGTCCCGACCACTCAGAGCAATCAGATAGGTAATGTTACCTTTTTAAAATTGCATGTTTCATGGATATCTACATTAAGCTTGCATTGTATTTGCATCAAGATGATCCACTTTTTCCTTCCTATTTATGACAACATTAACAGCAGCTGCGGCAGAGTTTACTTCAAAAATGTGGTCAACAATGTCTTCTGAAATGTCTTTAATTATTTTATTTCGTCTTAACGGTGATTGGCATGGCAACGCTCGGCACTCCGCGAACTTCCCGAAATTGATGAGCCATGTGTTAGCAATCAATGACATTTGAATATGACAGTGAGATGAAAGCAAGCACCGAATCTTACGCTCGATGTGTTCGTACATGACGAGTGTGCTCAATTGAATAGCATTAAATCACTATCGGCGTATTGACGGCCACAAAATATCGTTGTCAACTTTGCGGTGTCCGGCGGAAGCGAGACCGATAGCCGGTACGAGTCCTGACAAGTCGACGGAAGCCCTCGGAAGAGACTATCGCGAGCGTGTGAACCAGCGTTGCGCGCGCGCACCCATTGTCGCGGTGACCTCGCTCGATCTGGCCAAACGTCATTGGCTAAACACGGTTTTTTGTCGATGGTATGATAACGCTGTTCCGGGTTTTAATAGACCCTGTGTATTATGCAGTTAAAATTTACCACAAAAAATCTCCTCGACATATTTCTACATTTGATTAATTTCAGATATCCTAAAATGTTTAACTGTGCATTTATGATTTCCTTAAACTCAATTCTAAAGGGTAGATAGTTGACAAAACAGATGGTCTCAATAGCTTGTCAAAAGCAAGTGAAGTCTCTTCAAAAAGTCACCTGCTCCGCAAAATTTTACAAGCGGCGGCCCTAGAACCTAATCAAGTGCTGTTGTCTCTCGAAACAAAAGGCCCGGAACACTCGTGCACAATTGTTTGGTGCGTCGACGGTCAGGTGGACCGTTTCCGACAATTCAGTACTGTAAACAAAGTCGGGCGCATCATAAAACTGGGCACCGCACTTGTTTCAACTACCTGACTTTATTATCTCCTATTTGTGAACGACACTAAGATGATTGACTTTTGTAGTTGTTTCACTTCAACTTCAAGAACATTGTTTTAATTATGTAGTAAGTTGAAAAATTCAACAACTCTCTCCGAATCACTTCAAAACCTTCAAAAACGTGTGATAGTGTATTCTATTGTTGATTGTTCAAAAACTAAGTTTTATTGATGGCACCCTCCATATTTAATTTTTTATAACTTATTTTAAAAAGTATGCAAAATGCCTACAACAAACTGAAAATTTCGCAACAAAGTTCACGAAGCCAGATCTGATAAACAGCGTGATGGTAACGAATCAGTGTTAAATGTTAACAATATAAATGAGTATGCAAATGCTTGCAAAGATCCTGATGAAGAAATAGCGTTTAATTATACGGATTATCTTTACCTAAGCGGGCGCACTGCATGTCGTGGTAATAACGGCAAGAGTGTAAAACCGACATCTGGTCCACGGGCAATGCCTGACTTGCGTAATTACTTAAGTATTATTATAAAGCTACTGGATCCCATGGCCAATCTTATTGGTAGCATACACACGTACAGTCGTTTTTCCAAGACATTAAATTATCAATGTTATTACGATAAGGATAATTAACCGTTTACATAAATACTCTTACCCAAAACTATAACTTCTTCAATTTAAGTTGTTGACTGGTTTTGGGTTGGGCATACCATTCGTGCAATATCCGGTGAGACAGTGGCTTTGAATGCCAGAACGGCTTCGCCTGTTACTTTAACAAAATCAAGAATGAGTCTTCATGAATAAAAAAATAAATATTTACTATTTTGAACATTAGACAAAATGGGTTGGAGCATTTCTTTAAGCTTTGTCCTGTGCTGGGACCTTAAGAAGCCTCGCTCTTCCGTTGTGATTTGAAATATTCATATTAAAAAATATAACAATTAAAATAATAATTGTATACAATAATTTGATATACTTAATTAAATAAATACTATAGTTTTGCCAATCATTCTTCGAGAGGCGATAGCTGTTTATATAATGCGAGTCTTACTGCGGTGCCGTGATTAATACTCGCGAACTATTCCGTGCCACGTTTTTTGTGTCTCGGCAATATTCTATCGAGAATGAGACACCACTTTTAATGAGCTTGTGCAATCGAGTTTTATAAGGTACATAATTCCCGCGCTCTGTAATCTTGCTTACCATTCATGATTGTTTCGGAAATTATTATTTATATGACTTAAGTACCTTAAAATCGTTAGAAATCAAAAATGATGATAACAGAATGTGCATGACCGAACCAGTTTTCGAACTGTTCTTCGCTAGTTTTTGGACGACCGTTTACCTGCTCAGCGATCCCTTTCCCTCGAGCGCTCCCAAGCGCACCCTCCGAGATTTGCGCCGGGTGCGCCGCCGCAGGTGCGTGGCGCACGACGATGCTACTAACCGTCTATTCTGTAAAAACAACAAAACCCCTCCGTAGCCATGGAAACCGTGTCATACCTCACTTGGCCGGTTTATACTATAAAAAAGAGAATTTGTCGTTTCCGTTTTCGTGGAACAGTGATTCACCTCGCGTATGAGATTATAACTCTATGATTTATTCGAAGATTATTGTTTGCGGTCGAACTTTTAATGTTTCGGTCGGAATAAATTTCGTTAGAACATTATTTTTAATATTCGTTTCTTATAATGCGAGCCCAGTTGGGTTACTTCTTAAATCTTCT